>CM042092.1:42546134-43974034 GCA_023512835.1 Taxillus chinensis | reverse complement strand
GACTCACAGATATTAACGTTGTAAAGCCTGAAGCCAACTTCTGCAACTTCTACAGGTTGTACTCTAAATCTTTGAGTCATCAAACCTACGAGGCACCCACCTTCGAGGCAAATGTACAACCCTAAGCATACCCTAAGTATACCAAATTAGTGATATCGTCAGCTAGGATTTGTACTGTAAGCCTGCGCCATTCTGAGCAGTTGAGCACACTTAATGTTGCATTAATTACTGCCAACTACCATTGACAGATGAACAGACAGGATCAACTGCGTAAGTATGGGCATGCAACTGCGCAGCATGGGCAACAAATCTGCAAATCAGAGTAGATCAACCCATCCTTTGACATTCCGCATTTTCAGTGGCGGGAAGTCAGTTTGTCGAATGGACAACAAGGCACATAACACTTAAACTTAAAATATATATCTCTCTCACACTTAACGACAAAATTAGGAGTTTAAGCTCTCTCTCTCTCTGAAAGCGTGGAATACACAGAACACAAGATATAGGATTCTGACACACATTAAGATAATAATCTTTTGCAGAATTAAGTGCAAGAGTTCCAACACTAGAGAGAGAGACTCCGAGAAAAAGAACTTCCAAGTGTTGTGCACCATGTTGACCTCGAATAAGAACAAACCTGTTGACTAATCACCAACTCCTGTTCATCAAAAATCCAGCACTATCGTCGAGCCTAATCTCTATGTTGTTTCCCACAATCAAAACTATCACTGTTCATTCCGGTTAAATCTGATATCTGTTCTGCAATGAGCATTTACTCTCATCGCAGTTTTGTCTGATAGTCCATTACGTCTCACATTATCACTCACATTACTATTGTCTTCTTCTCCATCAATACTTCCATGTAGTCAACCATAGACGAATCCAAAACCAGCTAACAATCTAGCTTCCACAAACGACGAAAGTCTACTCACCCCCTATCCCTAGACTCACTTTGGGACCTACAATTCGTATCAGAGCAGTTCTACAATTCTGTAGAGATCCCTAAATGGCAGACATGGATTCCAGCAATGTAGCTCCAACTCCAGAGCACGCTCCAGTTCCTATTGTCATGGGTTCAGGTTTTCTGCGCCTCTCAACCCAATTACGGCACTTAGCTTCTTTATCCACAGTCCGTTAAGTTTAACCTTTGAGGGTTGAAGCGCACATAGACTGGTTTCACCCTACCACTGGGCTCATCAGGAGAACGGCTCCAGTTCCCGACCAGTTTGTGTAAGGATGGCCAAATCCCTTCTTCAACGTCAAGTCCTCGACTAGCGGCGAGCTCCCCGCATTCAACCAGGTCGGCACATCTGAACTCCGAAGGGGTTCCATCCATTTTCCTCCACGAACTGCCTGGAACCTTCCACTGCGCACCATCTACACTTTTAACCAACCCCTCTCCTTTACGTAGCACGAATACATTGCGGAATCATGCCACTGAGAAACGTCCCGCTAGCACCACGCTACTCGGGTCGTGACATTCTCCTCCACCCAATCCTCGCAATGTCCTCGTTGCGCTTGTCGACATCGCTTCCCTACAAGTGATAGCATTGTTACCTCGACGCCCTCCCACTCGCCCAATGTCAACATCTTGGACATCGCTTCCACGCGGGTTGGAACACCTTTACCAAGATGCTCTCCCACTCGCCCAATGTCCAAAGGATAGGAGGCTTCCAAGATCGCTCCAACACGCTCCTTCGTACTCTCTTGCCCAACTCTGTATCACACTCTAGGATACTCCAACTCTATGGACGCAAGGCGTGCAAGACACTATCGGTCGACTTACCTCTGTGAGCTCCCACCTTGGGATCACACTACTCGCGAGAGTACTCGCCGAGTCTTCAGGATACGGGCCAGTTCGGCTCTGATACCACTTGTCATTAGGTTAGGTTTCCTACGCCTCTCAACCCAATTGCGGCACTTAGCTTCTCTATCCATGGTCTGCTAAGTTTAGCCTTTGAGGGTTGAAGCGCACGTAGACTAGTTTCGCCCTACCACTAGGCTCATCAGGAGAACGGCTCCAGTTCCTGACCAGTTTGTGTAAGGATGGCTAAATCTCTTCTTCAACGTCAAGTCCTCAACTAGCAGTGTGCTCCAGTCCCCGCATTCAACCGGGTCGGCACGTCTAAACTCCGAAGGGGTTCCATCCGTTTTCCTCTGCACCATCTACGCTTTCAACCAACCACTCTCCTTTACGTAGCACGAATACATTGCTGAATCATGCCACTGAGAAACGTCCCGCCAGCACAACACTGCTCGGGTCGTGACACTATTGGGGAACCAGAAGCCAGTCCTGCTCCAGAAGCAGAAGAAGGACCGGCCAGAGACCAGGAACAAGAAGAACCGAGTACTAGCAGCAACAAGAAAGAACAAGAGGACTTCTATGATGTCCTACCTGGCTCATCCTCCCAAGTACCTATGTGCACACCCGCACGCTTCTCTAAATGGAGAGCAAGAATGAGAGCTCACCTAGACATGCTTGACACCTATCTCTGGGAAACGATAAAGAACAGGTCTTTCACCCCAAAGATTATGTAAAAAGGCCGGTTAATGACGAAAGACCCAGATAGTTGGTCGAAGGTGGAGCAGAGGAAAGTAAAGATGGGCTTCAAAGCAAAAGTCATACTTTTCTCTGCGATCGATGACGAAATGTTCACGGATGTGCAGGATCTTGAGACTGCAAAGGAGGTATGGGACAAGCTCTGTCTCATCTATGAAGGAGATCAACAGATACAGGACAACAAGATCTCCATGCTTAAGCAGGAGTATGAAGCCTTCAGATATGAACCGAAGGAATCACTGGACAGTATCTACAAACGATTCACAAGACTAATTCGACGGATGAAGACTTACCACGTTGAGATCTCTCAGAAGGATAAAAATGATAAATTTTTGAGATCTCTACCTTTAAGACTGCTGATAAAGACATCAGCCATCCGTCAGCTGAATGAATGAAAGACTTGTGCCTTTGAAGCATTATATGGGGACATCAAGATGTTTGAAATGCAAAAAGAAGAACTTGAGGCATTTGAGAACCCTTCCAAGAAAAAGGAAACGTTTGTTGCCTTTAAGGTTGCTGAATGAAGGGAACCATCTTCAGAAGAAGAAGAAGATGAGGCTGAAGAGCATGTTTCAGATAGTGCCTCAGATGAAGAGGTGGCGTTTCTGATCAAGAAACTGCTGAAGAGAAGGGGGAACTATAGGAGGAGAGCAAGGCCGTTATCCTCATCTTTCTCTAAGGGAAACAATAAGGAGAAGTTGCAGTGTTACCACTACAACAGGCCCGACCACTTTGTTGCCGATTGTGATAAGCTGAAGAGGGAGAAAAAGGAGGCAGCTGAGTAGAAGAAGAAGACCAAAGGCTCCTCAAGCAGAAAGGATGATAAAAGGAAGAGGGCTCTTGTCACCAACAAGTTTAACAGTGAAACTGAGGAGGAAGAAGAATCTTCTGATGAAAAGAAGAAGGAAAAGGTCTCATATGCTTCATGGCTGACCATTCACCTCCCCTCAAGGTCTCATCCGGATCATTGGGTCCTTATGTCGTTCATCCTTACTCTGGATCATTGGGCTTACTCCGGATTTGACCAAGTTTGACCTCCAGATCTAGGCTTATTCTGTATCATTGGATCCTTGTTCTGTATCATTGGGTATTCCGGATTTGACTAAGTTTGACCTCCAGATCTAGGCTTATTCTGGATCATTAGGTCCTTATTTCGTATCATCCTTACTCCGGATTATTAGGATTACTTCAGATTTGACTAAGTTTGAACTCTGAATTTGGGCTTATTTCAGATCATTGGATTTTTATTCTGTATCATCCTTACTCCAGATCATTGGGTTTACTCCGGATTTGAGCAAGTTTGACCTCTGGATCTGGGCTTATTCCTGATCATTGGGCTTATTTGACTAAGTTTGACCTTCGAATTTCATGTTTCTCAAAAAATTTCAGATTTGGGCTCAGTCGCTAGCTGGTGACTCTACTTGGGCTTCCCTGGGCCTCTCTTGTTCTCACTTGTTGTGTAAGAAGAGTATCTTTGTATAAATACGAGACCAAGGAGAAGCAAAACTGTCAATGTGGGACAAACATGCATATAAAATACCAAAAATCATGGAAAATGAAGCAAATTTCTGGAGCAACTTGAAAAGTTCATAATTTTCTCCACAGAGCTCGGATTTAGGTCAAATTGGTCTTGTTTTGCTTGAAATTTTGTTAGCTATCTTCTAAAATTTGAATCACTCAAAGAGGATCAACTGTTTGGGAGAAAATCCTGAAAAGCCATTGTTGGTCCCTAGAAGCCTAGAAGGAGGTGAATAAGCTCTTATCGAAAACTCTTTTCTCACTCTTTGACACTACACTTATCTGGTTAAGAGATAGAATCAATGCGGAAGATAACCAGATAGTGGAAGTATTTTGCTTTATTATCAAAGGATAAGTACAACAAAATAAAAGCAGATTAAAGCTTGTAAAGCCTTTAGATCTACTGCAAAACTTTCTTACACTCTGTTTACAAAAAGACTCACACACTAGCCTCTATGATCTCAATGAGCTCTAGTACATACACACTTATTTCAAACTCATGAACGATCAACTACTACTCATCACAGAATATTTTCATTATTTAAGATAAAACTGTAAAGACTCGTATTTGGGTAGTTTTGAGAGATAGTCATTCTATGGGAATGCAACTATCTAGACGGTAGTGTAGTCGTTGATGTGAGCATTTTGACTGTACTTGGGCCCGATTCCGAGTCGGGGCCCCGTTTGACCCGATTGTTGACTTTTCGGGGTTTATTGGTTGACTTTGCGTTTGAGCAGTCATTTGAGTGTGATAATATCTGAACAGTGTTGTGCTTGTCATTTTGAGCGTTTTGACAGTAATTTGACTCAATTTGGAGTTCGTGACCTCGGGAGGTCAATTATTGCGTTCGGGTCAATTATTGTTGGGAGGCCAATTATTGGCAATGGTTTATATATAATTAAGAACTACCTTATCTCTTTAATTGCCAATTATTGGTGCGTGCGTGTTTGAGCAAGAGAGAGAGAGAGAGAGAAGGTGAAGAGCGTGAAGAGCTTTCTTAGCGATTTTGGGGCGATTGGAGCTCGTGGATCGCAATAAACCTTTCCAGGTAAGTGTCCTTAACTGTCTTATCTCGATCCTATCTTTGAATATGTGATCTGTGGTTGTATGAATGTGTATTTTATGAGGGTTGAGAAGTCAACCATGGAGGTCTAGATTTAGATCTAAATGAATATATGATTTGTGTGTATTTCTGCTGTTATCGTGCGAATTAGAGGCATTTAGGACGCGTATTGAGGTAAATATTGCAGTTTATTGCGTAAAACATGTGTTTATGAGTGTCTGGGGGTCATTGGGTTGCTTCCAGAAGAAGAACAAGCCAAAAACGACGATGAACAGTACCCTGGGCGAACTACAGGGTCGCAGCTTCGTAGTCGCAGCTATGGAGTCAGCGGTGTGGAGTCAGCACTTAAGTGATCGAAGAACTATGGAGTCGCAGCCAGGGAGTCAGCAGCTTCGTAGTCCGGATCAGTAATCCGGAGGAGTTAGTCCGGATCAGTAGTCCGGAGGAGTTAGTCCGGATCAGTAGTCTGGAGTAGTTAGTCCGGATCAGTAGTCCGGAGTAGTTAGTCCGGATCAGTAGTCCAGAGGAGTTAGTCCGGATCAGTAGTCCGGAGTAGTTAGTCCGTATCAGTAGTCCAGAGGAGTTAGTCCGGATCAGTAGTCCGGAGGAGTAGTCCGGATCAGGAGCAGTAATCCATAGCATCAAATCCGCAGCAGTGATCCGCAGCTTCAATCCGTAATAAGATTTCAGCAGACGCTGACCGCATCGATGGACATTTACATTGTATACTTAAGTTACAATGTAAATAACGAAATACCCCCCATTTGGATTCAAAGAAAAATACTAGAAAAATTAATTCCCACTCTTTCAAAATGTGAAAATTGGGATTTAGTGTAAAATCTCGGAAAAACCCAAAAGCTCGTAGTGGTGAATTTTTGGAAAGTGGGGTTAGACATCTCAGAAAAATCCCCAAAAATCAGATTATCTTATTTATGATATGGGAACCCAATGCCAGGACTTTTGATTTCAAGAAAATAGCTGCTATGGGTACTTCCTTCATAAATCAAGGATTGAGGTTTTACTTGTGAAGACTGGCTACAGTTCCAAAGGAAATGTTGAGAATGACATGCCATACTAATGTTAGTATGTTGGTGTGAAGTATTGGGGCATGGACTCCGTGACTTATTTGGGTTCTCACCGTGATGCACCGATGGTGCTATGTGATTGACGTGGCAGGCATATGCACCGATGGCAGGCCTGTGTGGCGACTGTGGCCGGGCATATTGCGCTGTGGACAGGCTAAGGCCTGAGTTGAGCCATTGAGCTCGTGGAGCTAGGGCTAACTGCCCTAAGCTGGGATCCCATAGAGGATCATGGACAAGTTGTCCTGTTTAGGCAGGCTGGGTCCTAATGTTTGTTTGTAGGCTGAGTCCTGATGATTGTGCACACTACACAGTGCACGAGTACACAGAGCATGTAGTATAGACTTGTATGTCTGCATGAGGTGGAGTGTTGGGGTCACCTACTGAGCTTGTCGCTCACCCCTACTTGTTGTTTACCTTTTTCAGGTGTGACCCGAGACTAGTGGAGGACTTTCTTCCAGGAGGACGTGCCCACTACTCTGATGTATGATACAGTACTGTATTCTATATTCTGTATTGTATTATGTTTGTATCCCGGACATGAGTCCGTGGACAGTTATATTTTACATACTGTTTGTGATGTGATGTCTGTATGACTGTTTGACTTATTGTATGGATGATGATGTATGGGAAAGTACAGGATTACCCTTGATGTATGACTGTACAGGGTTGCATATTTGAAACAGCACCCGCGGTGTAGTCTCTATTGGTACTAGTCACCAACCCCTTGACCTTTCGGGTGCGGGCAAGGGGAAGTCATGTTCCTAGTTCCGGGTTCCTTGGAATTTGGGGGCGTGACAAAAACAATCAAAGTCTCAGATTAAATTACATAGGGCTTTATCTACATCATCCAAATTCTGGGCTTGTTCCAACAGCCACACATGAGTATATGACAAAGTAAGCATTCTGCCCGTCTGACTCAAAAAATCATAGCTAATTGCATACTGCTTGAAATATCCTCAAATTAGTTGGGGATGATAAATAAAGATGCTATCTAACCAACACAATTAACATTTTTCAATTCAAAAAATATTAAGCAAGTTATTGGCAAAACAATGCGTTGCGCACTAGCTCTTTTACCCAAACTCGATTACTAACTTCAAAAAATCACTGTTAAATGTATAGATATCGAAATAACCTCAAACTAGTTGAAAATGATAGATAATGATGTTATCTAACCAATGCAAATAACTTTGTTCGATTCCAACAAGTATTGGGGAAGTTATTGAAAAAACAATGCGCTACGCACTAGTTGTCAATTCAAATTCGTACAAAACTTGATATTTTTATCATAGCTTCTTATTTCTTCTCTGAATGAAGCGTGATAAAGTATGTTATTCTCTAAATTTCAACTTCTATCACTTAGTAGTTGCCTTGGGCCATTTTAAGGTCTCCCAAAGTGCTTCTTAATCTTATGAACATTCGTCAAGTACGATTATGATCTTATCTGATCAAAATGAGATTCGACAGAGAAATTATAATACGTATCAATCAAAAGGGTTACTAAACATGGGAGAGGGAGTGACAGTTATCAATTCATGATTTAATTGTCAAAAAAAATCAATATGGAATTATTAAAATAAATTAATCACATAAAGCTTAATAAATTAGTAGTCCCTTAATTATTATTTTATGGCTATCTGAGCGTATGACAACACATCACGCAGGGTCAAGCTGTATAGATGCTGGTCAAACTTTATAGATCCTAGGATTGTATAGATCCCTCCTGTCATGGGGCGTAACCGTTGTTTTACAAAAGAGGGGAAAAAGAAAACGTATAACGCATGACATTGGAAAATATAATGGAGGTCGACGTGTTTTTAGATCAATAAATAATGAAAATATTCTGTATTTTTAATCTTTTGTGTTTAAAAATAATTATTGTATTTTAAAAATTAAAAAAAATACTAACCAAACATAGCTTATATCTTATATATTTGTGTTTTCTCATAAAAATTAAATTTTAAGATGAATTAAACTGAATGATGAAGTATCAAAATATCATTTACCGGATGCCAATTCGGAGGAGGAGATTTAATTTGATTGCCTAGTACTTACGTCAATGCATTGTTATTATTTAGGGTTTGAGGTCTCACGTCATGCCAGGGTTGAAGTGATGTGGAGTGCGCGGGTACGACAGTCAGCGCCACAGGAGTAGGACCACGTACAACACGAGAAGATGACAACGCGCGGCTTTCGAATCCCGCATGGGTCTAGAAATTCATGCGTCAATTTATCAACCCCTATTCTCCTCTGTTCTCGATGACTCTTGTCCCCTTAATTTCTCCATTTTTTTATCATTCCATATATACACCATAGGTATTAATAATTATACCTGTCTACGCCGGGGGCGTAGCCACATTCAATCTCGCTGTCTGTGTGAATGGATTTCACCTAATTTATATGCATGGGAGTGTCATGTGGGGTAGTATCATCGGCCCAAGGTTTGGTGCCCGGTGTGGTGTGTGATCGCCTATAAAAAAACAAATATTGTATATTATAAAGACACACATAAAGCAACAGCGTTGTTTGTTTTTGTCGTAAATATCAAAAAAAAAAATATTTGCAATCTGCTCGTTGTATTTTTATTGTGTTTCTGATCAATATGTTAATTGTCATGTCAGCAAAATTATTTAAAACTTAACGTGCAACATGATCTGGATAGTAAAAAAGAAAATAGGAGAGGTAAAGAAGGGAATCGAATAGTGCGTTTGAATATGAGAAAGAAGAACATGAAATAAAATTTAGATTTAAAAGTGAAAGAGTATATTTTTTGAAAATTCGGGATCAGCAAACCCCCTACGTGAGTTTAGGAGCCGTGTGTCTCATTAATACCTACAAATTAAAAAAATGGTACTAAATCGAATCACTATGCACAAAGTTATAGTCATTTAAAGTTTTCATCGAAAATTACAATTGATGAAACCCAAAAACTTGTAAATCTGGTCATGAAAAAAATGATTGAACTCCTGCTCGAGGCTTGTTCAGTGTGCAAGATCTGCTCGAGCGATGATCCGGGAGCACGTTAAATCGTAAAAAAAAACTACTAATGTAACTTATTTCACGTTAGCCGGTAACATAAAAATACCAAAATGCCTGTTGTTCCTAACATTACTCTAAATATCATAACTACATATATTTTTGTAAGGCTACATTAAATTTACGTCATTGGAATTATATATATTCACAACAACCCCTGTCGGGCGGCTGTATAGCCTGTAGGAAGCGAGTGAATTATATATATAGTGTAATGGTTGGTTGGTTGCAAATTAATTAGTGATGGCCTCAGGTGCCGGAGATGGTAAGGTTGGGAGTGCACTTCAATGGCTAAGCCTGGCGAGCGCCATATGGCTCCAATCCATAAACGGCACCAACTTTACTTTCCCCGCCTACTCTACCCAACTGAAGAGTCTTCTCTCCATGTCCCAGCTCCAGCTGATCAACCTCGCCTTTGCCTCTGACGCCGGCAAGCTCTTGGGCTGGGTCTCGGGCGTGGCCGCCAACCTCCTCCCACTCTGGCTCGTCCTCCTCATCGGTTCCTGTCTGGGGCTGGTCGGCTATGGCGTCCAAGTCCTCTTCCTCACCAACCGAGTCATCCATTCCCTCTCCTACTTCCAGCTCTTCCTCCTCACCCTAATTTCCGGCAACAGCATCTCCTGGATCAACACCGTCACCTACATGGTCGCCATCAATAATTTCCCATCCGCGCGCCAAATGGCTGTGGGGCTGTCCACCAGCTACCAGGGACTCAGTGCCGAGATATACGCAAGCATCGTCAACGTGGTGCTGTCCCCTACAGCTCCCCCCCACCAAAAGGGCCACCGCCTACCTCTTCCTCAATACTTTCATGCCTCTCCTCGTCTGCATTATATCCATGCCGGCGTTCCTCCCCAGTTCCAGCACTAGCAAAGATGAGATCAGTAATCCGTCCACCAACACCAGCGGCGCTGATGGAAGAAGGGGAGCAACAGGCAGTAACAGTGCGTGGTCGGTAGTGATAATGTATGGGATCACAATAGGCACGGGGGTGTTCGCGGTGGTGAGCACTAGTCTGGGGTCGTCCATGATCTCCAACAGCTTGTCCGTGATCGGGCTGGGCGTGTTCTTAGCGTTGCCTCTGGTTGTCCCCATAGCGGTGCAAATAAGGAAATGGCAAATGTTCAAGTTCAACAAGGATGTGCAGGAGTGGAAAGTATACGACGTCAAGAGAGTGCATAGTGTTGAGTTGGAACTAGAAGAGGTAGACTATAGGGTTGGGGCGAACATTGATAATTATAGTGATGAAGCTTGCGTAGTTAGTGTTGAGCAGCAGCATGAGGTTTCTGTTGATCATCAGAAGAAGCAAGAAGAGAAGAATAACAATCAGCAGCAAGCGATAGAGGAGATTGGGGTAAAGCTGATGTTGCAAAGGGTGAACTTTTGGTTGTACTTCTTCTCCTACTTATTTGGTGCCACCGTCGGGTTCGTGTTCTTGAACAACTTAGGACAAATCGCGGAGTCACGTGGCTACTCCGGGACTGATACTCTCGTATCCCTCTCTTCATCCTTCAGCTTTTTTGGTCGTCTCTTGCCATCTCTCTTGGACTACGTTGCCTCAAGGTCAGAGACAGAGCATCTGTCTATAATTATTAGCAAGAATTAATTCAACATATTCTTAATTAAAATAAACTATTCATATATATATATATATATATATATATATATATATATATTTCACGTGTGTATGTGCATGTACGTGCAGGTGGAAAGCGCGTATATCGAGGCCGGCGTGTATGGCAGCTCTGATGGGACCAATGTCTGGTGCCTTATTTGTGTTAGTAAGAAATGAGGAGGACTGGACCCTGTACGTGGGTACAGCTTCGATTGGGGTGTGCACGGGAGCCATTACCTCCATTGCAGTTTCGATGACCGCGGAGCTGTTCGGATCTAAGAATTTCAGCGTGAACCACAACATTTTAGTGGCCAACATACCAGTGGGATCCTTCGTTTTCGGTTCCTTAGCAGCGGTGAATTACCGCCGGCATGCGGCAAAGCAAGGGACGGGAGACAAATGCATAGGCAGCCAATGCTACAGCGGCAGCTTCCTATTTTGGGGTAGCCTTTGTGTTTTGGGCACCATTCTCGCTCTGTCCCTCCATACCCGTACCCGCAACTTCTACTCTGCCCAAAAGTCAGGATTATTAACTGCATGCATGCATGCCCCGGGCGGCCACCACCGGCCTTTTTTTGTTTGTTTGTTTTTGGCTCCCTGTGAGTGTATAGCTAGCTAGCTATATCATAGTCATAAAGCAGCGTCCTTTAAAGGATAAATGACGGAATGTAATTGTATGCGCTTGCGGGTACGTATATATGTAGTTAATATGCCACCATAATTGATTAATTGTATACATTATACTTGCAGGCCGTTAATGAGAATAACAAGTTAAATGCGTACATGTTTAATTACCAAATATAACAAGTTAAATGCATACATGTTTACCAAATATAACATGTTAAATGCATGACATAAAATAAACGGAATCGATTCAAACTAAATCTTAACCTTGCATGTTTACGGAATCCGGTGCCCAAAACGTGTTTTAGTAAGCAATTCCAAAACCGTGCAATTTTGTGCCGTTTTAGTTAGCATAGAGGATGTGCGCCCTGTTAATCGACACAACTTGTGAACAAAGTATATTGAAAATCCATTGCTACCGTCAAATTTATCTAGAACAATATACAACTAACTATAAGTAAAAAATAGGGATGACGAAGCAAGTAACATCTAGTATCAAATTTGAGATATAAAAAAACAAGTAATTATATATACAAGTTCTTGTGTAGGTTTCTCGCGTACACATGATATGTCAGTATCTTATTAGTTTTAACCAAATCATGATGGAGTTAGACCAATTTATTAGGCCAATGGAAGCCAACTCAAGTGTGTAAATTAAGGGTGATGAAGTCTTACCAATTAGCTCTGAAGTCTTACGTAAAATAGGCTTGCAAATAAATTTTTTCATATACATCTGACATGTTAGTATCCTTAGCTCTAACCAAATTAAGGGTGAAGTCTGACCAATTTCTTAAACCAATAAAAAGTAGCCAACTCAAGCGTATACAGAGGTTTGCACAAAAGGAACTAATAGATTTTCTAAAGAAAATTTATTAGATATCATAGGTACATCGTGCAAAAAAGTATTATCATTATATTGATATTATTTTTAAATTTTTTATTATTCATACCAATTCAATAATATTGAAATTATTTTTATGCTAATTAGCTATACTTTTTTTTAAAAGTATCAAAGTTGATTTATTTATCAATTTATTACAGAAATGATATTTAACAGATGAGTTTTTAAATATATGTTTATTTACTACTAAAGTTTGCCCTGAGTTTTAATTTATTTATAATTATTTTAAAAGTAGTTTTTATTAATAAAACATATCTCAAAGGTAATGACTTCCTTGCTGGAATAGCCACGCACCCACAATTTAGGCGTAAAACGTCAACGTATACCATGAAATATGATGGACGGGCCGGGATGGGCTGTTGGAATGCAATTGTTACGTGGGACGGTCGACATGAGGTTCACCGTTCAACCAGGTCGTCAGTGTATAATTACTGACAATCAGTCCCCGGACAAATTAAACCTTACAATTACATTTACATCACATTCACATCGCCGCCCCAATATCAGTGACAGTGACGTCACGGTGGCCGTTTTTGTTTCTAAATAAATATATAGAGAGAGAGAGAAAGAGAGAGTGAAGTAAAAGTTAACTAAGGTGACCTTGCTCTTCCATTTTTTTAATTTTAACCACAGTATAGAGTCAATTTTTCTCAACCCTCCTTCAAAATTAATTATGCCGCCCATTTCGTTTGGTCAGCTCTTTTATGAAAAGTCAAGGGACAGAAATTCAATATTTATTATATTGAATTTTAAAGTTAAGAATATTGAATTTTAAAGTTAAGCGATTGTTTGACATTCCTTATAAAGAGAATGACTTTTCATTATGAATTTTCTATAAGGATTTAAATATTGGGATAATTCGTAGTAATTTATTGGCAAGCCAATAGTATTAATCTATAAGAGTACAGATTTTGTATATTCAAATAAACTCATAGGGTGATTTCACATGAGTGAACTCGTAGGTAGCTTAAATTTGATTAGGCCTTTATTGTTAACGTAAATAGAAAAAGCATCCAAGGCCTACAGGAAATGAGATGGCGTCTTGGGCCAACAGGAAATGGAATGGCATCTTGGGCCAATAGGAATTGGGAAGGCATCTTAGGCCAACCACGAAAGGAGATGGCATCTTGAGCCTAGAATTGGGATGGCATCTTGGGCCTAGAATTGGGATGGCATCTTGGGCCAACCAAGAAAGGAGATGGCATCTCAAGCCAATAGGAAGTGGAAAGGCATCTTGGGCCTGGAATTGGGGAAGGCATTTTGGGCCAACCAAGAAAGGAGATGGTGTCTTGGGCCAACAAGAAGTGGAAAGGCATCTTGGGCTTGGAATTGGGAAGGGGATGGCATCTTGGGCCTAGAATTGGGAAGGTATCTTGGGCCTGGAATATGAATAATTTTGACAAGGCATTCAAGGCCTAACAGGAATTAAAAAGGTATTCAAGGCCTAACACGAATTGAAAAGGCCTCCAAAGCCTGACAGAAATCAAAAAGGCATCCAAGGACTAACAAGAATTGAAAAGGCATCCAAGGCCTAATAGGAATTGAAAAGGCATCTAAGGCCTAACAAGAATTGAAAAGGTATCCAAGGCCTAACAGAAATTAAAAAGGAATCCAAGGCCTAACAGAAATTGAAAAGGCATCTAAGGCCTAATAGAAATTGAAAAGGCATCCAAGGCCTGATAAGAATTGAAAAGGCATCCAAGGCCAAATAAAAATTGAAAAGATATCTAAGGTCGATTAAAAGGAATCAGCATCTAGGGCTGAAGGCTTGACGTCTAGGGTCGATACCTGAAAAAGAAAAAGCATGACGTTTAGGGCCGATTAAAAGGGACCACCATCTAGGGCTGGAGGCATGACATCTATGGTCGATACCCAAAAAGCGAAAAGGTGACATCTTGGGTTGAAATAAAAGAAAACAAAATCTAAGACTGAAGGCGTGACATCTAGGGTCAAAACCTGAAAAAGAAAAAGCATGACATCTAGGGTTAATTAAAAGGGACCAGCATTTAGGGTTGAAGGCATGACATCTAGGGTCAAAACCTGAAAAAGAAAAATCACGACATCTAGGGTTGACTAAAAGGGACTAGCATCTAGGGCTGGAGGTAAGACATGATGAAAGGTTGCTCTTTTGTGGCTCCCTCTGCTAGTTCACCTAAGAGATCGCTCTACGCAATGACCAATTGAGAGTTGCCTTGGTTTGGAATTTAGATCTGGTAAGTTGGCAGTGGAAGTGCATTGGTTATTTGCTGGGGATGAACATTTTGGTTCTAGAGTGAGCTTCCAAGGCATATTTGTTGGGGAGGTTGGGACGCGGTGCTATGACAATAGTCCTGCAATTGGGCATGAGCAAACATGGCACATATAGAGATGATATGTGAGATGCGATTGATGCGTGAGATGGATAAGGTTTTGGGCATATGTATATTAGATGCATGAGAATGACACTCCGAGTCATAAGAAGGTAACTTGGTACACAAGTCAGATGATTTCTGCCCGTGACATATTGAGAACTTCGGGATTATTTAGGGCACATTCATGGTTGAAAAGCTTGTAACTTGATCAAGACTCTCTCTACGAGATCGCTCTACAAGATTCCACTATCAAGCTTCTTGAAGTTGAATAAAATGCAACATGTATGCAAATGGTGCATGGAATACAATGAGATGCATGTCTAGGGTGCAAAATGAATTATAGGTTAAAATGCTAAATGTATGTTGTGAGATCTCAACTAGTTATCTCTCTTGACAAAGGTAAAAGCTTTTGAGGATTTGGTGGACTTGAGAGACCTTGGTTAGTTACTAAGGCTTGAGGCTTTTGAGAACAGCTCACTTATCTTGCACAAATGAGACACACATGATACATTTATGAATGAATACTAACTACCTGAGTAAATGCATGAAAATCCTTTGCTTGACATAGTGGGGGAGCTTAACCTATCGGGGGTTTCATTGCTAATGATGATTGGCTTCACCTTGCTCAGAAAATATCTCAATGCTATTAAGGAGTTATTTTACTAAGGAATCCTTCCAATTATGCTAGGGAATTTAGTTTCTTCTCCAACTGGGGAGTTTGTTTGACGTAGCTTCCTTAAGTTGAAGAGTTTGACTTGAGCACTGTCTTCTTGGATGACAAAGCACCTTTGCTGAGTAATATCATTCGAAATCTTGTTGGGGATAAACATTTATTTACAACAATTTTATGAATTTCAAAAACAAGTTTTTAAGGATGATTTTATCTAGAATGATTTTCAAAACATGATTATGCAATATATTCATCACTTGTTGTCCTCTCATGGCAAGGGTATAAGCATTTTGAAGGCATGCACAAAGTTGGCTTGAACTTATTTAGCTTTAACTAGATAATGGTTCTTGATAGCTTGGGGGTTTGATCTGTAAAATTTGGAAGTTCAATGGTTTTGGGTTTCACCTTGAGAGGTTACTGCTTAGAGCTTGGCCTTGATCTTGTGGCTCAAAGAAATCCATCTCCGAAAGTTGTTGTTTGGCGCTTTGCATTGATCTGGAATGTTTGAACACTTCTTGCTTTTATGACTTTGGGCTCCACCATCGGAGGTTGTTGTTTAGGCTTTGACTTGATTAGGTGCTCTTGAATACTCGCTTCTTTCATAGCTTTGAATTTTACTCATAGTGCCCTTTCAGGTTTTTACCATACCCGCTTTACATGGATTTTGTTGTCTCTTCTACCTTGTAGATTACTTTGTATTTTACCCTTGATGCCCTTTTGGGTTTTCATCAAGTCTGCCTTTTGAATTGGGAATTTTCGTTCTCCTTTGAGTACTTGTGAAATAACTTTAATCATTCAATCAGAGACGACTTTCTAGGACTGTAATAGGGGCTTGAGGTTAAAGGGTCTATCAAGAAAGGGATATAATAGCTCAAACCTTTTCTAGGTTGGATATGATCCATAGTTCAGACAAAACTCTCTAGTAGTTGATTCTTTTGATCCTCTTTTTGATCTTTTTTTTCGTTGAACGAGGGATGGACTAAATTGCCCCAGTGTAGTGCTCTATCCCTATTAAGAGATTTATAAGACTGAGTTTTTTTCTGGAAAATTGTCCCGAGCGTTGATTTATTCCTTCCTAAACTGCCCTAGTATGAGTTTGATTCCAAATGTCTGCCTTTTCCTTTCTTGGTTGTTTTTTTTCTTTCGCTTCTTATCATGCCCCAAAATGCTTTTCCCCGTTTTTTCTTTTTCTATCTCACCAAAGGTTGCCCCAGTTTGACATGAGTTATTCTAATGAGGGATTCTATAACGCACTAACTGCCCTAGCATATGTACTGAAATGCCTCTCTTAAGGGATTTGGATTTGAGGAATTGTCCTAGTGTGGGGTGAGCTATGGATCGGGTAATTTGAAAGGAAATTTCATTATAGGCTCAAAGGGGATAACAAGGGTATTATTACGAGGTAACACAAAAGGTGGCCTCTCCTCACTTTAAATGATCAAATGTTTTTTTCAGTAATTCAAAGAAGAGTTATATTCATTTTCATGACAGAAGGAATTTTCCCTAACAACTAATCAAGCTCTTTGATGATGTCCCTCCCAGTGGGAATGGAGCTCACCAAAATTACATTCCTTAAGCTCCTCTATCTCTTGCATTAAGCTTGTAGAATGATATGCTGCTTGGACCCTTCTCAGGCTTAGGTTATTAGTTCAATCTCCCTTGTTTCATATGCCCTTGTTAGGCTTTCATATACATACCATGAGAGTAGACAAGTGATGGATAACTATTGCATACACATTATGAAATGTTAAAAATCATTTAAAAATATTTATTATCAAAGAGGAGGTGACGAACATCTTTTTTTTATGATTTATAAAACAAAGTTTCACTAAAAGGGGAAGTTATTAAAAAAAAAAGTCTCTGCGATATTACTCGAGCATTGGGGATCCATCTCCTAGAAAACTTAACTGGTTTCCCCTCCTTCAGTGGTATGGGAGTTACCAAAACCGATCCCAGTCACTTGTAGTATACCTTGGTACATGTCATTGGAACCAAGAGATCTTGCTTTGGTAGAGTCACTTTAAACCTTTGGTAGTGTTGGTAAGAAGTCCAACCACTGTGCATTCCTCATGGACTGAACTTTCTTCGCGAAGCAGATACAGTTTTCAATATTATGGCCAATCCCCCTAACATGATATTCACATCATTCACTGTATTGTACCATTCGAGATAAGGTTGCTTGACTGGTTCCAAAGGAATTGGAGCTACCATATGGGCTTAAAGCAAATCTGTCACACCCCAGATTTCTCAACACCGAGGAACCGGTTAGTGATGCCCCATGCCTTGCACCCAGGAGGATAAGGGGTTGGTGAATGGTCACCTAATAGGGCTACCTCAAGCTTGCTGCCCCAAAACCTGCTACAACCTCACACATGACATGCACAACTATATAATAACCACTCCATGTAATAAAACTGTGTCTCATAATAAATAGGGTCACCAGCTCCAAAACATGGTGTCTCAAATTAATACACTCATCTTAAGTAAATACATGAGTCTCAGTCTCATCAATTACTGTTGGATCAAACCCATAATTTGGATGATGTTATTAAAAACCCTATGTAATTTGATTTGAGATGTTTCATGTTTATTCTAAGCTTGCAGAAGATAAAACCATAAACTGGACTTACATTCAGAGAGCAAAGCGAAGGACAGGATATATAATCCTGATCCAGATTATCATGAGTGTCATCAAACACTTGGTAAATAACCAAGTCTTCATTCGGAGTAAGGACACTTCGTGTGGACTAATCACTTGACAAATCGACTAAGGAATCCGCATTTTTATTCTTAATTGGACTAAGTCAATTTATGCGGAATGAGAATCCGAGTCTACAACTCGTACAGAGTAAGAAAGATTTATTACGGAGAAAGAAATTAAGTCTTTTACTCCAGATTGTCTAAGGAAAAGAAGATACGGACTAAGGAATCTGAGTCTTCCATTCGAGCGGAGTAAGAAATGACTGGTGCGGAGTAAGGAATCCAAACCATTACTCAAGCGGAGTAAGGATGCACAGATACGGAATAAGCCATCTGGACCCCTTCACTCAAGCGGAGTAAGGAAGCACTGATGCGGAATAAGGATTCCGCATATCTACTTCATGCGGAGTAAGGAAGCGCTGACACAGAGTAAGGATTTCAGGACTTCATTTACACGGAGTAAGCAACAACTAGCACGGAGTAAGGATCCGAGCTTCATTGATACGGAGTAAGGAAATTTACACCGGACTAAGAAGACGCTACTTCAACCTATCCATACCGTATTTATGTTTTCAGCTCGATGTGTCCCAATGTAAGATAAACTCATTGAAGACCTAAACTGTCCTACACGTGGAACACTTGGAGATGTGGATGCAGTCCCAAATGCAATTGGAATCAAGCGAAGTAATTCAATACACTTATGCTTCTAATATTTTGAGCTCCACATCCGTAACAGTTATAGCAGAACCATTTTCCGAGAAGAACTTTAATGTTTACACAGTGCTTGGAAAATACAGTTCCAAGATAGATTCCTAGGATGTCTATATATATATAAAGTGTTGTATATCTCAAATGAGCAAGCGTGCATACATTGTAAGTGTCACGCCCCGGATTTCCGACCCGGGGAAACCGGTACGTGACCCCCCATCCACCCACACGGAGGGCAACGGGGTTGAATTACTGGATGCCACACAAGCAAGACTAACAATTACAATAAATCAAACAAGCCACATTATTATTTAATTTCAACATCAAAGGTTCACAAACCAACCATGTTCCTTACTACAATTCAATCCCTTAGTACATTTCCCCCCTTGGGGTTACATAAATTATAAAATTACATTTACTGAAGTGAACAATAAAACGAAGATGGTCTTCCACCTTGGTGTATCCACCTAACGCCTGTAAGTCCCTGGAAAACAAGCAAACACAGTAGGAGGGGTGAGCAACCACAGCTCAGTAGGGATCAAGTCTCCCCAACCCTTCCCATGTTCCTAGCGGCTACATGCATGTGCACAGGTGTAGTGACGTGGCAGTATTAGAAAAAGAATAAAACATTCCACATAAGCGGGCGTAACCCCAGCCCCAGTCACACTGGCTAACAAACCACATCTCAAGCAAGTAATTTAACACCTCTTCAGGCCACTGATTTAACCGCCTCTCAGGCAAAGTAGTTTAACCGCCTCTTCAGGCCACTGGTTTAACCGCCTCTCGGGCAAAGTAATTTAACCGCCTCTTCAGGCCAGATACCACAGTCATGCACACAACACACACCACGGTCACTCAAGCATAAAACCAAACACTTGGTGTGCACCCGTTCACAAGTGCACAACCCAGCCATTCAGGCAATATAACAAACACCTAGCATGCATACATACACCAAATCACAAGTCCAGCCACACAGGCATATTATCAAACAGATATTAGGCATATACACACAACAATAGTCACACAGGCATTTCATCGAACATGTAACATGCACTGACCGCCCAACAACAGAATCACACCAAAATGCCATTGAAGGCCAACATCCATATAGGAGATCACACCTATATGGATTACATATATATATATATATATATATATAAACAGATAGAATCCATAATCTACCCTAGAACCCTAGAACAGAGGAGGATTTAGGAAGAACAGAACGCTTACCTCAAGTAAAATGCAACAACACCGCAATACTGTTCCCATGCCGAACGCTGTCCGCCCACGAGACACCGATCACCCACGCAAGACGCCCGACAGCAACCAGGAGCTCTCCTTCCCTCTCTCTCTCTCTCTACGACGGCCGGTGGAGCAACAAACCCTAAACCTAAAATAGAGTGGCTTCTCCTCCTTATATAGACAACACAACATCAAAACGACGTAGTTTTGATTAAGTGAATCCCAGCATCAAAACGACGTAGTTTTGATGGAACAAGCTATGACCTTCCCACATCCATACACACCAAAATATTCACAATTCCAACATGATCCTTTGGGAAAAGATGATTATAATGACAAAACCAAGGTAACCATGCAAAAACATGCTTGCACGCCAATTTGAACGTCAATTCCCCAATTGGCGTGCAGCTCCAAATGCACTCAAACTTCACCCCAAGCCTCCTTGCATCTTGTAGAGGTCTGAGAAGCAAAAATATGCTTGCACGTGAAATGGGTGAATTCACGTGTAGCTCCAAATGCTCTGAAATTTCTGTGGTAGATAGAGGACCTCATTCTAAGCAACTTTTGTTCTTGCACGCCAATTGTTTGAGGCCATCTACTATACCAAAAGTGAGCTCTAAAATCTGCCAAATCAGCTTAAAACCGCATGTATATGCATAGCATCTTCCTAGGGCATAAATGTACGTTACCACTTGTCACATGCACCTCCCAAAAGTCCCCTCTTGGGCTCATCTCTTACCTCAAACTTGTGCACCAACATCCAAGGTGTTTGTGGTTAACTTCTTACACACGGGTCATTACATCCTCTCCCCCTTAAAACTTTTCGTCATCGAAAAGAAATGACATACGAGGAAAACAAACACAAGCTACCCATTTACCACACGGCGAGCCACAACACCCAAATGGGTCATACACCGCGCACAGCACATAATAGCACATAACAAGGTACCACCATAATCAATAACCACATGCATCACAATAATGCATATAACACATATCCGCATGTCGCAAATACACATCTCAAAACACATCACAAATATGAACACATGTCTAAAAGACAATACAAATACACCAAATCATACACAACTAATACAAGAAAACACATCACTATCCCTTGGCCAACAGCCACCTCCCACTCTTAAGCTTATTCGTCCTCGAACAACTCTGGGTGCTACTCACGCATCACGGACTCATGTTCACATGTCTCCTTCGCAGGACGTGCCGTCCTCGAAAAGACAACACACTTTCCATAACGCACAAGCTGATGCACCTTGCCCACAACCATCCACATACCTGCGACTGAAGATATCACACAAAAACACACATAACACGTGTCGCAAGTAATTACATGGCACGACGGTGTGAGACATATACTCCCATCCCCAACACGTTTAACAAATCACCTCGGTCACAGATCAACTCACAGCACAAACACTACTGCACCTTTAACGTTCGACTGCCCATCCGCCAACACCATACAAACACATCCGTTGGAAGTTCCCTCACAACCTTCCCACCTTTGGACTTTTCGTCCTCGAAAAGAGAAACCAAATTGCAAACACCACAATGAGATCAAAGCAATACAGAATGCATTAACGAATACTAACATTGTTAGTACTCTCCAAATGAGTACCTCCATTTAGCCAACACTAGCATAACACTCATGAGCATATCAAGAACTAGAGCGTAGTTAAGTAGCGCGCTGACAACAACTCATGTGAGCAAGTCGGACAACAGTGAGGTTCGAGAAACCTCCCACAAATTCGCTAAGACCCCAACAACCGAACAAGGCCAACACCATTAGCCTACGTGCGTCACAATAGAACCAACACTCCCCAATTAAAGGTACCCCAACAGTAACCCGCCACACCCCAGATGTAGACCTCACCCTTACAGCAAGCACCAGGAGGTCACAATGAAATACAAACAAACGGGATAAGAGCATGATGTAAACCACAATCACAGTGCCACATTTTATATCACCACAGCAGCACCAACATCACAGCTGAATCCCCTCACACTAACGCAGAACAGGCTTAGGGATCCGAAGAATACATCTGCTAGCAAGCCACATTAAAACCCAACCAGCACCAATGATTGCTCTCCACAGCTTACAATCCAGGACACAGCTATACTAGGATGAAGTTTCCATTCGGTTACAGTCAACATGATGCCCAATGGAGTCCAGGGATGACAAATTTAGTACCAGACACAACCACAACAAGACCAAAAACTACTATCGGGCTAACACCAGTCACCAACGTTGAGAATCTACCAAAGAATCCCATGAACCAGAACGCCACACAAATAACACCTCTCTGACTATGGTCAAATAGGGATCCACCAAGGTCCCACACAGCCTTCACGAACTGAGGCTTCTGTTACAACCCAAGTGATAACGCCTTACTCGATCAAGGACATTCCATGCGATAGGAATCCTTTGACGATGGGTAGGTACCAACAACATAGTTTTCTCCACCATGGAAAACTCTCCTACCTGCAACATGACAACAACGGAATCCTCTGTGTCACCACTCACAGGTCACAAGGGAATCTCCCACCATCTCCGCCATACCAACCATCACGTTCTATTCCTACACACCAATAAAACACTCAAATGGACCAAGAAATACTCAGGCTTTAACCTCAGTTTAATGTGGTCACTACAATTCCTCCGGGTAGGCATAAGAAACAAGACATGCAAACTCCTGATTCGGGACTTCCACGTTACTCCCAAACACCTCAACACCTTGATGGCATGAACCATCTCACTTACCCCGTTATACTGCACATGAAAGGTTTTCAAGGAGTACAGATAGAGGTCATCCATCTACCACCACTGCTCTAAAACATATACCTTTGTGACATCTGTCCGACATAAATCTCTCCTCAAGGAGTAGCACTAACACCCCGTCCAAGCAAAAATGTCACAACTGACTCAACTCTGGGCATCAAACAACCTTTTTCCAGCACAACAACACTTTAATATTTAGCTTAGCCGGCCATCGCACCAGACAAGGTATAACATACACAACATCACCTAGAACACTCTCCTTCATCCTCACAACACATTTAATATGCTAATACACTACACCTCATCCTTCTCTACGCACATGTCACAACACCCACATGTAGTAACTCCGTTGTATACCTTTACCACGAATGCAATACATACAACAACACAATACCAAATTTCCAAAGACATTTGCAACACAAGCAACGGAACACAAGACACCTGACGAGTAGAACGTACCAGCCTTACACCTTCTCTCCTCCTCTAAGCCTACTCCCACAAGATACGAACCAAAGGAATGGCCCTACCATGCAAAAGTACACCCTCAGCACCTAGAGAATTATTTTCCAGTTGTGGGTAAAAAGCCCGATCAAGGCCTGCCAAATCTCACTTACTTACCTCTTTTTTTCTAATTGGATGCACCGGGCACGACCCTTAAAACCCACTCATAGCCGATAGTTCAGGTCTGGAACACCGCACATTTCGTACATGCGCAAACTGGTTTCACAACATATCCTTCTCTACCCTACTCGGTGTTTTTGACACACCGTAAGCATGACACATGGCTACTGCTTGGCCATCAAAGAACCCAGGACACCTATATAATCACCAACAAGAGCTTGCAATGATCACTCCATCCAACAAGTCAACACCTCAAGGACCCAAGGGCTCAAGGAGTGAGCTATACTAACTACGATGTCCTCCTTCAGCCCCAACGCTTGGAAAGGTAACCATAGGAATACCCTTCCCAAGTAGTACTCCAACATGTACATTTATTCACATGAGAACATATTTTTATTACTCAAGGTTGCCAAAGTGGGGCATACAATAACCCACAAGCTATCCTTTCACGCCTCAAGCTCTACTAGCTAGCCAATCTAAATATAAATATTCATTTTACCCCCCCCTTTTTTTTTCAACAGGTCACCAACCACTTCTATTCGAAATGCCAACTTAAACAATCTCCTAAGCGTCACCTAACAAAAGACTGTGGCTCAAGAGCCCTACCAACGAGAATACCCCTCTATTACAAGTGTCTTAATTTAATTGCTAGAAACTCAACAATTAAAGGTCCACCCATCCTCACCTAAGTCAGTACGGGACTCAACCAATCACTATCTTCTGGAGATGTCCTACTTTTTCACAGATGCAACACTAATACTGCTTCCTGCTACACTTTTTCCAATGTCCCGGTTGTCCACAGCAAGAACAACCCTTTAAGCAACTGGTCTCAAACTGATTTGTTGGGGGCTGACCCCCGTCTCGAAACTTGTGGCCATCCTCTGTTTGCCCCTCTCTGCCCCTTGAATGTAATGACCCGTGTTTTGGGTAGAACAAGCTGGAACGAAGATGAACAATACCCAGGGCGAACGCTTGGGTCGAAAGGTGGAAGACCCGAAGATTTGGGTCGTAGGGTCGAAGACCGAGGGTCGAAGTTCGAAGGTTTGAGGGTCGAAAGTTAGATCTTCGAGACAGATCTTCGAGGCCACGTTTCCAGCTAATCTTCGAAGGAGTGTTTCTACGAGTCTTCGTGGCTTGGTTGTTAGAGAGTGTAATGAGCTCAAGTGGGAGCGTGTAGAGGCTGCGTGTGACGATGACCATGTTCGGATTGTGGGTATTTTGTCCTGTGTGGAAGCGGAGTGGTTAGTTCATGTTTTAATTTATCAAAACTACGTCGTTTGATGGTGTGTTTCATTTATCAAAACTACGTCGTTTTGATGGTGTGTTTAATTTATCAAAACTACGTCGTTTTGATGGTGGGATTTCATTTATCAAAACTACGTCGTTTTGATAAGTGAGGTCTATATAAAGAGGAGCTCTCTTTATTTTAGGTTTAGGGTTTTTGTTGTCAGCCGTCGCAGCCGTCACAGAGAGAGAGAGAGAGATTGAGAGAGAGAGCTCCAGTTCGTGGCTGTCGTTGTCATTCCCGTGGTTGGACGGCATTAAGCGTGGAGGCAAGAGCGTGGAGGATCTTTGAGGTAGGGGTTCTGTCTTTCCTGGTCTGTTCCGGGGTTAGGCCCTGTGGATATTTTGTAAAGTTTCCATTGTTATTGCTATAATACTTATATGTAAATTCATATAGGTGTGATCTCCTATATGAATGTTGGCTTTCAATGGCATTTTGGTGTGATTCTGATGTTGGGTGGGTAGTGCATGTTAAATGTTTGATAAAATGCCTATGTGAATATGTTTGTAAGAATATGCCCAGTATGTGTTTGATAATATGCCAGTATGGCTAGAATTGTGAGTTGGTAAAGGTGTGCATGCCAAGTGTTTGTTTTTATGCTTGAGTGGTTGGGTTTGTACATTTGTGAATGTGTGCCTACTAAGTGTTTGGTTTTATGCCTGAGTGGTTATGTATACTGTTTTGTGAAACCCGGTGGCCTGTGGAAGCCCGGGATTATTTTGTGAAACCCGGTGGTCATGGAAGCCCGGGACTATTGTGAAACCCGGTGGTGTGTGGAAGCCTGGGACTGTTTTGTGAAACCCGGTGGCTGTGGAAGCCTGGGACTGCTCTTGGAAACCCGGTGGTTGTGGAAGCCCGGGATTGTTCATGTCTTGCTTTGTGTGGTCATGGAAATAATTGTATTTGCTGATATAGCTTGCCATTATATTTGTTGAAATAATTGTATCACGACACTGCACTTGTACACATGGCATGTAGATGCTAGGAGCATGGGATGGGTTGGGGAGACATGATCCCTCTTGAGCCGTGGTTGCTCACCCCTCCCTACTGTTTGGTTTTTCTACAGGGACCTACAGGCGTTAGGCGGGAACACCCAAGTTGGAGGCGCTTTTGTTTTGTGGCTTTGTTTATTATTATTTGAGTTTATTTGTTTTTTGTGTGAGCTTTGTAACCCCAGTGGGAGGATATTGTAATGAGGAGTTTTATGTAATAAAAGCATGTTTGGGCACTCTTGTATGTTTGGACTTAATAAGAATATGGTTTTTGTCTCTCTAAATATAAAATGTGAAGTGTATGGTATCCTGTGTGAGCATGTTGTATTCTATCCCCTTTATCCAAACTTGGGTAAAGGGAAGGTCACGTTCCGGTCTCCTCGGGTTGGAAATCCGGGGCGTGACAATATGGTATCAGAGCATGGTCTAGTTGGCCTAGGGTAGTGGGCGGACTTGATTATCTTGAGTCCTTTGGAGGGGCCTGGAGGGACGTGCCTGATCAACATGGTCCTCTTGGAGCCTCTAAGGTGTACTTGGGGTAGTCCAGTCTTGTGGTAGGATTTGCATACATTGGCATTAGGGCACTAGTTGCATTTGTTGTTTATGCATGAATGTATGGATAACTGTGGGAATGTTTTAAATGAAAAAAAAAAATTTTAATTGTGCAACTCTGATATATTGTGACAACTTAAGCATGACTACAAAAAAAAATGTGGTATGGAATTTGTGTACTAGTGGACTTGTGCAATGTGAACGAACTACATAGAGATAATACTGTTGATATTATGAAAATGACTAGGTGAGATATGTGAATGCTTAAGTGTGTGCCTTTGTATGGTATTGTGTGGAATAAGCAATGTAGTGTTCAAAACGATGAGATAATCCCTTGAGTATAAATGATATGTGCAATGTGAAGGTGTGAACTTGTATAGTCGGAAATGTGAATCTGCGAATATGTGTGGCGATAATGTGTTTTGAGATTAGTTATAGCTCCAAACGCCTAGTCGGTAATGGTATTAAGAGCGTTGAGTGTTAACCTGGAGTGCTACCTCCTCGTGTACCTAGCCTCTGAAAAATTATGACCCGTACGACAAGAGCCCGCCACCCAGGCCGGGCAAGTGGCAGAGTCGTAGGTGTAAGTAATGATCTTCACAGGCAGAGATTGGCATTTTAACCCCGATTATTCCAGAATTGAGGGATGAGATTCGATAACCGATTAAGAGCGAGGCACGCCGAGGGCGGTTAACCCACATCATTTGGAGGAGCTCGGATGAAGATCAATCAAGCATTGTTGTCCTGATCAGCGAAAAGGACCCCAAGAGGCAGACGAGGGCAATCAGAAGATGGCCACAAGTTTCGAGATGGGGGTCAATCCCCAACAAATCAATTTGAGACCGGTTGCTTAAAGGGTTGTTCTTACTTGTGGACAATCGGGACATTGGAAAAGAGTGTAGCGAAGCAAGATATCGATGTTGCATCCGTGGAAAAGTAGGACATCTCCAGAAGATAGTGATTGGTTGAGTCTTGTACTTGACTTAGGTGAGGATGGGTGGACCTTTGATTGTTGAGTTTCTAGCAATTAAATTAAGACACTTGTAATAGAGGGGTATTCTCGTTGGTAGGGCTCTTGAGCCACAGTTTGCCGTTTGGTGAAGCTTAGGAGATCGTTTGAGTTAGCATTATTAATAGACGTGGTTGGTGACTTGTAACAATATATATATATATATATATATATATATAATAATAAGAATATAATAAGAAAAAATGAACATTTATATTTATGACACTAGAAGGATAATAAGTAACTGATAGATATGTGAGTGTTGGTTTT
Organism: Taxillus chinensis; assembly: GCA_023512835.1. Lineage (NCBI taxonomy): Eukaryota > Viridiplantae > Streptophyta > Magnoliopsida > Santalales > Loranthaceae > Taxillus > Taxillus chinensis. The sequence goes on along the minus strand of CM042092.1, from coordinate 43,946,440 downwards.
ATATGGGAGTGGTATTCAATTTTGACAACCGTGGATAATTAAAGTAATCAAACCTTGTAGGCTACCTTTTTGCTAGCTAGTAGAGCTTGAGGCGTGAGGTGATGGCTTGTGGGTAACGTGTGACCCCTCCTTGGCAACCTTGAATAATAGAGATATGTTCTTATGTGGATAAAGGTATGTGTGGAGTACTACTTGAAAGGGATATTCCTATGGTTACCTTTCCAAGCGTTGTGGTTGAGGGTGGAAAACGCAGCTAGTATAGCCTGCTCTTAGAGTCCTTGAAGTGTTATCTTGTTGGCTAGAGTGGTCGTTGCAAGTTTTGGTTAGTAACTATATAGGTGTTCGGGTTCTCGGATGGTCAAGCGGTAGCCATTTGTTATGTTTGTGGTGTGTGAAAGAACTTGAGTAATGTTCCTAGAATATGTTGTGAAATGGGTATGCGCATGTATAAAATGTGAATTATTCCGGAGCTCGATATCGGCCGTGAGTGGGTTTCAAGGGTCGTGCCCGGTGCATCTAATTGGTAACAAGAGGTAAGCAAGTGAGATTTGGCAGGCCTCATTCGGGCTTTTTACCCACATCCTGGAAAACATTTCTCTAGGGACTAAGGGTGTGCTTTTGCATGGTAGGGCCATTCCTTTGGTCCGTATCTTGTGGGAAGTGGGTTTAAAGGAGAGGAGAAGGTTTAAAACTGGTACGTTCTACTCGTCAGGTGTCTTGTGTTTCGTTGCATGTGTTGAGAATGTGCGAGAAAATGTAGCATTGTCTTGTTGTATGTGTTGCATAAGTGGTAAAGGTATATAGCGGAGTTGCTACGTGTGGGTGTTGCGACACATATGCGTAGAGAAGGATGAGGCATGACGTATTGGTATAGTAACTGTGGTGTGAGGATGAGGAAGAGTGTTAGAGGTGATGTTGTTTATGTTATTCCTTGTCTGGTGTTACTAAAATGTTGGTAAGTTGGGAAAGAAAAAGAGTTGTTTGATTTCCCGAGTTGAGTCAGTTGTGACAGTTTTGCTAGGACGGGGTATTAGTGCTACTCCTTGGGGAGAGTTTTATGTCAGGCGGATATCAAAAGGTGTATGCATTAGAGCGGTGGTGGTAGGCGAATGACCTACATATGTCCTCCTTGAAAACTTTTCATGTACAGTATCACGCGATAAGGGAGATGGTTCACGATATCAAGGTGTTGGTGTGTTTGGGTGCTACATGAAAGTCCCGAATCAGGCATTTGCATGTCTTGTTTCCTGTGCCTACCTGGAGGAATGGCAGTGATCACATTTAGCTAAGGCTAGAGCCTGACGGTTGGTATAGCGGGGTTAGTGGGCCATGAGGTGGAGTATGTCCTGGAGGCTAAGGATTCCCTTGTGACCTGTGAGTGGTGATATCGCGGATTCCGTTATTGTCATGTTGCAGGTAGGAGAGTTTTCCAAGGTGGAGAGAACTACGTTGTTGGCAACTACCCAGCGTCAAAGGATTCTTATCGCATGGAATGTCTGCCGACTGAGTAAGGCGTTATCACTTGGGTTGTAACATAAGCCTCAGTTAGTGAAGGCTGTGTGGGACCTTGGTGGATCCCTATTTGACCGTAGTCAGAGAGGTGTTATTTGTGTGACGTTCTGGTTCATGGGATTCTTTAGTAGATTCTCAACGTTGGTGACTGGTGTTAGCCCAATAGTAGTTTTTTTTGGTCTTGCCGTGATTGAGTATGGTACTACGTTTGTTGTTTTGAGTTACTCCTTGGACACCGTTGGGCGTCTTGTTGACTATGACCGAATTGGTGAAGGGCAAACTTCATCCTGATGTAGTTGTGTCCTGGATTGTAAGTCATCTTGAGTTCCCTTTGGCATTGGTTGGGTTCTGTTGTTGCGTGTATCGCTATAGAGTGAGGCGGTTTTAGCAGTGATGATGGTGCTGCTGGGGTGATCTCCATGTGTGGGAATGCGATTGTGGTTTGCATAATGCTTTTCTCTTGTTTGTTTGTGTTTCCTTGTGACCTCTTTGTGTTTGCTGTCAGGGTAAGGTCTACATATGGAGTGTGGCTGCGTTGTAAATTGGTTGTGTCCGTTGACATCAAATCTCAGTGGTGTCATTGTTGGGTATTCTACATTGTGGCGTGTTGGTCTTATTGTGACACGAGTAGGCGTCTAACGCCGAGTACCCTGCTATGTTGTTGCAGTGACTTCTCGTTCAATCATATGAATTCTAGCGAATGGATGCTTCACACATAGGCTTATGAATCTGTGGGAGGTTTCTCAACCTCACTGTTGTCAGACTTGCTCACATGAGTTGTTGTCGGCACGCTAATTGGCCAAGCTCTAGTTCTTGTTGTGCTCATGGGTGTTATGTGTTGCTTTGATCTTCTCGTGATGTTTACTACTTGATTTCTCTTTTCGGGGATGAAAAGTCCAAAGGTGGGAAGGTTGTGAGGAAACTCCCTGCGGATGAGTTTGTATGGTGTTGGCGAATGGGCAGTGGAATGTTAAACGTGTAGTAGTGTTTTGTTTGTGAGTTGTTCCTTGTAGTGGTGTTTATGATGTGAGTTGGTCTGTGACCTATGTGATTTGTAAAACGTACATGTTGGGGATGGGCGTATATGTCGTACACCGTCGTGACATGTGAATACTTGTGACAGGTGTTAGGTGAGGAGAACAAGGATTGTTTGTGAGTTTAGAATATGTGTTTCCCTATCATGCTTTGTGTTGTATTGGGTCTGTGGGTACGTGCCTTCATGTGTGTTATTGTGTGATATCTTCAGTCGCGGGTATGTGAATGGTTGTGGGCGATGTGCATCAGCATGTGCATTATGGAAAGTGTATTGTCTTTTTGAGGATGACACGTCCTATGGAGGAAATATGGGAACGCGAATCCATGATGCGTGAGCAACACCCAAAGTTGTTCGAGGACGAACAATCTTAAGGGGGGGAGGTGGGCGTAGTGATGTGTTTTTTTTTTTTGTGGTTCATGCTTTGGTGTATTTGTATTTCTACTTGTAAACCGGTATTTTTATTGAGATGTGTTTTGAGATTGCAAAATGTGTTTGAGATGTCCTGTTATGTTGTGTGATCCATCCGGGCGTTGTGGCTCGCTGTCTTGCAAATGGGCCGCATGTGTTTGTTTTCCTTGCATGTTGTTTCTTTTCGAGGACGAAAAGTCTTAAGGGGGAGAGGATGTAATGACCCGTGTTTTGGGTAGAACAAGCTGGAACGAAGATGAACAATACCCTGGGCGAACGCTTGGGTCGAAAGGTGGAAGACCCGAAGATTTGGGTCGTAGGGTCGAAGACCGAGGGTCGAAGTTCGAAGGTTTGAGGGTCGAAAGTTAGATCTTCGAGACAGATCTTCGAGGCCGCGTTTCCAGCTAATCTTCGAAGGAGTGTTTCTACGAGTCTTCGTGGCTTGGTTGTTAGAGAGTGTAATGAGCTCAAGTGGGAGCGTGTAGAGGCTGCGTGTGACAATGACCATGTTCGGATTGTGGGTATTTTGTCCTGTGTGGAAGCGGAGTGGTTAGTTCATGTTTTAATTTATCAAAACTACGTCGTTTTAATGGTGTGTTTCATTTATCAAAACTACGTCGTTTTGATGGTGTGTTTAATTTATCAAAACTACGTCGTTTTGATGGTGGGATTTCATTTATCAAAACTACGTCGTTTTGATAAGTGAGGTCTATATAAAGAGGAGCTCTCTTTATTTTAGGTTTAGGGTTTTTGTTGTCGGCCGCACCGCCACAGAGAGAGAGAGAGAGAGAGAGAGAGAGATTGAGAGAGAGAGCTCCAGTTCGTGGCTGTCGTTGTCATTCCCGTGGTTGGACGGCATTAAGCGTGGAGCAAGAGCGTGGAGGATCTTTGAGGTAGGGGTTCTGTCTTTCCTGGTCTGTTCCGGGGTTAGGCCCTGTGGATATTTTGTAAAGTTTCCATTGTTATTGCTATAATACTTATATGTAAATTCATATGGGTGTGATCTCCTATATGAATGTTGGCTTTCAATGGCATTTTGGTGTGATTCTGATGTTGGGTGGGTAGTGCATGTTAAATGTTTGATAAAATGCCTATGTGAATATGTTTGTATGAATATGCCCAGTATGTGTTTGATAATATGCCAGTATGGCTAGAATTGTGAATTGGTAAAGGTGTGCATGCCAAGTGTTTGTTTTTATGCCTGAGTGGTTGGGTTTGTACATTTGTGAATGTGTGCCTACTAAGTGTTTGGTTTTATGCCTGAGTGGTTATGTATACTGTTTTGTGAAACCCGGTGGCTGTGGAAGCCCGGGACTGTTTTGTGAAACCCGGTGGCTGTGGAAGCCCGGGACTATTGTGAAACCCGGTGGCTGTGGAAGCCCGGGACTGTTTTGTGAAACCCGGTGGCTGTGGAAGCCCGGGACTGCTCTTGGAAACCCGGTGGCTGTGGAAGCCCGGGATTGTTCATGTGCTAGCCTGTGTGGCTGTGGAAATAATTGTATTTGCTGATATAGCTTGCCATTATATTTGTTGAAATAATTGTATCACGACACTGCACTTGTACACATGGCATGTAGATACTAGGAGCATGGGATGGGTTGGGGAGACATGATCCCTACTGAGCTGTGGTTGCTCACCCATCCTACTGTTTGGTTTTTCTACAGGGACCTAGGGACCTACAGGCGTTAGGTGGGAACACCCAAGTTGGAGGCAGTTCTGTTTTGTGGCTTTGTTTATTATTATTTGAGTTTCGCTGTTTTTGTGTGAGCTTTGTAACCCCAGTGGGAGGATATTGTAATGAGGAGTTTTATGTAATAAAAGCATGTTTGGGCACTCTTGTATGTTTGGACTTAATAAAAGTATGGTTTTTGTCTCTCTAAATATAAAATGTGAAGTGTATGGTATCCTGTGTGAGCATGTTGTATTCTATCCCCTTTATCCAAACTCGGGTAAAGGGAAGGTCACGTTCCGGTCTCCTCGGGTTGGAAATCCGGGGCGTGACATTGAATCCTTCCTGCTAATCAGGACAACAATGCTTTAATTGATCTTCATCCAAGTTTTCCCAAATGGTGCGGGTTGACAACTCTTGGCGTGCCTCGAGCCTGCAGCTCCCCTACTCGCCCAGCCTGGGTGGCGGACTCTTCTGTCGCACGGGTCGTAGTTTCTCAGAGGTTGGGTACACGAGGAGATAGCGCTCTAGGTTAACACTCAATGCTCTCATTACCATTACCGACTAGACGTTTGGAGCTATAACTAATCTCAAAACGCACATTATCACCACACAAATTCGCAGATTCACATTTCACAAACTATGCAAGTTCACACCTTCACATAGCACATATAATTTATACTCAAGTGAATGTTTTGAACACCACATTACTTATTTTACACAATACCATACAAAGGCACACACTTAAGCATTCACATATCTCACCTAGTCATTTTCAGAATATCAACAGTATTATCACAACTTATTTTATTTATTTATTTATTTTATTTATTTTTAGTTCACATTTCACAAGCTTCAAGTTCACAAGCACACAACTCAATACCACAAATTCTTTCCCATGCTTTCATGCCTAAATCATCACAAAATTTCAGAGTTGTTACAATTAAAATTTTATTACGTTAAATTCCCCCCCAGCTATCCATATCGGGTCTTATTTCCTCTACCCCATTTATCAATTCTCCTCTCACATGGCATTACTCACATTTCACACACTGCATCAATCAACATTGCACACAGTTCAATACACAGTGCACACAGCTCAAACAATCAAGGACCTTTCATTATACTCATGCTCAAGGTATTTCGAGAAAAATCAGAGTTGTATAGTCCACACCTTGTCACATTATTCACATTTTCACACATCACAACAAATGCAACTAGTGCCCTAATGCCAATGCATGCAAATCCTACCTCAGGTCTGGACTACCCCAAGTACACCTTAGAGGCTCAAAGAGGACCGTGTTGATCAGGCACGTCCCTCCAGGTTCCTCCAAAGGACTCAAGATAACCAAATCCGCCCACTACCCTAGGCCAACTAGACCATGCTCTGATACCATATTGTCACGCCCCGGATTTCCGACCCGGGGAAACCGGTACGTGACCCCCCATCCACCCACACGGAGGGCAACGGGGTTAAATTACTGGATGGCACACAAGCAAGACTAACAATTACAATAAATCAAACAAGCCACATTATTATTTAATTTCAACATCAAAGGTTCACAAACCAACCATGTTCCTTACTACAATTCAATCCCTTAGTACATTTCCCCCCTTGGGGTTACATAAATTATAAAATTACATTTACTGAAGTGAACAATAAAACGAAGATGGTCTTCCACCTTGGTGTATCCACCTAACGCCTGTAAGTCCCTGGAAAACAAGCAAACACAGTAAGAGGGGTGAGCAACCACAGCTCAGTAGGGATCAAGTCTCCCCAACCCTTCCCATGTTCCTAGCGGCTACATGCATGTGCACAGGTCTAGTGACGTGGCAGTATTAGAAAAAGAATAAAACATTCCACACAAGCGGGCGTAACCCCAGCCCCAGTCATACTGGCTAACAAACCACATCTCAAGCAAGTAATTTAACCGCCTCTTCAGGCCATTGATTTAACCGCCTCTCAAGCAAAGTAGTTTAACCGCCTCTTCAGGACACTGGTTTAACCGCCTCTCGGGCAAAGTAATTTAACCGCCTCTTCAGGCCAGATACCACAGTCATGCACACAACACATACCACGGTCACTCAAGCATAAAACCAAACACTTGGTGTGCACCCGTTCACAAGTGCACAACCCAGCCATTCAGGCAATAGAACAAACACCTAGCATGCATACATACACCAAATCACAAGTCCAGCCACACAGGCATATTATCAAACAGATATTAGGCATATACACACAACAATAGTCACACAGGCATTTCATCGAACATGTAACATGCACTGACCGCCCAACAACAGAATCACACCAAAATGCCATTGAAGGCCAACATCCATATAGGAAATCACACCTATATGGATTACATATAGAATCCATAATCTACCCTAGAACCCTAGAACAGAGGAGGATTTAGGAAGAACAGAACCCTTACCTCAAGTAAAATGCAACAACACCGCAATACTATTCCCACGCCGAACGCTGTCCGCCCACGAGACACCGATCACCCACGCAAGACGCCCGGCAGCAACCAGGAGCTCTCCTTCCCTCTCTCTCTCTTTGCGACGGTTGGTGGAGCAACAAACCCTAAACCTAAAATAGAGTGGCTTCTCCTCCTTATATAGACAACACAACATCAAAACGACGTAGTTTTGATTAAATGAATCCCAGCATCAAAACGACGTAGTTTTGATGGAACAAGCTATGACCTTCCCACATCCATACACACCAAAATATTCACAATTCCAACATGGTCCTTTGGGAAAAGATGATTAGAATGACAAAACCAAGGTAACCATGCAAAAACATGCTTGCACGCCAATTTGAACGTCAATTCCCCAATTGGCGTGCAACTCCAAATGCACTCAAACTTCACCCCAAGCCTCCTTGGATCTTGTAGAGGTCTGAGAAGCAAAAATATGCTTGCACGTGAAATGGGTGAATTCACGTGTAGCTCCAAATGCTCTGAAATTTCTGTGGTAGACAGAGGACCTCATTCTAAGCAACTTTTGTTCTTACACGCCAATTGTTTGAGGCCATCTACTATACCAAAAGTGAGCTCCAAAATCTGCCAAAACAGCTTAAAACCGCATGTATATGCATAACATCTTCCTAGGGCATAAATGTACGTTACCACTTGTCACATGCACCTCCCAAAAGTCCCCTCTTGGGCTCATCTCTTACCTCAAACTTGTGCACCAACATCTAAGGTGTTTGTGGTTAACTTCTTACACACAGGTCATTACAGTAAGAACTGATACGCGCGAGTACATGTGCAAAATAGAGATAATCTAGCCAGTGTATGTGTGACTTGAAAAAGAGAGTACTGTTGTAATCAGCTGTAATTGTTGTGCTTTTTGTTGTAATTATCTTTAGATAATAAAACAAAATACTTCCACTATCTGGTTATCTTCCGCACTGAATATTTCTTTTAACCAGAATTAGTGTTGTGCCTGAGTGAGAAAGAATTTTAATAAGAGCTAGCCTATTCACCCCCCTCTAGGCTCCCAGGGACTAACAAGTGGTATCAAAGCAAGTTCTACCTACTCAAAGTAGAGATCCCTCTCACTCTCTCTCTAAATGGCCGAAGAAAGCAGTATGCCATTCAACACCCGCCTCAACTCCAGAAGAGCTCAAGAGCCCATTCCTAATCGAAGCAGCTTGTGAAAATGTTGATCCACCACAACCTGCTACTGCTGCTGCTCCTCAACCACGGAGTTCTAGCTACACTCTGAGCAAACTGCCAAAGTTCACACCAGAGCTTTTCTCCCAGTGGAAAGCTCGCATGAAGATGTTCATAACATCTCATGATCATCTAATGTGGCCATGTCTTCATCAGGAGCTTCCTATTCCGATGACCATCGGAGAAAATGGAGTAAGAAGACCAAAGACATATACTGAATTCACAAACGATGAAAGAGCCTGACAATATGCCAGTGAAAAAGCTCTAGCTTATGTGACATCATCTTTGGATTTCGAAGCCTTCACGGACGTCTAGGGCTGCACAACAGCGAAAGTTGTTTGGGACAAATTGACTATCCTATATGAAGGAAGTCAGTCTTAGATGCAGAACGTTATCTGTTCTCTCTGACAGCATTTTGAGAGCTTCAATCATAAACCTAGCGAATCCTTGGAGAGCATCTATCGGCGATTCCGCAAGCTCATTCTGGATTTGAAAACTGTCAATGAGCATGTCACGCCCCCGAATTCCAGGGAACCCGGAACCAGGTACAAGACTTCCCCTTGCCCGTACCCAAAAGGTCAAGGGGTTGGTGACTAGCACCAATAGAGACTACACCACGGGTGCTGTCTCAAATATGCAACCCTGTACAATCATACATCAAGGGTAATCCTGTACTTTCCCATACATCATCATGCAAACAGTCATACAGACATCACATCACAAACAGTATGCAAATACAAGTCCATGGACCCATATCCGGGATATAATACAAACAATACAGAATACAGCACTGTATCATACATCAGAGTAGTGGGCACGTCCTCTTGGAAGAAAGTCCTCCACTAGTCCCAGGTTACACCTGAAAAAAGTAAACAACAAGTAGGGGTGAGCGACAAGCTCAGTAGGTGACCCCAACACTCCACATCATGCAAACATACACGTCTATACTACATGCTCTGTGTACTCGTGCACTGTGCAGTGTGCACAAACATCAGGACTCAGCCTGCAAACAAACATCAGGATCTAGCCTGCCCACACAGGACAGCTTGTCCACGATCCCCAATAGGATCCCAGCTTAGGGCACTTAGCCCAAGCTCCACGAGCTCAACAGCTCAACACAATCCTCAATGGGATTTCAGCTCAGGGCACTCAGCCCTTGCACAGCGCTATATGCCCGGACACAGTGCCACACAGGCCTGCCATCGGCGCATATGCCTTCCACGGCCACAGCGCAATATGCCCGGCCACAGTGCCACACAGGCCTGCCATCGGTGCATATGCCTGCCCCGTCAACCACATAGCATCATCTGTGCTTCACAGTGAGAACTCAACAAGTCATGGAACCCAAGTCCCAAATCCACAAACCAACATACCAACACCAATATGGTCTTAAGGTGTACAACACTCCCTTTAGAACTATAGCCAGTCTTCACAAGTCGATCTTCATTCCTTGACTAAGGAAGGAGATACCCATAGCAGCTATTTTCTTGCAATAAAAAGTCCCGGCATTGGGTCTCCATATCATAACTATGATAATCTGATTTTTGGGGATTTTTCTGAGATGTCTAACCCCACTTTCAAAAATCCACCTCTACGAAAAACTGAATTTTTTCCGAGATTTTACACTAAATACCAATTTTCACATTTTGAAAGAGTGGGAATTTATTTTTCTAGTATTTTTCTTTGAATCCAAATGAGGGATATTTCATTATTTACATTGTAACTTAATACTTAAATGTGGAGAGGCATAATGGTTTATAATGTAAATGGTCCAGTCCAGTCAAACTAGAACTGCACACTCTCCAACTTCTCGAAACACCTGCTCGAGGCTACATTCTGCTCGACGCTCCCTGCTCAATGCTCCTGCTCGACACTCTGCTCGAGGCTACATTCTGCTCGATGCTCCCTGCTCGAGGCCTCCGCTCGAGACTGCTTGAGACTCTGCTCGAAGCTAGCCTCGAGCAGTTACCCAATCACGAACTGCCGACTGTGTTCTTCCCCAATTCGTCCCAAAATGCAATTATACTCGTTAAATCGCCATTTTTAAGCAACAATTCAACCCTATTAAGGGTTTCTAACATCATCTAGCCATATTAGGCTACCAAACAACCTAAATCATCTAGGTTTCATGCTCAATTTCCATTTCCCCAATTTCTAGGGTTCATCATTGTAATGACCCGTGTGTAACCCGTGTGTAAGGAGTTAACCACAAACACCTTGGATGTTGGTACACAAGTTTAAGGTAAGAGATAAGCCCAAGAGGGGACTTTTGAAAGGTGTATGTGTCAAGCGATAGCGTACATTTATGCCCTAGGAAGATGCTATGCGTTTACAGGCGGTTTTAAGCTGTTTTGGCTGATCTTGGAGCTCACTTTTGACCTAGTAGATGGCCTCAAACAATTGGCGTGCAAGAACAAAAGTTTCTTAGAATGAGGTCCTCTATCTACCACAGAAATTTCAGAGCATTTGGAGCTGCACGTGAATTCACCCATTTCACGTGCAAGCATATTTTTGCTTCTCAGGCCTCTACAAGATGCAAGGAGACTTGGGGTAAAGTTTGAGTGCATTTGGAGCTGCACGCCAATTGGGGAATTGGCGTTCAAATTGGCGTGCAGGCATATTTTTGCATGGTTACCTTGGTTTTGTTATTCTAATCATCTTTTTCCAAAGGACCAGGTTGGAATAGTGAGTATTTTGGTGTGTATGGATGCGGAAAGGTTGTAGCTTGTGTAATCAAAACTACGTCGTTTTGATCCTGGGTTTCACTTAATCAAAACTACGTCGTTTTGATAATGGGAGGTCTATATAAGGATGAGGAGACTCCTTGTTCTAGGGTTAGGGTTCTTTTCACCCGTCGCGAGAGAGAGAGAGAGAGAGAGAGAGAGAGAGAGAGAGAGAGAGAGAGAGAGAGAGAGAGGAAGGAAGGAAGGAGAGCTGCCGGGTTCTTTGCCGGAGCGTCGTGCGTGGGGAAGACAACGTCTAGCGTGGAAGCAAGAGCTGGAGGACATTTTCAAGGTAGGGATTCCGTTCTTCCTAAATCCTCCTCTGTCCTAGGGTCCTAGGGCAAGAATATGAGTTATATCTCGTTATATTATTTATATGTAAATTCATATAGGTGTGACCTCCTATATGAATGTTGGCCTTCAATGGCGATTTTGGTGTTTCGGTGTTTGTGTGATGCATGAAAAGTGTTTGATAAAATGCCTGTATGACATGCCTGCTACATGTTTGATGAAATGCCTGTGTGAACTTAGGCGTGTGTATATGCCCATTAAGTGTTTGGTAATATGTCCGTGTGACTGGACTTGTGGTTTAGTGTATGTATGTATCTTGGATGTTTGCTCTATGGCCTGAATGGTTGGGTTTGTGCGCTTGTGAATGGGTGCACACCAAGTGTTTGGTTGTATGCTTGAGTGACCATGTGTGTTGTGTGCTTGATCGTGGTATCTGGCCTTGAAGAGGCGGTTAAATCACTTGGCCTGAAGAGGCGGTTAAATCACTTGGCCTGAAGAGGCGGTTAAATCACTTGGCCTGAAGAGGCGGTTAAATAACTTGGCCTGAAGAGGCGGTTAAATCACTTGTGGTTAAAGTGTTAGCCTGTGTGGCAATGGAAGATTGTAAATTGTTGATGTGGTTGTTATTATGTTTGTTGAAATTATTGTATCACGACACTGCACTTGTACACATGGCATGTAGATGCTAGGAACATGGGATGGGTTGGGGAGACATGATCCCTACTTGGCGTGGTTGCTCACCCCTCCTACTGTGTTTGTTTGTTTTCCAGGGGACTTACAGGCGTTAGGTGGATACACCAAGGTGGAAGACCCTCTCCACTTTATTGTTCATTTCAAGTAATGTACTTTTATGATTTATGTAACCCCAGGGAGGGGAATGTACTAAGGGATTGAACTGTAATCAGGGACTTGGTTGTTTTGTGAACCTTTGATGTTTTGGAATTAAATAAAGATGTGACTTATTTGATTTATTGTAATTGTTAGACTTGCTTGTGTGGCATCCAGTAATCCAACCCCATTGCCCTCCGTGTGGGTGAATGGGGAGTCACGTACCGGTTTCCTCGGGTTGGAAATCCGGGCGTGACAATATGGTATCGAGCATGGTCTAGTTGGCCTAGGGTAGTGGGCGGACTTGGTTATCTTGAGTCCTTTGGAGGAGCCTGGAGGGACATGCCTGATCAACATGGTCCTCTTGGAGCCTCCAAGGTGTACTTGGGGTAGTCCAGTCTTGTGGTAGGATTTGCATGCATTGGCATTAGGGCACTAGTTGCATTGGTTGTTGTATGTGAAGGTGTGGATACCTGAAAAAAAAAATTATTAAAAAAAAAAATAATTGTGATAAAAGAAAAAAATATGAATAATGTGATAAGGTGAGAACTGTGCAACTCTGATTAACTCTGATTTTATGACAAACTTGAGCTGTGTGCTTGTGGAATTGCTGTTTGTGCAATGTGGTTTAATGAGAACTAAAATGTGTGCAGTGTGTGTAATTGTATGGATAAATGGTTGAACGTGATAAAGTTTTAATTGTGCAACTCGAAATTTTGTGATGATTCGAGCATGAAAACATGGAAAAGAATTTGTGGTATTGAAACTGAGCGTTTGTGAACGTGAAGCTTGTGAAATGTGAACGAACAAAAATAAAATAAAATAAAATAAAATACAATAATGTTGGTGTTCTGTGAATGATTGAGTATGTGCCTTTGTATGGTGTTGTGTGGAGGAAGCGATGTTGTGTTCAAAACGATGAGATATCCACTTAAGTATAGAATTATATGGGCAATGAAAAGGTGTGAACTTGTTGTAAGGGTGTGAACTTGTATAGTTTGTGATGTGCATCCATGAATTTGTGTGGTGATAATGCATGTTTTGAGGTTAGTTATAGTTCAGAATGCCTAGTCGGTAATGGTATTGAGATTATTGAGTGATAACCTAGGGCGCTGCCTTTTCGTGGAGCCAATGTCTCCGAAAATTGTGACCGGTACAACTATTGAGGTAGCAAAGAAGCCCACCCCCCCAGGCTGGGCAAGTGGGAGAGCTGCAGGATGTAAGTAATGATATAATCATGGCAGAGGTTGGCATCTTAAGCCTGGTAATTTAAGAGTTGAAGGATGAGATTCGACAACCGATTAAGAGCGAGGTACGTCGAGAGCTATCAACCCACATCATCGGGGGGGATCTTGGGTGAAGATTAATTGAAGCATAGTTGTCCTGATCGCAGAAAGGGGCTCAAGAGGTAGAGACCGGTTTCCCAAAGGGGTTGTTCTTGCAAGTGGACAACCGGGACATTGGAAAAGAGTATGGCAGGGAAGAAGTACTAGTGTCGCGTCTATGGAAAAGTAGGACATCTCCAGATAGCCTGTTTTGGTAAAGCAAGTCTTGGTGCTAGAAGACTGGCCCAACGAGCTAGGAATAAAGCAAAATTCAAGGGAGGCTAGGAGAAGAGCATGGCAGAACTTTCGTTAGTCAAGGGTACGATTTTGATTCTCGCGTGTTACGATTTCCGTTTAGTGGTGGTGTCATATTCCTTTAATGATAGTGATCGGTTGAGTCTCGTGCAGGATTAGGTGAGGCCGGGTGAACCTTTGATTGTTGCGTTTCTAGCAATTTAATTAAGACACTTGTGATAGAGGGATATTTTCGCTGGGTGGCTCTTGAGCCACTGTTTTATGTTAGGTGAGGCTTAGAAGGTCGTTTGAGTTACCATTTTGGATGGACGTAGTTGGGACCTACTGGAGAATAAATGAGTAAAATAAATAAAAATATACATATGATACCAAAAGACTAATAAATTACTAATGGTTATAAACAGTTGTTGGAAAGAGTTGGTGGTTTTAATATGGTCTAAAGTGTTAATTGTATCTTTGTGTGGTAGTCAATTTTGGGCGCCCGTGTGTGAGGAAAGTAATAAATGTTACTGTGTTACCCCTAATACTCTAGCGTAGGTGAGATTACCTCTGGCCTAGCTAGCCTAGGAAGCTGGAGGCATGAGTTAGTGGCTTGTGGGTAGTGTGTGACCCCGCTGTGGCAACCTTGAGTAATAAAAATGTGTTTTCATGTGAGTAGAGGTTTATGTAGATGTGCTACTTAAGAAGGATGTTCTTCGGGTAACCTTTCCAAGTGTCAAGGTTGAGGGAGGAAATTGCCACTAGTATAACCCACCCCTTGAGTCATTGAAATCTAAATTGATTGGCGAGAGTGGTATGTGGTTTTAAGATTCTTATGGGTGTCCTATGGAAATGGCTGCAAATTCTTGGGTGGCCAAACATTGACCACGTGTCATGCTGGTGGTGTGTGAAAGACCTTGGGTAATGTTCATAGGATATGTGGTGAAATGGGTTTGCGTATGTATAAAAATGTGATGAGTTCTGGAACTAGGTTACGAGTGAGTTTATAGGATCGTGCCCAGTGAACCCAATCAGTGCAAGCAGGCAAGCGAGTGAGATTGGGCAGGCCTTGTTTGGGTTTTTCCTCATAATTGGGAGACACCTTCCGAGGGGTTGAGGATGTACTCCTGGTGGTGGGACCATTCCGTTAATCCATGTCGTGTGGGTAATAGGCTTAAAAGAGGCGAGGAGGTGGGGACTAGTATGTCCTCTCTTACATGTGTTCTACACGTAGTTTATTTAGTGTGTTGTGGTTGCTTTGTTTTGTTGTGTGTGTTACATATGTGCTAAAGGAGTAGCAAAGTTCTTATGTGTGGGTCTCGTGGCATTCATATGCAGAGGAGTAAGAGGTGATGCATGCGCATATTATGTGCGGTGAGGGATGAAGAGGGGTGTTATGTGTAATGTTGATGTTATTCCTTGTCACATGTGATGGCATGCTAAGTTAAAGTGTGAAAGTATTGATGCGTTGTGATTCACTAGATGGAGTCGGATGTGAGTTTTGCTTGTAAGGGGTATTAATGCTACCCCTTTGGGGGGAGACTTGTGTCCTGCGGCTATCATGGGGTCCTCATGCTACATATGTTCTTCTTGAAAGTCTTTCATGTGCGTTTTGATGCGGTAAGTGAGATGGTCCACGCCATCAAAGTGTTGGTGTGTTTGGGAGCTACATGAATGTCCCGAATAAGGAGTTTGCATGCCTCGTTTCTTGTGCCTACCCGGAGGAATTGCAGTGACCATATTAAGCCGCGGTTAGAGCCTGAGTATTTCTTGGTCCATTTGAGTGTTTTGCTGGTGTGTTGAGATAAAACGTAATAGTTGATATAGCGGAGTTGGTGGGCCATGAGGTGGAGTATGTCTTGGAGGCAAGGGATTTTCTTGTGACCTGTGAGTGGTGACATAGAGGATTCCATTGTGGTCAGGTTGCAGATAGGAGAGTTTTCAGTGTGGGGGGGGGGACTAGGTTGTTCACAGCTACTCGGCGTCAAGGGATTCCTATCGTGTGGTCCGTCTGCTGACTTGGTAAGGCATCATCTCTTGGGCTGTACGGTAAGCCTTAGTTGTGAAGGCAATGTGGGACCTTGGCAGATCTCTATTTGGCCGTGATCAAGGAGGTCGCTTCTCAAAGTCGGTGATTAGTGATAGCCCGATAGTGGGTTTTGGTCTTACCATGGTTGTGTGTGTGGTGCTGCATTTACTTGGTTTTAGTGCATCCTTGGACTTCGTTGGGCGCCAGGTTGACTGCAACCGAGTGGTTAAGGGCACACTCCATTCTCGTGTTTCTATGTCTAGGCTTGTATTCCGTTCTGCGTCCCCATTGGCGTTGGTGGGGTTTCAATGTTCCTTACTTGAGTGAGGTGGTTTTCGCAGTGATGATGGTGCTGCTGAGATGAGCTCCCTGTGTGGGAATGTGATTGTGGTTTGCATAATGCTATCCTATTTGTTTGTGTTTCATTGTGACCTCATTGTGCTTGCTGTTAGGGTGAGGTCTACCTATGGGCTGCGGCTATGTTGACTTCAAATCCCAATTGTTGGGTATTTTACGTTGTGGAGTGTTGGTCCCATCGTGCCGCGAGTTGGCATCTCCAACATTTGTGGTAATGACTGCCTTATGTGTTGCTTTGATCTTATCGCGTTGTTTACTATTTGGTTTCCCTTTTCGGGGACGAAAGGTCTAAAGGTGGGACGGGTGTGAGGAAACTCCCAACGGCTGCGTTTGTATGGTATTGGCGACTGGGCAGTGGAACGTTAAACGTGTAGTAGTGTTTTGTTTATGCCTTGTTCCTTGTAGTGGTGTTTATGATGTGAGTTGGTCTATGACTTATGTGATTTGTTAAACGTACGTGTTGGGGATGGGCGTATATGTCGTACACCGTCGTGACGTGAATACTTGTGACATGTGTTAGGTGAGGAGAACAAGGGTTGTTGGTGAGATTAGAATATGTGTTTCCTTATCATGCTTGTGTTGTATTGGGTCTGTGGGTACGTGCCTTCATGTGTGTTATTGTGTGATATCTTCATTCGCGGGTATGTGAATGGTTGTGGACGATGTGCATCAGCATGTGCATTATGGAAAGTGTATTGTCTTTTCGCGGACGACACGTCCTATGGAGGAAATATGGAAACGCGAAACCATGATGCGTGAGCAACCCCGAGTTGTTCGAGGACGAACAATCTTAAGGGTGGAGGGGTGGTTGTTGGCTGGTGTATTTGTATTTCCTTTCGACTTTTGACTTTAATTTATATTGAATGTGTTAATGAAATGTGCTTGTGATGGATATTTGTGACATGTGGATGTGTTTCCATAGATTGTGATGCATGTGGTTATGGACTGTGGTGGCACTATGTTATGTGCTATTGTGTACAATGTGCGGTGTATGACCCATTTGGGTGTTGTAGCTCGCCGTGTGGCAAATGGGTAGCTTGTGTTTGTTTTCCTCGTATGTCATTTCTTTTCGAGGACGAAAAGTCTTAAGGGGGAGAGGATGTAATGACCCGTGTGTAACCCGTGTGTAAGGAGTTAACCACAAACACCTTGGATGTTGGTACACAAGTTTAAGGTAAGAGATAAGCCCAAGAGGGGACTTTTGAAAGGTGTATGTGTCAAGCGATAGCGTACATTTATGCCCTAGGAAGATCTTATGCGTTCTAGGCGGTTTTAAGGCTGTTTTGGCTGATCTTGGAGCTCACTTTTGACCTAGTAGATGGCCTCAAACAATTGGCGTGCAAGAACAAAAGTTTCTTAGAATGAGGTCCTCTATCTACCACAGAAATTTCAGAGCATTTGGAGCTGCACGTGAATTCACCCATTTCACGTGCAAGCATATTTTTGCTTCTCAGGCCTCTACAAGATGCAAGGAGACTTGGGGTAAAGTTTGAGTGCATTTGGAGCTGCACGCCAATTGGGGGAATTGGCGTTCAAATTGGCGTGCAGGCATATTTTTGCATGGTTACCTTGGTTTTGTTATTCTAATCATCTTTTTCCAAAGGACCAGGTTGGAATAGTGAGTATTTTGGTGTGTATGGATGCGGAAAGGTTGTAGCTTGTGTAATCAAAACTACGTCGTTTTGATCCTGGGTTTCACTTAATCAAAACTACGTCGTTTTGATAATGGGAGGTCTATATAAGGATGAGGAGACTCCTTGTTCTAGGGTTAGGGTTCTTTTCGGCCGTCGCAGAGAGAGAGAGAGAGAGAGAGAGAGAGAGAGAGAGAGAGAGAGAGAGAGAGAGAGAAGGAGGGAAGGAAGGAGCCGCTGGCTTCTTTGCCAGGAGCGTCGTGCGTGGGGAAGACAACGTCTAGCGTGGAAGCAAGAGCTGGAGGACATTTTCAAGGTAGGGATTCTGTTCTTCCTAAATCCTCCTCTGTCCTAGGGTCCTAGGGCAGAATATGAGTTATATCTGTTATATTATTTATATGTAAATTCATATAGGTGTGACCTCCTATATGAATGTTGGCCTTCAATGGCGATTTTGGTGTTTCCTGGTGTTTGTGTGATGCATGAAAAGTGTTTGATAAAATGCCTGTATGACATGCCTGCTACATGTTTGATGAAATGCCTGTGTGAACTTAGGCTGTGTGTATATGCCCATTAAGTGTTTGGTAATATGTCCGTGTGACTGGACTTGTGGTTTAGTGTATGTATGTATGCTGGATGTTTGCTCTATGGCCTGAATGGTTGGGTTTGTGCGCTTGTGAATGGGTGCACACCAAGTGTTTGGTTGTATGCTTGAGTGACCATGTGTGTTGTGTGCTTGACTGTGGTATCTGGCCTGAAGAGGCGGTTAAATCACTTGGCCTGAAGAGGCGGTTAAATCACTTGGCCTGAAGAGGCGGTTAAATCACTTGGCCTGAAGAGGCGGTTAAATAACTTGGCCTGAAGAGGCGGTTAAATCACTTGTGGTTAAAGTGTTAGCCTGTGTGGCAGTGGAAGATTGTAAATTGTTGATGTGGTTGTTATTATGTTTGTTGAAATTATTGTATCACGACACTGCACTTGTACACATGGCATGTAGATGCTAGGAACATGGGATGGGTTGGGGAGACATGATCCCTACTTGAGCTGTGGTTGCTCACCCCTCCTACTGTGTTTGTTTGTTTTCCAGGGGACTTACAAGGCGTTAGGTGGATACACCAAGGTGGAAGACCCTCTCCACTTTATTGTTCATTTCGGTAATGTACTTTTATGATTTATGTAACCCCAGGGGAGGGGAATGTACTAAGGGATTGAACCGTAATCAGGGACTTGGTTGTTTTGTGAACCTTTGATGTTTTGGAATTAAATAAAGATGTGACTTATTTGATTTATTGTAATTGTTAGACTTGCTTGTGTGGCATCCATGAATCCAACCCCATTGCCCTCCGTGTGGGTGAATGGGGAGTCACGTCACCGGTTTCCTCGGGTTGGAAATCCGGGGCGTGACAATCACGAATTTGCATGATTTCAGCTAATTCTTACATGTTAATCCAATAAAACAGCAAGAAAAGGGTGAAGAATCAACGAAACACCTACCTGGAATGATTCTTGATGCTTGAACGAGCTCAAAATGTCCCAAATCGAAGGCTCCAAGCTTCCTTCTCTCTCTCTCTCTCTCTCTCTCTCTCTCTCTCTCTCCAACGCAAAAGCGCTGAAACGTAACGTGGAAGCTCTCCTTCCCCCTATTTATATTTCTGTATTTTCTTTCATTAATAAATCCCAAAAATATTAATTGGCCTCCCGAGGTCACGAACTCCAAATTGAGCCCAAGTACAGTCACAACGCTCAAAATGACGAGCACATCACTAACCAGATATTTTCCAATCCAATTGACTGCTCAAACGCAAGGTCAACCAATAAACCCCAAAAAGTCAACAATCAGGCCACTCGGGGCCCCGACTCGGAATTGGGCCCAATTACTATCAAAATGCTCACATCGACGACTACACTACTGTCCAGATAGTTGCATTCCCATAGAATGACTATCTTTCAACACTACCCAAATATGGGTCTTTACATCCTCCCCACCTTAGGACTTTTCGTCCTCGAAAATTAAACACATGCCCAAAGGACATAGCAAAATTCAAGCTCAAGCACCGCACAACAACCAGACACAAACACATGATCATCAACATGATCACCAAGCACACATGTGCAAAGCAACTCACAATAAGCCAAAAAGGCTCACAAGATGCCAGGATGCCAACAAACAACAAGCTAAACTCTCAAGCAACATATGCAAAACAAATGCAGAAAACATAACTCATACCTCAGGGAAGGTCCTCACATCCTCCCCACCTCAAGACTGATCGTCCTTGAACAACTCAGGATGAAGAACCCGCATCTACCTCTCTTTCTCCCATGTCTGCTCCTCCATGCCTCGGTGTCGTCATAACACCCGAACTAGTGGGATTGTCTTGCCCCGCAAGACCTGGTCCCGCCTATCCAAAATCTGTGCCGGCATCTCAACAACGGCACCATCATCAGCCAAGTCTATCTTGCGATAGTCCAACACATGAGAAGGATCTGGGTGATACCGTCGCAACTGAGACACATGGAACACATCATGTACTCGTGCCAACTCTGGTGGCAAAGCTAATCGGTAAGCCACTGCGCCTACGGTGGCAACAATCTCAAACGGCCCCACAAAACGAGGGGAAAGTTTGGATCCACGTCCAAACCTCTGATGCCCTCGATGCGGCGAAACCCGCAAAAATACATGGTCCCCCACCTCAAACTGCAAAGGTCAACGCCTCTGATCCGCGTAGGACTTCTGCCTACTCTGCACTGTCAACATACGTTGTCGAATCAACTGCACTATCTCTGTGGTCTCTCAAACCATATTGGGACCGAGAACCGCTGCCTCTCCCGTCTGTGCCCAACACAAAGGTGACCTACAAGGTCGCCCATACAGCGCCTCATATGGAGCCATCCCAATTGTGGCCTGATAACTGTTGTTGTAAGAGAACTCCACCAAAGGAAGGTGAGTCTCCCAACAACCTCCAAAATCTAGGACACAGGCATGCAACATATCCTCGAGTGTCTGAATCGTCCGCTCCGACTGACCATCCATCTGTTGATGAAAGGCTGTACTGAGGTTCACCCTGGTACCCAAAGCTCGCTGCAACTGTCTCCAAAACTGAGAGGTGAACCTAGCATCCTGATCAGATACAATAGACAATGGGACTCCATGCAACTGCACAATCACATCAAGATACCTCTGTCCCAAAGTTCTCACTGGGTCTGTCTCTCGAATCGGAATAAAATGCGCCGATTTGGTCAATCGGTCCACAATAACCCATATAGTGTCGTGTCCCCTGGAACGAGGAAGTCCAGTGACAAAATCCATAGTTACGTGATCCCATTTCCACTCTGGCACTGGCAATGACTGCAACTCACCAGCTGATCTCAGGTGCTCTGCCTTGACTTGCTGACAGGTCAAACACCTCCTCACAAAATCAGTAACAGCCTTCTTCAGGCCTGGCCACCAAAACTGCCTCCTCACGGCATGGTACATCTTGGTCCCACCAGGATGTACAGCTAACCTCTACTGGTGAAATTCCCGAAGAACCTCCTCCTGAAGAGAAGTGGGAACTATCAGTCTACCCCTATACCGCAGTACATGCTCTGTATCCTCAGTCCAATCAGAAGATGCCTGTCCTGTCTGAATCCTATCCCTGATGACCTCACAGTCAACGTCCCCCAGCTGATCCTCTATGATCCTACGCTGTAACTCAGGGACGGCGACAATAACACTGAGGGTCCCCCGTTCCCCACTGGTCACCATCTGCAACCTCATCACTGCCAATTAACCCATCATCTCCCATTCCTTAATGGCACAATGCGCCACCATGGCCCTGCTCTTCCTACTCAGAGCATCTGCAACCACATTACCCTTGCCAGGGGTATACAGCATATCAAACTAAAACTGCTGCAAGTACTCCACCCACCGCCTCTGCCTAAGGTTCAGGTCTTGCTGAGAAAAGATATACTGCAAGCTCTTGTGGTCTGTATATACCACAAATTTCTCCCCAAGGAGATAATGTTGCCAGCTCTTTAAAGCAAAGATCACTGCAGCCAACTCCAAATCATGCGTGGGATAGTTATGCTCATGTGGTCTCAACTGCCTAGATCCATAAGCAATCACTTGTCGAGCCTGCATCAACACACATCCTAATCCCACTCTGGAAGCATCACAATACACCTCGAAAGGTACACCCTCCTGTGGAAGAATCAGAATAGGTGCTGCGGTCAATCGTGCCTTCAGCTCTATAAAAGCACTCTCACACGCATCAGACCAAACAAAAGGAGCTCCCTTCCTAGTCAGGTTCGTTGCCAACCTGGAAAAATCCTCCACGAACCTCTGATAGTAGCCTACCAAACCAAGGAAGCTACGAATCTCAAACACATTCGTGGGCCTCTTCCACGACATAACCGCCTCGATCTTCTCAGGATCCACTGTGATACCCTCCAAAGATAGCACATGCCCCAAGAAGTGTACCTATTGCAACCAGAAGTCACATTTCGTGAACTTCGTGTACAATCGATGCTCTCGCAAGGTCTGCAACACAACCTGCAAATGCTCCTCATGCTCCCTCTTGGTCGCTGAATAGACCAAAATATCGTTGATGAACACCACAATGAACATATCTAAATATGGAGCAAACACATGGTTCATCAATCCCATAAATCTTCTTGGAGCATTCGTGAGCCCAAACGGCATCACAAGCCACTCATAATGCCCATAATGACAACTGAACGCGGTCTTAGGGATATCTGCCTCCCTAACCCTCAACTGATGGTATCCAGACCTCAAGTCTATCTTGGAAAACCACCTCGCACCGCGAAACTGATCAAACAGGTCATCGATCCTCGGCAATGGGTACCTGTTCTTCACAGTCACCTGGTTCAGCTTCCGGTAGTCTATACACAGCCGAAGCGAACCATCTGCCTTCTTGGCAAACAACACTGGAGCGCCCCACGGTGAGCTACTCCGCCTGATAAAGCCTCGTGCCAATAGATCATCTATTTGTCTCTTGAGCTCTCTAAGCTCTGTCAGTGCCATCCTGTAGGCCGCTAACCTGATCGGTGTTGTCCCTGGCAACAACTCGATCAAAAATTCTACCTCCCTCATGGGTGGCAAACCGACCAAGTCCTCAGGAAACACATCTAGGAACTGATATACAATGGGTGGCAAAACAGCCTTCCCCTCTCTCCTCCTGTCAATCAATGTTAAGCCGGCGAACTGGTGGGTCACATCACCCCACCCATGCCTCAAAGGTCCCAACTTGCATGCCTCCTCAGTCCACTCGCCCACAAAGACACCCCGCGTTCCCTCTGGCGTGAGGAACGTCATGCGCCGTCGAAAACAGTCAATCTTGGCCTCCATAGAGACCAACCAATCCATATCCAGGATAATATCAAAATCATCTAACTCCATGATATACAAATCACACAACAGGTTAACACCCCCAAGTGTTACCTGACAAGCACGACAGATACTCTCAAGTATCACAATTCCACCCAAAGGTGAAGCAACCATCAGAGACTGACTCACTGTCTCCTGGTCTAACTCCAATCCAACTACCGTAGCATACGAAATAAAAGAATGGGTAGCACCAGTATCAATCGAAACTAAATAGATAATATGAGAAATGATGATGGTACCTCTCACTACTGAAGGTCCTGCTCCTGCCTCGTCCACTGGTGGAACCTCTACCTCTCTGCTGGTAAGGGCAAAAGTCCTCCCTCGTGGCCCACTGCCACTAGCCTGGCCCATTGGGGCCTTGCCCCGCTGATCAACATGACCCTGCGCCTCCCGTTGAGGCTGCTGCACCGTAGGTCGCGTCTGCATGCTCTGTGTCGGCAGCACCGACCTCTGAGACGGAGCCCCACTCCTCTGTCCCTGCTCTCTCGGACGAGGGCCTACACTGCTAGTCGAGCTAAGGGTAACACATTCCCTAGCTCCATGTCCCACCTTCCCGCATCGGAAGCATGTCATCCTTTTCCTCGGGCAGTCTCTCGACAAATGTCCGGTCAAACCACAAGTCCAACAAGTACCTGACCTCTGACTGGCTAAACTCTCATGGGGTCCCACCGCCTGGCTGGAGATCCTCTGCGCCTGCCTCCTCTCAGGCTGAGTAGCACTGCTCTCCCCACTCTGTCTCTTCTTGCTCGGACCTGCCAAACCGCCCGGCCTCTGGGCTCTCGCCTGGTCCTGACCTCGCTCAATAATGTGTGCCTTGTCGACCACCTCCCGGTAGCTGGTTAATGTATCAGTTCCAGCTGTTTCTTCAACGATGGCCTCAAGCCCTGAATAAAATCCTGCGTCTTACGGGCTTCCTTTTCCCAAGCCTCAAGAGCAAACCGCCTAAATCTGTGAAGACTTGCACATACTCACCCACAGTCTGGCTACCCCGCTGAAGCTCATAATACTCTCTCCGTCGTGCATACTACAATGAACTGGGAAAATACTCCCCAAAGAAACGCTCCACAAACTCTCGCTAGCTCATCTGACTACCATGGATAGCTCTCGTGGACTCCCACCACCTACGTGGGATACCTAACAGATAGTGCATCGCCACTTGCACCCGCTCCTCATATGGCACCCCAATCATCTCAAAGATGTCCTCTGTCCACCTAATACAGTCCTCGGCTGCCTCTGGCTGCGAACCATCCTTAAAAGTCCTGGGTGCATGTTTCAAAAACTGCGCAGCCCAATCCACCCCTCGTCGTGCTGGCTCTATCACGACCTCCTGCTAGTGCACATCCTGCACCACCCTCGCCTCCTGCTGCTGAGGCTGCAGTGGCTGCTGAGGCTGCTGCTGTCTGTTCAGCTCATCCACCTCTCTAGCCATATCCCTCATTGAGCCTTCCATACCCTGCATGGCCTCCTGCGACTGAATCAACACCTGAGCCAAATCAAGTCCCACAACGGGAGCTGATGATCTATGCTGCGGGCTCTGCTGCCCCTGGTGTCCCGACTCTATCGTGGGCTCCTCTGCCGGGCCCTGGCCTCGGACAACTCTCCTCGGTGATGCCATCACACTGGCCACAACAACAAACAACAAACGATCAATACTAGCACTACTAGTACAAACAACCATTAAAGGAACAATCGACTTGTAGGTTCTCACCACATGACCCGTAGGTCCACAACCATGCATATAGCATCGTGTCCCCCTTAGGGTACACCACACGACTCGTAGGTCCACAACCATGCATATAGCATCGTGTCACCCCATAGGGTACACCACAATCTAGTCCTGGCTCTCATGGCCACGTTCCATCCTTGCACCAAATACAATCATATCACACACACAAGGACAAACTAGTGCCCTACATGCACACAAGCATACCGCTAGCAATGCACCCCATCCCCATGTATGCTCCTAGGATAATCTAACTAACACCAAAATAACCTAGAACACATGTAAGGACTGCGTTGATCAGGCGCCCTCCCTACAGTTTTCCAAGTCACACGGAATCAATTAACCACCCCTCACTAACCTAGGTCTGCTAGACCATGCTCTGATACCAACTTGTCACGCCCCTGATTTTCAGGGAACCCGGAACCGGGTACATGACTTCCCCTTGCCCGCACCCAAAAGGTCAAGGGGTTGGTGACTAGCACCAATAGAGACTACACTGCGGGTGCTGTCTCTAATATTCAACCCTGTACAATCATACATTAAGGGTAATCCTGTACTTTCCCAAACATCATCATGCATACAATAAGTCAAACAGTCATACAGACATTGTCATCACTGGTTTTCGTCCGGGCCCATTTGGGGTGAGCTCAAACTAGACCAATGGTGAGAAAATTTAGAGTTGCCACCAACTGCTTTTGGGGTACAGTTGGATACCCTCTAGTTTGAGTAGTTTAAATGTGTGGTCTGCGTTATCAGAGAAAGGTTCGGGAGTTGGTTACGTGTAGGGAAGGATTAGCACCCCTACAGTGCCCTTTTGGTATCTAATTTAGGAGGAGGAGGTTTTATCTTTTATTTATATTGCCATGAATGGGTTAAATTTCCTAAAAGTCTATGATTTTTATTTGGCTAAGTTATTTGTTAAAGTTATGGTTAAAATGGATTTATCCTAAATTTCTAAAGGGAATCCTAAAAGTTTTGGGTTTTTGGTTTTTGCTTTGGGAAATTGAAAATATGATTTTTTATTTTTCTCTTTTTTTGTTTTGGTTTTTTGGGTTAGAAAACATACATTTTTTTTGTTTTTATTTTTGGTTTTAGGAATTGAAGTACTAATTTTGGTTTTCTTCTTTTTTTTTTTTTTGATTTTGGAAATTGAAGTTCCAATTTTGATTTTCTTCTCTTTTGTTTTTTTGAAAATATGGAAACGTTTGTTTTTTTTGTTTTTTGTTTTGTTTTTTTTTAAGGAGACATTTTGAACACATTTTGAAAACATGTTATAGAAGACATCTTGGAAAAAACAATTTGTGGAATACCTTTTATTATTTTTTGTGTGTTTTTTTTTAAGCTTTGAACCTAAGTCTACGCGTTTCAACAATTGAAAATACATAGGAACACATATATCAAAATAGATGTGGAGTGTGTGAGTGTGACATCCATAAAAGAAAAATAAAATCACTCTTTTTTTTTTCATCTTCTCCCTTTGCTCTCTCTCTTTTTCTTTCTTTGTTGTTTTTTGTTTGCTATATTTTACATATTACAACATACACACATACAAAGGAAAGTGAAATACAAAGGAAACATAACGCAACAAATAAAAGAAAAGAAAAAAAAGAAAAAAGAAATACAAGGAAATATTAAGAATTATATCAAAATCAATGTAAACAAGCTGAAAAGTAATGAAGAAATAAGAGCTGAACCGACTTTGGGGTTTACAACACCAATTTTCTGTTTGAGCTCCCGCCGGCGCTGATAGTCACTTGCTCGAATTAGAACCAACAGATCTGGCAGTGGGACTTGTGAAGAGGCTTTCCTAGTATTTGGAGATAGGAGGGTTGAAGTGGGCGTGAGAGAAAGAGGGGGCTGAAGTTGGAGTTATTTTTGTGTTTTTTCTTTTGCTGAAAAAAAAGAAGCTGGAACGAGAGAAAGTAGGGTTGACTAAAAAAAAAAGGAATTTTCGGAAAGGCCTGTATGGGAGAGAAAGAGACTGGGCGTTTGTTTTTTTTTCGGGTGAGGTTTCCTCTCCTTTTGTATCAGGGAGAAGCTTGGGCGTCTTTCTCTCTTTTTTTAGACGTAATTTCTTTTTTTTTCTCTCTCTTTACTGCCGTTTTTTTTTTGCAGGGGAAGAAGGCCAGGGCAAGCGGGGGTGTTTTTTTTATGTGAAGACTTTGGGGAAAGGGAAGAACTTGGCGTAATCGGTGCCTAGGCAAAAGGGTTCTTCGTCGAGAGATGAGGGGTCTGTTTTTTTCTCGATGATGGCTCTCTCTTCTCCTTTTTCTTTTGATGAATCCTCCTCCTTTTTTCTTTGGGCGAATCCCCCTCTCTTTCAACGATGATCTCTTTTTTTTTTTTTCAGCCTCAACTCTCTTGCGCGAGGACGGACTCAGGCGTGAATTTTTTCTTCGCGTGGACGAGTAGACTAAGTTTTAAGGGCTGGCAGAAATTTTTTGGTCGGGCTCATTAATTGCTGCAATAAATGTTTTGTCGGGTGCATTATTATTTGCAGATCGGTGCTTGGTCGGGTGGACAGCTTATACGGAAAAAGGGGAGCTCGTGATTCCCTTTTTGAATTTCTATTTTAGCGGCGCATGTGACCGTCGAAGTTGTTGAGAAACGATTCCTTGTCGGATGGCCAGCGTAGAAGATGGGTCTCGTGAAGCCAGCGAGAAAAAGAAAGAAAGAAAAAAAGCGTGTGGAGCCGGCGAGAAACGCCAACCAGCCGAAGGTCAAAAGGGTCGGAGGGTCGAAGTGTCGGCAGGTCGGAGTTTCGGCAGGTCGGAGTGTCGGCGGGTTCGAAGCTTCGGTGGGTCGAAATTTCGGTGGGGCGAAGGTCAACGGTCAACGGGTTAAAGTGTGGGCAGGTCAAAGGTCAACGGTCAATGGGTCGAAGGCTTACGGGCGTCCGGGTCGAGGTTTGAAGGTCGAAGTGTCGGCAGGTTTATAGGCTTCGAGTGTCCAGGGTCGAAGGGTCGAAGGCTTATAGGCGTGCGGGTCAAGGTTCGAAGGTCGAAGTGTCGGCGGGTTTATAAGCTTCGAGTGTCCAGGGTCGAAGGTCGAAGTGTCGGCAGGGTCAACGGTCAATGGCCAATGGGTCGAAGGTCGGAGTGTCGCAAGTCTTGGTGTCGTAAGTCTTGGCGTCGTAAGTCTCGAGGCGTTGCATCTTCACAAGGTTCGAAAGTCCGAAGGGGCGAGTCATAGGTCGGAGTGTCGGCAGCGGAGCTTCGAGGCTTCGAGGCTTCGATGCTTCGAGGGTTCGAGGCTTCGGGGCTTCGAGGCTTCGAAGGTCAATGGGTCGAAGTGTCGGCAGGTCAACGGTCAATGGCGAAGTTTTTTTTTTTTTTTTTGAAAATTGTTTTGGCCATAATTTCTTCATTTTAAGTCCGATTTGAGCTCGGTCAAGTGCGTTAGTCTCCAATTTTCATCCTCTATCACTTGGTGTTGGTCTTGGGGCGCTTCAAGGACTTGTAGCAGAAACCATTCCTTGGAAGTATGGGATCATTGTGGACTTGCTCAAAAAGGTATATGGCATAGGCAGAAAGGTATATCAAATGGGGTTAGTATGTCCAACCTGGACAAAATGGGGTCCAACAGCTACCCCTCTTTGTGCACTGTTTGTATACAAACAGCGTACAAAGATAAAAGGGAGTCATTTTGGATGGGTTGGAGCACTTACCTGGCTTACCTAGAGGAAGAAGTGCGACGGTTGGGTCTGTCCCCAAGAGGGAAAAGGGGCTTCACAGGCTGGTGGGCTTGGATAATACTTTGATGAGGCATCTAAGGCCGCTTGATACTGAGATTAAAAGCCTACAACAATGACAGGCTTGAACTGAAAAAGAGAAAAGGCTCGCAACGATGATGGGCGTGAACTAAAAGTTGAAAGGCCCACAGCAACGATAGGCTCGAATTGAAAAATGGAAAAGGCCCACAACAATAATGGGTTTGAACTAAAAATTGAAAGGCGCACAGCAACGATAGGCTCGAATTGAAAATGGATAGCCCACAGTAATGATAGGCTTGAATTGAAAATGGATAACCCGCAACAACGATAGGCTTGAATTGAAAACGGATAGCCCACAGCAACGATAGACGTGAATTGAAAATGGATAGCCCACAGCAACGATAGGCTTGAATTGAAAATGGAAAGCCCACAGCAACGATAGGCTTGAACTGAAAATGGATAGCCCACAGCAACGATAGGCTTGAATTGAAAATGGAAAGCCCACAGTAACGATAGGCTTGAACTGGAAATGGATAGCCCACAGCAACGATAGGCTTGAATTGAAAATGGATAGCCCACAACAACGATAGGCTTGAACTGAAAAATGGAAATCCCACAGCAACGATAGGCTTAAATTGAAAACGGAAAGCCCACAGCAACGATAGGCTTAAATTGAAAATGGAAAGCCCACAACAATGATAGGCTTAAATTGGGAAGACTTATTGGAGACATCAACTGGTATTTGGGGAAATGCTTTAAGGAGTTGGGGAGTTTGGGAAGTAACCCAATTTGGGCTCCCTCTACGAGTTCACTCAAGGAGATCGCTCTACGAGGTGACCCAAAATGGGAAAAGTTTGTCAAGTGCCAAAGGGATGCATTTAGACTTGGGGAAATTGCAAAGAAAGAGTTATTCAGTTGAACAAAGAAAGGTAGGATAGCTTGGTGAGAAGCTAGCTGAGTATGATCTCTTAGGATCTTCAGAGACTGCAACGTTCCGGAAATCACAAAGTACGCTGAATGTATGTAAATGATGCATGGACTGCAATGTGCTGTATGCGGGGATGCATAAACCTCAACTTGTGGTGAAATATGATGCAATGTGATGCAATACAATGTAGGCATCGAATGCCATGTGATGTATCACTGAGGGTTTGGCCGTTGTTGGATAGGTTGGCTAACATTCAACTTGTTGGGGAACAATGTTCTCTTTGGATGGAGAGTCCGTCCGGTCTTTGCTGGGAACTCCCTGTTGTGCATGAAGGGTCTGTTAAATTTTGCTTTGCCATATTAAGGAGCTTGACTTGACGGCTTCTCTGGGGATAGTGATATTCTGTGGAGATATGAGTACTCCGAGTTGGGGGCCTTAAATTGTTTGGGGGCTTTGAGCTTGACCCTACTTATAAGGCAATGCTAGAAGAGCTTACTGGGGATTTAAGATATTCTATTTAAATGTGAAATGAAGAGGATAAAATATGATTAAGGAGATAAAGAAATTTTTGCTGGTTTAGTTCCACAAAACATATTTATATCATAAAAAGTGTCCTATTGTTATAATCTGATAAACAGAATCACAAGTCTGTAAAAGTATAATGTACAAATTTGATTCGAGTGTGCCGCAGGTTTGACCAAGTCTTCCACTATTTGAAGCCGTTGTTTTTGGATGATGTTGTCTCTACTGCTTGCAACGGACCCTATTTGTTGTGGTCCTGATCCTTTCAGTTTCTGACTGAACTGATTTCCCCCTTCAAGATTTATTGTTGGCTTTGTATTTTACCCTTGGTGCCCTTTCGGGTTTTCACCAAGTCCGCCTTTGTTTTCTCTTTTGTCTTTTGTTGGAGCTTTGTATTTTACCCTTGGTGCCCTTTCGGGTTTTCACCAAGTCCGCTCATTACGGGAATGAGAATCTTGTGGGGAGGTATGAGAGTTAAGCATAAAACGTTTTGACGGCATCACTATTCACTGGATTAGGAAACTCATCTCCGTCCATTTTGGCAAGGATCAATGCGCCTCCCAAGAATGCTTTTTTCACAACATATGGGCCTTCATAATTGGGAGTCCACTTGCCTCTATGGTCGTGTTGAATTGGTAAGATCTTCTTAAGGACAAGATCACCCTATTGAAAGCTTCTGGGCTTCACCTTTTTATTGTAATTGTTCATCATTCTCTATTGATACAGCTATCCTCTACAAACTGCTGCCAGGCACTTGCCCTCAATTAAATTCAACTGCTCATAAGGACTTTGGGCCCATTCTGCTTCTTCGAGCTGAGTATCCTTAAGTATTCGGAGGGAAGGTATCTCCACTTCGACCGGTAGAACTGCTTTCATGCTGTAGACCAAAGAAAATGGAGTTGCCCCAGTCGATGTACGCACTGAGGTACGATAAGCATGCAAAGCGTATGGTAGCTTCTCGTGCCAATCTTTGTATGTTTCAGTCATTTTTTTGATAATGTTCTTGATGTTCTTGTTTGCTGCCTCGACTGCTCCATTCATCTTTGGGCGATAAGGGGTTGAGTTGCGGTGTTGAATTTTGTATGTTTCACACAACCTCCCTATCATTCGACTGTTCAAATTGGCAGCATTGTCCGTTATGATCTGCTCGTGAAGCCCATATCGGCATATGATGTTGTTCCGCATAAATCGAAGTACCACAGCCTGTGTGACATTAGTATATGATGCTGCTTCTACCCACTTGGTGAAGTAATCAATGGCTACCAAAATGAAACGATGACCATTAGAAGCTTTTGGAGATATTGGTCTGATAACGTCAATGCCCCAAAGCGAGAACGGCCACGGGGAAACCATCACGTGTAGTTTGGACGGCGATACTTGGATCTTATCGCCATAAATTTGACACTTGAGGCATTTGCGCACATATTCAATGCAATCTTTTTCCATGGTGACCCAATAATAGTCCATTCGCATGATTTGTCTTGTTAATGCGTGTCCATTTGCGTGTGAACCGCATTCTCCATCGTGCACTTCTTTCATTATTTGTGTCGATTCTTCTTTTGCCACACACCGCAATAACACCATGTCATGGTTTCTCTTGTACAGTATCGAGCCATCAAGATAATAGTTGGATGCTGACCTTCGGATATTTCTTTTATCGGACTCGAGAGGCCTAAGCCGGATACTCTTGTTTAAGCAAGTATTGTCTCGATATCAATGTACCAGGGCTTTTCTTTGGTATTTTCGTCAATGGCCATGCAATGTGCGGGAGCATCTTGTATGCGGATATCAAAAGACTGAACTTCCAACTTTGTGTCTAGCCGAAGGAGGGAGGCTAGAGTTGCCGGTAGCGTCAGGGAGCCGATTGTATTCCCCGGGCATATGCTCAAACGTGATGTCTTCGAATTGCTCGGCTAACTCGCAACGTGCTTCCGATATGGGATTAATTTGTGGTTTCGAGTCTCCCATTCACCCCTTACTTGAAAAATGATGAGTGCCGAATCGCTGAACACTCGTAATTTTTTGATTCCTTTGTTAATGGCTTCTTGAAGTCCCATCACACAAGCCTCATATTCTGCTACATTGTTTGTACAAGGGAAGGTTAGCTTTGCCGCCATGGGAAAATGTTCACCTTTTGGGGATATCAGGATGGCCCCAACACCGTGACCTAAAAGACTGGAGGCTCCATCGAACCACATCGTCCATATGTCTGATACTTCGGCCGAAATGATGTTGATGTGCTCATCTGGGAAGCCAATAGTCATGGGCTCAAAGTCTTCCAGCGCTCTATCTGCCAGATAGTCGGCTATCACACTTCCTTTTATGGCTTTTTGAGGTACGTAGATGATATCGTACTCCAATAGGATCAACTGCCACTTGGCGATTCTTCCAGAAATGGATGACTTTTCCAAGAGATATTTGAGCGGATCATGCCTTAAAATCAGCCAAGTAGTATGATAAAGAGTGTATTGCCTCAATCTTCTTGTTATCCAGACAAGAGCACAGCACGTCTTCTCCAAGGGTGTGTAGTTTTCTTCATTGACAGTAAACTTCTTGCTGAGGTAATAAATGGCCTGCTCCTTCTTGCCTGTAGAATCGTGTTGCCCCAAGACACAACCCATCGTTGACTCCTAAATGGTCAAGTATAAGATCAGAGGTCTATCTGGTACTGGTGGGACCAAAATAGGTGGATTAGACAGGTATTGTTTGACCTTGTCAAAAGCTTCTTGACACTTGTCATTCCAAATTTCAGGGTTGTTCTTCCGTAAAGTCTTGAAAATGGGTTCGCATGTGGCTGTTAATTGGGAAATAAATCGGGCAATATAATTCAGTCGCCCTAGGAATCCTCTAACCTTCTTGATGGTCCGTGGTGGCGACATCTCTTGATGGTCAGCTTTTGTAGGGACGTAGCCTAGCCCAAACTTTTCGGTGTTTTCTCGGATGGTCAGGGGTTTTTGAATCCCTTGAGCTGTCAGGCCTAATCCTTGCCCTGGTTTGTACCCCTGTTTGATCATAGTGGCTGCAACCATTTTTGCTGCCTTTGAGAGATGATGGTCTGGGGCAGAAGCGACATTTACCATCTCAGAATCCCGATAGGAGCATTCTGGCACATCTTCATTGCTTTCAATATAAGGAACTGATGCCGGTTTGGTGACGAGGAAACTTGTCTCTCCAGAGATGCAGATGAGCGGGTCCCCCATTACAAACTTCATCTTCTGGTGGAGACTTGATGGCACCGCTCCTGCCATGTGGATCCAGGGTCTTCCCAACAAACAGCTGTAATATGGCGTGATGTCCATCACCTAAAATTCCACCGTAAAAGTAGTTGGCCCAATCATGAGTGGAATATCTAGAGTTCCCACCACGTCACGCTTTCCTCCATCGAATGCCCGTACCTTCATCGTACAGGGATGCATATAGGACGCGTCAATTGGAAGTTGCTGCAGTATATGCAAGGGCATAATGTTCAAGGCTGAGCCGTTGTCAATGAGTACACGGGCTATGGTGTGCTCCTTGCATTTGACCATGATGTGCAGAGCTTTTATGTGCCCCTTTCCTTCTTGGGGTAGCTCGTCATCTCCAAAGCCAATGACGTTGTTCATGATGAGGTTACTGGCGATTCCATCAACATTTGCCACTAAGACGGTCGGTGGAACATAGGCTTGGCTCGAGAACTTTCGATAGTGCTTCCCGGTGAGGTTGGGAATCCATCATTAATGAGAGCAAGGAGATGCAAGCTGGTTGTCGTCTTAGCTGATCCACAATATTATACTCACTCTGTTTCATGAATTTTAGGAATTCCAATGTCTCTTTTTCAGTGACCGGTGCTCCTTTCTTTGTTGCCTCTAGCGTTGGCTCAATGTCTAGTTCTACAGCTTTTTCCTTCCTTGCTTTGTCGGCCATATCGGGGGCATAAGCCTTACCATTCCTAGTTATCTTCTCTCGCTGCGGTGGCTCCCTGGACTACTTCATAACCGTAATTCCATGGGACTGCTTTATCGCTTTTATAGGGGAAAGGAGCAGGAACACCTATGGTAAGGGGTGCAATTCCATGTGGTAGTTATGGGATTTCGGTCCTCTCCCCCTTGTCCGGCACGAGACTTGAGGCATGGATAGTGAGAGGCTTAATTCCATGTGGCGATGGCGGGATCTCCGAAGCCTTAACGGTTAAGACAAGGGGTGTTGGCACCCATGGCAATTTGTGTGAATCGTCTTCTTGGATCATGTGGCTTTGGTTGTCCATTACTCCTCTTGAGAATTCTATCATCCTTTGGTCCATGAGTTTTTGCACCACCTCGGAAAACTCAGTACATTCTGCGATGTCATGTCCCCGTGACATCTTGTGAGAAGGGCATTGTTTTTCCCCATCTGTTCCTTTTCCTACCTTTGGCGTGTCTTTAGTAAGTATATAGCCATGTTCCTGTAACAGAGTAAACAAATGTGTTTTCTCCATTTGTACTTGGGAGACCCTTTCCAGCCGTGCTTCATTTTCGATACTAGCAACATTATTGGAGTGTTCTGGGAGAGGATTGCTGTTCACATTTGGCATCCCAGACAGTGCGGAAAAATCCAACCATTTTGCATCCTTTAATGCCTGAACCTTCCTTTTGAATGTTATACAATTCTCGATATCATGTCCAGCTCCACCTGCATGATACTCACATCTGGCATCTGGCTTATACTAGGCCGGGGGGGGGGGGGGGAGTCTTTATTTCTCCCAAGGGTATAGGGGTTACCATCCTTGCCTCTAAGAGCTTGGGGTATAATTCCGCATAAGTTATTGGAATAGGATCAAACTCTTGTCGTGGTCGACGAGAAGCCTGATTCGCTCCTGCTTGCTAGGTCAGGGCCCTTGGTTGCCCCTGTCCTTGAAATGAGGCTCCTAGTCCTTCCTGAGTTGCTGGCCTTGGTAGCTCTGAGTATGGCGCTCTCGGTTGAAATGAGTTAGGTACCATTGAGTATAGAAATGGGACCCCTCCTTGCGGAAGGTATGGCATGAATTGGGGAGATGGGGCAGGTGCAGCATAAGCAGCTACCGGTGACCCTCTGTAGCATCCTGGCGCTTGGTAGAATGTTGGTTGTATTGACTGGTGCGATGGGTATTCCAGGTTGGTTTCATTTTCCTTCTTTTTTGTTGGTGGTTGAAACCGTTTTGATGCCTCAGCTGCATCACCCTTTAGTTTTCCTCCTTTAATTCCACTTTCTACACGTTCACCAGATGCAACCAAGTCTGCAAAGCTGTTGGAGACGTTACCAATCAACTTCTCATAGTAGACGCCTTTTAGTGTGTTGATAAAAAGAGTAGTGAGTTCTCTTTCGGTAAGAGGAGGTTGAACCTCCACAGCGGCCTCTCTCCATCTTTGTGCATAATCTTTGAAATTCTCCTCGGATCCCTTTTCCATGGACTGCAAGGTTAGTCGATCCGGCGCCGGCTCGGTGACATGTTTGTGCTTGTGCCAGGAAAGAGGTAGCCAAATCCTTCCATGTCTTAATGTGGTTTCCATTCAGTTGAAAGTACCAGCGAAGGGATGCCCCGGTTAGGCTCTCCCTGGAAACAATGCATGAGGAGCTTGTCTTCACTAGCATAAGCAGCCATCTTTTGACAGTACATGGCCAAATGTGTCTTTGGACATCGGGTCCCGTTGAACTTTTCGAATTTTGGCATTTTGAATTTTGGTGGCAGCACCACTCTAGGGACTAAGCATAAGTCTTGTGGGCTGGTCATGTCATAGCTGTTCGTGCCTTCTACAGCTTTCAATCTTTCCTCGAGTCGGCATAGAGCGGAAGACTCAACATTTTCCTGAGGAGCTGGGGAACCCACCGCTTCCATTACATTTCCCAGTGCAGGCATAGTGAAATGAGTTTGATTTGGGGTTGGAGGTTATGCCATAGTAGGATGGTATGTGGGCGCCTAGCTTGGAGCCAGGTTGGGTGACTGAACGGCCTCCTGTCCCTGCTCTTGATGGTGATTGGTAGTTCCCCCTGTCGGAAGTCTTCCTCTTTCTTTAGTCAATTTTGTGAGCATTTCCATTATTGCAGACATTTGCCCCTGTAGGGTTTGTTGTGACTGTTCCAACCCCGTGAGTCTGTTCTCTATTTCTTCTGCCATTGGCTGCGGTTGAGGTATTTGATTGCGCCGATATCTGAGATTGTAAGAGTGCGCAATCCTGGAGGGAGGCTGCTACCCACCTGGGTACAAGGGAATTTTTATTTGATTTTTCATTTGATATGCATATATGCATGAATGTCTATGCAGAGGGTTAAAGAAACAAACAACTTTATTGCAAATAAAACACACAATACAAACACTCAATACAAACATACAATGCTGAAATGCCATGTAAAATGAAAGCTATCACTACATGATCTTAAGGCATTCTTCTAGTCATCTCCTAAGGAGCACGGCGCCTCTTTCTCTGGGGTGGTCGTTCACCTGCTTCCTCCCTATGCTTCATTATCGTCTCGATCTGTTTTTCCCTCAGCTGCAGCCTTTGAAGAGCTTTTTCTAGAGATGCTTCTAGCCTCTGGATCTGCTGCCTTAAAGTCTGATTTTCCCGGAAGATAGCCTTCATGTCTGAAGTTAGCTGTGGCTTATGTTGTGCCCTCCAAGATTTGTATACGGGGTAAACACCAGGTTTTGAGTTGTTGGGTTGGATCTTGTGTGGTGTGGACCATGCTTGATACATCTTCTTGCCTTCTTCTGTGAGCATGGTTCTGCTGTAAGTGACGTCACACTCTTCCATGCCAAAGAGCACGGGAATAATCTGATGACGCCTCACTTGTCTTCCCACCTGCAGTGGTGCATATGCAGTTCCTCCCCAGGGACCTAAAAGTGGAACCCAATTGTAGTCCCCGCAGCTATATGTCATGGAGACCACCGGCATCCAAGGAGCAGTCCAGCTAATGTCAGCTTCTGTGAGGTTCTCCAACTTCTTTTTCCAGCTTTCAAAGTCTTTTGGTAGGCTCTACTTGTTGAGCAGAATATCTAGTAGTGTTGTGGCTGGTACTTGATAAACTGCAGGGAAACGATGAACACTACAGGGGAAATGGCCTTGCAACCAAGTACATAGGAGAGGTAAGCACCCCATGAACTGTCCCGAGCCTTTACTCCTCAGGTAAGTAAGAGATCGGATGGTTTCAGCCAAGATAGCAAGAGTAGGGTCACATCCTTTGAGCACCTGCTGAACCAAATCTACAATTGCCCCATCGATGTGGGCCGGTATCCTCGGGAAAATGACTAGCCCATATATAGCTAGTGTAAGCAGTCTGTGTGCCTCTGCTTCTGTTGCAGTCTATATTATTTCTTTGATTGTTGCCCATGGAAGATATTCTCGCCCACCGTAGGTTGTGACCGCAGGTGAGTCCCATACTGGCTTTCCCATAATCTCAGCAAAGGCCCTTTGACATGACCTTCTGGGCTCCGGTAGATAGATCTTCATTTTGTTTTCCACGGGGATATCCAATAATCTTTTGTATTATTCTATCGTGGGAACAAGATCTATGCCATTGAAGTCAAAGCACCGCTGTCGAGGCTCCTAGAAATATATGGCTGTCCCAAGCATATCCTTATCGGCCAGTAGCTCGGTCACATGAAGCAAATCCCCAAACTGTTGTATGTATATGCTTTTCCTTTCGTCTGACCACTGCCTCCATATTGTCTGTACCTCCTTAGTGTAGTCCAGCTGATCTTCTATGATAACATGTTCTGCCTTATGGGCTTCTCCTGGCGGAAAGTCTCCAAGGCGAAGTTGAATGTCTCCAGATGCTTGGGCCACCACTGCGACGCCTCCTTGTCCTGAGGGCCTTTTAGGAGATGACTGAAAGTTGCCATGCCTATATGAATGTTGTGTTATGCATGGTGACAGGTTAGGATGACAGGTTAATATATATTAAGGTAGTTAGATAGGAAAAAGAATAAACCAATAGTAAAAAAACAGCTAATATGTGCAGGGAATGACTTAAGGACTACCCTGCAGAACAAGGGTTAGCATGGAATGAGCAAACAAAGTGTGGGTCAATGCCCCTGATGGGCTTCTATTGCTACACCTATCTTATTCGTTGGTTCCCAAACTTCCTCAATAGAGGGCTCCGTACACCATGGGATTTACCTAATGGGGATCTTAAAAGGACGTGTCTTAAAAGAACCTCAAGCTTGAGTGAGGAGTCCGAGGCCCCATTGCGGATAATGATCAACGTCTTTGGGGACCGTCTTGAACCTCGCTAACCTAAATTGTGCTAAACCCGGGTATAGGGTTATGCATGAATGCAACAAGTATGGAAAGCAGTAAATCATAACTATCATGGTAATTAAAGAGTATAAATAAATCACAGTTTAAATGACAACTGTATAAAAAAAATAAGTAAATCACAATTATATCTAAAAAAACAACTTAGCGTGACAGTTAAATATATACAACAGTACAATTAAATATAACCTCCTAATCCTAGTTCTAGACCTAACTCTCTAAAGTGTTCAGAGTCCCCAGCTGTCATCACTGGTTTTCGTCCGGGCCCGTTTGGGGTGAGCTCAAACTAGACCAATGGTGAGAAAATTTAGAGTCGCCACCAACTGCTTTTGGGGTACAATTGGATACCCTCTACTTTGAGTAGTTTAAATGTGTGGTCTGCATTATCAGAGAAAGGTTCGGGAGTTGGTTACGTGTAGGGAAGGATTAGCACCCCTACAGCGCCCTTTCGGTATCTAATTTAGGAGGAGGAGGTTTTATCTTTTATTTATATTGCCATGAATGGGTTAAATTTCCTAAAAGTCTATGATTTTTAGTTGGCTAAGTTATTTGTTAAAGTTATGGTTAAAATGGATTTATCCTAAATTTTTAAAGGGAATCCTAAAAGTTTTGGATTTTTGGTTTTGCTTTGGGAAATTGAAAATATGATTTTTTTATTTTTCCCTTTTTTCTGTTTTGGTTTTTTGGGTTAGAAAACATACATTTTTTTTGTTTTTATTTTTGTTGTTTTTTTTAGTTTTAGGAATTGAAGTACTAATTTTGTTTTCTTCTTTTTTTTTAAATTTTAGAAATTGAAGTTCCAATTTTGATTTTCTTATCTTTTTTTTTTTTTTGAAAATATGGAAACGTTTGTTTTTTTTTGTTTTTTGTTTTGTTTTTTTTTAAGGAGACATTTTGAACACATTTTGAAAACATGTTATAGAAGACATCTTGGAAAAAACATTTTGTGGAATACCTTTTGTTATTTTTTGTGTGTTTTTTTTTAAAGCTTTGAACCTAAATCTACGCGTTTCAACAATTGAAAATACATAGGAACACATATATCAAAATAGATGTGGAGTGTGTGAGTGTGACATCCACAAAAGAAAAATAAAATCACTCTTTTTTTTTCATCTTCTCCCTTTGCTCTCTCTCTTTTTCTTTCTTTATTGTTTTTTGTTTGCTATATTTTACATATTACAACATACACACATACAAAGGAAAGTGAAATACAAAGGAAACACAACGTAACAAATAAAAGAAAAGAAAAAAAAGAAAAAAGAAATACAAGGAAATATTAAGAATTATATCAAAATCAATGTAAACAAGCTGAAAAGTAATGAAGAAATAAGAGCTGAACCGACTTTGGGGTTTACAACACCAATTTTTTGTTTGAGCTCCCGCCGGCGCTGATAGTCACTTGCTCGAATTAGAACCAACAGATCTGGCAGTGGGACTTGTGAAGAGGCTTTCCTGGTATTTGGAGATAGGAGGGCTGAAGTGGGCGTGAGAGAAAGAGGGGGCTGAAGTTGGAGTTATTTTTGTGTTTTTCTTTTGTTGAAAAAAAAAGAAGCTGGAACGAGAGAAAGTGGGGTTGACTAAAAAAAAAGGAATTTTCGGAAAGGCCTGTATGGGAGAGAAAGAGACCGGGCGTTTGTTTTTTTTTTTTTTCGAGGCGAGGTTTCCTCTCTTTTTTGTATCAGGGAGAAGCTTGGGCATCTTTCTCTCTTTTTTTTAGATGTAATTTCTTTTTTTTTTCTCTCTCTTTTTGACCGTTTTTTTTTTCGCAGGGAAGAAGCTGGGGAAAGCTAGGGCATTTTTTTTGATGTGAAGACTTTGGGGAAAGGGAAGAACTTTGCGTAATCGGTGCTTGGGCAAAAGGGTTCTTCACGGAGATGAGGGGTCTGTTTTTTTCTCGATGATGGCTCTCTCTTCTCCTTTTTCTTTTGACGAATCCTCCTCCTTTTTTCTTTGGACGAATCCCCCTCTCTTTCAACGATGATCTCTCTTTTTTTTTTTTTCAGCCTCAACTCTCTTGCGCAGGGACGGACTCAGGCGTGATTTTTTTCTTTGCGTGGACAGCGGACTGAGTTTTAAGGGCTGGCAGAAAAATTTTTGGCTGGGCTCATTGCTGCAATAAATGTTTTGTCGGGTGCATTATTATTTGCGGATCGGTGCTTGGTCGGGTGGACAGCTTATGCGAAAAAATGGGAGCTCGTGATTCCCTTTTGAATTTGTATTTTAGCGGCGCATGAGACCCCAGGTTGTTGAGAAACGATTCCTTGTCGGATGGCCAGCGCAGAAGACGGGTCTCGTGAAGCCAGCGAGAAAAAGAAAGAAAGAAAAAAACAGCGCGTGGAGCCAGCGAGAAACGCCAACCAGCAAAGGTCAAAGGGGTTAGAGGGTCGAAGTGTCGGCGTCGAGGTGTCGGCAGGTCGGAGTGTCGGCAGGGTCGAAGCTTCGGTGGGTCGAAATTTCGGTGGGGCGAAGGTCAATGGTCAACGGGTCGAAGTGTGGGCGGGTCGAAGGTCAACGGTCAACGGGTCGAAGGCTTACGGGCGTCCGGGTCGAGGTTCGAAGGTCGAAGTGTCGGCGGGTTTATAGGCTTCGAGTGTCCGGGGTCGAAGGGTCGAAGGCTTACGGGCGTCCGGGTCAAGGTTCGAAGGTCGAAGGTCAACGGTCAACGGGTCGAAGGCTTACGGGCGTCCGGGTCGAGGTTCGAAGGTCGAAGTGTCGGCAGGTTTATAGGCTTCGAGTGTCCAGGGTCGAAGGGTCGAAGGCTTACAGGCGTCCGGGTCAAGGTTCGAAGGTCGAAGTGTCGGCAGGTTTATAGGCTTTGAGTGTCCAAGGTCAAAGGGTCGAAGGCTTATAGGCGTCCGGGTCAAGGTTCGAAGGTCGAAGTGTCGGCAGGTTTATAGGCTTCGAGTGTCCGGGGTCGAAGGATCGAAGGTCGAAGTGTCGGCAGGTCAACGGTCAACGGCCAACGGGTCGAAGGTCAGAGTGTCGCAAGTCTTGGTGTCGTAAGTCCTGGCGTCGTAAGTCTCGAGGCGTCACATCTTCACAAGGTTCGAAAGTCCGAAGGGGCGAGTCGTAGGTCAGAGTGTTGGTAGCGGAGCTTCGAGGCTTCGACTCTTTGAGGCTTCAAGGCTTCGAGGCTTCGATGCTTCGAGGCTTCGAGGCTTCGGGGCTTCGAAGGTCAATGGGTCGAAGTGTCGGCAGGTCAACGGTCAACGGTCAACGGTGAAGTTTTTTTTTTTTTTTTTGAAAATTGTTTTGGCCATAATTTCTTCATTTTAAGTCCGATTTGAGCTCGGTCAAGTGCGTTAGTCTCCAATTTTCATCCTCTATCACTTGGTGTTGGTCTTGGGGAGCTTCAAGGACTTGTAGCAGAAACCATTCCTTGGAAGTATGGGATCATTGTGGACCTGCTCAACAAGGTATATGGCATAGGCGAGAAGGTATATCAAATGGGGTTAGTATGTCCAACCCGGACAAAATGGGGTCCAATAGACATCACATCACAAACAGTATGCAAATACAAGTCCACGGACCCATGTCTGGGATATAATACAAATAATACAGAATACAACACTGTATCATACATCACAGTAGTGGGCACGTCCTCCGCTAGTCCTGGGTCACACCTGAAAAAGGTAAACAGCAAGTAGGGGTGAGCGACAAGCTCAGTAGGTGACCCCAACACTCCACATCATGCAAACATACACGTCTATACTACATGCTCTGTGTACTCGTGCACTGTGCAGTGTGTACAAACATCAGGACTCAGCCTGCAAACAAACATCGGGACCTAGCTTGCCCACACAGGACAGCTTTGTAAGGACCCGTACCTTGAGTTAGTCACGGTTAGTCACGGTTTTGCCTTCCGAGTAGAGTTTTTCTAGATTTTGACCTAGTGAATGGGCTCAAATGAATTCACGTGCAAAAGGAAAGATGCTTAGAATGATGTCCTCTATCTACCACGAAGTTTCAGGCCAAACGGACGTGTATGTGAGGTGCACGTGATATGGGTCCAATTCACGTGCAAGTGTGGTTGTCTTCTAAATGATGCAAGGAGGCTAGGGGTGAAGTTTGAGAGCATTTGGAGTCCATTTGGAGTTGCACGTGAATTGGGAATTCACGTGCGAATTGGCGTGCGACCATATTTTTGCATGGTTCCCTTGGTTTTGACATTCTAATGATCTTTCTCCAAAGGACCATGTTGAAATTCGAGTATTTTGGCCTATATGGGTGTGGAAAGGTGCTAACTTGTGTGATCAAAACTACGTCGTTTTGATCCTGGGTTTACTTAATCAAAACTACGTCGTTTTGATGTGGGTAGTGTCTATATAATGAGGGCTTGAGTTTGAGTTTAGGGTTCTTGTGTCCCTTTCTTTGCAGTTCTTGCCAGAGAGAGAGAGAGAGAGAGAGAGAGAGTCTCCGGGCGATTCTGCGGTGGTGGTTCGCGTCGTTGGGAGGTACATCTAGCGTGGAGGTTAGGACAAAAGCCTGAGGTAGGGGTTCATGTTCTCCTAACTCTCCTCTGTTTTAGGATGTTCACCTATATATATATATATGTAAATCCATATAGGTGTGATCTCCTATATGGATGTTGGCCTTCGGTGGCATGTTTTGTTGATTCCGATGTTAATTTGGCTGAGGATTTTACGGGTTTGTTTATGCCCACCATGTGTTTGATGAAATGTCTAAGAGGTCTGCACACTATGTGTTTGATAAAATGTCTGTGAGGCCTGCATGCCATGTATTCAATATGATGCTGTGAGACCTTGTATATGGGTGTTTGATGATATACTGTGTGGCTGGTGTGTCTTGTGTTTGATTTGTATTTGATTTTAAGCCTATGAGGCTGATGTGTGTGGCTTGTATCGACCATGTTGGTCCTTACGAGATAAAGTGTAAATGATGTCTTGAGTTTACATGTTGAGATGTAATGTTATCTTGTTACGTTGATCTGTTTGAGATTGAGTGAGATATGGGCCAGGCACAATAGCTGGAC
Organism: Taxillus chinensis; assembly: GCA_023512835.1. Taxonomy (NCBI): domain Eukaryota; kingdom Viridiplantae; phylum Streptophyta; class Magnoliopsida; order Santalales; family Loranthaceae; genus Taxillus; species Taxillus chinensis. Next base: position 43,903,207 of record CM042092.1, on the reverse strand, counting down.
CCCTTTGAGATTTGGCCAGGACGTGGTCCTGAGTCTCGGTGTAGCACTCACGACGGTGGGCTAAGTCTACACCCATTCTCAGGAGGGTAGATATGGCGCCCGAGGAGGTGGTTGACCATATCGACTCGGGTGGAAAATGTTGCATTGGTGTCCATGCAACATTCGCCTGAATGTGGTATGTCATGTCGCCGTGGTGGCGGGGTGTCCTCTGCCCTTCGGTGCGGGTTCGGGTAAAGAGTGTTTCTTGGGTGATGTTTGCTTGCGTTAGCCTTAGGCACGACACGAGCACAAGCATACACATATCATGCATGTTGTACGACGGGACCGGTGCGGGAGACCGGATCCCTCTTGGCTGTGGTTTGCTCACCCCTCCTATAAACTGTTCTTTTGCGGGGTTTAGCGGGCGGTAGGTGAAGGTGAGGAGCTAGGCCCCTGAGGTGAAAGCTTTATATTATTTCCTTTGTTGTACTCTGGTTTTATGTGTTTGGATTTTGGTTTGGTTTTATTGATGGCTTCATAGGGGTTTTTCCCCAGGCGGGTTGTAATGAACATTTAGTCTTTGAAATGAAATAAAATGAGATGTTGTTATTCAATTTGTGTTTGTGTGCATGGTTTGGGAACAGGGAGCATGCCCCTTGGCATGTTAGCTTGATTGTGCGGGTTTGGGACGGCACCCGTGCTTAGAAGTCCTTTTAAGGTGCTTGCACCAACCCCTTGTCCCTTCGGGTGCGGGCATGGGCAGTCACTACTCATTTCCAAGTGGAAGGAAATTGGGGCGTGACAATATGGTATCGAAGCGATAGTTCATGGTCTAGTGGACCTAGGATAGTGGGGAGGCACTGGCACTTCCGAGACTCTTGGGAGCGGTATAGGACACGCCTGATCAACGTGGTCTATCTGGTTTTCCGGGGTGTACTCGGGGGTAGTTAGACCAAGGAGTAGGGCACTTGCATTTGGGTTGAGGGTGCATACATGCATTGGCATTAGAGCACTAGTTTAATTTCGGTATGAGCATTGTGATTGGACATGCTATGTTCTTTGAAACTTGTTCTTTGTGAAATTCGGTGATTTTCGTGAGACTTGTTGCTATGAATTGCTGCTTGTGTACTTCGTGATTTTCTGTGTGTTTAAATGTAAAATGTTGCTTGAGTACCTCATGGCCCATGGGGATGAGGGTGTGTAGAGCTTGAGAGAAGCTGATCCTAGTTTGGTTTAAATTATGTAGACGATGCCTCCTAGGAAAGTAACCCGAGCTACTCCAGTGTAGAAGATGAATCTTACGCCCGTCTTTGGAGAGGGGAAGAGGACAGCGTGTAGAGGCGATGATCCCCTGGAGCGGATCATGGCCCAAGTCCGGGCCCTAAGTGAGAACGTGCAAGGCATGCGTGAGGACCTCGGGGGAGAGATCCTAAACGAGGTGCGTCGAGGAGATGATGGCACGACGGGCGGTGCCACCCCTCCACCCCGTGAGGCGGAACCTCCGTGTAGGCGAGGAAGTGCCGGTGAGGCGGGAAGAGGGAGACGTGTTGACGCGATTCCGAAAGGAACACCCACCAAGGTTCAAGGGAGGAGCTGAACCTCTAGGAGCGAAAGCAGGCTGCGGCGGATCGAGCATGTGTTCTCCTTTCTTCGACCCAGGAGGAAGACAAAGTGAGACTAGCGATCCGGCGGTTGGAGGAGGAAGCCTTGGAATGGTGGCTTAGCATCTCGGGAAGCCGGGATATGGAGACCATGGCCTGGAATGAGTTCCTCCGGCTGTTCCATGAGGAGTTCTTTCCGAGTCATTGCGGTGGCGAAGCGGGGAGGAGTTCGGCGGCTTGAAGCGGGGATCGCGCTCGGTGGCGAGTATGAGCGAGATTTTTGGGGGCTGAGTCGGTTTGCTCCGAAGCAATATCAAGGGAGGACCTGAAGGCCCATAAGTTTACCATGGGTCTCAAACCCTCCTGAAGCAAAGGGTGGAGATCTTTGCGGCCCGAAGACCTATCTTTGAAGTCGTGGACACCGCCAAGATTGTTGAGAGAGGATTAGAGGAGGGAAGACAAGGCTCACCAGGGAGCGGATGGGGCGAGCGCGCGCGACAAGCACGGTGATACCAAGAGGCGAAAGGTTGAGTCCGGGAGTGGGACTTTTCCCAAGGATGGGGGCCAAGCTTCAATGGCTCCGCCCCGATCCCGTTACTTTGGAGGACGAGGGAGTCTTTGCTGGGAACTTCCCAAGCGGGTGTACTGTTGTGGCATGTCGGGGGCACGTCAAACGTGAGTGCCCCAAGCGGCACTTGACGTGTCATGGCTGTGGGAAGGTGGGACACATCGGCAAGGTGTGTTTCGGCAAGGGGAACGGCCGGGGAGGCTGGAAGCTTAGCACAAGGGAGCGGGGGTGGAACCCAATTTCGGGCCCCGACCCCAAAGCCGGCACATTCGTGGCGGGCCGGTCGGTGGTTCCGGTCACACTAGGCCACGGGGGGAGAGGCAACCACAAGGAGGATCGGAGGGGCGTCCCAGGTGGGCTACGGCAAGGAGCAAAAGGGAAGGCAAGTGAGGCCGGTGGTGGGGCAAGCCAAGGCGAGTGTTCGCGCTTACCTCGACACCAGGTGAAATGGAGGATTTACCATCACCCTCCGAGGAAGGTGGAGCTGGACCTTCGGTGGTTCGAGGTACTATTCTAATATCTCGCCCTTGTTGTTCTTTGCATTGTTTGATACCAGGAGCTTCGTGCTCCCCGATTGCTAAGTCCTTGGTGGAGAGCCTTGGACTTGATTGTGTGGAGGGTGATAGACCTCGAGGGTCGAGTCCCCAATGGGAGGAGTGGAGTTGATCCACCAAATGTGTCGAGAGTGTGCGCTTACGATAGGAGAGGTTGACCTCTCATTTGATTTGTACGTAATGCCCATGAGGACCTTTAGTTTGATTACGGGGATGGGTGGTTGATGGCCTTTCGAGGCTAAGATTGACGCTATAGGCGACAGTATCGTTTACTACACCCACGGGGTCTTCCTGTATCCTAGTGGGTGAATGGGATAGGGATCTTTGGGAGAGGCTGGACCGACGAGGGAGCTATGGGGCAATATTACCCATAGGCTTGCCACCACAACCTTTGAGGAGGAAGGTAACTTGGAGAAAAGGGTGTGGCCGGATGTAGTCGAGAATTTCCGGGATGTCTTTCCTGGGGAGTTGTTGGAGTTGCCTCCACACGAAGTGTCGAGTTCACGATTGAGCTGTTGCCAGGGGTGGGACCCATCTCACTAGTAGCATACCGGATGGGACCTGCTGAGTTGCGGGAGCTTCGAAGCGAGATAAAGGACCTGGGAGATAAAGGTTTTATCCGTCCTAGTACCTCACCATGGGGTGCACCGGTCTTGTTTGCTAAGAAGGCTGATGGTTCGTTGCGACTTTGCATTGATTATCGGAAGGCTTGAATCAAGTAACGGTAAAGAACAAGTACCCTTTGCCGCGGATTGATGACTTATTCGACCAGGTGAGTGGAGCACGGTGGTTCTCAAAAATCGATCTGCGTTCGGGATATCACCAATTGAGGGTCAGGAGCGAGGACATCCCTAAGACGGCGTTCGGGTGCGGTACGGACACTATGAGTGGTTAGTGATGCCTTTTGGGCTCACGAACGCCTTCTTTGTGTTCATGCATCTAATGAATCGGGTATTTGCCCCATACCTGGATTCCTTCGTGGTGGTATTCATTGACGACATCCTTGTGTACTCCAAAACCCAAGGCCGAGCATGAGGAGCACTTGGCCGTGGTGCTACGGGCACTACGAGATCATCACTTGTATGCTAAATTTAGCAAGTGTGACTTCCGGATGCGAGAGGTGCATTTTCTTGGGCATGTAGTATCTGCCGAAGGAGTTAGAGTGGACCCACCAAGATTGAGTCCGTAGCATCTTGGAAGAGGCCCACAAATGTTTTTTGAGATCCGGAGTTTCTTGGGTGCGCGAGGGGTATTACCGGCGTTTTGTGGAAGGGTTTTCTCGGTTGGCGGCACCTATGACGGCTCTTACACGGAAGGGAGCCAAATTCGAGTGGACGGACAAGTGCCGGCAGGCATTCGAGGAGTTGAAGACTCGCCTAACTCTTGCACCGGTGTTGAGTCTACCGCGGGAGGGAGTGCCATTCGAGGTGTATTGTGATGCGTCTCGCGTTGGGTGGGGTGTGTTACGATGCAAGAGCGCCAAGTCATAGCATATGGCTCGCGACAGTGAAGTCCCATGAGCAAAACTACCCAACACACGACACGGGAGTTAGCGGCGATTATTTTTGCCCTGAAGTCTTGGCGACATTACATTGGGAGAGAAATTTGTGGTATATGCTGACCACAAAAGCCTACGATATATCTTCACCCGAGAGAGACCTAAATTTGCGCCAACGGAGGTGGGTCGAGTACCTGCAAATGTTTGACTTCACGCTCTCTACACGCCTGGAAAGGGAAATTTAGTAGCCGACGCGCCAAGTAGAAAGGGAAAAGGCGAGGTTTCCATGAGAGAATGGAAAATGATGGAGCGGTTGGCGATGCTTCGGGTGCGGCCCGCTTTCGGCGATGATGGAGCTATCTGTGTCCTCTCACTGTGATACGAGTTGTATCGGCGTGTCCGTGAGGGACGGTTAGGCGACATGGATTGTGAGGTGATCCGGGCCCAGATAGAGGCCGGAGAGGCAGTCGGAAGGAGGCTGGACGAGAAGGAGTTGAGCATGAGCTGAAATTTCGAGGCGTACGATAGTACCACCTCCCTTGCGTGAGGATGTCTTTGAGGGAATTTCATCATTCCCGTTTGGCTGTACATCCAGGAGGAACTAAGATGTATCATGCCGTTCGCGCACGGTTCCGGTGGCCAGGGCTGAAACGGAGTGTAGCGAGTTTGTTTCCAGGTGCCTTACCGTCGGCAAGTGAAGGCGAACACCAACGACCCGCTGGTCAATTGCGGCCTTTACTTGGGCGAGTGGAAGTGGGAGCATATTACCATGGACTTCGTGACGGGACTTCCTACAACTTCGGGAGAAAGGACATGATTTGGGTCATAGTGGACCGCTTAACTAAGTCGGCCCATTTCTTGGCAATTCGAGAGCGCGACTCTATCGGCACGTTAAGCCGGTTGTATGTTGATGAAATTGTCCGCTTGCACGGAGTACCCTTGTCTATTGTTTCGAGACAGGGATGCGCGGTTTACATCCCGGTTTTGGGGAGGTCTGCAGGAAGCATTGGGAACCCGACTTAATTTGAGTACCGCATTCCATCCCGAGGCCGATGGTCGGTCCGAGAGGACCATTCAAACATTGGAAGACTTGTTGAGGGCTTGTGTACTCGATTTTGGAGGATCATGGGCTTCCCACCTTCCTCTGGTGGAGTTTGCCTATAATAACGATTTACCGGTCTTCGATTGGGATGGCCCCGTTTGAGGCATTGTATGGCCGACCGTGTCGGTCTCCATTATGTTGGGCGAGAAGGCGGAGAGGCGGCTATGTTAGGACCCCAATTGGTCCGGGAGGCTACGGCAAAAGTTCGGTGATTCGGCAACGCCTTCTTACGACCCGGAAGCGGACGAAGTCTTATGCGGATCGCCGACGCCGACCGTTGGAGTTTTTGGTGGGAGACCACGTATTCCTTCGTGTTTCTCCACGGCGAGGGCATAAGAGATTTGGGGCCTGGGTCCAAGTTGTCCCCTCGGTACATTGGACCGTTCGAGATTTTGAGCGAGTTGGACCTTTTGCTTATAGGTTGGCATTACCACCTAGTTTGAGCGAGTTCATAATGTTTTCCATGTATCCCGGTTGCGGAAATATCATCCGGATCCCACACACGTGCTAGATTGGGGTACCCTGGATCTTGGAGAGGATGTGTCGGTTGTCGAGGCCCCCATCCGTATTGTAGATAGGCGCGAGAAGCGGCTGCGAGGTAAGACTATTCCGTTGGTTCGGGTGTTGTGGCAACACCAGGGCTGGAGGAAGAGACACAGGGAACGTGAGGCCAGATGCGTGCTCATTATCCTAATCCGTTCGAGGACGAACAACTACGAAGGAGGGGAGGAGGGCAAGCATCAAACTTCAACATAATCGGTACTTGCCCAACTAGTTATGACCATATGGAGTGTATAAATGTGTGAAATAATTTGTGATTTGTTGTGTATTAATTTATCTTTGTGCTAGAGGGTGTTAGAGGCCTATGCTTTGGTTGTGATTGTTTTCTTTCATTCCACCTTTTCTTTTCGAGGACGAAAAGTCTTAAGGGGGAGAGGATGTAAGGACCCGTACCTTGAGTTAGTCACGAGTTAGTCACGGTTTTGCCTTCGAGTAGAGTTTTTCTAGATTTTGACCTAGTGAATGGGCTCAAATGAATTCACGTGCAAAAGGAAAGATGCTTAGAATGATGTCCTCTATCTACCACGAAGTTTCGGGCCAAACGGACGTGTATGTGAGGTGCACGTGATATGGGTCCAATTCACGTGCAAGTGTGGTTGTCTTCTAAATGATGCAAGGAGGCTAGGGGTGAAGTTTGAGAGCATTTGGAGTCCATTTGGAGTTGCACGTGAATTGGGAATTCACGTGCAAATTGGCGTGCGGCCATATTTTTGCATGGTTCCCTTGGTTTTGACATTCTAATGATCTTTCTCCAAAGGACCATGTTGAAATTCCGAGTATTTTGGCTTATATGGGTGTGGAAAGGTGCTAACTTGTGTGATCAAAACTACGTCGTTTTGATCCTGGGTTTACTTAATCAAAACTACGTCGTTTTGATGTGGGTAGTGTCTATATAATGAGGGCTTGAGTTTGAGTTTAGGGTTCTTGTGTCCCTTTGCTTGTTTTCTTGCCGAGAGAGAGAGAGAGAGAGAGAGAGAGGAGCTCTTGGGCGATTGCCGTGGTGGTTCGCGTCGTTGGGAGGCTGTCTAGCGTGGAGGTTAGGACAAAAGCCTGAGGTAGGGGTTCATGTTCTCCTAACTCTCCTCTGTTTTAGGATGTTCACCTATATATATATATGTGTAAATCCATATAGGTGTGATCTCCTATATGGATGTTGGCCTTCAGTGGCATGTTTTGTTGATTCCGATGTTAATTTGGCCTGAGGATTTTACGGGTTTGTTTATGCCCACCATGTGTTTGATGAAATGTCTAAGAGGTCTGCACACTATGTGTTTGATAAAATGTCCGTGAGGCCTGCATGCCATGTATTCAATATGATGCTGTGAGACCTTGTATATGGGTGTTTGATGATATACCTGTGTGGCTGGTGTGTGTCTTGTGTTTGATTTGTATTTGATTTTAAGCCTATGAGGCTGATGTGTGTGGCTTGTATCTGACCATGTTGGTCCTTACGAGATAAAGTGTAAATGATGTCTTGAGTTTACATGTTGAGATGTAATGTTATCTTTGTTCCGTTGATCTGTTTGAGATTGAGTGAGATATGGGCCGAGGCACAATAGCTGGACCCCTTTGAGATTTGGCCAGGACGTGGTCCTGAGTCTCGGTGTAGCACTCACGACGGTGGGCTAAGTCTACACCCATTCCTGAGGGTAGATATGGCGCCCGAGGAGGTGGTTGACCATATCGACTCGGGTGGAAAATGTTGCATTGGTGTCCATGCAACATTCGCTGAATGTGGTATGTCATGTCGCCGTGGTGGCGGGGTGTCCTCTGCCCTTCGGTGCGGGTTCGGGTAAAGAGTGTTCTTGGGTGATGTTTGCTTTGCGTTAGCCTTAGGCACGACACGAGCACAAGCATACACATATCATGCATGTTGTACTGTGGGACGGATGCAGGGGAGGCCGGATCCCTGCCGGCGTGGTTTGCTCACCCCTCCTATAAAGCTGTTCTTTTGCGGGGGTTTAGCGGGCGGTAGGTGAAGGGTGAGGAGCTAGGCCCCCGAGGCTGAAAGCTTTATATTATTTCCTTTGTTGTACTCTGGTTTTTATGTGTTTGGATTTTGGTTTGGTTTTATTGATGGCTTCATAGGGGTTTTTCCCCGGCGGGTTGTAATGAACATTTAGTCTTTGAAATGAAATAAAATGAGATGTTGTTATTCAATTTGTGTTTGTGTGCATGGTTTGGGAACAGGAGCATGCCCCTTGGCATGTTGCTTTGATTGTGCGGGTTTGGGACAGCACCCGTGCTAGAAGTCCTTTTAAGGTGCTTGCACCAACCCCTTGTCCCTTCGGGTGCGGGCATGGGCAATCCTTACTCATTTCCAAGTGGAAGGAAATTGGGGCGTGACAAGCTTGTCCACGATCCTCAAAGGGATCCCAGCTTAGGGCACTTAGCCCAAGCTCGAAGACCTCAACAACTCAACACAATCCTCAAAGGGATTTCGGATCGGGGCACTCGGCCCTTCCACGGCGCTATATGCCCCGGACACAATGCCGATGACGGGCCTGCCATCAATGCATATGCCTACCCCGTCAACCACATAGCATCATCCGTGCTTCACGGTGAGAACTCAACAAGTCATGGAACCCAAGTCCCAAATCCACAAACCAACATACCAACACCAATATGGTCTTAAGGTGTACAACACTCCCTTTTCTTGACTAAGGAAGGAGATACCCATAGCAGCTATTTTCTTGCAATAAAAAGTCCCGGCCTTGGGTCTCCATATCATAACTATGATAATCTGATTTTTGGGGATTTTTCTGAGATGTCTAACCCCACTTTCCAAAAATTCACCTCTACGAAAAACTGAATTTTTCTGAGATTTTACACTATATCCCAATTTTCACATTTTGAAAGAGTGGAAATTTATTTTTCTAGTATTTTTCTTTGAATCCAAATGGGGGATATTTCGTTATTTACATTGTAACTTAAGTAATACTTACATAATGGTTTACAATGTGAATGGTATAGTCCAGTCAAACTAGAACTGCACATTGTCCAACTGCTCGAAACTGCCTGCTCGAGACACCTTGCTCGACGCTCTGCTCGATGCTGCTCGACACTCTAGGCTCTAGCATCATGCTCGAGGCTCCTGCTCGAGACTGCTCGAAACACCTGCTCGAGGCTACATTCTGCTTAACGCTCCCTGCTCGAGGCTCCTGCTCGACACACTGCTCGAGGCTACATTCTGCTCGACGCTCCCTGCTCGAGGCGTCTGCTTGAGACTACTCGAGACTCTGCTCGAAGCTACTCGAAGCTAGCCTTGAGCAGTTACCCAGTCGCGAACTGCCGACTGCGTTCTTCCCCAATTCGTCCCAAAACCCAATTATACTCGTTAAATCACCATTTTCAAGCAACAATTCAACCCTATTAAGGGTTTCTAACATCATCTAGCCATATTAGGCTACCGAACAACCTAAATCATCTAGGTTTCATCCTCAATTTCCATTTTCCCCAATTTCTTGGGTTCATCACGAATTTGCATGATTTAAGCTAATTCTTACATGTTAATCCAATAAAACAACAAGAAAAGGGTGAAGAATCAATGAAACACCTACCTGGAATGATTCTTGATGCTTGAACGAGCTCAAAACGCCCCAAATCGAAGGCTCCAAGCTTCCTTCTCTCTCTCTCTCTCTCTCTCTCCAATGCGAAGCGCTGAAACGTAACATGGAAGCTCTCCTTCCCCTATTTATATTTTTGTATTTTCTTTCATTAATAAATTCCAAAAATATTAATTGACCTCCCGAGGTCACGAACTCCAAATTGAGCCCAAGTACAGTCAAAACGCTCAAAATGACGAGCAAATCACTAACCAGATATTTTCCAACCCAATTGACTGCTCAAATGCAATGTCAACCAATAAACCCCGAAAAGTCAACAATCGGGCCACTTGGGGCCCCGACCCGGAATTGGGCCCAATTACTGTCAAAATGCTCACATCGATGACTACACTACCGTCCAGATAGTTGCATTCCCATAGAATGACTATATCTCAACACTACCCAAATACGGGTCTTTACATCCTCCCCACCTTAGGACTTTTCGTCCTCAAAAATAAAACACATGCCCAAAGGACATAGCAAAATTCAAGCTCAAGTACCGCACAACAACCAGACACAAACATATAATCATCAACCTGATCACCAAGCACACATGTGCAAAGCAACTCACAACAAGCCAAAAAGGCTTACAAGATGCTAGGATGCCAACAAACAACAAGCTAAACTCTCAAGCAACATATGCAAAACAAATGCAGAAAACATAACTCATACCTCAGGGAAGGTCCTTACAGAGCATTACACTCAGTTTCAAATAAATGACAAGTTCTTTCACTCCTTATCGGATCACTATTACTCCAAAACGACTCCATATGCAATCCAAAGACAATCGCGGTATGCTCCCCTTGAAGAACTATATGGAGAGCTACGGACTCACGAAGTCAGGTTTAAATACACTAACTGAGATGAGAAAATAGCTCAGAAAGAAAAGGGGTAGCTTTCAAAGCTACGGAAAATCCGAGCATACTGAGTGAGGATGATATGGAAGAGTCAAGTAACTCTGACTCGGACATGGAAGAAGAAATAGCCCTTCTGGTTAAATCCTTCACACGATTTCTGAGAAAAAGTAGAAAAGGATTCAGAAGAGGCTCTTCCTCATCCTCTAGAAGAAAGGAGCGGTCGGAGTTGACTTCCCAAGACTGCTTCAACTGTGGGAAACCTGGTCATTTGGCCAAGGACTGTAGATCCAAATCCAAGACGGCCGAGAAGGATGACAAGGTTGCTCCTCGACGCTCCACCTCAGACAACAGCAAGAACAAGAGGAAGGCGTTCATCACAAAGTATGTCAGTGGCTCGAAAGAAGAGGAGGAATCCTCGGATGATGAGCCAACTCCTAAACCGAACGTCTGCCTCATGGCAAATACTGAGGTACCTTCGATCTTTAAGCTCATGAGTAAATTAGAATCTCTTATTACTGAACGTGATCATAAAAAGAATGAGAGACTAATAATTACTCAAATGTACAAAGATATGGAAAGTCAGAACAAACGTCTTGAAATTACTATTGCTAGACTTGAAAAGGACATAACTGACTTCAGGGGTAAAGAAGCTTGGTATTGTGATTTAAGAGCTGAGAATAATTTGATTAATACCAATCTTAATGGCCTAACTATAAATCTCAAGAGAGCCGAAAATGAACTTGAAAAGGAAAAGGAAATAAATCGTAAGTGGTTAAAATATGGGGAAATAGCTTCTATGTTCAGAATTGATCCTGACAATATCCGAGTCAAACTTAGCCTAGGTTCCGAATCAACTTCCAATGCACAAGCTACTGAGTGCCCTCCGGACTTCATTCCAAAACTAACCAACTTGTATCCTGTTAGTACATCTAAACCATTGGATGGTTTTGTTTCAGGTGGCACCATAGTCTACGACTATGGAAGACAGGCTGTTACTGCTAGTCCCGAAGTAGTAGCACCCATACTAAAACATGAAGGGAAGGCTGTTGAGTTAAATTCGAAACTATAGCACCCAGAAACAAAGGAAAGGCCGAGGTTGACGTATCTAGGGCCAAGTGCGCGTTACCCGTTCGCAGAGGATTAGGCCATAGGGAACAGAGTAGAAAACCGATAAAACTTAAGAAACCGTATCCCTTATTGTAACTTCACACCATAGTGTCTGCTCGATCTATAGAAATAGGCCACTATCATTATGAGTGTTGGAGTCTTTCGGATAATTGGCTATGTAATCAAATTCACATCTGTTGGATCAAGCCCAGGATTTGGATAATGCTTGATAAAGCCCTATGTAATTTGATCCGAGATCTTTTGTGTTTCTTTGATCGTTGCGAAAGATATGTTATTAATCCGGAGATACACTCATGAGAGCAAAGCTAAGGACAGGATACATAATCCTGATCCGGACAAGAGTGAGTGTCGTCAAACACTTGGTAAATAACCAAGTCACCAATATATACGGAATAAGGAACATTCGTGCGGACTAAGAACTTAAAAGCTACGGATTACGGAATCTGTTCCTAATGCCTCAAATGGACTAAGTCAAACGATGCGGAGTAAGAGTCTTGGTCTACAAGGTCGCATGAAGTAAAAGGTTTGACATGGAGTTAAAAAGTTAAGTCTTCCCCTCAAGCGAACTAAAGTAAAGAAGACACGGAGTAAGGCATCCGAGTCTTTCATATATACGGAGTAAGGAAGTATTGATGTGGAATAAGGACCCGAGTTTTTATTTGCACGGAGTAAGGAAACTAGATGCGGAGTAAGGAATCGGGCCACTCACTCATGCGGAGTAAGGATGTCTTAGTAGCGAAGTAAGCCATCCGATCCTTTAAACTCATATCGAGTAAGGAACTTACATACGAGTAAGGAACTTACATACGGAGTAAGGAACTTACATACGGAGTAGGGAACTTACATGCAGAATAAGGAAGCACCGATACTGAATAAGCACTCCGACCTTCTCATTCACACGGAATAAGGAAGCGCTGACACGGACTAAGGATTCCAGTACCAAATAGATACAGAGTAAGCAACCACTGACACGGAGTAAGGTTCCGATCTTCTTTAGCAACGGAGTAAGGAAAATTACACCGGACCAAGAAGATGCTACTTCAAACTACCGCATTTTAAGTTATCAGCTCGTGGTGTCCCGATGTAAGACAAACTCGTTGAGAACCTAAAGAATCTTACACGTGGATCACCCGGATATATGGACACAACCTTAATTATATTTGGGAACTCACAAAGGCACTTATACTCTTCAAACCCAAGATCTTGAGCTCCACAAATCGCGAGTAGTCAAAGCAGAGAGATTACCGAGGAATAGTTAGTCTTTGAACGCATTCCGGAACTACAAGTTCCAAGGTTGTCTCTTAGGAATGTTTGTATAAATATTCATACTTGTACATTTGTGTGGGTGTGCGAACGAGCCTGAATTAACCCTGTATATGCACAAGAGCTCAAAGATATAATCTAGGCTAGTGTGTGAATCCTTTTGTAAACAGAGTGTAAGAGAGTTTTGCTTCTATTTTGTTGTAATTATCTCTTGATAATAAAACAAAATACTTCCACTATCTAGTTATCTTCCGCAGTGATTCTATCACTTAACTAGATAAGTGTGGTGTCTTAAAAGATTAAAAAGAGTTTCAATAAGAGCCTATTCACCCCCCTCTAGGCTCCAAGGGACCATCAACATTAATAAAAATCAGTTTATCAAAAAGGGTTCTTTTGGCGAAACAAAATCCAAAACTATACGGAGTGTCTCTCCCAAGAAAACCCAACTTAAAGAAGCATCTGATACGGAAAAGGCTAAGTCAACTTGGAAAGTTAAAGTTCCTAACAAAGTAAAATCCGGATTAGTTGACACTGTTATTGCTTCTCCTAACTTCCCGAAACAAGTTTGGGCACTAAAAGTGTAATCTGTTGTCTTGCAAGAGCATCTATGGAATTCACTTTCATCCCACTTAAAGTTTAAGATCAATCAAAGCAAGTGGATACTTGATAGTGGATGCTCCGGACATATGACAGGTGACAAGTCTTTACTAATAAATGTAAATGACAAACAAGGACCATCCGTAACATATGGTGACAATAGCAAAGGTAAGACTGTGGGGTATGACACTTTAACCAACAAGTTGTGTATCAATTACCAAAGTTACACTAGTCAAAGGTTTGAAGTATAATCTACTAAGTGTCGGTAATTTATGTGACAAGGGATTTCTTGTATCATTCCTTTCAAACACTCACACAATTAGAGATAACTTATCCAGTGATATGAAGTTATCCGGATCAAGAGATGGGGACATATACTCAGTGGTCTTAAGAAATAATTCTTCTGACTCTGATGCTTCCTCACTACAGCATCACATGAAGAAAGTTGGCTATGGCACAAGTGTTGCGCAAATTTAAATTTTAAGACTCTTGTCTAAATTAGCGTCGCTTGATTTGGTTTCCTGTCTGCCTAAACATAAATTCTCCTGAGATACTCTCTGTCGAGAATGTGAACTTGGCAAACAGACCAAACATAGTTTTAAGAGCAAATCAGTTAATTCAATAACTGCTCCCTTATAACTTCTTCATATGGACCTCTGTGGTCCCATTTATGTCCCTTCACTAGCTGGTGCGAGATATACCCTTGTGGTTATCGATGATTTCACCAGGTACACATGGGTGTTGTTCCTGAAGTCTAAGGATCAAACTTTTGAACACCTTGTAGATCTCTTCAACTGGATAAGCAACTCACAAGGACTGAGCATTAAATGCATCAGGAGTGATCATGGTACAGAATTTGATTTTTCAAATATGAGGTCATATTGTTCTGAACAGGGCATTCAACACGACTTCTCTGTGCCCAGAACTCCACAACAAAATAGGGTAGCTGAGCGCAAGAATCGCACTTTAGTCGAGGCTAGCAGATCTATGTTAGCCGGGGCAAAGCTTCCTCTTAGTCTATGGGCCGAAGCTGTGTCCACTACCTGTTACGTTTGTTGTACCCCATTTTGACCGGGTTAGATCGCAACCGTACTTGGCAAAGGACCACTAAGTGATAGATGATGACATTCGGAGAATAACGCACTTGACCACACTTGATTCCGAGGAGAAATAAAATGGCTATGACAAAAGTACCAAGTTGAATTGGACAATCGGTGGGCAGCCCGCTATTTTATTAATAACTTCCCCGATACTTGTCGTAATCCAACAAAGTCAATTGCATTGATTAGATAACATCTTTATCTATCATTTCCAATTGGTTTGAGAATATTCCGGGCTGTATTCAACTAGTTATGATTTTTCAAAGTTGGCAACCAAACCTTGTACAAATTTGGGGGAGACAGCCAGTGCGCAGCATACTATTTTTCCAATAACTTTCTCAATACTTATTGGATCTGAATAAAGTAAATTGCATTAGTTAGATAACATCTTTATCTATCATCTCCAACTGGTTTTAGGGTAATCCTAGTTCTGTGCAATTATCTATGAATTTTTGAATCGGACGGGTAGAATGCTCATTTTATCATGTACCTCCGTGCGGTATTTCCCACTTTTATCCTAAATGGCTGATCCTTTTGGAGTTATTCCAATTTTAGAAGATAGATAATAGAAGTTTGAGCAAAACAAGACCAATTTGGCTCTAATCCGAGCTCTTTGGAGAAAGTTAAGAATTTTTGAAGTTGCCCCAGAAATCTGCCAATTTTCCACGAATTTTGGTTCTTCATATGCATGTTTGTCCAACATTGCCAATTTTGCTTCTCCTTCGCCTAGTATATATACAAAGGCACTCTCCTTACACAGCAAGTGATAACAAGAGAGGCCTAAGGAAGCCCAAGTAGAGGCGCCACGTGGCGACCGAGCCCACACACGGAAATTTTTGGGGAAACCCAAATCTGGTGGTCAAACTTGGTCAAATCCGGACTAAGCCCAAATCCGGCGGTCAAACTTGGTCAAATCCAGACTAAGCCCGAATCCGGTGGTCAAACTTGGTCAACTGATGCGGAGTAAGGACTTACTGATGCGGACTAAGCCCAGATCCGGTGGTCAAACTTGGTCAAATCCGAGCTAAGCCCACTGATGCGGAATAAGGACTTACTAATGCGAAATAAGGCCACTGATCCGGAATAAGCCTAGATCCGGAGGTCAAACTTGGTCAAATCCGAGCTAAGCCTATTGATGCGGAATAAGCTCATTAGTGCGGAATAAGGACTTGTTAATACGGAATAAGGACCTATTGATGCGGAATAAGGCCACTGGTCCGGAATAAGCCCAGATCTAGAGGTCAAACCTGGTCAATAATTTTGAAAAACACCAAAATAGCTCCTCTACAGGTCTGGGAGTGACTCCAAAGCACCGAGACTCTGAAAAATCCAGAAAATTCTTTTTAAGTGCATTAAATGCCACCAGTGTCTCGGAACCCCCTTTTTAAGCGTGGGATTTGAGGAGTCTTCGAATATTAAATTCAAATGTCTCGGAACTCCATTTTTGAGCATTGGGACGGAAGACCTCTATAATTAAATGTCATTTTCCTCGGCACATCACAGTTGACCCTGGGGACCGCATAACTATTAATTCCCAACGGCTCCAATACATCCAGGAAATGCATTCGGCCCTTACCCACCAAGGCGTCCAGGTACAACAGAGGATTAAATAATCTCAAACGATTTATTTATTTTTCGGCATTGGGACTCCTTTTTCAAAGCACGGGAACTGTGAATTATTGTAAATCGCTGGGAACCGAGAATCCCATTTCCGAAGTCATTAATTCATTGGAACGATGTAGTTGACTCATGGGGACTGTAAGGCATCCAATAAATGCCGAGGCACGGGCTGTCTCCCCGGGGATTCCTATAAATAGACTGCCCCAAGAGGCAAAAAGGGGGGGGAGGCATCGATTATCAAGTATCAGAGGGAATTATCACGCATCAAAGGATATTATTCAGAGAGAGGAAAAATCAGAGAAAGATTTACTTATCTTCAAGCACCTAAAGGGAACGTTCCAAGCCAAGGAGGGAGCATTTTGGAAACGTGGAAATTGAAGGCTTAAAGCAGGGAAGGGAAGCTGCATTTTTCTTTCTAGCCTTTTATTTTCAGGGAGACTTTTGGAGGAAGATCTCCAAGTTCGGTCACAAAAAGATCACCCAGGTTTTTCTCTTTAATTTGTTTACATTTAAACTGTTAAAACTTCTTTTCTCAAATGTTTTGAAGTGAAACGGTTTCTCTTTTAACTCTCATTCCTTTGTCTTCAAAAATTAAAAAGGACAAGCAAAGAGTACATTTTCTAGAAAAAATTAAAATAAGGCCTGGGCGGTCATGAGGGTTGAGTCCTAGATGCTCATATCCTAGTCTGCCGGGCCGATATCAATTGTGGCGATATTCTCATATTTGAATTCAAATGATTTTTGTTTTCTTATCTAAAAAAGAAAATCACTTTTGTTTTCTAAAAGAAATGCAATACTGTCACATGGGCCTAGATCCCACATTCTTTTTCTAAAATTAGAATGTATTTCTTTTTTATTTGCTGTAAAATCTTTTTTGTTGTTTTAAGGCCTAGATCCTAAAAACTCTCCTTTTTTTCAAAAATAAAAAAAATATAAAAAAAAAACTTCTTTTTGAATAATGCAAGCAAACACCCATAGATCAAGACTAGGTACCAATTGTGGGTGTTGTGGGGGTGCAAGAGTTTTTCTTCCTTCCCCACACGTAACCGACTCCCGAACCTAATTCTCTGGGAACCGTAGACCTTTCTTTAGGTGCCCAATCACACCTCTAATTTGTTTGGTGGCAACTATGTGTTTTTCTTCTCTTTAATGGTTTGTGCGAGCCTTGTGCAGGGATGACTCTAGGATCAACAAAATAAACTAGCATGGAGTCCTTTCACAAAAGCCAGTACGAGCCCGGTCAAAAACGGGTGATGACAGCTGGCGACTCTGCTGGGGACTGTTGTGAGAGTCTAGCCATGGTCTCGATTTGTTGGAATGTTTGCTTGCTTGCTTGTTTTTTTTTCTGTTTATTTTCCTTTTATTCTATAATTGTTTTAACTGTGCATACATGCTTCTCTCTCTTTCTCCAACCCTATACCCGGGTTTTCTCTAATACAACAGGATTAGAAGAGGCTAGTAAAGGTTTGCCCACGTGGACTTGGTTGTGCTTGTCTACGTGGAATACCCAAAATGTCTCACTTAGGCAGTGGTCCTTTCTTGTTAATGCCCCAAGAGGTACAAGAAGGACCCCCTCCGTCAATGCCCTTTGGGGTACGGGGACTCCCTCTTAGTTCTTGTTAATGCCCTCGAGGTACAAGGCTAAGTAGGGTTTGCTTGGGAACCAATGAATAAGATAGGCTTAGATTTAGAAGCCCATCAGGGGCATGACTTTCATGTGTTTGAGCCATGCTATGACATTTGTTTACTTACCTTGTTTGAACCGTGTATATATTGTCCATGTACTAACCCCTTTGTATGTATTATTTATGCTCTCTTTGCTAACCCCTCATTTGCATGCATTGCATATCATGTCATTCCATTTTACATCTTTATTCCATGCATAACATGTATACAAAAAAAAAGGCCAAAAAAAACTAAAAAAAACTAAAAAAACCAAAAATAAATCCTTCTTCATCTAGGTTTGCTAGAAGGCTTCCAGCAGGATTGGGCATTTACACAAGTTAAGATCTCACTGTGATCAACCACCCCCTTCGATGGCTGAGCATATAGAAGACAAACTTACCTGCCTTGAACGAACTCAACGGGAGCAGGGGGAAAGCATGCTGCAAATGCAAACTCAGTTGAAGACCATGACGGAGATGTTATCCAAGCTAACAGCCGAAAAAGGAGCTAGCCCTACTAAAGAGGCAAACAGTTTGCCCACACCACCCGCTGTTAGGATACCGGCTCAAAAGAATATCAAAGAAGCTGTGGAGTCACTGACCCCTAGAGGAAGTGATCATCCATCAATCTGGAAGCACATTGAGGCCCGACTGAAGGCTGTCGAAGGAGCAGAGGTGTATGGGGCAACTAGCCCCCATGACTTATGCTTGGTGCCGGGGATAGTATTACCTTATAAGTTTAAGGTACCCGATTTCGATTAGTTCAATGGTACGCAGTGTCCTAGAACACATGTGATCATGTACTGTCACATGATGGTGGCCCATGCTGATAATGACAAGCTCCTAATACACTGTTTCCAAGAGAGCTTGACTGGAGGACCACTGCGGTGGTATATTCAATTGGAGGGCAGCTGTGTCCAAACCTGGGGTGACCTAGCTATAGCTTTCCTAGCCCAATATCGACATGTCACTGAGCTAGCATTGGATAGGCTGACATTACAGTCCTTCGAAAAAGGAAACACCGAAAGCTTCAAGACTTATGCCCGAAGATGGAGGGAAGCGGCCAT
Organism: Taxillus chinensis; assembly: GCA_023512835.1. Lineage (NCBI taxonomy): Eukaryota > Viridiplantae > Streptophyta > Magnoliopsida > Santalales > Loranthaceae > Taxillus > Taxillus chinensis. The sequence goes on along the minus strand of CM042092.1, from coordinate 43,884,443 downwards.
AGATGTCCAACCACCACTAACTGAGCGAGAACTTACCACTCTTTTCATCAGCACTATGAAGGGAGTTTATTACAAGAAGTTAGTTGGGAATGTCTCGAGCAACCATGGGACATTGTCACCTCCGGGGAAAGAATCGAAGGTGGCATCAAAGAAGGAAAGATCAATGAGAGGAAAGCTGAAGTACCTGAGCTCGAGTGATACTATGGGAAACCCTTCGGTGTAAAGCAATTCATAAAAACTTTCAATAAATGGTTTTGCTTGTATTTCCCTTTCTTTTATTTGACTAAATTGTTTTTCAATAAAAGATTTCATTATTATCATATATTTGTGAACTCTCATGGCATGGGCAAAGAAGCCTCACTGGGGCAAACTTAGCAAAGAAATTCTGAACCAGTGCTTCGCCTAAGCTTGAAGCAAATCCAGAGGATGCGCAACTCCATCCCCACCTGGGGGGCACTAATGGAAGATTTGATTGATGGCCACAGTTGGTTACTTCTACACGGGAAATAAGAAGACTTTTGAACCTCTTTTGAGCAAATTGAGAAAGACTTTGATCATTTAAAATGAAGAGAGGCCATCATTTTGTGCTATCTCGTAACAATACCATTGTCGCCCTCTTGAGCCTGCAGTAAAATTTTCTTTCATATAACCCGATCCATGGTTCACCCCACACTGGGGCAGTTATTAGGAAATCAAATTTTTCTGGAGGACCCTTTAAATAGGGCAACCGTTACAAAAAGATCCCACACTGGGGCAATTTTTGTCGGAGACGATTGGTCAACTTATTACCCCACGCTGGGGCAGTGTTCGTAATAGAGTCCTCACATTGGGTCTATCGTAGTATCCCATCGGGGCAATTCCTTTTAAAAAAAGGCACTTTGAAAAGACCCTATAATGGGGCAATATTGGAAAAAGAAAAAAAGTTTCAATACCAAAACATTTCTATATCTTGCTTCCATGTCAAAACATGAGAGCACAAAGAAAGGTAGTTCCAATTTCAAGAATTCTAATTTGAACAATGGGTCAAGTCTAGCCTAGAATGGATTTGAGCCTCTTATATCATTTATTTGACAAACCCAAAACCTTAAGCCTACATTACTGTCCTAACAAAGTCCTCTCAGATTAGATGATAAAGTTATTTCTCAAATGCTCAAACGAGGGTGAAGATGAAAACAAAGTGGACTTGATGTCAGCCCAAGAGTACATCAAGGGTAAAATACAAAGCTAGCTACAAGGCAGAAAGAACATTGAAAGAGTCAGAGGCAAGCCCAACAAAATCAAAAGGGCAAGCATGAAGGAAGACCAAGGCCAAGGCCTTAATATCATCCAGACTAATTGCAAAATCATCAGGCCTTCTAATAGGTGCAAGATCCCCAGAGTAACCAAGGTTTCCCCAAGAAGGAAATCAAGCAAACTAGTCGGCCCCTACAATCACAAGGTAAGCTAAGGCTAAATCTTATATATGTTCAGACGACTATGTAAAAGCATGCTCCTAGAAGCTCTTGCCTTTGCCATGAGAGGGAAACAAGTTATGATTATATTACAAATCAGTTTTCAAAATCAAAGTTATCTTTTTTGAAAATCTTTTTCTAAAAAAATGATTTCAATAAACCCTTTGAATTGCTTACCCCAATAGGGTCTACCATCGGTATTTCTTAGAAAAGGTACTATATTCTCTAAAGAAGTTGTGACCAAATCAGCAGAAGAGCTCCTCAAGTTGGGGCAAAAGAGCCTCATCATTTTCCCCAAGAGGTGCCCTGGAAGCATCTATGCCCAAGAAGCAGCTAGCCAGCTACACCAAAGCGATTGCGCCTTAAGAGCCTCTTTTCAGAAAATCAACCATGAGGGTCAAGTCACCAACCCTGTGATACTGGAAGGTAACCTTGTAGAGTGAACTTGTAAAGGGAGCCTGGATCAAGCTACCAATTTTGACCCTAGAAGTCATTTCCTTTCAACCCTAGAAGTCATCTCCTCAATGTCCATCCACTTTGACCGTCAACGTCACTTTCCATCGGCCCTAGATGCCACATCCAAATATTCACAGAAGAAAATCAGTTCACTTTTGGGGGTGCCAACACAAAGTGATACCAAAATCGCAATCTCTTGCAGTAAAGAGAACCAAAGGCACCCACTGGCCTCATTCTCAAATAAAAAGGGCTTCAAAACTTAATCACAAATTCACAAGCATTCATGCATCATTCTCAAAAGAATCAACATCTTCATGCATCATTAGCATACATCCTAGCATGTTTGTTCTTCTTACTCACAGGATTATCCGTATATTAGAATGGCATGAGGATTCATCTCATGATCTACCAACAATTAAGCTTCGAAGACAGATGAAGACTCACCCTCGACAAACAGAATTCCCTTTCAAAATCAAAGAACTAAACTCGGCAGACCTAGATCGTAAGCCCAAGCATAACTCTTGAGTGGTAATCTCGTAGAGCGATCTCTTAGAGTGAACTCGTAGAGGGAGCCATGATAGAGTCACCTATCCATAGCCCAAGATGCTATCTCACTATCATTTGACCCAAGATGTCACCTTTATAGCCTAAGATGCTACTATTCGGCCCAAGAAGCCACCTTTATAGCCCAAGAAGCTACTCGGCCCAAGAAGCCACTCTCATAGCCCAAGAAGCTATTTGGCCCAAGAAGCCACCTTTATAGCCCGAGACGCTATTATTCGGCCCAAGAAGCCACCCTCATAGCCCAAGAAGCTAATCGACCCAAGATGTCACTCATTTTCGACCCAAGATGTCGTGTCATAGCCCAAGAAGCTATTTGGCCCGAGAAGCCACTCTCATAGCCCAAGAAGCTAATCGACCCAAGATGTCACTCATTTTCGACCCAAGATGTCATATCATAGCCCAAGAAGCCATTCGGCCCAAGAAGCCACCCTCATAGCCCAAGAAGCTAATCAACCCAACATATCATATCATAGCCCAAGAAGCTATTCGGCCCAAGAAGCCACCCTCATAGCCCAAGAAGCTAATTGACCCAAGATGTCACTCATTTTCGACCCAAGATGTCGTGTCATAGCCCAAAAAGCTATTCGGCCCAAGAAGCCACCCTTATAGCCCAAGAAACAAATCAACCCAAGATGTTATATCATAGCCCAAGAAGCTATTCGGCCGAAGAAGCCACCCTCATAACCAAAAATGCCGCATCAATCTCACAGCAATGCCAAACTCCAAGGAGATCTAACCATTCAAAATGGGTATTTGTACATCATTTGTATACAAACAATGCACAAAGAGGGGCAGCTATTTTACCCCATTTTGACCGGGTTAGATTGCAACCGTACTTGGCAAAGGACCACTAAGTGATAGAGGATGACATTTGGAGAATAATGCACTTGACCACACTTGATTCCGAGGAGAAATGAAATGGCTATGACAAAAGTACCAAGTTGAATTGGACAATCGGTGGGCAGCCCGCTATTTTATTAATAACTTCCCCGATACTTGTCGTAATCCAACAAAGTCAATTGCATTGATTAGATAACATCTTTATCTATCATTTCCAATTGGTTTGAGAATATTCCGGGCTGTATTCAATTAGTTATGATTTTTCAAAGTTGGCAACCAAACCTTGTACAAATTTGGGGGAGACAGCCAGTGCGCAGCACACTATTTTGCCAATAACTTTCTCAATACTTATTCGATCTGAATAAAGTAAATTGCATTAGTTAGATAACATCTTTATCTATCATCTCCAACTGGTTTTAGGGTAATCCTAGTTCTGTGCAATTATCTATGAATTTTTGAATCGGACGGGTAGAATGCTCATTTTATCATGTACCTCTGTGTGGTATTTCCCACTTTTATCCTAAATGGCTGATCCTTTTGGAGTGATTCCACTTTCAGAAGATAGATAACAGAATTTTGAGCAAAACAAGACCAATTTGGCTCTAATCCGAGCTCTGTGGAGAAAGTTATGAATTTTTCAATTTGCCCCAGAAATCTACCAATTTTCCACGAATTTTGGTTTTTCATATGCATGTTTGTCCCACATTGCCAATTTTGCTTCTCCTTCGCCCAGTATATATACAAAGGCACTCTCCATACACAGCAAGTGATAACAAGAGAGGCCTAAGGAAGCCCAAGTAGAGGTGCCACGTGGTGATTGACCCCACACACGAAAATTTTTGGGGAAACCCAAACTCGGCGGTCAAACTTGGTCAAATCCGGACTAAGCCCAAATCCGGTGGTCAAACTTGGTCAAATCCGAGCTAAGTCCATTGATGCGGAATAAGGACTTACTGATGCGGACTAAGCCCAAATCCGGTGGTCAAACTTGGTCAAATCCGAGCTAAGCCCACTGATGCGGAATAAGGACTTACTAATGCAGAATAAGGCCACTGATCCAGAATAAGCCTAGATCCGGAGGTCAAACTTGGCCAAATCCGAGCTAAGCCTATTGATGCGGAATAAGCTCATTAGTGCGGAATAAGGACTTGTTAATACGGAATAAGGACCTATTGATGCGGAATAAGGCCACTGGTCCGGAATAAGCCCAGATTTAGAGGTCAAACCTGGTCAATAATTTTGAAAAACACCAAAATAGCTCCTCTACAGGTCTGGGAGTGACTCCAAAGCACCGAGACTCTGAAAAATCCAGAAAATTCTTTTTAAGTGCATTAAATGCCACCAGTGTCTCGGAACCCCCTTTTTAAGCGTGAGAATTGAGGAGTCTCCGAATATTAAATTCAAATGTCTCGAAACTCGATTTTTGAGCATAGGGATGGAAGACCTCTATAATTAAATGTCATTTTCCTCGGCACATCACAATTGACCCTGGGGACTGCATAACTATTAATTCCCAACGGCTCCAATACATCCGGAAATGCATTCAGCCCTTACCCACCAAGGCGTCCAGGTACAACAAAGGATTAAATAATCTCAAACGATTTATTTATTTTCAGGCATTGGGACTCCTTTTTCAAAGCACGGGAACTGTGAATTATTGTAAATCGCTGGGAACCGAGAATCCCATTTCCGAAGTCATTAATTCATTGGAACGATGTAGTTGACTCATGGGGACTGTAAGGCATCCAATAAATGCCGAGGCACGGGCTGTCTCCCCGGGGATTCCTATAAATAGACTGCCCCAAGAGGCAAAAAAGGGGGGGAGGCATCGATTATCAAGTATCAGAGGGAATTATCACGCATCAGAGGATATTATTCAGAGAGAGGAAAAATCAGAGAAAGATTTACTTATCTTCAAGCACCTAAAGGGAACGTTCCAAGCCAAGGAGGGAGCATTTTGGAAACGTGGAAATTGAAGGCTTAAAGCAGGGAAGGGAAGCTGCATTTTTCTTTCTAGCCTTTTATTTTCAGGGAGACTTTTGGAGGAAGATCTCCAAGTTCGGTCACAAAAAGATCACCCAGGTTTTTCTCTTTAATCTGTTTACATTTAAACTGTTAAAACTTATTTTCTCAAATGTTTTGAAGTGAAACGGTTTCTCTTTTAACTCTCATTCCTTTTTCTTCAAAAATTAAAAAGGACAAGCAAAGAGTACGTTTTCTAGAAAAAATTAAAATAAGTCCTGGGCGGTCATGAGGGTTGAGTCCTAGATGCTCATATCCTAGTCTGCCTGGGCCGATATCAATTGTGGCAGTATTCTCATATTTGAATTCAAATGATTTTTGTTTTCTTTTCTAAAAAAGAAAATCACTTTTGTTTTCTAAAAGAAATGCAATACTGTCACATGAGCCTAGATCCCACATTCTTTTTCTAAAATTAGAATGTATTTCTTTTTTATCTGCTCTAAAATCTTTTTTGTTGTTTTAAGGCCTAGATCCTAAAAACTCTCCTTTTTTTAAAAATAAAAAAATATAAAAAAAAAGCTTCTTTTTGAATAATGCAAGCAAACACCCATAGATAAAGACTAGGTACCAATTGTGGGCCTTGTGGGGGTGCAAGAGTTTTTCTTCCTTCCCCACACGTAACCGACTCCCGAACCTAATTCTCTGGAACCGTAGACCTTTCTTTAGGTGCCTAATCACACCTCTAATTTGTTTGGTGGTGACTCTGTGTTTTTCTTCTCTTTAATGGTTTGTGCGAGCCGTGTGCAGGGATGACTCTAGGATCAACAAAATGAACTAGCATGGAGTCCTTTCACAAAAGCCAGTACGAGCCCGGTCAAAAACGGGTGATGACAACGTTCAGAATAGAACTCTAATAAATAAATTTACCATGAAAACACCCTATGAGATGTGGAGAGGGCCAAAGCCCTCAATTTCACATTTCATAGCTTTTGGGTGTACTTGCTACGTATTGAACAACGGTAAAGAACCCCGGAATAAATTTGAACCAAAATCTGATGATGGGATATTTGTCGGATACTCACTACATAGTAAGGCTTATCGAATCTTTAATAGAAAACTTCTTAAAGTTGAAGAATCTATCCATGTGACTTTTGATGAAGCTAACCTGGATCGGTCAAAAGTTGGTTCTTCAAGTTCTAATGTGCATGATCAGGACGACATCATCGACTATTCAAAGTTTATGAATGTTCCTGTCACATATACTGACCAATCACGTGGCACCAGTGAAGCACGAAGAAATGATACAGATGATGCTACAGACGAATCGGACTTTGGATTTCCATTAAACTCCGGACACATTCTTACGGATATCCAAAACCCCGGAGTACCTTTAAGTCCTTCCGGACTAATAAATACGAAAATGAACAGTACTGGAGAACCTCTAAGTTCTCCAAGACCTGTTAATATAGAAACATTTGGCCTGGAAGAAGCTCAACCAGCAGACGCACCTGAACCTAAACCACCTTGTCTGGCAGAGCTTCAAATTATCGAGGATCCACCATCACATGCACAAAATTATAGGTGGACAAGAAACCATCCTCAGATCAAGTGATTGGTGACCTTACTGTTGGTGTAAGAACAAGAGCAACCACCTCCAACATGTGTCTTTACTCATGTTTTCTATCACAAATAGAACCAAAGGTGGTAGATGAAGCTCTTCAGGATTCAAACTGGATTGAAGCCATGCAAGAAAAGCTTAATCAATTTAAGAGAAATAATGTGTGGACACTAGTACGAAGGCCAAAGTCTCAACAAGTCATTGGAGTAAAATGGGTGTTCCGGAACAAGCTGGATACGGATGGAACAATAATCTGGAACAAAGCCAGACTGGTAGCCAAGGGTTATCGTCAAGAAGAAGGAATAGATTATGATGAGACCTTCGCTCCAGTAGCAAGACTTGAGGCAATTAGAATTTTTCTGGTGTATGCTTCATATGAAAACTTCATTGTTTATCAAATAGACGTTAAGAGCGCATTTCTAAATGGACATCTTCAAGAGGAGGTGTATGTTGATCAACCTCCAGGTTTTATTGAACCCAAGGATGGACATCTAGTCTACAAGCTATGGAAAGCCTTGTACGGATTGAAGCAAGCTCCAAGAGCCTGGTATGACACACTGTCAGAATTCCTACTTGCTCACAACTTTCAAAAGGGGAAGATAAACACCATGTTATTCCTACGAAAAGAGAAAGGACATACTCTAATCGTATAGATATATGTGGATGATATTATTTTCGGATCATCAAATTCGAAGCTTTGTGAAGAGTTTGCTAAGTTGATGACTGGCAAGTTCGAAATGAGTATGATGGGAGAACTTTCCTACTTCCTTGGAATTGAAGTTAAACAATTGAAGGAAGGGATCTTCATTAACCAAGCTAAGTACACACGTGACTTAATCAAGAAGTCTAGTATGGAAGGTTCATCTCCCGTCAAGACTCCTATGCCAGTCAGTGGCAAGTTAGACCCCGATGTAGAAGGCAAATCAGTAAATGTGACTGAGTACAGAGGGATGATATGATCCTTATCGTAACTTACAAGAAGTCGCCCGGACATTATGTTTGCAACTTGCATCCGTGCAAGATATCAGGCGAATCCCAAAGAGTCACATATGCTTCACGTCAAACGGATATTAAGGTATCTCAAAGGGACCGTGAATTTAGGACTCTGGTATCCAAAGGAGTCCAACTTCACCTTATCCGAATATTCTGATGTTGACTTCACCAAGTGTTGCATTGACAGGAAGAGCACAAGTGGTATGTGTCAGTTCCTTGGAAACAGATTAATTTCATGGTTCAATAAGAAGCAAAATTCCGTATCAACCTCTACTGCTGAGGCGGAATATATAGCTGCTGGGAGTTGCTGCGCACAGCTTCTCTGGATGCAAAGTCAACTTACTAACTACGGTTTCAACATGACATCCGTTCCACTCTACTGCGACAACACCAGTGCAATTGCTATCAGCAACAATCCTGTCATGCACCCAAAGACTAAGCACATTGAGGTCAGGTATCACTTCATTCGCGACCATGTTCTCAAAGAGCATATCTCTGGAACATGTTGCAACTGAAGATCAACTAGCGGACATACTTACAAAGCCCCTACCTGATGCAAGATTCTCTGAACTACTCTTAAGACTAGGTATGTTTGACTTTTCTGCATAACTTCTCATTTAAATTACTCAACAGTAGTCTTTCTTCAGAACATGCATTGCGTATTCATTGAAAGTACAAGACTTATACTATGCTTAACGCTGATAAGTCTTTACTGATTGACTTGCTTCATGCTTCTGATATTAATCTCATTTTTCATTTTGGGAGGATGCTTGTGTCTCCAGACTGCAGTGCGGTAAAGCAAACATAATTAACATTATATGAATAAAACCTCCTAAGGACTTCATGATTCATTCTTTCATCCATCACCACATGTTTAATGATTTCTCATTTTGAATGGAATTTCTAACATGCACTGTTGAAGAATGGAAAAGGGTTAGCTCGGAATGTCCTGGTGGATGTATTCATTGTTGCAGTCTGATCAGCTCTGCAAGTGGAGTTTTATCAAGGATAGACAGCATTTTCTCGCAAATCATTCCAAGCAGGAAATGTCCATCGAGAGGATTGCATGGTCTAAGGGGGAGAAAATGCTTTAACTATTAATCAAGTAATACCCTCCTTATATGTCTCGTGACCTCTTTTCTGGCTGTCTATCTGAGGGGGAGTTCTTCCTCAAGAGGATCGCACGATCTAAGGAGGAGCAAATGTCTGAACCCCTGATATGTCTCGGATACTCCTCCCTCCAAACTCTCATTTATCGATCTGATTGGACATGCATTGTTGAATCAGAATTGTGGCATGATAGTATGTATTTCTTCTTCACCTTTTGCATTTTAGTAATTTCAATCAAAATGTTTACTCATCCAACATGTGTTCTTTATTTCACCCTCATTCATGAATCCTTGGTTGAATAAATTCATATAGAATTAATTAATCTTAGCTACTACTATCAGTATGAAGGATTCGCTATGTTGACCAAAATGAACTTATGTGTTTATCATTTGTCATATGCATTTTCTTCAGTAAACTGATCATAATTTACATGTATGTGTCTTGTTACTATTCTTTCATCTGCATAAGTTCTGTTTCTTCTTAGTTCGGATTATGATGTTTTTACTTAGACCATTTGTTCCATATCCGTACTGACTCAACCTATTAAGTCTTTGTTGGAAACACCGGATTTGATGGAGCTGCCAAATTATAGTCTAAAGTCTAGAGACTCGAAGAACCGAAGGTCGTAAGGTCGAAGAGTCATAGTTCGTAGAAGTAAAACTGTCACAGGAAACATTGGCGGGAGGCTCACAGACTCGTAGGGTCTAGAGACTCGAAGCAAAATGGTGACAGAACATCTGGTGACTTGTAGATCTAGGGTCGAAGGTCGTAGAGTCGTAGTACTGAAAAGAGAGAGTTACTGCGAGCATCAACAAGCTCGATGACTCGTAGAGTCGAAGAATTCTAAAGAACAGTAACCAACACTAGATGACTCGTAGACTCGTAGCCCGTAGAACTGTAGAGTCCCTAAAAATGCTTAAGTCAATTAACAGAACTTGAACTACCACTAGACTCGAAGACTCATAGAGTCGTAGAGTCGAAGCCTTCGAACACTGTTAAGAAAACAGGACTCACAGACTCGTAGATTGAAAGTCATAGAATCGAAGCCTTTGAACAGTGTTAAGCAAACAGGACTCGTACACTCGTAGGTTGAAAGTCATAGAGTCCAAACCTTCGAACACTATTAAGAAAACAGGACTCGTAGACTCGTAGGTTGAAGGTCGAAGAGTTGACTGGCAAACAAATGAAACTATAACTCAAGGGTCGTAAAGTCGTAGAGTCGTAGAGTCGTAGACTCAAGGAATACAGTCACCATAAAGAAATTGCCACACTTCTAGACTCGGTGATCGATGGCTGAGAGTTGTAGCTGAAGGGTCGTAGCCATACAGAAACTCAGTTTATGCGCCTTTGTGTAAGACTAAGGAAGAAAAGCGAAGTTTAAGACTCGTAGAGTCGAAGATTTTCAGAGCCACTTAGTCAAATATAGTAAACTGAGAGACCCGAAGGTCGTAGACCCGCAGAGCTAGGGTCGTAGACTTGTAGCTACAATAACAGGTAGATTAGACGGACTACGAAAAAGTCACTCTAAGTGTCATTTGAAGAGTCGCAGACTCGTAGAGTCGTAGACTCGCAGAGTCGTAGACTTCAGTTAATGGAGTGACACAAAAGACTAATCCAACCTGAACTCTAGCCTCAAAAACTCGAAGATATGAGTTGCAGACTCGCAAAAACACTATAAAGCCTGGAGCAAAACTTCGCAACTTCCTACAGGTTCTAACTAAAATCTTCGAGTCACCGAACCTACAAGGCATCTACCTCTGAGGCAGACTTACAACCCTAAACATAGTCACTTAGTGATATCATCAGCTAGGGTTCATACAGCAAGTCTGCACCGTCCCGAGCAGTTGAGCGCATTAATGACACTTTAATTGCTGCCAACTGCCATCCACGGATGAACGGCCAAGATCGACTGCATGTCAAATATGTAGTATGGGCATCTGATCTGCAAATCAGAGCAGATCAACCCATCCCCTGTCATTCCGCATTTTCAGTGGCGGGAAGTCAGTCTATCGGGATGGATATCGTGGCGCACGAGCACTTTAATCTTAAAAATATATATCTCACACACTTAACGACAAAATCAAGAGTTTAACCTCTCTCTCAAAAGAAGGAAACACACAGAATACAAGACGATGGTTCTAACACACTTGAAATAAATAATCCTTTCCAGAACCAACAACAAATGTTCCAACAACGATAGAGAGAGAGACTCTGAGAGAGAATCCTTCCAAGTGCTGTGCGCCGCGTTGAATCAAGACCAAGAGCAATCTATCTGATTATTCACGAACCTCTTGTTCATCAATGATCTAGCACTTCCATTAAGTCTAATCTCTGTATTGTTTGTTTTCCACACTTCAATCTATCATAAACCATCACTTTCATAACTGAGATCTGTTGAGAAAAGAGCATTTACTATTATCTCAGTTTTTGTCTAATAGTTCATCATCACTCACATTATCTTCACAATTCTACTGTCGTCTTCTCCATAATAACTTTCATCACAGTCATCTGTAGAGGAATCCAAAACCAGCGTATAGTCTAGCTTCCGCACACGAAGAAAGTTTATTCAGCCCCCCTCTAGACTCACTTTGGGACCTACAATTGGTATCAGATCTGTTCTACAACTCCGTAGAGATCCCTAAATGGATGACATGGATTCCAGCAGTGCAGCTCCAGCTCCCGAGCAAGCTCCAGTTCCTATTGAGGAACTTGAAGCCAGTCGTGCTCCAGAGGAAGGAGTGACTGGAGACTAGGAGCAGGAAGAACCGAGTACCAGCAATAACAAGAAAGAACAAGAAGACTTCTACGATGTTTTGCCTGGCTCATCCTCCCAAGTACCTATGTGCACACCTGCGCGTTTTTCCAAATGGAAAGCAAGGATGAGAGCACACCTAGACATGCTCAAAACATATCTCTGGGAAACAATAAAGAACGGACCTTTCACTCCAAAGATTATGCAGAGAGGTCGGTTAATGACAAAAGACCCAGATAGTTGGTCTAAGGTGGAGCAGAGGAAAGTAAAGCTCGGCTTCAAGGCAAAAGCCATACTTTTCTCTGCACTCGACAATGACATGTTCACGGATATGCAGGATCTCGAGACTGCTAAAGAGGTATGGGACAAGCTCTGTCTCATCTACGAGGGAGATGAGCAAATACAGGATAACAATATCTCTATGCTCAAGCAAGAGTATGAAGCCTTCAGATGTGAATCGAAGGAGTCATTGGACAGTATCTATAAACAGTTCACAGGTCTGATACAACAGATGAAGACGTACAACGTTGAGATCTCTCAGAAGGACAAGAATGACAAATTTCTGAGATCTCTACCCTTAAGACTGCTGATAAAGACATCAGCCATCCGTCAGCTGAAGGAATGGAAGACTTGTGCCTTGAAAGCATTATATGGGGACCTCAAGACGTTTGAAATGCAAAAAGAAGAGCTTAAGGCGTTTGAGAACCCTTCCAAGAAAAAGGAGAAGTCTGTTGCCTTTAAGGCTGCTGCTGAACCCCAAGAACTATCTTCAGAAGAGGAAGAAGATGAAGCTGATGAACTCGTTTCAGATAGTGCCTTAGATGAAGAAGTGGCATTTTTGATCAAGAAACTGCTGAAGAGAAGGGGGAACTACAGGAGAAAAGCAAGGTAGTCATCCTCATCCTTTTCTAAGGGAAAGGATAAGGAGAAGTTGCAATGCTACCACTGCAACAAGCCCGGCCACTTTTCTGCCGACTGTTATAAGCTGAAGAGGGAGAAAAAGGAGGCAGCTGAGCAGAAGAAGAAGACCAAAGGCTCCTCAAGCAGAAAGGACGACAAGAGGAAGAAGGCTCTTGTCACTAACAAGTTCAACAGTAAAACTGGAGGAGAAAGAAGAATCTTCTGATGAAGAGAAGAAAGAAAAGGGTCTTATCTGCTTCATGGCTGGTGATTCACCTCCCCTCAAGGTAAGAACCTATGAACAACTCTATATTGAATATGAAGGTACCTATAGAGCTCTAAAAGACATAGAGGAACAATTTCTCCCTATGAAAGCTAACAAAGAAAGATACTATTCTAAACTGGAACAGCTTCCATGTGAATATAGAGACTCTATAGATGATTATGAAAGAACAGAGAGAAGATTAAGAGCTGAAGTGAGTGAGATGAGAAGCACACACGATGATCTTTTGAACAAAGCTGGACAACTAAAATTGGATAATAAAGACATCGATAGGCTTGAAAAGGAACTAGCCTGAAACTAAAGCGAACCGGAAAAGGAAAGACTAATCAGTCAAAAGTGGCAAGATTCTGCTGAAATTGCAGCCCACTTTAGGACCACTCCAGATGTTAAAGGTCTAGCCTTAGGTCTAGGTTTCTCTGAAGACCAAATAGCCAAGGCCCAGACTTACCCTGTACAGACCAAGTGTCTTGCTGGCTTTGTTCCTGGGGCGGTGTGCTCCTTGAGTGTGGAAAGGAGGTACCAATGGTTATTGCTAGTCCACCCAAACCCGCAACACCCAAACTCAAAGACCTGGGTACTATTGCATCTCAGGACAGTGATGTAGTAGTTGCTAAGATAGAACTGAAAGCTGAACCTTCAGTCAACCTGTCCTCTACATCCCAATGCAAGGATAAGGGTGTAGTCATTCCAGAGACAAAACCAAGTAGACACACTACTGTATTTGAGACTGGTTCATCCAGCAAGGCTGCTACCTTCTATCCTAAGTTTGTCTCTGATGGTAGAGTTAAGAACGGTCTAGGATATGTGAGAAAACCTAGGAAACCTCTTAACACTCCAGTAAAACCCTTGAGACAGAGTGTTCAACCCAAACCTGTCAAATGCCCCATCTGTTGTGAAGTTGGACACCTCTCCTATCAGTGCAGATTCTACCCTGAGTATCTTAGGAAGGAGATTGCCACAGAAATCAGGGTAAACTTTAAATAGCTGAATTTCTCTAAAAATCTGCAGTGCAACAACAACTCTGATAGGAAGAAACAATTCAGGCACACACAGGCTACCCATTCAAAAGACTTAAAGACCAAACCTGTGAAGAAAACTGTCAAACCGGTACCTACTAAAGCTTCCAAAGATAACAATAAGGAAGGAAAATGTGCAGAAAATTTGAAATTTAATCCTGCTAACAAATCTAATGAAGGATCACCAAGATTAGCATGGAAAGTTAAATCTGCCCCTTCTTATTGGAAACCTAAATTGTCAACTGCAGCTTTCACTTACCCAAAGCCCAATCTTAATTGGGCCCCCAAGACTTAGTTGCTCATTGTGCAGGAACAGGTACCTAAAACTGAAAGCAGCCACCGGAAACAAAAGATCAATTCCAACCAGTGGTATCTTGACAGTGCCTATTCTATGCACATGACAGATGATGGCTCTCTATTGAGTGAGGTCAGGGAGGTTGCAGCTTCATCTGTCACTTTCGGGGACAAAAAGAAGGGTAAGATTGTTATTATGGGTACTCTCTCTAATGGTTCTGTTTCAATTCATAATGTATCTGTTGTTCAAGGTCTTAAACATAACCTGTTGAGCATAAGTCAATTGTGTGACAAGGGTTATGAAGTTTTGTTCACTAAACACACCTACACAGTTATGGACCCTGTCTCCAAAGAGGTGAAACTAAATGGGCATAGACAAGGCAATGTCTACAAGTTGGTCTTTGGTAATGCTCAATCTGCTGAACCAATTTGTTTTCTGTCCAAAGCTTCACCCGACATTAGTTGGTTGTGGCACAAGAGATTTGGCCATTTAAACTTTAAGACTATGTCTAAACTGGCATCTCTTGATTTGGTTGAGGGCTTACCCAAGCATGTTTATGAGAAAGAACACCCTTGTAGGGATTGTCAGCTGGGTAAGCAGGTTAAACATTCCTTTAAGAGTGTAGATAAAATCTCAATCACACAAACACTCGAACTTCTGCACATGGACCTATGTGGACCAATAAATGTGTCTTCCTTATCTGGTGCACGATACTTTCTTGCAGTAGTAGATGACTATACCAGATACACATGGGTCATGTTTCTCAAAAACAAAACTGAAACATTTGAGAATCTTGTTGAACTCTTCAATTGGGTCACAAATGTTAAGAGTCTTTCTATTAAGTACATTCATAACGATCATGGCAAGGAATTTGAATTTTCTGATATGTTAGAGTTTTGTACTGAACATGGTATCCAGCATAACTTCTCAGCACCAAGAACTCTACAACAAAATGGAGTGGCTGAAAGAAAGAACCGAACATTACTTGAAGCAGCTAGAACCATGTTGACAGGAGCTCGGTTCCCAAAATCCCTATGGGTCAAGTCGTTGCCCGCTTGTTATGTACAAAATAGAACTCTAATTAACAAACGAGCCATGAAAACACCCTATGAGTTATGGAAGGGAAGGAGACCAAACATTGGTCACCTAAGGATCTTCGGGTGTACTTGCTACATTCTGAACAATGGCAAGGATTACTTGAACAAGTTTGATGCCAAATCAGATGATGGATATCTTGTTGGATACTCCATGACTAGCAAGGCTTATCGTGTATTGAATAGAAGAACCAAAGTTGTTGAAGAGTCCATTCATGTTTCTTTTGATGAGACTAACCATGGAATGCAGAAAGGAGATCCAAATGTAAATGAAGTGCAGGACATTGTCATTGTAGAAGACCAAGACACAGATAATCCCACTACAACAAAAACAATGGAAGATGCACCTGAACCTGATGAACAAAGAGTTGAACTGGTTGCTGCGGAACCAAGTCAAAAATCAGCAGAAAACCATGACTCTAACATTCAACCTGTTCAGACTCTGCCACTTCTACCAGCCCAAGAACCTGACATTGAGCAATTGGGCATTCATCATGAAGAAAGAGAAGACCTTCCAAAGGCAAGAAGAAGGTTAAAGGACCACCCTTTTGAACTGATAATTGGAGATCCTGCTGCACGAGTTAAAATAAGGGCTGCCACACTCCATGAAAATCTGTATATGTGTTTCCTATCACAAGTGGAGCCAAAATCAGTTGATGAAGCAGTTCAGGATCACCATTGGATTGATGCGATGCAAGAAGAATTAAATCAGTTCAAAAGATAGAAAGTATGGGAGTTGGTCAACAGGCCCAGATCACAACAAGTCATTGGCGTGAAATGGATCTTCAGAAACAGACTTTATGCTGATGGTGTTGTAATCAGAAACAAGGCTAGACTGGTTGCAAAAGGATAGAGACAAGAAGAAGGAATCGACTATGATGAAACCTTTGCACCAGTTGCTAGACTGGAGGCCATTCACATGTTCTTAGCATATGCAGCATTCAAGGACTTCAAAGTTTATCAGATGGATGTCAAGAGTGCTTTCTTGAATGGTGACCTCCAAGAAGAGTCTATGTTGAACAACCACCCGGATTTCCAGAGCCAAACCAAGAGCACAAAGTATACAAACTGAAAAAGGCTCTTTATGGACTAAAACAAGCTCCCGGAGCGTGGTATGAAACATTGTCAGAGTTTCTGATCAAGAACAAGTTCAGAAAAGGAAAAATTGACCCCACACTGTTTCTCAAGGAAGGAAAAGGATCACCCTTGATAGTCCAAATTTATGTGGATGACATCATTTTCGGATTAAGGGACAAAAAGCAATGTGAAGACTTCTCCCATCTAATGAAAAGTGAATATGAAATGAGTATGATAGGAGAACTCTCATTCTTCCTTGGATTGGAGGTCAAGCAGTTGGAGGATGGAATTTTATCAATCAAACCAAATACACAAAGGAGATACTTAAAAAGTTTAAGATGACTGATGTGACACACATGAAAACTCCCATTCCTACAAACGCCAAATTGGATATGGATGAAGCAGGCAAGGAGGTGGGTATCTAAGAATAGAGAAGCATGATTGGATCCTTGCTGTACCTGACAGCAAGCAGACCTGACATAATGTTTGCAACATGCATCTGTGCCAGATACCAAGCTAATCCCAAGGAATCCCACTTGTCACATGTCAAGAGGATTATGCGGTATCTGAAGGGAACTGAGAATTTGGGACTATGGTATCCAAGAGAGTCTGATTTCAAACTGAGAGGATATTTAGATGTAGACTTTGCAGGATGCAGGATTGATAGAAAGAGCACAAGTGGAACATGCCAACTTCTTGGCAACAGACTTGTATCCTGGTTCAGCAAGAAACATAATTCAGTTTCAACCTCCGCAGCTGAAGCTAAATATATTGCTGCAGGAAGCTGTTGTGCTCAATTGCTTTGGATGGCCAGTCAACTTTCAGACTATGGGTTTAACCTGAAGGCCGTGCCTCTGTATTGTGACAATACATGCGCCATTGTAATCTCCAACAATCCTGTTTTGCATCCCAAAACCAAGCACATTGAGGTCAGACATCACTTCATACGTGGCCATGTGCTGAAGAAAGACATTTCCCTGGAGTATATATCACTGATGACCAGCTTGCTGACATATTCACCAAACCACTGCAAGAAGCCAGGTTCAATGAACTTTTTACAAAACTTGGCATGTTAGATTTAAATTCATAAGTCTCATAGCATGTCTTGTGTTTCATTTCAACCTAATTACCTGTGCATGAACATAAGTATGACACTGTTAATAACTATTTATGTCTCCATGAAAATTAGTAATGGCTAAGTGTGATTCATACAAGTCTACTGCGGGAAAGTGAGAAATCACATGGATGAAACTTGCCACCTCTGAACCTGGTTCAAGTCTTTTGTGCAACCTGTCATGAATCCTCAAGTCTTGAGTGAAATGAGTGCAATTCCCTTTATGTTTAAATTAAATGATATTCCCATTACTTGTCACTTTATTCAGAGCGAATCTGTGTGGCATTGCATTCATTAACTAGCAGGAACTATTGTATCTCATGGTACTGTTGGCTTGCACGGAAAGGATCCTCAATGATTTAATGCTCAAAGGATGACTGAGACTGTAGTATTTGAGAATCATAAAAAGCCTATTACTTAAAAAGAGCCACTACCTTTCACTAGAAAAAGGCAAGCTGAAAAAGGCAAAATGATAATAGACAATAGATTGGCTGCCTATCTTAGGGGGAGTCCTCACTATTCCCCCAGATTGTGTCTCTGTTAGAGTAATAGTTGGAGGTCAAATTGTATGATCATGTGATTCAAAAAGATACTGTGTTGAGCTCTGTCCTTGTAAAAAGGCTCATGAATAAGCACTGAAAATTGATGCTCTACAAAAGAGAAGAGACAACTCACACAGACAATCTGAATGATCAAACTCCAAACTCTACCTATACTGAGTTATAAATTAGACAATGATAAAGTGCGTGTTCTGATTCTCAATAGGGCCATCTTGTTTCTCAAGTCATCTATGCTGAACTGAAAATTATTGTTGGATCAGGGTTGTGGTAAGATTCGGTTGACCATGAGCATACCAAACAGTGTAATTCTAGTTCCTGAATCAAACTCACATGCTGATCCGAGAGTGAGAGGGTGAGGCCTCCGCTGAGTGAGTTTTGCTAAATGTGTGAGGAGACTCTAAATTCATGACTGGGTTGCTGCAATTGATAAACCATGGTTTACTAGACGCTATGTTAACATAGTGATCATTTTCTGGCACAAGATGCAGTGTGACGAAGTACTTAGTCATTTCTAAGGTAAATGGAGAGTTAAATGGTAGTGATGCAGTAGCCATACATGTAAACCAGGTATTACAATTGAAAGAAATCAAGTTCTGGGCACGTAATTTCAATTCCACTCACAACACTATTCATCATGAATAATATTATGTGAATTGTCATATGCATCCCATGTGTGTTGTTAAGTGTTGAAAAAGTCCAGAGAAATCCACCGTTCGCTGAATTCGTAGTCAACCTCAAAGCAAACTACATCGAAGGACTGCTGGATCGAAGCCTCGAAGCATCCTAATGCAGCTTTGTAGAGTCATAGTCCAAAGGATCGAAGCGAGACAGAGTCTGTCACTTACTAATCAAGCATCGCAGACGCGTTAGCACGTCATTGTGCACTTAAAATTAAATTTACATCGACTTAAGGGGTGACGTCCACTCATTGCTTGAGTACTCCAACGGGTGGATCTGGATGATGAAGAGGCGGGTCAGAGAAAATAACGCTGACCATGAAGACGAACCGACAGAGTGAGTGACTTCTACGGTACACTTCTCAACTCATATATAAGTCACTGATAGAGACGGAGCTCGAAGGTATGTTCGTCATTTTCACACTCGAACCCTAACCCTAGAGTTCTCTCTCTCTCTCTCTTCGATTCTGTCTCTTTCTCTCTTTCTCTCTCCCCTGACCACCTTCAAACCTTACAATCTCTCTCTACGAGTGTCTCTTTCTCTCTCTACAAGCTCTATAGCAGGTCCAAGCTCATCGATGGCCGACGATCTATGCAATATCGTGCTGGGATTCATCATCGATTGGGAAGCCATAGGCGACACGAAAGTCAGCTGGCTAGATGAATTCAAAAGTCACCTCGATGATACTGGTATTGCATCTGTCTGCACAGGGATGCAAGACTTGCTGATAGAAGATGTCTCAGAATTTTATGAGACCATGGTATTCGCTGGAGATGACCTTGTGGGAACTGTACACGGAGTGGAGATTCGAGTCTCTGCCGAAATGCTCCAAAATGCACTTCCACTCCCGACAGGTAACTTTGATCCTCTTCCTAGTCTCTCCAGAGAAGAGTGTAAGTCTTTTCTTGGGTATTCTAATCCCGGAAAGCAAGTTCGGGGAGCCCTGAAGATTGGGTTTTCCGGTCAGGCACTGGCGACTCTCATAGTCACCGGACAGTGCCTACTGTGTAAGAAAACTACTCATGACTCTGCAAGCCATGAGCAGATGAAGATTATGTGTAGTGTTCTACAGGGAAGACGAGTAGACTAGGGAACTCAGATACACTCCATGATCAAAAGCAAGAAGGGACACTTTGGACTACTTCTCACCAAAGTCCTAAGGTTCCTGCAACCTGACGTATTCTGCAACAGACCTTTAGTGCCACTGCCGACCAAATACATTTTTAAAAGCATTTATGAGGATGGTCGGCTGGAGATCAAGTGCAAAAAGTCATGCAAGGGACACAGCCAGCTTTGTAGAGGTCCTAGCTCGCATACCACGACAGCCGGTTCGTGTCCCACAGACTTCTAGGGGCTCCTCCGCATCCACCGCAACAATACATATAGCTGAAGTGGTGGAGAACATTGCCAGAACTCATCTCCCCACTGATTCTACACCTGAGGAGGTCCCTACTACCTAGCTGTCCAAGGATACTGCAGAAGTTAGAGAACCTGCAGATGGAAGGCAGACACCAGCACAGGAAACCCCAGACTATAGGGGTACTACACCTGTACTGTTGAGCTCTCTCGGGGAGTCTGAGCTAGAAGATTTTTATATGAAATATGCCAAGGCTCATATGACCCCCGCAGATTTAGGAAAGGCATGGATTGCCTTTGGTAAGCAGATGGTAGACAGAGACCATCTGATTAGTTGGTTGGTTGATTAGGGTCTTGTAAGAAGAGACCCAGTGGAAGCCGTATCAGTGGTTGCCCCATCTCCCATCATGGTGGACTCACCTGCCACATCTACTCCTCATGATGCTAAGATGGAACCAATTGCGGTGGAAGAAGAAGCAGAAGAAGAAGAAACCCTTGGCGCTGCAGCCAGTGACTCCGATGCAGGAGCTGTCCCACAGGTCCCTGAGACTGTGGAAAGGATTGAGATGGCCACACCATCTACACCTGTAATTCATCAAGTGGCCACTCAAGTGAGTGAGGAGTTCGCAGCCAATATCCCAATGGCTATCCCAGTACCAGCTGCGTCTCACTCACGTTCCCTGACGGCCGAAGAAGTAGATCTTCTGGCAAGCAAGGTCATTGAGAAACTGATTTCCTCTGGCATCCTTAAAACATCAGTCTCTCAGGCCTTTGAAGAACGGCTGGCTGCCATGGAATCAGGAATGGAAGAGGTACGAACTCAACTTGAGTCATCTGACCGTACCTTAGACAAGGTGCAACAAGAAATGACATCTCTCACACGTGTGAACACCGATGGGTTTAGACATCTGGAGGAACACTGTGAAGACCTCAAAGGTGCTTACCAGAGACAATACAAAGGACTCAGTACAACTCTGGGAGCTATTCTTTCTGAGTGTCATTGTCTTGCCAGTGGGAAAATATCTCTCATTGTCAAAAACACACTCCCACAGCCATCCAACCGGCTTGCACCTAAACCTGTAGATACTCCACAGCCAACTGTGCCTTCCCTGAGTCACTCACCACCTCCATCTACTGCCACTTACATGCGGGGGAGAAAGTGCGCACACAGAACCACTGTCATCACAGATTCTGATGATGATGATGATGATGTTCCCATCGCCACCCGCATGAAGAAACAGACAGCTGCTCCCTGCCAACCATCCTCTTCCACTTAGCCTGGTCCCTCCACTACCCATCCAAGTACGGCTGAGTACACCATGCCTGCTTCACCTACCAAACCAGCCGCTACCACCACCGACCAACCATTAGCCCCACCGCGCATTGTAACAACTGGAGGCACCTCAGCTGAACTTGCTGCATTCAATACCTATGTTGCTGGGGATACCACTGCGCGGACGTGTGGCTACGAAGCCTTCTTCACCGGACCTGACCTGTGTTGACTACTACATGACGGTGAAGAAATGGATAATATTGAGATAACTCAGTTCATCTTTGCCTAGAAGTCACACCTCGAGAAGCTGCCTCTCCATATCCGCTGAGATACCCGGGTGGAACTCTGTTTGCCGATCATGCAGGCTCAGCTCATCGATGATGCATTAATGATCGAGTTCATACAGGGTCGGCGATATGAGAACTCCTTCCGTCCATGGGACGAGGTCGACCATGTGCTCATCCCCTACCTATCAACTTCCCCTCACTGGTTTCTCCTCGATCTAGATCTCAAGAACCAGAGGATAGTCATATTTGACTCAAAGCCTACCACTTTATTACTCCATCGACGCGAACAACTACGGGAATTCAATCGCACTCTCACCCGTGTCATGCAAGGATATTGTCATGGGTGCGGTGGATATCCTCTTACAAAACCGATGGAGATCACTAGAGTCAAGCAAGGAGTACCTGCTCAGGATGATGCTTACAGCTGTGGCTTCTATGTTTGCCACTACATCCATATCCTGACCACCACCGGCTTCCTAGCTCTCGTGCCTGAATTTGATCGTGTGAGCAGTCGAGCTGCCTCATTACATTTGACTCCTGCTCAACTCCTGCGCGAGCAAGCCGCTGTTTTTCTGTTTACACAGAGTGTACCCTACTCTGAATTTAAACCATAACTATCTTGTACTCTAATTCCTTGTACACTGCTTTTCTTTCTTTTCACTTTTATGTGTACTTACTTACTGTCAATTATTTGTGTATGTCTTTGCTCTGCTGCCTGCTATTCTGTGCTCCCATGAGGTTTGTGTTCTGGTGCTTGTTCCTCACCCCAGAAAGGGGGAGTGTTTCTTAGGGGGAGCAATCTTAGGGGGAGCAAGCTCGTAGGGGGAGTTATCTTTGACCTTAAGGGGAGCAAGCTCGTAGGGGGAGTTTTCTTTGACAGGAGCCAGCTAACGTAGCCTTCATGCCTACGGGGGAGAGGAGTGTGTATTTTTGTAATTTTGATCTCCTCCAAATTCTCTATATGCAAAGACATCTTCTGATTAATCTAAAATTGCCCATCAAACTCGTAGTCTCAGACTTCATGTATTCACTCGTTGTCAGCTTACATTAAATAGGGGGAGATTGTTGGAATCACCGGATTTGATGGAGCTGCCAAATTATAGTCAAAAGTCTGGAGACTCGAAGAACCGAAGGTCGTAGGGTTGAAGAGTCGTAGTTCATAGAAGTAAAACTGTCACAGGTGATAACGTGCATTTATGCCGTTATCCTAGGCCTTATTTAGGGTGTTTTAGAGTATGTTTTGTACCTAGTTGCATGATATTTTACACATATTTGCTCTAATCCCTAGGAAGATCCTGTTTGGTGTATAGTTGTACTTTTTGAGTGTTTTTGGCAGGTTTTGGAGCAACTTTTTCCCACACACCTTCGCTAGATCACTCCATACACTCAAGAGGAAGCTATAGGAAGAAGATGGAAGCAAAATGAAGGCAAAATCAAGGTGCACGTGAAAAGGCTTTCTCATGTGCATTCTCACGTACAAGGATTTTATTGCATGGATGCCTTCTACAACTCAAAAGGAAGCTTTGGAGCAAATTTGAGTCGAATTGGAGCTGCACGTGAAAAGGGTCTTCTCACGTTCATTCTCGCGTGCAGGCATTTTTTAGCTCCAAATGATGTGTTTTGTTGTTTTAATCATTTTCCTCTAAAGAACTGGGGCCAAATTTGTAGTAGTTTGAGTTTTATTGCGCCTAGAACGTCGAATAATGTCACTAACCAAAACGACATCGTTTTGGCTGCGACCACATTTATAATTAGGGCACACCTTTTGTAACCCTAATTTGGCCCACTAAATCCTATAAATAGGGGTCTTTGGAGGCATTGTAAATCATCTTGAGTGGGAGAATCTGATCGAAGTTCTGAAAAGAGCTATAGCCATTGCTAAAAGATCGGATTGTCCTTGGCAAGGAGTGATTTTGGGCAGCAGACGCCGGAGTCTTTGGAGGCTGGAGTTCTGGTTCATCTTGGGGTCTTCCTTTATTGTCCGGGTACTGTAATCATGTTTTTTCTTGTAATTGTTATTGCTTTTGTCATGATTATGGAGTAGTTTTGTTAGTCTAGGGGAGCAATGTAGCCCCCAATAAATTGTATTCAGTTTGGTTATGGTTGTTCAATAAAATAGAATTCAGTTCTTGTTTAATTCACTTGCTTGAATGGAAATGCCTAGTTTATGCATAATTAGGTAATCTTAGCCCTTGTCTAGGGTGGAACACTAGTGAATTAGATTTAATATTGCATGATGGACCAAGTCTGCAACTATTAGATTGTTTATCTACCTTGATCACTTTTATTCACATGGACCAAATGGGATAAAAGCCTTAAATCTATCTTAGCATGGACCAAATGTAAGATAGGTAGGAGATAATCAACATGAACATGAACTAGAACATAAATCAAGAACAAGAGCCATAACCAGACTATTACAATCGATTGGGTGGTAAACATTGTGACCCTAGATCCTTAATCACTGAATTTTCTATACCAATAGCTTGCCAACATTCGGATTTAATCATTTTTCGTTCAAACTATTTGTACAACAAAAATCAATTGTCCAGACATAAAATCAACTTGATAGCTTAGTGCTTGCTGCTTAATAGCACTGTGGGTTCGACAACCGGAGTCTTAATACTCCATTTTATTACTTGACCAGTGCACTTGCTGCAAAATCTATAGATATAATTTATACGGGTCAACAGGACACGTTAGCGGGAGGCTCGCAGACTCGTAGGGTCTGGAGACTCGAAGCAAAATGGCGACAGAACATCTGGCTACTCGTAGATCTAGGGTCGAAGGTCGTAGAGTCGTAGTACTGAAAAGAGAGAGTTATTGCAAGCATCAACAAGCTCAGAGACTCGTTGAGTCGAAGAATTCTAAAGAACAGTAACCAACACTAGATAACTCGTAGACTCGTAGCCTATAGAACTGTAGAGTCCCTAAAAATACTTAAGTCAATTAATAGAACTTGAACTACCACTAGACTCGTAGACTCGTAGAGTCGAAGCCTTCGAACACTGTTAAGAAAACATGACTCACAAACTCGTAGATTGAAAGTCGTAGAATTGAAGCCTTTGAACAGTGTTAAGCATACAGGACTCGTAGACTCCTAGGTTGAAAGTCGTAGAGTCCAAACCTTCGAACACTGTTAAGAAAACAGGACTCGTAGACTCGTAGGTTGAAGGTCGAAGAGTCGACTGGCAAACAAATGAAACCATAACTCAAGGGTCGTAGAGTCGTAGACTCGTAGACTCAAGGAATACAGTCACCATAAAGAAATTGCCACACTTCCAGACTCGGAGATCGATGGCTGAGAGTTGTAGCTGAAGGGTCGTAGCCATATAGAAACTCAGTTTATGCGCCTCTGTGTAAGACTAAGGAAGAAAAGCAAAGTTTAAGACTCGTAGAGTTGAAGATTTTCAGAGCCACTTAGTCAAATATAGTAACTGAGAGACCCGAAGGTCGTAGACCCGCAGAGCTAGGGCCATAGACTCGTAGCTACAATAACAGGTAGATTAGACGGACTACGAAGAAGTCACTCTAAGCGTCATTCGAAGAGTCGCAGACTCGTAGAGTCTTAGACTTTAGTTAATGGATTGACACAAAAGACTAATCCAACCTGAACTCTAGCCTCGAAGACTCGAAGATATGAGTCGTAGACTCGTAGAAACACTATAAAGCCTAGAGCAAAACTTCGCAACTTCCTACAGGTTCTAACTGAAATCTTCGAGTCACCGAACCTACGAGGCATCTACCTTCGAGGCAGACTTACAACCCTAAACATAGTCACTTAGTGATATCGTCAGCGCCGTCCTGAGCAGTTGAGCGCATTAATGACACTTTAATTGCTGCCAACTGCCATCTACGGATGAACGGCCAATATCGACTGCATGTCAAATATGCAGTATGGGCATCTGATCTGCAAATCAGAGCAGATCAACCTACCCCCTGTCATTCCGCATTTTCAGTGGCGGGAAGTCAGTCTGTCGGTATGGACATCATAGCGCACGAGCACTTTAATCTTAAAAATATATATCTCACACACTTAACGACAAAATCAAGAGTTTAACCTCTCTCTCAAAAGAAGGAAACACACAGAATACACGACGATGGTTGTGACACACTTGAATTAAATAATTGATGGTCCCTCGCTATCCTCAACAGTTCCTTCGATAAAGGATTGAATGATATCTATACTAGGAAGATAGCCCTCATTCCAGCACGGCAGAACTTCAAACAAGTGCCCATCCTTGTACAGAGATGGAAACAGCCTCATCTCCATTTTAGCAGCCCTAGAGAAGTTGTCAATGTCGTCTGTTGTAAAGAGGCCTTTCTCCAAACAAAGGGTCCGAATGTCGTCCGGGGAGAAGGGGTATAGGTCAGAGAGACATCTTCTCTCGGCAGAAGACGCAGCATAGGACATCATTCCCTTACGCACGCTTCCATCCACATCAAGAGGGTCACACGCCGCGTATGATGGGAGGAAGGTGTCAGCTACGGATGGAGAGAATGGAGGAAGAGCTGCAGTCGAGGATCTTGGCTGAGAGAAGCGGCTACGTTTGGGGATTTGAACTCCCAGAAGCAATAAAGAGGCAGGCCGCTTCTCAGCACGAGTGGAGGTTTGTGATGCAGGAGGAGCAGAAGGATCAGATGACACTCTCTCCCCCGGTTTGGCAGATCGTCGGGGAGCAACGGGAGGGCGAGCCATCGTGTGCGCCAGGTCCGCGAAGGAGGTAGACAAGGAGCGGGCGGACGAGGCGACGAGGACCATCTTCTGTTCCATGGAGGTGGAGGAGTCGGTGAGGGCGGAGAGGAGTTCGGTGCCTAGAGCATCAACCTTGGCGGCGATGGCGGATATTTGGGCGCTATGAGCTTAGGCGTGGCAGTCCAGCTGGGTGGAGAGCACAGTGTCGGAGTAGACTGTGCCAAAAGAAGCACGCCCAAGGGCCAACTCTAGAGCTTTGGAGGACTCCCCCGCATGAACAGGAGCAGGAATGCACTGGGCAGAGGAGTCCGCAGGAGTATCAGCAGCAGCAGTAGAAGGGGCATCCGGAGCAGTAGAGGCATCCGGAGCAGCGGACCCACTTTGACCAGATAGGTCAACAACAGGAATGTCAACAGCAGGAGAAGAAGGTCCAGCCTTAGCAGGAGAAGGACTCTATGTAGCGTGGACCGGGCTGGAGGGGTTATGGAACGGCACATCTGGAATGGAGGCTGGCGTAAGAAAGCCTTGGTCCAAATTCCAGATGATCATGGTCTCCGGGGATTGAGTATGGCGAGTGTAAAACACCCGAAGATCGGTGTCAGGAATGGAGGCGGTGTGGGCAAGGCTAAAATGGAGCCAAAGGTCCGTTAAGGTGTCGGCGGAGAGATGGTCAAGGTAATCTCGGGGTTGAGGTAGGGGAGGCAAAGGAGCTTTCGGAATAGATTCCGGGACATCAGCAATTGCGGCAGCAACGGCGGTATCAACCGCGGCAGCAACAACGGAAGTGGAGGGGGTGGGGACATCCGCAGCAGAAGGGGCTGAAGAAACAGCTCTAGGGGCACAGCGCTGAGATAGCCCCGCAACCTCGGAGGGTTCGGCACAGACGCTGTGCTGGGAGGCCCGAGAAATGGAGGGTGCAGCAACGGACCAAATCCTGGAGGATCGGTGAGCGGAGCTGACGTCAGGGGCATGGCTGTCAGAGGGGTCACCAACAGAACTGCCTTGTTGTTCTGTGGCAGGGAGAAGGTGGAGAGCTGCAGAGGGACGATAGGCTGTCGTGTTCCCATCAGGCGTAAGATAGTGAAGGTAATAAGCCGGAGGAAATGAAACAGCATCAGAGCGGGCGAAATGGTCCGGATGAAGATGCTGGAAGACAATGCTAAGGATGCGCCCGAAGGAAAGGTTCTTGGGTCCAGTCTGCAGTAGTCAGAACAGAAACGTCCCCCAGTCCATCGGAAGACCTTCGAAAATGCCGTACATGGCCAGAAGAAGATCGTATGGAACAGAGTCCAGAGCGGAAGTGCGAGCCAGTAAACAGCGACTCAGTATGACCGCCATACAGCGATAGCGGCCTTGGAAGGACTTCACCTTGTATTCCTTGCCTTTATAGGTGCAACCCATGGAAGCCGCCATGGGATCGGCATCGGGGCGCTGTGGTTCACCGGGGGGTAGGCTGAGAGCAGCGCGGAGAACGTCGGGGGTAATGAGGATGGATTCACCGCGAACATAGGAGATGATGGAGTCGGTGGTACAGCGGATCCGTAGGTAATACTCGAGAATGTCGTCTATAAGAAGATCGACAGGATTGGAGATCAAGTCGAGTATATGAGAGGCTTCTAGAAGAGGGCGAATTTGGGAAAACCAGTCCGGAGGGTTGGAGACAGCGCTCCAATCGACCAAATGGCCGGGATTGACGCCGGAAAGAGAGGTTCTGGGTGCCATTATAGATGAAAGGTGAAGGGCGAGAGGGAAGGCGAGGTCTTTGGGGATTGAAGGAGCAACGAGAATTTTAGGGATTTGAAAAGAGTAACACTCGTGCTTCGCAGGAATGACCAGAATATATAAGACCGAGTCCGTAAATGTCAGCGGGTCTAGGAATGTGGTGAGTGAAACAGTAAACTGCTTGACAGGCTGATGTCATTAGTCTTGATATCGATGCGCCTCCGAATTAAAAGATGACCTAGAGACGGCATGACCAAGTAAGGGTAACAGCTGTTTGCCTTCCGGGGAAGTGTGAGCATCCCGAGACATGCATTTAATGAATCATCATGATGCCTCCTCAAAAGCACGTGATATATAATAAGACATGGATTATCACAATTTGACAGTGTCAGGAGTCCGGAGGAATGAACCGACAATCATCCGGAATTAACGATAGTCGTGTGACGAGTATCCGGATGAAAAGTAGACCGTGTCCGTAGTAACAGAGTGCGGTTAAAGAGAAGTAGATTCCTTTGCTGTCAATAAGTCGAAGAGAAGAGAAGTACCACAACACTTCAAATCTAAGACTATGGACTGGATTTATCGATAAGGGTGCAAAGAAAATCTGAACCTGTAGCTTCACAAAAATAAGCTAAAAGTACAAAAGCTTAACAGGCAAGGATTAGTACGGATAGGAGAAAATAGTCAGTGAAGAGCTATATAATCCGAACTAATGAGTAGCAGAACTTATGCATTACCAAGAATGAAATAGACATATACATACTAGAGAATGATCAATGTGACTGAATCAGGGCATATGTCAGATAATAAATACACAAGTTCATATAGGTCAACATAGCGAAACCGTCCTGCTGAACGACATAGCTAAGATTAATTAAAAATCATATGATTTGACCAAACTAGGATTCATGAGTGAAAAATGAGGAAGTGGACACATGTCAAAAGCAAGCAGTTGATTATCCGATTAAAATGCATGGTTGAAGAAAAAAATACATCCAAGCATGCCGCAATTCTATTTCAACAACGCATGTCCAGTCAGATCCCGGAAGTAAAGGTTTAGAGGAGGGAGTATCTAAGACATATTAGGGGGTCATTACTGAGGTAATAGATGAAGCTTAGGCTCCCCCGTAGATCATTCGATCCTCTCAATGAAAGGCTCCCCCTCGAATAGACAGCCAGAAAAGAGGTCATGAGATATATACGGGAGGGGGGGGGGGTATTACTTGAATAATTTATAAAGCATTTTCTCCCCTGTAGATTGTGCAATCCTCTCGGTAGACCTTTCCGGTTTAAAGAAATTTAGCACGGTCTATATTTTTAGGAAACTATACTTCAGAAGCTGATCAGACTGTGATTGTGTATTCATCCACCAGGCATTCCGAGCTAACCCATTTCATTTCTTCAACAATACATGTTAATAGAGTAATCTAAATGAACAGGCATTTGTCATGTGGTGATCAGTGGAAATTAAGATCACGAAACCAGAATGAGGTTAATCATATAAACTTTAATCATGTTTGCTTAAATGACTTCAGTCGGGAAACGCAAGCATCATCCCATATATGAAGTTGCTATCAATATCAGAAGCATGAAGCACATTAGACAGTAAGTATGATCATCATTAAGATCAGTATGTATCTACTACTATCAATAAACGCACAATGCATGTTCTGAAAACAACTACTGATGGATAACAGGTGAGAATCTATGCAGAAAAGTCAAGCATACCTAATTTGAGAAGAAGTTCAAAAAATCTTACATCAGGTAGGGGCTTTGTAAGTATATCCGCCAGTTGATCTTCAGTAGCAACATGTTCCAGGGATATGTGCTTTTTAAGAACATGATCGCGAATGAAATGATGCCTGACCTCAATATGTTTTGTCTTTTGATGCATGATGGGATTATTGCTGATAGCAATAGCACTGGTATTGTCACAGTAGAGTGGAACAGATGTCATGTTGAAGCCGTAGTCAGTAAGTTAACTTTGCATCCAGAGAAGGTCATGCGAGAACTCCCAAGAGACTATATATTCCGCTTCAAGATAGATGTTGATACGGAATTCTGCTTCTTACTGAACCAAGAGATCAATCTGTTTCCAAGGAATTGGCATGTACCACTGGTGCTTTTCCTGTCTATGCGACACCCGGCAAAATCAGCATCAGAATATCCGGATAAGGCGAAGTTGGACTCTTGTGGGTACCAGAGTCCCAAATTAATTGTCCCTTTGAGATACCTTAATATCCGTTTTACATGAAGCATATGTGACTCTTTGGGATTCGCCTGATATCTTGCGCAGATGCAAGTTGCAAACATTATGTCCGGGCGACTTGCTGTAAGATATAGCAAGGATCCAATCATCCCTCTATACTCAGTTACATTCACTGATTTGCCATCAACATCTAGGTCTAACTTGGCATTGACTGGCATTGGAGTTTTGACGGGAGACGAACCTTCCATACCAAACTTTTTGATTAAGTCACGAGTATACTTAGCTTGGTTTATGAAGGTCCCTTCCTTCAGTTGTTTGACTTCGATCCCAAGGAAGTAGGACAGTTCTCCCATCATACTCATCTCAAACTTGCCAGTCATCAACTTGACGAATTCACCACAAAGTTTCGGATTAGTTGATCCGAAAATGATATCATCCACGTATATCTGTACGATCAGAGTATGTCCTTTCTCTTTCCGTAAGAATAGCGTGGTGTCAATCTTCCCTTTTTGAAAGTTGTGAGCAAGTAAGAATTCTGAAAGTGTGTCGTACCAGGCTCTTGGAGCTTGCTTCAATCCATAAAAAGCTTTCCTTAGTTTGTAAACCAGATGTCCAGACTTGGGTTCAATGAAACCTGGAGGTTGTTCAACGTACACCTCCTCTTGAAGATCTCCATTCAGGAATGCACTCTTGACGTCCATTTGATAAACTATGAAGTTTTCATATGAAGCATACGCCAGAAACATTCGGATTGCCTCAAGTCTTGCCACCGGAGCAAAGGTCTCATCATGATCTATTCCTTCTTCTTGACGATATCCTTTGGCTACCAGTCTGGCTTTGTTCCGGATTACAATTCCATCCGTATCAAGCTTGTTCCGGAACACCCATGTAACTCCTATGACTTGCTGAGACTTAGGCCTTGGTACTAGAGTCCATACATTATTTCTCTTAAATTGATTCAGCTATTCTTGCATGGCTTCTATCCAATTCGAATCCCGAAGAGCTTCATCCACCACCTTGGGTTCTATTTGAGATAGAAAACACGAGTAAAAACACATGTTGGAGGTGGCTGCTCTTGTTCTTACACCAACAGTAGGATCACCAATCACTTGATCTGAGGGATGGTTTCGGGTCCATCCGTAATTCTGTGCATGTGATGGTTGATCTTGAATAATTTGAAGCTCTGCCAGGTGGTTCAGGTGTATCTGCTGGTTGAGATTCTTCCGGACCAGATGTTTCCGTATTAGAAGGTACGGTAGAACTAGGTGGTTCTTCAACACTATTTCTTTCAGTGTTAACTGGTCCGGATGGACTTGAAGGTGCTCCGGAATTTTGGGTATCCGTAGGAGTATGTCCGGAGCTTAACGGTAGTCATGAGTCCGAATCATCCGTAGCATCATCCATATAATTTCTTTGTGCTTCGCTGATGCCACGTGGTTGGTCAGAATGTGTATCAGGAACATTCATAAACTTCGAGTAATCGATGTTGCTGTCCGGGACCTGCACATTAGAACTTGAAGAAGTAACTTTTGACCAATCAAGATTAGCTTCATCAAAAGTCACATGGATAGATTCTTCAACTTTAAAAAGTTTTCTATTGAAGACCCGATAAGCCTTGCTATGTAATGAGTACCCGACAAAAATCCCATCATCAGATTTTGGTTCAAATTTATTCTGGGTTTCTTTGCCACTTATCAATATATAGCAAGTACACCCAAAAGCTCTGAAATGTGAAATTGAAGGCTTTCGTCCTCTCCACATCTCATAGGGTGTTTTCATGGTAGATTTATTTATTAGAGTTCTGTTTTGAACATAGCAGGCAGTGGACACAGCTTCAGCCCATAGACTGAGAGGAAGCGTTGCCCCTGCTAACATAGATCTGCCAGCCTCGACTAAAGTACGATTCTTACGCTCAGCTACCCCATTTTGTTGTGGAGTTTTGGGCGCAGAGAAGTCATGCTGAATGCCCTGTTCAGAACAATATGATCTCATATCTGAAAAATCAAATTCCTTACCATGATCACTCCTGATGCACTTTATGCTCAGTCCTTGTGAGTTGCTTATCCAGTTGAAAAGATCTACAAGATGCTCAAAAGTTTGATCCTTTGATTTCAGGAACATCACCCATGTGTATCTGGTGAAATCATCGATAACCACAAGGGTATATCTCGCACTAGCCAGCGAAGGAACAGAAATAGGACCACAGAGGTCCATATGAAGAAGTTGTAGAGGAGCAGTTATTGAATTAACTGATTTGCTCTTAAAGCTATGTTTGGTCTGTTTGCCGAGTTGGCATTCTCGACAGAGAGTGTCTCTGGAGTATTTGAGTTTAGGTAGACCAGTGACAAGATCAAGTGATGCTAACTTAGACAGTGTCTTAAAGTTTAAATGTGCGCATCGCTTGTGCCACAACCAACTATCTTCATCTGAAGCTTTAGTGAGGAAGCATACATGGTCAGAAGAATTATTTCTTAAGACCACTGAGTATATGTCCCCATCTCTTGATCCGGATAACTTTACATCTCCAGATAAGTTTTCCCTTACTGTACAGGTGTTGGACATAAAGGAAACAGTAAATCCTTTGTCACATAAATTACTGACACTTAGCAAATTATGTTTCAAACCTTCGACTAGTGCAACTCTAGTGATTGATACATAGCCGTTGGTTAAAGTGCCATACTCGACAGTCTTACCTTTGCTGTTGTCACC
This sequence comes from Taxillus chinensis, assembly GCA_023512835.1. Lineage (NCBI taxonomy): Eukaryota > Viridiplantae > Streptophyta > Magnoliopsida > Santalales > Loranthaceae > Taxillus > Taxillus chinensis. Next base: position 43,851,428 of record CM042092.1, on the reverse strand, counting down.
ATATGAAACGGATGGACCTCGTTTTTCATTAACTTCTACAAGCAGAGTCTGATCACCCGTCATATGTCCGGAGCATCCACTATCGAGGATCCACTTGCTTTGATTGATCTTTAACTTCAAGTGATCCGGAAGTGTATTCCAGAGATGCTCCTGAAAGACAACAGTTTACACTTTTGGTGCCCAAACTTGTTTCGGGCGGTTAGAAAGAACAACAGTAATGTCAATAGTTCCGGATTTGAGTTTGCTAGGACTTTTAGCTCTCCAAGTTGACTTTAATTCGTTAGTTTCAGCTGCTTCTTTTATTTGGGTTATCTTGGGAGAGATACTCCTTTGAGGTTTAGATTTTGTTTTGCTCGAAGAACCCTTTTTCTTGAACTGATCTTTATTGGTACGAATTTGATTACAAAGCCAGTTATCAGATAAACTCCAACATTCATAGTGATAATGACCTATTTCCCTACAAATGGAACAGACACTTAATGCGGAGTACAAACAGGGGATACAGGTCTATTAGATTTTACAGACTTTCTACTCTGTTCCCTGTGGCCTAATCCATTGCGTTTGGGTGACGCGCTCTTGGCCCTAGATGCGCTAGCCTTAGCCTTTCCTGTCTTTTTGGGTGCTACAGTTTTGGCTTTAACTGCAGCAGCCTTCCCTTCATCATTAGTTACGGGTGCTACTGCTTCGGGAAGTGCAGTAACAGCCTTGACTCCACAGTCATAAACTATGATGCCACCTGAAATGAAACCATCCAATGGTTTAGACGTACTAACAGGTTATAAGTTGGTTAGTTTTGGAGTGAAATCCGGAGGACACTCAGTAGCTTGAGCATTGGAGGTTGATGATTCTGAGCCTAGGCCAGGTTTGACTCGAACATTATCCGGATCAGTTCTAAATGAAGAGGCTATTTCCCCGGATTTAAGCCACTTGCGATTTATTTCCTTTTCCTGTTCTAGTTCATTCTCGAGTCTTTTTACAATAACTTTTAGGCCTGAGAGATTGGTATTTAGCAGATGATTTTCAGCCCTTAGATCGTGATACCAAGCTTCTTTTCCTCTGAAGTCAGCTATGTCTTTTTCAAGTCTAGCAATAATAAATTCAAGACGTTTATTTTGACTTTCCATATCTTTGTACATTTGAGTAATTATTAGTCTCTCATTCTTTTCATGATCACATTCAGTAACAAGAGATTCTATTTTACTCATGAGCTCAGAGATAGAAGGTACCTCAGTATTTGCCGTGAGGCAGACGTTCGGCTTAGGAGTTGGCCCATCATCCGAGGATTCCTCCTCTTCTTCCGAGCCACTGATGTACTTTGTCACGAACGCCTTCCTCTTGTTTTGCTGTTGTCTGAGGTGGTACGTCGAGGAGTAACCTTGTCACTTTTCTCTGCCGTCTTAGATTTGGATTTGCATTCCTTGGCCTAGTGACCGGGTTTCCCACGATTAAAGCATTCTTGGGAGCTCGACTCCGATCGTTCCTTCCTTCTGGATGATGAGGAGCCTCTTCCGAATCATTTTCTACTTTTCCAAGAAATCGTTTAAAGGATTTAACAAGAAGAGCTATTTCCTCTTTTGCGTCTGAGTCAGAATTCTCTGACTCATCCGTATCATCCTCTTGATGATTACTGGAGCATTCCGTAGCTTTGAGGGCTACCCCTTTTTCTTTCCGAGCTATTTTCTCATCACGGTCCGTGTGTATCCGAATCTGACCTCATGAGTCCGAAGCTCTCCGTATATTTCTTCAAGGGTAGTAAACGGCGATTTTTGTCGCTTGCATCCGGAGTCGCTTGCAGTAGTAGCGATCCGGCAAGGATCGAAAGAACTTGTCATTGATTTGAGACTGAGTGTAGTGTTCATTGATAGTTTTTAGCTCTAGAATGAGCTTGCCGAATCTCCGATAGATACTCTCAAGGGATTCGCCAAGTTTGTGATTGAAACTCTCAAAGTTTTGTCTGAGAGCACATATCACGTTTTGCATCTGGGACTGACTTCCTTCATAGAGGATTGTCAGTTTATCCCGACGACTTTTGCCGTGCGCAGCCCTGGACGTCCGTGAAAGCTTCAGAATCCAAAGACGATGTAACGTAAGCCAGAGCCTTTTCGCTAGCGCACTGCCAGGCTCTTTCATCGTTGGTAAGTTCGGCATCCGTCTTTGGCCTTCTAACTCCATGTTCTCCGATAGTCATCGGAATTGGAATCTCCTGATGAAGACAGGGCCACATGAGATGGTCATGGCATACCATGAACATCTTCATGCGAGCTTTCCACTGGGAGAAAAGCTCAGGTGTGAATTTGGGCGGTTTTGTCAGAGTAAAACCAGAACTCCGTGGTTGAGCAGTGGAGGCAGCAGCAGGTTGAGGTGGGTCGACGTTTTCACTGCTGCTTCGATTCGGGATGGGCTCTTATACACCTCTGGAGTTAAGGCGAGTGTTGAATAGCATACTGCTTTCTTTGGCCATTGCTAAGAGTGTAATGACCCGTGTGTTACCCGTGTGTAAGGAGTTAACCACAAACACCTTGGATGTTGGTACACAAGTTTAAGGTAAGAGATGAGCCCAAGAGGGGACTTTTGAGAGGGAGTGCCGCGATAGCGTACATTTATGCCCTAGGAAGATGCTATGCGTTACGGGCGGTTTAAAGAGTTTTGGCTATCTTGGAGCTCACTTTTGACCTAGTAGATGGCCTCAAACAATTGGCGTGCAAGAACAAAAAAGTTTCTTAGAATGAGGTCCTCTATCTACCACAGAAATTTCAGAGCATTTGGAGCTGAACGTGAATTCACCCATTTCACGTGAAGCATATTTTTGCTCCTCGGCCTCTACAAGAGCAAAGGAGACTTGTGGTGAAGTTTGAGTGCATTTGGAGCTGCACGCCAATTGGGGAATGGCGGCAAATTGGCGGGTGTATTTTTGCATGGTTCCCTTGGTTTTGTCATTCTAATGATCTTTCTCCAAAGGACCATGTTGAAATTCCGAGTATTTTGGCCTATATGGGTGCGGAAAGGTGCTAACTTGTGGATCAAAACTACGCCGTTTTGATCCTGGGTTTACTTAATCAAAACTACGTCGTTTTGATGTGGATGGTGTCTATATAAGGAGGGCTTGAGTTTGAGTTTAGGGTTCTTGTGTTCCTTTGCTGCCACTGCCGCCCGAGAGAGAGGGAGAGCTAGAGAGAGAGAGGGAAGGGGAGTTACGGTGGTGCCGGGGAGCATCTTGCGTGGGGAGGACAGCGTTTGGCGCGAGCAAGGAAGAGGCGCTTTAAGGTAGGGGTTCTGTTCTTCCTAATCCCTCCTCCGTCCTAGGGTCCTAGGCGGATTTGGGTATCTTTATATATACATAGTAATCCATATAGGTGTGATCTCTATATGGATGTTGGCCTTCAAGGGCGATGGTGTGATTTCGAGGTTGGGTGGTTTGTGCATGTTATGTGTTTGACATTATGCCCGTGAGGCGTGCATGTTATGTGTTTGACATTATGCCGTGAGGGCGTGCATGTTATGTGTTTGAGGTAAAGCCCGTGAGGCCGTGCATGTTATGTGTTTGAGGTAATGCCGTGAGGCCACGCACGTCCGAAGGTGTTAGATTATGTTTGTGTGGCCGAGTTTATGAGCTTGTGGATATAGCATGCTAAGTGTTCGATGTTATTCTCGTGTGACTAAGCATACTAGTGTTTGATGTTATGCCCGATGGCCATGCGGCGCGTGTTTGCTTGTACACCCGGTGGCCGTGAGCCCGGGACTTTTTGTGGAACCCTGGCTGGAGCCCGGGACGTTTGTGGAACCCGGTGGCGGGAAGCCGGGACCGTTTTGTGGAACCCGGTGGCTGGAAGCCCGGGACTGTTTGTGGAACCCGGTGGTCTGGGAAGCCCGGGACTGTTTGTGGAACCCGGTGGCGTGGAAGCCCGGATCGTTTTGTGGAACCCGGTGTGTGGAAGCCCGGGACTGTTTTGTGGAACCCGGTGGTTGAAGCCCGGGAGTGTTTTGTACCAGCCCATGAGATTGTGTTCGTCATGCCCGTAACTATATCTCGGTGGAATAATTGTATCACGACACAAAGACTTGTACACAAGGCATGTAGATATCAGGCATGGGATGGGTTGGGAACATGATCCCTACTTGAGCGGGTTGCTCACCCCTCCTACCATGTTGTTTTCTTTACGGAACCTACAGGCGTTAGGTGGGAACACCAAGGGGAAGACCTTATTTACTTTATTGTTTATGTTATGTAATTTGTGTTATGTAATTTTGTTGAGGCCTTGTAACCCCAGAAGGGGAGATTGTAATGAAGTTTAAACATAATAAAGGCATGTGGTTTGAATTTAATAATTATGTGATTTTGGTCTCTAAAATAAAATGTGAAGTGTATGTTGTATCCTACCCCTTGCCCTCGTGTGGGTAAAGGGGAGTCACGTACCGGTTTCCTCGGGTTGGAAATCCGGGCGTGACAATATGGTATCGTAGCATGGTCTAGTTGGCCTAGGGTAGGGGCGGACTTGGTTATCTTGGGTCCTTTGGAGGAGCCGGGAGGGACGTGCCTGATCAACACGGTCCTCTTGGAGCCTCCAAGGTGTACTTGGGGTAGTCCAGCTTGTGGTAGGATTTGCATGCATTGGCATTAGGGCACTAGTGCATTGGTTGTTGTATGTGAAGGTGTGGATACCTGAAAAAAATAAAAAAAAAAATAAAAAAAAAAAAAAATAAAAAAATAATTGTGATAAAAGAAAATATGAATAATGTGATAAGGCGTGAACTGTGCAACTCGATTTTATTTGAAGTACCTTGAGCAGACTACAAAGGAAAAGGTCCTTGTTTATTGACCGTGTGCTTGTGGAATGGATGCTTGTGCAATGTGGTTTAATGAGAACCGAAATGTGGCGGGTGTGTAATTGCATGGATAAAGGGTTTGAACATGATAAAGTTTCAATTGGCAACTCGAAATTTTGTGATGATTTGAGCATGGAAACATGGAAAAGAAATTGTGGAAGTGAAACTGTGTGCTTGGAAACTTGAGGCTTGTGACCTGTTAACAAAAAAAAAAAAAAAAAAAAAAAAAAAGATTAAATGTGATTTGTTTGGTGTTCTCGAATGGTTAACATGTGATTTGCTTGGTACTGTGTGAAATAAAGCGTGGTTATGAGCAATGCAATGGAATGTAAAATTGGTATAATCGTAAATGTGAACCTATAGACTTGTATGGTAATAAGCGTGTTATAGCTTAAGCGTAGTCGGTAGGGTCTCGCGATTGTTGAGATTATGGAGTGATGACCTAGAGCGCCTCTTGTGGAGCCAATGTCTCCGAAAATTGTGACCGGTACGACTATTGAGGTAGCAAAGAAGCCCGCCCCCAGCCGGGCAAGTGGGAGAGCCGCAGGATGTAAGCAATGAGGTTGGCATCTTAAGCCTGGTAATGCAAAGAGTTGAGGGATGAGATTCGACAACCGATAAGAGCGAGGTACGTCGAGAGTATCAACCCCACATCATCGGGGGATCTTGGGTGAAGATTAATTGAAGCATAGTGTCCCGATCGACAAAAGGGGCTCAAGAGGTAGAGACCGGTTTCCCAAAGGGGTTGTTCTTGCAGGGACAACCGGGACATTGGAAAGTAGGACATCTCCCGACAGCTGTTTTGGTAAAACAAGTCATGGTGCTAGAAGACGGCTCAACGAGCTAGGGACAAAGCAAAAATTCAAGTGAGGCTAGGAGGAGAGCATGGCGAACTTTCCTTAGTCACGGGTACGATTTTGATTCTCGTGTTAAGATTTCTTGGTGGTGATATCATATTCCTTTAATGATAGTGATCGGTTGAGTCTCGTGCGGGATTAGGTGAGGTCGGGTGAACCTTTGATTGTTGCGTTTCTAGCAATTTGATTAAGACACTTGTGATAAAGGGGTATTTTCGCTGGGTGGGCTCTTGAGCCACCTTTTGTGTTGGGTGAGGCTTAAAGGTCGTTTGAGTTACCATTTTGGATAGACGTAGTTGGGGACCTACTAGAGAATAAATGAGTAAAATAAATAAAAATATATATATATGATACCAAAAGACTAATAAATTACTAATGGTTATAAACAAGTTGTTGGAAAGAGTTGGTGGTTTTAATATGGTTAAAGTGTTAATCGTATCTTTGTGTAGTAGTCAATTTTGGGCGCCCGTGTGTGAGGAAAGTAATAAATGTCACCGTGTTACCCCTAATACTCTAGCGTAGGTGAGATTACCTCTGGCCTAGCTAGCCTAGGAAGCTGGAGGCATGAGTTAGTGGCTTGTGGGTAGTGTGTGACCGGCGGGGCGTTAAACCTTGAGTAATAGAAAGTGTTTTCTTGTGAGTAGAGGTTTCGTAGATGTGCTACTTAAGAAGGATGTTCTTTTGTAACCTTTCCAAGTGTCAAGGTTGAGGGAGGAAATTGCCACTAGTATAACCCACCCCTTGAGTCATTGAAATCTAAATTGATTGGCGAGAGTGGTATGTGGTTTTAAGATTCTTGTGGGTGTCCTATGGAAATGGCCGCAAATTCTTGGGTGGCCAAACATTGACCACGTGTCATGCTGGTGGTGTGTGAAAGACCTTGGGTAATGTTCATAGGATATGTGGTGAAATGGGTTTGCGTATGTATAAGAATGTGATGAGTTCTGAACTAGGTTACGAGTGAGTTTATAGGATCCTCGCCCAATGAACCCAATCAAGGTGGAGCAAGCGAGTGAGATTGGGCAGGCCTTGTTTGGGTTTTTCCTCATAATTGGGAGACACCTTCCGAGGGGTTGAGGATGTACTCCTGGTGGTAGGACCATTCGTTAATCCATGTCGTGTGGGTAATAGGCTTAAAAGAGGCGAGGAGGTGGGGACTAGTATGTCCTCTCTACATGTGTTCTACAAAGTAGTTTATTTCGTGTGTTGTGGTTGCTTTGTTTTGTTGTGTGTGTTACATATGTACTAAAGGAGTAGCAAAGTTCTTATGTGTGGGCCTCGTGGCATTCATATGCGAGAGGAGTAAGAGGTGATGCAGCGCATATTATGTGCGGTGTGGGATGAAGAGGGGTGTTATGTGTAATGTTGATGTTATTCCTTGTCACATGTGAGGGCATGCTACGTTAAAGGTGAAAGTATTGATGCGTTGTGATTCACTAAATGGAGTCGATGTGAGTTTTGCTTGTAAGGGGTATTAATGCTACCCCTTTGGGGAGACTTGTGTCCCGCGGCTATCATGGGGTCCTCATGCTACATATGTTCTTCTTGAAAGTCTTTCGTGTGTGTTTTGATGCGGCAAGTGAGATGGTCGCGCCATCAAAGTGTTGGTGTGTTTGGGAGCTACGTGAATGTCCCGAATAAGGAGTTTACATGTCTCGTTTTGTGCCTACCCGGAGGAATTGGCAACCAATATTAAGTCGCGCTAGAGCCCGAGTATTTCTTGGTCCATTTGAGTGTTTTGCTGGTGTGTTGAGATAAAACGAATAGTTGATATAGTGGAGTTGGTGGGCCATGAGGTGGAGTATGTCTTGGAGGCAAGGGATTTTCTTGTGACTGGCGTGGTGACATAGAGGATTCCATTGTGGTCGGTGCAGATAGGAGAGTTTTCAGTGTGGGGAGGACTATGTTGTTCACAGCTACTCGGCGTCAAGGGATTCTATCGTGTGGTCCGTCCGCGACTTGGTAAGGCATCATCTCTTGGGCCGTACGGTAAGCCTCGGCTGGAAGGCAATGGGGACCTTGGCGATCTCTATTTGGCCGTGATCAAGGAGGTCGCTTCTCAAAGTCGGTGATTAGTGATAGCCCGATAGGGGTTTTGGTCTTACCATGGTTGTGTGTGTGGTGCGCATTTATGTTTTTAGTGCATCCTTGGACTTCGTTGGGCGCCAGGGGGTTGGCGGGGGGGAGGGGTTAAGGGCACACCCATTCTCGTGTTTCTATGTCTAGGCTTGTACTCCGTCTGGTCACCATTGGCGTTGGTGGGGTTTCAATGTTCCTCGCTTGAGTGAGGTGGTTTTCGCAGTGATGATGGTGCCTCTGAGGTGAGCTCCCGGTGGGAATGTGATGTGGTTTGCATAATGCTATCCTATTTGTTTGTGTTTCATTGTGACCTCATGTGCTTGCTGTTAGGGTGAGGTCTACCTATGGGCCGAGGCGGTTGACTTCAACTCCCAATTGTTGGGTATTTTACGTGTGGAGTGTTGGTCCCATCATGCCGCAGTTGGCATCTCCAACATTTGTGGTAATGACTGCCTTATGTGTTGCTTTGATCTTATCGCGTTGTTTACTATTTGGTTTCCTTTCGGGGACGAAAGGTCTAAAGGTGGGACGGGTGTGAGGAAACTCCCAACGGCCGCGTTTGTATGGTATTGGCGACGCGGGGGAACGTTAAACGGTAAGTAGGTTTTGTTTATGCCTTGTTCCTTGTAGTGGTGTTTATGATGTGAGTTGGTCCGTGACTTATGGATTTGTTAAACGTACGTGTTGAGGGTGGGCGTATATGTCGTACACCGTCGTGACGTGAATACTTGTGACATGTGTTGGTGAGGAGAACAAGGGTGTTGGTGAGATTAGAATATGTGTTTCCTTATCAGCCGTGTTGTATTGGGTCCGTGGGTACGTGCCTTCATGTGTGTTATTGTGTGATATCTTCATTCGCGGGTATGTGAATGGTTGTGGATGATGTGCATCAGCAGTGCATTATGGAAAGTGTATTGTCTTTTCGCGGACGACACGTCCTATGGAGGAAATATGGAAACGCGGAACCTTGTCGCGTGAGCAACCCCCTGCCGTTGTTCGAGGACTAACAATCTTAAAGAGGTGGCGGGGTGGTCGTGGCTGGTGTATTTGTATTTCCTTTCGACTTTGTGCTTGTGATGGATATTTGTGACATGTGGACGTGTTTCCATAGATTGTGATGCATGTGGTTATGGACGTGGTGGCACTATGTTATGTGCTATTGTGTACAATGTGCGGTGTATGACCCATTTGGGTGTCAGCTCGCCGTGTGGCAAATGGGTAGCTTGTGTGTGTTTCCTCGTATGTCATTTCTTTTCGAGGACGAAAAGTCTTAAGGGGGAGAGGATGTAAGACCCGTGTGTTACCCGTGTGTAAGGAGTTAACCACAAACACCTTGGTGTGGTACACAAGTTTAAGGTAAGAGAGAGCCCAAGAGGGGACTTTGAGAGGTGCATGGCCAGCGATAGCGTACATTTATGCCCTAGGAAGATGCTTGCGTTGCAAGGTTTAAGTTTTGGCTGATCTTGGAGCTCACTTTTGACCTAGTAGATGGCCTCAAACAATTGGCGGCAAGAACAAAAAGTTTCTTAGAATGAGGTCCTTATCTACCACAGAAATTTCAGAGCATTTGGAGCTGAACGTGAATCACCCATTTCACGTGCAAGCATATTTTGCTCCTCGGCCTCTACAAGATGCAAGGAGACTTGTGGTGAAGTTTGAGGCATTGGAGCCGCACGCCAATTGGGGAATTGGCGTGCAAATTGGCGGTGCGCGTGGCATGGTTCCCTTGGTTTTGTCATTCTAATGATCTTTCTCCAAAGGACCATGTTGAAATTCCGAGTATTTTGGCCTATATGGGTGCGGAAAGGTGCTAACTTGTGTGATCAAAACTACGTCGTTTTGATCCTGGGTTTACTTAATCAAAACTACGTCGTTTGATGTGGATGGTGTCTATATAAGGAGGGCTTGAGTTTGAGTTTAGGGTTCTTGTGTTCCTTTGCTCCGCCGCTGCGCAGAGAGGGAGAGCTAGAGAGAGAGAGGGAAGGGGAGTTACCGGTTGCTGCCGGAGCATCTTGCGTGGGGAGGACAGCGTTTGGCGCGGGAGCAAGGAAGAGCCGTTTAAGGTAGGGGTTCTGCTTCTTCCTAATCCCTCCTCCGTCCTAGGGTCCTGGGCGATTCGGGTCAGATCTGTTTATATATACATAGTAATCCATATAGGTGTGATCTCCTATATGGATGTTGGCCTTCAATGGCGATTGGTGGATTTCCAGGGTTGGGTGGTTTGGCATGTTATGTGTTTGACATTATGCCCGTGAGGCCGTGCAGTTAGTGTTTGACATTAGCCCGTGAGGGGCAGTTATGTGTTTGAGGTAAAGCCCGTGAGGCGTGCATGTTATGTGTTTGAGGTAATGCCTCTGAGGCCACGCACGTCCAGGTGTTAGATTATGTTTGGTGGCCGAGTTTATGAGCTTGTGGATATATGCATGCTAAGTGTTCGATGTTATTCCGTGTGACTAAGCATACTAAGTGTTTGAGTTAGCCCGTATGGCCATGCGTGCCCGTGTTTGCTTGTACACCCGGGGCCGGGAAGCCCGGGACTGTTTTGTGGAACCCGGTGGTGTGGAAGCCCGGACTGTTTGTGGAACCCGGTGGCCGGGAAGCCCGGGACTGTTTGGGAACCCGGTGGTGGGAAGCCCGGGACTGTTTTGTGGAACCCGGTGGCCGTGGAAGCCCGGGACTGTTTTGGGAACCCGGTGGCGGGAAGCCCGGGAGTTTGTGGAACCCGGTGGCCGTGGAAGCCCGGGACTGGGGAACCCGGTGGCTGTGGAAGCCCTGGGAGGTTTATGTACCAGCCCATGTATGATTGTGTTCTTGTCATAGCCCGTAACTATATCTGGTGGAATAATTGTATCACGACACAGACTTGTACACAAGGCATGTAGATATCGTGCATGGGATGGGTTGGGAGACATGATCCCTACGAGCGTGGTTGCTCACCCCTCCTACCATGTTGTTTTCTTTACAGAACCTACAGGCGTTAGGTGGGAACACCAAGGTGGAAGACCTTATTTACTTTATCGTTTATGTTATGTAATTTGTGTTATGTAATTTTGTTGAGGCCTTGTAACCCCATGGGGAGATTCTGAATGAAGTTTGAAACATAATAAAGGCATGTGGTTTGAATTTAATAATTATGTGATTTTGGTCTCTGAAAATAAAATGTGAAGTGTATGTTGTATCCTACCCCTTTGCCCTCCGTGTGGGTAAAAAGGGGAGTCACGTACCGGTTTCCTCGGGTTGGAAATCCGGGGCGTGACAAAGAGTGAAAGAGTGGGATCTCTACTTAGAACAAATAGAACTTGCTCTGATACCACTTGATGGTCCCTTGGACCCTAGAAGGGGGGGGGTGAATAGGCTCTTATCGAAACTCTTTCTATTCTCTTATGACACAAACACTTATCTAGCTAAGTGATAGAATCACTGCGGAAGATAACCAGATAGTGGAAGTATTTTGTTTTATTATCAAAAGATAAATACAACAAAATAGAAGCAAGACTCTCTTACACTCTGTTTACAACAGGATTCACACACTAGCCTATATTATGTCTTCGAACTCTTGTGCATACACAGGATTGATTCAGGCTCGCTCTCACACTCTTTTTCAAATATACAAGTATGAATATTTATACAAAAACATTCCTAAAAGACAACCTTGGAACTTGTAGTTCCGGAATGCGTTCAGCACTAACTATTCCTTGGTAATCTCTCTGCCTTGACTACTGCGGTTTGTAGAGCTCAAGATCTTGGGTTTGAAGAGTATAAGTGCCTTTGTGAGTTCCCAAGTATAATTAAAGTTGTGTCCACATATCCGGGTGATCCACGTATAAGATTCTTCAGGTTCTCAACAAGTTTGTCTTACATCGGGACACCACGAGCTGATAACCTTAAATGCGGTTAAGTTGAAGCAGCATCTTCTTAGTCCGGTGTAATTTTCCTTACTCCGTAGCTAATGAAGCTCGGAACCTTACTCCGTGTCAGTGGTTGCTTACTCCGTATCTATTTGATACTGGAATCCTTAGTCCGTGTCAGCCCTTCGTTACTCCGTATGAATGAGAAGGTCGGAGTGCTTATTCCGTATCAGCGCTTCCTTACTCCGCATGTAAGTTTCTTACTCCGTATGTAAGTTCCTTACTCCGTGTGAGTCTAAAGGATCGGATGGCTTACTCCGTACTAGCACATCCTTACTCCGCATGAGTGAGTGGTCCGGATTCCTTACTCCGCATCTACGTTCATTTATCTGTGCGAATAAGGACTCGGGTCCTTATTCCGCATCAATACTTTCTTACTCCGTGTGTATGAAAGACTCGGATGCCTTACTCCGTGTCTTCTTTACTCTAGTTCATTTGAGTGAAAGACTTAACTTTTTAGCTCCGTGTTGAGGCATTAAGAGCATCAGTTTGACTTAGTCCGTTTGAGGCATTAAGAGCAGATTCGGCAATCCGTAGCTTTTAAGTTCTTAGTCCGCACGAATGTTCCTTATTCCGTATATATTGGTGACTTGGTTATTTACCAAGTGTTTGACGACACTCACTCTTGTCCGGATCAGGATTATGTATCCTGTGCTTAGCTTTGCTATCACGAGTGTATCTCCGGTTTAATAACATATCTTCTGCAATGATCAAAGAAACACAAAAGATCTCAAATCAAATTACATAGGGCTTTATCAGCATTATCCAAATTCTGGGCTTGATCCAACAATAATCCTTTGCAGAACCAACAACAAATGTTCCAACAACGATAGAGAGAGACTCTGAGAGAGAATCCTTCCAAGTGTTGTGCGTCGCGTTGAATCGAGACCAAGAGCAATGTATCTGATTATTCATGAACATCTTGTTCATCAAAGATCTAGCACTTCCATTAAGTTTAATCTCTATGTTGTTTGTTTTCCACACTTCGATCTATCATAAACCATCACTTTCACAACTGAGATCTGTTGAGAAAAGAGCATTTACTCTTATCTTAGTTTTTGTCTGATAGTTCATCATCACTCACATTATCTTCACAATTCTACTATTGTCTTCTCCATAATGACTTTGATCATAGTCATCTGTAGAGGAATCCAAAACCAGCCTACAGTCTAGCTTCCGCACACGAAGAAAGTTTATTCACCCCCCCCCCTTTAGACTCACTTTGGGACCTACAGTCTTCTGTTCTTTTAGTTTAAACTTTATGAAGCTATAGGTTCAGATTTCCTTTGCACTTCATTGCTATATTAAGTCTGATGTCTCGGATTTAAAGTGTTATGGTACTTCTTTTCTATTCTGACTTCAAGACAGCAAAGGAATCTTCTTCTTCAAGACAGCAAAGGAATCTTCTTCTTCAGTTTGTTTATCATCTGGATATAGCTCACACGGACATTATCTAGCCCGGATGAGAGTCGGTTTAATTCCTCCTGACTCTTGAAATTCTCAATTCGCGATAAACCAAGTGATTATCTTACATCGCATCTTTTTGAGGAGGAATAATGATGGTTCATTAAATGCACGTCTCGAGCCTAGTAATTTGTCTTTTCAAAATTCAGCAGTATGCTACAACTATCATTATTGAATGGTTAGCACGGCCGCCACATCATCAGTTTACTCGACGGTGCTAATACATCAAGTCTAATAACATCGGATTGTTAGGCGGATCACTGCTCATCTCGCTTAAACCCGAAACTGTAAAGACTCGTATTTGGGTAGTTTTGAGAGATAGTCATTCTATGGGAATGTAACTATCTGGACGGTAGTGTAGCCGTCGATGTGAGCATTTTGACTGTACTTGGGCCCGATTCCGAGTCGGGGCCCCGTTTGACCCGATTGTTGACTTTTTGGGGTTTATTGGTTGACTTTGCGTTTGAGCAGTCATTTGAGTGTGATAATATCTGAACAGTGTTGTGCTCGTTATTTCGAGCGTTTTGACAGTAATTGGGCTCAATTTGGAGTTCGTGACCTCGGGAGGTCAATTATTGCGTTCGGGTCAATTATTGCTGGAAGGCCAATGATTGGCAACAGTATATATATAATTAAGAACTGCCTTATCTCTTTAATTTCCAATTATTGGTGCGTGCGTGTTTGAGCAAGAGAGAGAGAGAGAGAGAAGGTGAAGAGCGTAGAGCTTTCTTGGCGATTTTGGGGCGATTGGAGCTCGTGGATCGCAAATAATCTTCCAGGTAGGTGTCCTTAACTGTCTTACCTCGATCCTATCTTTGAATATGTGATCTGTGGTTGTATGAGTGTGTATTTTATGAGGGTTGAGAAGTCAACCATGGAAGTCTAGATGTAGATCTAGATGAATATATGATTTGTGTGTATTTCTGCTGTTATTGTGCGAATTAGAGGCGTTTAGGACACGTTTTGAGGTAAATATCGCAGTTTATTGCGTAAAACATGTGTTTATGAGCGTCTGGGGGTCACTGGGTTGCTTCCAGACGAAGAACAGGCCAAAAACGATGATGAAGGACCAGGCAACCGCAAGGGTCAAGTTCGTAGTCAGCGCTATGGAGTCAGATTCGTAGTCGCGGCTATGGAGTCAGTGATCAGTATGAGTCAATGGCCGTAGTCGAGCTTAGTCCAGCTATGGAGTCAAGTTTCATAGTCGCAGCTTTGGAGTCCTTAGTTAGTCCGGATCAATGTCCAGGAGTAGTTAGTCCTGGATCGTAGTCCAGAGTAGTTAGTCCGGATCGGTAGTCCTGGAGGAGTTAGTCCGGATCATGATCCGGAGTAGTTAGTCCGGATCAGTAGTCCGGAGGAGTTAGTCCGGATCAGTAGTCCGGAGTAGTTAGTCCGGATCAGTAGTCCGGAGTAGTTAGTCCGGATCAGTAGTCCGGAGTAGTTAGTCCGGATCAGTAGTCCGGAGGAGTTAGTCCGGATCAGTCCGCAGCATCAAATCCGTAGCATCAGTCCGCAGCATCAAATCCGTAGCATCAGTCCGGAGCATCAAATCCGTAGTAGTGAAACAGTGTTCCGTAGCAGTGAAACATTTCCGCAGCAGTGCAACTGCACTGCACTGGACATTTACATTGTAAACCATTATGCCTCTATACTTAAGTTACAATGTAAATAACGAAATACCCCCCATTTGGATTCAAAGAAAAATACTAGAAAAATTAATTCCCACTATTTCAAAATGTGAAAATTGGGTTTTAGTGTAAAATCTCGGAAAAACCCAAAAGTTCGTAGTGGTGAATTTTTGGAAAGTGGGGTTAGACATCTCGGAAAAATCCCCAAAAATCAGATTATCTTATTTATGATAAGGGAACCCAATGCCGGGACTTTTAATTTCAAGAAAATAGCTGCTATGAGTACTTCCTTCATAAATCAAGGGTTGAGGATTTACTTGTGAAGACTGGCTACAATTCTAAAGGAAATGTTGAGAATGACATGCCATACTAATGTTAGTATGTTGATGTGAGGTATTGGGGCATGGACTCCGTGACTTGTTTGGGTTCTCACCGTGATGCACCGATGGTGCTATGTGGTTGACGTGGCAGGCATATGCACCGATGGCAGGCCTGTGTGGCGACTGTGGCCGGGCATATTGCGTTGTGGACAGGCTAAGGCCTGAGTTGAGCCGTTGAGCTCGTGGAGCTAGGGCTGAGTGCCCTGAGCTGGGATCCCATGGAGGATCGTGGACAAGTTGTCTTGATGTTTGTTGCAGGCTGAGTCCTGATGATTGTGCACACTACACGGTGCACGAGTACACTGAGCATATAGTATAGACTTATATGTGTTGCATAATGTGGAGTGTTAGGGTCACCTACTGAGCTTGTCGCTCACCCCTACTTGTTGCTTACCCTTTTCAGGTGTGACCCGAGACTAGTGGAGGACTTTCTTCCAGGAGGACGCCCACTACTCTGATATATGATACGATTATATTCGTATTGTTTTATGTGATATCCCGGACATGGGTCCGTGGACAGTTGTATTTGCATACTGTATGATGTGATGTCTGTATGACTGTTTGACTCTTTGTATGCATGATGATATATGGGAAAGTACAGGATTACCCTTGATGTATGACTGTACAGGGTTGCATATTTGAGACAGCACCCGCGGTGTAGTCTCTATTGGTGCTAGTCACCAACCCCTTGACCTTTCGGGTGCGGGCAAGGGGAAGTCATGTACCCGGTTCCAGGTTCCCTGGAATTCGGGGGCGTGACAGAAACCCACTGGCTTCTACGGAACGGGTCCTATTTATACTGAACTCTCACGTGAGCGCTAGGCCATTGCTTTCACTTCTCAAAGCCCTAAACCCTCGTCGCTCTCTATTCTCCAAAGTCCTCGCTTCCTTCTCCTCAAATCTTCAAATTAAAATGGCATCTCTCGCTCTATACGGAGTTGTTCCTCGCCATCTTGTCGACTGGGCCGGCATTTCCGACCCTCCTGTCTGGCTTGACGAGGTTCGCTCCTTGCTAGCCTCAAGTGGCCTCCCCGACATCGTCTCTGCCCCGGCTGATCTTCTCATTTTAGACATCCAGACTTTCTAAAAGCACTTCGAATCCAGTGACCAGTCGATTGTCTCTAGTATTCGAGGTCAATCTGTTAAGATCACCCCTCAAGTGATCCATGACGTCTTCCATTTCCCAATCGGCAGTGATTACAGGCTGAGCACTCAAACCATGGCTACTGCCATGGGATGTCCCTCCAAGGTGAAGGAATACAAGCTGAAGTCCTTTCAAGGTCCCTATCGCTGTATGGCCACCATACTCAGCCGGTGCTTACTGGCTCACTCTACAACCCTTGACTCAGTCCCGTACGAATTGCTCTTGGCGATGTACGTGGTTTTTGAGCAATTGCCTCTTGACTGGGGCGATTTTCTTTTTCGGGTGATGCGCAACAGCAAACAGAATTCGTCTTTCGGACGGATTCTTTCTCAAATTTTCCGACATCTACATCCCGCGCACTTCCAGGACCAGTTGACGATTCCCTTCCCACAGAACTTTTATTTTCGTCATCTTACCTCCGATGGGACGCTCACTGTCTGCCGTCCTCCTGTCTCTCGTGCACGAGTTGTTATATCGAAACATCAAGATAGTTCCATTGGTGACCCCACCCCCAGCTCGTGTCACGAGGTTAGCTCCACCCACCGGTCGGTTGCCGCTCCGGCATGCTCCCGTGGTTCACAACACAGCGTTCGCGCTGACCCTACTGATGCTGCAGGCCCATCTCAACCGCTTCATCATGAGACTGTTTCTTTAGCCCCTCTTGCTGATGCCCCTGCTTCTATCCCTCCTGCTGCTGTTGCCGATGCTGCTGCTGATGCTCCCGCACCCACCTCTCTAGTGACTACCGCAGTTGCTACTGTCATCGCTGACATACCTACCTCTCCTCCAGCCGCCTCTCCAGCTCACATTATTGACCCTCAAGACTACCTCGACCATTGTCACGCCCCGGATTTCCGACTCGGGGAAACTGGTACGTGACTCCCCATTCACCCACACGGAGGGCAACGGGGTTGGATTACTGGGTGCCACACAAACAAGACTAACAATTACAATAAATCAAACAAGCCACATCTTTATTTAATTTCAACATTTAAGGTTCACAAACCAACCATGTTCCTTACTACAATTAAATTCCCTTAGTACATTCCCCTCTTGGGGTTACATAAATTATGAAATTACATCACTGAAGTGAACAATAAAATGAAGATGGTCTTCCACCTTGGTGTATCCACCTAACGCGTGTAAGTCCCTGGAAAACAAGCAAACACAGTAGGAGGAGTGAGCAGCCACAGCCCAGTAGGGATCAAGTCTCCCCAACCCTTCCCATGCTCCTAACGGCTACATGCATGTGCACAGGTGTAGTGACGTGGCAGTATTAAGAAAAATAAAGCATTCCACACAAGCGGGTGTAACCTCAGCTCCAGCCACACTGGCTAACAAACCACATCTCAAGCAAGTAATTTAACCGCCTCTTCAGGCCACTGGTTTAACCGCCTCTCAGGCAAAGTAATTTAACCGCCTCTTCAGGCCAGATACCACAGTCATGCACACAACATACACCACGGTCACTCAAGCATAAAACCAAACACTTGGTGTGCACCCGTTCACAAGTGCACAAACCCAGCCGTTTAGGCAATAGAACAAACACCCAGCATGCATGCATACACCAAAATCACAAGTCCAGCCACACAGGCATATTATCAAACGCGTAATAGGCATATACACACAGTTATATTCACACAGGCATTTCATCGAACATATAACATGCACTGACCACCCAACAACAGAATCACACCAAAATGCCATTGAAGGCCAACATCCATATAGGAGATCACACCTATATGGATTTATATATACATAATAGCAGGCATAGACCGAATTCTACCTAAGAACCCTAGGACAGAGAGGGATTAGCAAAAACAGAACCCCTACCTCAAGTAAAAAGCAACAATACAGCAATATTCTGTTCCCACGCCGAACGTCATCCGCCCACGAGACACCGATCACCCACGCAAGACGCCCGGCAGCAACCAGGAGCTCTCCTACCCTCTCTCTCTCTCTCTCTCTCTGCGACGGCTAGTGGAGCAACAAACCCTAAACCTAAAGCAGAGGGGCCTCTCCTCCTTATATAGACAACACAACATAAAAACGACGTAGTTTTGATTAAGTATATCCCAGCATCAAAACGACATAGTTTTGATGGAACAAGCTATGACCATCCCACATCCATACACACCAAAATATCCACAATTCCAACAAGGTCCTTTGGGAAAAGATGATTAGAATAACAAAACTAAGGTAACCATGCAAAAATAAGTCTGCACACCAATTTGAACGCCAATTCCCCAATTGGCGTGCAGCTCCAATTGCACTCAAACTTTACCCCAAGCCTCCTTGCATCATCTAAAAGGCATGCATGCAATAAAAACCTTGCACGCCAAATGGGTCCAATTTGCATGCACGTCCGTTTGGCCTGAAACTTCTGTGGTAGATAGAAGACATCATTCTAAGAATCTTTCGGTCTGCACGCCAATTCATCTAAGCCCATCTACTAGGTCAAAATAAATCTCCAAAACTTGACAAAACAGCCTAAAAGCGCCTGTATATGCATAGCATCTTCCTAGGGCATAAATGCACGTTATCACTTGTCACATGCACCTCCCAAAAGTCCCCTCTTGGGCTCATCTCTTACCTCGAACTTGTGCACCAACATCCAAGGTGTTGGTTAACTCCTTACACACGGGTCATTACATCCTCTCCCCCTTAAGACTTTTCGTCCTCGAAAAGAAACGACGTGCAAGGAAAACAAACACATGCGTCCCATTTGGAAGACAGCGAGCCACAACGCCCAGATGGATCACACAACACAACAGGACATCTCAAACACATTGCAATCTCAAAACATATCTCAATAAAAATACCAGTTTACAAGTAGAAATACAAATAAACCAAACCATGAGCCACAAGAAAACATATCACTAAGCCACCTCCCACCCTTAAGATTGTTCGTCCTCGAACAACTCTGGGTGCTGCTCACGCATCACGAACTCACGTTCCCATGTTTCCTCCTTAATGCCACAGTGCTGCCACCGCACGCGAACCAAAGGAATAGCACGACCACGCAAAAGCTTCTCCCGCCGATCTAGGATACGGATAGGGGCCTCAACAACGGACATGTCATCCTCAATGTCCAATGTCCCCCAATCTATCACATGAGTGGGGTCAGGATGATACTTCCTCAACTGGGACACGTGAAACACGTTGTGCACTCGACTCAGCTGCGGTGGTAACGCTAATCGGTAGGCCACAGGCCCCACACGATCCAGAATCTCAAAAGGACCAATAAACCGCGGAGATAGCTTCGAACCTCGCCCAAACCGTCGATGTCCACGACGTGGAGAAACATGAAGAAACACATGATCACCAACAGAAAACTCCAAAGGTCGCCGCCGCTGATCCGCATAAGATTTCTGCCAACTCTGAGCTGATAACAAACGCTGATGAATCAACTTAACCTTCTCGGTAGCCTCTTGAACCAACTGTGGTCCCAAGAGAGCTATCTCCCCCACCTCGGTCCAACACAAAGGTGATCGACACGGCCCTCCATACAACGCCTCAAAAGGAGCCATCCCAATGGATGCCTGATAACTGTTGTTGTAGGCAAACTCCACCAAAGCAAGGTGAGTCGCCCACGAACCCCCAAAATCTAACACACAGGCCCGTAACATGTCCTCCAAAGTTTGATTCGTCCTCTCTGTCTAGCCGTCAGTCTCAGGGTGAAAGGCTGTACTCAAGTGAAGTTTGGTCCCCATAGCCTCCTGCAAACCTGCCTAGAAAAGGGAAGTGAACCTCGAATCCCGGTCAGAGACAACCGATGATGGTACTCCATGTAGTCTCACAATCTCGTTCATGTATAGATGACTCAAGGTCCCAATAGAGTCCCGCTCGCGAACAGCCAGGAAATGGGCCGACTTTGTGAGTCGATCCACAATCACCCAAATCATATCTTTCCTCCCTGTGGTGGGTGGAAGACCAGTCACAAAATCCATCGCTATGTGGTCCCACTTCCACTCCGCTATGGGCAAGGGCTGTAACATGCCCGCCGGCCACTGATGCTCAGCCTTCACCTGCTGACACGTGAGGCACCGCAAAAGAAAGGTAGCCACATCGCGTTTCATCCCAGGCCACCAAAAATGTCCTCGAAGCGTATGGTACATCTTCGTACCCCCTGGATGCACAACAACTCTAGACTGGTGAAACTCCCTCATCACCTCTGCCCTGAGGGAAGAAGCCACTACCAACCGCCCCTAAAAAGACAACTCATGCTCAGGACCCTCTGTCCAGTCCTTCGATAGCTCACCAGCCTCAATACGGGCACGGAGAACCTCACACTCAATGTCACCCAACTGTCCCTCCCAGACGCGCTGGTACAACTCAGGCACAACCACCAAAGGACTCAGGGCTGTCCCACCATCATGAACAACAGACTGTAGCCGCAACATTGCCAACTGCTCCATCAACTTCCACTCTCTCACGGCCACCTCAGCCTTCCCTTTTCTACTGAACACGTCACATCAGCCACAACATTACCCTTGCCCGGGGTATAGACAAGAGTAAAGTCAAAGGTCTGCAAATACTCCACCCATCTCCTCTGCCTCAAATTCAAGTCCTTCTAAGTAAAGATGTACTGAAGGCTCTTGTGATCTGAGAACACCATGAACTTCTCCCCCAAAAGGTAATGTTGCCAACTCTTCAGGGCAAAGATGACAGCCGCCAACTCAAGATCATGGGTAGGGTAATTCTGCTCATGAGGCTTCAACTGCCTTGACCCATAAGTTACCACACTGTGCTCTTGCATAAGCACACACCCCAAACCAACCCTGGACGCATCGAAAAATACCTCATACGAAATATCCTCCCTAGGCAACCTCAACACAGGTGCAGTGGTCAAACGAGTTTTGAGAATCTCGAACGCCTACTGGCACTTGTCCGTCCACTCAAACTTCACTCCTTTCCTAGTCAACGCCGTCATAGGGGCCGCCAAACGGGAGAACCCCTCGACAAAACGACGATAGTACCCTGCCAAGCCAAGAAAGCTACGGATCTCAAAAACGTTGGTTGGCCTCGCCCACGATGCCACAGCCTCAATCTTGGCTGGGTCCACCCTAACTCCCTCAGCTGACACGACATGGCCAAGAAAGTGAACCTCCTGCAGCCAAAACTCACAATTGCTAAACTTAACAAACAGCTGCTGGTCCCTCAAGGTTTGCAACACTGTTGCCAAGTGCTCCACATGCTCCTTCTCGGTCTTGGAATACACCAAGATATCATCAATAAACACCACCACAAATGAATCCAAGTATGGAGCAAAGACCTGGTTCATCAAATGCATGAACACCGCTGG
Organism: Taxillus chinensis; assembly: GCA_023512835.1. Lineage (NCBI taxonomy): Eukaryota > Viridiplantae > Streptophyta > Magnoliopsida > Santalales > Loranthaceae > Taxillus > Taxillus chinensis. The sequence goes on along the minus strand of CM042092.1, from coordinate 43,829,839 downwards.
CGCATTAGTGAGCCCGAAACGCATCACTACCCACTCATAATGCCCATACCTGCACCGAAAAGCCGTCTTAGGGATGTCCTCCTCCCTAACCCTGAGCTGGTGATACCCCGACCGTAAATCTATTTTGGAAAACCACTGGGCCCCACTCAATTGGTCGAACAGGTCATCTATCCGAGGCAACGGATACTTGTTCTTCATAGTCACTAAATTCAGCTTCCTGTAGTCGACGCAGAGACGAAGCGTGCCATCTGCCTTTTTAGCAAAGAGCACCGGAGCACCCCAAGGTGTGGTACTCGGTCTGATATACCCCTGACCCACCAACTCCTCGATTTGCCTCTGAAGCTCCCTCAACTCGGTTGGCCCCATACGATACGCTACTTGGGAAATCGGACCCGTCCCTGGCACCAACTCAATGGTGAACTCCACACTCCTCTTAGGTGGCAAACTCCTCAACTCTTCAGGAAAAACATCCTGAAATTGGTCCACAACAGCGGGCCACACCCTCTTTTCCACCTTCCCCTCCTCAGCAAAGGTCACGACTGCCAACCTGTGGGTAATGGCACCCCACTGGTCCAACACTGGCCCGGCTCGACTCGCCTCACGATCCCACTCCCCTTGCAGGGTACAAGAGATTCCTGCGGGTGACACGAAGGATACACATCGCCGGTAACAGTCTATCTTGGCTTGGAAAGCCATAAGCCAATCCATACCCAAGATCAGGTCAAAAGTACGCAAAGGCTTCACATGTAAGTCGAAGCTCAGTTCCACATCACCCATGGTTAACACGCAATCGCGGCAAACGTGTCGCACCTCAATCATACCTCCCACCGGTGACTCTACAACTAAGGGCCTCTCCGCCTCGACACACATTAACCCCAAACCCTCAACTATAAGCTTAGCAATAAAAGAACGCGATGCACCCGTATCGAAGAGAATAGAAGCAAGCATGCGGGAGATCAAAAGAGTGCCTCTAACCACCGATGGTCCTGCTCCCTCCTCTGCCGGCGAAGGTGGTAGCTCAGCCTCCTCCTGGGGTGTCGCATTCAGTGCAAACACCCTCCCTTGGCCCGTGCCACTGGTCGGCTCACTCACTGGGCGGCTCCAGCCTTGACTGCCTCTAGCATCAGCCTGCTGTCGCTCTGGCCTCCCCTGAGGTCGGGTCTGACTGGATCCTGCCTGGCTGGCCTGCCACTGATGAGCTGGTCTCTCAGCTGGTGCATGGAAGCTAGCATCACTCCTCACGCTGGATGCCATGCCCCCCGCTCCCCTATTGCCACTCCTGCAAACCCGGTGCAAATGGCCCTCTCGTCCACAGTTGTTGCATCGCCAGTCCTTCTTGGGGCACTCCCCCTTGAAGTGACGCTGCTCTCCACAGCAGTGACAACTGCTAGGTAGACCCCCAGATGGACCACCCTGTCTTCCACCACCAAAGGTGAACCTCCCAGGGTTCACAAATGTCTGACCCCGACTGCAAAAAGAACTGCTATCCCTCTCCTCCATCTTGAACCTCTTGGGCCCTGCATCTCGATTAGGCCCACTCTGCAACTGGCGACCCTGGTGGGCCTGCCTCCCATCATCCAGCTCTCTCTCGGCTATACGGGCCGTCTCCACAACCTCAGCATAGGTCCTCAAGCGTAGAATTGCCACCCTCTGCCTAAGGGCTGGCCTAAGGCCCAAAGTGAACTTGTAGGCCTTCAGGTCCTCCCTTGCCACAGTCTCAGGAGCAAACCTACTCAAGCTCCGGAACTCCCGCTCATACTCTGGTACCGTCCTGGATCCCTGCTTCAGGCTGCTGAATTCTTCCCTTTTCTGCCATCTCACTGATTCCGGGAAGAACTCATCATGGAAGAGTTGCAAGAACTCCTCCCAAAGCATGAGTTGCACCGCACGGCTCCCCGCGACACTCGTCTACCACTCCAAAGCATCCCCCTCCAGCTGTCGAATGGCCAGTCGCACCTTATCCTCCTCCTGGGGCAGGAGAAAGGAGAACACATGCTCGATCTGCCTCAACCACTACTCAGCTACCACGGGATCACCTTCCCCTTTGAATCGCGGAGGTTGTTCCTTTCGGAACCGTGTCACCACGTCATCCTCTGCACGAGTCGGTACACCACCCAGCGAACTCTCAAGCTCACGAGGCAGCTCTCCTACTGGTGGTGGTGGTGGCACCACCTGCTGTGCTGCCATCTCACGGCGCACCTCCTCCCGAACCTCCTGCCGGAGTCCCTCCCGTAGCTCTCGTACTTCCAGCCGGATGCATTCTCGTAGCTGTGCCAGCAACAACGCATGCCCTCCAACGGACTGTCCCGCACCCGGACCCTCATGGGCAGATGACTCATCAGCCACTGCCCCGACGCACGTGTCACTCTCCTCGGCGGCATTCTTACTACACGAAGTAAGAAGCACAAACGTCAAAACGAATTTATAATCAATCGCGTCACTACCTCTACCCCACCGATCAATTCCACTATCACATGACATTACACACATACATTGTATCAATCACATTTCACAGTTCGGTACGCATTGCCAAACAAATCGAGTTGCACATTTCACACTTAATCACATTATCTTATCCACAATTTCCACAGTTTAGCACACATTCACAGCAAATGCAACTAGTGCCTTAATGCCAATGCATGCAAATCCCACCACAAGATTGGACTACCCTAAGTACACCTTGGAGGCTCAAAGAGGACCATGTTGATCAGGCATGTCCCTCCAGGCTCCTCCAAAGGACTTAGGATAACCAGGTCCGCCCACTACCCTAGGCCAACTAGACCATGCCCTGATACCATACCGTCATGCCCCGGATTTTCGACTCGGGGAAACCGGAACGTGACTCCCCATTCACCCACACGGAGAGCAACGGGGTTGGATTACTGGATTCCACACAAACAAGACTAACAATTACAATAAATCAAACAAGCCACATCTTTATTTAATTTCAACATTTAAGGTTCACAAACCAACCATGTTCCGTACTACAATTCAATTCCCTTAGTGCATTTCCCCCCTTGGGGTTACATAAATTATAAAATTACATCACTGAAGTGAACAATAAAATGAAGATGGTCTTCCACCTTGGTGTATCCACCTAACGCCTATAAGTCCCTGGAACACAAGCAAACACAGTAGGAGGGGTGAGCAACCACAGCTCAGTAGGGATGAAGTCTCCCACACCCTTCCCATGCTCCTAGCGGCTACATGCATGTGCACAGGTGTAGTGACGTGGCAGTATTAAGAAAAATAAAGCATTCCACACAAGCGGGCGTAACCACAGCCCCAGCCACACTGGCTAACAAACCACATCTCAAGCAAGTAATTTAACCGCCTCTTCAGGCCACTGATTTAACCGCCTCTCTGGCAAAGTAATTTAACCGCCTCTTCAGGCCCTGGTTTAACCACCTCTCAGGCAAAGTAATTTAACCGCCTCTTCAGGCCAGATACCACAGTCATGCACACAACATACACCACGGTCACTCAAGCATAAAACCAAACACTTGGTGTGCACCCGTTCACAAGTGCACAAACCCAACCGTTCAGGCAATAGAACAAACACCCAAAGATGCATGCATACACCAAAATCATAAGTCCAGCCCCACAGGCATATTATCAAACATGTAATAGGCATATACACACAGCTATATTCACACAGGCATTTCATCGAACATATAACATGCACTGACCACCCAACAACAGAATCACACCAAAATGCCATTGAAGGCCAACATCCATATAGGAGATCACACCTATATGGATTTATATATACATAATAGCAGGTATAGACCAAATTCTACCTAAAAACCCTACGACGGAGAGGGATTAGCAAAAACAGAACCCCTACCTCAAGTAAAATGCAACAACACAGCAATATTCTGTTCCCACGCCGAACGCCGTCCGCCCACGAGACACCGATCACCCACGCAAGACGCCCGGCAGCAACCAGGAGCTCTCCTTCCCTCTCTCTCTCTCTCTTTGCGACGGCTGGTGGAGCAACAAACCCTGAACCTAAAACAGAGGGGCTTCTCCTCCTTATATAGACAACACAACATCAAAACGACGTAGTTTTGATTAAGTGAATCCCAGCATCAAAACGACATAGTTTTGATGGAACAAGCTATGACCTTCCCACATCCATACACACCAAAATATCCACAATTCCAACAAGGTCCTTTGGGAAAAGATGATTAGAATAACAAAACTAAGGTAACCATGCAAAAATAAGTCTGCACACCAATTTGAACGCCAATTCCCCAATTGGCGTGCAGCTCCAATTGCACTCAAACTTTACCCCAAGCCTCCTTGCATCATGTAAAAGCCATCCATGCAATAAAAACCTTGCACGCCAAATGGGTCCAATTCGCGTGCACGTCCGTTTGGCCTGAAACTTCTGTGGTAGATAGAAGACATCATTCTAAGAATCTTTTGGTCTGCACGCCAATTCATTTGAGCCCATCTACTAGGTCAAAATAAATCTCCAAAACCTATCAAAACAGCCTAAAAGCGCCTGTATATGCATAGCATCTTCCTAGGGCATAAATGCACATTATCACTTGTCACATGCACCTCCCAAAAGTCCCCTCTTGGGCTCATCTCTTACCTCAAACTTGTGCACCAACATCCAAGGTGTTTGTGGTTAACTCCTTACACACGGGTCATTACAACCATCTTCCCACTGACATTTTGACTAACTGCTGGCTACGTTTCAGTCTAGCCCACACTGCAGACATCCCTGAATCTGCTCTCCAGATGTATTACACCAAACATACCCAAACCCCGGAGGCCATGATTGTTTGGAACTCTGGACACGGCTTTCTGACGCCGTCTCTGCTTCAGGCCACACCTCCTACTGCTGCTGCCTCTTCCGGACTTGCTCACGACGCATGAACTCCTATCCCTGCTGAGGCTAGTCCCTCCACTCCTGCGGACATTCCCACCATTGCCTCTCTAGTCAAAGTGACTCCGCTACACCTGCTGCTGCTGCTGTTCCCCCACCATTCTCTCCAACTACTGACTTCTCCGCCCCGCGCACTCCTGCACCTCTACATGAAGGGGAGTCATCAAAGGCTCCTGATTTTGGACTTGGGCTTACTTCTTTTACAATGATTCTGTCCGAAGCCGCCGTCTCTGCTCAGCTAGATCGTATTGTGGAGGACAATCGATCCCGGGCCCAGGTCATTGCTGATAAAGTTGACGAAATCAGGACCCAAATCCTTTCAGCTCTCTCCAACTCCTCTCTCTCACTAGATCGGAAGCTGGACCTGATTGTCCAATCTCTTTCTGGTTTGTCCACTTCCATTCGGGATCTGACTCAGGTTGTGGGTCGTCCCTCTCGCCCTCCTCGCCGATCTGCCAACCAGGGGGAGAATGCTGCATCTGATCCATCCCCTTCCACTACTGCTCTTGCTACTACTGACGTTCCCAGCCGAAGAAGACCTGCACTTACTCTTCCTCTGGGCATCCCGGTTCCCAAATGCAGCCGCTTCTCTAGACCGTCCAGTGCTGCTCCAGCTCCTTCTGACCACCCCAGCTCCTCCACTGCAGCTCCCTCCTCATCTGCTCAGGCTCCGCAAGTCACGCTTCTCCTATCATATGCGGAACTGGACCCATATGATGCAGATGGGAGTGTACGTGCAGCCATGACAACATATGCAAGTGTTGCTCTGTCTACCCCAAAACGGTTTTTGTGATCTCTGTCCCCTTTCTCCCCTAAAGACATAAGCACCTTACTGTCGGAGAAAGGACAGTTCTCCACTGAGGACATTAACAGCTTTACCTTGGCGGTGAAGGAAGAGATGAGGTTGTTCCCCTCCATGTACCAAGAAGAGCATCTGATCGATATCCTACCTTGTTGGCTTGACCACTATCTTCCTGAAATGGATTTTGTTCAGTCTCTCATCAATGGAACAACTGAGAACAGTAAGCCATGGAAAGACCTTACAACTGTTCTTATTCCGTATAGGATCAGCACTCCTCATCATATGCTTGTAGTTTTCTCAATCAGGGATAGAAGGGTTGTTCTGCATGACTCCCATCAGGTTGTGGGACACCAAATGAGAAGAAGCTAGCTTGGACCACTACTTCGGACTCTGACAGATGCTGTCAGACAGAGTGGACTCTTCGAATCAATTTGTTATCCTTCTCTGCCTCCCAATGCTCTTCTCAACTCAATAATTCTGAGCAAAGGAGAAGTTCCCCAACAACCTGACGGAGAAAGCTGTGGAGCCTATGTCTGCTACTTTATTAGGCACCTTTTGAAGTATGATCCTAACTGGAATTACTTTTTTAAGTGCACTAAGGAATAGTCTAAGCAACTAAGGGAGCAGGCAACAACAAAGATCTTCAAGTACAGTAAGCCTTACAATTCTTAGTATAACTTTTGTACTAAGGCTTACTTAGTATTACATTTGCTGACATAGTGGAAATTTTTGTTATCCTTGTCTCTGTGTATATCTTGCTGTCTAACCAGATCAGATTACAAAGGGTTTGGCATATCCATATTGGGGGAGATTGTTGGATCAAACCCAAAATTTGGATGATGTTGTTAAAAACCCTATGTAATTTGATTTGAGATGTTTCATGTTTATTCTAAGCTTGTAGAAGATAAAACCATAAACTAGACTTACATTCAGAGAGCAAAGCGAAGGATAGGATATATAATCCTGATCCAGATTATCATGAGTGTCATCAAACACTTGGTAAATAACCAAGTCTTCATCCGGAGTAAGGACCCTTCGTGCGGACTAATCACTTGACAAATCGACTAAGGAATCCGCGTTTTTATTCTTAATTGGACTTAGTCAATTTATGCAGAATGAGAATCCGAGTCTACAACTTGTACGGAGTAAGAGAGATTTATTGCGGAGAAAGAAATTAAGTCTTCCACTCCAACTGTCTAAGGAAAAGAAGTTATGGACTAAGGAATTCGAGTCTTCCATTCGAGCGGAGTAAGAAATGACTGGTGTGGAGTAAGGACAACAAATGCGGAGTAAGGAATACGAACCATTACTCAAGCAGAGTAAGGATGCGCAGATACGGAGTAAGCCATCCGGACCCTTCACCCAAGCGGACTAAGGAAGCGCTGATGCGGAATAAGGATTCCGCATATCTACTTCATGCGGAGTAAGGAAGCGCTGACACGGAATAACGATTTCAGGACTTCATTTACACAAAGTAAGCAACAACTGGCATGGAGTAAGGATCCGAGTTTCGTTGATACGGAGTAAGGAAATTTACACCGGACTAAGAAGACGCTACTTCAACTTATCCATACCACATTTATGTTTTTAGCTCGCTGTGTCCCAATGTAAGACAAACTCATTGAAGACCTAAATTGTCCTACACATGGAACACTCGGAGATGTGGATGCAGTCTCAAATGCAATTGGAATCAAGCGAAGTAATTCAATACACTTATGCTTCCAATATTTCAAGATCCATATCCGTAGCAGTTATAGCAGAAGCATTTTTCGAGAAGAACTTAATGTTTACACAATGCTCGGAAAATACAGTTCCAAGATAGATTCCTAGGATGTCTATATATATATATATAAAGTGTTGTATATCTCAAATGAGCAAGCGTGCATACATTGTAAGAACTGATACGCATGAGTACATGTGCAAAATAGAGATAATCTAGCCAGTGTGTGTGACTCGAAAAAGAGAGTACTATTGTAATCAGCTGTAATTGTTGTGCTTTTTGTTGTAATTATCTTTAGATAATAAAACAAAATACTTCCACTATCTGGTTATCTTCCGCACTAAATATTTCGTTTAACCAGAATTAGTGTTGTGCCTGAGTGAGAAAGAATTTTAATAAGAGCTTATTCACCCCCCTCTAAGCTCTCAGGGACCAACAATTACAATTTCTCAATAAAACAGTAAATCAAACACACATGCTTCCACAGCGGTGTAATCCCCCTAATGCCTGCTTGGTCCTGTAGAGAAAGATATCAATGGTGGGTGAACAAACCATAGCTCAGTTGGGGTTATGCCTCCCTGGACCAACCAAATATCTACTCCGCAATATGCTCTGTACAAATATATGTAGTGTAGTGTTGTTAAGTAACAATAAAACACACACAAGGATTCACAGGTGATTCCCTCAATGGAACCTAAATATCTCATGTCCAATCCAAGACTATCTCCTCATTGGGACCTCAACATCTCATGTCAATCTCATGGACTGTCCCCTCAATGGGACCTCAATATCTCATGTCAATCCCATGGACTGTCCCCTCAATGGGACCTCAATATCTCACCTCCAAGCACAATAGCAAAACACACAATTATCTCAGTTAAAGAAAAACAATTCTCATGCATGTACCCAAATTCACAACACACCTCTATATAGTTCCATAACATCTCTATTACATGTTTCACATCACAACACACACACACACACAGATATATATATATATATATATATTCACGCATATCTCAAACCACATGTCACAATACAATCCCCAAAATCATCATATCAGACCAAGTTTAAATTCCAATATTATTTCCACAACCATTGGAGACAGACTCCTGGGGACAGAACCACCTACCTCGAATCTGGTTGTGTGTTAGGGTTTCGGCCTTAAGGATCTTCCTTGCTCCTTGCCCCACTCCGATAGGCGCCTCCCTCTTCCAAGAATGTAGCGGCAACAATCGAACCAACGACACACACACACACACACACACACACTCTCTCTCTCTCTCTCTCTCTCTCTCTCTCTCTCTCTCTCTCTCTTCCTCCTCCAAAAGTGCGACAGCGGCTAGAGTTTCTTTTTCCCTCCCAAAAGTACAGAACATACATATATATAGCAAAGAAAACACACTACACTAGGTCGACGTGGCTCAGAAGACACGTTGCCCTCGTGTCTACCTCCACTACTCTGGATCACTTAATGCTGCGAATAAATCCGAACTATCCACGCTACGGATTACTCCGAACTATTGAGTTTGAGGGATCGCTCAAACTAATGGGATCGCACGGATCCTTACTCCGTACTAAGGGATTTGACCATGATGATCCCAATTTGACCATGATCCTCCTTTACTCACTCCAACATACTAGAAAACACATAAAGACCAGAATTTTAGCACCATAAGGCACCTCCCAACCTCTAACTCTCTAAACTTGGACACCGGTCCTCACATCCTCCTCCCCTTAAAAACTTTTCGCCCTCGAAAAGGCTACCCCGTGTCTCTCACGATTCAACCACAGGGACTGACACAGAAGCACATAATATTTCCCTTTACACGAATACCACATAGCAACTCATGAAATAACACAACTGTACACAACACATCACACCTTATACTCCTCTACACCAATATGCCACAATGCCAATGCATGAGAACTCCTCCACACACATTTACCACAACACAAGGCACCATTTCAAACATACATTCCAACCACACTTGCATGAAATATACAGTTAGAAGACATTATTTATTTCACATACTTGGCACAACTATGCAAAACAAAACACACATGAATGCACATGGCTATGCAAAACAAATAATAGGTAGAACACACTAGCCTCCTCCCCCCTTTAAGACTGTTTGCCCTCGAATAACTTAGAAAACTGATCACGTATTATGGACTCTCGTTCCCCAGTCTCCTCCTCAATGCCTCAATGTGTCGACAAGACACGAACTAAAGGAACGGTCTTCCCACACAGAATCTTGTTTCGCCTATCCAGGACCCGAATTGGAGTCTCCACGATAGTAATATCATCCACGATATCTAAATCTCCCCAAGCTATCACGTGTGTGGGATCAGGGTGGTGTTTCCTTAACTGGGACATATGAAACACATCATGTACTCGACTCAAACGCGGAGGGAGCACTAACCAATATGCCACAGGACCAACTCGCTCTAGGATCTCAAAAGGTCCAATGTATCGTGGAGATAGCTTGAAACCTTTTCCAAATCGGCGATGCTCCCTCCTCCGGGAAACTCGAAGAAACACATGATCCCTCACAGCAAACTCCAACGGTCTCCTCCTCCTGTCAGCATAAGATTTCTACCTATTTTGAGCTGTTAACAAATATTGCCAAATCACTTGAACTTTCTCTATGGTATCCTGCACTAATTGCGCCCCCAACAAAGCTATCTCACCGGCCTTATCCCAACACAGGGGTGACCTACAAGGTCTACCATACAATGCCTCATATAGAGCCATCCTAATGGAGGCTTGATAACTATTGTTGCAGGAAAACTCCACCAATGGAAGGTGGGTGGCCCACGAACGCTCAAAATCTATCACACAAGCTCTAAGTATGTCCTCCAAGGTTTAAATAGTCCTCTCTGATTGCCCATCCGTCTCGAGATGAAACGTTGTACTCAAGCTTAACTCAATGCCCAAGGCCTTTTGCAAACCCTTTTAAAATCAGGAAGTAAAATGGGCATCTCGATCTGATACAATAAACACAGACACACCATGCAATCTCACAGTCTCATCAATATAAAGCTGACTAATGTTACTTATGCTTCATTTCTCCTTGATTGCCAAGAAATGTGCTAATTTGGTCAAACGTTCCACAATGACCCAAATCATATTCTTCCCTTCTGATGTGGGTGGAAGTCCAGTCACAAAGTTCATCATGATATGGTCCCACTTCCATTGCACCACAGCCAATGGGTGTAACATCCCTGTTGATCGCTGGTGCTTAGTCATCACTTGCTGACAAGTAAGGCAACGCGAGATAAACTCTGCCACACTCCTCTTTATCCCTAGCCACCAAAAATATTGTTGAAGGGAATGGTACATCTTGGTGCCACTCGGATGCACTACTAACCTCGAAGCATGAAATACCCTCATTACTTCCTTCCAACGGGAAGATATCACAAATAACCTCTCTCGAAACCTCAACTGTAATGACCCGTGTTTTGGGATGTGGAGTTAGTCACAGTTTTGCCTTTTGGGGTGGCAATTATTGGGTTTTAGGGAGTTTTATTCCCACACACATTGGCTTGAACACTTTGTATGATGATGGGCAAGCTTGAGGTAAGAGATGAGCCCAAGAGGGAACCTTTAGGGGGTGCACATGACAATGGCTTATCACGGGCAGTGGTATTTTTGCATGGGAGCCTTCCAGAAGTTATTCTAAGTTTTGTGGCAAAATTTTAGGGCATTTGGAGCTTCCACGTGACAATGGCCTTTGTCACGTGCAACCATGTTTTTGCACCGTCTTCTTCATTTTGTTATGATGATCATCTTTTCCTTAAGGACCTTTTTCGAATTGTGGGTATTTTGTCCTGTGTGGATGTGGGAAGGTTGTGGCATGTTCCCTTTATCAAAACTACATCGTTTTGATGGTGGGATTTCATTTATCAAAACTACGTCGTTTTGATGGTAGGATTTCATTTATCAAAACTACATCGTTTTGACGTTGGGTTTCACTTATCAAAACTACGTCGTTTTGATAAGTGAGGTGTCTATATAAGGAGGTGGATGTCTTTTTATTTTAGGTTTACGGTTTCTTTCTGCTAGCTGTCGCAGAGAGAGAGAAAGAGAGAGAGAGAGAGAGAGAGAGAGAGTTCCTGATCGTTGCTGTGATTCGCGTGGGTGGACGGCGTCTAGCATGGGAGCAAGAGCAAGGAGGAACCTTTTGAGGTAAGGGTTCTATTTTTCCTTGAATCTATCCCAGGGTTTTGGCTTTGTCGTAGGCAATTTATGGCTTTTTGGATATATATATATATATATATATTTAACTCCATATAGGTGTGATCTCCTATATGGATGTTGGCCTTCAATGGCATGTTTCGTTTGATTCTGACGTTGAGTCTGGGGTATGGGAACTCTCGGGGTTCGTTGCGGGGCATTGGGCCTTAGAGGCCATTGGGATGTCTGTGGTTCATTAGGCTTCGTTCCGCTGTAGGATCGCGTGGGAAACCTTAGGGTTTTCGGGGGGGGGGGGGGGAATATACTTGATATAATGATTATTGATCCAGATGCATGCTATGTGCTTGATTATATGCCTATGTGGCTGAGATGCATGCTATGTGTTTGATTATATGCCTGTGTAGCTGAGATGCATGCTATGTGTTTGATTATATGCCTGTGTAGCTGAGATGCATGCTACATGTTTGATTGCATGCTTGTGTGGCTGAGATGTATGCTATGTCACGCCCCGGTTTTCCAACCCGAGGAGACCGGAACGTGACCCTCCCTTTACCCGAGTTTGAATAAAGGGGTGGAACACAACATACACTTCAGAAACCAAAATCACACAATTATTTAATTGAAACCATATGCCTTTATTATGTTGCAAACTTCATTACAATATCTCCCCGCTGGGTGATATTACATAATGCAATTAACACAAAACAAAACCACAAAACAGAACTCTTCCACCTTGGTGTTCCCACCTAACGCTTGTAGGTTCCTGCAAGAAAACACACCACAGTAGGAGGGGTGAGCATCCACTGCTCAGTAGGGATCAAGTCTCCCCAATCCATCCCATGCTCCTAGCATCTACATGCCATGTGTACAAGTGCAGTGTCGTGTTACAATCATTTCAACAGACAATAACAAACCACACCAGTAGTTACAATTCTCTACCACACAAGCCACAAGTGATTTAACCGCCTCTCAGGCATAGTTTCCACAGTCAGTCTCACTGACAATAATTCAGCCTCTCAGGCTCCACAGTCAGTCTCACTAACATCAACTCAGCCTCTCAGGCTCCACAGGTACACAAGCATTGCCTCAGCCTCTCAGGCTTCTTAGGCTCCACAGACAAGAACAGACATTTAACATGTATCTCAGTTATTCAAGCATAACAACAAACACTTAACATGCATGTCCACCCTGGTATAACATCAAACACATAGCATGCACATCCTCACAGACACCCAACTATCCCTCCCGGACGCGCTGGTACAACTCACGCATAACCACCAAAGGACTCAGGACTGTCCCACCATCACGAACAGCGGGCTGCAGTTGCAACATCGCCAACTGCTCCATCAGCTTCCACTCTCTCATGGCCACCTCAGCTTTCCCTTTTCTACTCAACGCATCAGCCACAACATTACCCTTGCCCGGGGTATAGGCAAGAGTAAAGTCAAAAGTCTGCAAATACTCCACCCATCTCCTCTGCCTCAAATTCAAGTCCTTCTGAGTAAAGATGTACTGAAGGCTCTTATGATCTGAGAACACCATGAACTTCTCCCCCAAAAGGTAATGTTGCCAACTCTTCAAGGCAAAGATGACAGCCGCCAACTCAAGATCATGAGTAGGATAATTCTGCTCATGAGGCTTCAGCTGCCTTAACCCATAAGCTACCACACGGTGCTCCTGCTTCAGCACACACCCCAAACCAACCCTAGACGCATCACAGTACACCTCATATGGGATATCCTCCTGAGGTAACCTCAACACCGGTGCAGTGGTCAAACGGGTTTTGAGAGCCTCAAACGCCTGGTGGCACTTGTCCGTCCACTCAAATTTCACTCCTTTCTGAGTCAACGCCGTCATAGGAGCTGCCAAACGGGAGAATCCCTCTACAAAACGACGGTAATAGCCTGCCAAGCCAAGAAAACTACGAATCTCGAAAACATTGGTTGATCTCTCCCATGATGATACCGCCTCAATCTTGGCTGGGTCCACTCTAACCCCTTCAGCTGACACCACATGGCCAAGAAAGTGAACCTTCTGCAGCCAAAACTCACACTTGCTAAACTTAGCAAACAGCTGCTGGTCCCTCAAGGTTTACAACACTGTTGCCAAGTGCTCCACATGCTCCTTCTCGGTCTTGGAATACACCAAGATATCATCTATAAACACCACCACGAATATACAAGAGGGGACTTTTGGGAGGTGCATGTGACAAGTGATAACGTGCATTTATGCCCTAGGAAGAGGCTATGCATATACAGGCGCTTTTTGGCTGTTTTGTCAGGTTTTGAAGAGTTATTTTGACCTAGTAAATGGGCTCAGATGAATTGGCGTACAGAACAAAAGATTCTTAGAATGATGTCTTCTATCTACCACAGAAGTTTCAGGCCAAACGGACGTGCACGTGAATTGGACCCATTTGGCGTGCAAGGTCTTTATTGCATGGATGTCTTTTACATGATGCAAGGAGGCTTGGGGTAAAGTTTGAGTGTATTTGGAGCTGCACGCCAATTGGGGAATTGGCATTCAAATTGGCGTGCAAGCATGTTTTGCATGGTTACCTTGGTTTTGTCATTCTAATCGTCTCTTCCCAAAGGACCATGTTGGAATTGTGGATATTTTGGTGTGTATGGATGTGGGAAGGTCATAGCTTGTTCCATCAAAACTATGTCGTTTTGATGCTAGGATTCACTTATTCAAAACTACGTCGTTTTGATGTTGTGTTGTCTATATAAGGAGGAGAAGCCCCTCTATTTTAGGTTTAGGGTTTGTTGCTCCACCAGCCGTCACAGAGAGAGAGAGAGAGAGAGAGGGGGAAGGAGAGCTCCTGGTTGCTGTCGGGCGTCTTGCGTGGGTGATCGGTGTCTCATGGGCAGACGGCGTTCGGCGTGGGAACAGTATTGCGGTGTTGTTGCATTTTACTTGAGGTAGGGGTTCTGTTCTTCCTAAATCCTCCTCTGTTCTAGGGTTCTAGGGTAGATTATGGATTATATCTGTTTATATATATATATATGTAATCCATATAGGTGTGATCTCCTATATGGATGTTGGCTTTCAATGGCATTTTGGTGTGATTCTGTTGTTGCATGCTATATGTTCGATGAAATACCTGTGTGAATATAGCTGTGTGTATATGCCCATTACATGTTTAGTAATATGCCTGTGTGGCTGGACTTGTGATTTGGTGTATGTATGCATACTGGGTGTTTGTTTTATTGCCTGAAGGGCTGGGTTTGTGCACTTGTGAACGGGTGCACACCAAGTGTTTGGTTTTATGCTTAAGTGACCGTAGTGTGTGTTGTGTGCATGACTGTGGTATCTGGCCTGAAGAGGCAGTTAAATTACTTTGCCTGAGAGGCGGTTAAATTACTTTGCCTAAGAGGCGGTTAAACCAGTGGCCTAAAGAGGCGGTTAAACTATTTTGCCTGAGAGGCGGTTAAATCAGTGGCCTGAAGAGGCGGTTAAATTACTTGCTTGAGATGTGGTTTGTTAGCCAGTGTGGCTGGGGCTGGGGTTACGCCCGCTTATGTGGAATGTTTTATTTTCTTTTTCCTAATACTGCCACGTCACTACACCTGTGCACATGCATGTAGCCGCTAGGAACATGGGAAAGGTTGGGGAGACTTGATCCCTACTGAGCTGTGGTTGCTCACCCCTCCTACTGTGTTTGCTTGTTTTCCAGGGACTTACAGGCGTTAGGTGGACACACCAAGGTGGAAGACCATCTTCATTTTGTTGTTCAGTTCAGTAATATAATTTTATAATTTATGTAACCCCAAGGGGGGGGGGGAATGTAATAAGGGATTGAACTGTAGTATGGAACATGGTTGGTTTGTGACCCCTTTGATGTTTGAAATTGAATAAAGATGTGGCTTGTTTGTTTATTGTAATTGTTAGTTTTGCTTGTGTGGCATCCAGTAATCCAACCCCTTTACCCTCCGTGTGGGTGAACGGGGAGTCACGTACCGGTTTCCCCGGGTCGGAAATCCGGGGCGTGACAGTGTGGCTGTGGAGCCTGTGTGCCTATGGATGTGGTTATACCTGTTCCTGTGACTTGTTTGTGTTGACATACTCTTTGTGGATGTTTATACCTGTTTAAATACTTGTACCACCTCACTACACCTTTACACGTTGACATGTAAATACTAGGAGCATGGGATGGGTTGGGGAGACATGATCCTTACTAAGCTGTGGTTGCTCACCCCTCGTAATGTGTTGTTTTCCTTTCAAGGACCTACAAGCGTTAGGTGGAGACACCAAGGTGGAAGGCAGTTATGCTTTGTTGCTTTGTTAAATGTAATTTGTGTTATGTTTTTGTGGAACCTTTGTACCCCAGTGGGGAATGATTGTAAAAGGGTTTTGACTGCAATAAAGGCATGTCTAGTTTGTAATTGATTATTATGTTTTAAGTTGAATAAAGATACATTGTTTGGTCTTTCTGAATATCTATAGTGGGAGTTTGAGCCCTGTGTAGAGTTATTCTATCCCAACCCCTTGCCCACCGGGTGGGTAAAGGGGAGTCACGTACCGATTTCCTCGGGTTGGAAATTCGGGGCGTGACATCAACTCATGCTTCTTTCCCAATGTCCTCTCCTTCATGAGCTCTTTGGCCTCCACCCTAGTGCAAAGCTGACCACACTCCTCATCCCCATGCTGACTCTCCTGGACACGAGTATACATCTCAGGCACAACCACAATAGGACTCAAAACGGCCCTATCGTCACAAATGGATAACTGTTGTTGGACCTCATTTTGTCCGGGTTGGACATACTAACCATTTGCACATTTTATATCTATCTTCCTATGCCATGTATCTCATTGAACGGGTCCATAAAGCTCCCCCACTATCAAGGAGTCAGTCCCAGGTTTGGAGTCGATGTTAAACCCCAATTTGCATAAGATGGATACACTTACAGGAATGGGGAAGCCCAAAACTGATAACTTTTGCTACAAGTCCCTGATGTGCCCCAAGACCAACACCAGGGGATAGAGGATGAAGTTTGGAGACTAACGCACTTGACTGAGCTCAATTCCGATTTAAAACGAAGAAGTTATGGCCAAAATAATTTTTAGCGGAAAAAGTCAAACTTGCCAAACGATGGTCAATGCCCCTGGTCAAACTACTCGAAAAAGTGATCATGGGAAATTCTTCAAAACGTTAATTTAGGCAAATACAGGTCTTCCCAAACAATTGCTAAAAGTGCACCCATTTTGGCATTTTTGGTGAGGGTAAAAGGGTAATTAAAAGTTAAAAAAAAAAAAAAAACTAGACTCGTCAACTCTTAGACTCAAAGATTCGAAGTCTTTGAGTCTTCGGGCCTCGAAGGCTCGAAGTCCTCGACCTCCGAGTCTACGACCCTTGACCTTCAACCCTTGACCTTCAACCCTTCGACCCTTGACCACCGACCCATTAACCGTTGACCTTCGACCCGTTGACTGTTGACCTTTTAGCCACTGAAACTTCGACCCTACTGACACTTTGACCTGCCAACACTCTGACCTTTTGACCTCTGACCTTCGCTGTTTGGCCTCTCTCGTTGGCTCTCTCATTGTTTGCTCATGGGACGCATTTTATTAGCTAGCCATTTTGTCAAAGATGCTTTTAAATGCCTGTTAGTCACATGTGTTAACAAAAAACAAAAACAAAAAGGAAATCATAGGTCGACAGTCCACCCGACAATGAATGGAATCTGGAAATAAAAATACTGAGATTAATCATACAACATTAAATGTTGCAATCAATGCAATACAGCCAAACCTCTTTCAAACCAGTATCCTCTCCAACGAAAAAAAGAGAACTCTCTCTAATGGAAAAAATTGCTGCCATTTTCTCTCAAATTCGCCCAACTCCTGCATTAAAAAAACAAAAAACACACACGGTCCAATTCCTATTTTCCCTTTTTCTTTCCTTTTCTCCCCACTTCTCTCCTCACTTTTCCAGCAATCATACATACACTCTCCCCCATTTCAAACCCAAAAATTTTAAAACACCATTTTCATTCCCACATTTCTGTTTTCTTTTCTTTTCAGCAACAATACCAAAACCGAATAATCAAAAAAAAAAAGATAGCAAAACAAAAAGAGAGACAAGTTTATTTGCAGTTCCGGCCAGCAGTGTTTAACCTTCGGCCCAAGTCCAATCAACCAGTCTTTGGAGACTCACCCTCCTACTAGCGTTGCCACTGTCGGAGTCCCAATCCAAAGCCAAAGTCAGTTTCATTATTATTATTATTATAGTTATTAGTTTTGTTATCTTAATATATTCTTTGCATTTGTGTTGTGATTTTATTTTTTCCCTTGTTGTTAATTTCGTTTAGTTGTTCGTTTCCTGTTTTTCTTATTTCGTTGTTATTTTCTCCATTTTATTCAAGTTGTAATATGTAATAGCCAATAGTAAAAAAAGGAGAAAACAAAAAGAGAGGCATGAAAAAGAAAAAAAAGGGTGAATGTTTTTTTTTTTTTTTGTAGATGTCACAATCACACACGTCACATCATATGTTATTGTGTTAGTTCATAGTTTTATCTTTTCAAAAAAGACACATTTTCAAAGAAAACAAAAAAAAATATGTGTTAGTTTTGTAGTTCTAATTCTTTCAAAAAAAAATTGTTTTAACAAAAACAAAAACAAAAAAAACAAAAAAAACAAAAACCAAACAAACCAAACAAAAAAAATGTTTTCAAACCAAAAACCAAAAATTTGAAAAACACATATTTTCGGACTTCAATTTCCAAAACAAAACAAAAAAACAAAAACAAAAAAAGAATGCAAAATAAAACAAAACAAAAAACTAAAAAAAAATGAAAAAAAACCTTAGGATTTCATTTTCCATTTCAAACAAAAAAGTGATGGTCCCTTGGAGCCTAGAGGGGGGGGGGGGGGGGGGGGGGGGAATAGGCTCTTATCGACACTCTTTCTATTCTCTTATGACACAAACACTTATCTAGTTAAGTGATAGAATCACTGCGGAAGATAACCAGATAGTGGAAGTATTTTGTTTTATTATCAAAAGATAAATACAACAAAATAGAAGCAAGACTCTCTCACACTTTGTTTACAAAAGGATTCACACACTAGCCTATATTATGTCTTTGAACTCTTGTGCATACACAGGATTGATTCAGGCTCGCTCTCACACTCTTTTTCAAATATACAAGTATGAATATTTATACAAAAACATTCCTAAAAGACAACCTTGGAACTTGTAGTTCCGGAATGCGTTCAACACTAACTATTCCTCGGTAATCTCTCTGCCTTGACTGCTGCGGTTTGTGGAGCTCAAGATCTTGGGTTTGAAGAGTATACGTGCCTTTGTGAGTTCCCAAGTATAATTAAAGTTGTGTCCACATATCCGGGTGATCCATGTGTAAGATTCTTCAGGTTCTCAACAAGTTTGTCTTACATCGGGACACCACGAGCTGATAACCTTAAATGCGGTTAAGTTGAAGCAGCATCTTCTTGGTCCGGTGTAATTTTCCTTACTCCGTAGCTAATGAAGCTCGGAACCTTACTCCGTGTCAGTGGTTGCTTACTCCGTATCTATTTGATACTAGAATCCTTAGTCCGTGTCAGCGCTTCCTTACTCCGTATGAATAAGAAGGTCGGAGTGCTTATTCCATATCAGCGCTTCCTTACTCCGCATGTAAGTTCCTCACTCCGTATGTAAGTTCCTCATTCCGTGCGAGTCTAGAGGATCGGATGGCTTACTCCGTACTAGCACATCCTTACTCCGCATGAGTGAGTGGTCCGGATTCCTTACTCCGCATCTGGCTTCCTTACTCTGTGCGAATAAAGACTCGGGTCCTTATTCCGCATCAGTACTTCCTTATTCTGTATGTATGGAAGACTCGGATGCCTTACTCCGTGTCTTCTTTACTTTAGTTCACTTGAGTGGAAGACTTAACTTTTTAGCTCCGTGTCGACTCTTTTACTTCGTGCGACCTTGTAGACCAAGATTCTTACTCCGCATTAGTTTGACTTAGTCCGTTTGAGATATTAAGAGTAGATTCCATAATCCGTAGCTTTTAAGTTCTTAGTCCGCACGAATGTTCCTTATTCCGTACGTATTGGTGACTTGGTTATTTACCAAGTGTTTGATGATACTCACTCTTGTCCGGATCAGGATTATGTATTCTGTCCTTAGCTTTGCTCTCACGAGTGTATCTCCGGATTAATAACATATCTTCTGCAATGATCAAAGAAACACAAAAGATCTCAAATCAAATTACATAGGGCTTTAACAGCATTATCCAAATTCTGGCTTGATCTAACAATCTCCCCCAATTATGGATATGCCCAAACCCTTTGTAATCTGATCTGGTAAGCAGCGCAAAAAGATAACATACAGAATACACATCACAATCATTTTCAATTATCAGCAACAGAATATAATTCAGCCTTTAAACAAGATTTTCATTAAGGTACATAAGGCTTACTATACTTGAAGATCATTGTTGCTGCTTTCTCTCTAAGCTCCATTGTTTGCTTCATCGATCAAGTGGTGTGTTGGCTCCAAGATTTGTCCACACTTAAGAATGACTTGATGAAGTAACAGACAAAGGCCCCGCAGCTATCTCCATCTGGCTATTGTGGCACTTGCTTCTTGCCTCGGAATGTCACCTTCAGCTTCTCAGTTGGTCTCAAAGGAGTGATGCCCAACTTTTCATATAATCCGGTTTTCTTCACAGCTTCAGTCAACTTGAGACATAGTGGTTCCCATTCATTCTTTCTTACATACTGCTCTACAATCTGATGAGAATCAATCAGAATCATCTGTTTGGACTCAATCATGAAGACAGCCATCAGCAAAATGTTTAAAGGAAATTGTGGGAAACAAAAGAACACTAGAGGAACTTGCTACCATGGCACTCTCGGAGAACTGTAGCGTGATAATTCAATGGAATTTTCCACCTAAGCTAAGTGATTCGGGTAGTTTCTCCATTCCTTGCATCATCGGCGATTTCTCTTTCGACAATGCCCTTTGCGACCTTGGTGCTAGTGTAAGCTTGATTCCCTATTCAATGTGCAAGAGATTAGGCCTTGGGGAATTACGACCAACATCCATCACACTCCAGCTGGCAGACAAGTCAATCAAGCGTCCTGTCGTGATTTTGGAGAATGCTCCTTTACAAGTCAGAAATTTAATAATCCCGGTGGACTTGATTGCTCTAGATATAGACGAGGCCGGAGTTATGCCTCTGATTCTGGGACGACCTTTCCTTGCAACAGCTGGAGCCATCATCGATGTGAAGGGAGGACGAATGACCCTAAACATTGGTGATGAGAAGATAGAGTTTAATGTGTTTAAAAGTATAAAGCATTCGGATAACTCTACGCAAGGATACAGGGTGGATTTCGTGGAAAATATGGTAAGTAACCATACTACAAATTTTTAAAAACCTTTGGATATAGCTATGGCAGGTCGGTCAGATGTAAGCTATGAGGAAGTGGCTATGAAAGAGAAGGCACCAAAAGCTGAGTCACTCACAAGGAGACAAAAATTTGAAGAACAAGGCCCAGGAAAGCCTTTACCACCACCATCAATTCAGGAAGCTCCAAAGGTAAAACTGAAGGACAAAGAGATGAGGACTGTAGAGCTTCAAAGGAGACTTCATCCAAACATTCAAGTGGTCATCAGAGTTGAAGTCATAGTTCCAGGGTAGCAATCCCCATACAACGGCCTAGCTAGGACCCTAAACAAGAGCTCTCGGGAGGCAACCCGGTATACCTTCGTGTTTTGTTTTGTGTTTTGTTTTGTAGGACTTTGAATTTTTCAGAGTGGACGACATCCTCCAGCTAGACGCCTCCCACTTTTCCCTCACCACAATGTTCCTCAGTAGCCGAATACTAACAGTTGTAGAGCTTTTGTGTGTTCTTATATGGGCGCATGGGTTCAAGCCCATGGCGGCATGTTGACAACTACACTAAAGCTCTCCCCTGATGCACTTCAGGAAATGGTTAATCCATTCATATAATTTTTTAGCCGACCAGTTTAGCTTCGGTACTTTTCTCCTTACTTTGCTCTCATTTTTGTAGACTTGGTCCATCATACTACATTAAATCTAATTCACTAGTGCTCCACCCTAGACAAGGGCTAAGATTACCTAATTATGCATAAATCAGGCATTTGCTTTTATCCAAGTGAATTAAACAGGAACTGAATTTCATTTCATTGAACAACCATAAACCAAACTGATTACAACATATTAGGGGCTACATTGCTCCCCTAGACTAACAAAACTACTCCATAATCATAACGAAAGCAATAGAAATTACAAGAAAGAACATGATTACGGTACTTGGACAATAAAGGAAGAACCCAAGATGAACCAGGACTCTAGCCTCCGAAGACTCCGGCGTCTGCTGCCCCAAATCACTCCTTGCCAAGGACAATCCGATCTTTTAGCAATGGCTATAGCTCTTTTTCAGAACTCAGATCAGATTCTCTAACTCCAGATGATTTAGAATGCCTCCCAAGCTCCCTATTTATAGGATTTAGTGGGCCAAATTAGGGTTACAAAAGGTGTGCCCTAATTATAAATGTGGTCGCAGCCAAAACGACGTCGTTTTGGTTAGTGACACTGTTCGACGTTCTAGGCGCAATAAAACTCAAACTACACCAGATTTGACCCCAGCTCTTTAGATGAAAATGATTAAAACAACAAAACACATCATTTGGAGCTCAAAACTGCCTGCACGCGAGAATGCACGTGAGAAGGTCCTTTTCGCGTGCAGCTCCAAATCAGCCCAAATTTGCTCCAAAGCTTCATTACAACTTGTAGAAAACATCCATGAATCAAAGTCCTTGCACGTGAGAAACACTTTTTCGCGTGCACCTTCATTTTGCTCTTATTTTGCTTCCATCTTCTTCCTATAGCTTCCTCTTGAGTGTATGGAGTGATCTAGCCAAGGTGTGTGGGAAAAAGTTGCTCTAAAACCTGCGAAAAACATTCAAAAAGTACAACTACACACCAAACAAGGTCTTCCTAGGGGTTAGAACAAATATAAGCAAAATACCATGCAAATAGGCTCAAAACATACTCTAAAACACCCTAAATATGGCATAGGATAACGGCATAAATGCGCGTTATCAAATTCCCCCACACTTGAACCTTTGCTTGTCCTCAAGCAAAAAAGAAACAAACACACAGTCAAACTGGAAAGAAAGAATAAAATAACAAACAAGAGAGGCATGGTTTCCTAAGGCATACAACTCTGTCATGATAAAGTAGACATTCCAGCAGCTAAAATGAATCACAAATTAATCTACACATGCCCTTACTGTCAAGTCCAACAACCATGTAATATCATTACTAACAGTTCAGATAGAAGCAAACATGCAAGGATAAAATGAAACTTAGCTTCCCCTGAAAGTCCTCACCAAGGTTCGAGCAGCCTCACTCAAATATAACTCTCTTTTCTCTCCACTCACGCCTTACTATCACTGCCTAACAGCTAAGGAGGATGTGTACAATCTACTCTCACACTAGCTATTGATTAAGTTTTTGCCAAGTAAACATGAAAGGTCCCCATTGTGCTCGTCAAGGAAAACACACCCTTTATTCTACTTTTTGCAACTCACACACTTTTCTTTGCTCAATGAACTCACACTCTACTCTAATGACTGATAAAACACACCTTGAACCAAAGAATTGAGCTCAACACTCTAAATAAACACAACTCAGCCATTATGGCTTTTATTCGGAAAAACCATGTTTTTTTTCACACTTCTTTTAAATAATAACCTTACAAGGTTGCATTTTATGCTCTCCCTTGATGGATTATTCACTCTGCTATTTTCCTCACACAACCCTTTTATTACACATAAACAGCAATAGGGTTTGGTTTTTTTTTTAAAGTTGAAATACTTGAAGCACTAACACCATGCACCAAACATTGAGCCATGAACAGGTACTTCTTATGCCTAATTAATTCCAACCATTAAATAGCTAGTAATGAATATTAAGAGCAAATTGGTAACCCAATAACCCATAAAATACACTCAAAGGCAAGATAATGGTGCTCTCAAAAAGTATATGTCTATTCTACACTCAACTTCAGGGTTTACAAAGCTCATCCTAACTTAACATGCTTAGCTTACTATGTAAATGTCAGCTTTAAAATCATGGTGATATCATATAAGAAGTAAAGACATGCTCAACTAACTTATAACACACCCTAACTACTGAAACATCTTTATCACAACAAGATACTAAGGTGGTCAACATAGTCAACCAGAATTACATACCCTTGTAGCCATGCACCTCACAAGCAAAACATACATTCACAGGAAAAACATAAAAACAAAGCATGCATGCAAACAAACAGGCAACCGGTTCAAGGGAAACCCCCCCCCCCACACCTAAACTATGTGATGTCCTCAGAGCATGGGAAAAGGAAAAAGGAAGAAGACCGTTACCGGTTGGTGGGTACGCTGTAGTAGAAGATAACATGGGCCACCATTCTCCTAAGACGCGCAACAAAGTCAGCAGATGTTTCTCCTGTGAGCGCCGAAGTATCCTTATACTGTAACAGAGCTATCAAATAATAGCACACAAAAATCCCACAACTGAATTGATCAGGCTATTGGGGAAGCTCCATTTCATTGAAGTGCACCAGAGGAAACTTGGATTTCAACAGCCCTTCTTTTCTGAGTGCTTTTTTGATTTTTTTCAAGAAACCATGGATGAGCTTCTTCTTTCGTGTGGAAAACCCATGGGCTTGGCTCGAGTCATAAAGGACGGCATGGCCCACACTCAAGTCCAACTGCAAGAGTACGAAGTGTCGATCAAGGAGGACCAGTATAAGAACCTCATGGACCTGGTGCCAAGAGCAGTGTCCTTCTGTTGCTCCATTCATCCGCCGGCGGAAAATGTGCTCCTCTAATGGCTGCTCATATATCTCGCATAGCATGATGGAGGTGTACTGAGCCATAGGATAGTCGTTGGGCTCAGCCTCCACCACATGTCACATCGTATGGTCTAAGTCAACGTCGTCGGCAGATAAGTACTCATCAGCTAGGATACGCTGCAAATAGGATGACGTGAAGACTTTGGAATCACGCGTAAAGCGTGCTTGCAAGGTGTCTCCATAAGTAAACTGCTGAAAAGCAGCTGTGGCATTAGCAGTGGAGAGGGCCGAATGGAGATGAATGTAGATGGGCTCCCCGAGGTTATCTTCCTGGCGAGCTTCTGATGACACGTCGAACCACCATTGCAACGGTTGGATTAAGGGAACAAGGGCCATTGAAGAGCTGGGCCCTGCTGGTGGTGTAAAATAAACGGGAGCTACTGATGGAAAGGGTGGAGTGGTGTAGGGCTCCGCCTCTTGCGGATACTGTGGATACTCCGGTGTCTCTTCGCTATGTGCAGCGGGCTACTGTACCGGAGGTGACGGTGCATCAAATGGATCCTCCACAGGAGGTGTAGGAGTATTCTTCTTCTTCACCAGGGTCTTCCAGATCTTACTGAGCAGACCTTTAACTTCCTTCTGCTCCTTGAGGATGAGAGTTTGATTTATCTTCAGCAGCCCAATCTCTTGAGCGGTTTCTGCCTGTGCCTCCTGTAGTTGAGTAGTTTGCCTTCGTAAATCTTCATAAGAAGCAGCAGGAGTTGGCTCCGGGGCTTCCCATGGTTGGGCAGATGGACGAGAGGTTGCTTGTTGGTCATGAACGATGTACTCGAGCAACTCCTCCAGCTGAAGTCTTGTGATGTGGCCATTAGTGAAGGCCCAGTTAAGAACGTCAGCTTCACTGATAACTTGGTCACTGATGCCTTGGAAGAAGCTGTAGACTTCCTCCTTGTGAACGTTGAACTGCATGTACATGGTAGTCAATTGGAAGATGTGTTGTCGGCTGGCGTTCATGGGAGTAGAGGTGTCCCTAAACTGCTTAGTGGGTCGCTCCATATGCACGCTGTGATGTGAAGGCTGTGGAGCGACATGGATACTATGTCCCCATTTGCCCTTGTAGCTAACTACTAAGACACCCTTTGGGTGGAGAACTCGTAACCGCAGGTTATCGGGGAAAACAGTGGGGACTACTTGAGCACTAAGATGACCATATTGATATTGCAGAAGCATGTTAAGTAGTCGACCATATAAACATTTGTAAATGTCCCGTTTCCACAATTTAAAAATTTCAGCAGCCCAATCAATGTGTAACTGTTGATCGATGCAAAACATAAACTCCAAATGGGACTTAGGGACTGAGTCTACGCCACTAGTCTGTAACAGTAAGCACCTCCCTACCAAATTGGCAAGGCAACGGTATTTCCCATGAAATCCATTTTTAGTAAATTGCCGACGTCTCCCAAATTCCTTATTATATTGTAAAGCTCTACCATAATCTCCTAAGTTCAAATCAGGTATTGCATGCATGGGATTTGGCAGATCAAAGCAGTCTCTTAGCATAGCAGGGGAAATAGAAATTAAGACACCTTGAACTTCCCCAATTATCTCATCATCTTCCTCATTGAAGTAGACTGAATTGTAAAAGTCCAACATGGCAGGATAATATAGATCACTGCGAGGGCATACTAACCTTCTTATCCCCAAAGCTTGCAGCTTGGTCATAATTTCTTCAGTCCAGTCAAGCGTGGAGGACTCCAGGATCTCCCAATCAAGCACATTCCCCATGAAGATTGTGTTGGCTTCTCTTAGCGCCGATGGCATAGAGGTGGCAGAGGCTTCCGGGCTGCCTTCTCCTTGGTGGGCTCTCCTTGTGCGCACCATGACTTCTAACTCAGAAAGTAATTTGCTCTCAATAGGAAGGAAGAGGAGAGTATGAGATGTGAGTTTTAAGCTTGGAGCCCCTCCCTATTTATAGTGCTTCGCCACAAGGGTAAAAGACGAAATTGACCCTCTTAAAGTGCTCCATTATTTTCATGGTCAGAGCAAAGAAGGATCTAGATGTTGCCAGCTATCTTCCACCCAAATTCCAGCTTGATTGGATTCCATTTTGGTTGCACGTGAAAACACGTTTTTCACGGGTAGGGCGTAAAAGACTTTAGACGTCGCTAGCTGTTGTCCACAAAAATTTGAAAGTGAAATGACATCTCTTTCCATGTGCACGTGAAAAGGCTTTTCATGGGCAGGTTGCGCAAGCTTCTGGATGGTGTCAGCTGTCTCCCTAAAAAATTTCAACTTGATTTGACCTTTATAGCCTTGTGCACGCGAAAAGAGTTTTCACGGGCAGGTCCTTTTTCGTCCAAATTTCACCAGTAGGTCACGAATGAACAGTATATCAAGCCTACATGTGCACGTGAAAAGATGCTTTTGGCGGGCAAGCCTTTTTCACCTCAAATGCCCTCCAAATGCTCTGAAATTTGACATACTAGCAGCCCATCTCTCAAGGACAAGAACGTGTCACTTATTTTGCCACAAATCTCATCTCAATTGCCATAAATGCATCTCCTCTCTATGGCATTAAATGCATCTCCTCTCTCAAGGGCCCCTCTGGTTCACCTTAAATGGGCTTGGCCTTGGGTTGTTCTTTAGAAAAGGCCCAAGTGAAGTTAAAACAAACCTTAGCCCAGTATTGCAAAATAAAAATTAGAAAACAAAACAAAAACACTCCTACAAAAGAAAGGTGAAAGAAAAATAAAATAAAATAAAATTAAAAATTAAAAGGGAAAGAATTCACCATGGGTTGCCTCCCATGAAGAGCTGAGTTTAGGTCTTTAGCTGGACCGTCCTGGTCATCAATCAGCATAGAGAGTAAACAGTTCAACTTCTTTGACCTCTGCGGGCGAAAAGTAAGGCTTTATCCGCTGCCCGTTGACCTTGAAAATATGACCAGAAGTTGATTGCAGTTCAACACTACCATAGGGAAACACTCAGGTCACTGTGTATGGCCCCATCCACTTTGATCTCAGCTTCCCTGGAAAAAGCTTCAGTCGCGAATTGAACAACAACACCTGCTGGCCTGACTGAACTAAAGAGGGATTTATCTTTTTGTCATGCGCAGCTTTGGTCCGCTCCTTGTATAGCCTGGCACTCTCATAGGCATGGTATCTGAACTCATCTAATTCATTGAGTTGATACAAGCGGAGCTCCTTAGCAACAGTAGGATCTAGGTTCAGCTTCTGAACTGCCCAGAACGCCTTGTGCTCCAGTTCTACTGGCAGATGACAGGCCTTTCCATACAACAGGAAGTAAGGAGACATTCTTATAGGTGTCTTATATGCAGTCCGGTATGCCCATACAGCCTCTTCCAATTTTTGAGACCACACCTTCCGGTTGCCTTCCACTGTTTTCTCTAGTATTGGCTTGATTTCGTGATTAGAGAACTCAGCTTGCCCATTTGCTTGTGGATGATATGCAAGTGTTCGCCTATACTGCACTCCATACTTCGTCAACAGTTTCTCGAACTGTTTGTTGCAGAAGTGACTTCACTCATCACTGATGATAGCTCGCGGTGTACCAAATCGACTAAAAATATTTTGACGCAAGAATTTGGTAACCACTTGAGCATCATTCCTTCTAGTAGGAATCGCTTCAACCCACTTGGACACGTAATCGACGGCCAGTAAAATGTGTGAGAACCCCTCTTGTAAGGATCTGTACCTTGAGTTAGTCACAGTTTTGCCTTATGAGTAGAGTTTTTCTAGATTTTGACCTAGTGAATGGGCTCAAATGAATTCATGTGCAAAAGGAAAGATGCTTAGAATGATGTCCTCTATCTACCACAGAAGTTTCAGGCCAAACGGACGTGTATGTGAGGTGCACGTGAAATGGGTCCAATTCACGTGCAAGTGTGGTTGTCTTCTAAATGATGCAAGGAGTCTAGGGGTGAAGTGTGAGCGCGTTTGGAGTGCATATGGAGTTGCACGTGAATTGGGAATTCACGTTCAAATTGGCGTGCAGCCATATTTTTGCATGGTTCCCTTGGTTTTGACATTCTAATGAACTTTCTCCAAAGGACCATGTTGAAATTCTGAGTATTTTGGCCTATATGGGTGCGGAAAGGTGCTAACTTGTGTGATCAAAACTACGTCATTTTGATCCTAGGTTTACTTAATCAAAACTACGTCATTTTGATGTGGGTAGTGTCTATATAATGAGGGCTTGAGTTTGAGTTTAGGGTTCTTGTGTTCTTCTTTGCGTACTTTGCCGCGAGAGAGAGAGAGAGAGAGAGAGAGAGAGAGGATCTCCGGGCAGTTGCCGTGGTGGTTCGCGTCATTGGAAGGTGTCTAGCGTGGAGGTTAGGACAAAAGTCTGAGGTAGGGATTCATGTTCTTCCTAACTCTCCTCTGTTCTAGGATATTCACCTATATATATATATATGTAAATCCATATAGGTGTGATCTCCTATATGGATGTTGGCCTTCAGTGGCATGTTCTATTGATTTTGATGTTGAATTTGGCCTGAGGATTTTCTGGGTTTGTTTATGCCCACCATGTGTTTGATGAAATGTCTGTGAGGCCTGCACACTATGTATTTGATAAAATGTCTGTGAGGCCTGCATGCCATGTATTCAATATAATGCCTGTGAGACCTTATAAATGGGTGTCTGATGATATACCTACGTGACTGGTGTGTACTGTGTTTCATTTGTATTTGATTTTTAGCCTATGAGGCTGATGTGTGTGGCTTGTATCTGACCATGTTGGTCCTTCTGAGATAAAGTGTAAATGCTGTGCTGAGTTTACATGTTGAGATGTAATGCTATGCTGTTCTGTTTATCTATTTGAGACGAGTGAGATATGGGCCAGGCACAATAGCTGGACCCCTTTGAGATTTGGCCAGGACGTGGTCCTGAGTCTCGGTGTAGCACTCACGACGGTGGGCTAAGTCTACACCCATTCCTGAGGGTAGGTATGGCGCCCGAGGAGGTGGTTGACCATATCTGACTCGGGTGGAAAATGTTGCATTGGTGTCCATGCAACATTCGCCTGGATGTGGTATGTCATGTCGCCGTGGTGGCGGGGTGTCCTCTGCCCTCCAGTGCGGGCTCAGGTAAAGAGTGTTTACTGGGTGATGTTTGCTGCTTTAGCCTTAGGCACGACACGAGCACAAGCATACACATATCATGCATGTTGTAGAGCGGGACGGGTCTGGGGGAGACTGGATCCCTACTGAGCTATGGTTTGCTCACCCCTCCTATAAACTGTTCTTTTGCAGGGTTTAGCAGGCGGTAGGTGAAGGCTGAGGAGCTAGGCCCCTGAGGCTGGGGGTTTTATGTTATTTCCTTTGTTGTACTCTGGTTTTATGTGTTTGGAATTTGGTTTGGTTTTTATTTGTGGCTTCATAGGGGTTTTTCCCCGACTGGGTTGTAATAAACATTTGGTCTTTGAAATGAAATAAAATGAGATGTTGTTATTCAATTTGTGTTTGTGTGCATGGTTTGGGAGCAGGAGCATGCCCCTTGGCATGTTAGCCTGGTTGTGGAGGTTTGGGACAGCACCCGTGCCAGAAGTCCTTTTAAGGTGCTTGCACCAACCCCTTGTCCCTTCGGGTGCGGGCATGGGCAGTCACTACTCATTTCCAAGTGGAAGGAAATTGGGGCGTGGCAATATGGTATCAGAGCGATAGTTCATGGTCTAGTGGACCTAGGATAGTGGGGAGGCTTGGCTGCTTCTGAGACTCTTAGGAGGCAGTATAGGACACGCCTGATCAATGTGGTCCTATCTGGTTTTCTGGGGTGTACTCAGGGGTAGTTAGACCAAGGAGTAGGGCATTTGCATTTGGGTTGAGGGTGCATACATGCATTGGCATTAGGGCACTAGTTTAATTTCAGTATGAGTATTGTGATTGGACATGCTATGTTGCTGAAACTTGTTGCTAAAAACAAAATTTTGTTGCTGTGAAACTTGGTGATTTTCTGTGAGACTTGTTGCTATGAATTGCTGCTGTGTGCTTCTGTGATTTACCTGTGTGTTTAAATGTAAAACGTTGCTTGAGTACGTCATGGCCCATGGGGATGAGGGTGTGTAGAGCTTGAGAGAAGCTGATCCTAGTTTGGTTTAAATTATGTAGACTATGCCTCCTAGGAGAGTAACCCAAGCTACTCCAGTTGTAGAAGATGAATCTTCTGCCCGTGCTGGAGAGGGAAGAGGACAGCGTGTAGAGGGCGATGATCCCCTGGAGCGGATCATGGCCCAAGTCCGGGCCCTAAGTGAGAACGTGCAAGGCATGCGTGAGGATCTCAGGGGAGAGATCCTAAACGAGGTGCGTCAGGAGATGGCACGACAGGCAGTGCCACCCCCTCCACCCCGTGAGGCGGAACCTCCGTGTAGGTAGGAAGTGCCGGTGAGGCGGGAAGAGGGAGACGTGTTGACGCAGTTCCGAAAGGAACATCCACCAAGGTTCAAGGGAGGAGCTGAACCTCTAGGAGCAGAGCACTGGCTGCGGCAGATCGAGCATGTGTTCTCCTTTCTTCGACCCCGGGAGGAAGACAAAGTGAGACTAGCAGTCCGGCAGTTGGAGGAGGAAGCCTTGGAATGGTGGCTTAGCATCTCAGGAAGCCGGGACATGGAGACCATGGCCTGGAATGAGTTCCTCCAGGTGTTCCATGAGGAGTTCTTTCCGAGTCATTGCGGTGGCGAAGCGGGAGGAGTTCGGCGGCCTGAAGCAGGGGGATCGTGCTCAGATGGCGAGTATGAGCGAGATTTCCGGGGGCTGAGTCGGTTTGCTCCGAAGCAATATCAAGGGAGGACCTGAAGGCCCATAAGTTTACCATGGGTCTCAAACCTGCCCTGAAGCAAAGGGTGGAGATGCTGCAACCGAAGACCTATCCTGAAGTCGTGGACACCGCCAAGATTGTTGAGAGAGGATTAGAGGAGGGAAGACAGGCTCACCAGGAGCGGATGGGGCGGAGCGCGCGCGACAAGCACGGTGAAACCAAGAGGCGAAGGTTGAGCCCAGGAGTGGGACTTTTCCCAAGGATGGGGGCCAAGCTTCAATGGCTCCGCCCGGATCCCGTTACTTTGGAGGACAGGGGAGTGCTCTTGGGAACTTCCCAAGCGGGTGTACCTGTTGTGGCTGTCAGGGGCACGTCAAACGTGAGTGCCCCAAGCGTGACTTGACGTGTCATAGCTGTGGGAAGGTGGGACACATCAGCAAAGTGTGTTTCGACAGGAGGGGAACAGCCGGGGAGCCTGGAAGCTTAGCACAAGGGAGCAGGGGTGGGACCCAATTTCAGGCCCCAGCCCCTAGGCCAGCACATTCGTGGCAGGCCAGTCAGGCTGGTTCTAGTCACACTAGGCCACAGGGGGAGAGGCAACCACAAGGAGGATCGGAGGGGCGTCCCAGTGGACTGCAGGCAGGAGAAAAAGGGAAGGCAAGTGAGGCTAGTGGTGGGGCAAGCCAAGGCAGAGTGTTCGCGCTTACCTCATCACCAGCTGAAATGGAGGACATACCATCACCCTCCGAAGAAGGTGGAGCTGGACCTTCGGTGGTTCGAGGTACTATTCTAATATCTCGCACTGTTGTTGCTGCATTGTTTGATACCGGAGCTTCGTGCTCCCTGATTGCTAAGTCCTTGGTGGAGAGCCTTGGACTTGATTGTGTGGAGGCTGATAGACCTCTGAGGGTCGAGTCCCCAATGGGAGGTGTGAAGTTGATCCACCAAATGTGTCGAGAGTGTGCGCTTACGATAGGAGAGGTTGACCTCTCATTTGATTTGTACGTAATGCCCATGAGGACCTTTAGTTTGATTTTGGGGATGGACTGGTTGATGGCCTTTCAGGCTAAGATTGACTGCTATAGGCGACGAGTATCATTTACTACACCCACAGGATCTTCTTGTACCCTAGTGGGTGAATGGGATAGGAATGCTGGGAGAGCTGGACCGACGAGGGAGCTATGGGGCAATATTACCCATAGGCTTGCCACCCTAACCTTTGAGGAGGAAGGTAACTTAGAGAAAAGGGTGTGGCCAGATGTTGTCGAGAATTTCCAGGATGTCTTTCCTGGGGAGTTGTTGGAGTTGCCTCCACACAGAAGTATCGAGTTCACGGTTGAACTATTGCCAGGGGTGGGACCCAGCTCACAAGTAGCATACCGGATGGGACCTGCTGAGTTGCGGGAGCTTCAGAAGCAAATAAAGGAACTGGGAGATAAAGGTTTTATCCATCCTAGTACCTCACCTTGGGGTGCACCGGTCTTGTTTGCTAAGAAGGCAGATGGTTTGTTGCGACTTTGCATTGATTATCGGAAGCTGAATCAAGTAACGGTAAAGAACAAGTATCCTTTGCCGCGGATTGATGACTTATTCGACCAGCTGAGTGGAGCACGGTGGTTCTCAAAAATCGATCTGCGTTCGGGATATCATCAATTGAGGGTCAGGAGCGAAGACATCCCTAAGACGGCGTTCAGGTGCAGATACGGACACTATGAATGGTTAGTGATGCCTTTTGGGCTCACGAACGCACCTGCTGTGTTCATGCATCTAATGAATCAGGTATTTGCCCCATACCTGGATTCCTTCGTGGTGGTATTTATTAACGACATCCTTGTGTGCTCCAAAACCAAAGCTGAGCATGAGGAGCACTTGGCCGTGGTGCTACAGGCACTACGAGATCATCACTTGTATGCTAAATTTAGCAAGTGTGACTTCTGGATGCGAGAGGTGCATTTTCTTGGGCATGTAGTATCTGCCGAAGGAGTTAGAGTGGACCCAACCAAGATTGAGTCCGTAGCATCTTGGAAGAGGCCCACAAATGTTTTTGAGATCCGGAGTTTCTTGGGTCTGGCAGGGTATTACCGGCGTTTTGTGGAAGGGTTTTCTCGGTTGGCGGCGCCCATGACAGCTCTTACACGGAAGGGAGCCAGATTCGAGTGGACGGACAAGTGCCAGCAGGCATTCAAGGAGTTGAAGACTCGCCTGACTACTGCACCGGTGTTGAGCCTACCGCAGGAGGGAGTGCCATTCGAGGTGTATTGTGATGCGTCTCGCATTGGACTGGGGTGTGTTCTGATGCAAGAACGCCAAGTCATAGCATATGGCTCGCGACAGCTAAAGTCCCATGAGCAAAACTACCCGACACACGACCTGGAGTTAGCAGCAGTTATTTTTGCCCTGAAGTCTTGGCGACATTACCTGTTGGGAGAGAAATTTGTGGTATATACTGACCACAAAAGCCTACAATATATCTTCACCCAGAGAGACCTAAATTTGCAACAACGGAGGTGGGTAGAGTACCTGCAAATGTTTGACTTCATGCTCTCCTACATGCCTGGGAAGGGAAATTTAGTAGCCGACGCGCTAAGTAGAAAAGGGAAAGCTGAGGTTTCCATGAGAGAATGGAAAATGATGGAGCAGTTGGCAGTGCTTCAGGTGCAACCTGCTTTCAGCGATGAGGGAGCTATCCTGTGTCCTCTCACCGTGATACCAGGAGTTGTATCAGCGTGTCCGTGAGGGACAGTTAGGAGACGTTGATTGTGAGGTGATCCGGGCCCAGGATAGAGGCCGGAGAGCTGTCGAGGAGGCTGGACGAAGGAGTTGAGCATGAGCTGAAATTTCGGGGCGTCGATAGTACCACCTCCCTTGCGTGAGGATGTCTTGAGGGAATTTCATCATTCCCGTTTGGCTGTACATCCAGGAGGAACTAAGATGTATCATGTCGTTCGCGCACGATTCTGGTGGCCGGGGCTGAAACGGAGTGTAGCGAGTTTGTTTCCAGGTGCCTTACCTGTCGGCAAGTGAAGGCGAACACCAACGACCCGCTGGTCAATTGCGGCCTCTACCTGTAGGCGAGTGGAAGTGGGAGCATATTACCATGGACTTCGTGACGGGACTTCCTACCACTTCGGGAGGAAGGACATGATTTGGGTCATAGTGGACCGCTTAACTAAGTCAGCCCATTTCTTGGCAATTCGAGAGCGCGACTCTATCGGCACGTTAAGCCAGTTGTATGTTGATGAGATTGTCCGCTTGCACGGAGTGCCCTTGTCTATTGTTTCGGACAGGGATGCGCGGTTTACATCCCGGTTTTGGGGAGGTGTGCAGGAAGCCTTGGGAACCCGACTTAATTTGAGTACCGCATTCCATCCTGAGACCGATGGTCAGTCCGAGTGGACCATTCAAACATTGGAAGACTTGTTGAGGGCTTGTGTACTTGATTTTGGAGGATCATGGGCTTCCCACCTTCCTCTGGTGGAGTTTGCCTATAATAACGCTTACCGGCTTCGATTGGGATGGCCCCGTTTGAGGCATTGTATGGCCGACCGTGTCGGTCTCCATTATGTTGGGCGGGCTGGAGAGGCAGCTATGTTAGGACCTCAATTGGTCCAGGAGGCTACGGCAAAAGTTCACTGATTCGGCAACGCCTTCTTACGGCTCGGAGCGGACGAAGTCTTATGCAGATCGCCGACGCCGACCGTTGGAGTTTTTGGTGGGAGACCACGTATTCCTTCGTGTTTCTCCACGGAGAGGGCATAAGAGATTTGGGACTGGGTCCAAGTTGTACCCTCGGTACATTGGACCGTTCAAGATTTTGAGCAGAGTTGGACCTGTTGCTTATAGATTGGCGTTACCACCTAGTTTGAGCAGAGTTCATAATGTTTTCCATGTATCCCAGTTGCGGAAATATCATCCAGATCCCACACACGTGCTAGATTGGGGTACCATGGATCTTGGAGAGGATGTGTCTGTTGTCGAGGCACCCATCCGTATTGTAGATAGGCGCGAGAAGTAGCTGCGAGGTAAGACTATTCCGTTGGTTCGGGTGTTGTGGCAACACCGAGGGCTGGAGGAAGAGACCTGGGAACTTGAGACTGAGATGCGTGCTCATTACCCTGATCTGTTCGAGGACGAACAACTCTGAAGGAGGGGAGGAGGGCAAGCATCAAACTTCAACATAATCAGGTACTTGCCCAACTAGTTATGACCATGTGGAGTGCATAAATGTGTGAAATAATTTGTGATTTGTTGTGTATTAATTTGTGCTAGAGGGTGTTAGAGGCCTATGCTTTGGTTGTGATTGTTTTCTTTCATTCCACCTTTTCTTTTCGAGGACGAAAAGTCTTAAGGGGGAGAGGATGTAAGGACCCGTACCTTGAGTTAGTCACAGTTTTGCCTTATCAGTAGAGTTTTTCTTGATTTTGACCTAGTGAATGGGCTCAAATGAATTCACGTGCAAAAGGAAAGATGCTTAGAATGATGTCCTCTATCTACCACAGAAGTTTCAGACCAAACGGACGTGTATGTGAGGTGCACGTGAAATGGGTCCAATTCACGTGCAAGTGTGGTTGTCTTCTAAATGATGCAAGGAGTCTAGGGGTGAAGTGTGAGCGCATTTGGAGTGCATATGGAGTTGCACGTGAATTGGGAATTCACGTTCAAATTGGCGTGCAGCCATATTTTTGCATGGTTCCCTTGGTTTTGACATTCTAATAAACTTTCTCTAAAGGACCATGTTGAAATTCGGAGTATTTTGTCCTATATGGGTGCGGAAAGGTGCTAACTTGTGTGATCAAAACTACGTCGTTTTGATCATGGGTTTACTTAATCAAAACTACGTCGTTTTGATGTGGGTACTGTCTATATAATGAGGGCTTGAGTTTAAGTTTAGGGTTCTTGTGTTCTTCTTTGTTGCAGCTGCTGCCAGAGAGAGAGAGAGAGAGAGAGAGAGAGAGAGAGAGAGAGAGAGAGAGAGGGATCTCCGGGCAGTTGCCGTGGTGGTTCGCGTCGTTGGAAGGTGTTTAGCGTGGAGGTTAGGACAAAAGTCTGAGGTAGGGATTCATATTCTTCCTAACTCTCCTCTGTTCTAGGATATTCACCTATATATATATATGTAAATCCATATAGGTGTGATCTCCTATATGGATGTTGGCCTTCAGTGGCATGTTCTGTTGATTTTGATGTTGAATTTGGCCTGAGGATTTTCTGGGTTTGTTTATGCCCACCATGTGTTTGATGAAATGTCTGTGAGGCCTGCACACTATGTATTTGATAAAATGTCTGTGAGGCCTGCATGCCATGTATTCAATATAATGCCTGTGAGACCTTATAAATGGGTGTCTGATGATATACCTACGTGACTGTCATCACTGGTTTTCGTCTTTTGGGGTGAGCTCAAACTAGACCAATGGTGAGAATTTTTAGAGCTGCCACCAGCTGTTTTTGGGGTACAGTTGGATACCCTCTACTTTGAGTAGTCTTAAGTGTGTGGTCTGCGTTATCAGAGGTGGGTTCGGGAGTTGGTTACGTGTAGGGAAGGATTAGCACCCCTACAGCGCCCTTTCGGTATCTAATTTAGGAGGAGGAGGTTTTATTTTATTTGTACTGCTGTGATTGGGTTAAATTTCCTAAAAAGTCTATGATTTTTATTTGACTAAGTTATTTGTCGAAGTTATGGTTAAGATTGATTTACCCTAGATTTCTAAAGGGAATCCTATAAGTTTTTTTGGTTTTTGTTTGAAGTGGGGAATGAGATCCTATGGGTTGGCTTTGGGTTTTTGGTTTTGCTTTGGAGAAATTGAAGTCCTAGAAAATGATTTTTATCTTTCCTTTTTTGTTTTTGTTTTGTTTTGTTTTTTTGTTTTTTTGTTTTTTTTTTGTTTTTGTTTTGTTTTGTTTTTTTTTTTTTGTTTTTGTTTTGTTTTTTTTTTTGTTTGTTTTTTGTTTTGTTTTTGTTTGTTTGTTTTTTTTTTTGGTTAGAGAACATACATTTTTTTTTGTTTTCTATAT
The DNA here is from genome assembly GCA_023512835.1 of Taxillus chinensis. Lineage (NCBI taxonomy): Eukaryota > Viridiplantae > Streptophyta > Magnoliopsida > Santalales > Loranthaceae > Taxillus > Taxillus chinensis. The sequence continues at coordinate 43,792,590 of CM042092.1, read as the reverse complement.
TTTGTAAAAAAACATTTTGGTCTTTTTGTTTTTTTGTTTTTTGTTTTTGTTTTTGTTTTTTTTGTTTTTTGTGTTTTTTGCCCCCTTTTTTTTGGTTTTGGAAATGCATTTTGTGGTTATTTATTGAAAATGTTTTGAAAAAAAACATGTTTGCTTTTTTTTGTATTTTTTTTTTTTGAAATTGAAAATGCATGTATCAAAATAGATGTGGAGTGTGTGAGTGTGACATCCACAAAAATAAAATCACTCTCTTTTTTTCTTTTTCTTTTTTTTCATCCTTTCCCTTTGCTCTCTCTCTTTTTCTTTGTTTGTTGTTTTTTTTTTTTTTTTTTTTTTGTGCTATACTTTACATATTACAAGGTACACATATACAAAGGAAAGGGAAATACAAGGAAAACACAATGCAAACAATAAAAGAAAAAAAAGAAATACAAGGAAATATTAAGAGTTACATCAAATATCAAAATAAATAAGCTGAAAAGTAATGAAGAAATAAGGGCTGAACCGACTTTGAATCTTCTGCTTGAGCTCCCACTGATGCTGATGGTCACCACCTGCTTGGATCCAGCAAGATTTGACGAGGTTTGTAAAGGGGGTTTTTTTTTGGTATTTGAAGAGATGGATTTTCTGGGTTTGAGGTAGGAAGGCTGAAGTGGGCGTGAGAGAAAGGGGACTGGAAAAGGATGGGTGTCTGTTGTTTTTTTTTTTGCTTGCTGAACACGCAGGAAAAAGGGGGGCTGAAATTGGGATTGTTTTTTTGTTTTTCTTTTGCTGGAAGGGAGGGAGCTGTAACGAGAAAGAGGGAATGAGGAGTTGGAGAGGATGGGTCATTTTGATTTTGGGATAGGGAGCGTGTTGGATGAAACGTTGGCAGCTGGGTTTGATGCTTTTTTTTTCTGCTGAATTCTGGCTCTTCCCTCTGCTGAACTCTGTTTTTCTTCTTTTTTCTGGGTTTGAACTCTCTTTTCCTGTTTTCTCTCTCTTTCTTGCTGGGGACGAGGCTGGGGTGGAAAAAAACTTTTTGTGCGTGGGAGTCTCAGGTATAATCCCCTCCTTTTCTCTTTTCTTTGCTCTCTCAGAATTCTCTCTTTGATGCAGGGACGGGCAAGTTTTTTTGATGCAGGTTTGTTTCCTTTTTTTTTTTTTCAGAACTCTCTCTCCAACGAAGACCCACACTTTTCTTTTTTCTTTTCACGAATTTTTCCCTCAAAAAGCATCCCCCCTTCGCAGGGACTGTCAAATGCCTCTTAAAGTGCTGCAGAATGTCTTTGGCTGGACTCTCATAATTTCTGCATTTAATGCTCTATTATGAAGGCAGCATTTTTAATTGCAGGTTTTGTATTTTGTCCGGTGGACGGTGTATGCGGGAAAACAGGGGCAGCTCGTGATTTGCCTTTTTGGATTTGTAGTTTAGTAGCACATGTGACTGACAGGTCGTTGAATTATTCTTTGTTAGGTGGCCAGCGCAGAAAGAAGGTCCCGTGAACGACCAGCGAGAGAAAAAAAAAGGAGACCCGTGAGAAACAGTCGCCGAGGGAAACCAGCGAAAAAAAGAATCAGTGAAGTGTCGGCAGGTCGGAGTGTCGGCAGGTCGAAGTGTCGGCAGGGTCGAATTTCAGTGGGGCAAAAGTCAACGGTCAACGGGTCAAAGTGTCGGCAGGTCGAAGGTCAACGGGCCGAAAACTCAACGGTATTGCAGGTCAGGGTTCGAAGGTCGGAGTGTCGGCAGGGTCGGAGCTTCGAGGCTTCGAGGCTTCGGGGCTTCGGGGCTTCGAGGCTTCGAGCTTCGAGGCTTCGGGGCTTCGAGCTTCGGGCTTCGGGGCTTCGAGGCTTCGAGGCTTCGGGGCTTCGGGCTTCGAGGCTTCGAGGCTTCGAAGGTCAACGGGTCGCAGTGTCGGCAGGTCAACGGTCAACGGTCAACCCTGAAGTTTTTTTTTTTAACTTTTAATTACCTTTTTACCCCCACCAAAAATGCAAAAATGGATGACCTTCCAGGGATTGTTTGGGGAGATCCATATTCGCCTACATAGGCATTTTGAAGAGTTTCGCATGATCACTTTTGCGGGCAGTTTGACCAGGGGCATTGACCGTCTTTTGGCACATTTTGACTTTTCCAACGAAAGTTGTTTTGGCCATAACTTCTTCATTTTAAGTCCGATTTGAGCTCGGTCAAGTGCGTTGGTCTCCATTTTTCATCCTCCATCACCTGGTGTTGGTCTTGGGGCGCTTCAAGGACTTGTAGCAAAAGTCATTAATTTTGAACTTCCCCATCCGTGTCAATTGTATCCATCTCGTGCCGATTGGGGTAGACCATTCCTTGGAAGTATGGGATCATTGTGGACCTGTTCAACAAGGTATATGGCATGGGCAGAAAGGTATATCAAATGGGGTTAGTATGTCCGACCCGGACAAAATGGGGTCCAACAGTGACTGGTGTGTACTGTGTTTGATTTGTATTTGATTTTGAGCCTATGAGGCTGATGTGTGTCGCTTGTATCTGACCATGTTGGTCCTTCTGAGATAAAGTGTAAATGCTGTGCTGAGTTTACATGTTGAGATGTAATGCTATCTGTTCTGTTGATCTGTTTGAGACTGAGCTGAGATATAGGCCAGGCACAATAGCTGGACCCCTTTGAGATTTGGTCCAGGACGTGGTCCTGAGTCTCGGTGTAGCACTCACGACGGTGGGCTAAGTCTACACCCATTCCTGAGGGTAGGTATGGCGCCCGAGGAGGTGGTTGACCATATCTGACTCGGGTGGAAAATGTTGCATTGGTGTCCATGCAACATTCGCCTGGATGTGGTATGTCATGTCGCCGTGGTGGCGGGGTGTCCTCTGCCCTCCAGTGCGGGCTCAGGTAAAGAGTGTTTGCTGGGTGATGTTTGCCGCTTTAGCCTTAGGCACGACACGAGCACAAGCATACACATATCATGCATGTTGTAGAGCGGGACGGGTCTGGGGGAGACCGGATCCCTACTTGAGCTATGGTTTGCTCACCCCTCCTATAAACCGTTTTCTTTTGCAGGGTTTAGCAGGCGGTAGGTGAAGGCTGAGGAGCTAGGCCCCTGAGGCTGGGGGTTTTATGTTATTTCCTTTGTTGTACTCTGGTTTTATGTGTTTGGAATTTGGTTTGGTTTTTATTTGTGGCTTCATAGGGGTTTTTCCCCGACTGGGTTGTAATAAATATTTGGTCTTTGAAATGAAATAAAATGAGATGTTGTTATTCAATTTGTGTTTGTGTGCATGGTTTGGGAGCAGGAGCATGTCCCTTGGCATGTTAGCCTGGTTGTGCAGGTTTGGGACAGCACCCGTGCCAGAAGTCCTTTTAAGGTGCTTGCACCAACCCCTTGTCCCTTCGGGTGCGGGCATGGGCAGTCACTACTCATTTCCAAGTGGAAGGAAATTGGGGCGTGACACCTCTGATGGTGGAAATGGGCCCATGAAGTCGATACCCCAGATATTGAAGAGTTCAACTGGAAAAATTCCAGTTTGGGGAATCTCTTGCTTCCGTGTTATCCCCCCTGCTCGCTGACATTGATCACAGGCCTTAATGAAGGTATACACATCGCGGAACATGGTGGGCCTGTAGAAACCACTTTGCAAGATCTTGGCCATGGTCTTTTGAACTCCGAAGTGGCCAGCATAGTCAGATGAGTGATAATACTTCAGGATACTGTCCACTTCTTCTTCTAGTACACATGTTCGTATCATCTGATCAGCACATTGCCTGAACAGATACGGGTCATCCTAGTTGGTATAAAGGAACATGCATGAAAGTTCACAATATCAGCATACCATGGAACGTGAACTTCTGCTGAAAATAACTGCTCGTCAGGGAAGGTATCAGAAGTTGTTGCTTCATTGGACTGCCTTTCCCCTGACTCCAGCCTTGACAAATGATCTGCTACAGTGTTGGATGTGCCTTTCAAATCCTTAATCTCCAAGTCGAACTCCTAGAGAAGCAGAACCCATCTGATCAATCTGGGTTTAGCATCATTCTTTCTAAACAGGTACTTGAGGGCCGCATGGTCAGTATAAACTATCACTTTCGTGCCCAGCAAGTACGATCTGAACTTGTCGCAAGCGAAGACAACAGCTAGCAATTCTTTCTCCGTAGTTGTGTAATTTAACTGTGCATCATGGAGTGTTTGGCTAGCGTAGTAAATCGCCCGAAATACTTTGTCCTGCTTTTGCCCAAGAACCGCCCCAACTACAAAGTCGCTGGCATCACACATCAGCTCAAAAGGTTGCAACCAGTCTAGAGCTACTATTATAGGTGCTGAACTTAACTTCTCTTTCAGCACTGAAAATGCCTGAAGGCATTCTTCTAAAAAGACGAAGGGTACATCCTTTGCTAAAAGCATGTTGAGGGGCTTGGCGATCTTGGAAAAGTCTTTGATAAACCGCCGGTAGAACCCCGCATGACTCAGAAAGCTCCGGATGCCCTTCACATTTGTGGGTGGAGGTAGATTCTCAATTGTGGAAATCTTTGCTTTGTCCACTTCCAACCCAACCGTTGACACTTTATGCCCAAGGATGACTCCCTCCTTGACCATGAAGTGTCACTTCTCGCAGTTTAACACCAGGTCTTTTTCTTCACATCGGATTAACACAATTTCCAAGTTCGTGAGACATGGAAAATGAAGAGCCAAAAATGGAGAAGTCATCCATGAAAACCTCCATAATGTCCTCCACTAACCCCTAGAAAATTGCCATCATGCACCTCTGGAAGGTAGCAGGTGCATTGCAGAGGCCAAAAGGCATTCGCCTAAAGGCATACGTGCCAAAGGGGCACGTGAACGTTGTCTTCTCCTGGTCCTCAGGCGCAACAGCAATTTGGTTGTACCCGGAGTAGCCATCCAAGAAGTAGTAATAAGGGTAGCCAGCCAGGCGGTCCAACATTTGATCGATGAATGGTAATGGAAAGTAATCCTTTCGGGCAGCCTTCTTCAATTTCCTGTAATCAATACAAACTCGCCACCCGGTAACAGTGCAGGAAGGAATGAGTTCGTTCTTGTCATTGCATATCACCATCATTCCTCCCTTCTTTGGTACCAAGTGAACCGGACTCACCCAGGGGCTATCAGATATAACAAAAATAATCCCAGCTTTCCTCCACTACAATATTTCCTTGCCAACTACTTCCTTCATAGCAGGATTAAGCCTGCGTTGGCGTTCCACAGTAGGAGTAAAGGACTCCTCCATCAAGATTTTATGCATACAGACCGCCTGGCTAATACCTTTAAGATCATCAAGTGACCATCCAAAGCTTATGCTTCCTTAAAACATCAAGTAGCTGATTGCACTCTTCGGTCATTAAAGAGGTAGCTACTATCACAGGATATCTTCCCTGTGAATCTAAAAACTCATATCTTAAATGATCTGGGAGCTGTTTCAAAATTGGCAGTGGTTCCGTGGTTGTTGGAGAGTCAATTGATGAAGAGGGCTGCTGCTCAGCTTGCTCAACCAGGACCTCAAAGTTCTCTTCTGGATCAGCCTCAAAAAAATCAACTTGATGTAATTGGTGGTCCAAGTTAGCAGTAATCAGACTCTTTTCAAAGTACGCATCCACGAAGTCTGCAATGTGATCATTCCAAAAGCAACTGGAATGCCCATTCACCCTGCGCATTGATCTTTCCATATTAAACACCACCGCATCCTTATCCACACACAGCGTCAGCTCCCCTGAGTTAACATCAATCAAAGCCCTTCCTGTGCTAAGGAAGGGCCTTCCAAGAATCAGCTGGACACCTTTGTCTTCCTCCATATCCAAAACTACAAAGTCCACCGGGAAGATAAACCTATCCACCTTGATAAGTACATCTTCAATGATGCTAGCCGGTTTGCCTGTCGAACGATCAGCAAACTGCAAAGAGATTGATGTAGGCTTCATTCCCGTTAAGCCCAATCATCGATAGATAGTTATTGGCATCAAGTTAATACTAGCCCCTAGATCACAAAGGGCTTGCTCCAGCTGAGAGGTACCAATAGTGCAAGTAAGAGTGAAGCTACCCGGATCTTTCAATTTGGGTGGGAGCTTATGCTGTAGCACTGCACTTATATCATTTGTGAGAGCCACAATCTCACAATCAGTATAGCTCCTCTTCTTGGACAGCAGATCCTTCAAGAACTTAACATATTTTGGCATCTACTCCAAAGCTTCTATAAATGGTATGTTCACCTCCAGCTTCTTGAACATCTCTAAAAATTTTGTGAACTGCACATCCAACTTTTGTTTCCTCAATCTCTGAGGATATGGCATAGGAGGCTTGTATTGTATAGGAGTACTAGCTGCAGGTTGGCTGACTTTAGCCTTGTCTTCCTCCTCCACTTTCTGATCAATGCTTCCTCCTTGTTCCTCATGCTTATGTTGTTCAGTGTCCTCCTTGCTTGGCTTAGCTTCCTTTTCTCCAGATTGCAGTTCTTTCCCGCTTCTAAGCATAATGGCTTTGCACTGCTCTCTGGGATTTACTTCTGTGTTACTAGGAAAGGTGTTTGATGAAGATGGTTTGACTACATTTGCTAATTGTCCAATCTGCTGCTCGATATTCTTCATTGTAGCTCCAAGATCTTGGACAAAAGTGGTAAGAGACTCGATCCTTGTCTCACCCCTACTCATTCTGTCAGTTGCCTGCTTAGCAAACTGATAGAAGAAATTTCTCATCTCTTCATCTTTTGCTTTCTCCTTGTCCTCCTCCTTCTGTTGAGGCACCTTCTAAAAACCGGGAGGAAGTTGTGGCTGAGTAGTCTCTCCGTATTGCGCCATTCCAGCAACAGAGGCTGTGTTTTGCCTTTGCCATAAGTAAGGCTGTTGTTGAAATTGTGAAGGTCCTCCCTGATTCTAGAAATTGCTGGACTGAGGCGGATTTTGGAATTGGTTTGGATTCTGATACTGTTGCTGGAATCCTCCACCTCGATTCCCAATGTATTGGGCTTCTTCATACGGTTGGGCTGGAGCAGCATCTCCAAGAACAACCTGCTGGTCAGTCCTTCCCTCCATTCTCACAGCCATGACTGACATATGCTCAGTCAACTTCTCCATTTTCTTCGTAAGCTCATCCAGCTGATTTGAATTGGACACCTGCTTGCAATTGGGTCAGCCTTTGGACGTCGATCGATCGACCAGGTGACAATTGGATAAGGCCATTCTTTCTAGTAGTTCAACTGCAGCATTGGGTTCCATCATCATAAATGCTCCTCCAGCAGCAGCGTCAACCATGTTTCTAGTGGATGATTGCAAGCCCATGACAAATGATTCTACTTGCAACCATTCAGGTCTGCCATGGTTAGGACACCTCCTAACCAGATCCTTAAACCGTTCCCAAGCTTCATATAAGGACTCATCACCATGCTGAGTGAATTGGCTGATTTGACTCCTCATATGCATCACTCTTGTTGGTGGAAAATATTTGGGGAGGAACTTCTCTGCCATCTAGTCCCACGTCGTTATGCTCCCAGCTGGTAATGACTGGAACTAACCAAGCGCTCTGTCTTTCAGTGAAAATGGGAAGAGCCGGAGTTTAATGGCATCATCGGAGACGCCATTGATCTTGATGGTGTCACAAATTTGGAGGAACCTCACTAAATGATTGTGTGGATTATCCAGTGCTGAGCCTCTGAATGCTTCTTGGCCAACCATCTGCAGCAATGCTGATTTTAGCTCGAAGTTGTTAGCCTGAACTGGCACTCTCCAAATGCCGGAATACTCATCAGATAACATAGGCCTTAAATGTTCGTGGCTGCTGGCCACCTTGTCCATTGTTGTTCAGCTGACCTGCATTGTGTGCTTGGTCTTCTCGTGCTAGGTTGTCAGCCATGATATCTTCGCACACGTTCTATAAATTATCCAATTGCTGCTTAGTGACTGCCAATATCTTATTAGCTCTTCGCTGTTCTCGTAGAGTTCTTTCAATTTCGAGATCTAACGGCAGCAACTCGCCACGAGTGCGACGCATGCACTAAGGAATTTTATCAAACACTTGGCGTGTGCTACAAAAAGTCGAAAAAAAAAACAAATAATACCAAGCAGCACCACACCAAATGAAATCTAAACAAAAACAAAACAGAAAAGAAATGCTTCCAGATCACAAATTAATCAGCTTGCTAAATGTCACCTAAGCCTCACAACAGATTGGTTGCCATCCCCGGCAATGGCGCCAAAAACTTGACCTAAAGATTTTATGTGTGATATAGGTATGCAGCGAGTGCACTGGCCAAGTAATAAGTGGAGTATTGAAACCCTGATTATCAATCCCACAGGGAAGGAACTAGTGCCGAAAGACAGATGATCATTAAACTAACAGATTTGGTCCATGTCTGGAAAAATGATTTAAGTTGTGCAAATAGTTTAAATTCTGAATAGCTAAGCAAAAGTGATTAAATCAAATTGTTGGCAAGCAATGGGTATAGAAATTTCAGTGATTAAGGATCTAGGGTCACAATGTTTACCACCCAATGGATTGTAATAACCTGGATTATGGCTCTTGTTCTTGATTTAAGTTCTAATTCATGTTCATGTTGATTATCTCCTACTTATCTTACATTTGGTCAATGCTAAGATAGATTTAAGGCTTTTATCCCATTTGGTCCATGTGAATAAAAGTGATCAAGGTAGATAAACAATCTAATAGTTGTAGACTTGGTCTATCATACTACATTAAATCTAATTCACTAGTGCTCCACCCTAGACAAGGGCTAAGATTACCTAATTATGCATAAATCAGGCATTTGCTTTTATCCAAGTGAATTAAATAAGAACTGAACTTCATTTCATTGAACAACCATAAACCAAACTGATTACAACATATTGGGGGCTATATTGCTCCCCTAGACTAACAAAACTACTCCATAATCATAACGAAAGCAATAGAAATTACAAGAAAGAACATGATTACAGTACCAGGACAATAAAGGAAGAACCCAAGATGAACCAGGACTCCGGCCTCCAAAGACTTCGGCGTCTGCTGCCCAAAATCACTCCTCTCCAACTCTAGTGTCGCCAAGGACAATCTGATCTTTTAGCAATGGCTATAGCTCTTTTTCAGAACTCAGATCAGATTCTCTAACTCCAGATGATTTACAATGCCTCCCAAGCCCCCTATTTATAGGATTTAGTGGGCCAAATTAGGGTTACAAAAGGTGTGCCCTAATTATAAATGTGGTCGTAGCCGAAACGACGTCGTTTTGGTTAGTGACACTAATCGACGTTCTAGGCGCAATAAAACTCAAACTACACCAAATTTGACCCCAGCTCTTTAGATGAAAATGATTAAAACAACAAAACACATCATTTGGAGCTCAAAACTGCCTACACGCGAGAATGCACGTGAGAAGGTCCTTTTCGCGTGCAACTCCAAATCAGTCCAAATTTGCACCAAAGCTTCATTAAAACTTATAGAAAACATCCATGCATCAAACTCCTTGCACGTGAGAAACACCTTGTCGCGTGCACCTTCATTTTGCTCTTATTTTGCTTCCATCTTCTTCCTATAGCTTCCTCTTGAGTGTATGGAGTGATCTAGCCAAGGTGTGTGGGAAAAAGTTGCTCTAAAACCTGCGAAAAACATTCAAAAAGTACAACTACACACCAAATAAGGTCTTCCTAGGGGTTAGAACAAATATAAGCAAAATACCATGCAAATAGGCTCAAAACATACTCTAAAACACCCTAAATATGACATAGGATAATGGCATAAATGTGCGTTATCACCAGTTTAGCTTGGGTACTTTTCTCCTTACTTTCCTCTCATTTTTGGCATGGGGACCATGCCTTGGTTTAAGTGTGAAGGAGGGAAAGTGTTGCACACTTTTTATTCTTTTTATTTTGTTTGATTGCATGTTTTTATATTCCCTGTATATACATTGCATGCTTGATTGATTGCATGAAAGCTTGCTTGACTCTGGAGATAACATATGGTTTAGGATAGAGGCACATGTATCTACTTGAAGTATATTGTGTGTATTGGTAGTTATGCTTAGACTCTTTACATTATTTTCTCTATGCTTAGAATGATATCATTATATGCATGAGCTAGCACTTGGGTTCGTACTAAGTTTTTCATGATTAAATGCAAAAGCTTGCTTAATCTTTGGAGTTGTGTGATTAGAGAGAAACAGTCCATCATCACAATATTCCTTTTATGAGTGATTTTATCTCTTGGTTGATGAGCTTGGGCAAGTGCATGTTTGACCTACTTATGGTGATTGGTTTGTATTAGCTAAGATAGGCTAGAGTCACATGTTACAGTGATGTGGGTAGCCTAGTTGATGCTCCTTAGTATTGGCTCTACCTAATTTGAAAAAAAAAAAAACAAAAACAAAAACAAAAACAACAAAAAAAATCAGGAAAAACAGAAGAAAAAAAATAGTGCCAATTGTTGTAAATGGGATTTTATCATCTTTCGAGGATTACTTTGCCTCTCTCTACCAAATAATTATATTGTACACTTCATATTTTTCTGCCACTTTTATTTGTGTTAGTTACAATTAAGAATTTCTGAGCCTACATCTTTTATGGTTGAGAATCATTTGGGTAACTTACCTCTCATAGTGGCATGTGGCAAAGGCTACAGTTTGTGGTAAGACTGGATGTTTCACCATAAGAGAGGACTGCTTGTACTTACTTAAGGTCTGAAAACCCTTAGAGGTATTGAGAGCGAGTGGTGTGAGACTTACACTTGAGTGAGGCTGCCTTGTTTCATTTGTGAGGACTCCATAGATTTGCTTGTTATGATTTTAACTTAATTAACTTGGTTGTCCTCAGTAATGGTTAAGATTGTATATAATTGTTGGACTAAGTATAAGAAGGCAATGTAAAGTGTTTTGGGCTGCACTCTAATCATGCAATGCACTTTCATATGTTACATGTGTTTTCTGCTGACCATTATCTCACTTGTGATTTTTCCTTTCTTATTTTTTCTCTTGCTTGATTGAGTGTTCATTTCTATTCTTGCTCGGGACGAGCAAGGTTCAAGTGTGAAAGAACTGGTACGGTGGTCAAACAAGTCTTCAATTTCTCAAAGGTCTGCTGACACGCCTCAGTCCACTCAAACCTCGCTCCCTTGCTTGTCAAAGCTGTCATAGGGGCTGCTAGACGAGAAAATCCCTCCACAAAATGCTGATAATAGCCCACCAACCCCTAAAAGCTCTAGATCTCAAAAACATTAGTTGGCCTCCTCCAAGCTGATACTGCCTCCACCTTTCCTAGATCCACTGTAATCCCCTCTGTTGACACCACATGGCTAAGAATGTGAACTTCCTGCATCCAGAAGGTACACTTTAAAAACTTGGCAAACAAACGATGCTCTCTCAAAACCTGTAATACCACAGCCAAGTGCTCCTCTTACTCCTCTTAGGAACGTGAATAAACAAGAATGTCATCCACAAACCCCAGCACAAATGAATCAAGGTATGGGGCAAATACCTGATTCATTAGATGCATGAACACTACTGGTGCGTTAGTGAGCCCAAATGGCATCACCAACCACTCATAGTGCCCATACCTACACCTAAAGGCTGTACTTGGCACATCCTCTTTTCTCACTCTCAACTGATGATAGCTAGACCTCAAATCCACTTTGGAGAACCACCGTGCTCCACTCAACTAATCAAACAAGTCATCTATACGGGGTAGAACATACTTGTTCTTCACAGTCACCTAATTTAGTTTCCTATAATTGACTCACAAACGCAAGGAACCATCTGCCTTCTTTGCAAACAACACTAGAGCACCCCACGGTGAGGTACTCGGCCTGATGAAACCCCTCTCTCCAAGCTCAGCTAACTGCTTCTGAAGCTCCATCAACTCCACCAATCCCATACGATAAGCCACCTATGAGATGGGTCCCACTCGCAGTAGCAAATCTATGGTGAACTCCATGCTCCGCTCTGGAGGTAACTCCACCAAATCCTCAGGAAAGACATCCTAGAACTGATCCATTATGGCTAGCCATACCCTCTTACCCGAACTCCGCTCCTCCCAAACCCTAGTGCTGCTAAACGGTGGGTGACAACACCCCACATCTCTCGAGCTGGACTTGCTCTTCTTGCCTCATCACCCCATTCCCCACGCAAAGAAGCCACCTCTCCCGAGGGCGTAGTAAACACTACCCTCCTCCTATAACAGTCAATCCTCGCCTAAAAGGCTGCTAACTAGTCCATCCCCAGAAAAACATCAAAGGTATCCACGGACATCACATATAGATCAAACACAAGCACTACACTACTAATGGTCAGCTCACACCTGCAATACTTCTTCTTTAACCATGTAGTATGTCACGCCCCGGATTTCCAACCCGAGGAGACCGGAACGTGACCCTCCCTTTACCCAAGTTGGATAGAGGGGTTAGAATACAACATACACCTCACATTTTATATTCAGAGAACAACCTTATATTTATTGAGTCCAAACATAGCAAATACGTTCAAAACAAACTTTTATTACATTGAACTCCACATTACAATCTCCCCACTGGGGTTACAAAGTTACAAAAAGAAAAGCAGCACAACCCAAAATAATGATGAGCAAGCCACAAGGAGGACTTCCACCTTGGTGTTCCCACTTAACGCCTGTAGGTTCCTGTAAAGAAAACAACATGGTAGGAGGGGTGAGCAACCACAGCTCAGTAGGGATCATGTCTCCCCAACCCATCCCATGCACCTAATATCTACATGCCTTGTGTACAAGTGCTGTGTCGTGCTACAATTATTCTACCAGATATAATTACCGGCTATAACAGCAAATACAATCATACACGGGCTGGTACATAAACACTCCCGGGCTTCCACAGCCACCGGGTTCCAAGAACAGTCCCAGGCTTCCACAGCCACCGAGTTCCAAGAACAGTCCCGGGCTTCCACAGCCACCGGGTTCCAAGAACAGTCCCGGGCTTCCACAGCCACCGGGTTCCAAGAACAGTCCCGGGCTTCCACAGCCACCGGGTTCCAAGAACACAGCACACATAGTCACACTTAGTCACACAGACATAACATCGAACACTTAGCATGCAAAGCCTCACAGGTATAAAACCAAGCAATTCGTGTGCATAAATTCACAGACTCATAAACCCAGCCCGCACGGCATTTTCTCAAACATGTAGCAGGCATGCCACACAGGCATTTTATCGAACACTTTTCATGCATCACACGAACACTAGAAACACACCAAAATCGCCATTGAAGGCCAACATTCATATAGGAGATCACACCTATATGAATTTACATATAAGTATTATAGCAATAACAATGGAAACTTTACAAAATATCCACATGGCCTAACCCCGGAACATACCAGGAAAGACAGAACCCCTACCTCAAAGATCCTCCACGCTCTTGCCTCCACGCTTAATGCCGTCCAACCACGGGAATGACAATGACAGCCACGAACTGGAGCCCTCTCTCTCAATCTCCCTCTCTCTCTCTCTGTGACGGCTGCGGCGGCCGACAACAAAAAACCCTAAACCTAAAATAAAGAGAGCTCCTCTTTATATAGACCTCACTTATCAAAACGACGTAGTTTTGATAAATGAAATCCCACCATCAAAACGACGTAGTTTTGATAAATGAAATCCCACCATCAAAACGACGTAGTTTTGATAAATGAAACACACCATCAAAACGACGTAGTTTTGATAAATAAAACACACCATCAAAACGACGTAGTTTTGATAAATGAAACACACCATCAAAACGACGTAGTTTTGATAAATAAAACATGAACTAACCACTCCGCTTCCACACAGGACAAAATACCCACAATCCGAACATGGTCATTGTCACACGCAGCCTCTACACGCTCCCCCTTGAGCTCATTACACTCTCTAACAACCAAGCCACGAAGACTCGTAGAAACACTCCTTCGAAGATTAGCTGGAAACGCGGCCTCGAAGATCTATCTCGAAGATCTAACTTTCGACCCTCAAACCTTCGAACTTCGACCATCGGTCTTCGACCCTACAACCCAAATCTTCGGGTCTTCCACCTTTCGACCCAAGCGTTCGCCCAAGGTATTGTTCATCTTCATTCCAGCTTGTTCTACCCAAAACACGGGTCATTACATCCTCTCCCCCTTAAGACTTTTCGTCCTCGAAAAGAAACAACATGCAAGGAAAACAAACACATGCGGCCCATTTGCAAGACAGCGAGCCACAACGCCCAGATGGATCACACAACATAACAGGACATCTCAAACACATTTTGCAATCTCAAAACACATCTCAATAAAAATACCAGTTTACAAGTAGAAATACAAATACACCAAAGCATGAACCACAAAAAAAAAACACATCACTACAGCCACCTCCCCCCCTTAAGATTGTTCGTCCTCGAACAACTTTGGGTGTTGCTCACGCATCGCGGACTCACATTCCCATGTCTCCTCCTCAATGCCACGGTGCTGCCACAGCACGCGAACCAAAGGAATAGCACGACCACGCAAAAGCTTCTCTCGCCGATCTAGGATACAGATAGGGGCCTCAACAACGGACATGTGATCCTCAATGTCCAATGTCCCCCAATCAATGACATGAGTGGGGTCAGGGTGATACTTCCTCAACTGGGACACGTGAAACACGTTGTGCACTCGACTCAGCCGCGGTGGTAACGCTAACCGGTAGGCCACAGGCCCCACACGATCCAGAATCTCAAAAGGACCAATAAACCGTGGAGATAGCTTGGAACCTCGCCCAAACCGTCGATGTCCACGACGTGGAGAGACACGAAGGAACACATGATCACCAACAGAAAACTCCAAAGGTCGCCGCCGCTGATCCGCATAAGATTTCTGCCGACTCTGAGCGGATAACAAACGCTGACGAATCAACTTAACCTTCTCGGTAGCCTCTTGAACCAACTGCGGTCCCAAGAGAGCTGTCTCCCCCACCTCGGTCCAACACAAAGGTGATCGACACGGCCGCCCATACAACGCCTCAAAAGGAGCCATCCCAATGGATGCCTGATAACTGTTATTGTAGGCAAACTCCACCAAAGGAAGGTGAGTTGCCCACGAACCCCCAAAATCTAACACACAGGCCCGTAACATGTCCTCCAACGTCTGATTCGTCCTCTCTGTCTGGCCGTCAGTCTCAGGGTGAAAGGCTGTACTCAAGTGAAGCTTGGTCCCCATAGCCGCCTGCAAACCTGTCCAGAAACGGGAAGTGAACCGCGAATCCCGGTCAGAGACAACCGATGATGGTACTCCATGCAGTCTCACAATCTCGTTCATGTATAGCTGACTCAAGGTCCCAATGGAGTCCCGCTCGCGAACAGCAAGGAAATGGGCCGACTTTGTGAGTTGATCCACAATCACCCAAATCATATCCTTCCTCCCAAGTGGTGGGTGGAAGACCGATCACAAAGTCCATCGCGATGTGGTCCCACTTCCACTCCGCTATGGGCAATGGTCATAACATGCCCACCGGCCGCTGATGTTCCGCCTTCACCGCCGACACGTGAGGCACCGCGAAACAAAGGCAGCCACATCGCGTTTCATCCCAGGCCACCAAAAATGTCCTCGAAGCGCATGGTACATCTTCGTGCCCCCTGGATGCACAACAACTCTAGATTGGTGAAACTCCCTCATCACCTCATCCCTGAGGGAAGAAGCTACGACCAACCGCCCTTGAAACGACAACTCATGCTCGGGACCCTCTGTCCGGTCCTCGGATAGCTCCCCGGCCTCAATACGGGCACGGAGAACCTCACACTCGATGTCACCCAGTGTCCCTCCCGGACGCGCTGGTACAACTCGAGCACAACCACCAAAGGACTCAGGATTGTCCCACCATCACGAACAACGGGCTGCAGCCGCAACATCGCCAATCGCTCCATCGGCTTCCACTCTCTCACGGCCACCTCGGCTTTCCCTCTCCTGCTCAACGCGTCGGCTACAACATTACCCTTGCCCGGGGTATAGGCAAGAGTAAAGTCAAAGGTCCGCAAATACTCCACCCATCTCCTTTGCCTCAAATTCAAGTCCTTCGAGTAAAGATGTCCTGAAGGCTCTTGTGATCCGAGAACACCACAAACTTTTCCCCCAAGAGGTAATGCTGCCAACTCTTCAGGGCGAAGATGACAGCCGCTAACTCAAGGTCATGAGTAGGATAATTCTGCTCATGAGGCTTCAGCTGCCTCGACCCATAAGCAACCACACTGTGCTCCTGCATAAGCACACACCCCAAACCAACCCTGGACGCATCACAGTATACCTCATACGGAATATCCTCCCTAGGCAACCTCAACACAAGTGGGTGGTCAAACGGGTTTTGAGAGTCTCAAACGCCCGCCGGCACTTGTCTGTCCACTCAAATTTCACTCCTTTCCTAGTCAACGCCGTCATAGGAGCCGCCAAACGGGAGAACCCCTCTACAAAACGGCGATAATAGCCTGCCAAACCAAGAAAGCTACGAATCTCGAAAACATTGGTTGGCCTCTCCCATGATGATACCGCCTCAATCTTAGCTGGGTCCACCCTAACTCCCTCAGCTGACACCACGTGGCCAAGAAAGTGAACCTCCTGCAGCCAAAACTCACACTTGCTAAACTTAGCAAACAGCTGCTGGTCCCTCAAGGTTTGCAACACTGTTGCCAAGTGCTCCACATGCTCCTTCTCGGTCTTGGAATACACCAAGATATCGTCGATAAACACCACCACGAACGAGTCTAAGTATGGGGCAAAGACTTGGTTCATCAAATGCATAAATACTGCCGGCGCATTAGCGAGCCCAAAAGGCATCACTATCCACTCGTAGTGCCCATACCTGCACCGAATGGCCGTCTTAGGGATGTCTCCCTCCCTAACCCTCAACTGATGATACCCCGACCGTAAATCTATTTTGGAAAACCACTGGCTCCACTCAATTGGTCAAACAGGTCATCTATCCGAGGCAACGGGTACTTGTTGTTCACAGTCACTGAATTCAGCTTCCTGTAGTCAATGCAGAGACGAAGTGTGCCATCAGCCTTCTTAGCAAAGAGCACCGGAGCACCCCAAGGTGAAGTACTCGGTCTGATATACCCCTGGCCCACCAACTCCTCGATTTGCCTCTGAAGTTCCCTCAACTCAGCTGGCCCCATACGATACGCTACTTGGGAAATCGGACCCGTCTCCGGCACCAACTCAATGGTGAACTCCACACTCCTCTTAGGTGGCAAACTCCTCAACACTTCAGGAAAAACATCCTGAAATTGGTCCACAACAGCGGGCCACACCCTCTTTTCCACCTTCCCCTCCTCAGCAAAGGTCGGGCGCCAACCTGTGGGTAATGGCACCCCACCGGTCCAACACCGGCTCGGCCCGACTCGCCTCACAGTCCCACTCCCCCCTGCAGGGTGCAAGAGGTCCCTACAGGTGTCACGAAGGATACCCGCCGCCGATAACAGTCTATCTTGGCCTGGAAAGCCATAAGCCAATCCATACCCAAGATCAGGTCAAACGTACGCAAAGGCATCACATGCAAGTCAAAACGCAGCTCCACCTCTCATATGGTTAACACACAGTCACGGCAAACACGCCACACCTCAATCATACCCCCACTGGAGACTCAACAACTAGGGGCTTCGCTGCCTCCACACAAGCTAACCCCAAGCTATCTATCACAAGCTCAGCAACAAACGAACACGATGCACCCGTATCGAAAAGAACAGAAGCTAATGTACGGGAGATCAAAAGGGTACCTCTAACCACCGATGGTCTGCTCCACCCTCGCCTGGTGGGGGTGGTAGTTCAGCCTCCTCCGGGTACGTCACCTCCAGCGCAAACACCCTCCCTTGGCCCGTGCCACTGGTCGGCTCACTCGCTGGGCGCTTCCCGCCAAGGCTGCCTCCAGCTTCAGTCTGCTGCCGCTCCGGCCTCCCCTGAGGTCGGGTCTGATTCGATCCTGCCTGACTAGCCGGCCACTGACGAGCTGGTCGCTCTGCTGGTGCATGGAAACTGGCATCACTCCTTGTGCTGGATGTCATGCCTCCAACTCCCCTGTTGCCACTCCGGCAAACCCGGCTCAGATGGCCCTCTCGTCCACAACGATGGCATTTCCAGTCCCTCTTTGGACACTCCTTCCTCAAGTGGCCTTGCTCCCCACAAGCGAACAACCGCCGGGGAGACCTCTGCGGTGACCGCCCTGTCTACCACCGCCAAAGCTAGACCTCCCTGGGTTAACCAATGTCTGTCCCCTGCTGCGGAAGGAACTGCTATCTCTCTCCTCAGTCTTAGGCCTCTTGGACCCCGAATCGCGTTCAGACCCACCTTGCAACTGACGACCCTGATGGACCTGCCTCCCATCCTCCAGTTCCCTCTCAGCTATACGTGCTGTCTCAACGACCTCAGCATATGTCCTCAAACGTAGAATCGCCACCCTCTCCCTAAGGGCTGGCCTAAGACCCAGAGTGAACTTGTGGGCCTTCAGGTCCTCCTTTGCCACCGTCTCGGGGGCAAACCTACTCGGACTCCGGAACTCCCGCTCATACTCGGGCACCGTCTTTGATCCTTGCTTCAGGCTGCCAAATTCCTCTCTCTTCGCCATCTCAAAGATTCCGGGAAGAACTCATCATGGAAGAGCTGTAGAAACTCCTCCCAAAGCATGAACTGCACCGCACGGCTCCCCGCGACACTCAACCACCACTCCAGAGCATCCCCTTCCAGCTGCCGAATGGCCAGTCTCACCTTGTCCTCCTCCCGGGGTAGGAGAAAGGAAAACACATGCTCGATCTGCCTCAGCCAGTGCTCAGCTAACACTGGGTCCTCCCCCCCTTTAAATCGCGGAGGTTGTTCCTTCCGGAACCGTGTCACCACATCATCCTCTGCACGAGTCGGTATACCACGCGGAGAAACTTCATGCTCACGAGGCAGTTCTCCTACTGGTGGTGGTGGTGGTGGCACCACTTGCTGTGCTGCCATCTCACGGCGCACCTCCTCCCGAACGTCCTGCCGGAGTCCCTCCCGTAGCTCTCGTACCTCCAGCCGGATGCCTTCTTGTAGCTGTGCCAGTAACAATGCATGCCCTCTAACGGACGGTCCCGCACCCGGACCCTCATGGGCAGATGACTCATCAGCCACTGCCCCGGATGCACGTGTCACTCTCCTCGGCGGCATTCTTACTACACGAAGTAAGAAGCACAAACGTCAAAACAAATTTTATAATCTATCGCGTCACTACCTCTACCCCGTTGATCAATTCCACTATCACATGACATTACACACATACATTGCATCAATCGCATTGCACAGTTCAGTACACATTGTTAAACAAATCAGAGTTGCACATTTCACTTAATCATATGATCTTATCCACAGTTTAGCATACATTCACAAAGAAATGCAACTAGTGCCCTAATGCCAATGCATGCAAATCCTACCACAAGACTGGACTACCCCAAGTACACCTTAGAGGCTCCAAGAGGACCATGTTGATCAGGCACGTCCCTCCAAGCTCCTCCAAAGGACTCAAG
This sequence comes from Taxillus chinensis, assembly GCA_023512835.1. NCBI lineage: Eukaryota > Viridiplantae > Streptophyta > Magnoliopsida > Santalales > Loranthaceae > Taxillus > Taxillus chinensis. Next base: position 43,773,149 of record CM042092.1, on the reverse strand, counting down.
ATAACCAAGTCCGCCCACTACCATAGGCCAACTAGACCATGCTCTGATACCATATTGTCACGCCCCGGATTTCCAACCCGAGGAGACCGGAACGTGACCCTCCCTTTACCCAAGTTGGATAGAGGGGTTAGAATACAACATACACCTCACATTTTATATTCAGAGAACAACCTTATATTTATTGAGTCCAAACATAGCAAATACGTTCAAAACAAACTTTTATTACATTGAACTCCACATTACAATCTCCCCACTGGGGTTACAAAGTTACAAAAAGAAAAGCAGCACAACCCAAAATAATGATGAGCAAGCCACAAGGAGGACTTCCACCTTGGTGTTCCCACTTAACGCCTGTAGGTTCCTGTAAAGAAAACAACATGGTAGGAGGGGTGAGCAACCACAGCTCAGTAGGGATCATGTCTCCCCAACCCATCCCATGCACCTAATATCTACATGCCTTGTGTACAAGTGTCGTGTCGTGCTACAATTATTCTACCAGATATAATTACCTGGCTATAACAAAGAAATACAATCATACACGGGCTGGTACATAAACACTCCTTGGGCTTCCACACCACCGGGTTCCAAGAACAGTCCCAGGCTTCCACGCCCACCGAGTTCCAAGAACAGTCCCGGGCTTCCACGGCCACCGGGTTCCAAGAACGATCCCGGGCTTCCACGACCACCGGGTTCCAAGAACAGTCCCTGGCTTCCACAGCCACCGGGTTCCAAGAACACAAGACACATAGTCACACTTAGTCACACGGACATAACATCGAACACTTAGCATGCAAAGCCTCACAGGTATAAAACCAAGCAATTCGTGTGCATAAATTCACAGACTCATAAACCCGGCCGCACAGGCATTTTCTCAAACATGTAGCAGGCATGCCACACAAGGCATTTTATCGAACACTTTTCATGCATCACACGAACACTAGAAACACACCAAAATCGCCATTGAAGGCCAACATTCATATAGGAGATCACACCTATATGAATTTACATATAAGTATTATAGCAATAACAATGGAAACTTTACAAAATATCCACAGGGCCTAACCCCAGGAACATACCAGGAAAGACAGAACCCCTACCTCAAAGATCCTCCACGCTCTTGCCTCCACGCTTAATGCCGTCCAACCACGGGAATGACAATGACAGCCACGAACCTGGAGCCCTCTCTCTCAATCTCCCTCTCTCTCTCTCTCTGGACGGCCGCGGCGGCCGACAACAAAAAACCCTAAACCTAAAATAAAGAGAGCTCCTCTTTATATAGACCTCACTTATCAAAACGACGTAGTTTTGATAAATGAAATCCCACCATCAAAACGACGTAGTTTTGATAAATGAAATCCCACCATCAAAACGACGTACTTTTGATAAATGAAACACACCATCAAAACGACGTAGTTTTGATAAATAAAACATGAACTAACCACTCCGCTTCCACACAGGACAAAATACCCACAATCCGAACATGGTCATTGTCACACGCAGCCTCTACACGCTCCCCCTTGAGCTCATTACACTCTCTAACAACCAAGCCACGAAGACTCGTAGAAACACTCCTTCGAAGATTAGCTGGAAACGCGGCCTCGAAGATCTATCTCGAAGATCTAACTTTCGACCCTCAAACCTTCGAACTTCGACCATCGGTCTTCGACCCTACGACCCAAATCTTCGGGTCTTCCACCTTTCGACCCAAGTGTTCGCCCAAGGTATTGTTCATCTTCGTTCCAGCTTGTTCTACCCAAAACACGGGTCATTACATGGTAACACCCATGGGTGATCCCCCAAGAAGAGGTCTATCAGTCTCAACACACTTTATCCCAAGACTCTCTACTAAAGACTCAGCAATCAAAGAACATGATGCACCAGTATCAAAAAGAAAAGATATTATAGTGCTCGAGATAAGAATCGTACCCCGAACAACTAATGGTCATACCACCTCCTCCTCTGGAACTGTAGATATGAGGATAAACACTCTGCCTTGACCTCCTATAGCCTTAGATGTCTGACCTCCCATGCTCCCTTGGTTTCCACCAGATTGCCTCATTGTGCAGCCCTGCAGTTACCCCTCCAGCCTCCAAACAAGCTAGGCTTGGTTGGACCCTGCCTCGCTAGCATGCCCTGGACGCGCTGGCCTCGCTGGCGTCCCAAATTGAGCTTTGCTCTGTGAGGGCCTTCCCTGAGGTATGAATATCCCCTTTTCGAATTCAAAGAAAAATACTAGAAAATTAAATTCTCACTCCTTTAAAATATGAAAATTGAGATTTAGTGCAAAATCTTGGAAAAATCTAGTTTTTCGTAGAGGTGACTTTTTGGAAAGTAAGGTTAACGCTTTTAGAAAAATCCCCAAAAATCAGATTATCTTAGTTATAAGATGGGGATTCAATGCCGGGACTTTGTATTGCAAGAAAACAACTTCTACCAGTATCCTCTTCCTTGGTCAAGGCATGAAGACATATTTGTGAAGACTGGCCTCAGTTATAAGGGAACTATTGTGAACTATATGCCATACTAGTGTTAGTATGTTGGTTTGAGGATTTGGGACTTGGGCTATATGCCTGGTTTGTGTTCTCACCGTGATGTACAGATTGTGTTATGTGGTTGACTTGATAGGCTAAGGCTTGTGTTGAGCCGTTGAGCTCGTGGAGCTAGGGCTGAGTGCCCTAAGCTGGAATCCCGTGGAGGATTGTGGACAAGCCGTTCTGTGTGGACAGGTTGGGTCCTGATGTTTGTTTTCAGGCTAAGACCTGATGATTGTGCACACTACATGGTGCATGAGTACACTAAGCATATAGTATAGACTTATATGTTTACATGATGTGGAGTTTTAGGGTCACCTACTGGTCTCGTAGCTCACCCCTACTTGTTGTTTACCCTTTTTAGGTGTGCCTTGAGACTAGTGGAGGACTTTCTTCCAGGAGGACGTGCCCACTACTCTGATGTATGATACAGTACTGTATTCTGTATTGTTTTGTGTGATATCCCGAATAAGGGTCCGTAGACAGTTGTATTACACACTGTTTATCATGTTATGTTTGTATAATTGTTTAACCTATTTTATGCATGTTAATGTATGGGAAAGTATAGGATTCCCCTTGATGTATGACTGTATAGAGTTGCATATTTGAGACAGTACCCGCAATGTAGTCTCCTTTGATGCTAGTCACCTACCCCTTGACCTTTCGGGTGCGGGTAAGGGGAAGTCATGTTCCTGATTCTGGGTACCCTGGAATTCGGGGGCATGACATGCTCTTCCCGCTATGAGCTGGCCCATTGGATACTTGGCCTTCTCCCTTGCTAAAACACACTTTGCTGATGTGGCCTACCTTGCCACATTTAAAACAAGACACGTGGCTCTTAGGACAGTCTCTTTTCCAATTTAACTCCTCACCAGCTACAACCACTAGGAAAGCTCTGAAAGCTGCTAGTCTGACCCCCAGGAAAATGGGGTCTACTTGTCACGCCCCGAATTTCCAACCTGAGGAAACCGGTTCGTGACTCCCCTTTACCCAACCCGATGGGTAGGGGGTGGATGTACAAAACAAATATTCATGCAGGCCAGTGTATACATTCACGACTGATAGTCACAAAGTTGTAAATTAAATATCTTTATTAATCTTCAATTTGTTCTTACTGTTCATTACTAGCTATTTAATGGTTGGAGTTACTTAGGCATAAGAAAGTACCTGTTTGTGGCTCAGTGTTTGGTGTATGGTGTTAGTGATTCAAGTATTTCAACTTAACTTAAAAAAATATTGTCGTTTATATGCAACAAAGGGTTGTGTGAGGAAAATAGCAGAGTGAATAATCCATCAAGGGAGAGCATAAAATGCAACATTGTAAGGTTATTATTTAAAAGAAGTGTGTTTTAAAAAAAAACAAAAACAAAAGCAAAAGTTTTGCAGAATAAAAGCCATACTGGCTCAATTGTGTTTATTTAGAATGTTGAGCTCAATTCTTTGGCTCAAGCTGTGTTTTATCAGTCATTAGAGTAGAGTGTGCGTTCATTGAGCAAAGCAAAGTGTATGAGTTGCAAAAAGTAGACTAGAGGGTGTGTTTTCCTTGACGAGCACAATGGGGACCTCTCATGTTTACGTGGCAAAAACTTAATCAATAGCTAGTAGTGAGTGTAAGAGTAGATCCTTAGCTGTTTGGCATTGATAGTAAGGCATGAGAGGAGAGAAAAGAAAGTTATATTTGAGTGAGGCTGCTCTAACCTTGGTAAGGACTCTCAGGGGAAGCTAAGTTTCATTTTATCCTTGCATGTTTGCTTCTATCTGAACTGTTAGTAATGATATTACATGGTTGTTGGACTTGATAGTAAGGGCATGTTTAGATTAATTTGTGATTCATTTTAGCTATTGGAATGTCTACTTCATCATGATAGAGTTGTATGTCTTGGGAAACCATGCCTCTCTTGTTTGTTAGTTTATTCTTTCTTTTCAGTTTGACTGTGTGTTTGTTTCTTTTTTGCTTGAGGACAAACAAAGGTTCAAGTGTGGGGGAATTTGATAACGTGCATTTATGCCGTTCTCCTAGGCCTTATTTAGGGTGTTTTAGAGTATGTTTTGTACCTATTTGTATGATATTTTACACATATTTGCTCTAACCCCTAGGAAGACCTTGTTTGGTGTATAGTGGTACTTTTTGAGTATTTTTGGCAGGTTTTGGAGCAACTTTTTCCCACACACCTTCGCTAGATCACTCCATACACTCAAGAGAAAGCTATAGGAAAAAAAAGGGAAGCAAAATGAAGGCAAAATCAAGGTGCACGTGAAAAGGCTTTCTCACGTGCATTCTCACGTGCAAGGAGTTTATTGCATAGATGCCTTCTACAAATCAAGAGGAAGCTTTGGAGCAAATTTGAGTCGAATTGGAGCTGCACGTGAAAAGGGTCTTCTCACGTGCATTCTCGCGTGCAAGCATTTTTGAGCTCCAAATGATGTGTTTTGTTGTTTTAATCATTTTCCTCTAAAGAACTAGGGTCAAATTTGGTGTAATTTAAGTGTTATTGAGCCTAGAACGTTGAATAGTGTCACTAACCAAAACGACATCGTTTTGGCTGCGACCACATTTATAATTAGGGCATACCTTTTGTAACCCTAATTTGGCCCACTAAATCCTATAAATAGGGGTCTTTGGAGGCATTGTAAATCATCTTGAGGGAGAGAATTTGATCTGAGTTCTGAAAAAGAGCTATAGCCATTGCTAAAAGATCGGATTGTCCTTGGCAAGGAGTGATTTGGGGCAGCAGACGTCGGAGTCTTCGGAGGCTGGAGTCCTGGTTCATCTTGGGTTCTTCCTTTATTGTCCTGGTACTGTAATCATGTTCTTTCTTATAATTTCTATTGTTTTTGTCATGATTATGGAGTAGTTTTGTTAGTCTAGGGGAGCAATGTAGCCCCCAATCTATTGTATTCAGTTTGGTTATGGTTGTTCAATAAAATAAAATTCAGTTCTTGTTTAATTCACTTACGTGAATGGAAATGCCTAGTTTATGGATAATTAGGTAATCTTAGCCCTTGTCTAGGGTGGAACACTAGTGAATTAGATTTAATATTGTATGATGGACCAAGTCTGTAACTATTAGATTATTTATATACCTTGATCACTTTTATTCACATGGACCAAATGGGATAAAAGCCTTAAATCTATCTTAGCATGGACCAAATGTAAGATAGGTAGGAGATAATCAACATGAACATGAACTAGAACATAAATCAAGAACAAGAGCCATAACCAGACTATTACAATTGATTGGGTGGTAAACATTGTGACCCTAGATCCTTAATCACTGAAATTTCTATACCAACAGCTTGCCAACATTCTGATTTAATCACTTTTCATTCAAACTATTTGCACAACAAAAATAATTGTCCAGACATAAAATTAACCTGTTAGCTTAGTGCTTGCTGCTTAACAGCATTAGCTACCTCCCTGTGGGTTCGACAACCAGAGTCGCAATATTTTTCAATGGTAAAGCAGTTTCGGGATGCGCAATACAGGCTTGGCACGAAAATAAAACCTTTTTAAAATAAAATGGATACGGGGTCGCTCGTCACTACATCCTGAGTTGAAAAATAATTTTCTTGAAATTTTTTTGAAACCCAAGTTGCCTTCTCGAGTTTAAAACTTAAAAACAACAGTTAAAAAATACCCAATTGAAAATTTTAAAACCCTATAACCGCCATCTTTTTTTCTTTCCCTCCTACCTCATTCCACGTATCACCTTCTCATTTGGTTTTAAAATAAAACAAAAACAAAAAAACAAAAAAATAAAAGCAAACGCGGTCAACTTTTCTCTCTCTCCATCTCGTGTCGTCTCTTTTACGCAGGCAACAACGCAGCACACTACTTCTTCTTCCCCAGGCATATGGACCCTCCGGGTATGAATTCCTTCCCCTTTTTCCTTCCCCTCTTTCCCCTGCCTTGCTGAAACCAGCTCTCCTTCCTGCCACTGCACAATCGGCCGAACCTCCCCATACCTCTCTAGTCCCTACACCCTACCAGTGATGCCAAACCCATCTCCAAATCGTGTCCTTGCTGCTCTCGATTCAAAAACCTTAACCCTCCTCTATTTAAACCCACATCGAACCAATTAAAAAGGGGGGCTCTTAATATCTCCTTTTTCCAACTGTAATTCACAAAAAACCCCTTTTATCTCCTTCCAAGTTCAACCGAACTCGCAAGAGCCCCCACTCCGCTTGACTGGAAATCTGTTGCCAGCCACTGTGGAGTACACAAGTCATTCGAGCCCATCGCCTAGCCCGTCCATCATTCCCCTTAAAGACCCCTTCCTCTTCATATCTCATTTTACCAGATTTCCATGTCTACACACTTGGCTCCTTTGAATCTGACGGAGGCTTCCCCCTGACTGGATATCATCTCACCTGCCGTCCCAATTCGCCCTTGTACCTGCTCCTCCACCAGTGACTTACCATGGCTGTAATGACCCGTGTTTTCAGATGTGAGGAGTTAGTCACAGTTTTGCCTCTAGGGGTTGAAATTATAGGGTTTTAGGGAGTTTTCTTCCCACACACTTTAGTTAAAACACCTTGTTTGTTGATGGGCAAGTTTGAGGTAAGAGATGAGCCCAAGAGGGAACCTTTGGGAGGTGCACGTCACAATGCATGTGACAATGGCTTGTCACGGGCAGGGATGTTTTTGCATGGGAGCCTTCCAGACATTGTTATAAGGCTTGGGGCAAAATCCTAGGGTATTTGGAGCTGCACGTGATATCCCGATATCACGTGCAAGAAGATTATTGTATGCCTGCCTTTTACATGATACAAGGAACCTTGGGGAAGAATTTCACATCAATTGGAGCTGCACGTGATATGGGGATATCACGTGCATTATGGCGTGTAGCCATGTTTTTGCATCATCACCTTGGTTTTGTTATTCTAATAATCTTTTCCCAAAGAGGCATGTTGGAATTATGGGTATTTTGTCTTATGTGGATGCGGGAAGGTTGTAGCCTGTTCCATTAAAACTACGTCGTTTTGATGCTGAGGTCCACTTAATCAAAACTACGTCATTTTGATGTTGAGGTGTCTATATAAGGAGGAGGAGCCCCTTTGTGTTGTGGTTTTAGGGTTCTTCCGCCGCAGCCGTCGCAGAGAGAGAGAGGGAGGTTGAGAGAGAGAGCTCCAGATTGTGGCTATCGTTGTCATTTCCGTGGTTGGACGGCATTAGGCGTGGAAGCAAGAGAGTGAAGGATCTTCCAAAGGTAGGGGTTTTGTCCTATTCCTTGAACCTATCCCAGGGCTTAGGCCTTGTGTTAGGTAATCTGTGGTTATCTGGATATATATATATATTTATACGTAAATCCATATAGGTGTGATCTCCTATATGGATGTTGGCCTTTAATGGCATATTATTTGATATTATGCCTGTGTCGCTATGCAAGTTAAGTGTTTGATATTATGCCTATGTGGCTATGCAAGTTAAGTGTTTGATATTATGACTGTGTGACTGATGCATGTTATGTGTTTGGTTTTATGCCCGGTGGTTGTGGATGCCCATGGCTGGTTATGTGAAGCCCGGTGGCTGTGGAAGCCTGTGGCTGGTTATGTGAAGCCCGGTGGCTGTGGAAGCCTGTGGCTAGTTATGTGAAGCCTGATGGCTGTGGAAGCCCGTGGCTGGTTATGTGAAGCTCGGTGGCTGTGGAAGCCTGTGGCAGATTGTGAGCCTATGTGGCTGTGTTGGCATGTTTTTAAATGTGATTATACCTGTTCAAATAGTATTTCCATGACACTGCACTTGTGCACGCCCTCATGTAGATGCTAGGAGCATGAGATGGGTTAGGGAGACATGATCCCTACTAAGCTGTGGTTGCTCACCCCTCCTACTGTGATGTGTTTTCTTTCAGGAACCTACAGGCGGTAGGTGGGAACACCAAGGTGGAAGTCAGTTCTGTTTTGTGGCTTGTTTAATGTTATTTGTATTATATTATTTTTGTGAGGCCTTATAACCCCAGTGGAGAGATATTGTAAAGGAGACTTAATTGTAATAAAGGCATACTTGCTTTGTTGACATTGTGTTTTAAATCTAATAAAGTCATTTGTTTTGCTTGGGTGAATTTTTGATGTGGGTTGTGACCCTGTGTGGAGTTATTTCACTTCAACCCCTTATCCACAACGTGGGTAAAGGCGAGTCACGAACTAGTTTCTTTGGGTGGGGAATCCGGGGCGTGACAATATGGTATCAGAGCATGGTCTAGTTGGCCTAGGGTAGTGGGCGGATTTGGTTATCTTGAGTCCTTTGGAGGAGCCTGGAGGGACGTGCCTGATCAACATGGTCCTCTTTGAGCCTCTAAGGTGTACTTAGGGTAGTCCAGACCTGAGGTAGGATTTGCATTCATTGGCATTAGGGCACTAGTTGCATTTGTTGTTTATGTGTGCTAAACTGTGAAAAAAAAAGGGTGAATAACGTGATTAAGTGTGAAATGTGCAACTCTGAATTTTCTTGGCATACCTTGAGCATGAAAACTCCTTGTTTAATTGAGCTGTGTGCAATGTGGATTGATACAATGTATGTGTGTAATGCCATATGATAGTAGAATTGATAAGTGGGGTAGAGGTAGTAACACGCAATAGATTCGAATTCGTTTTGACGTTTGTGTTCCTTACTTCGTATAGTAAGAATGCCATCCAACGGGAAGTCCAAGAGCTGAGGGAGGGAATCTGGCAAGAGGTTCGAGAGGAAGTATGCCGTGAGATGGCAGCACAGCAAGTGGTGCCACCACCACCACCACGGCCAGTAAGGGAGCTACCTCGTGAGCGTGAGAGTTCGCTGGATGGCATACCGATGCACCGTGCAGAGGATGATGTTGTGACGAGGTTCCGAAAGGAACAACCTCCGAGGTTCAAGGGAGAGGGGGATCCAGTGATAGCTGAGCATTGGTTGAGGCAGATCGAGCATGTGTTTTCCTTTCTCTTGCCCCGGGAGGAGGATAAAGTGAGACTGGCCATTCGGCTGTTGGAGGGGAATGCTTTGGAGTGGTGGCAGAGTGTCGCGGAGAGCCGTGCAGTGCAGTGCATGCTGTGGGAGGAGTTTCTGCAACTCTTCCATGACGAGTTTTTCCCCGAGTGATTGAGATGGCAGAAGAGAGAAGAATTCGGCAGCCTGAAGCAGGGATTGAGGACAGTGCCTGAGTATGAACGGCAGTTCCAGAGTTTGAGTAGATTTGCTCCCGAGACTGTGGCAAAGGAGGACCTGAAGGCCCACAAGTTCACCTTGGGTCTTAGGCTAGCCCTTAGGCAAAGGGTGGCGATTTTGCGTTTGAAGACATATGTTGAGGTTGTTGAGACAGCTCGTATAGCTGAGCGGGAGCCGGATGAGGGGGAGGCAGCCCATCCGGGTCGCCGATTGCGAGGTGGGTCCGAGCGTGATTCAGGGTCCAAGAGGCCCAAGACTGAAGAGAGATAGCAGTTCTTTCCGCAGCCGGGGTCAACCATCTGTGAACCCCGGGAGGTTCACCTTTGGCGGCAGTAGGCAGGGACGTTCAGCAGGAGGTCCCCCCAGTGGCTGTCATTGCTGTGGGGAGCAAGGCCACTTCAGGAGGGAGTGTCCCAAGAAGGACTGGCGATGCAATAGCTGTGGAGGAGAGGGCCATTTGAGCCGGGTTTGCAGGAATGGCAACAGGGGAGCAGGAGGCTTAACAACCAACATGAGGAGTGATACAAATTTTTGTGCACCAGTAGAGAGACCAGCTCGTCAGTGGCAGGCTAGTCAGGCAGGATCCAGCCAGTCCCGACCTCAGGGGAGACTAGAGCGACAACAGACTGATGCTGGAGGCAGTCAGGGCAGGAACCGTTCAGTAAGTGAGCTGACCAGTGGCACGGGCCAAGGGAGGGTGTTTGCGCTGAATGCAACACACCAGGAGGAGGCTGAGCTACCACCTCCACTGGCGGAGGGTGGGGCAGGACCATCAGTGGTTTGAGGTACCCTTTTGATCTCTCGTACGCTTGCTTCTGTTCTTTTCGATTCGGGTACATCGTGTTCTTTTATTGCTGAGCTTGTAATTGATGGCTTGGGGTTAGTATGTGTTGAGGCCGAGAGACCACTAGTTGTGGAGTCTTCGGTGGGAGGTATGATTGAGGTGCGACGTGTTTGCCGTGACTGTGTGTTAACAATAGGAGATGTGGAGCTTAGCTTTAATTTGTATGTGATGCCATTGAGGACGTTTGATCTGATTTTGGGTATGGATTGGCTTATGGCTTTCCAGGCCAAGATAGATTGTTACCGGCGACGAGTAACATTCATGTCACCTGCGGGGGTTTCTTACACCCTGCAGGTGGAGTGGGATCGTGAGGCGAGTCGAGCTGGGCCAATTTTGGACCAGTGGGGTGCCATTACCCATAGGATGGCAGCCCTAACCTTTGCTGAGGAGGGGAAAGTGGTAAAGAGGGTGTGGCCAGCAGTTGTTGACCAATTTCGGGATGTCTTTCCTGAGGAGTTGAGGAGTCTACCACCTAAGAGGAGTGTGGACTTCACTATTGAGTTGGTACCGGGGATGGGTCCAATCTCCCAAGTGGCTTATCGTATCGGACCAGCTGAGTTGAGGGAGCTTTAGAGGCAGATAGAGGAGTTGGTGAACCAGGGGTATATCAGGCCGAGTAGCTCACCCTGGGGTGCTCTAGATGGTACACTTCGTCTTTACATTGACTATAGGAAGTTGAATTTGGTGACTGTGAAGAACAAGTATCCATTACCTCAGATAGATGACTTATTTGACCAGTTGAGTGGGGCCTAGTTGCTTTCCAAGATGGATCTGCGATCGGGGTACCACCAGTTGAGGGTTAGGGATGAGGACATCCCTAAGACTGCTTTTCGGTGCCGGTATGGGCATTATGAGTGGGTAGTGATGCCTTTTGGGCTCACTAATGCACCAGCCGTGTTCATGCATCTTATGAACCAAGTTTTTGCTCCATACTTGGATTCTTTTGTAGTTGTGTACATTGACGATATTTTGGTGTATTTCAAGACAGAGAGGGAGCATGTGGAGCATTTGGCAACAGTGTTGCAAACCTTGAGGAACCAGTAGTTGTTTGCTAAGTTTAGTAAATGTGAGTTTTGGATGGAGGAGGTTCATTTTCTTGGCCATGTAGTGTCAGCTGAGGGGGTTAGAGTGGACCCAGCTAAGATTGAGGTTGTATCATCGTGGGAGAGGCCAACCAATGTTTTCGAGGTTTGTAGTTTCCTTGGCTTGGCGGGGTATTACCATCATTTTGTAGAGGGCTTCTCTCGTTTGGCAGCTCCTATGACGACGTTGACTCGGAAGGGAGTGAAGTTTGAGTGGACTGACAAGCGTTAGTAGGCGTTTGAGGCTCTCAAGACCCGTTTGACCACTGCACCTGTGTTGAGGTTACCTAGGGAGGACGTCCCATATGAGGTGTATTGTGATGTATCTAGGATTGGTTTGAGGTGTGTGCTTATGCAGGAGCACAGTGTAGTAGCTTATGGGTCAAGGAAGTTGAAACCTCATGAGCAGAATTACCCTACTCCCGATCTTGAGTTGGCGGCTGTCATCTTTGCCTTGAAGAGTTGGCAGCATTATCTCTTAGGGTAAAAGTTTGTGGTGTTCTCAGGTCACAAGAGCCTTCAGTACATCTTTACTCAGAAGGACTTGAATTTGAGGCAGAGGAGATGGGTGGAGTATTTGCAGACCTTTGACTTTACTCTTGCCTATACCCAGGGCAAGGGCAATGTTGTAGCTGACGCGTTGAGCAGGAAAGGAAAAGCTGAGGTGGCAGTGAGAGAGTGGAAGCTGATGGAGTAGTTGACGATGTTGCTGTTGCAGCCTATTGCTCATGATGGTGGGACAGTCCTGAGTCCTATTGCTGTTGTGCCTGAGCTGTACCAGCGAGTTCGGGGGGGACAATTGGGGGATATTGAGTGTAAGGTTCTTTGTGCCCTTATTGAGGCTGGTGAGTTATCTGAGGATCGGACAGAGGGTCCTAAAAGCATGAGTTGTCTTTTCAGGGGCGGCTAATAGTGGCTCCTTCTCTCAGAGATAAGGTGATGAGGGAGTTTCATCAGTCTAGAGTTGTTGTGCATCCTAGGGGTACGAAGATGTACCATGCACTTCAGGGACATTCTTGGTGGCCTGGGATGAAATGTGATGTAGCTGCTTTTGTTTCGAGGTGCCTCACGTGTCAACAGGTGAAGGCTGAGCACCAACGGCCAGGAGATATGTTGCAACCATTGCCAATAGTGGAGTGGAAGTGGGACCACATAGCGATGGACTTTGTGACTGGTCTTCCACCCACCACTGGGAGGAAAGACATGATATGGGTGATTGTCGATCGGCTTTCCAAGTCGACCCATTTTTTTGCCATTCGATAACTGTGAAAATTGTCATTAAATTTGCATGTAATTTATAGGCATTAATTAAATATTTTATTAAATTAATACATTTTTATAATAGTTTTCCTCAATTTCAATTATTTACTGTTTTATTCACTTTTATAGATTTAATATTAATTTTGATGGTTTTTAATGTTAAATTAATTATTTTAATATTAATATTAATTCTCTGGGCTTAATTGATTATTTTAATTTTAATCTTAGTAGAATTTTTCTATATATATTTTGCTTAATTAAATTATATTTATTATTAGTAGTAGTATTATTATTTGTTTTTGCATGTTTCGTAGGTTGCATTTGAAGAAAAATTGGAAAGCATGTGGGCCATGAAGAAATCAAAAGAAGGGAAATTAATTTGGAGGTCACGTAATGTAAAAGTTGGAAGGAGAGATATGCGGGCCCACAAGCATTTAATGGCAAGATAAGTTCTTATTTTAAGCTGCCATGAATCAAAGCATAAACGTAGTGGGGTTGGTTACGTGAATTTTCATGTGCATGGAGAAGAAAAAGGAAAGAAGTGATGGATTTAATGAATGGCGTGGAGAGACCCATGGACACAGCCTATTTATTCACGCTTCCGTCACCTATCAGCGTATAGGCGAACCAAGCAACCTATTCACGCCGACGCTGCCCCCGGCACCCCATCGCCCAGCGACGCCACAGTCCATTCACGCCCAGCCTTTGCGCAATAGTTTTGCGGAGCAGATATAGCAGAAACTGGAGAGAGATAGTGTAACAGGCATTGAAGATTCAGATCGAGTTCAAGACTGGATAATTAATTTTCTGCAGTTCTTAATTCTGTCCTAATTCTGTTGTTTTAAATTTTCAAATAGATTTGTGATTTTCCAACCCATGGAGGGGTAAGTATTTTGTAATTGGTTTAGCGCAGCACTTTGAATGCTTGTTTTGAATTCATGTTTTAATATTTAATTTGGTATTTTATATGCTATGAATTAATTCTCTATCTCTTTGATTTGTTAATTTAATATCTCGGTTGAGTGTTGATTTAGCAATTCATCATGCGTTAATTATTCTATTTGAGTGGGAAGATTTGTTTCATAGGGAACGAGCAGTCTTTTGAGAATTAATTCATAATTATTTTGGTTAGAATAAATTCGTAATTTAATTGTATTCATGGTGTCTTGATGCATTTAAATTATGGGGTCATAATTTATCTAATTTATCTTTTGAGATAGTGATAAACAACATTCAGGTGTAAAGTTAAACCGGTTACATTCTTTGATTAATTAAATTTCATAGTTTAAAATCTTTGCTTTAATTAGTTTTAATTCGATCAACAATCCCCCAATTCTCTAACGTAGATTTTCTTTATTTTTCTTGAAGACTAAGTTGAATTAAATTTTATAAGTCCTCCGGTTAGTGAACGACCTATGTTAGCCCTATGCTATGCTTAGTTTTAATTTTATTTGAAGTGCGTGTGCGACAAACGCTCTTTTCAAATTGGCGCCATTGCCGGGGAGGCTAAGATTTTGATTTAACTTGTTCTTTATTTTTGTTTCTATTTTTTTGTAGGTTTCTTCTTTTAATAGTTTCCTGTTTATATTTGTATTTTTATTATTTTTTTTTCTAACTTTTTTTTTGTGTAGGTTTCCTATTTCATTTTATTTTATTTCCTAATTTGTTTTTACTAGTTTCCTATTTTGTTTTGCAGGTTTATTATTTTATTTTATTTTCCTTTTGTAACAGTTTCTTATTTTGTAGGCTACCTCTTTCTAACAGTTTCCTGTTTTGTAGGTTTCCTTTTTCTAACAGTTTCTTGTTTTGTTTTTGTTTTCTTTTTGTAACAGTTTCTTATTTTTGCTTTTGTTTTTTTTCTAATAGTTCTTATTTTGCAGGTTTCCTTTTTCTAACATTTTGTTTAAAGTTTCATTTTTTTAAAGTTCTTTTTTTAAAAAAAAATCCTTTTTCGTTTTTCTTTTTGTAGTTTTCTAAAAGAGGCAAGATGAACTTTCAAGAATTTGGTGAATAAAGCCTATCTACTCCATGGTGGGAACAAAAGAGAGAGGCACCCCAATCCCAGCAGTCTTTTCTTTACAAACTCGATGAGGTGTCTACAATGCTACACCATATGCTATCAGCTTTAGAAGCAACTCAACCGGTACCAATGGGAGTTTATCCATACCAGCCATACCATCAGCAAGCTCCCATTGCACCAACTTATTACCAAGAGTGGGAGGACCATCCAAATTTCAACTATCCACAAAAGACTCCACATTGGCATGAAGAGTGGCTATATCAGCAACAACAAGCAACCCCTTCTACTGATGACCTTATTCAGCAACTACTAAAGCAACATCAACTTGCTACTATTCAAGACCAATTAGAGAGGCAAAGTGAGGAGATACACGAGATCCAGACTTGGCTACACCAAATGAAAGCCACCCTCCATGAGCTCAAAATTGAAAAGAAAGAGGAGGGTGTGTTTGCCGAAGCTACCCCAATGGAGCCTCACGAAGACGAGATGGAGCCACCACTTGAGTTTTTTCCCTATACTTTAGGGGAAAGTGGCCACATTCTAGTGCCCACTGCCACATTCGTATTATCTGAAGAACAAGAAGAAGAGGCATATATTGAATTTTCCAAAGAGGAGATGCCACAACCAATCACTCCAGAGTTCAAGCACACCACTGAGTCTCCTTCCTATGAATTCTTGGAGGATAGTTGTCCACCTTCTATCACTATTGCTGCTTCTATGCCACATGCAGATGAGGGCACACTATTTCCTTGGCCACAAGGACCACATGAAGACTCGAATTGGCTTATTGGCAACAATTCAAGTGTGGGGGAGTTACTTGAGGATGTTGTCACTACTGTGGACCATACTGTTGTGGATACCTTGTTTAGTGAGCCTGTGGAGTTTGTACTGCCTTGTCACTATCATTTATTTGCAATGAAGGACCCTATGTTTGTGAAGATGTCCTCAAGTGTGCACTTTAAAGAGTTCAAATGGTTATCACCACCAATTCCTTATCCTGATGTGGCCTATGAATGTGCTAAAGTGTATACTGCAAGGATGAAAGCTTATCATTCGATGGTTGAGCCTTGTTTGAGCCCATCAGGTTGTTTATTTCCTTCTCATTTATTGTTCATTGTTCATTTTTAGAATTGCATTCCATGTCCATAACTTCTATTTTTGAGTTATATTGAGGACAATGCAACATTTAAGTGTGGGAGAGGGAACACTTAGTTTAGTTTAATTAAACTTTTTTTTTGGTGTGTTTTTCCTTAGTTTGTTTTTTTTATTGCTATTGTGTTTTTCCTCAGTTTATTTATTCATTTATGTTTAAATTCAAAAAAAATAAAAAAAAAAAACCAAAAAAATTTTCTTTTGTTTTTGTGTGTTTTATTTTTATTTTTAGGCTGCATGTTTTTAATCTTGAACTTGATTGATACTTGAATTTTTTTTGTGAATCTTTGTGCTTATGTTAGTTCCAATTTCAGTTTATTTGATTATGCATTATTTAAATAATAATTGAGAATCTTGAGTAGTTAGAATTAAGTTGTCTAGTATGGATACCCACATTTTGCACAACTAGAATTTTTAACTCTTATACTTGATTGATTTAGCTTGAATTTATGCCTTATTTGAGAAGTACAAATTGCAGAAATCATGATATTAGCTGTTTTTAAGTTATGCTTGATTATTAATGTTATATATTTTGGCATACTTTAGATATCATTACATGTTACTCATGCTTCCACTAGAAGTTTTTTTTGCAAATTGGGACTATTTTGAACTAAATTTGTGTACTTAAAAAAAAAAGAAAAAAAGAGAGAAGATTATGGATTGTGGGGATGCATAACTCATCAAAAGAGAAAGGAGCATAAAATGCACCCTTTGTAAAGCATTACAGTACATCCACACCATTGTCCATTATATGAAAAAAAAATTGATAAGAAAAAAATCTGCAGATTGTGAAAAAAAAAGAGATAAGAATTCATTTATCTTATATCTTGTTTAATTTCTCATGCGTATCACCGATTTATTTTATCTTTAAGTATTGGTATGATACATGATATGATATTTCAAGTGTAAAGAACTTATTATATTAATTTTTAAGCATGCTTTTTCAAGTTGATTGATTGAGGACTGCATATTTGTGCAACTTGATTAAGTGTCATGAATGGAGATTTAAATTGAGAAGTTGTGGAAGTTAAATAATTTTAGTGCACACACTTACATCGATACTAGAACTTAATTCGTGATATTCAAGTTGTTCTCTTTGTATATTTAAATTTGCATGATTAGATGATCATTGTTTGGTGCTTAATCATTGTTTTTGTTCGAGGACGACCAAAGTTCAAGTGTGGGGGAATTTGATAACTGCAAAATTTGTCATTAAATTTGCACGTAATTTATGAGCTTCAATTAAATATTTTGTTGAATTAATGCATTTTTATAATATTTTTCCTCAATTTCAATTATTTACTGTTTTATTCACTTTTATAGATTTAATATTAAGTTTGGTGGTTTTTAATGTTAAATTGATTATTCCAATTTTAATATTAATTCTCTGGGCTTAATTGATTATTTTAATTTTAATCTTAGTAGAATTTTTCTATATATATTTTGCTTAATTAAATTATACTTATTATTAGTAGTAGTATTATTATTTGTTTTTGCATGTTTTGTAGGTTGTATTTGAAGAAAAATTGGAAAGCATATGGGCCATGAAGAAATCAAAAGAAGGGAAATTAATTGGGAGGTCACGTAATGTAAAAATTGGAAGGAGAGATATGTGGGCCCACAAGCATTTAATGGCAAGAAAATTTCTTATTTTAAGCTGCCATGAATCAAAGCATAAACGTGGTGGGGTTGGTTACCTGAATTTTCATGTGGATGGAGAAGAAAAAGGAAAGAAGTGATGGATTTAATGAATGGCATGGAGAGACCCATGGACACAGCCTATTTATTCATGCTTCTGTCACGTATCAGCATATAGGCGAACCAGGCAACCTATTCATGCCGACGCTGCCCCCGGCACCCCATCGCCCAGCGACGCCACAGTCCATTCACGCCCAGCCTTTGTGCAACAGTTTTGCCGAGCAGATATAGCAGAAATTGGAGAGAGATAGCGTAGCAAGCATTGAAGATTCAGATCGAGTTCAAGACTAGATAATTAATTTTCTGCAGCCTATTTTTCTTAATTGTGTCCTAATTCTATTGTTCTAAATTTTCAAACAGATTTGAGCTATGTGCACTGTGAATTGAACTGTATGCAATGTTGATTGATGCAATGTGTGAAATATGTGTGATGTCATGTACTACTTGACTTGATAGTGGGGTAGAGGTAGTGAAACTCGATAGTTGGCGAACGCGTTCTGACGTTTGTGCTTCTTACTTCTTGTAGTAAGAATGCCACCGAGGAGAGTGACACGTGCGTTCGGGGCAGTGGCTAATGAGTCATCTGCCCATGAGGGTCCTGGTGCGGGGCAGTCCGCTGGAGGACATGCGCTGTTATTGGCGCAGCTGCGAGAGGGCATCCGACTGGAAGTCCAGGGGCTGAGGGAAGGTATCCGGCAAGAAGTCCGGGAGGAGGTGCACCGTGAGATGGCGGCACAGCAGGTGGTGCCACCACCACCGCCACCACCAGCGGGGGAGTTACCAAGGGAGCGTGAGGGTTCGCTGAGTGGCATACTGACTCGTGCAGAGGATGACGTGGTGACACGGTTCCAAAAGGAATAACCTCCGTGATTCAAAGGAGAGGGGGACCCAGTGTTAGCTGAGCACTGGCTGAGGCAGATCGAGAATATGTTTTCCTTTCTCTTACCCCGGGAGGAGGATAAGGTTAGACTGGCCATTCGGCAGCTAGAGGGGAGTGCTCTAGAGTGGTGGTTGAGTGTTGCGGAGAGCCGTACGGTGCAGTTCATGCTTTGGGAGGAGTTCCTACAGCTCTTCCATGATGAGTTCTTCCCGGAATCTTTGAGGTGGCAGAAGAGGGAGGAATTCGGCAACCTGAAGTAGGGGACAAAGACGGTGCCTGAGTATGAGCGCGAATTCCAGAGCTTGAGTAGATTTGCTCCCGAGACCGTGGCGCAGGAGGACCTGAAGGCCCACAAGTTCACCTTGGGTCTCAGGCTGGCCCTTAGGCAGAGGGTGGCAATTCTGCGTTTGAAGACCTATGCTGAGGTTATGGAGACGGCCCGTATAGCTGACAGAGAGCTGGATGATGGGAGGCAGGCTCATCTGGGTCGCCAGTTGCAGAGTGCGCCTGATCGAGATTCAAGGTCCAAGAGGCTCAAGACTGAGGAGAGAGACGACAGTTCTTTCCCCAGCCGGGGTCAGCCATCTGTGAACCTAGGGAGGTTCACCTTTTGCGGTAGTGGACAGGGAGGTCCATTGGGGGGTCTACCTAGTGGTTGTCACTGTTGTGGGGAGAAGGGTCACTTCAAGGGGGAGTGTCCTAAGAAGGACTGGCGATGCAACAACTGTGGACGAGAGGGCCATTTGCGCCGGGTTTGCAGGAGTAGCAATAGGGGAGCAGGAGGCATGGCATCCAGCATGAGGAGTGATGCTAGCTTCTGTACACCAGCTGAGAGGCCAGCTCGTTAGTGGCAGGCCAGCCAGGCAGGATCTAGCCAGACCCGACCTCAGGGGAGGCCAGAGCGGCAGCAGACTGAAGCTGGATGCAGTCTTGGCGGGAAGTGCCCAGTGAGTGAGCCAACCAGTGGCATAGGCCAAGGGAGGGTTTTTGCGTTGGAGGCGACATACTAGGAGGAGGCTGAGCTACCACCCCCACCGGCTGAGGGTGGGGCAGGACCATCGGTGCTTAGAGGTACCCTTTTAATCTCCCGTACATTAGCTTCTGTTCTTTTTGATACGGGTGCATCGTGTTCTTTTGTTGCTGAGCTTGTGATAGATAGCTTGGGGTTGATTTGTGTGGAGGCAGCGAGGCCCCTAGTTGTTGAGTCTCCGGTGGGAGGTGTGATTAAGGTACGATGTGTATGTCGTGGCTGTGTGTTAACTATAGGGGATGTGGAGCTTAGTTTCGATTTGTACGTGATGCCCTTGCGTGCTTTTGACCTGATCTTGGGTATGGATTGACCTATGGCTTTCTAGGCCAAGATAGACTGTTATCGGCGGCGTGTATCCTTTGTGACACCTGTAGGGACCTCTTGCACCCTGCAGGGGGAGTGGGACTGTGAGGCGAGTCGGGCTGGGCCAGTGTTGGACCAGTGGGGTGCCATTACCTACAGGTTGGCAGCCCTGACCATTGCTGAGGAAGGAAAAGTGGAAAAGAGAGTGTGGCCAGCAGTTGTTGACCAATTTCAGGATGTCTTTCCTGACCAGTTGAGGAGTTTACCTCCTAAGAGAAGTGTAGAGTTCACCATTGAGTTGGTACCGGGGACTGGCCCAATTTCCCAAGTAGCAAATCATATGGGGCTAGCCGAACTGAGGGAGCTGCAGAGGCAAATAGAGGAGTTGATGGACCAGGGGTATATCAGACCGAGTACCTCACCCTAGGGTGCTCTGGTGCTCTTTGCTAAGAAGGCAGATGGCACGCTACGCCTTTGCATTGACTATAGGAAGCTGAATTCGGTGACTATGAAGAACAAGTATCCGTTGCCTCGGATAGATGACCTGTTTGACCAGTTGAGTGGAGCCCGGTGGTTTTCCAAGATAGATCTACGGTCGGGGTACGATCAGTTGAGGGTTAGGGAGGAGGACATCCCTAAGACTGCTTTTCGCTGTAGGTATGGACACTATGAGTGGATAGTGATGCCTTTCGGGCTCACTAATGCGCCGGCAGTGTTTATGCATTTGATGAACCAAGTCTTTGCCCCATACTTAGATTCGTTCGTGGTGGTGTTTATAGACGATATCTTGGTATATTCGAAGACCGAGAGGGAGCATGTGGAACATTTGGTAATAGTGTTGCAAACCTTGAGGGATCAGCGGTTGTTTGCTAAGTTCAGCAAATGCGAGTTTTGGATGCAGGAGGTCCATTTTCTTTGCCATGTGGTGTCCGCTGAGGGAGTTAGGGTGGACCCAGCCAAGATTGAGGCTGTGTCATCGTGGGAAAGGCCCACCAATGTTTTCGAGATTCGTAGTTTCCTTGGCTTGGCAGGGTATTACCGTCGTTTTGTAGAAGGATTCTCCCGTTTGGCAGCTCCTATGACGACGTTGACCCGGAAGGGAGTGAAGTTTGAGTGGACTGACAAGTGTCAGTAGGCGTTTGAGGATCTCAAAACCCATTTGACCACTGCACCGGTGTTGAGGTTACCTCAGGAGGATATTCCATATGAGGTATATTGTGATGCGTCCCGGGTTGGTTTGGGGTGTGTGCTTATGCAGGAGCACAGTGTTGTAGCTTATGGGTCGAGGCAGCTGAAGCCTCATGAGCAGAATTACCCTACCCATGATCTTGAGTTGGCGGCTGTCATCTTTGCCTTGAAGAGTTGGCAACATTACCTTTTTGGGGAGAAGTTTGTAGTGTTTTCTGATCACAAGAGCCTTCAGTACATCTTCACTCAGAAGGACTTGAATTTGAGGCAGAGGAGATGGCTTGAGTATTTACAGACCTTTGACTTTACTCTTGCCTATACCCCGGGCAAGGGTAATGTTGTGGCTGACGTATTGAGCAGAAAAGGGAAAGCTGAGGTGGCCGTGCGAGAGTGGAAGCTGATGGAGCAGTTGGCGATGTTGCAGCTACAGCCTGTTGTTCGTGATGGTGGGATAGTCCTGAGTCCTCTGGTTGTTGTGCATGAGATGTACCAGCGCGTTTGGGAGGGACAATTGGGTGACATTGAGTGTGAGGTTCTCCATGCCCGTATTGAGGCTGGTGAGCTATCTGAGGACTGGACAGAGGGTCCTGAGCATGAGTTATCTTTTCAGGGGCGGCTAGTAGTGGCTTCTTCTCTCCTGGATGAGGTGATGAGGGAGTTTCATCGGTCTAGGCTTGCTATGCATCCAGAGGGTACAAAGATGTATCATGCGCTTCGGGGACACTTTTGGTGGCCTGGGATGAAACGAGATGTCGCTGCTTTTATTTCGAGGTGCCTCACCTGTCAACAGGTGAAGGCTGAGCACCAGCAGCCGGCAGCCATGTTACAGCCGTTTCCAGTAGCCGAGTGGAAGTGGGACCACATAGCGATGGACTTTGTAATTGGACTTCCACCCACTGCTGGGCGGAAGGACATGATATGGGTGATTGTGGACCGGCTGACTAAGTCGGCTCATTTTCTTGCTGTCCGCGAGCGGGATTCCATCGGGGCCTTAAGTCAGCTGTATATGAACGAGGTGGTGCACTACCCGGAGTTGTTCGAGGATGAACACTCTTAAGGGTGGAGGGGTGGCTGTTGGTTGGTGTATTTGTATTTCCTTTCGACTTTTGACTTTTATTTGTATTGAATGTGTTAATGAAATGTGTTTGTGATGGCTACTTGTGACATGTGGATGTGTTTCCATGGATTATGATGCATGTGGTTGTGGACTGTGGTGGCACTCTGTGTTATGTGCTATTGTGTACAATGTGCGCTGTATGACCCATTTGGGTGTTGTGGCTTCCTGTGTGGTTTCCCTTGCATGTTGTTTCTTTTCGAGGACGAAAAGTCTTAAGGGGGAGAGGATGTAATGACCCGTATTTTGGGATGTGAGGACTTAGTTAGTTTTACCTTTTTAGGTGGAAATTGTTGGGTTTTACGGAGTTTTATTTCCACACACTTTGGCTAAATCATCTTGTATGTTGATAAGCAAGCAAGAGGCAAAGTTTGAGCCCAATAGGGAGTGCACGTGAGAATGCATGTGAAAATGCTTTTCACGTGCAGGGAGATTTTTGCATGGGAGCCTTCCTGATGTTGTTCCAAGTCTTGTGGTGAAATTATAGAGCATTTGGAGGTGCCCGTGAGAATGCACGTGAGAATGCTTTCTCACGTGCAGCCTCCATTACCCTTGTCTTGTTGTTCTGATCCTCTTTTGCTAAAGGACCATGGTGAAATTAGGAGTGCTTTGCCCTGTGTGATTGCAAAAAGGTTGTAGTATGTCATCAAAACTACGTCGTTTTGATGTTGGGATTCATTTAATCAAAACTACGTCATTTTGAGGTTTTAGTTGTCTATATAAAGAGGTGAAGACTCCCTGTTTTAGGTTTAGGGTTCTCTTCAGCCACTGCAGCCGTTGTAGAGAGAGAGAGAGAGCTAGAGAGAGGGAAGGAAGGAGAGCTGCTGGTTGCTGCCGGAGCATCGTGCGTGGGGAAGACGGCGTCTAGCGCGGGACCAAGGAGGATCTTCTTTAAGGTAGGGGTTCTATCTTTCCCGATCTGTTCCGGGGTTAGCCCTGCGTAGATGTTTTATAGAGTTTCTATGGTTATTGTTATAATATTTATATGTAAATCCATATAGGTGTGATCTGCTATATGGATGTTGGCCTTCAATGGCGCCCTGGGTGTGTTTCTGATGTTTTGTTGTTAGTGCATGTTACATGTTCGATAAAATGCCTGTGTGATTATGTTTGTGTAAATATGCCCAGCTAGTGTTTGTTTTTATGCCTAAGAGGCTGGATTTGTGGGTTTGTAAACACATAGTTTTGATGGAACAAACTATGACCTTCCCACACCCATACACACCAAAATAGTCACAATTCCAACATGCTCCTTTGGGAAAAAATGATTAGAATGACAAAACCAAGGTAACCATGCAAAAATATGCCTGCACGCCAATTTGCACGTGAATTCCCCAATTCACGTGCAACTCCAAATGCACTCCAAATGCGCTCAAACTTCACCCCTAGCCTCCTTGCATCATGTAGAAGACAACCACACTTGCACGTGAAATGGACCCATTTCACATGCACCTCACATACACGTCCGTTTGGCCTGAAACTTCTGTGGTAGATAGAGGACATCATTCTAAGCATCTTTCCTTTTGCACGTGAATTCATTGGAGTCCATTCACTAGGTCAAAATCTAGAAAAACTCTACTCAGAAGGCAAAACTGTGACTAACTCAAGGTACGAGTCCTTACATCCTCTCCCCCTTAAGACTTTTCGTCCTCGAAAAGAAATGACATACGAGGAAAACAAACACAAGCTACCCATTTGCCACACGGCGAGCCACAACACCCAAATGGGTCATACACCGCGCACAACACATAACAGCACATAACAAGGTACCACCATAATCCATAACCACAATAATGCATATAACACATGTCCGCATGTCACGAATACACATCTCAAATAAGAACACATGTCTTTAAAAGACAATACAAATACACCAAATCGTACACAACTAATACAAGAAAACACATCACTATCCCTTGCCCAACAGCCACCTCCCACGCTTAAGATTGTTCGTCCTCGAACAATTCTGGGTGCTGCTCACGCATCATGGACTCACGTTCCCATGTCTCCTCCTCAATGCCACGGTGCTGCCACAGCGCACGAACCAAAGGAAGAGCACGACCACGCAAAAGCTTCTCTCGCTGATCTAGGATACGGATAGGGGCCTCAATAACGGACAGGTCATCCTCAATGTCTAAGGTCCCCCAATCGATCACATGGGTGGGGTCAGGGTGATACTTCCGCAACTGGGACACGTGGAAGACATTGTGCACTCGGCTCAGCCGCGGTGGTAACGCTAAGCGGTAGGCTACAGGCCCCACACGATCCAGAATCTCAAAAGAACCAATAAACCGCGGAGATAGCTTGGAACCTAGCCCAAACCGTCGATGTCCACGACGTGGGGAAACACGAAGAAACACATGATCACCAACAGAAAACTCCAAAGGTCGCCGCCGCTGATCCGTATAAGATTTCTGCCGACTCTGAGCTGATAACAAACGCTGACGAATCAACTTAACCTTCTCGGTAGCCTCTTGAACCAACTGCGGTCCCAAGAGTGCTGTCTCCCCCACCTCGGTCCAATACAAAGGTGATCGACACGGCCGCCCATACAACGCCTCAAAAGGAGCCATCCCAATGGATGCCTGATAACTGTTATTGTAGGCAAACTCCACCAAAGGAAGGTGAGTTGCCCACAAACCCCCAAAATCTATCACACAGGCCCGTAACATGTCCTCCAAAGTCTGATTCGTCCTTTCTGTCTGACCGTCAGTCTCAGGGTGAAAGGCTGTACTCAAGTGAAGCTTGGTCCCCATAGCCTCCTGCAAACCTGCCCAAAAACGGGAAGTGAACCTCGAATCCCGGCCAGAGACAACCGATGATGGTACTCCATGCAGTCTCACAATCTCGTTCATGTACAGCTGACTCAAGGTCCCAATGGAGTCCCGCTCGCGAACAGCCAGGAAATGGGCCGACTTTGTGAGTCGATCCACAATCACCCAAATCATATCTTTCCTCCCTGTGGTGGGTGGAAGACCAGTCACAAAATCCATCGCTATGTGGTCCTACTTCCACTCCGCTATGGGCAATGGCTGTAACATGCCCACCGGCCGCTGATGCTCAGCCTTCACCTGCGGACACGTGAGGCACCGCGAAACAAAGGCAGCCACATCGCGTTTCATCCCAGGCCACCAAAAATGTCCCCGAAGCGCATGGTACATCTTCGTACCCCCTGGATGCACAGCAACTCTAGACTGGTGAAACTCCCTCATCACCTCATCCCCGAGGGAAGAAGCCACTACCAACCCCCCCCCGAAATGACAACTCATGCTCGGGACCCTCTGTCCAGTCCTCGGATAGCTCACCGGCCTCAATACGGGCACGGAGAACCTCACACTCAATGTCACCCAGCTGTTCCTCCCGGACGCGCTGGTACAACTCAGGCACAACCACCAAAGGACTCAGGACTATCCCACCATCACGAACAACAGGCTGCAGCTGCAACATCGCCAACTGCTCCATCAGCTTCCACTCTCTCACGACCACCTCAGCTTTCCCTTTTCTGCTCAACGCGTCAGCCACAATATTACCCTTGCCCGGGGTATAGGCAAGAGTAAAGTCAAAGGTCCGCAAATACTCCACCCATCTCCTCTTGCCTCAAATTCAAGTCCTTCGGGTAAAGATGTACTAAAGGCTCTTGTGATCCGAGAACACCACAAACTTCTCCCCCAAGAGGTAATGCTGCCAACTCTTCAGGGCGAAGATGACGGCCGCTAACTCAAGGTCATGAGTAGGATAATTCTGCTCATGAGGCTTCAGCTGCCTTGACCCATAAGCCACCACACTGTGCTCCTGCATAAGCATACACCCCAAACCAACCCTGGACGCATCACAGTATACCTCATATGGAATATCCTCCCGAGGTAACCTCAACACCGGTGCAGTGGTCAAACGGGTTTTGAGAGTCTCAAACGCCTGCTGGCACTTGTCCGTCCACTCAAATTTCACTCCTTTCCTAGTCAACGCCGTCATAGGAGCCGCCAAACGGGAGAACCCCTCTACAAAACGGCGATAATACCCCGCCAAGCCAAGAAAGCTACGGATCTCAAAAACGTTGGTTGGCCTCGCCCACGATGCCACAGCCTCAATCTTGGCTGGGTCCACCCTAACTCCCTCACTGACACCACGTGGCCAAGAAAGTGAACCTCCTGCAGCCCAAAACTCACACTTGCTAAACTTAGCAAACAATGCTGGTCCCTCAAGGTTTGCAACACTGTTGCCAAGTGCTCCACATGCTCCTTCTCGGTCTTGGAATACACCAAGATATCGTCGATAAACACCACCACGAATGAGTCTAAGTATGAGGCAAAGACTTGGTTCATCAAATGCATGAACACCGCTGGCGCATTAGTGAGCCCGAAAGGCATCACGACCCACTCATAATGCCCATACCTGCACTGAAAAGCCGTCTTAGGGATGTCCTCCTCCCTAACCCTGAGCTGGTGATACCCCGACCGTAAATCTATCTTGGAAAACCACTGGGCCCCACTCAATTGGTCAAACAGGTCATCTATCCGAGGCAACGGGTACTTATTCTTCACGATCACTGAATTCAGCTTCCTGTAGTCGATGCAGAGACGAAGTGTGCCATCAGCCTTCTTAGCAAAGAGCACCGGAGCACCCCAAGGTGAGGTACTCGGTCTGATATACCCTTGGCCCACCAACTCCTCGATTTGCCTTTGCAGCTCCCTTAGCTCGGCTGGCCCCATACGATACGTTACTTGGGAAATCGGACCCGTTCCCGGCACCAACTCAATGGTGAACTCCACACTCCTCTGCGGAGGTAAACTCCTCAACTGGTCAGGGAAGACATCCTGAAATTGGTCCACAACAGCGGGCCACACCCTCTTTTCCACCTTACCCACCTCAGCAAAGGTCAGGGCTGCCAACCTGTGGGTAATGGCACCCCACTGGTCCGACACCGGCCCGGCCCGACTCGCCTCACAGTCCCACTCCCCCTGCAGGGTGCAAGAGGTCCCTGCAGGTGTCACGAAGGATACACGCCGCCGGTAACAGTCTATCTTGGCTTGGAAGGCCATAAGCCAATCCATACCCAAGATCAGGTCAAACGTCCTCAAAGGCATTACATGCAAGTCAAAACTCAGCTCCACCTCTCCTAGGGTTAACACACAGTCACGACACACACGCCGTACCTCAATCATGCCTCCCACCGGAGACTCCACAACTAGGGGCCTCGCGGCCTCCACACAAGCTAACCCTAAGCCGTCTATTACAAGCTCAGCAACAAACGAACATGATGCACCCGTATCGAAAAGAACAGAAGCTAATGTACGGGAGATCAAAAGGGTACCTCTAACCACCGATGATCCTGCTCCACCCTCAGCTGGTGGGGGTGGTAGCTCAGCCTCCTCCTGGTACGTCGCCTCCAGCCGCAAACACCCTTCCTTGGCCCGTGCCACTAGTCGGCTCACTCACCTGGACGCTTCCCGCTAAGGTTGCCTCCGCCCTCGGTCTCTTGCCGCTCCGGCCTCCCCTGGGGTCGGGTCCGACTCGATCTGCCTGACTAGCCTGGCCACCGACGAGCTGGTCTCTCCGCTGGTGTACGGAACCGGCGTCACTCCTCATGCTGGATGCCATGCCTCCAACTCCCTTGTTGCTACTCCGGCAAACCCGGCTCAAATGGCCTTCTCGTCCACAGCTATTGCATCGCCCGTTCTTCTTGGGACACTCCCTCTTGAAGTGGCCTTGCTCCCCACAGCAATGACAACCGCTGGGGAGTCCTCCTGCTGGACCTTCCTGTCTGCTACCGCCAAAGCTAGACCTCCCTGGGGGCACTGATGGTTGTCCCCGGCTGCGGAAAGAACTGCTATCCCTTTCCTCAGTCTTGGGCCGCTTAGACCCGGAATCACGCTCCAACCCACCCTGCAACGGGCGACCCTGATGGGTCTGCCTCCCATCATCTAGCTCCCTCTCAGCTATACGGGCCGTCTCCACAACCTCAGCATAGGTCCTCAAGCGTAGAATTGCCACCCTCTGCCTAAGGGCTGGCCTGAGACCCAAGGTGAACTTGTGGGCCTTCAGGTCCTCCCTTGCCACAGTCTCAGGAGCAAACCTACTCAAGCTCTGGAACTCCCGCTCATACTTAGGTACCGTCCTGGATCCCTGCTTCAAGCTGCCGAATTCTTCCCTCTTCGGCCATCTCACTGATTCCGGGAAGAACTCCTCATGGAAGAGTTGCAAGAACTCCTCCCAAAGCATGAGTTGCACCACATGGCTCCCCGCGACACTCGTCCACCACTCCAAAGCATCCCCCTCCAGCTGCCGAATTGCCAGTCGCACCTTATCCTCTTCCCGGGGCAGGAGAAAGGAGAACACATGCTCGATCTGCCTCAACCACTGTTCAGCTACCACGGGTTCACCTTCCCCCTTGAATCGCCGAGGTTGTTCCTTTCGGAACCGTGTCACCACGTCATCCTCTGCACGAGTCGGTACACCACCCAGCGAACTCTCACGCTCACGAGGCAGCTCTCCTACTGGTGGTGGTGGTGGTACCACCTGCTGTGCTGCCATCTCACAGCGCACCTCCTCCCGGACCTCCTGCCGGAGTCCCTCCCGTAGCTCTCGTACCTCCCGCCGGATGCCTTCTCGTAGCTGTGCCAGCAACAATGCATGCCCTCTAGCGGACGGTCCCGCACCCGGACCCTCATGGGCAGATGACTCATCAGCCACTGCCCCGGACGCATGTGTCACTCTCCTCGGCGGCATTCTTACTACACGAAGTAAGAAGCACAACGTCAAAACAATTTTATAATCTATCGCGTCACTACCTCTACCCCACTGATCAATTCCACTATCACATGACATTGCACACATACATCGTATCAATCACATTGCACGATTCAAGACACATTGCCAAACAAATCAGAGTTGCACATTTCACTTAATCATATGATCTTATCCACAGTTCAGCACACATTCACAGCAAATGCAACTAGTGCCCTAATTCCAATGCATGCAAATCCTACCACAAGACTGGACTACCCTAAGTACACCTTGGAGGCTCAAAGAGGACCATATTGATCAGGCATATCCCTCTAGGCTCCTCCAAAGGACTTAGGATAACCAGGTCCGTCCACTACCCTAGGCCAACTAGACCATGCTCTGATACCATATTATCACGCCCCGGATTTCCAACCCGAGGAAACCGGTACGTGACTCCCCTTGTACCCACACGGAGGGCAAAGGGGTTAGGGTGCAAACCCCGAACATAACATTTTAAACATCCACAACACATTCAAGATAGTAAAGATCATAAAAGCAATCCACAATCCAAACCAGTCTTTATTACAACAAAATCCTCCTTTCAATCCATCCCCACTGGGGTTACATCAATTCTCATAAAAATAACATAAATGGTAGACAGTAAAGTAAATAAGGTCTTCCACCTTGGGGTCCCTCCTAACGCCTGTATGTTCCTGAAAGAAAACACAACATAGAGGGAGGGGTGAGCAACCACAGCTCAGTAGGGATCATGTCTCCCTAACCCATCCCATGCTCCTAGCGTCTACATGAGTGTGTACAGGTGCAGTGTAGTGACAATAAAATGTAAACAAGTTGTATTCCACATTCAAATGGCACCCACCTATCCACAGCCATACAGGCTTCGCCATATAGGCTAACATATCCACAGCCACTGAGGCTTAGCCACACGGGCTAACATATCCACAGCCTTTCAGGCTTAGCCACACGGGCTAACATATCCACGGCCATATAGGCTTAGCCACACGGACTAACATATCCACAGCCATATAGGCTTAGCCATACAGGCTAACAGTTCCAGTCCCGGGCTTCTACAGCCACCGGGTTCCACAAGCACAGCATACAAGGTCACACAGGCATTAAACCAAACACGTAGCATACACACTTTCACAGGCATAATACCAAACACTTAGTTCGCACAGCCTATTAGGCATAAAATCAAACACATACTAGGCATATTCACACAGACATATCCACACAGGCATTCTATCGAACACTTAATATGCACACCATCCAACACCAGAATACACCCCAAAAACTGCCATTGGAGGCCAACATCCATATAGGAGATCACACCTATATGGATTACATGTATATAGAAACAGATATAACTCTACAATCTGCCCTAGAACCCTAGGACAGAGGAGGATTTAGGAAGAACAGAACCCCTACCTTGTATGTTCTCCTGCTCCCACTTCCACGCAAGACTCCGACCACCACGCAAGACGCTCCGGCAGCCACCAGAAGCTCTCCTTCCCCCCCTCTCTCTCTCTCTCTCTCTCTCTCTCTCTCTCTCTGCGACGGCTGGTGGAGCAACAAACCCTAACCCTAAAATAGAGGGGCTTCTCCTCCTTATATAGACAACACAACATCAAAACGACGTAGTTTTGATTAAGTGAATCCCAGCATCAAAACGACGTAGTTTTGATGGAACAAGCTATGACCTTCCCACACCCATACACACCAAAATAGTCACAATTCCAATATGGTCCTTTGGGAAAAGATGATTAGAATGACAAAACCAAGGTAACCATGCAAAAATATGCCTGCACGCCAATTTGCACGTGAATTCCCCAATTCACGTGCAACTCCAAATGCACTCCAAATGCGCTCAAACTTCACCCCTAGCCTCCTTGCATCATGTAGAAGACAACCACACTTGCACGTGAAATGGACCCATTTCACGTGCACCTCACATATACGTTCGTTTGGCCTGAAACTTCTGTGGTAGATAGAGGACATCATTCTAAGCATCTTTCCTTTTGCACGTGAATTCATTGGAGTCTATTCACTAGGTCAAAATCTAGAAAAACTCTACTCAGAAGGCAAAACTGTGACTAACTCAAGGTACGGGTCCTTACATCTCCACCGTTGAGTGTAAGTCTTGAAACTTTCTTTATCAGCTTTCTCAAATGACTACAACGCCAATCTGTCTATTGCCAGTTCCGTGACATGTTTGTATTGCACTAAGAAGGTTGTGGCCAAGTTATTCCAAGTGCAGATACGACTTCCTTCTAACTGAATGTACCATCGTAATGGCCCACCGGTTAAGCTTTCTTGGAAGCAGTGCATTAATAGTTGGTCATTGTTGGTATGTGCGGCCAACTTGCGACAATACATTATCAAATGGGTCCTTGGGCACTAGGTACCATTGAATTTCTCAAAATCCGGCATTTTGAACTTTAGAGGTAGCACGACCCCCGGCACCAAGCATAAATCATAGGCATTAGTTGTCCCATAACTTTCTGCCCCTTCAACAGCCTTCAACCTTGCTTCTATTTGTTTCCAGCTTGGTTGTTGGTTAGTTTCCTTGGGAACAAGTAAGTTCCTTATTCCCACGGGATTTTCTGAGATTGGTGTTCCCGCATTTGGTGGTGTAGTCGGAACTTGGCGAGAACTACCCAGGACCACGTTAGGTTGTGCATAGGCTTGAGATTTTGTTTGAGTTTACACAAACCCCTGCATTGGGATCTGCGTTTGTCCCTGATTCGCTACTCCTTCTGTTGGGGCAGCTTCCCTTACGGTTGCTACTTTAGTCAGTAAGTCCATCATGGTTTTTAACTGAAGCTGAACCTCGTGGAGATTGCCCCCCATCTCTTGTTGAGCTTGCTCGAGCCCTGAAATTCGGTCCTCTGTATGGTCTCTCATGCCCTAGTCTGATATAGCTTCGGGTGCTTGATTACGGGTTGATCTCGAGTTATAGGAATGCCAGTCTTGTTTGATCTGGAAATGCTGATTTGTTAAGCTTTCTGTTGTTCTTTTTTCGGATTTTGCTTTTTACCATGAATGTATGAATGCATGTAGTGAATGCATGCAACGAATGATTAGTGATGGAAACGGCGAGAAACAATTTATTGATTGATGAAACCAAACACATTATTGGTGGAAAGAAGATTGAAGTACAACAAGGATAGTCTTATGCTTATGCGACTAGATGAATTGGAACAAGCCTTGATCATTTCAAACTAATTTCCGATTCCGGATTACTCTTCCAATTGGTGAATTCTTTTACCCAGCTTTTCGATGATTTCCTCTTGTTCTTGAACCTTCTGCCACAAGTTCTCGAGTTCATTTTCCTTTTGAAGGAGCAGCAATCTTGGATCTTGGTGGACCTCCGCATAAGCTATGTACTGCTGCCGCCAGGGAGGGAATGATGGATGAACTTCGGGGTAATAAGAATTACTGCTGACTTTCCGAGGTTCTTGCCATGCTAGATACCCCCGAAAAGCTTTGCATCGAGTCTCGAGGTCAATGTATGTGAAGTCAAAAGCTTCTATCTCATGCAACACAGGAATGATCTGATGACCCCTAAGTTGTCTTCCTGCCTGAAGAGGGGCGTATGCGGTAGCTCCCCACGGACCAAGTAATGGGACCCAGTTGTATGGTCCACAGCTATAAATTATGTCGACTTTGGGCATCCATGGAGCATTCCATACAATTTGATTATCAGTTAAGGTTTGCAGCTCATTGATCCAATCCTCCTCGGTTTCATGTAACTCCCATTCCTGTAGAATGAATTCGGGTAATGCACTATGTGGAAATGCCGCCACTTCTTCGAGTTGTGCGTTTTTGCTTGGGAAGTGACTTTTTAACCATGCGCAGAGGAGTGGAAGGCATCCTTTGAAATGACCCTGCCCCGAAATTCGTACGTGTGATAATGATCTGATTGCCTCAGCAAGGATTGCAGGAACCGGATCAGCCCCTCCTAATGTTTGTATCACAAGTTCACATACAAATCCGTCAATGTAACCCAAGAACTTGGGAAATACAATTAATCCATACATGGTAGAGTTCTATGCCCGATGCTCGAGATATTTTGTCTCGGATCACGGACCATGGGATGACCTCGAGTCCACCCCTGCGGCACATGCTCTGGGCTACCTCGTCTTCTTTCATTCCCAAGAACTGTGATAAGGTCTGCAGGCACGAAACTTGTATGTTTCGTAGAAAGACTTCTGAGCCTCTGTTGAGGGCTTGATACTCCTCCATAGTAGGAGTCAAATCCTGTTCATTGAAAGCGAAGCACCTCCGCCTGGGATCCCAGAAATGTGCTGCCGCCCTTATCATAGGGTTGTCGACAAGTACTCGCGTTAGATGTAACAAGTCCCCGTATCTTTTAATGTAGGCAGCCTGTATGTGGAAAGGCCATCGTGCCCATATATCATCAAGTTCCTCTCGGTGGGCCGTTGGGATACGCATCTGGACTTCAGGGGCCAGTATGGTTTGCTCGGCACTTTCTCCTGAAAAGTCTCCAAAGTGTTGTTGAATTGCTGAAGCTGCACGTGCGACCTCTGTCATGTCTTCCTTGTCTTCACAATAATTAGCTAGGAGATGATCAAAGCTTGCCATGCTTCCTATAATGAAAGTTAAGGCTTATGCGTATGAGATGGGAAACAGACAAGAACAGATTTTGTTGATGTAAATAGGACAAAGCCGCCTATGGGTACAAGCAATTCAAATGTAGATGCAGCTACATGATGCAAGACAAGTTTTGGGTTCCTATAGAGAGGTGATCCCACTTAATGCCTTCCTTTCCTTGATGAGCTCGACGCAATACTAGGCTTTCCTTTCCAGATTCACGCATTATCATTATCTTCTTGGTCGGACAAGCTCTTTCTGCTGTAGGAGGTGTTCTGCTTCTAGTTTCTCCCGCCAAGAAACATAGGATGGGACAACATCGGGATAATAGGGGAGGAAAATAATGTCGTCTTCTTCAAAGGGGATGTAGAGGATTCTTCGATATTCCTCCAAAGTTGGCACCAGGTCAATGTCATTAAAGGTGAAGCCCCTCCGTCTCGAGTCCCAAAAGTGGATCGCTGCTTTGATCATATTCTCATCAACAGGAAGTTGTGACAGGAGCGAGAGATCACCAAACTATTGGGTGTAAGCTATGTGTCTCACGCTAGGCCATTCACTCCATGTGGCTCGGAGTCTTTGGGGAGCTCGACCGGAGTGTTCATGATGATTTGATCGGCCATAGGGTACGTCTTGGGTGAGAAGTCTCCTAATTGTCGCTGGATCTAGATGGAGGCATGCTCCACTTCTTCCACGTCTTCAGGGTCTCTGGCGCCCCACAAAAGGTTCCCAAAACTTGCCATATTCCCTATATATATGCATGGGATGTCATGATATGCGTATGACAAGCAAAATGAGTGTGGGTTAGGGTAATTCAAAGCAAAATGTGGTAAAAGCGCGCTAGTTGACAAACAAAGTGTAAGCAAGGTCATAACAATGTTAGAGCACACACATGAAGGTCAAGACCCCTGATGGGCATCTACATCTACACCTATCTTATTCATAGGTTCCCAAACAATCTCATGAGAGAAGCTCTGTACCCCTAGAGGCATTAACGGAGGGGGCCCTAAAAAAAGACCCCGCTTGGGTGAGGAGTTCAGGTACCTTACGTGAGATAGAACCCATGGGGCATCCTTATTAAGCCTCGCTAATCCTAGGGAAGCAATAGAAAACTCGAGTATAGGGTTAGAGGGAGAGAGAAATGCATGTATGCACAAACAATGCAGTTTATACAAAAATGAAGAAGACAGAAAGGTAAATAAACAAACAAGCACTCCAAAAACAAAAGGCCATGGCTAGACTCTCTCAAAGTCCCCAGCAGAGTCGCCAGCTGTCATCACCCGGTGTCGTCCGGGCTCATGACTGGCTTGAGGTTACTCTTTTGGATGGAGATTGGGTCATTGAGCCATCATTATCATAGCTCGCAGAAAACCAAAAAGAGAGATAGAAAAAGTAGAGTCGCCACCAAACAAAGATGAAGGTGTGTTTGGCCACCTAGGAGGGTCCATGGTTCTAGAGAATAGGTTCGGGAGTCGGTTACGTGTGGGGAAGGAAGAAAAGCTCTTGCACCCCCACAATGCCCAAAATTGGTACCTAGTCTTTGTCTATGGGTGTTTGCCTATTTTAATTTCCCTTTCTTTTCTTTATTTCATTGTAAGAAAACTATGGTGGTTTTATTTAGAAAAAGAATGTTATTCTTTTGTTTTATCGAGGAAAATAGGAAGAAAACCCGTAGCATGAATAGCACAGCATGGAGCTCGGATTCATTACCACAGTTGATGTCGGCCAGGTGGTGAAGATATAAGCAATAGGGCTTAATCTCACAGCCACAAAAGCCTGGGTTTGTTTAAAAAGAATTTGGGATTTTACCTTAAAAAACGATAAAATAGGGTCTGATGTCGTGAAGAGCATACTGTGAAGCTCAAATTCACTATCGGACTCAATGTTGGCCAAGTGGCGAGGATATGAGCATAAAAGCTCAATCCCATGGCCACCGGGCCTTTGAAAACGTTTTGTAGTTTTGGATAAAACAAGGTGAGATTGGTATGGTTTATGATGAAGAATGTAAGAGAAGAGGGGAATAAAACCTGGAAATCGAGGTTGATGTTCCTGCTAGCTTTACTCCTCTTTGAATGCTTGAGGAAAGGAGTCAAAAATCCAGCAAGGGTGGTGGAAGATGTCTTCTTCAGCTCCAGCCAGTAAAGTCTGTCGAATTCTTGGATCTTCTCTTTTTTAAACTCTCTATTTTCCTAGACATTTTTTTCTTCCCAAAAAAAAAAATAGGCTCCCCCTCGGCAATGGGTAATGTTTCCCTTTTATAGTGTTTCAAGTGGGAACAACCGCCCACCTGGGTACTTGGTGAATTAAATGTCATGACCTTTGGAGTTCCCATGCGTTGATAGCAAGTTTCAAGGATGACATAGGCATTTACGAGGTGGAAGCGAGTTCTCAGGCATTAACAACGTGTTTTGAGTCTTTTAAATCAATTCCGAGAGACACAGCGTCTGCTTTACTGTGCACTTAAAAGTGAAGCAAAAACGGTGTCGTTCTGGAGTTTGCAGATCGCAAGGTTGAAGGCTGGAGGCTGCCTCGCAGGTCGCAGGGTTGAAGCTGGAGGCTGCCGGGTGGAGGTTGAAAGCTGCCTCGAAGGGTTGAGGGTCGTAGCTGACGCAGGGTCAAAGGTCGTAGCTGAAGGCTACCTTGAAGGGTCGAAGATCGTTGCCTGCTTCGAAGGATCGAAGGTCGTGGCTGAAGGCTACCTCGAAGGGTCGAAGATCGTAGCCTGCTTCGAAGGGTCGATGGTCGTGGCGGAAGGCTGCCTCGAAGGGTCGAAGATCGTAGCCGCGTCGAAGGTCGTAGCCGCGTCGAAGGGTCGAAGATCGTAGCCTGCTTCGAAGGGTCGAAGGTCATGGCGAAAGGCTGCCTCGAAGGGTCAAAGATCGTAGCTGCGTCGAAGGTCGTAGCCGCATCGAAGGGTCGTAGGGTGGAGGTTGAAAGCTGCCTCGAAGGGTTGGGGGTCGTAGCTGACGCAGGGTCGAAGGGTCGAAGCCGCGTCGATGGTCGTAGCCGCGTTGAAGGGTCGTAGCCGCGTTGAAGGGTCGAAGGGTCGAAGCCGCGTCAAAGGTCGTAGCCGCATCGAAGGGTCGTAGCCGCGTCGAAGGGTCGAAGCCGCATCGAAGGTTGTAGCCGCATCGAAGGGTCGTAGCCGCGTCGAAGGGTCGAAGGATCGAAGCCGCATCGAAGGTCGTAGCCATATCGAAGGGTCGTAGCTGCGTAGAAGGGTCGAAGCCACGTCGAAGGTCGTAGCCGCATCGAAGGGTCGTAGCCGCATCAAAGGGTCGAAGGGTAGAAGCCGCATCGAAGGTCGTAGCTGCATCGAAGGGTCGTAGCTGCGTCGAAGGGTCGAAGGATCGAAGCCGCGTCGAAGGTCGTAGCCGCATCGAAGGGTCGTAGCCGCGTCGAAGGATCGAAGGGTCGAAGCCGCGTCGAAGGTCGTAGCCGCATCGAAGGGTTGAAGGGTCAAAGCTGGGTCTACGAGGCAAGACTGTGAGACTGCGACTACGAGGCTACGAGGCCAGGAGTCTTCGAGGCTACGAGTCTGCGAGCTTCGAGGCTACGAGTCTGCGAGCTTCGAGGCTGTGGGTCAGTGAGTGTTGCGGGTCTGCGAGCTTCGAGGTAGGGCTGCACTACGAGGCTGACTGCGCTATGAGGCTGCGAGTCTGCTGAGCTTTGAGGCAGGGCTGCGCTACGAGGCTGCGAGTCTGCTGAGCTTCGAGGCAGGCTGCTTCGAGTCAAGGCTGTGCTACGAGGCTGCGAGTCTGCTGAGCTTCTAGGCAGGGCTGCGCTACGAGGCTGCGAGTCTGCTGAGCTTCGAGGCAAGGCTGCGCTACGAAGCTATGAGTCTGCTGAGCTTCTAGGCAGGGCTACACTACGAGGCTGACTGCCCTACGAGGCTACGAGTCTGCTGAGCGTCGAGGCATGCTGCTTCGAGGCAAGGCTGCGCTATGAGGCTGCGAGTCTGTTGAGCTTCGAGGCAGACTGCTTCGAGGCAAGGCTGCGCTACGAGGCTGACTGTGCTACGAGGTTACGAGTCCGCTAAGCTTCAAAGTAGGGTGCTGCGAGGCTTCGAGGCAGAGTGCTGCGAGTGCAGGTCTAGCTACGAAGCTTTGACTACGAGGCTTCAAGGCAGCGGCCATAAATTCGGCCGAACTGTTTCTGGGGAATTTTCGCAATCACATTTTCAGTCTGTTTAACCGAGGTCATTGACCGTCTTTCCGTACGTTTGACTTTCATGCCCAAAACTATTTTAGTCATAACTTCTTCGTTTCAAGTCGGATTTGGGCACGGTTAAGTGCGTTGGTTTCCAAATTTCATCCTTTATCCTTTAGTTTTGACCTTGGGGCATTTTGAGATCCCTCATAAATGACTCTTATTTTTGGATTTCTGTGGCTATGATCTGGCCCGGTCAAAATGGGGTCCAACACTCCCCCAATATGGATATGCCAAAACCCTTTGTAATCTGATATGGTAAGTGAGAAAACAAGATACACAAACAGAAATAAAGATAAATTCCACATTCCATTCATTTAGCAACATGAGTACATTTTCAGCTTTAGCATAAAAATATTACATTACGAAACATAAGGCTTACTATACTTGAAGATCATTGTTGCTGATTGTTCACGAAGCTCCATTATATGCTCCATCATAAAGTTAATGATGTTGTTCTAGTCTTCATCTACCTTCATGAAGGATTTTATGAAGAAGCAAACAAAAGCTCCACAACTATCTCCTTCGGGTTGTTGAGGCACGTTTTTCTTGCTCCGGATCGCCGCTTTCAGCTTTTCAGTAGGAGCCAAAGGTGATTGACCCATATCTTCATAAAGCTTGGTTTGTCTTATTGCTTCTGTCAGTCGAAGCCACAAAGGTTCCAATTGATCCTTTCTTACCTTGTGTTCCACAATCTGATGAGAATCAATTAGGAGCAACTGCTTTGAAGGGATTAGAAAGACAATAAGCATGAAATGCGGAGTCTTGACCCAGTATGGAATGAGGACAGAGGTAACATTTTTCCAAGGTTTGCTGTCCTCAGCAGTTCCGTCAATGAAGGTCTGGATGTGGGCTATATCTGGAAGATAACCCTCAGACCAACACGGCAGTATGTCAATAACATAACTGTCCTCGTACAGAGATGGAAACAGCCTCATCTCCATCTTTACCGCCGGAGAAAAGTTGTCAATGTCATCAGTAGTGAATAAGCCCTTCTCAGAACGTAAAGTACTTAGATCTTGAGGTGAGAAGGGAGAGATATCTGTTAGACATCTTCGGTCGGTAGTAGAGGTGGCATACTTAGTCATAGCATTATAAATGCTTCCATCCGCATCATCTGGATCGAGTTCCGCGTATGATGGGTGGAAGGTGATGGCCTCAGATGGAGAAGTTGAAGGAAGAGCTGCACTGGAGGAGCTGGGCTGAGTGAAGCAGCTGCGTTTGGGGATACGTATTCCCGGGGGAAGTATAGGTGCAGACTGCCAGCAGGTCGCTTACCAGCAGGAGCAGAGGGAGCGGCAGCAGGATCAGATGGCACATTCTCCCCCGATTTGGCAGATTGGTGAGGAGAGCCGGGGGTGCGAGCCATGGTGTGAGCCAAGTCCACAAATGATGAAGACAGGGAATGAACGGAAGAGGCCACAAGATCCATCTTTTGCTCAATGGAAGTGGAAGAGTCGGTTAGCGCGGAGAGGAGTTGGGTGCTTAGGGCATCAACCTTAACGGCGATGGCAGCGATTTAGGCGCTCTGAGCTTGAGCATGGTGGTCTAGCTGGGTGGAGAGCACAGCATCAGAATGGACCGTGCCAAAAGAAGCAGACCCAAGTGCAAACTCTGGAGTTTTGGAGGACTCCCCCGCATGAAGAGGGCCAGGAGTGTGTTGGCAGGAGGAGAGAGAGGTTGAGTAGCGGCAGCAGTAAAAGGGGCATCCGGAGCATCGGAGGCATCAGGGGCAGCAGATCCGCTATGACCAGAGAGGTGAACAACAGGAATTGCAGCAGGAGAAGAGGACCCGGCCTCAGCAAGGGAAGGAATCCGTGCATCATGGGCCGGTCTGGAGGTAGCAGCAGCAATCGGTGCGTTAAGAAGAGAAGCCAGCGAAAGAAAGCCATGGTCCAGGTCCTAGAAAATCATATCTTCCAGGGTTTGGGTATGGCGTGTATAATACAACCAGAGATCATTGTCGGGGATGGTGGCGATGCATGCAAGGCTAAAACGGAACCATAGGTCTGTAAGTATGTCGGCAAGGAGACGGTCCAGATAGTCTCGAGGTTGAAGAAGTGGGCTTAGAGGTACAACCGGAGGAGATTTAGGAACATCAGCAATAGCAGCATCAACGGCAACAGCAACGGTAGGAGAATCAAGTGTGAGGACATCAACAGCAGATGATGTACATGAATCAGCCAGAGGACAACTAAGCTGAGATGGCCCCACAACTTCGGATGGATCAATGCGAACGCTGTGCTGGGAGCCGTGGGAGATGGAGGGAGCAGCTATAGACCGAATCCGTGAGGACCGGTGGGCAGAGCTGACCTCAGGGGCGGAGTTATTGGCTGGGCACCAACCGAACTGCCCTGTTGTTCCGGAGCTGGAAAGAAGCGAATAGATGGCGGAGATAATATGCCTGGGGATGGGGATGACACCATGTCCGTTGAAATGGGACGGACGCAAATGCCGGAAAACAATACTGAGTATGCGCCCAAAAGATTGATTCTTTGGGTTGTTGCCCAGCAGCTGAAACAAAAAGGTCCCCCAATCCATCGGGAGGCTCTCAAAGACTCCGTAAATAGCTAGAAGCAGATCGTACGGGATGGAGTCGAGGGCTGATGTACAAGCCAGAAAGCACTGGCTCAGAATGGTGGCCATACAACGATAGCGACCCTAGAAGGACTTTAGCTTGTATTCCTTCCTTTTATAATTGCTGCCGATTGAGGCTGCCATTGGCTCTAGGTCCGGTCGCTGGTGAGTATTGGAGGGGAAATGGAGATCGGCACGAAGAACGTCAGGGGTGATGACAATGGATTCACCTTGAACGATAGATTTTATGGAGTCGGCGGAGCAGCGGATGTTCTGTTACTATTCAATGATGTCTTCAAGAAGAAGGTCGACCGGATTAGAAACCAGATTGAGAAAATGGCTGGTATCAAGTAATGGGCGTAGTTCCAGAAACCACGCCAGAGGATTGGAAACAACGTTCCAATCAACCACATGGCCTGGATTGATGCCGCATAATGCAGTTCTGGGTGCCATGGAAGTTGGATTGGGAGAAGGGAAAGGAAATTGAGAGTTTTGAATAGATGAAGAACGACTATTGAATTTGAGAGTGCAAAGTTGCTCTTCGCTTGAATGCTAGGGATATATATACTGGGTCAGTGGATGCTGGTGGGTCTAGGGTTTAAGCGAAATGAATAGTGAGCCGCCTGACAATCCGATGTCATTAGACTTGATAGTTTAGTGTCTCCGGGTAAAAAGATGATGTGGAGGCAGCAGAACCAAGTAGAACCAAGCATTTATGACAGCTATATGCCTTCTTTCGGAAAGTGAAGTGACTAATTGCCTGGCTTGAGACGTGCATTTAATGAACCATCATTATTCCTCCTCAAAAATACGCGATGTAAGATAATACTTGGATTACCACGATTTGAGAATTTCAAGAGTCAAGAGGAAATGAATCGACTATCATCTGAGGTAAGGCGTATCAGTAGTAAGAACATCCGGATGAATGACAGACTCAGTTCGTAGAAACAGGTGCTGAACTAGAGAGAAGTAGATTCCTTTGCTGTCTTGAAGTCAAGAAGATAGGAGGTATCACGACACCTCAGATCCGAGACATTAGACAGGATATATCGATCATTTGCAAAGAGAATCTGAACCTAATGCTTCATAAAGACAAACTAAAAGAATAGAAGACTCAACAGGTTGGAATTAGTACGGATATGAGACAAATACAGAAAATGCAGCATGATCCGAACTAATGAAAAATAACAGAACTTATGCATTAAAAATGAAAGCGAGACATATACATACGAGTTAAGGATCATTTTACTGAAATCAATGCATATGACAGATAAGAAACACAGGTTCATATAGGTCAACATAACTAAACCTTCATGCCGAAAGATGTAGCTAAGATTAATTAAATCTATATGATTTATTCAACATAAGGTTCAAGAGTGATAATGGATGAAGAACACATGCCAGGAATAATCAATTGATTGTCATACTTAAGATGCACAGTTGAAGAATGATATTCCCAGGTTCCAAGCACAGTTATCTTTAAGTAAGGGTTTGAATATAGAGAGGGGGGTGAATCTGTATACTATAAAACTTTCCTTAAGTTTTATGAGTAGGATACTTAGGAGAGTTTTTTCACCGATGCAATCTTCGTTTGGGTGATGTATTAGTGTCTCATGCAAAATCAGTCACAAGCAAGCATGTGTGGGAAAGAAAGACAGAGACACACAATATACGTGGTTCGATCAATGTGATCTACTCCATGGTGGTGAGGGTGTTGTACAGTAGGGTTTAGCCCTTTCTACAAATAGGATCAACTCTCTTCTTTTCAATGCAAATACAAAAACAGTGTTGCTCTAGACTTCACTCACTGTAAAAATCTGTTTGCGCAATCTGCTCCTACGTTGTTGACCGTTTGCTATGCTCGACCTTCAATCACTCCTTTGTCGGACTCACGATCTGTTCTCCAAATGTATGAGGAAGAAAGATAGATTAACTCACTATTATCTTTCTTTCAATCTCCCTCTCTCTTTCTCTCTCTCTGTTTGTATGAACTACTCTACGTCGTCTCTTGTATCTCTGCAGATACATTTCTTCACTGCACAAGGAATATTATTCGGTGCTATTTACGTCAGGCACATTCCTTGCTTTTTATAGGCTAGCTGAAGTCCAAAACCCTCTAGCTAGGGTTAAGCATGTTTCAGCCTGTGATCTTCATCGTAGAAACAAGTTAAACCCCTCTCGGATGAGATCCACGTGTTTTGCAGTACTCAGTGTACTTAAAACCACTGCTCGGGTAACGACTTATTGAAACAATGAGTGTCTGCACGTTTCACTCCTTCGTAGCGTACTCCATTCCTTTCACAAGCCACAGCCTCGGAGATATTGCCTCGTAGCCTTTCTACGAGTCTACGAGTCTTCCTTTTCGATTCTCTACGAGTCTGAGTCTTCGAACCAAGGGCATTCATCTTCCATTACTTCTGCTCTCTGGCTTCGAAGCTAGGTTAGAATCAGTGCTACGAGCTTTTAAGCTCTATGAGTCTTCGAATCGGACAACTGCATTTTGCCTTGGCTAGTAGCTACTTCCGGGTTTGTGCAACAGGTCCTACGACCTTGCGAGCTTCAGTCTACGACCCTACGAGCTACGACTCTACGAGTCTTAGCTTCGAATTTGCGAGATACGGCTCTGCATCTGTCTGCACCTTGAGTCTACGACCCTAGGACCCTGTGTCCCTTCAAGGCTTCGACCCTGTACCTCTATGAGGCTTCGACCCTGTGGTCCTTTGAGGGTGCTACGAGCCTCATGGTCTGTCAGTTTACGTCCTGCGAATCTACGACCTTCGAGTCTTTTGATCTACGACCTTCGAGTTTATGACCTTCGAGCCTTCTGATCTACGACCCGCGAGTCTACAACCTTCGAGTTAAGACGTACATAGGTAGACTCCCTTTACAAGCTCACTCTAAGAGATCACTCTACAAAGTTGTCCAACCAAGTACGGCGGATCTTCGACCCAGACCTTCGAGCCTGCACATTCCGTTTCCTGCAACATGTTGACAACAATGACAACGTAACCTTGCGGGAACAACAAAAAAACAAAAACATTCAATCATGCCACAATTCCGATTCAACAATATGGTCCAATCAGATCCAGAAGTAAGAATGTATAGGGTAGAGCATCTGAGGCATATCAGGGGGTCATTACTTAAGTAATAAATGAAGCCTTTGCTCCCTCTTAGATCGTGCGATCCTCTCGAGAAAGACTCCCCCTCAGATAGACAACGAGGAAAGAAGTCACGAGACATATAAGGGGGGGTATTACTTGGGTAATTGATAAAGTATTTTTCCCCCTTAGACCATGCGATCCTCTCGATGGACATTTCCTACTTAATATTTAGATCTTGAGAAATTTTTGTCTATCCTTGATGAACTCCACTTAAAAAGCTGATCAAACTACAATAGTGAATTTTTCCAGCAGGCATTCCGAGCTAACCCATTTCATTCTTCAACCAAGCATGTTAACAATTCAATCAATATGAGAAATCATTGGACATGTGGTGAGAGATGGAAATAAGAATCGTGAAATCCTAAGGAGGTTTTATTCATATATCTTTAATGATATTAGCATAAGCGACTTCAGTCTAGAGATGCAAGCATCCTCCCATATTTAATTATGTGAGTATTATCAGAAACATGATGCATGACACAAGTAAGAATAATAAGCAGGAAATATAGTAAGTGTCTATCACTCATCATAAAACACGATGCATGTTCTGAAGGATATACTGCTGGATTAATAAATTAGAAGCTATACAGAAAGATCAAGCATACCTAACTTGAGGAGTAGTTCAGAGAATCTTGCATTAGGAAGGGGCTTGGTGAGCATATCCGCGAGTTGATCATCCGTAGCAACATGTTCGAGAGATATGTGCTTTTTGAGAACATGATCGCGAATGAAGTGATACCTGACTTCAATATTCTTTGTCTTTGGGTGCATGACAGGATTGTTGTTGATGGCAATGGCACTGGTATTATCACAAGAGAGTGGAACAGATGTCATGTTGAAACCGTAGTTAGTAAGTTGACTTTGCATCCGGAGAAGTTGTGTGCGGCAACTCCCAACGAGCTATGTATTCTCCTCAAGGTAGAGGTTGATATGGAATTGTGCTTCTTATTAAACTAGGAGATAGGTTTGTTTCCTAGAAACTGACAAGTACCATTGGTGCTCTTCCTATCGATGTGACACCAGGCAAAATCAGCATCAGAATATCCATATAAAGAGATATTTGACTCCCTTGGATACTAGAGTCCCAAATTCATTGTCCCTTTAAGGTACCGCAATATCCGTTTGACATGTAACATGTGTGACTCTTTAGGATCCGCCTTATATCTTGCACATATATAGGTTGCGAACATGATATAGCAATGATCCTATCATACCTCTGTATTCAGTCACATTTACTGATTCTCCGTTTAGATTAGGATCTAACTTGGCACTGACTGGCATGGGA
The DNA here is from genome assembly GCA_023512835.1 of Taxillus chinensis. Taxonomy (NCBI): domain Eukaryota; kingdom Viridiplantae; phylum Streptophyta; class Magnoliopsida; order Santalales; family Loranthaceae; genus Taxillus; species Taxillus chinensis. Next base: position 43,728,319 of record CM042092.1, on the reverse strand, counting down.
GTCTTTATGGGAGTTGAATTTTGCATACCAAACTTCTTGATTAAGTCTCGTGTGTACTTAGCTTGGTTGATGAAGATTCCTTCCTTCATTTGTTTGACTTCTATTTCAAGGAAGTACAATAGTTCTCCCATCATGCTCATTTCAAATTTGCCAGTCATTAACTTCGCAAAGTCTTCACATAGCTTCAGATTTGAAGATCCGAAAATAATATCATCCACATAGATTTGCACGATCATGGAGTGTCCCTTCTCTTTCCGTAGGAATAATGTAGTGTCAATCTTTCCTTTTTTGAAGTTGTGTTCGGGCAAGAATTCTGATAGTGTGTCGTACCAGGCCCTTAGAGCTTGCTTCAATCTGTACAAGGCTTTTCGTAGTTTGTACACCATATGTTAAGCCTTGTGTTCAATGAAACCTGGAGGTTGTTCAACATAAATCTCCTCTTGAAGATCTCCATTTAGAAAAGCACTCTTGACATCCATTTGATAAATTGTGAAGTTTTCATATGATGCATACGCCAGGAATATTCTGATCACCTCAAGTCTGGCTACTGGGGCAAAAGTCTCGTCATAGTCAATGCCTTCTTCTTGACGATGTCCTTTGGCTACCAGTTGAGTTTTGTTCCAGATTACTATTCCATCTGTATGAAGTTTGTTCCGGAACACTCATTTAACTCCTATGACTTATTGTGACTATGGCATTGGTACAAGTGTCCAAACTTTGTTCCTCTTGAACTGATTAAGCTCTTCTTGCATAGATCTATTCAGTTGGAATCTTGAAGAGCTTCATCTACCACCTTTGGCTCTATTTGTGATAGAAAACATGAATAGAGGCACAAATTTGAGGTGGCTGCCCTTGTTTTTACACCAACAGTAGGATCACCAATCACTTGATTTGATGGGTGGTTTAGAGTCCACCTATAATTCTGCGCTTGTGGTGGTGAGTATTCAATAATTTGAAGCTCTACCAGATTGGGTGGTTCAGGTACATTTGCTGGTTGAGCTTCTTCCGAGCTAGATATAGCCGTATGATGAACAGGTCCAGAAGTACTTTGAGGTTCTTCGACATTGTGACTTTCAGTATTAACTGGTCTGGAAGGACTAGAAGGTTCTCCGGTGTTTTGAATGTCCGTATTAATTGGTCCGAAGTTGAGTGGAAGTCTTGAGTTTGATTCTTCGGAAGCATCATCAGTAGCATTTCTTCTTGCTTCACTGGTGCTTGGTGATTGATCAGTAGTAGTGGCAGGAATATGTTTGAATTGGGAATAGTCAATCGTGCTGTCACGCCCTGAATTTCCAACCCGAGGAAACCGGTTCGTGACTCCCCCTTTACCCACGCGGTGCAGAAGGGGGTAGGATACAATACTCACATAGGACATCATACACTACACAGCTGATATTCATAAAGACAGAATCATAAATTTATTAAATTCAAATCAGGATAAACGTTTACAAATCCACATGCCTTTATTACAATAAAACCCACTTTACAATATCTCCCCACTAGGGTACAAAGCCTCCCAAAAGTAATACAAATAACATAGATCAAAACCACAAACAGAATTGTTGTCCACCTTGGTGTTCCCACCTAACGCCTGTAGGTCCCTGAGAAAAACAGAACACAATAGGAGGGGTGAGTAACCACAGCTCAGTGGGGATCAAGTCTCCCCAACTCATCCCATGCACCTAACCACTATATGAGAACGTGTACTAGTGCAGTGTCGTGGCAGTAGTAAATACAAGTAAAGCACACCACTCAAATGGGCGCAATCACAGCCCCAGCCACACTGGCTCCACACCCTCTCACGACTACCAATTTCCACGGCCTTCCAGGCTAACAATTTAACCGCCTCTCGGGCAAATATTTAACCGCCTCTCGGGAAAATGTTTAACCGCCTCTCAGGCAAACAGTTCCCACAGCCTCTTAGGCTAACAATCATACAATCAAAAACAAAACATACATTTCTGCCACACAGGCATAACCTCAAACACATAACGTGCATAGTAACACAAGCATATTCTCAAACACATAACATGTGTGGCCTCACAGGCATAATATCAAACACTTGATTTGCATAGTCTCACAGGCATAACATCGAACACATAGTGTGCACACATTCACAGGTTCACAAATTCAGCCATATAGGCATAAAAACAAACACCTAGCAAGCGTAATCCCCAGCCTCACGGGCATAAATACAATTATCCAAGCAAATACGCCATTGAAGGCCAACATCCATATAAGAGATCACACCTATATGGATTTACATATATATATATATATATATATATATATATCTAGAATATACAACAAACTGCCTATCACAAGGCCAAAACCCTGGGATAGGTTCAAGGAGGAACAGAACCCCTACCTCAGGAAGATTCTCCTTGCTCTTACTCCCACGTTAGATGTCGTCCACCCACGCGAGTCACCCCAGCAGCAACGCTCAAGAACCCTCTCTTCCCCCCCCCCCTCTCTACGACGGCTGCGGCGGCTGACAACAAAAACCCTAAACCTAAAACAAAGAGAGCTCCTCCTTATATAGACCTCACTTATCAAAACGACGTAGTTTTGATAAATGAAATCCCACCATCAAAATGACGTAGTTTTGATAAGTGAAACACACCATCAAAATGACGTAGCTTTGATAAATGAAACACTCCCTCGAAGACTCGTAGAACACTGCCTCGAAGATCACCTCTTCGGAGCCTCAAAGATTGCTGGAAACGCGGCCTTGAAGATCTGTCTCGAAGATCAAACCTTCAACCCTCAAACCTTCGAACTTCGATGCTCAGACCTTTGGCCCTCGGTCTTCAACCTTTGACCCTCGGTCTTCGACCCTACGACACAAATCTTCGGGTCTTCCGCCTTTCGACCCAAGCGTTCGCCCAGGGTACTATTCATCTTCGTTCCAGCTTGTTCTTCCCAAAACACGGGTCATTACATCCTCTCCCCCTTAAGACTTTTCGTCCTCGAAAAGAAACTACATGCCACTAGGACCGCAAGGAATAACAAACACATGCAACCCACTATACAAAACGCAAGCCACAACACACAAATAGATCATACACCGCACACAGCACATAACAGGACATACGTCCACAGACTCAACAAGGCACCACCACAATGCATATAACACATACACGCATGTCACAAATACACATCTCAAATACAAATTAATGTCTAAAAAACACAATACACAACACATAAACAACTAGCACAGAAAATCACATCACTATCTTTTGGCCAACAACCGCCTCCCACCCTCAAGCTTGTTCGTCCTCGAACAACTCCAGGTGTTGCTCACGCATCATGGACTCACGTTCCCATGTCTCCTCCTAAATGCCACGGTGCTGCCATAGCGAACCAAAGAATAGCACGACCACGCAAAAGCTTCTCCCGCCGATCTAGTATACGGATAGGGGCCTCAACAACGGACATGTCATCCTCAATATCCAATGTCCCCCAATTGATCACATGAGTGGGGTCAGGATGATACTTTCTCAACTGGGACACATGGAACACATTGTGCACTCGACTCAATCGCGGTGGCAACGCTAACTGGTAGGCCACTGGCCCCACACGAGCCATAACCTCAAAAGGACCAATAAACCGCGGAGATAACTTGGAACCTCTCCCAAATAGATGATGTCCACAACATGGGGAAACACAGAGAAACACATGATCTCCCACAGAAAACTCTAAAGGTCGCCGCCGGTGATCTGCATAAGATTTCTGTCGACTTTGAGCTGACAACAAGCGCTGACGAATCAACTGAACCTTCTCCATAGCCTCCTGAACCAACTGTGGCTCCAAAAGAGCTGCCTCTCCGACATCAGTCCAACAGAAAGGTGATCGGCACAGTATGCCATACAACGCCTCTAAAGGAGCCATCCCAATGGATGCCTAATAATTTTTGTTGTAGGCAAACTCCACCAAAGGAAGGTGAGTTGCCCACAAACCCCCAAAATCTAGCACACAGGCCCTTAGCATGTCCTCCAATGTCTGATTCATCCTCTTTGTTGGCCCATCAGTCTCTGGGTGAAAGGCTGTACTCAAGTTAAGCTTTGTCCCCATAGCCTCCTGCAAGCCTGCCCATAAACGGGAAGTGAACTGTGAATCTCTGTCAGACACAATCGATGATGGTACTCCATGCAGTCTCACAACCTCGTTCACATATAGCTGGCTCAATACCCCAATGGAGTCCCGCTCTTGAACGGCAAGAAAATGGGCCGACTTCGTTAGCCGATCCACAATCACCCATATCATGTCTTTCCTCCCAGTGGTGGGTGGAAGACCAGTCACAAAATCCATCGCCATGTGGTCCCACTTCCACTCCGCTATTGGCAATGGCTGCAACATACCTGCTGGCTGCTGGTGCTCAGCCTTCACTTGTTGACAAGTGAGGCACCTCGAAACAAAAGCAGCTACATCTCGCTTCGTCCCAGGCCACCAAAAATGTCCACGAAGCGCGTGGTACATCTTTGTACCCCCAGGATGCACAACAACTCTAGATTGATCAAACTCCTTCATCACCTCATCTTTGAGAGAAGGAGCCACTACTAGCCGCCCCAGAAAAGACAACTCATGCTCAAGACCCTCTGTCCAATCCTCAGATAGCTCACCAGCCTCAATACGGGCGTGAAGAACCTCACACTCAATATCCCCCAATTGTCCCTCTCGGACTCCCTGGTACAGCTCAGGCACAACAACAATAGGACTCAGGACTGTCCCCCCATCACGAGCAATAGGATACAACTGCAACATCGCCAACTGCTCCATCAGCTTCCACTCTCTCATGGCCACCTCAGCCTTCCCCTTCCTGCTCAATGCATCAGGCACAACATTGCCCTTGCCCAGGGTATAGGCAAGAGTAAAGTCAAAGGTCTGCAAATACTCCACCCATCTCCTCTACCTCAAATTCAAGTCCTTCTGAGTAAAAATGTATTGAAGGCTCTTGTGATCGGTGAACACCACAAACTTCTCCCCCAAAAGGTAATGCTACCAACTCTTCAAGGCAAAGATAACAGCCGCCAACTCAAGATTATGAGTAGGGTAATTCTACTCATGAGGTTTCAGCTGCGTCGACCCATAAGCTACCACACTGTGCTTTTGCATAAGCACACACCCCAAACCAACCCTGGACACATCATAATACACCTCATATGGGATACCCTCCCTAGGTAACCTCAACACAGGTGCGGTGGTCAAATGGGTTTTGAGAGCCTCAAATGCCTGCTGACACTTATTAGTCTACTCAAACTTCACTCCCTTCCTAGTCAACGCCGTCATAGGAGCCGCCAAACGGGAGAATCCCTCTACAAAATGATGATAGTACCCCGCCAAACCAAGGAAACTACGAATCTCGAAAACATTGGTTGGCCTCTCCCACGATGCCACAGCCTCAATCTTGGCTGGGTCCACTCTAACTCCCTCAGCTGACACTACATGGCCAAGAAAGTGAACCTCCTGCATTCATAACTCACATTTGCTAAACTTAGCAAACAACTGTTGGTCCCTCAAGGTTTGCAGCACTGTCGCCAAATGCTCCACATGCTCCCTCTCCATCTTGGAATACACCAAGATATCGTTTATAAACACCACCACAAAGGAATCCAAATATGGAGTAAAGACCTGGTTCATCAAATGCATGAACACTGCTGGTGCATTAGTGAGCTCGAAAGGCATCACTACCCACTCATAGTGCCCATACCTACACCGAAAAGCCGTCTTAGGGATGTCCTCCTCCCTAACCCTTAACAGGTGATACCCCGATCGCAGATCTATCTTGGAAAACCACTAGGCCCCACTCAACTGGTCAAACAAGTCGTCTATCCGAGGCAACGTATACTTGTTCTTCACAGTCACCAAATTCAGCTTCCTGTAGTCAATGCAGAGGCAGAGCGTGCCATCTGCCTTCTTTGCAAAGAGCACCGGAGCACCCCAGGGTAAGGTACTCGGTCTGATATACACCTAGTCCACCAACTCCTCTATTTGCCTCTGTAGCTCCCTCAACTCGGCTGGCCCCATACGATATGCTACTTGGGAGATTGGGCCAGTCCCCGGAACCAACTCAATGGTGAACTCCACACTTCTCTTAGGAGGTAAACTCCTTAATTGCTCAGGAAAGACATCCTAAAATTGGTCAACAACTGCTGGCCATACTCTCTTTTCTACTTTCCCCTCCTCAGCAAAGGTTAGGGCTGCCAACCTGTGTGTAATGGCACCCCACTGGTCTAACACTGGCCCACCTCGACTCACCTCACAGTCCCACTCCCCCTGCAGGGTGCAAGAAGTCCCTGCAGGTGTCACGAAGGATACATGCCGCCGATAACAATCTATCCTGGCCTGGAAAGCCATAAGCCAATCCATACCCAAGATCAGGTCAAATATACGCAAGGGCATCACGTACAAATCGAAACTAAGCTCCACATCCCCTATAGTTAACACATAGTCACGACATATACGCCGCACCTCAATCATACCCCCACCAGAGACTCCACTGCTAGGGGTCTCTCTGCCTCAACACATGCGAATCCCAATCCCTCAATCAGAAGTTTAGCGACAAATAAACAAGATGCACCCATATCAAAAAGTGCAGAAACAAGCGTACGAGAGATCAAAAGGGTACTCTAACCACCGATAGTCCTGCCCCACCATCCGCTGGTGGAGGTGGTAGCTCAGCCTCCTCCTGGGGTGTTGTATTTAGTGAAAACACCCTCCCTTGGCCTGTGCCACTGGTTGGCTCCCCCACTGGACGGTTCCCACCATGGCTGCCTCCATCTTTAGTCTGTTGCCGCTCAGGCCTCCCCTGAGGTCGGGTCTGGCTAGATCCTGCCTGACTAGCCTGCCACTGACGCGCTGGCCTCTCCGCTTGTGCACGGAAACTAGCATCACTCCTCATGCTAGATGCCAAGCCTCCTGCTCCCCTGTTGCCACTCCTGCAAACCCTGCGCAAATGCCCCTCCCGTCCACAGTTGTTGCACCGCCAGTCTTTCTTGGGACACTCCCTTTTGACGTGGCCTTGCTCCCTACAACAAAGACAACCGCTGGGAAGACCCCCTGCTGAACCTCCCAGTCTACTGCTGCCAAAGGTGAACCTCCCTGGGTTCATAGATGGTTGTCCCCGACTGTGGAAGAAGCTGCTATCTCTCTCCTCAGTCTTGGGCCTCTTGGACCCCGAATAATGCTCAGATCCGCTTTGCAACTGGCGAGCCTGATGGGCCTGCCTCCCATCATCCAGCTCCCTCTTAGCTATACGAGCTGTCTTCACAACCTCAGCATAGGTCCTCAAACGTAGAATCGCCACCCTCTGCCTAAGGGCTGGCTTGAGACCCAAGGTGAACTTGTGGGCCTTCAGGTCCTCCTTTGCCACAGTCTTGGGAGCAAATCTACTCAAGCTCCAGAACTACCGCTCATAGTCAGGCACCATCTTTGATCCTTGCTTCAGGCTGCCAAATTCCTCCCTCTTCTACCATCTCAAGGACTCATGGAAAAACTCATCGTGGAAGAGTTGCAAGAACTCCTCCCACAGCATGAACTGCACTGCATGGCTCCCTGCGATACCCTGCCACCACTCCAAAGCATTCCCCTCCAGCTGCCGAATGGCCAGTCTCACCTTATCCTCCTCTCGGGGTAGGAGAAAGGAAAACACATGCTCGATCTACCTCAACCAATGCTCAGCCACCACGGGATCCACTTCTCCCTTGAACCTTGGAGGTTGTTCCTTTCGGAACCTCGTCACCACATCTTCCTCTACACGAATCAGTACGCCAGTACACGAACTTTCACGCTAATGAGGTAACTCCCCCACTGGTGGTGGTGGTGGTGGCACCACCTGCTGTGCTGCCATCTCACAGCACACCTCCTCCCAAACCTCTTGCCGGATACCCTCCCTCAGCTCTCGGACTTCCAGTCAGATGCCCTCTCGAAGCTGTGCCAACAACAGCGCATGTCCTCCAGCAGACTGCCCCACACCCGGGCCCTCATGGGTAGATGACGCATCAGCCACTGCCCCAGACGCACGTGCCACTCTCCTTGGTGGCATTCTTACTATATGAAGTAAGGAACACAAACATCAAAACGAATTCGAATCTATCGCGTGTCACTACCTCTACCCCATTTATCAATTCTACTATCATATGGCAGTACACACATACGTTGCATCAATCCATATTGCACACAGCTTAACTCACATTTCACACAGCTCAATTAAACAAGGAGTTCTCATGCTCAAGGTATTCCAAGAAAATTCAGAGTTGCACATTTCACACTTTATCACGCTATTCACATTTTTTTTTTCAGTTTAGCAAACATAAACAACAAATGCAACTAGTGCCCTAATGCCAATGAATTCAAATCCTACCTCAAGTCTGGACTACCCCAAGTACACCTTAGAGGCTCCAAGAGGACCGTGTTGATTAGGCACGTTCCTCTAGGCTCCTCCGAAGGACTCAAGATGACCAGATCTGCCCACTACCCTAGGCCAACTAGACCATGCTCTGATACCATACTATCACGCCCCGAATTTCCAACCCAAGGAAACCGGTTCTTGACTCCCCCTTTACCCACGTGGTGGAGAAGGGGGTAGGATACAATACTCACACAGGACATCATACACAACACAGCTGATATTCAAAACCACAAACAGAACTGTTGTCCACCTTGGTGTTCCCACCTAACGCCTGTAGGTCCCTGAGAAAAACAGAACACAATAGGAGGGGTGAGCAACCACAGCTCAGTAGGGATCAAGTCTCTCCAACTCATCTCATGCACCTAACCACTACATGAGAACGTGTACTAGTGTAATGTCGTGGCAGTAGTAAATACAAGTAAAGCACACCACTCAAATGGGCGCAATCACAGCCCCACCACACTAGCTCCACGGCCTCACAGTACCAATTTCCACGACCTTCCAGGCTAACAATTTAACCGCCTCTCGGGCAAATATTTAATCGCCTCTCGGGCAAATGTTTAACCGCCTCTCGAGCAAATGTTTAACCGCCTCTCAGGCAAACGGTTCCCCACGACCTCTCAGGCTAACAATCATACAATCAAACACATAACATACATTTCTGCCACACAGGCATAACCTCAAACACATAACGTGCATAGTCACACAGGCATATTATCAAATACATAACATGTGTGGCCTCACAGGCATAATATCAAACACTTGATTTGCATAGTCTCATAGGCATAACATCGAACACATAGCGTGCACACATTCACAGGTTCACAAACTCAGCCACACAGGCATAAAAACAAACACCTAGCATGTGTAATCCCCAGCCTCACGGGCATAAATACAATTATCCAAGCAAATACGCCATTGAAGGCCAACATCCATATAAGAGATCACAGCTATATGGATTTATATATATATATATATATATCCAGAATATACAACAGACTGTCTATCACAAGGCCAAAACCCTGGGATAGGTTCAAGGAGGAACAGAACCCCCTACCTCAGGAAGATTCTCCTTGCTCTTGCTCCCACGTTAGACGCCGTCCACCCACGCGAGTCACCCCAGCAGCAACGCTCAAGAACCCTCTCTTTTTCCCTCTCTCTCTCTCTCTCTCTCTCTCTCTCTCTCTCTCTCTCTACTACGGCTGACAACAAAAACCCTAAACCTAAAACAAAGAGAGCTCCTCCTTATATAGACCTCACTTATCAAAACGACGTAGTTTTGATAAATGAAAAACCACCATCAAAATGACATAGTTTTGATAAGTGAAACACACCATCAAAATGACGTAGCTTTGATAAATGAAACACTCCCTTGAAGACTCGTAGAACACTGCCTCGAAGATCACCGCTTCGGAGCCTCGAAGGTCGCTGGAAATGCAGCCTCGAAGATCTGTCTCGAAGATCAAACCTTCAACCCTCAAACCTTCGAACTTCAACCCTCAGACCTTCGGCCCTCGGTCTTCGACCTTCGACCCTCGGTCTTCGGCCTTACGACACAAATCTTCGGGTCTACCACCTTTCGACCCAAGCGTTCGCACAGGGTATTGTTCATCTTCGTTTCAGCTTGTTCTTCCCAAAACACGGGTTATTACACGTGTCCATTTGATCCTACACGTTTTGATTTGAAGCTCCTATACTTGACCAATCAAATTTACTGCCTCTTTGACATTGTTTAACACGTAGCAAGTACACCGAAAGGCTTTGAAATGGGAGATTGATGGCTTCCTGCCTCTTCACATCTCATAGGGTGTTTTCATGGTAAACTTGTTGATTAGAGTTCTGTTCTGAACATAGCATGCAGTGGACACAGCTTCAGCCTATAAACTAAGAGAAAGCTTTGCCCCTGCTAACATTGATCTACCAGCTTCGACTAATGTGCGATTTTTATGCTCAGCAACTCCATTTTGTTATGGAGTTCCGGGCGTAGAGAAGTCATGCCGAATGCCTTGTTCAGAACAACATGACCTCATATCTGAAAAGTCAAATTCCGTACCATGATCACTCCTGATGCATTTGATGCTTAGTCCTTGTGAATTACTTATCCAGTTGAAAAGATCTACGAGATGTTCAAAGGTTTGATCCTTTGATTTGAGGAATATCACCCATGTATATCTGGTGAAGTCATCGATAGCCACAAGAGTGTATCTCGGACTAGCAAGAGAAGCAATAGAAATGGGACCACAGAGATCCATATGAAGAAGTTGGAAAGGAGCAGATATAGAATTAATAGATTTGCTCTTAAAGCTACGTTTGATCTGCTTGCCAAGTTGACATTCTCGATAGAAAGAGTCTCTAGAGTATTTATGTTGGGCAAACCAGTGACCAAATCAAGTGATGCTAGTTTAGATAAGTCTTAAAATTTAAATGTGCACAACGCTTGTGCCATAGCCAACTCTCTTCATTTGATGTTTTAGTGAGGAAGCATACAGGATCGAAAGAGTTATTTCTTAAGACCACTGAATATATGTCCCCATCTCTTGATCCGGATAACTTAATATCTCCAGATAAGTTTTCCCTAACTAAGCAGGTGTTGGACAGGAATGAAACAGTGAATCCCTTGTCACATAAATTATTCACACTAAGTAGATTATGCTCCAAACCTTCGACTAGTACAACGTATGTAATTAATACACAGCCATTGGTTAGAGTGCCATACCCCATAGTCTTACCTTTGCTATTGTCGCCATATAATACGATGATCCTCGTTTGTCAGTGACTTATCACCCGTTATATGTCTGGAGCATCCGCTATCAAGTATCCACTTGATTTGATTGATCTTCGACTTCAAGTGGTTTGGCAGTGAATTCTAGAGATGGTCCTATATGACAATAGATTACACTTTTGGTGCCCAAACTTGTTTTAGGCGGTTAAGAGAAACAACAATAGTATCAACAGTTCTGGATTTTGCTTTGTTAGGAACTTTAGCCTTCCATATTGACTTTACTTTATTATTGTCAGTTGTTTCTTTTACTTGGATTTTCTTGGGAGAGTTACTCCTTTAAGATTTAAATTTAGATTTTCTTGAAGAACCCTTTTTGGTGAACTGATCTTTATTAATGTGAACTTGATTACAAAGTCAGCAGTCATCATACAGACTCCAACACCCATAGCGATAAGGGCCTATTTCTCTATAGATGGAATAGACACTATGATGCGGAGCAGAAACTGGGGATATATGTTTCTTTGGTTTAATAGGTTTTCTACTCTGTTCCCTATAGCCTAATCCTTTGCGTTTGGGTGATGCGCTCTTGGCCCTAGATGCATCAGCCTTAGCCTTTCCTTTCTTTTTGGGTGCTACAGTCTCGGTTTTAAGTGCAGCAACCTTCCCATCTTCTTTACGTACGGGTGCTACTGCTTCGGGATTAGCAGTAATAGCCTCACTTCCACAGTCATAAACTATGGTGCCACCTGAAATAAAACCATCTAACAATTTAGATGTACTAACAAGATAAAGGTTGGTTAGTTTCGAAATGAAGTTTGAGGGACACTCAATAGCTTGTGTGGAAGTTGATGGTTCGGAGCTGTAATGACCCGTGTTTTGGGATGTGAGGAGTTAGTCGTAGTTATGCCTTTTGAGTGATAATTGTTGGGTTTTAGGGAGTTTTATTCCGACACACATTGGCTAGAACACTTTGTTTGATGGTGAGTAAGCTAGGGGCAAGATTTAAGCCCAAGAGGAAGCTTTTTGGGGCTGCACGCGAGAATGCACATGACAATGGTTGTCACGGGCAGTGAGGTTTTTGCATGGGAGCTTTCCTAACGTTGTTCTAAAGCTTGGGGAAAAATCTTAGGGCATTTGGAGCTTGCACGTGACAATGGTCTTTGTCACATGCAGCCATGTTTTTGCACCATCACCTTGGTTTTGTGATTCTAATCATCTTCTCCTAAAGGGGCATGTCGGAATTATGGATATTTTGTTGTGTGTCGATGCGGGAAGGTCATAGCTTGTTCCATCAAAACTACGTCGTTTGATGCTGGAGTTCACTTAATCAAAACTATATCGTTTTGATGTTGGAGTTCACTTAATCAAAACTACGTCGTTTTGATTGTCTGGGTGTCTATATAAGAGGTGGAGGATTCTTAGGTTTAGGGTTCTTCTTTTGGCTAGCCACCGCAGCCGTCGCAAAGAGAGAGAGGGGGAAGGAGAGCTTCTGGTTGCTACCGGAGCGTCTTGCATAGGTGGACGACGTCTAGCGTGGGAACAAGAAGGATTTTGTTTAAGGTAGGGGTTCTGCCTTCTTGTATCCAATCCGGGGTTAGGCTCTGCAGTGGATTGACTGTTAAGTTATGGTGTTGTATATATATATATATATATGTATTATATATGTAAATTCATATAGGTGTGACCTCCTATATGAATGTTGGCCTTCAATGGAAGATTGTTGTGTTTGATATTAAGCCTGTGTGGCTACGCATGTTAGGTGTTTGATTTTAAACCTGTGTGGCTGGGTGTCTGAGCCAGTGATTGTATGCATGCTATGTGTTTGATGTTATGCCTCTGTGACTATGCGGATTATGTGTTTGATGTTATGCCTGTGCGACTATGCCGATTATGTGTTTGATGTTATGCCTGTGTGGCTGTGAACATGTATGCCTGTGTGGCACCTGAGAGGCTGTGGCAATGTAACTGAATATATTGGCCTGTGTGGCACCTGAGAGGTTGTGGCAATGTTTGTAATGGTGGATATGCTGGCCTGTGTGGCACCTGAGAGGCTGTGGATATGTGAGCCTGTGTGGCTATGGTAACGGTTGTACCTGTTCTGCGACTTATGGATTGATACTCAACTGTGGAATATAACCTGCTTATATCTTATTGTCACTACACGGCACCTGTGCACATTCTCATGTAGATGCTAGGAACATGGGATGGGCTCGGGAGACATGATCCCTGCTGAGCTGTGGTTGCTCACCCCTCCTACTTTGATGTGTTTTCTTTCAGGAACCTACAGGCGTTAAGTGGGACCCCAAGGTGGAAGACCGCATTTGTTTTATTGTTTCTTTTCAATTATGTTATTTTATGGGAACTGATGTAGCCCTAGTGGGGAGAGGTTGTAAAAGGGTTTTAACTGTAATAAAGACATGTTGTTTGGTTGTAAACATTGTGGTTTGAATTTTAATAAAGACATTTGATTTATAACTTTGTGAGTATCTGTTGTGATCATGTATGATGTCCTACGAAGGACGTTGTATATCTACCCCTTGCCCACCGGGTGGGTTAAGGGGAGTCACGAACCAGTTTCCTCGGGTTAGAAATCCGGGGCGTGATGGTATGGTATCAGAGCATGGTCTAGTTGGCCTAGGGTAGTGGGCGGCTCTGGTTATCCTGAGTCCTTTGGAGGAGCCTAGAGGGACGTGCCTGATCAACATGGTCCTCTTTGAACCTCTAAGGTGTACTTGGGGTAGTCTAGACCAGAGGTAGGATTTGGATGCATTGGCATTAGGGCACTAGTTACATTTGTTGTTTATGTGTGCTAAACTTTGTAAAGGAGTGGATGACGAGATTAAGTGTGAAATGTGCAACTCTGAATTATCTTGAAATATCTTGAGCATGACAACAAAAAAATGTACTCGTGTTATTAGAACTGTGTGCTTGTGAAATTGACGCATGTACAATGTGACTCCATGAGAACTGGAATGTGTGTAATGTGTGTGCTGATTGAATTAATGAATGGGGTAGAGGTAGTGACACAATAGATTATGAACGCATTTGACGATTATCTTTCATACTTCGTGTAGTAAGAATGCCACCGAGGAGAGTGACATGTGCGTCTGGGGCAGTGGCTGATGAGTCATCTGCCCATGAGCGTCCGGGTGTGGGGCAGTCCACTGGAGGACAAGCACTGTTGTTGGCACAGCTGCGAGAGGGCATCCGATTGGAAGTCCGAGAGCTGAGGGAGGGTATCCGACAAGAGGTTCGGGAGGAGGTGCGCCGTGAGATGGCAGCACAACAGGTGGTGCCACCACCACCACCACCACCAGTGGGGGAGCTGCCTCGTGAGCGTGAGAGTTCGCTGGGTGGCAACCCGATTCGTGCTGAGGATGACATGGTGACAAGGTTCCAAAAGGAACAACCTCCAAGGTTCAAGGGAGAAGGGGATCCCGTGGTAGCTGAGCATTAGTTGAGGTAGATCAAGCACGTATTCTCCTTTCTCCTACTGTAAGGACCCGTACCTTGAGTTAGTTAGTTTTGCCTCCTGAGTAGAGTTTTTCTAGATTTTGACCTAGTAAATGGACTCCAATGAATTCACGTGCAAAAGGAAAGATGCTTAGAATGATGTCCTCTATCTACCACAGAAGTTTTAGGCCAAATGGACATGTATGTGAGGTGCACGTGAATTGGGTCCATTTCACGTGCAAGTGTGGTTGTCTTCTAAATGATGCAAGGAGGCTAGGGGTGAAGTTTGAGAGCATTTGGAGTGCATATGGAGTTGCACGTGAATTGGGGAATTCACGTGCAAATTGGCGTGCAGGCATATTTTTGCATGGTTCCCTTCGTTTTGACATTCTAAGGAACTTTCTCCAAAGGACCATGTTGAAATTCTGAGTATTTTGGCCCATATGGGTGCGGAAAGGTGCTAACTTGTGTGATCAAAACTACGTCGTTTTGATGCTGGCATTCACTTAATCAAAACTACGTCGTTTTGATGTTGTGTTGTCTATATAAGGAGGAGAAGCCCCTCTGTTTTAGGTTTAGGGTTTGTTGCTCCACCCGCCATCGCAGAGAGAGAGAGAGAGAGAGGGAAGGAGAGCTCCTGGTTGCTGCCTGGCACCTTGCGTGGGTGGTCAGAGCCTCGTGGGTGGACGGCGTTCGGCTTGGGATCAGACTGTTGCCGCGTTGTTGCGTCTTACCTGAGGTAGGGGTTCTGTTCTTCCTAAACCCTCCTCTGTCCTAGGGTTCTAGGGCAGATTATGGGTTATATCTCGTTATATATATATATCGTAATCCGTATAGGTGTGATCTCCTATATGGATGTTGGCCTTCAATGGCGATTTTGGTGTTTCTGGTGTTTGTGTGATGCATGAAAAGTGTTCGATAAAATGCCTGTATGACATGCCTGCTACATGTTTGAGAAAATGCCTGTGTGACTGGGTTTATGAGCCTGTGAATTTATGTACACCAACTGTTTGGTTTTATACCTGTGAGGCTTTGCAAGCTAAGTGTTTGATGTTATGTATGTGTGACTAAGTGTGGCTATGTGTCTTGTGTTCTTGGAACCCGGTGGGCGTGGAAGCCCGGGACTGTTCTTGGAACCCGGTGGGCGTGGAAGCCTGGGACTTCTTGAAACCCAGGTGGTCGTGGAAGCCCGGGACTGTCCTTGGAAACCCGGTGGTCGTGGAAGCCTGGGAGTGTTTATGTACCAGCCCGTGTATGATTGTGTTTCTTTGTTATAGCCTTGTAATTATATCTGGTGGAATAATTGTATCACGACACGACGACTTGTACACAAGGCATGTAGATATTAGGTGCATGGGATGGGTTGGGGAGACATGATCCCCTCTAGGCTGTGGTTGCTCACCCCTCCTACCATGTTGTTTTCTTTACAGGAACCTACAAGGCGTTAGGTGGGAACACCAAGGTGGAAGACCTTATTTGCTATATCTTGTCTACCATTTATGTTATTTTTATTGGAATTGATGTAACCCAGTGGGAATGGGATTGGAAAGGATTTCATTGTAATAAACTGGTTTGGATTATTTTTATGAACATTACTTTCTTGAATGTGTTGTGGATGTTTAAAATGTAATATTCTTGGTTTGTATCCTACCCCTTTGCCCTCCGTGTGGGTAAAAGGGGAGTCACGTGCCGGTTTCGTCGGGTTGGAAATCCGGGGCGTGACAATATGGTATCAGAGCATGGTCTAGTTGGCCTAGGGTAGTGGGCGGATTTGGTTATCCTAAGTCCTTTGGAGGAGCCTGGAGGGACATGCCTGATCAACATGGTCCTCTTTGAGCCTCCAAGGTGTACTTAGGGTAGTCCAGTCTTGTGGTAGGATTTGCATGCATTGGCATTAGAGCACTAGTTGCATTTCTTTGTGAATGTATGCTAAAGCGTGGATAAGATCACATGATTAAGTGAAATGTGCAACTCGATTTGTTTGGCAATGTGTACTGAACCGTGCAATGTGATTGATGCAATGTATGTGTGTAATGTCATGTGTTAGTGAAATTGATCAGTGGGGTAGAGTTAGTGACGCGATAGATTATAAAATTTGTTTTGACGTTGTGCTTCTTACTTCGTGTAGTAAGAATGCCGCCGAGAAGAGTGACACGTGCGTCCGGGCGATGGGCGATGAGTCATCTGCCCATGAGGGTCCGGGTGCGGGGCCATCCGTTGGGGGGGCATGCGTTGTTCTTGCACAGGCTACAAGAAGGCATCCGGCTGGAGGTACGAGAGCTACGGGAGGGACTCCGGCAGGACGTTCGGGAGGAGGTGCGCCGTGAGATGGCAGCACAGCAGGTGGTGCCACCACCACCACCAGTAGGAGGGCTGCCTCGTGAGCATGAGAGTTCGCTGGGTGGTGTACCGACCCGTGCAGAGGATGACGTGGTGACACGGTTCCGAAAGGAACAACCTCCGCGATTTAAGGGGGGAGAAGATCCTGTAATAGCTGAGCAGTGGTTGAGGCAGATTGAGCATATGTTCTCCTTTCTCCTGCCCCGGGAGGAGGATAAGGTACGACTGGCAATTCGGCAGCTGGAGGGGGATGCTTTGGAGTGGTGGATGAGTATAGCGGGGAGCCGTGCAGTGCAACTCATGTTTTGGGAGGAATTCTTGCAACTCTTCCATGATGAGTTCTTCCCGAATCGGTGAGATGGCGAGAAGAGGGAGGAATTTGGCAGCCTGAAGCAAGGATCAAAGACGGTGCCCGAGTATGAGCGGGAGTTCCGGAGCCTGAGTAGGTTTGCCCCCGAGACAGTGGCAAAGGAGGACCTGAAGGCCCACAAGTTCACTCTGGGTCTTAGGCCAGCCCTTAGGGAGAGGGTGGCGATTCTACGCTTGAGGACCTATCTTGAGGCCGTGGAGACGGCCCGTATAGGCCGAGAGAGAGCCGGATGGTGGGAGGCGGGCCCATCGGGGTCGCCGGTTGCGAGTGGGCCTGATCGAGATGCAGGGTCCAAGAGGCTCAAGACGGAGGAGAGGGATAGCGGTTCCTTCCGCAGCGGGGGACAGACATTGGTGAACCTAGGGAGGTCTAGCTTTGGCGGTGGCAGACAGGGCGGTCCAGCAGGGGGTCTCCCCAGCGGTTGTTACTGCTGTGGGGAGCATGGCCACTTGACAAAGGAGTGTCCAAAGAGGGACTGGAAATGCCATAGATGTGGACGAGAGGGCCATCTGAGCCGGGTTTGCCGGAGTGGCAACAGGGGAGTTGGAGGCATGACATCCAGCACAAGGAGTGATACCGGTTTTTCGTGCACCAGCAGAGAGACCAGCTCGTCGGTGGCCGGCTAGTCGGGCAGGATCGAATCGGACCCGACCTCGGGGGAGGCCGGAGCGGCAGAGACGAAGTTGGAGGCAGCCTTGGCGGGAAGCGCCCAGTGAGTGAGCCGACCAGTGGCACGGGCCAAGGAAGGGTGTTTGCGCTGGAGGCGACATACCAGGAGGAGGCTGAGCTACCACCCCCACCAGCTGAGGGTGGAGCAGGACCATCGGTGGTTAGAGGTACCCTCTTGATCTCCCGTACGTTAGCTTCTGTTCTTTTTGATACGGGTGCATCGTGTTCCTTCGCTGCCGAGCTTCTTATTGATGGCTTGGGGTTAGCTTGTGTGGAGGCCGCGAGGCCCCTAGTTGTGGAGTCTCCGGTGGGAGGCATGATTGAGGTACGGCGAGTGTGTCGTGACTGTGTGTTAACCATAGGCGAGGTGGAGCTGAGTTTTGACTTGCATGTGATGCCTTTGAGAACGTTTGACCTGATCTTGGGTATGGATTGGGTTATGGCTTTCCAGGCCAAGATAGATTGTTATCGGAGGCGTGTGACCTTCGTGACACCTGCAGGGACCTCTTGCACCCTACAGGGGGAGTGGGATTGTGAGGCGAGTCGGGCCGGGCCAGTGTTGGATCAGTGGGGTGCCATTACCCACAGGTTAGCAGCCCTGACCTTTGCTGAGGAGGGTAAGGTGGAAAAGAGGGTGTGGCCCGCTGTTGTGGACCAATTTCAGGATGTTTTTCCTGAGCAGTTGAGGAGTTTGCCACCTAAGAGGAGTGTGGAGTTCACCATTGAGTTGGTGCCGGGGACGGGTCCGATTTCCCAAGTAGCATATCGTATGGGGCCAGCCAAACTGAGGGAGCTGCAGAGGCAAATCGAGGAGTTGGTGGGCCAAGGGTATATCAGACCGAGTACCTCACCTTGGGGTGCTCCGGTGCTCTTTGCTAAGAAGGCTGATGGCACACTTCGTCTCTGCATCGACTACAGGAAGCTGAATTTAGTGACTGTGAAGAACAAGTACCCGTTGCCTCGGATAGATGACCTGTTTGACCAGTTGAGTGGGGCCCAGTGGTTTTCCAAGATAGATTTACGGTCGGGGTATCACCAGCTCAGGGTTAGGGAGGAGGACATCCCTAAGACGGCTTTTCGGTGCAGGTATGGGCATTATGAGTGGGTCGTGATGCCTTTCGGGCTCACTAATGCGCCAGCATTGTTCATGCATTTGATGAACCAAGTCTTTGCCCCATACTTAGACTCGTTCGTGGTGGTGTTTATTGACGATATCTTGGTGTATTCCAAGACCGAGAGGGAGCATGTGGAGCACTTGGCAACAATGTTGCAAACCTTGAGGGACCAGCAGCTATTTGCTAAGTTTAGCAAGTGTGAGTTTTGGCTGCAGGAGGTTCACTTTCTTGGCCATGTGGTGTCAGCTGAGGGAGTTAGGGTGGACCCAGCCAAGATTGAGGCCGTGGCATCGTGGGCGAGGCCAACCAACGTTTTCGAGATCCGTAGTTTTCTTGGCTTGGCGGGGTACTATCGTCGTTTTGTCGAGGGGTTCTCCCGTTTGGCAGCTCCTATGACAGCGTTGACTCGGAAGGGCGTGAAGTTTGATTGGACTGACAAGTGTCAGCAGGCGTTTGAGACTCTCAAAACCTGTTTGACCACTGCACCGGTGTTGAGGTTACCTCGGGAGGATATTCCGTATGAGGTATATTGTGATGCGTCCAGGGTTGGTTTGGGGTGTGTGCTTATGCAGGAGCACAGTGTGGTCGCTTATGGGTCGAAGCAGCTGAAGCCTCATGAGCAGAATTATCCTACTCATGATCTGGAGTTAGCGGCTGTTATCTTCGCCCTGAAGAGTTGGCAGCACTACCTCTTGGGGGAAAAGTTTGTGGTGTTCTCAGATCACAAGAGCCTTCGATACATCTTTACTCGGAAGGACTTGAATTTGAGGCAAAGGAGATGGGTGGAGTATTTGCAGACCTTTGACTTTACTCTTGCCTATACCCCGGGCAAGGGTAATGTTGTGGCTGACGCGTTGAGCAGAAAAGGGAAAGCTGAGGTGGCCGTGAGAGAGTGGAAGTTGATGGAGCAGTTGGCGATGTTGCGTTGCGGCCTGTTGTTCGTGATGGTGGGGCGGTCCCCGAGTCCTTTGGTGGTAGTGCCGAGTTGTACCAGCGCGTCCAGGAGGAACAATGGGTGACATTGAGTGTGAGGTTCTCCGTGCCCGTATTGAGGCCGGGGAGCTATCTCGGGGACCGGACAGAGGGTCCTGAGCATGAGTTGTCGTTTCGGGGGCGGTTGGTAGTAGCTTCTTCCCTCGGGGATGAGGTGATGAGGGAGTTTCACCAATCTAGAGTTCTTTGTGCATCCAGGGGGTACGAAGATGTACCATGCGCTTCGGGGGCATTTTTGGTGGCCTGGGATGAAACGCGATGTAGTTGCCTTTGTTTCGCGGTGCCTCACGTGTCGGCAAGGTGAAGGCCGAGCATCGGCGGCCGGCGGGCATGTTACGACCCTTGCCCATAGCAGAGTGGAAGTGGGACCATATCGCGATGGATTTTGTGACTGGTCTTCCACCCACCACTGGGAGGAAGGATATGATTTGGGTGATTGTGGATCGACTCACAAAGTCGGCCCATTTCCTGGCTGTTCGCGAGCGGGACTCTATTGGGACCTTGAGTCAGCTGTACATGAACGAGATTGTGAGACTGCATGGCGTACCATCATCGGTTGTCTCTGACCGGGATTCGCGGTTCACTTCCCGTTTTTGGGCCGGTTTGCAGGAGGCTATGGGGACCAAGCTTCACCTGAGTACAGCCTTTCACCCTGAGACTGACGGTCAGACTGAGCGGACGAATCAGACCATGGAGGACATGTTACGGGCCTGTGTGTTGGATTTTGGGGGTTCGTGGGCAACTCACCTTCCTTTGGTGGAATTTGCCTACAACAACAGTTATCAGGCATCCATTGGGATGGCTCCTTTTGAGGCATTGTATGGACGGCCGTGTCGATCACCTTTGTGTTGGACCGAGGTGGGGGAGACAGCTCTCTTGGGACCACAGTTGGTTCAAGAGGCTACCGAGAAGGTTAAGTTGATTCGTCAGCGTTTGTTAGCAGCTCAGAGTCGACAGAAATCTTATGTAGATCAGCGGCGACGACCTTTGGAGTTTTCGGTTGGTGATCATGTGTTCCTTCGTGTTTCCCCACGTCGTGGACATCGACGGTTTGGGCGAGGTTCCAAGCTATCTCCGCGGTTTATTGGTCCTTTTGAGATTCTGGATCGTGTAGGGCCTGTAGCCTACCGGTTAGCGTTACCACCGCGGCTGAGTCGAGTGCACAACGTGTTTCACGTGTCCCAGTTGAGGAAGTATCACCCTGACCCCACTCATGTGATTGATTGGGGGACGTTGGACATTGAGGATGACATGTCCATCATTGAGGCCCCGATCCGTATCCTAGATCGGTGGGAGAAGCTTTTGCGTGGTCGTGCTATCCCTTTGGTTCGTGTGCTGTGGCAGCACCGTGGCATTGAGGAGGAGACATGGGAACGTGAGTCCGTGATGCGGGAGCAGCACCCAGACTTGTTCGAGGACGAACAATCTTAAGCGTGGGAGGTGGCTGTTGGCCAAGGGATAGTGATGTGTTTTGTATTAGTTGTGTACGATTTGGTGTATTTGTATTGTCTTTTAAAGACATGTGTTCTTATTTGTGATGTGTTTTGAGATGTGTATTCGTGACATGCGGACATGTGTTATATGCATTATTGTGGTTATGGATTATGGTGGTACTTTGTTATGTGCTGTTGTGCTGTATGCGGTGTACGACCCATTTGGGTGTGGTGGCTTGCCGGGTGGCAAATGGGTAGTTTGTGTTTGTTTTCCTTGTATGTCATTTCTTTTCGAGGACGAAAAGTCTTAAGGGGGAGAGGATGTAAGGACCCGTACCTTGAGTTAGTTAGTTTTGCCTCCTGAGTAGAGTTTTTCTAGATTTTGACCTAGTAAATGGACTCCAATGAATTCACGTGCAAAAGGAAAGATGCTTAGAATGATGTCCTCTATCTACCACAAAAGTTTTAGGCCAAATGGACATGTATGTGAGGTGCACGTGAATTGGGTCCATTTCACGTGCAAGTGTGGTTGTCTTCTAAATGATGCAAGGAGGCTAGGGGTGAAGTTTGAGAGCATTTGGAGTGCATATGGAGTTGCACGTGAATTGGGGAATTCACGTGCAAATTGGCGTGCAGGCATATTTTTGCATGGTTCCCTTCGTTTTGACATTCTAAGGAACTTTCTCCAAAGGACCATGTTGAAATTCTGAGTATTTTGGCCCATATGGGTGCGGAAAGGTGCTAACTTGTGTGATCAAAACTACGTCGTTTTGATGCTGGCATTCACTTAATCAAAACTACGTCGTTTTGATGTTGTGTTGTCTATATAAGGAGGAGAAGCCCCTCTGTTTTAGGTTTAGGGTTTGTTGCTCCACCCGCCGTCGCAGAGAGAGAGAGAGAGAGAGAGGGAAGGAGAGCTCCTGGTTGCTCCTCGGCACCTTGCGTGGGTGGTCGAGCCTCGTGGGTGGACGGCGTTCGGCTTGGGATCGGGCGTTTGCCGCGTTGTTGCGTCTTACCTGAGGTAGGGGTTCTGTTCTTCCTAAACCCTCCTCTGTCCTAGGGTTCTAGGGCAGATTATTGGTTATATCTGTTATATATATATATGTAATCCGTATAGGTGTGATCTCCTATATGGATGTTGGCCTTCAATGGCGATTTTGGTGTTTCTGGTGTTTGTGTGATGCATGAAAAGTGTTCGATAAAATGCCTGTATGACATGCCTGCTACATGTTTGAGAAAATGCCTGTGTGACTGGGTTTATGAGCCTGTGAATTTATGTACACCAACTGTTTGGTTTTATACCTGTGAGGCTTTGCAAGCTAAGTGTTTGATGTTATGTATGTGTGACTAAGTGTGGCTATGTGTGCTGTGTTCTTGGAACCCGGTGGCTGTGGAAGCCCGGGACTGTTCTTGGAACCCGGTGGCTGTGGAAGCCCGGGACTGTTCTTGAAACCCGGTGGCTGTGGAAGCCCGGGACTGTCCTTGGAAACCCGGTGGCTGTGGAAGCCCGGGAGTGTTTATGTACCAGCCCGTGTATGATTGTGTTTGCTGTTATAGCCTGTAATTATATCTGGTGGAATAATTGTATCACGACACGACGACTTGTACACAAGGCATGTAGATATTAGGTGCATGGGATGGGTTGGGGAGACATGATCCCTACGAGCCGTGGTTGCTCACCCCTCCTACCATGTTGTTTTCTTTACAGGAACCTACAGGCGTTAGGTGGGAACACCAAGGTGGAAGACCTTATTTGCTATACTGTCTACCATTTATGTTATTTTTATTGGAATTGATGTAACCCAGTGGGAATGGGATTGGAAAGGATTTCATTGTAATAAACTGGTTTGGATTATTTTTATGAACATTACTTTCTTGAATGTGTTGTGGATGTTTAAAATGTAATATTCTTGGTTTGTATCCTACCCCTTTGCCCTCCGTGTGGGTAAAAGGGGAGTCACGTGCCGGTTTCGTCGGGTTGGAAATCCGGGGCGTGACACCTACCCCGGGAGGAGGATAAGGTGAGGCTGTCCATTCGGCAGCTGGAGGGGAATGCTTTGGAGTGGTGGCGAGTGTTGCGGGAAGGCATGCGGTATAGTACATGATGTGGGACGAGTTCTTGTAGCTCTTTCATGATGAATTTTTCCCCGAATCGTTGAGGTGGCAAAAGAGGGAGGAATTCGGCAGTCTAAAGCAGGGATCGAAAACGGTGCCCGAATATGAGCGAGAGTTCCAAAGTTTGAGTAGATTTGCTCCTGAGACGATGGCAATGGAGGACCTGAAGGCCCACAAGTTCACTTTGGGCCTTAAGCCAGCCCTTAGGCAGAGGTTGGCGATCTTACGCTTGAGGACTTATATTGAGGTTGTAGAGACGGCTCGTATCGCTGAGAGGGAGCTGGATGATGGGAGGCAGGCCCATCAGGGTCGCCAGTTGCAGGGTGGATCAGAACGTGATTCAGGGCCCAAGAGGTCCAAGACAGATGAGAGAGATAGCAGTTCCTTCCGTGACGGGGGACAATCATCGGTGAACCTAGGGAGGACTACCTTTGGAGGCGATGGCGGGCGGTTCAGCGGGAGGTCTTCCCAACGGTTGTCATTCTTTGTGGGGAGCAAGGCCACTTCAAGAAGGAGTGTCCAAAGAAGAACTGGCGATGCAATAGCTGTGGACGAGAGGACCATTTGAGCCGGGTTTTCTGGAGTGGCAATAGGCGAGTTGGAGGCATGGCATCCAGCACGAGGAGTGATGCCAGTTTCCGTGCACCAGCAGAGAGACCAACTCAACAGTGGAAGGGTAGCCAGGCAAGATCAAACCAGACCCGACCTCAGGGGAGGCCGGAGCAGCAACAGAATGAAGCTGGAGGCAGCCATGGAGGGAACCATCCAGTCGGTGAGCCGACCAGTCGCACGGACCAAGGGAGGGTGTTTGCGCTGAATACCACACCCCAGGAGGAGGTTGAGCTATCATCTCCACCGGCGGAGGGTGGGGCAGGACCATCGGTGGTTAGAGGTACCCTTTTGATTTCTCGTACGCTTGTTTCAACTCTTTTTGATACGGGTGCATCCTGTTTGTTTGTTGCTGAACTTCTGATTGAGGGGTTGGGATTAGCATGTGATGAGGCAAAGAGGCCCCCATTAGTGGAGTCACCAGTAGGGGGTATGATTGAGGTGTGGCGCATATGTCGTGATTGTGTGTTAGCTTTAGGGGATGTGGAGCTTAGCTTCGATTTGTACGTGATGCCCTTGTGCACATTTGACCTGATCTTGGGTATGGATTGGATTATGGCTTTCTAGGCCAAGATAGATTGTTATCGGCGGCGTGTATCCTTCGTGACACCTACAGGGACTTTTTGCACCCTGCAAGGGGAGTCGGACTGTGAGGCGAGTCGGGCTAGGCCAGTGTTGGACCAGTGGGGTGCCATTACCCACAGGTTGGCAGCCCTGACCTTTGATGAGGAGGGGAAAGTGGAAAAGAGAGTGTGGCCAGCAGTTGTTGACCAATTTCAGGATGTCTTTCCTGACCAGTTGAGGGGTTTACCTCCTAAGAGAAGTGTGGAGTTCACCATTGAGTTGATACCGGGGACTGACCCAATCTCCCAAGTAGCATATCGTATGAGACCAGCTGAGTTGATGGAGCTTCAGAGGCAAATAGAGGAATTGGTGGACTAGGGGTATATCAGACCGAGTACCTCACCCTGGGGTGCTCCAGGTGCTTTTTTGCGAAGAAGGCGGATGGCACGCTTCGCCTCTACATTGATTACAGGAAGCTTAATTCGGTGACTGTTGTCACGCCCCGGATTTCCAACCCGAGGAAAACGGTTCGTGACTCCCCTTTACCCACCCGGTGGGCAAGGGATAGATATACAAAATCCAACACATTCATAATAATCCACAATAAATAGCAAAAAGGCAAACCACTTATCTTTATTAAGTTCCAAAATCCATTACATCATCTCCAATTGGAGTTACAATAGTCTCAACATAACATTTGACAAAACACTCAAATAACAAAAGGGGTAAAGCCACAAGGCAGAAAGTCTTCCACCTTGGTGTTCCCACCTAACGCCTGTAGGTCCCTGTAAGAAAACAACACGATAGGTGGGGTGAGCAACCATAGCTGAGTAGGGATCATGTCTCCCCAACCCATCCCATGCTCCTAGCATCTACATGCCGTGTGTACAAGTGCAGTGTTGTGATACAATTATTTCAACAAATATAATAGTAAGCCTTCATCAAAAACAAATATTTCAAACAGCCACACAGGCTAGCACATGAGCAGTCCCAGGCTTCCACAGCCACCGGGTTTCCAAGAGCAGTCCCGGGCTTCCATAGCCACCGGGTTTCACAAAACAGTCCTGGGCTTCCACAGCCACCGGGTTCCACAAAACAGTCCCGGGCTTCCATAGCCACCGGGTTCCACAAAATAGTCCTGGGCTTCCACATCCACTGGGTGTACAAGCAAACACGCAGCACACATGGCCATACAGGCATAACATCAAACACTCAGTATGCTTAGTCACACAGGATAACATCGAACACTTAGCATGCATATATTCACAGGCTCACAAACCCATCCACACAGATATAATCTCACATATAATATACATAGCCTCACAGGCATAATTTCAAACACTTGATGTGCGTGGCCACAGGCATAATTTCATACACATAATATGCATAGCCTCATAGGCATAATTTCAAACACTTGGCAGGCATATATACATATATCCAAACAACATGCCATTAAGGCCAACATCCATATAGGAGATCACACCTATATGAATTTACATATAAATAATATAATAACAAGAACGATATCCAACGGTTCATTCACCACAGGGCCTAACCCCGGATTAGGTACAAGAAGACAGAACCCCTACCTCAAAGATCCTCAACGCTCTTGCCTCCACGCCTAACGCCGTCCAACCACAGGAATGACAACGACAGCCACGAACTGGAGCTCTCTCTCTCAATCTCCCTCTCTCTCTCTCTCTCTCTCTCTCTGCGACGGCTGCAGCGGCTGACAACAAAAACCCTAAACCTAAAATAAAGAGAGCTCCTCTTTATATAGACCTCACTTATCAAAACGACGCAGTTTTGATAAATGAAATCTCACCATCAAAACGACGTAGTTTTGATGAATGAAATCCCACCATCAAAACGGCGTAGTTTTGATAAATGAAACACACCATGAAAACGACGTAGTTTTGACAAATGAAACATGAACTAACCACTCTGCTTCCGCACAGGACAAAATACCACAATTCGAACATGGTCATTGTCACACGCAGCCTCTACACGCTCCCACTTGAGCTCATTACACTCTCTAACAACCAAGCCACGAAGACTCATAGAAACACTCCCTCGAAGACTTACTGGAAACGCGGCCTCGAAGATCTTTCTCGAAGATCTAACTTTCGACCCTCGGTCTTCGACCCTCGGTCTTCGACCCTACGACCCAAATCTTCGGGTCTTCCACCTTTCGACCCATGCGTTCGCCCAGGGTATTGTTCATCTTCGTTCCAGCTTGTTCTACCCAAAACACGGGTCATTACACTGTGAAGAACAAGTATCCATTGCCTTGGATAGATGACCTGTTTGACCAGTTGAGTGGGGCCCAGTGGTTTTCCAAGATAGAACTGTGATCGGGGTATCACCAGTTAAGGGTTAAGGAGGAGGACATCCCTAAGACGGCCTTTCGGTGCAGGTATGGGCATTATGAGTGGGTAGTGATGCCTTTCGGGCTCACTAATGCACCAGCAATGTTCATGTATTTGATGCACCAGGTCCTTGCTCCATACTTGGACTCTTTTGTGGTAGTGTTTATAGACGATATCTTGGTATATTCCAAGATGGAGAGGGAGCATGTGGAGCATTTGGCAACAGTGTTGCAAACCTTGAGGGACCAGCAGTTGTTTGCTAAGTTTAGCAAATGTGAGTTTTGGATGCGGGAGGTTCATTTCCTTGGCCATATAGTGTCGGTTGAGAGAGTTAGAGTGGACCCATCCAAGATTGAGGCTATGGCATTGTGGGAGAGGCCAACCAATGTTTTCGAGATTCATAGTTTCCTTAGTTTGGCGGGGTACTATCGTCGTTTTGTAGAGGGATTCTCCCGTTTGGCAGCAAGCTCCTATGACGGCGTTGACCAGGAAGAGAGTGAAGTTTGAGTGGACTAATAAGTGTCAGCAGGCATTTGAGGCTCTCAAAACCCGTTTGACCACCGCACCTGTATTGAGGTTACCTAGGGAGGGTATCCCGTACGAGGTGTATTGTGATGTGTAATGACCCGTATTTTGGGATATCAGGAGTTAGTCAATTTTGCCTTTTTAGGTGGAAATTATTGGGTTTTAGGGAGTTTTCTTTCCACACACTTTGGCTTAATCATCTTGTATGTTGATGAGCAAGCAAGAGGCAAAGTTTGAGCCCAATAGGGAGTGCACGTTAGAATACTTTTTACGTGCAGGGAGATTTTTGCATGGGAGCCTTCCTGATCTTGTTCCAAGTCTTGTGGTGAAATTATAGAGCATTTGGAGGTGACCGTGAGAATGCACGTGAGAATGCTTTCTCACGTGCAGCCTCCATTATCATTGTTTTGTTGTTCTGATCCGCTTTTGCTAAAGGACCATGGTGAAATTAGGAGTGCTTTGCCCTGTGTGGTTGCAAAAAGGTTGTAGTCTGTCATCAAAACTATGTAATTTTGATGATGGGATTCATTTAATCAAAACTACGTCGTTTTAGGGTTTGGGTTGTCTATATAAAGAGGTGAAGACTCCCTATTTTAGGTTTAGGGTTCTCTTTAGCCACTGCAACTGTCGTAGAGAGAGAGAGAGCTAGAGAGAGGGAAGGAGAGCTCCTGGTTGCTGCCGGAGCGTCCTGCGTGGGGAAGACGGCGTCTAGCACGGGAGCAAGGAGGATCTTCTTTAAGGTAGGGGTTCTGTCTTTCCCGGTCTGTTCCAGGGTTAGCCCTGCGTAGATGTTTTACAGAGTTTCTATGACTGTTGTTATAATATTTATATGTAAATTTATATAGGTGTGACCTCCTATATGAATGTTGGCCTTTAGTGGCGTTTTGGTGTGATTTTTGATGTTGGGTGGTTAGTGCATGTTAAATATTCAACAAAATGCCTGTGCGAATATGCCTGTGTGTATATGCTTAGAACGTGTTTGATAATATGCCTGTGTGGCTGGATTTGTGAGTTTGTGAGTGTATGCTTGCTAAGTGTTTGAAGTTATGCCTGTGAGGCTATGCATGCTAAGTGTTTGAAGGTATGCCTGTGTGACCATGCATCTTAAGTGTTTGAAGCTATGCCTGTGTGACCATGCATATTAAGTGTTTGATGTTATGCTTGTATGGCCATGTGTGCTGCGTGGTTGCTTGTACACCCGGTGGCTGTGGAAGCCCGGGCCTGTTCTATTGAACCCGGTGGCTGTGGAAGCCCGGGACTGATCATGTTAGCCTGTGAGGCTGTGGAAACTATGCCTGAGAGGCGGTTAAACTATTTGCCTGAGAGGCGGTTAAATCATTGGCCTGAAGAGGCGGTTAAATCACTTGCGGGTAAATCATTGGCCTGAAGAGGCGGTTAAATCACTTGTGGTTAAAGTGTTAGCCTGTGTGGCAGTGGAAGATTATAATTGTTGATGTGGTTGTTTATTATGTCTGCTGAAATTATTGTATCACGACATTGCACTTGTACACATGGCATGTAGATGCTAGGAGCATGGGATGGGTTGGGGAGACATGATCCCTACTGAGCTGTGGTTGCTCACTCCTCCTACTGTGTTTGGTTTTTCTACAGGGACCTACAGGCATTAGGTGGAAACACCCAAGTTAAAGGCAGTTCTGTTTTGTGGCTTTGTTTATTATTAATTGAGTTCGTTGTTTTTGTGTGAGCTTTGTAACTCCAGTGGGGAGATATTATAATGAGGAGTTTTATGTAATAAAAACATGTTTGGGCACATTTGTATGTTTGGACTTAATAAATATATGATTTTGTCTCTGAATATAAAGTGTGAAGTGTACGTTGTACTCTATCCTCTTTATCCAAACTCGGGTAAAGGGAGGGTCACGTTCCGGTCTCCTCGGGTTGGAAATCCGGGGCGTGACAATATGGTATCAAAGCATGGTCTAGTTGGCCTAGGGTAGTGGGCGGACTTGGTTATCTTGAGTCCTTTGGAGGAGCCTGGAGGGACGTGCCTGATCAACATGGTCCTCTTGGAGCCTCTAAGGTGTACTTGGGGTAGTCCAATCTTGTGGTAGGATTTGCATACATTGGCATTAGGGCACTAGTTGCATTTGTTGTTTATGTATGAATGTATGGATAACTGTGGGAATGTTTTAAATAAAAAAAATTAATTGTGCAACTCTGATATATTGTGACAACTTAAGCATGACTATAAAAAAACAAAATATATGTGGTATGGAATTTGTGTACTAGTGGACTTGTGCAATGAGAACGAACTACATAGAGATAATACTGTTGATATTCTGAAAATGACTAGGTGAGATATGTGAATGCTTAAGTGTGTGCCTTTGTATGATATTGTGTGGAATAAGCAATGTGGTATTCAAAACAATGAGATGTTCACTTGAGTATAAATGATATGTGCAATGTGAAGGTGTGAACTTGTATAGTCTGTGAAATGTGAATCCGTGAATCTGTGTGGTGATAATGCATGTGTTGAGATTAGTTATGGCTCAAAACGCCTAGTCGGTAATGGTATTAAGAGCGTTGAGTGTTAACCTGGAGCGTTACCTCCTCGTGTACCTAGCCTCTGAAAAATTATGACCCGTACGACAGAAGAGCCCGCCACCCAGGCTGGGCAAGTGGCAGAGCTGTAGGCTGTAAGTAATACATGGCAGAGATTGAGACAAGTTGCTTAAAGGGTTGTTCTTGCTATGAACAACCGGGACATTGGAAAAGAGTGTAGCAGGAAGCAGTATCAGTGTTGCATCTGTGGAAAAGTAGGACATCTCCAGAAGATAGTGATTGGTTAAGTCTCGTACTGACTTAGATGAGGATGGGTGGACCTTTGATTGTTGAGTTTCTAGCAATTAAGTTAAGACACTTATAATAGAGGGGTATTCTCGTTGGTAGGGCTCTTGAGCCACAGTTTGCCATTTGGTGAAGCTTAGGAGATCGTTTGAGTTAGCATTGCTAATAGACGTGGTTGGTGACTTGTAAAAACAAAAATAATATATATATATATATATATAATGATGATGATAAGAAAAATGAACATTTATATATATGACACTAGAAGGATAATAAGTAACTGATAGATATGTGAGTTTTGGTTTTATATGGGAGTGGTATTCAATTTTGACAACCGTGGATAATTAAAGTCATTAAACCTTGTACGCTACCTTTTGCTAGCTAGTAGAGCTTGAGGCGTGAGGTGATGGCTTGTGGGTAACGTGTGACCCCTCCTTGGCAACCTTGAATAATAAAGATATGTTCTTATATGGATAGAGGTATGTGTTGGAGTGCTACTTGAAAGGGATATTCCTATGGTTACCTTTCCAAGCGTTGTGGTTAAGGGTGGAAAACGCAGCTAGTATAGCCTGCTCTTAGAGTCCTTGAGGTGTTATCTTGTTGGCTAAAGAGGTCATTGCAAATTTTGGTTAGTGACTATATAGGTGTTCTGCATTCTCAGATGGTCAAACAGTGGCCATGTGTCATGTTTGTGGTGTGTGAAAGACCTTGAGTAATGTTCCTAGAATATGTTGTGAAATGGGTAGCACATGTATAAAATGTGAATTGTTCTGGAGCTTAACTATCGGCTGTGAGTGGGTTTCAAGGGTCGTGCCCGGTGCATCCAATTGGTAACAAGAGGTAAGCAAGTGAGATTTGGCAGGCCTCGTTCGGGCTTTTTACCCACATCTGGAAAACATTTCTCTAGGGGCTAAGGGTGTGCTTTTGCATGGTAGGGCCACTTCTTTGGTCTGTATCTTGTGGGAAGTGGGTTTAAATGAGAGGAGCAGGTTTAAAACTGGTATGTTCTACTCGTCAGATGTCTTGTGTTTCGTTGCATGTGTTGAGAATGTGCAGAAAATGTAGCATTGTCTTGTTGTATGTGTTGTATAAGTGGTAAAGGTATATAGCGGAGTTGCTACGTGTGGGTGTTGCGACACATATGCGTAGAGAAGGATGAGGCATGGCGTATTGGTATAGTAACTGTGGTGTGAGGATGAGGGAGAGTGTTAGAGGTGATGTTGTTTATGTTATTCCTTGCCTGGTGTTACTAAAATGTTGGTAAGTTGGGAAAGAAAAAGAGTTGTTTGATTTCCCGAGTTGAGTCGATTGTGACAGATTTTGCTAGGATGGGGTACTAGTCTTACTCCTTGGGGAGAGATTCATGTCGGGCGGATATCAAAAGGTGTATGCATTAGAGCGGTGGTGGTAGGCGACTGACCTACATATGTCCTCCTTGAAAACTTTTCATGTACAGTATCACGCGATAAGGGAGATGGTTCACGCTATCAAGGTGTTGGTGTGTTTGGGTGCTACGTGAAAGTCCCGAATCAGGCGTTTGCATGTCTTGTTTCCTGTGCATACCCGGAGGAATGGCAGTGATCACATTTAGCTGAGGCTAGAGCCTAAGTATTTCTTGGTCAGTTTGAGTGTTTTATTGGTGTGTTGAGATAGAACGTGACGGTTGGTATAGCGGGGTTAGTGGGCCATGAGGTGGAGTATGTCCTGGAGGCTAAGGATCCCCTTGTGACCTGTGAGTGGTGATACCGCGGATTCCGTTATTGTCATGTTGCAGGTAGGAGAGTTTTTCAGGGTGGCGAGAACTACGTTGTTGGCAACTATCGCAAGGAATGTTTGCTGACTGAGTAAGGCGTTATCACTTGGGTTATAACATAAGCCTCAGTTAGTGAAGGCTATGTAGGACCTTGGTGGATTCCTATTTGACCGTAGTCAGAGAGGTGTTATTTGTGCGACGTTCTGGTTCATGGGATTCTTTAGTAGATTCTCAATGTTGGTGACTGGTGTTAGCCCGATAGTAGTTTTTTTTGGTTGCGTCTTGTTGACTGTGACCGAATTGGTGGAGGGCAAACTTCATCCTGATGTAGTTGTGTCCTGGATTGTAAGTCATCTTGAGTTCCCTTTGGCATTGGTTGGGTTCTATTGCTGCATGTATCGCTATAGAGTGAGGCGGTTTTAGCAGTGATGATGGTGCTGCTGGGGTGATCTCCATGTGTGGAAATGTGATTGTGGTTTGCATAATGCTTTTCTCTTGTTTGTTTGTGTTTCCTTGTGACCTCTTTGTGTTTGCTGTCAGGGTAAGGTCTACATATGGAGTGTGGCTGCATTGTAAATTGTTGGTGTCCGTTGGCATCAAATCTCAGTGGTGTCCTTGTTGGGTATTTTACATTGTGGAGTGTTGGTCCTACTGTGACACGAGTAGGCATCTAACGCCGAGTACCCTGCTATGTCGATGCAGTGACTTCTCGTTCACTCATATGAATTCTAGCGAATGGATGCTTCACGCATAGGCTTATGGTGTTAGCCTTGTTCGGTTGTCGGGGTCTTAGCGAATCTTTGGGAGGTTTCTCGACCTCACTATTGTCGAGCTTGCTCACGTGAGTTGTTGTCAGCACGCTAATTGGCCAAGCTCTAGTTCTTGTTGTGCTCATGGGTGTTATGTGTTGCTTTGATCTTCTCGTGATGTTTACTACTTGAATTCTCTTTTCGGGGACGAAAAGTCTAAAGGTGGGAAGGTTGTGAGGAAACTCCATGTGGATGAGTTTGTATGGTGTTGGCGAATGGGCAGTGGAACGATAAACGTGTAGTAGTGTTTTGTTTGTGAGTTGTTCCTTGTAGTGGTGTTTATGATGTGAGTTGGTCTGTGACCTATGTGATTTGTTAAACGTACGTGTTGGGGATGGGCGTATATGTCGTACACCATTGTGACATATGAATACTTGTGACATGTGTTAGGTGAGGAGAATAAGGGTTGTTTGTGAGTTTAGAATATGTGTTTCCCTATCATGCTGTGTTGTATTGGGTATGTGGGTACGTGCCTTCATGTGTGTTATGGTGGGATATCTTTAGTCGCGGGTATGTGAATGGTTGTGGGCGATGTGCATCAGCATGTGCATTATGGAAAGTGTATTGTCTTTTCGAGGACGACACGTCCTATGGAGGAAATATGGGAACGCGAATCCATGATGCGTGAGCAACACCCAAAGTTGTTCGAGGATGAACACTCTTAAGTATGGAGGGGTGGCTGTTGGCTGGTGTATTTCTATTTCCTTTCGACTTTTAACTTTTATTTGTATTGAATGTGTTAATGAAATGTGTTTGTGATGGGTACTTGTGATATGTGGATGTGTTTCCATGGATTATGATGCATGTGGTTGTGGACTGTGGTGGCACTCTGTGTTATGTGCTATTGTGTACAATGTGCGGTGTATGACCCATTTGGGTGTTGTGGCTTCCTGTGTGGTTTCCCTTGCATGTTGTTTCTTTTCGAGGACGAAAAGTCTTAAGAGGGAGAGGATGTAATGACCCGTATTTTGGGATGTGAGGAGTTAGTTAGTTTTGCCTTTTTAGGTGGAAATTGTTGGGTTTTAAGGAGTTTTCTTTCCACAAACTTTGGCTTAATCATCTTGTATGTTGATGAGCAAGCAAGAGGCAAAGTTTGAGCCCAATAGGGAGTGCACGTGAGAATGCACGTGAGAATGCTTTTCACGTGCAAGGAGATTTTCGCATGGGAGCCTTCCTGATGTTGTTCCAAGTCTTGTAATGAAATTATAGAGCATTTGGAGGTGCCCGTGAGAATGCACATGAGAATGCTTTCTCACATGCAACCTCCATTATCATTGTTTTGTTGTTCTGATCCTCTTTTGCTAAAGGACCATGGTGAAATTAGGAGTACTTTGCCCTGTGTGGTTGCAAAAAGGTTGTAGTCTCTCATCAAAACTACGTCGTTTTGATGATGGGATTCATTTAATCAAAACTACCTCGTTTTGGGGTTTGGGTTGTCTATATAAAGAGGTGAAGACTCCCTGTTTTAGCTTTAGGGTTCTCTTTAGCCATTGCAACCGTCGTAGAGAGAGAGAGAGCTAGAGAGAGGGAAGCAGAGCTGCTGGTTGCTGCCGGAGCGTCCTTCGTGGGGAAGACGGCGTCTAGCGCAGGAGCAAGGAGGATCTTCTTTAAGGTAGGGGTTCTGTCTTTCCCGGTCTATTCCGTGGTTAGCCCTACGTAGATGTTTTACAGAGTTTCTATGGCTGTTGTTATAATATTTATATGTAAATTCATATAGGTGTGACCTCCTATATGAATGTTGGCCTTCAGTGGCGTTTTGGTGTGATTTCTGATGTTGGGTGGTTAGTGCATGTTAAATATTCGATAAAATGCCTTTGTGAATATGCCTGTGTGTATATGCTTAGAACGTGTTTGATAATATGCTTGTGTGGCTGGATTTGTGAGTTTGTGAATGTATGCTTGCTAAGAGTTTAAAGTTATGCCTGTGAGGCTATGCATGCTAAGTGCTTGAAGGTATGCCTGTGTGACCATGCATCTTAAGTGTTTGAAGTTATGCCTGTGTGACCATGCATATTAAGTGTTTGATGTTATGCCTGTCTGGCCATGTGTGCTGCGTGTTTGCTTGTACACCCAGTGGCTATGGAAGCCCGGGCCTGTTCCATTGAACCCGGTGGCTGTGGAAGCCCGGGACTGATCATGTTAGCTTGTGAGGTCAGAAACTATGCCTGAGAGGCGGTTAAACTATTTGCCTGAGAGGCGGTTAAATCATTGGCCTGAAGAGGTGGTTAAATCACTTGCGATTAAATCATTGGCCTGAAGAGGCGGTTAATTCACTTGCGGGTAAATCATTGGCCTGAAGAGGCGGTTAAATCACTTGTGGTTAAAGTGTTAGCCTGTGTGGCAGTGGAAGATTATAATTGTTGATGTGGTTGTTTATTTTGTCTGCTGAAATTATTGTATCACAACATTGCACTTGTACACATGGCATATAGATGCTAGGAGCATGGGATGGGTTGGGGAGACATAATCCCTACTGAGTTGTGGTTGCTCACCCCTCCTGTTGTGTTTGGTTTTTCTACAAGGACCTACAGGCGTTAGGCGGAAACACCTAAGTTGAAGGCAGTTCTGTTTTGTGGCTTTGTTTATTATTAATTGAGTTCGTTGTTTTTGTGTGATCTTTGTAACTCCAGTGGGGAGATATTGTAATGAAGAGTTTTATGTAATAAAAACATGTTTGGGCACATTTGTATGTTTGGACTTAATAAATATATGATTTTGTCTCTGAATATAAAGTGTGAAGTGTATGTTGTACTGTATCCTCTTTATCCAAACTCGGGTAAAGGGAGGGTCACAATCCGGTCTCCTCGGGTTGGAAATCCGGGGCGTGACATGATGCGTCTAGGATTCGTTTGGGGTGTGTGCTTATGCAGGAGCACAGTGTGTTAGCTTATGGGTCGAGGCAGCTAAAACCTCATGAGCAGAATTACCCTAATCATGATCTTGAGTTGGCGGCTGTCATCTTTGCCTTGAAGAGTTGGCAACATTATCTCTTGGGGGGGAAAGTTTGTGGTGTTCTCGGATCACAAGAGCCTTCAGTACATTTTTACTCGGGAAGGACTTGAATTTGAGGCAGCAGAGATGGGTGGAGTATTTGCAGACTTTCGACTTTACGCTTGCTCATACCCCAGGCAAGGGCAATGTTGTAGCTGACGTGTTGAGCAGGAAAGCAAAAGCTGAGGTGGCAGTGAGAGAGTGGAAGCTGATGGAGCAGTTGGCGATGTTGCAGTTGCAACCTATTGCTCATGATGGTGGGACAGTCCTGAGTCCTATTGTTGGTGTGCCTGAGCTGTACCAGCGAGTCCGGGAGGGACAATTGGGGGATATTGAGTGTGAGGTTCTTCGTGCCCGTATTGTGGCTAGTGAGCTATCTCAGGATTGGACAGAGGGTCCTGAGCATGAGTTGTCTTTTCAGGGGCGGCTAGCAATGGCTCCTTCTCTCAGAGATGAGGCGATGAGGGAGTTTCATCAGTCTAGAGTTGTTGTGCATCCTGGCGGTACGAAGATGTACCATGCACTTCGGGGACATTTTTGGTGGCCTGGGATGAAGAGAGATGTAGCTACTTTTGTTTCGAGGTGCCTCACTTGTCAACACGTGAAGGCTGAGCACCAGCGACCAGTAGGTATGTTGCAGCCGTTGCCAATAGCGGAGTGGAACTGCGACCACATAGCAATGGATTTTGTGACTGGTCTTCCACCCACTACTGGGAGGAAAGACATGATATGGGTGATTGTGGATCGGCTAACCAAGTTGGCCCATTTTCTTGCCGTTCGAGAGCAGGACTCCATTGGGGCATTGAGCCAGCTATATGTGAACAAGATTGTGAGATTACATGGAGTACCATGGTCGATTGTGTCCGACAGAGATTTGAGGTTCACTTCTCATTTTTGGGCAGCCTTACAGGAGGCTCTGGGGACACAACTTAACTTGAGCACAGCCTTTCACCTTGAGACTGACGGTCAGACTGAGAGGACGAATCAGGCATTGGAGGACATGTTGAGGGCATGCGTGTTAGACTTTGGGGGTTTGTGTGCAACTCACCTTCCTTTGGTGGAGTTTGCCTACAACAACAGTTATCAGGCATCCATTGGGATGGCTCCTTTTGAGGCGTTGTATGGCAGACCATGCCGATCACCTTTGTGTTGGACTGAGGTCAGGGAGGCAGCTCTCTTGGGACCACAGTTGGTTCATGAGGCTACCGAGAAGGTAAAGTTGATTCGTTAGCGTTTGTTGTCCGTGCAGAGTCGACAGAAGTCTTATGCAGATCAGCAGTGGCGACCTTTAGAGTTTTCTGTGGGAGATCATGTGTTTCTCTGTGTTTCTCCCTGTCATGGACATCGGCTGTTTGGGCGAGGTTCCAAGCTATCTCCGCGGTTTATTGGTCCTTTTGAGGTTATGGCTCGTATGGGGCCAGTGGCTTACCGGTTAACATTGCCACCGCGATTGAGTTGAGTGCACAATGTGTTCCATGTGTCCCAGTAGAGGAAGTATCATCCTGACCCCACTCATGTGATCGATTGGGGGACATTGGACATTGAGGATAACATGTCCGTTGTTGATGCCCCTATCCGTATACTCGATCGGCGGGAGAAGCTTTTACGTGGTCGTGCTATTCCTTTGGTTCGTGTGCTATGGCAGCACCGCGGCATTGAGGAGGAGACCTGGGAATGTGAGTCCCATATGCGTGAGCAGCACCCAGAGTTGTTCGAAGACGAACAATCTTAAGGGTGGGAGGTGGTCATCATGATGTGTTTTCTTGTATTAGTTGTTTATGATTTGGTATTTGTATTGTCTTTTTGACATGTGTTTGTATTTGAGATATGTTTTCAGACTTAGACTTGTATTTGTGCTATGCAAATATGTGTTATAAGTACGGTGATGCATGTGGTTATGTTTGTGGTGGTGCTTTGTTGCCGTACTGTACTTGCATGTTGTTTCTTTCCGAGGACGAAAAGTCTTAAGGGGGAGAGGATGTAATGACCCGTGTTTTGGGATGTGAGGAGTTAGTCGCAGTTATGCCTTTTGAGTGACAATTATTGGGTTTTAGGGAGTTTTATTCCGACACACATTGGCTAGAACACTTTGTTTGATGGTGAGTAAGCTAGGGGCAAGATTTGAGCCCAAGAGGAAGCTTTTTGGGGTTGCACGCGACAATGCACGTGACAGTGGTTGTCACGGGCAGTGAGGTTTTTGCATGGGAGCCTTCCTAACGTTGTTCTAAAGCTTGGGGAAAAATCTTAGGGCATTTGGAGCTTGCACGTGACAATGGTCTTTGTCACGTGCAACAATGTTTTTGCACCATCACCTTGGTTTTGTGATTTTAATCATCTTTTCCTAAAGGGGCATGTTGGAATTATAGATATTTTGTTATGTGTGGATGCGGGAAGGTCGTAGCTTGTTCCATCAAAACTACATCGTTTTGATGCTGGAGTTCACTTAATCAAAACTACGTTGTTTTCATTGTCTGGGTGTCTATATAAGAGGTGGAGGATTCTTAGGTTTAGGGTTCTTCTTTTGGCTAGCCACCGCAGCTGTCGCAGAGAGAGAGAGAGAGAGGGAAGGAGAGTTTTTGGTTGTTGCCGGAGCATCTTGCGTGGGTGGACGGCGTCTAGCGTGGGAACAAGAAGGATTTTCTTTGAGGTAGGGGTTCTGTCTTCTTGTATACAATCCGGGGTTAGGCCCTGCGGTGGATTGACTGTTGAGTTATGGTGTTGTATATATATATATATTATATATGTAAATTCATATAGTTGTGACCTCCTATATGAATGTTGGCCTTCAATGCCAGATTATTGTGTTTGATATTAAGCCTGTGTGGCTACGCATGTTAGGTGTTTGGTTTTAAACCTGTGTGGCTGGGTGTCTGAGCCTGTGATTGTATGCGTGCTATGTGTTTGATGTTATGCCTGTGTGACTATGCGGATTATGTGTTTGATGTTATGCTTGTGCGACTATGCGGATTATGTGTTTGATGTTATGCATGTGTGACTATGAACATATTAGCCTGTGTGGCGCCTGAGAGGCTGTGGCAATGTAACTGAATATGTTGGCCTATGTGGCGCTTGAGAGGCTGTGGCAATGTTTGTAATGGTGGATATGCTGGCCTGTGTGGCACCTGTTGGACCCCATTTTGTCCGGGTTGGACATACTAACCCCATTTGATATACCTTTCTGCCCATGCCATGTACCTTGTTGAACAGGTCCACAATGATCCCATACTTCCAAGGAATGGTCTACCCCAATCGGCACGAGATGGATACAATTGACACGGATGGGGGAGTTCAAAATTAATGACTTTTGCTACAAGTCCTTGAAGCACCCCAAGACCAACACCAGGTGATGGAGGATGAAAATTCGAGACCAACACACCTGACCGAGCTCAAATCGGACTTAAAATGAAGAAGTTATGGCCAAAACAACTTTCGTTGGAAAAAGTCAAACTTGCCAAAAGACGGTCAATGCCCCTGGTCAAACTGCCCGCAAAAGTGATCTTGCGAAACCCTTCAAAATGCCTATGTGGGCGAATACGGATCTCCCCAAACAATTCCTGAAAGGTTACCCATTTTTGCAAAACACCTGCAGAGACCTCTTGCACCCTACAGGAGGAGTCGGACTGTGAGGCGAGTCGGGCTAGGCCAGTGTTGGACCAGTGGGGTGCCATCACCCACAGGTTGGCAACCTTGACCTTTGCTGAGGAGAGAAAAGTGGAAAAGAGAGTGTGGCCAGCAGTTGTTGACCAATTTCATGATGCCTTTCCTGACCAGTTGAGGAGTTTACCTCCTAAGAGGAGTGTAAAGTTTACCATTGAGTTGGTACCGGGGACTGGCCCAATCTCCCAAGTAGCATATCGCATGGAGCCAGCCGAGCTGAGGGAGCTGCAGAGGCAAATAGAGGAGTTGGGGACCAGGGGTATATCAGACCGAGTACCTTACCCTGGGGTGCTCCGGTGCTCTTTGCAAAGAAGGAAGATGGCACACTACGCCTTTACATTGACTATAGGAAGCTGAACTCGGTGACTGTAAAGAACAACTACCCTTTGCCTCGGATAGATGACCTGTTTGACCAGTTGAGTGGTGCCCGGTGGTTTTCCAAGATAGACCTACGGTCGGGGTATCATCACTTGAGGGTTAGGGAGAAGGACATCCCTATAAAAAAAAAAAAACAACAACACACATCCCATCCGAATTCTTTTTCTTTCCTTTTCTTCTCACTTCTCTCTTCACTTTGCCAGCATTCATACAATACACTCACCCCCATTCCAAACCTAGAAAGTCTGCAACATCATTGTCAATTCCCCAATTTTATTTTCGTTCCCCTTTTTTTTTTCCATATTTCCAGCAACAAATACCGAAAACAAAAAAAGAAGGTCCATTCGTAGTCGTTGCCAGCAGGACCCTGTCTCTAGCCCGATTCCGACCGATCGCTCTTGGAGTTTCATCCACCCGTCAACGCCGCCGCTACGGAATTTCAGGCTAGAGCTCGAGTCAGTTTATTTTTATTTTTTTACTCTTTATTTTGATTCACTTTGTTCCACTTCACGCATCTGTATATTATTATATTGTTTTGTTTTGTGTTGCCTTAATACAGGGTTGTAATTTGTAATAGCAAGTAGTAAGAAAAAGAAAAAAAACAGAGAGCAAAGAAAAAGGGAGAGTGATATGAAAAAAAAAGAGAAAAAGGGGAAGAAAGAGAGTGGTCTTAATTGTTGTCATTCTTATTTATTTTCATTTTTCGAATGCCACTTGCACACACCTCACATTTATTTTGACAGTGCACCATAGTTAAAAATTCAAATATGTATGTGTAGATTTAGTTTCAATTCTGTCAAAAAATGTGTTTTCCAAACAAAAAAAAAAGAGAGAGAAAACAAAACAGACAAACAAACAAAAAAAACAACAAAAAAAAACAAAACAAAACGTTTTTTTCAATAAAATATCTTTTTTTTTTAAAAATCTCTTCAACAACATGTTTTGAAAATGTTTTCATGAAATGTATTCCAAATGTCTTCCAACAAAACACAAAACAAAACAAAACAAAACAAAAAAACAAAAAAGGGGAAAATAAAAAATCATTTTCTAGGACTCCAAAACAAAATCAAAAACCTAAAACCAACCCATAGGATCTCATTCTCCACTTCAAAACAAAACCCAAAACTTTTTAGGATTCCCTTTAGAAATTTAGGATAAATCCATTTTAACCATGACCTTAATAAATAATTTAGCTAAATAAAAATCATAGACTTTTTAGGAAACTTAACCCAGCTATGGCAGTACAAATAAAATAAAACCTCCTCCTCCTAAATTAGATACCGAAAGGGCGCTGTAGGGGTGCTAATCCTTCCCTACACGTAACCAACTCCCGAACCCATCTCTGATAACGCAGACCACACACTTAAGACTACTCAAAGTAGAGGGTATCCAACTGTACCCCAAAAACAGTTGGTGGCGACTCTAAAATTTCTCACCATTGGTTTAGTTTGAGCTCACCCCAAAAGGGCCCGGACGAAAACCAGTGATGACAGCTGGCAACTCTGCTGGGGAAATAAGAATGAACACTTTAGAGAGTTAGGTCTAGAACTAGGACTTAGGAGGTTATATTTAATTGTCTTTGTTGTATGAATCTGTCATGCCAAGTTGTTTTTATACAATTGTCATTTAAACTGTGATTTATTTATACGCTTTCATTACCATGATAGTTGTGATTTATTGCTTTCCATACTTGTTGCATTCATGCATAACCCTATACCCGGGTTTAACACAATTTAGGTTAGCGAGGTTCAGTATGGTCCCCAGCGCGTTGATCATTATCCGCAATGGGGCCTCGGACTCCTCACTCAAGCTTGAGGTTCTTTTAAGGCACGTCCTTTTAAGATCCCCCTCCAGGTAAATCCCATGGTGTACGGAGCCCTCTATTGAGGAAGTTTGGGAACCAACGAATAAGATAGGGGTAGCAATAAAAGCCCATCAGGGGGTATTGACCCACATTTTGTTTGCTCATTCCATGCCATGCTAACCTTTGTTTTGTAGGGTAGTCCTTAAGTCATCCCCTGTACATTTAACTGTTTTTTTTACAATTGGTATATTCTTTATCCTGTTTACCTACCTTGATATATATTAACTTGTCATCCTAACCTGCCATCATGCATAACATGACATTCATCATTCATATAGGCATGGCAACTTTCGATCATCTCCTAAAAGGCCTTCAGGACAAGGAGGCGTCACAATGGTGGCCCAAGCATCGGGAGACATTCAACTTCGCCTTGGAGATTTCCCGCCAGGAGAGGCCTACAAGGCGGAAACATGTTGTCATAGAAGATCAGCTGGACTACACTAAGGAGGTACGGACAATATGGAAGCAAGTGGTCGACGAAAGGAAAAGCATATACATACAACGGTTTCGGGATTTGCCCCATGTAATCGAGCCATCGGCCGATACGGATATGCTGGGGGCAGCCATTTATTTCTGGGGAACCTCGACGGCGGTGCTTCAACTTCAACGACCTAGATCTTGTTCCCACAATAGAAGAATACAGAAGATTGCTGGATATCCCCGTGGAAAACAAAATGAAAATCTATCTGCCAGAGCCCAGAAGGTCATGCCGAAGGGCCTTTGCTGAAATTATGGGAAAGCCAGTATGGGACTCACCGGCGCTCACAACTTACGGTGGGCGCGAATATCTTCCATGGGCAACAATCAAAGAAGTAATACAAACTGCAATGGAAGCGGAGGTACACAAATTGCTTACACTAGCTATATATGGGCTAGTCATTTTCCCAAGGATACCGGCCCACATCGATGGGGCAATTGTAGATTTGGTCCAGCAGGTGCTCAAGGGATGTGACCCTACTCCTGCTATCTTGGCTGAAACCATCCGATCTCTTACTTACCTAAGGAGTAAAGGCTCGGGACAGTTCATGGGGTGCTTACCTCTCCTATGCACTTGGTTGCAAGGTCATTTTCCCTACAGTGTTCATCGTTTCCCTGCTGTTTATCAAGTACCAACCACAACACTACTAGATATTCTGCTCAGCAAGTGGAGCCTACCAAAAGACTTTGAAAGCTGGAAAAAGAAGTTGGGGAACCTCACGTGCCGACATTACCTGGGATTGCTCCTTGGATGCCGGTGGTCTCCATGACATATAGCCAATGGGGACTACAATTGGGTTCCACTTTTAGGCCCCCGGGGAGGAACCGCATATGCACCACCGCAGGTAGGAAGACAAGTGGGGCGTCATCGATTATTCCCGTGCTCTTTGGCATGGAAGAGTGTGACTTCACTTACAAGCAGAACCATGCTCACGAGAAGAAGGCAAGAAGATGTATCAAGCATGGTCCACACCACACAAGATCCAACCCAACAGTTCAAAACCTGGTGTTTTCCCGAAGATACATATCTTGGAGGGCACAACACAAGCCACGCCTAACTTCAGACATGAAGGCTATCCTCCAGGAGAATCAGACTTTAAGGCGGCAGATCCAGAGGCTAGAAGCATCTCTAGAAGGAACTCTTCAAAGGTCAGGGCTGAGGGGAAAACAGATCGCGACCATAATGAAGTAGCGGGAGGATGCGGGTGAACGACCACCCCGACAGAAAGAGGCGCCGTGCTCCTTAGGAGATGACTAGAAGAATGCCTTAAG
This sequence comes from Taxillus chinensis, assembly GCA_023512835.1. Classification (NCBI taxonomy): domain Eukaryota; kingdom Viridiplantae; phylum Streptophyta; class Magnoliopsida; order Santalales; family Loranthaceae; genus Taxillus; species Taxillus chinensis. Next base: position 43,684,623 of record CM042092.1, on the reverse strand, counting down.
ATCATGTAGTGATAACTTTCATTTTACATGGCATTTCAAGCATTGTATGTTTGTATTGAGTGTTTATATTGTATGTTTTGTTTGCAATAAAGTTGTTTGTTTCTTTAACCCTCTGCATAGACATTCATGCATACATGCATATCAAAAAAATCAAATAAAAGTTCCCTTGTACCCAGGTGGGTAGCAGCCTCCCTCCAGGATTGCACACTCTTACAATCTCATATCCCGGCGCAATCAAATACCTCAACCACGCCCAATGGCGAAGAAACAGAGAACAGACTCATGGGGTTGGAACAGTCACAACAAACCCTACAGGGGCAAATGTCTGCAATAATGGAAATGCTCACGAAATTGATCAAGAAAGAGGAAGAATTTCGACCGGGGGAACTACCAATCACCATCAAGAGCGAGGACAGGAGGTCGTTCAGGTCACCCAACCTGGCTCCAAGCCAGGCACCCACATACCATCCTGCTATGGCACAACCTCCTACCCCAAATCAAACTCATTTCACTATGCCCGCATCAGGAAATGTAATGGAAGCGTTGGGTTCCCCAGCTCCTCAGGAAAATATTGAGTCGCTCGCTTTACGCCGACTCGAGGAAAGATTGAAGGCCGTAAAAGGCATTGACAGCTATGGTATGACCAGCCCACAAGACTTATGCTTAGTCCCTGGAGTGGTGCTACCGCCAAAATTCAAAATGCCAGATTTTGAAAAATTCAACGGGACACAATGTCCGAGGACACATCTGGCCATGTATTGTCAAAAGATGGCCGCTTACGCTGGTGAAGACAAGCTCCTCATGCATTGTTTCCAGGAAAGCCTAACTGGGGCATCCCTTCGCTGGTATTTTCAACTGAATGGAAACCGTATTAGGACATGGAAGGAATTAGCTACTTCTTTCTTAGCACAGTACAAACATGTCACCGAGCTGGCACTGGATCGACTGACCCTGTAGTCTATGGAGAAGGGATCCGAAGAGAATTTCAAAGATTATGCACGAAGATGGAGAGAGGCAGCTGTGGAGGTCCAACCTCCCCTTACCGAAAGAGAACTCACTACTCTTTTTATCAACACACTAAAAGGTGTCTACTATGAGAAGTTGATCGGTAACGTCTCCAGCAGCTTTGCAGACTTGGTCGGATCTGGTGAACGAGTAGAAAGTGGAATTAAAGGTGGAAAGCTAAAGGTGGATGCGGCTGAGGCATCAAAACGGTTTCAACCACCAGCAAAGAAGAAGGAAAATGAGAGCAACCTGGTATACCAAGCGCACCAGTCAATACAACCAACATTCTACCAAGCGCCAGGGTCTGCTAGAGGGGCACCTGGTAAATGCTTATCTCTGCACCCGCACCACCTCCCCAATTCATGCCATACCTGCCGCAAGGAGGGGTTCCATTTCCATATCCAATGACACCTAATCCGTTTCAACCGAAAGCACCATACCCAGAGCAACCAAGGCCAGCAAGTCAAGAAGGACCGGGAGCCTCATTCCAAGGACAGGGGCAACCAAGGGCCCAGACCCAACAAGCAGGAGTGAATCAGGCTTCTCACCGACCACGACAGGAGTTCGACCCGATCCCAATGACATATGCCGAATTATATCCCAAGCTTTTAGAAGCAAGGATGGTAACTCCTATACCCTTAGGAGCAATAAAGACTCCTCCCCCGGCCTGGTATAAGCCAGATGCTAGATGTGAGTATCATGCAGGTGGAGCTGGACATGATATCGAGAATTGTATAACATTCAAAAGGAAGGTTCAGGCATTAAAGGATGTAAAATGGCTGGATTTCTCCGCACTGTCTGGGACGCCGAATGTGAACAGCAATCCTCTCCCAGAACACTCCAATAATGTTGCTAATATCGAAAATGAAGCACGGCTGGAAAGGATCTCCCAAGTACAAATGGAGAAAACACATTTGTTTACTCTGTTACAGGAACATGGCTATATACTTGCTAAAGACACGCCAAGGGCAGGAAAAGGAATAGATGGGGAAAAACAATGCCCTTATCACAAGATGTCATGGGGACATGACATTGCAGAATGCAGTGAGTTTTCTGAGGTGGTGCAAAAACTCATAGACCAAAGGATGATAGAATTCTCAAGAGGAGGAATGGACAACCAAAGCCACATGATCCAAGAAGATCATTCACACAAATCGCCATGGGTGCCAACACCCCTTGTCTTAACTGTTAAGGCTCCGGAGAACCCGTTATTGCCACATGGAATCAAGCCTCTCACTATCCATGCCTCAAGTCTTGTGCTAGACAAGGGGGAAAGGACCGAAATCCCACAACTACCGCGTGGAATTGCACCCCTCACCATAGGTGTTCCTGCTCCTTTCTGTAATGACCCGTGTGTTACCCGTGTGTAAGGAGTTAACCACAAACACCTTGGATGTTGGTACACAAGTTTAAGGTAAGAGATGAGCCCAAGAGGGGACTTTTGAGAGGTGCATGTGCCAAGCGATAGCGTACATTTATGCCCTAGGAAGATGCTATGCGTTTTCATGCGGTTTTAAATTGTTTTGGCTGATCTTGGAGCTCACTTTTGACCTAGTAGATGGCCTCAAACAATTGGCGTGCAAGAACAAAAGTTTCTTAGAATGAGGTCCTCTATCTACCACAGAAATTTCAGAGCATTTGGAGCTGAACGTGAATTCACCCATTTCACGTGCAAGCATATTTTTGCTCCTCAGGCCTCTACAAGATGCAAGGAGACTTGTGGTGAAGTTTGAGTGCATTTGGAGCTGCACGCCAATTGGGGAATTGGCGTGCAAATTGGCGTGCAGCATATTTTTGCATGGTTCCCTTGGTTTTGTCATTCTAATGACCTTTCTCCAAAGGACCATGTTGAAATTCCGAGTATTTTGGCCTATATGGGTGCGGATAGGTGCTAACTTGTGTGATCAAAACTACGTCGTTTTGATCCTGGGTTTACTTAATCAAAACTACGTCGTTTTGATGTGGATGGTGTCTATATAAGGAGGGTTTGAGTTTGAGTTTAGGGTTCTTGTGTTCCTTTCTTTGTTCTGCGCCGAGAGAGAGAGAGCTAGAGAGAGAGGGAAAGGGGAGTTCTTTGGTTTCTTTGCGGAGCATCTTGCGTGGGGAGGACGGCGTTTGGCGCGGGAGCAAGGAAGATCCGCTTTAAGGTAGGGGTTCTGTTCTTCCTAAACCCTCCTCTCGTCCTAGGGTCCCAGGCGGATTCTGGGTCGTATCTGTATATATATTTATATGTAAATTCATATAGGTGTGATCTCCTATATGAATGTTGGCCTTCAATGGCGTGTTGTTTGGATATATGTATATATGCCTGCCAAGTGTTTGACATAATGCCTGTGAGGCCGTGCATGTTATGTGTTTGAGGTAATGCCTGTGAGGCCGTGCATGTTATGTGTTTGAGGTAATGCCTGTGAGGCCACGCACGTCCAGTGTGTTAGATTATGTCTGTGTGGTCGGGTTTATGAGCTTGTGGATATATGCATGCTAAGTGTTCGATGTTATTCCTGGTGATCGAGCATACTAAGTGTTTGATGTTATGCCTGTATGGCCATGTGTGCCGCGTGTTTGCTTGTACACCCGGTGGCCAGGAAGCCCGGGATTGTTTGGTGGAACCCGGTGGTGTGGGAAGCCTGGGACTGTTTTGTGGAACCCGGTGGCTGTGGAAGCCCGGGACTGTTTTGTGGAACCCGGTGGTCGTGGAAGCCGGGGACTGTTCTTGTAACCCGGTGGTCATGGAAGCCCGGGATCGTTATTGGAAACCCGGTGGTTGTGGAAGCCTTGGAGTGTTTATGTACCAGCCCGTGTATGATTGCATTTGCTATTATAGCCTGTAATTACATCTGGTGGAATAATTGTAACACGACACAAACACTTGTACACAAGGCATGTAGATATTAGGTGCATGGGATGGGTTGGGGAGACATGATCCCTACTTGAGTCGTGGTTGCTCACCCCTCCTACCATGTTGTTTTCTTTACAGGAACCTACGGGCGTTAGGTGGGAACACCAAGGTGGAAGACCATCTCCATTTTATTGTTTATTTCAAGTAATGTAATTTTATGATTTATGTAACCCCAGGGTGGGAAATGTACTAAGGGATTGAATTGTAATAAGGAACATGGTTGTTTTGTGAACCTTTGATATATGGAATTAAATAAAGATGTGGCTTGTTTGATTTATTGTAATTGTTAGACTTGTTTGTGGCATCCAGTAATCCAACCCCTTTGCCCTCCGTGTGGGTGAATGGGGAGTCACGTCACCGGTTTCCTCGGGTTGGAAATCCGGGCGTGACAATATGGTATCGAGCATGGTCTAGTTGGCCTAGGGTAGTGGGCGGACTTGGTTATCTTGGGTCCTTTGGAGGAGCCTGGAGGGACGTGCCTGATCAACACGGTCCTCTTGGAGCCTCCAAGGTGTACTTGGGGTAGTCCGGTCTTGTGGTAGGATTTGCATGCATTGGCATTAGGGCACTAGTTGCATTGGTTGTTGTATGTGAAGGTGTGGATACCTGAAAAAAAAATAAAAATAAAAATAAAAAAATAAAAAAAATAATTGTGATAAAAGAAAATATGAATAATGTGATAAGGCGTGAACCGTGCAACTCGATTTTATTTGAAGTACCTTGAGCATGACTACAAGGAAAGGTCCTTGTTTAGTTGAACTGTGTGCTTGTGGAATGGATGCTTGTGCAATGCGGTTTAATGAGAACCGAAATGTGTGCGGTGTGTGTAATTGCATGGATAAAGGGTTTGAACATGATAAAGTTTCAATTGTGCAACTCGAAATTTTGTGATGATTTGAGCATGGAAACATGGAAAAGAAATTGTGGAAGTGAAACTGTGTGCTTGGAAACTTGAGGCTTGTGACCTGTTAACAAAAAAAAAAAAAAAAAAAAAAATTAAATGTGATTTGTTTGGTGTTCTGTGAATGGTTGAACATGTGATTTGCTTGGTCTTGTGTGAAATAAGCGTGGTTATGAGCAATGCAATGGAATGTAAAATTGGTATAATCGTTAAATGTGAACCTATAGACTTGTATGGTAATAATGCGTGTTATAGCTTAAGCCGCTTAGTCGGTAGTGGTCTCGCGATTGTTGAGATTATGGAGTGATGACCTAGAGCGCTGCCTTTTCGTGGAGCCAATGTCTCCGAAAATTGTGACCGGTACGACTATTGAGGTAGCAAAGAAGCCCGCCCCCAGTGGGCAAGTGGGAGAGCTGCAGGATGTAAGTAATGAGGTTGGCATCTTAAGCCTGGTAATGCAAGAGTTGAGGGATGAGATTCGACAACCGATTAAGAGCGAGGTACGTCGAGAGCTATCAACCCCACATCATCGGGGGGATCTTGGGTGAAGATTAATTGAAGCATAGTTGTCCTGATCGGCAGAAAGGGGCTCAAGAGGTAGAGACCGTTTCCCAAAGGGGTTGTTCTTGCAGTGGACAACCGGGACATTGAAAAGTAGGACATCTCCAGACGACTGTTTTGGTGAAGCAAGTCATGGTGCTAGAAGACTGGCTCAACGAGCTAGGGACAAAGCAAAATTCAAGTGAGGCTAGGAGGAGAGCATGGCGGAACTTTCCTTAGTCAGGGTACGATTTTGATTCTTGCGTGTTAAGATTGCTGTTTAGTGGTGGTAGCATATTCCTTTAATGATAGTGATCGGTTAAGTCTCGTCTTTGGATTAGGTGAGGCTGGGTGAACCTTTGATTGTTGCATTTCTAGCCACTAATTTTCTTTGGGTGGGCTCTTGAGCCACTGTTTTATGTTAGGTGAGGCTTAGAAGGTCGTTTGAGTTACCATTTTGGATGGACGTAGTTGGGGACCTACTAGAGAATAAATGAGTAAAATAAATAAATAAAATATATATATGATACCAAAAGACTAATAAATTACTAATGGTTATAAGCGATTATTGGAAAGAGCTGGTGGTTTTAATGCGGTCTAAAGTGTTAATTGCATCTTCGTGTGGTAGTCAATTTTGGGCGCCCGTGTGTGAGGAAAGTAATAAATGTCACTGTGTTACCCCTAATACTCTAGCGTAGGTGAGATTACCTCTTGGCCTAGCTAGCCTAGGAAGCCGGAGGCATGAGTTAGTGGCTTGTGGGTAGTGTGTGACCCCGTGTGGCAACCTTGAGTAATAGAAATGTGTTTTCTTGTGAGTAGAGGTTTCGTAGATGTGCTACTTAAGAAGGATGTTCTTTTGGTAACCTTTCCAAGTGTCAAGGTTGAGGGAGGAAATTGCCACTAGTATAACCCACCCCTTGAGTCATTGAAATCTAAATTGATTGGCGAGAGTGGTATGTGGTTTTAAGATTCTTGTGGGTGTCCTATGGAAATGGCTGCAAATTCTTGGGCGGCCAAACATTGACCACGTGTCATGCTGGTGGTGTGTGAAAGACCTTGGGTAATGTTCATAGGATATGTGGTGAAATGGGTTTGCGTATGTATAAAAATGTGATGAGTTCCGGAACTAGGTTATGAGTAAGTTTATAGGATCGTGCCCGGTGAACCCAATCGATGCAAGGTGCAAGCGAGTGAGATTGGGCAGGCCTTGTTTGGGTTTTTCCTCATAATTGGGAGACACCTTCCGAGGGGTTGAGGATGTACTCCTGGTGGTAGGACCATTCCGTTAATCCATGTCGTGTGGGTAATAGGCTTAAAAGAGGCGAGGAGGTGGGGACTAGTATGTCCTCTCTTACATGTGTTCTACACGTAGTTTATTTCGTGTGTTGTGGTTGCTTTGTTTTGTTGTGTGTGTTACATATGTGCTTAAAGGAGTAGCAAAGTTCTTATGTGTGGGCCTCGTGGCATTCATATGCAGAGGAGTAAGAGGTGATGCATGCGCATATTATGTGCGGTGTGGGATGAAGAGGGGTGTTATGTGTAATGTTGATGTTATTCCTTGTCACATATGATGGCATGCTAATTAAAAGTGTGAAAGTATTGATGCGTTGTGATTCACTAAATGGAGTCAGATGTGAGTTTTGCTTGTAAGGGGTATTAGTCTTACCCCTTTGGGGGAGATTTGTGTCCTGCGGCTACCATGGGGTCCTCATGCTACATATGTTCTTCTTGAAAGTCTTTCGTGTGCGTTTTGATGCGGTAAGTGACATGGTCCACGCCATCAAAGTGTTGGTGTGTTTGGGAGCTACGTGAATGTCCCGAATAAGGAGTTTGCATGCCTCGTTTCTTGTGCCTACCCGGAGGAATTGCAGTGACCATATTAAGTCTGCGGCTAGAGCCTGAGTATTTCTTGGTCCATTTGAGTGTTTTGCTGGTGTGTTGAGATAAAACGTAATAGTTGATATAGCGGAGTTGGTGGGCCATGAGGTGGAGTATGTCTTGGAGGCAAGGGATTTTCTTGTGACTTGTGAGTGGTGACACAGAGGATTCCATTGTGGTCAGGTTGCGGATAGGAGCGTTTTCGGTGTGGGGGGGGACTATGATGTTCATAGCTACTTGGCGTCAAGGGATTCCTTATCGCGTGGTCCGTCTGGCCGACTTGGTAAGGCATTATCTCTTGGGTCGTACGGTAAGCCTCGGTTGTGAAGGCCGGTGTGGGACCTTGGCGGATCTCTCGTTTGACCGTGATCAAGGAGGTCGATTCTCAAAGTCGGTGACTAGTGATAGCCTGATAGTGGGTTTTGGTCTTACCATGGTTGTGTGTGTGGTGCTGCATTTATCGTTTTTAGTGCATCCTTGGACTCCGTTGGGCGCCCGGGTTGATCGCGACCGAGTGGTTAAGGGCACACTCCATTCTCGTGTTTCTATGTCTAGGCTTGTACTCGTTCACGTCACCATTGGCGTTGGTGGGGTTTCAATGTTCCTTGCTTGAGTGAGGTGGTTTTCGCAGTGATGATGGTCTTCTGAGGTGAGCTCCCTGGGTGGGAATGTGATTGTGGTTTGCATCATGCTATCCTATTTGTTTGTGTTTCATTGTGACCTCATTGTGCTTGGCTGTTAGGGTGTGGTCTACCTATGGGCCGAGGTCGCGTTGACTTCAACTCCCAATTGTTGGGTATTTTACGTTGTGGAGTGTTGGTCCCATCATGCCGCGAGTTGGCATCTCCAACATTTGTGGTAATGACTACATTATGTGTTGCTTTGATCTTTTCGCGTTGTTTACTACTTGGTTTCTCTTTTCGGGGACGAAAAGTCCAAAGGTGGGAAGGTTGTGAGGAAACTCCCTGCGGATGAGTTTATAATGATGGTGAATGGGCGATGGAACGTTAAACGTGTAGTAGTGTTTTGTTTGTGAGTTGTTCCTTGTGGTGGTGTTTATGATGTGAGTTGCTCGTGACCTATGTGATCTGTTAAACGTGTTGGTGATGGGCGTATATGTCTTATACTTGTCGTGACATGTGAATACTTGTGACATGTGTTAGGTGAGGAGAACAATGGTTGTTTGTGAGATTCGAATATGTGTTTCCCTATCATGCTTGTGTTGTATTGGGTCTGCGGGTACGTACCTTCATGTGTGTTATGGTGTGATATCTTCGGTCGCGGGTATGTGAATGGTTGTGGGCGATGTGCCTCAGCATGTGCATTTTGGAAGGTGTGTTGTCTTTTAGGGGCCGACACGTCTGCCAGCGGAGACATGGAATGTGAGTCCATGATGCGTGAGCAACACCCGGCGTTGTTCGAGGACTAACAACCTTAAGAGTGGGAGGTGGTCGTTGGTGGCTGTTGGCCAAGGATTGTGATGTGTTTTCTTGTATTAGTTGTGTATGATTTGGTGTATTGGTTTTGTCTTTTAGACATATGTTCTTCATTGTGATGTGTTTTGAGATGTGTATTTGCGACATGCGGATATGTGTTTCCATAGATTGTGATGCATGTGGTTATGGACTGTGGTGGCACTATGTTATGTGCTATTGTGTACAATGTGCGGTGTATGACCCATTTGGGTGTTGTAGCTCGCCGTGTGGCAAATGGGTAGCTTGTGTTTGTTTTCCTCGTATGTCATTTCTTTTCGAGGACGAAAAGTCTTAAGGGGGAGAGGATGTAATGACCCGTGTGTTACCCGTGTGTAAGGAGTTAACCACAAACACCTTGGATGTTGGTACACAAGTTTAAGGTAAGAGATGAGCCCAAGAGGGGACTTTTGAGAGGTGCATGTGCCAAGCGATAGCGTACATTTATGCCCTAGGAAGATGCTATGCGTTTTCATGCGGTTTTTAAAGTTTTTGGCTGATCTTGGAGCTCACTTTTGACCTAGTAGATGGCCTCAAACAATTGGCGTGCAAGAACAAAAGTTTCTTAGAATGAGGTCCTCTATCTACCACAGAAATTTCAGAGCATTTGGAGCTGAACGTGAATTCACCCATTTCACGTGCAAGCATATTTTTGCTCCTCAGGCCTCTACAAGATGCAAGGAGACTTGTGGTGAAGTTTGAGTGCATTTGGAGCTGCACGCCAATTGGGGAATTGGCGTGCAAATTGGCGTGCGAGCATATTTTTGCATGGTTCCCTTGGTTTTGTCATTCTAATGACCTTTCTCCAAAGGACCATGTTGAAATTCTGAGTATTTTGGCCTATATGGGTGCGGATAGGTGCTAACTTGTGTGATCAAAACTACGTCGTTTTGATCCTGGGTTTACTTAATCAAAACTACGTCGTTTTGATGTGGATGGTGTCTATATAAGGAGGGTTTGAGTTTGAGTTTAGGGTTCTTGTGTTCCTTTGCTTGGCTCTTGCCCTAGAGAGAGAGAGAGCTAGAGAGAGAGAGGGAAGGGGAGTTGCTTGGTTGCTTCGGAGCATCTTGCGTGGGGAGGACGGCGTTTGGCGCGGGAGCAAGGAAGATCCGCTTTAAGGTAGGGGTTCTGTTCTTCCTAAACCCTCCTCCGTCCTAGGGTCCTAGGGCAGATTCTGGCGTATCTGTATATATATTTATATGTAAATTCATATAGGTGTGATCTCCTATATGAATGTTGGCCTTCAATGGCGTGTTGTTTGGATATATGTATATATGCCTGAAGTGTTTGACATAATGCCTGTGAGGTCATGCATGTTATGTGTTTGAGGTAATGCCTGTGAGGCCGTGCATGTTATGTGTTTGAGGTAATGCCTGTGAGGCCACGCACGTCCAGGTGTGTTAGATTATGTCTGTGTGGCTGGGTTTATGAGCTTGTGGATATATGCATGCTAAGTGTTCGATGTTATTCCTGTGTGATCGAGCATACTAAGTGTTTGATGTTATGCCTGTATGGCCATGTGTGCTGCGTGTTTGCTTGTACACCCGGTGGCCGTGGAAGCCCGGGACTGTTTGGTGGAACCCGGTGGCTGTGGAAGCCCGGGACTGTTTTGTGGAACCCGGTGGTTTGTGGAAGCCCGGGACTGTTTTGTGGAACCCGGTGGGCGTGGAAGCCCGGGACTGTTCTTGTAACCCGGTGGTTTGTGGAAGCCCGGGACTGTTATTGGAAACCCGGTGGCTGTGGAAGCCTGGGAGTGTTTATGTACCAGCCCGTGTATGATTGCATTTGCTATTATAGCCTGTAATTACATCCTGGTGGAATAATTGTAACACGACACAGCACTTGTACACAAGGCATGTAGATATTAGGTGCATGGGATGGGTTGGGGAGACATGATCCCTACGAGCCGTGGTTGCTCACCCCTCCTACCATGTTGTTTTCTTTACAGGAACCTACAGGCGTTAGGTGGGAACACCAAGGTGGAAGACCATCTCCATTTTATTGTTTATTTCGGTAATGTAATTTTATGATTTATGTAACCCCAGGGGTGGGAAATGTACTAAGGGATTGAATTGTAATAAGGAACATGGTTGTTTTGTGAACCTTTGATATATGGAATTAAATAAAGATGTGGCTTGTTTGATTTATTGTAATTGTTAGACTTGTTTGTGGCATCCGGTAATCCAACCCCTTTGCCCTCCGTGTGGGTGAATGGGGGAGTCACGTACCGGTTTCCTCGGGTTGGAAATCCGGGGCGTGACATTTCCCCTATAAAACGACAAAGCAGTCCCATGGAATTACGAGTTGTGAAGTAGTCCAGGGAGCCACCGCTATAGCAGAAAAAGAAGACCAGGAGCGGTCGGGCTTACGCCCCCGAGATGGTTGACAAAGCAAGGAAAGAAAAAGTCAGAGAACGAACATTGAGCCAACACTGGAGGCAACAAAGAAGGGAACACCGATCACTGAAGAAGAAACCACAGAACTTCTGAATCTCATGAAGCAGAGCGAGTATAATATTGTGGATCAATTAAGTTGGCAACCGGCTCGCATCTCCTTGCTCTCATTAATGATGGATTCCCAACCTCACCGGGAAGCACTGCTAAAGGTTCTAAGCCAAGCCTACGTTCCTCCAACCATCTCAGTCGCGAATGTGGATGGACTCACCAGTAACCTCATCCTGAATAACGTAATTAGCTTTGGAGATAACGAGCTACCCCAAGAAGGAAAAGGGCACATAAAAGCTCTGCACATCACGGTCAAATGCAAGGAGCACACCATAGCCCGTGTACTCATTGACAATGGCTCGGCCTTGAACATTATGCCCTTGCATATACTGCAGCAACTTCCAATTGACACGTCCTATATGCGTCCCTGTACGATGAAGGTACGGGCATTCGATGGAGGAAAGCGTGACGTGGTGGGAACTCTGGATGTTCCACTCATGATTGGGCCAACTACTTTTACGGTGGAATTTCAGGTAATGGACATCACGCCATATTACACTTGTTTCTTGGGAAGACCCTCGGATCCATACGGCAGGGGCGATGACCATCCGTCTCCACCAAAAGATGAAGTTTGTAATGGGGGACCAGCTCATCTGCATCTCTGGAGAGACAAGTTTCCTCGTCACCAAACCGGCATCAGTCCCCTATGTTGAAAGCAACAAAGATGTGCCAGAATGCTCCTACCGGGCCTTTGAGATGGTGAATATCGCTTCGCCCCCGGACCATCGTCTCTCGAAGGCAGCAAAAATGGTTGCGGCCACTATGATCAAACAGGGGTACAAACCGGGGCAAGGATTAGGCCTGACAGCTCAAGGGATTCGAAGCCCCTGACCATCCGAGAAAATACCGAAAAGTTTGGGCTCGGCTACGTCCCTACAAAAGCCATGTGACAGAGGGAAGCTATCAAGAAGAGGGAAGTCAGAATGGCAAGATTACAGAAAAGGCCAGTACAAGAAGAAAGGAGAAGCTTTCCCCCTTTGAATGTTACATTCCGAAGTGGAGGGTTTATCCACAAGAGCCAACTTGAGCCCGAGACGGAGACTGCAGCCGCATTGGACACAAACAAGTATGCACCAAATGAGATGGCTCAGTTAGTGCGAGAGGAGCCCAACCAGCCATTGAACAATTGGACCAGCCTGGACCTCCCCATAATGTAATGCTTACGGGTCACTGGGATTTAATGTATTCTACTCTAATGTATTTTGAAGTCGTGAACATTTGTTTTTCCTTAAACCTTCCAATAAAATGTGTTTTTCAAATCTTTCATGGTGCATTCCATTCATCACATATGCATATCATATTTGGTTACCAACTTGTCATTCTCTTATAAACAGGTATCACAATGTCAATGAAAACATAGTATGCGAAAGCGAAACGAGATGCCAAAGGTTTGACCAAAGTCCAAGCTGGGAGCAGCCCGTGTTTGAAGCTGATGAGAATGGGATAGAAGAGACGCCTGAGCTACCAGGGGAGATTATACGCCTATTGGAAAGGGAAGACCGTTTATCCGTTCCAAGTGAAGACCAAGTAGAAACAGTGAATTTGGGGACGACAGCCGAACCAAAAGAATTGAGGGTGGGGTCTTTGATAGCTACCGACATCAGGAGGAAGTTAATCGAGCTGTTAAGAAGCTACATCGACATTTTTGCATGGTCATACCAAGATATGCCCGGATTAGACACAGATATAGTGCAACATCACATACCCGTGAAGCCAGAGTGCAAACTAGTACAGCAGAAATTGCGAAGAATGAGGCCAAAGATGATACTAAAGATTAAAGAAGAAGTCAAAAAGCAATGGGATGCAAGTTTCCTAAGTGTCTCCCACTATCCAGAATGGGTCGCTAATGTTGTACCAGTACAAAAGAAAGGGGGCAAAGTACGCATGTGTGTCGACTATAGAGACTGAATTGGGCGGTCAGAAAGACAACTTCCTGCTTCCTCATATTGACACCTTAGTGGATAATACAACAAAACATGCCCTATTCTCCTTCATGGATGGTTTCTCGGGCTATAATCAAATTCGTATGGCCCCCGAACACAAAGAGAGGACCACATTCACGACACTTTGGGGCACCTTCTGCTATAATGTGATGCCTTTTGGTCTAAGGAACGCAGGGGCAACCTATCAGCGAGCCATGGTGACCCTATTCCATGACATGATGCACAAAGAAGTCGAGGTATATGTGGACGACATGATAGCCAAATCTCGAAGCACTGAAGATCATATTGAAGTACTCTGCAAGCTCTTCAATAAGCTACGAAATATCAGCTGAAATTGAACCCCGAAAAGTGCACTTTCGGAGCCCTATCGGGAAAACTATTGGGTTTCATTGTGAGCCAAAAGGGAGTTGAAATCGATCCAGATAAAGTTCGAGCTATCCAAGAAATGCCGCCACCACGGACCATCAAGGAGGTTAGAGGATTCCTAGGGCGACTGAATTACATTGCCCGATTTATTTCCCAATTGATAACCACCTTTGAACCCATTTTCAAGACTTTACGAAAGAACAATCTAGAAATTTGGAATGACAAGTGTCAAGAAGCTTTTGACAAGATCAAGCAATATCTTTCCAATCCACCCATTTTGATCCCACCAGGATCTGGATAGACCTCGATCTTGTACTTGACCGTTCAGGAGTCGGCAATGGGTTGTGTCTTGGGGCAACACGACTCTACCAGGCAAGAAGGAGCAGGCCATTTATTACCTCAACAAGAAGTTCACCATTAATGAAGAAAACTACACACCCTTGGAGAAGACGTGCTTGTGCTCTTGTCTGGATAACGAGAAGATTGAGGCAATACACTCTTTATCATACTACTTGGCTGATTTCAAGGCATGATCCGCTCAAATATCTCTTGGAAAAGCCATCCATTTCTGGAAGAATCGCCAAATGGCGCTTGATCCTATCGGAGTACAATATCATCTACGTACCTCAAAAAGCCATAAAAGGAAGTGCGATAGCCGACTATCTGGCAGATATAGCGCTGGAAGACTTTGAGCCCATGACTATTGGCTTCCCAGGATGAGCACATTAACGTCATTTCGGCCGAAGTATCGGACATATGGACGATGTGGTTCGATGGAGCCTCTAGTCTCTTAGGTCATGGTGTTGGGGCCATCCCGATATCCCCAAAAGGCGAACATTTCCCCATGGCGGCAAAGCTAACCTTCCCTTGTACAAACAATGTGGCGAGTATGAGGCTTGTGTGATGGGACTTCAAGAAGCCATTCACAAAGGAATCAAAAAATTACGAGTGTTCGGCGATTCGGCACTCATCATTTTTCAAGTAAGGGGTGAATGGGAGACTCGAAACCATAAATTAATCCCATATCGGAAGCACGTTGCGAGTTAGCCGAGCAATTCGTAGACATCACATTTGAACATATGCCCAGAGAATGCAACCGGCTCCCTGACGCGGCTGGCAACTCTAGCCTCCCTCCTTCAACTAGACACAAAGTTAGAAGTTCGGTCTTTCGATATCCGTATACAAGATGCTCCCGCACATTGCATGGCCATTGAAGGACATATCGAAGAAAAACCTTGGTTTGAGGACGTCAAACAATATTTGCTTAAGCAAGAATACCCGCAGAGGCCACCGAATCGATAAAAGAAATATCCGAAGGGTCTGCATCCAACTATTATATTGATGGCTCAATTCTGTATAAGAGAAACCACGACATGGTGCTATTGCGGTGTGTGGCAAAAGAAGAATCAACACAAATCATGAAAGAAGTGCACGAAGGGGAATGTGGTTCACATGCAAACAGACACGCATTAACAAGACAAAACATGCGAATGGGCTACTATTGGGTCACCATGGAAAAAGATTGCATTGAATATGTGCGCAAATGCCTCAAGTGTCAAATTTATGGCGATAAGATCCAAGTACCACCATCCAAACTGCATGTGATGGTCTCCCCGTGGCCGTTCTCACTTTGGGGCATTGACGTTATCGGACCAATATCTCCAAAAGCGTCTAATGGTCATCGTTTCATTTTGGTAGCCATTGATTACTTCACCAAGTGGGTAGAAGCAGCATCATACGCTAATGTCACACAGGTTGTGGTACTTCAATTTATACGGAACAACATCATATGCCGATATGGTCTTCCCGAGCAGATCATAACGGACAATGCTGCCAATTTGAACAATTGGATGATAGGGAGGTTGTGCGAAACATACAAAATTCAACACCGCAACTCGACCCCTATCGCCCAAAGATGAATGGAGCGATCGAGGCAGCCAACAAGAACATCAAAAACATTATCGGAAAGATAACCGAAACGTACAAAGATTGGCACGAGAAGCTACCCTATGCTTTGCACGCTATCGTACCTCGGTGCGTACATCGACCGGGGCAACTCCATTTTCTTTGGTCTATGGCATGGAAGCAGTTCTATCGGTCGAAGTGGAGATACCTTCCCTCCGAGTACTTAAGGATATTCAGCTCGAAGAAGCGAAATGGGTCCAAAGTCGTTATGAGCGGTTGAATTTAATTGAAGGCAAGCACCAGCAGCGGTTGTAGAGGACAAACGTATCAACAGAGAATGATGAACAATTACAATAAAAAGGTGAAGCCCGAAGCTTTTAAGAGGGTGATCTTGTTCTCAAGAAGATCTTGCCAATCCAAGCATGACCATCGAGGAAAGTGGACTCCCAATTATGAAGGCCCATATGTTGTGAAAAAAGCATTCTCAGGGAGGCGCATTGATCCTTGCCAAAATGGACGGAGACGAGCTTCCTAATCCAGGTGAATAGCGATGCCGTCAAAAAGTTTTATGCTTAACTCTCATGCCTCCCAACCAGATTCTCTTTCTTGCAATGAGCGGACTTGGTGAAAACCCGAAAGGGCACCAAGGGTAAAATACAAAGCTCCAACAAAAGACAAAAAAAAAAAAAAAACAAAGGCGGACTTGGTGAAAACCCGAAAGGGCACCAAGGGTAAAATACAAAGCCAGCAATAAATCTTGAAGGGTGAAATTAGTTCGATCGAAATCGAAGGGATCAGGACCACAACAAAGGGTCCGTTGCAAGCGATAGAGACAACATCATCCAAAAAACAGCATCGCAAAACAGTGGAAGACTTGGTCAAACTGCGGCACACTCGAATCAAATTTGTACATTATGCTTTTGAAGACTTGTGATTCTATTTATCAGATTATGACAATAGGACACTTTTTATGATATAAATATGTTTTGTGGAATTAAACCAGCAAAAATCTTTTTATCTCTTTAATCATGTTACATCATCTTCATTTCACATTTGAGTAGAACATCTTAAATCCCCAAGTAAGCTCTTCTAGCATTGCCTTATGAGTAGGGCCAAGCTCAAAATCCTCAAACAACTTAAAGCCCCCAATTCGGAGTACTCATATCTCCACGGGATACATTATCCCCCGGAGAAGCCGTCAAATCAAGCTCCTCAATATGGCGAAGCAAAATTTAACAGACCCCATGCACAACAAGGAGTTCCCCGGCAAAGACAGGCGGACTCTCCATCCCAAAAAGAACATTGTTCCCCAACAAGTTGAATGTTAGCCAAACGGCCAAACCCTCGGTGATACATCACATGACATTCAATGCATACATCGCATGGCATCACATTGCATCATATTTCACCACAAGTTGAGGTTTATGCACCCCATACGACGACATTGCAGTCCATGCATCATTGGCATACATTCAACATGCTCTGTAATTGCAGGAATTTTGCTGCCCCTGGAGATCCTATGAGCTCATATTCAGCCAACTTCTCTTCAAGCTATCCTAGCTTTTCTTCGTTCAACTGTACACCTCTTCCTTTGCAATTTCCCCAAGCTCTAAGCGCATCCCTTTTGGCAATTGACAAACTTTTCCCATTTTGGGTCACCTCGTAGAAGCGATCTCCTTGAGTGAACTCGTAGAGGAGCTTAAATTGGGTTACTTCCCAAACTCACCAATTCCTTCAAGCATTCCCCCAAATACCATTTGATGTCTCCAACAAGTCTTTCCAGTTTAAGCCTATCGTTGCTGTAGGGCTTTCCATTTTTTAATTTAAGCCTATCGTTGCTGTGGGCTTTCCCGTTTTCACTTTAAGCCTATCGTTGCTGTGGGCTTATCCCATTTTTCACTTTGAGCCTATCGTTGCTGTGGGCCTTCCATTTTTCACTTTAAGCCTATCGTTGCTGTGTGCTTTCCCGTTTTCAATTCAAGCCTATCGTTGCAGTGGGCCTTTTATTTTTCACTTTAAGCCTATCGTTCTTTGTGGGCTTTCCCGTTTTCAATTCAAGCCTATCATTGCTGTGGGCTTTTCCATTTTAAATTTAAGCCTATCGTTGCTGTGGGCTTTCCATTTTCAATTCAAGCCTATCGTTGCTGTGGGCTTTCCATTTTCAATTCAAGTCTATCGTTGCTGCGGGCTATCCATTTTCAATTCAAGCCTATCGTTGCTGCGGGCTATCCATTTTTCAATTCAAGCCTATCGTTGCTATGGGCTTTCCATTTTCAATTCAAGCCTATCATTGTTGTGGGCCTTTTTCCATTTTTCAATTCAAGCCTATCGTTGCAGTAGGCTTTCCATTTTCAATTCAAGCCTATCGTTGCTGCGGGCTATCCATTTTCAATTCAAGCCTATCATTGCTGTGGGCTATCCGTTTTCAATTCAAGCCCATCATTGTTGTGGGCCTTTTTCCATTTTTAATTTGAGCCTATCGTTGCTGTGGGCCTTTTAGTTTTTAATTCAAGCCCATCATTGTTGTGGGCCTTTTTTCCATCTTTCAATTCGAGCCTATCGTTCTTTGTGGGCCTTTCAACTTTTAGTTCACGCCCATCATTGTTGTGGGCCTTTTCTCTTTTTCGGTTCAAGCCTGTCATTGTTGTAGGCTTTCAATCTCCAGATCAAAGCGGCCTTAGATGCCTCATCAAGGTGTTATCCAAGCACACCGGCCTGTGAAGCCCCTTTTCCCTCTCGGGGACAAACCCCAACCGTCGCACTTCTTCCTCTAGGTAAGTCAGGTAAGTGCTCCAACCCATCCAAAATGACTCCCTTTTATCTTTGTACGCTGTTTGTATACAAACAGTGCACAAAGAGGGGCAGCTGTTGGACCCCATTTTGTCCGGGTTGGACATACTAACCCCATTTGATATACCTTTCTGCCCATGCCATGTACCTTGCTGAACAGGTCCACAATGATCCCATACTTCCAAGGAATGGTCTACCCCAATCGGCACGAGATGGATACAATTGACACGGATGGGGGAGTTCAAAATTAATGACTTTTGCTACAAGTCCTTGAAGCGCCCCAAGACCAACACCAGGTGATGGAGGATGAAAATTCGAGACCAACGCACTTGACCGAGCTCAAATCGGACTTAAAATGAAGAAGTTATGGCCAAAACAACTTTCGTTGGAAAAAGTCAAACTTGCCAAAAGACGGTCAATGTCCCTGGTCAAACTGCCCGCAAAAGTGATCATGCGAAACCCTTCAAAATGCCTATGTGGGCGAATACGGATCTCCCCAAACAATTCCTGGAAGGTTACCCATTTTTGCATTTTTGGTGGGGGTAAAAAGGTAATTAAAAGTTATAAAAAAAAAAAAAACAACAACACACATCCCATCCGAATTCTTTTTCTTTCCTTTTCTTCTCACTTCTCTCTTCACTTTGCCAGCATTCATACAATACACTCACCCCCATTCCAAACCTAGAAAGTCTGCAACATCATTGTCAATTCCCCAATTTTATTTTCGTTCCCCTTTTTTTTTCCATATTTCCAGCAACAAATACCGAAAACAAAAAAAGAAGGTCCATTCGTAGTCGTTGCCGAGCAGGACCGTCTCTAGCCCGATTCCGACCGACTGCTCTTGGAGTTTCATCCACCCATCAACGCCGCTGCTACAGGAATTTCAGGCTAGAGCTCGAGTCAGTTTATTTTTATTTTTTACTCTTTATTTTGATTCACTTTGTTCCACTTCACGCATCTGTATATTATTATATTGTTTTGTTTTGTGTTGCCTTAATACAGGGTTGTAATTTGTAATAGCAAGTAGTAAGAAAAAGAAAAAAAAACAGAGAGCAAAGAAAAAGGGGGGAGTGATATGAAAAAAAAAAGAGAAAAAGGGGAAGAAAGAGAGTGGTCTTAATTGTTGTCATTCTTATTTATTTTCATTTTTCGAATGCCACTTGCACACACCTCACATTTATTTTGACAGTGGCACCATAGTTAAAAATTCAAATATGTATGTGTAGATTTAGTTTCAATTGTCAAAAAAATGTGTTTTCCAAACAAAACAAAAAAAGAAAAAAAGAGAGAGAAAACAAAACAGACAAACAAACAAAAAAAACAAAAAAAAAAAAAAAAAAAAAAAACAAAACGTTTTTTTTCAATAAAATATCTTTTTTTTAAAAAAATCTCTTCAACAACATGTTTTGAAAATGTTTTCATGAAATGTATTCCAAATGTCTTCCAACAAAAAACAAAACAAAACAAAACAAAACAAAACAAAAAAACAAAAAAGGGGAAAATGAAAAATCATTTTCTAGGACTCCAAAACAAAATCAAAAACCCAAAACCAACCCATAGGATCTCATTCTCCACTTCAAAACAAAACCCAAAACTTTTTAGGATTCCCTTTAGAAATTTAGGATAAATCCATTTTAACCATGACCTTAATAAATAATTTAGCTAAATAAAAATCATAGACTTTTTAGGAAACTTAACCCAGCTATGGCGGGTCAAATAAAATAAAACCTCCTCCTCCTAAATTAGATACCGAAAGGGCGCTGTAGGGGTGCTAATCCTTCCCTACACGTAACCAACTCCTGAACTCATCTCTGATAACGCAGACCACACACTTAAGACTACTCAAAGTAGAGGGTATCCAACTGTACCCCAAAAACAGTTGGTGGCGACTCTAAAATTTCTCACCATTGGTGTAGTTTGAGCTCACCCCAAAAGGGCCCGGACGAAAACTAGTGATGACAGCACCTGAGAGGCTGTGGATATGTGAGCCAGTGTGGCTATGGTAACGGTTGTACCTGTTCTGTGACTTGTGGATTAATACTCAACTGTGGAATATAACCTGCTTATATCTTATTATCACTACACGGCACTTGTGCACATTCTCATGTAGATGCTAGGAACATGGGATGGGTTCGGGAGACATGATCCCTACTGAGCTGTGGTTGCTCACCCCTCCTACTTTGATGTGTTTTCTTTCAGGAACCTATAGGCGTTAGGTGGGACCCCAAGGTGGAAGACTGCATTTGTTTTATTGTTTCTTTTCAATTATGTTATTTTGTGGGAACTGATGTAGCCCTAGTGGGGAGAGGTTGTAAAAGGGTTGTGACTGTAATAAAGACATGTTGTTTGGTTGTAAACATTATGGTTTGAATTTTGATAAAGACATTTGATTTATAACTTTGTGAGTATCTTTTGTGATCATGTACGATGTCCTGCGATGGACGTTGTATATCTACCCCTTGCCCACCGGGTGGGTTAAGGGGAGTCACGAACAGGTTTCCTCGGGTTGGAAAGCTGGGGCGTGACAGGAGCCAAATCCAGGTTTGACTCTGATATCGTCCGGATCAGTCCTAAATGTAGAGGCTATTTTTCCTAATTTTAGCCACTTACAATTTATTTCCTTTTCCTTTTCAAGTTCATTTTTGAGTCTTTTAAGATTCACTGTTAGGCTATTGAGGTTGGTGTTAAGCAAATGATTTTCAGCTCTAAGATCATGATACCAAGCCTCTTTACTTCTAAAGTCAGCTATGTCCTTTTCAAGCTTAGAGACAGTGAATTCAAGGCGCTTAGCCTGACCACTTATGTCTTGGTACATTTGAGTAATTATTAATCTGTCATTCTTTTTATGATTACGTTCAGCAGTAAGAAATTCCAATCTACTCGTGAGCTCAGAGATAGAAAGTACCTCAGTGTTTGTCATGAGGCAGACGTTTGGCTTCTTGATTGGCTCATCATCAGAGGATTCCTCCTCTTTTTCTGAGCCACTGATGTACTTTGAGAGACGAATGCCTTCCGCTTGTTCTTGCTATTTTCAAAGGTGGAGCGTCGAGGTTTAACCTTGTCACTTTTATCGGCCGTCTTTGGTTTAGATTTGAAATCTTTGGCCCAGTGACTTAGTTTCCCACAGTTATAACAATCTTGGGAGGTAGACTCCAATCGCTCCCTTCTTCTAGATGATGAGGAGGAGCCTCTTCTGAATCCTTTTCTACTTTTTCTCAAAAACCATTCAAATGATTTGACCAGAAGGCCTATTTCTTCTTCAACGTTAGAGTTAGAGTTCTCTAACTCTTCCGTATGATCATCGCACTGTATGCTCAGACATTCTGTAGCTTTAAAAGCTACCCCCCTTTTCTTTTCTAAGCTATTTTCTCATCTCGGTCAGTATATTTGAACCTAACCTCATGAGTCCGTAGCTCACCATAGAGTTCTTCAAGGGGAGCATACTGCCAGTTCTTGTCAGCCTGCATCTGGAGCTGTTTGGAGTAGTAGCGATCCGGCAAGGAATGGAAAAACTTGTCATTGATTTAAAATTGCGTATAATGCTCATTGACAGTTTTCAGGTCAAGGATGAGCTTGCCAAATCTCCGATAGATGCTCTCGAGGGATTCGCCAAGTTTGTGAGAGAAGCTCTCAAAGTTCTGTCTGAGAGCACAGATAACGTTCTGCATTTAGGACTAACTTCCCTCATAGAGGATTGTCGGTTTATCCCAAACAGCTTTTTGCCGTCGTGCATCCCCGAACATTCGTGAAAGCTTTGGAATCCAAAGATGATGTTACGTAAGCTAGAGCCTTTTCGTTAGCGTCTTGCCCGGGCTCTTTCCTCATTGGTGAGTTCGGCATCGCCTTTGGCCTTCTAACTCCATTTTCTCTAATGGTCATCGGAATGGGAAGCTCCTGATGAAGACAAGGCCACATCAGATGATCATGACATATCATGAACATCCTTATGCGAGCTTTCCAATGGGAGAAAAGCTCAGGTGTGAATTTTGGCGGTTTGGTTAGAGTGAATCCAGAACTCCATTGTTGAGGAGCAGTGGGTTGAGCACTTGTGCTCGGATCGACGTTTTCACTGCTACTGCGGTTGGGGATGGGGTCTTGCGCACCTCCGGAGTTAAGGCCAGTATTGAACAGCATGCTGCCTTCTTCGGCCATTTTTGAGAGAGAGAGAGAGTGGGATCTCTACCTTGAGCAGGTAGACTTGCTCTGATACCACTTGTTGGTCCTTGGGAGCTTAGACAGGGGGTGAATAGGCTCTTATCGAAAACTCTTCTTCTTCTCTGGCATAACACTTTTCTGGTTAAAAGATAAAATCAATGCGAAAGATAACCAGATAGTGAAAGTATTTTCTTCTATTATCAAAAGATAATTACAACAAAATAATAGCAGATTAAAGTCGATGACTAGCTTTTTGATCTACTTGAAACTCTCTAGCACTCGTTTTACAAAAACACACACACTATCATTAA
Organism: Taxillus chinensis; assembly: GCA_023512835.1. Classification (NCBI taxonomy): domain Eukaryota; kingdom Viridiplantae; phylum Streptophyta; class Magnoliopsida; order Santalales; family Loranthaceae; genus Taxillus; species Taxillus chinensis. Next base: position 43,661,954 of record CM042092.1, on the reverse strand, counting down.
TTGTTTAGTTCACACAAATGATCCTTACTCCGCATGAGGACTTGATTATTTACCAAGTACTTAACGATACTCATGTTGGTCCGGATCAGGATTATATATCCTGTCCTTAGCTTCGCTCTCACAAGTGAAGATCCGATTTAGAGTTTTATCTTCTGCAACAACTTAGAATAGACAGAGAAGATCTCAAACCAGATTACATAGGGTTTTAACCGTATCATCCAAATTCTAAGTTTGATCCAACACTTTGTTCAATCTTTGGTTATATGTTCATGTGGTTCCTTGCCTATATGTGTGTTGTTTAGGGGTCACATTGTCTCTCTATTAACTGGGTTTGAAGTTTGCTCATTGGCATGGTTTCAACATTCCATACCTCCACTCCATTTTTGTTTTCAAATAAAAAGAACTCTTCTTAAAAAAAACGCTGATTTGTTGTGTAATGAACTTGTTTGGGTGAAATAATAATAATAATAATAATAAGCTACAAGTCTGGTTTAAAATCAAAACTAGAACGCGCCTATGGGTTCTCTGTTTGTTTTCAAATGTTGATCTGTTGCGTGTTGTCTCTGTTTGTTTTGTAGGGATAATAACCTTTGTTCTCTATTTGGTCCAGTGGGTTGACCTTTGATGTGTATGAGTTTGGCATTTTAAACGTGCCTGGTTTGCTCCTGTTCAAGCCTGCCTATCGACTTGTTTTGTCAATTGTGTGACTTGTGTCCCTCCTCCAAGAGCCTCCTAGTTGTCCAGTTTATGCACCTTCTGGTTGTCCCGTTTCAATGTCTTAAAAAAAAGAAAGAAAGTAATGAGGGTAGATTTAATTGTTTCCCGGTTCACTATTTTATTTGGTAGTCACTGGTCCACGAGTCTTCATTGGTGTCTGCATGAATGTTTGTCTGCGTTTTATGGCTATATTTGAAATTATTATGCCAAATCCCCAAGTGATGGCTATTTTTGCTTGTTGGTCCCTTGGAGCCTAGAGGGAGGGGGGTGGATAGGCTCTTATCGAAACTCCTTTTCTATCTCTTTGGCATAACACTTATCTAGTTAAGAGATGGAATCAATGCGGAAAATAATCAGATAGTAGAAGTATTTTGTTTTATTATCAAAGTGATAAGTACAACAAAATGGAAGCAGATTAAAGCTTAAGGAGATTTTAGATCTACTAACAATTCTCTAACACTCTGTTTACAATGCACTCATACGCTAGCCTCTATGATCTTCTTGAGCTCTTTCTCTATATTTTTAATGTACAAGGTTTACATGATATTTATAGCACATCATTGAGAGACAATCTTGGAACTTGTTGTTCTGGACAATGTGCACAATTACTGTTCCTCGGAATGCTCTCTATCTTGAGTGCTGCTGCGGATGTGGAGCTCAATGTCTTGGGTTTGCAAAGCATAAGTGTGTTTGCGAGTTCCCAAGTTCAATGTAAGTTATGTCCACATATCCGGATGATCCACGTGTAAGATGCTTTAAGTTCTCAATGAGTTTGTCTTACATCGGGAAGCTGCGAGCTGGTAACTTTGAATACGAGGAGATAAGTTGAAGCAGCGTCATCTTGAATCCGGTGTAAGGTTCCCTACTCCGTGTTAAACTGAGCTCGGATCCTTACTCCGTAGCAATGATTGCTTACTCCGTATTAATTTTGAACTGGAATCCTTATCCCGAGTACGCGCTTCCTTACTCCGTATGAATGAGAAGGTCGGAGTGCTTACTCCGCATCAGCGCTTCCTTACTCCGTATGAGTTAAAGGACCGGATGGCTTACTCCATATCAGCACATCCTTAATCCGTAGGAGTAATAGGTTCAGATTCCTTACTCCGTATCAAATTTCTTTACTCCATGCGAAATAAGGACTCGGGTCCTTATTCTGTATAAGTCGTTCCTTACTCCGCATGAATAGAATTTTCCGGATTTCTTACTCCGTGATTATTTTCCTTAGTCTGCTTGAGTGGAAGACTTAGCCTTTTTACTTCATGATAACTTTGACTTTTTCCGTGCAACTTATAGACTAGGATTCTTACTCGCATCTATTGACTTAGTCCATGTTAAAGTATTAGACACAGACTCCTTAGTCCGTAGCTTTTACCCATTAGTTTGTACATATGATCCTTATTCCGTATGAAGTGAAGACTTGGTTATGTACCAAGTTTTTGATAACGCACACTCTCATCCGGATCAGGATTATGTATCCCGTCCTTAGCTTTCCTCTCACGAGTGTAGGTCCGGATAAAGTTCATATCTTCTGCAATTACTTAACGCAGAAACAGCAAAAGTCACAGATCAAGTTACATAGGGTTCTGTTCGCATCATCCAAATTCTGGGCTTAATCCAACAGAAAACAATGTCGGATGTCCACGAGTCTTTATTAGTTGTCCTGTAGGGGACTCTATATCATTGAAATTAATGTATCTTTGGTTGTATTTCACGTTAGCTACTGTTACTTCACTTGTCACGTTGGTTGCCTGGTTCTTTCCTGTACATATGGTCATTGATGTTTCCACCATTTTTTTTGTTTTTGTTTATTTTCTTTCTTCGAATTTTATGTATTTATTTTTTATTGGCCATGTTAGTTTTGGGCCATTAGAAATGATATAATTATGGGTGATGTCACCCAATACCATTGTAATTTGTAAACAAAATATAGTGAAAAAAAAGAGAGAAAAAAAATAAGAGAGAGTTTTCTTTTTTTATGTTGTGGATGTCACAATCATATACAACACATTTGTATTTTATTCATTTAGTTATTTATTATTTTCAACTTTTATCATTTAAAAAAATAGTTTTCCAAAACAAAAAATCAAAATAATCTTTCTTTCTTTTATGATTGTGGTTTAAAACAAAAACAAAGAAAAACTTTTTCTCAAACAAAAAAAATTGTTTTAAAAAAAAGAAAAGAAAAGAAAACCCTTTTCAAAACACTTAGACTTTTTCAAACACTGTACCATTTCCTTTTTACTCTTAGCACTATTATAATATTTAAAACACCAACATAGGATTTAAAATTAATTAAACTTTGGTTTTGCTTTAGACCTTTAGTTAATTTTGAACTTTAGGCATTAGGATCTCTCTATAAAGATTTAGGATAAATTTCAGCTTCGAACAACTTTTAAAAAAAAAACAAAAAAACAAAACAAAACAAAACAAAATAAATTTTTTTCTCAAAATAAGATGAAATAGTTTTCTAAAATCAAAAAAATAATAATAATAATAATAACAACAACCAAAAAGCAACACAAAAAAAATTCAAAAGAACCTTTCTTTTTCCAAACATTTTGCTTTTTAACACTTAAGCTTTTCTTTTAACTTTTTCCACCCATAGCATTGTAAGAAACATGTATTTTAAATTTTTAACTTTGAATATAGGACCCTTTGGATTCCTTAGAGGCCATTTTTGATGTTCCTTAGTGTAATGACCCGTGTGTAAACTGTGTGTAAGAAGTTAACCACAAACACCTTGGAGGTTAGTGCACTAGTTTGAGGTAAGAGATGAGCCCAAGAGGGGACTTTTGGGAGGTGCAGGTGACAAGTGGTAACGTACCTTTATGCCCTAGGAAGATGTTATGCATATACAGGTGCTTTTAGGCTGTTTTGCTAGGTTTTGGAGAGCTATTTTGACCTAGTAGATGGCCTCAAACAATTGGCATGCAAGAACAAAAGTTTCTTAGAATGAGGTCCTCTATCTACCACAGAAATTTCAGAGCATTTGGAGCTGCACGTGAATTCACCCATTTCACGTGCAAGCATATTTTTGCTTCTTAGGCCTCTACAAGATGCAAGGAGGCTTGTGGTGAAGTTTGAGTGCATTTGGAGCTGCACGCCAATTGGGGAATTGGCGTGTAAATTGGCGTGCAGGCATGTTTTTGCATGGTTACCTTGGTTTTGTCATTCTAATCATCTTTTCTCAAAGGACCATGTTGGAATTGTGAATATTTTGGTGTGTATGGATGTGGGAAGGTCATAGCTTGTTCCATCAAAACTACATCGTTTTGATGCTGGGATTCACTTAATCAAAACTACGCCGTTTTGATGTTGTGTTGTCTATATAAGGAGGAGAAGCCCCTCTGTTTTAGGGTTAGGGTTTGTTGCTCCACCAGCCGTCGCAGAGAGAGAGAGAGAGGGAAGGAGAGCTTCTGGTGGCTGCTGGAGCATCTTGCGTGGGTGGTCAGAGTCTTGCGTGGAAGCGGGAGCAGGAGAACACACAAGGTAGGGGTTCTGTTCTTCCTAAATCCTCCTCTGTCCTAGGGTTCTAGGGCGGTTATGGAGTTAAACCTGTCTATATATATATGTAATCCATATAGGTGTGATCTCCTATATGGATGTTGGCCTCGATGGCGATTTTGGTGTGTTTACGGTGTTAGTGTGATGCATGAAAAGTGTTCGATAAAATGCCTGTGTGACATGCCTGCTACATGTTTGAGAAAATGCCTGTGTGGCTGGGTTCATGAGCCTGTGAATTCATGTACACCAATCGTTTGGTTTTATACCTGCGAGGCTTTTCATGCTAAGTGTTTGATGTTATGTCTGTGTGACTAAGTGTGGCTATGTGTGCACTGTTCTTGGAACCCGGTGGCTGTGGAAGCCCGGGACTGTTCTTGGAACCCGGTGGCTGTGGAAGCCTGGGACTGTTCTTGGAACCCGGTGGCTGTGGAAGCCCAGGAGTGTTTATGTACCAGCCTATGTATGATTGTATTTGCTTTATAGCTTGTAATTATATCTGGTGGAATAATTGTATCACGACACGAGCACTTGTACACAAGGCATGTAGATATTAGGTGCATGGGATGGGTTGGGGAGACATGATCCCTATTGGTGTGGTTGCTCACCCCTCCTACCATGTTGTTTTCTTTACAGGAACCTACAGGCGTTAGGTGGGAACACCAAGGTGGAAGTCCTGCTTGTTGGCTTGCTTATTATTATTCGAGTTATCTTGTTTTTCTTTATGTAAGCTTTGTAACCCCAGTGGGGAGATATTGTAATGTGGAGTTCAATGTAATAAAAGTATGTTTTGGACGTATTTGCTATGTTTGGACTCAATAAATATAAGATTGTTCTCTTAATATAAAGTGTGAGGTATATGTTGTATTCTAACCCCTCTATCCAACTTGGGTAAAGGGAGGGTCACATTCCGGTCTCCTCGGGTTGGAAATCCGGGCGTGACAATATGGTATCGAGTATGGTCTAGTTGGCCTAGGGTAGTGGGCGGATGTGGTTATCCCGAGTCCTTTGGAGGAACCCTGGAGGGACGTGCCTGATCAACACGGTCCTCTTGGAGCCTCTAAGGTGTATTTGGGGTAGTCCAGACCTGAGGTAGGATTTGCATGCATTGGTATTAGGGCACTAGTTGCATTTGTTGTCATGTGTGAAGGATGTGAATAACATGATTATGTGTGAACTGTGCAACTCTGAATATTCTTGGAATGCCTTGGGTATGACTACAATGTGGATCTTTGTGTGCAATATTGATTAATGCAATGGTTAAAATGTGTGTGATGCCATGTACTGCTTGACTTGATAATGGGGTAGAGGTAGTCAACTTGTTAGTAGTCGAACACGTTCTGACGTTTGTGCTTCTTACTTCATGTAGTAAGAATGCCACCGAGGAGAGTGACGCGTGCGTCCGAGGTAGTGGCTGATGAGTCATCTGCCCACGAGGGCCTGGGTGCGGGACAGTCCGTTGGAGGACATGCACTATTGCTGGCGCAGCTGCGAGAAGGCATTCGGTTGGAAGTCCAAGAGCTGAGGGAGGGTATCCAAGCAAGAAGTCCGGGAGGAGGTGCGCCATGAGATGGCGGCACGACGGGTGGTGCCACCCCCACCGCCACCACCGGCGGGGGAGCTACCCCGGGAGCGTGAGGGTTCTCCGCGTGGTATACCGACTCGTGCGAGAGGATGATGTGGTGACACGGTTCCGAAAGGAACAACCTCCACGATTTAAAGGGGAGGAGGATCCAGTGTTAGCTGAGCACTGGATGAGGCAGATCGAGCATGTGTTTTCCTTTCTCCTACCCCGGGAGGAGGATAAGGTGAGACTGGCCATTCGGCAGTTGGAAGGGGATGCTCTGGAGTGGTGGTTGAGTGTCGCGGGAAGCCGTGCGGTGCAGTTCATGCTTTGGGAGGAGTTTCTACAGCTCTTCCGTGATGAGTTCTTCCCGGAATCTTTGAGATGGCAGAAGAGAGAGGAATTTGGCAGCCTGAAGCAAGGATCAAAGACGGTGCCCGAGTATGAGCGGGAGTTCCGGAGCATGAGTAGGTTTGCCCCGAAGACAGTGGCAAAGGAGGACCTGAAGGCCCACAGTTCACTCTGGGTCTTAGGCTAGCCCTTAGGCAGAGGGTGGTGATTCTGCGTTTGAGGACCTATGCTGAGGTTGTTGAGACAGCACGTATAGCTAAGAGGGAGCTGGAGGATGGGAGGCAGGTCCATCAGGGTCGCCAGTTGCAAGGTGGGTCTGAACGCGATTCGGGGTCCAAGAGGCCTAAGACTGAGGAGAGAGATAGCAGTTCCTTCCACAGCAGGGGACAGACATTGGTGAACCCAGGGAGGTCTAGCATTGGCGGTGGCAGACAGGGCGGTCCAGCAGGAGGTCTCCCCAGTGGCTGTCACTGCTGTGGGGAGCAAGGCCACTTGAGGAAGGAGTGTCCAAAGAGGGACTGGAAATGGCATAGTTGTGGACGAGAGGGCCATCTGAGCCGGGTTTGCCGGAGTGGCAACAGGGGAGTTGGAGGCATGACATCTAGCACAAGGAGTGATGCCAGTTTCCGTGCACCAGCAGAGAGACCAGCTCGTCAATGGCCGGCTAGTCAGGCAGGATCGAATCAGACCCGACCCCAGGGGAGGCCGGAGCGGCAGCAGACTGAAGCTGGAGGCAGCCTTGGCGGGAAGCGCCCAGTAAGTGAGCCGACTAGTGGCACGGGCCAAGGGAGGGTGTTTGCGCTGGAGGCGACGTACCCGGAGGAGGCTGAGCTACCACCCCCACCAGCTGAGGTTGGAGCAGGACCATCGGTGGTTAGAGGTACCCTTTTGATCTCCCGTACATTAGCTTCTGTTCTTTTCAATACGGGTGCATCGTGTTCGTTTGTTGCTGAGCTTGTGATAGATAGCTTGGGGTTAGCTTGTGTGGAGGCAGCGAAGCCCCTAGTGGTTGAGTCTCCAGTGGGGGGTATGATTGAAGTGTGGCGTGTTTGCCGTGACTGTGTGTTAACCATAGGAGAGGTGGAGCTGAGTTTTGACTTGCATGTAATGCCTTTGAGAACGTTTGACCTGATCTTGGGTATGGATTGGCTTATGGCTTTCCAGGCCAAGATAGATTGTTATCGGCGGTGGGTATCCTTCGTGACACCTGCAGGGACCTCTTGCACCCTGCAGGGGGAGTGGGACTGTGAGGCGAGTCAGGTCGGACCAGTGTTGGACCAGTGGGGTGCCATTACCCACAAGTTGGCAGCCCTGACCTTTACTGAGGAGGGGAAGGTGGAAAAGAGGGTGTGGCCCGCTGTTGTGGACCAATTTCAGGATGTTTTTCCTGAAGAGTTGAGGAGTTTGCCACCTAAGAGGAGTGTGGAGTTCACCATTGAGTTGGTGCCGGGGACGGGTCCGATTTCCCAAGTAGCGTATCGTATGGGGCCAGCTGAGTTGAGGGAGCTTCAGAGGCAAATCGAGGAGTTGGTGGGCCAGGGGTATCAGACCGAGTACCTCACCTTGGGGTGCTCCGGTGCTCTTTGCAAGAAGGCGAGATGGCACATTACGCCTCTGCATAGATTACGAGGAAGCTGAATTTGGTGATCGTGAAGAACAAGTATCCGTTGCCTCGGATAGATGACCTATTTGACCAATTGAGCGGAGCCCAGTGGTTTTCCAAAATCGATTTACGGTCGGGGTATCATCGGTTGAGGGTTAGGGAGGAAGACATCCCTAAGACGGCCTTTCGGTGCGGGTATGGGCACTACGAGTGGATAGTGATGCCTTTTGGGCTCACTAATGCGCCGGCAGAGTGTTTATGCATTTGATGAACCAAGTCTTTGCCCCATACTTAGACTCGTTCGTGGTGGTGTTTATAGACGATATCTTGGTATATTCCAAGACCGAGAGGGAGCATGTGGAGCATTTGGCAACAATGATGCAAACCTTGAGGGATCGGCGGTTGTTTGCTAAGTTTAGCAAATGCGAGTTTGGATGCAGGAGGTCCATTTCCTTGGCCACGTAGTATCCGTTGAAGGGGTTAGAGTGGACCCAACCATGATTGAGGCAGTATCATCATGGGAGAGGCCAACCAATGTTTTCGAGATTCGTAGCTTTCTTGGTTTGGCAGGGAATTATCGCCGTTTTGTAGAGGGGTTCTCCCGTTTGGCGGCTCCTATGACGGCGTTGACTAGGAAAGGAGTGAAATTTGAGTGGACGGACAAGTGCCAGCAGGCGTTTGAGACTCTCAATACCCGTTTGACCACTGCACCTGTGTTGAGGTTGCCTAGGGAGGATATTCCGTATGAGGTGTACTGTGATGCGTCCAGGGTGGGTTTGGGGTGTGTGCTTATGCAAGAGCACAATGTGGTAGCTTATGGGTCAAGGCAGCTGAAGCCTCATGAGCAGAATTATCCTACTCATGACCTTGAGTTAGCGGCTGTCATCTTTGCCCTGAAGAGTTGGCAGCATTACCTCTTGGGGGAGAAGTTTGTGGTGTTCTCAGATCACAAGAGCCTTCAGTACATCTTTACTCAGAAGGACTTGAATTTGAGGCAAAGGAGATGGGTGGAGTATTTGCAGACCTTTGACTTTACTCTTGCCTATACCCCGGGCAAGGGTAATGTTGTGGCTGATGTGTTGAGCAGAAAAGGGAAAGGTGAGGTGGCCGTGCAAGAGTGGAAGCTGATGGAGCAGTTGGCGATGTTGCAGCTGCGCTTGTTGTTCGTGATAGTGGGACGGTCCCCGAGTCCTTTGGTAGTTGTGCCTGAGTTGTACCGGCGCGTCCGAGAGGAACAGTTGGGTGACATTGAGTGTGAGGTTCTCCGTGCCCGTATTGAGGCTGGGGAGCTATCTGAGGACTGGACAGAGGGTCCTAAGCATGAGTTGTCGTTTCAGGGGCGGTTGGTAGTGGCTTCTTCCCTCAGGGATAAGGTGATGAGGGAGTTTCACCAGTCTAGAGTTGTTGTGCATCCAGGGGGTACGAAGATGTACCATGCGCTTTGGACACATTTTTCGTGGCCTGGGATGAAACGCGATGTGGCTGCCTTTGTTTCGCGGTGCCTCACGTGTCAGCAGGTGAAGGCAGAACATCAGCGGCCGGCGGGCATGTTACAGCCATTGCCCATAGCGGAGTGGAAGTGGGACCACATCGCGATGGACTTTGTGATCGGTCTTCCACCCACCACCGGGAGGAAGGATATGATTTGGGTGATTGTGGATCGACTCACAAAGTCGGCCCATTTCCTTCTTGTTCGCGAGCGGGACTCCATTGGGACCTTGAGTCGGCCTTACATGAACAAGATTGTGAGACTGCATGGAGTACCATCCTCGGTTGTCTCTGACTGGGATTCAAGGTTCACTTCCCGTTTTTGGGCAGGTTTGCAGGAGGCTATGGGGACCAAGCTTCACCTGAGTACGGCCTTTCACCCTGAGACTGACGGTCAGACTGAGCGGACGAATCAGACCATGGAGGACATGTTGAGGGCTTGTGTGCTAGATTTCAGGGGATCGTGGGCAACTCACCTTCCTTTGGTGGAGTTTGCCTACAATAACAGTTATCAGGCATCCATTGGAATGGCCCCTTTTGAAGCATTGTATGGGAGGCCATGCCGCTCACCCTTGTGTTGGATCGAGGTAGGAGAGGCAGCTCTCTTGGGGCCACAATTGGTTCAAGAGGCTACTGAGAAGGTCAAGTTGATTCGTCAGCATTTGTTGTCAGCTCAGAGTCGGCAGAAATCTTATGCGGATCAGCGGCGGCGACCTTTGGAGTTTTCTGTTGGTGATCATGTGTTCCTTCGTGTCTCTCCACGTCGTGGACATCGACGGTTTGGGCGAGGTTCCAAGCTATCTCCGCGGTTTATTGGTCCTTTTGAGATTCTGGATCGTGTGGGGCCTGTAGCCTACCAGTTAGCGTTACCACCGCGGGCCGAGTCGAGTGCACAACGTGTTTCACGTGTCCCGCTTGCGAAGTATCACCCTGACCCCACTCATGTGATCGATTGGGGGACATTAGACATTGAGGATGACATGTCCGTTGTTGAGGCCCCTATCCGTATCCTAGATCGGCGAGAGAAGCTTTTGCGTGGTCGTGCTATTCCTTTGGTTCGCGTGCTGTGGCAGCACCGTGGCATTGAGGAGGAGACATGGGAACGTGAGTCCGTGATGCATGAGCAGCACTCAGACTTGTTCGAGGACGAACAATCTTAAGCGTGGGAGGTGGCTGTTGGCCAAGGGATAGTGATGTGTTTTCTTGTATTAGTTGTGTACGATTTGGTGTATTTGTAGTCTTTTAGACATGTGTTCTTATTTGTGATGTGTTGAGATGTGTATTTGTGACATGCAAATATGTGTTATATGCATTATTGTGGTTATGGATTATGGTGGTACCTTGTTATATGTGCTGTTATGTGTTGTGTGCGGTGTATGACCCATTTGGGTGTTGTGGCTTGCCGGGTGGCAAATCGGTAGCTTGTGTTTGTTTTCCTCATATGTCATTTCTTTTCGAGGACGAAAAGTCTTAAGGGGGAGAGGATGTAATGACCCGTGTGTAAACTGTGTGTAAGAAGTTAACCACAAACACCTTGGAGGTTAGTGCACTAGTTTGAGGTAAGAGATAAGCCCAAGAGGGGACTTTTGGGCGGTGCAGGTGACAAGTGGTAACGTACCTTTATGCCCTAGGAAGATGCTATGCATATACAGGCGCTTTTAAGGAAGTTTTTTGCCAGGTTTTTGAGAGCTATTTTGACCTAGTAGATGGCCTCAAACAATTGGCGTGCAAGAACAAAAGTTTCTTAGAATGAGGTCCTCTATCTACCAGAAATTTCAGAGCATTTGGAGCTGCACGTGAATTCACCCATTTCACGTGCAAGCATATTTTTGCTTCTTAGGCCTCTACAAGATGCAAGGAGGCTTGTGGTGAAGTTTGAGTGCATTTGGAGCTGCACGCCAATTGGGGAATTGGCGTGCAAATTGGCGTGCGGGCATGTTTTTTGCATGGTTACCTTGGTTTTGTCATTCTAATCATCTTTTCTCAAAGGACCATGTTGGAATTGTGAATATTTTGGTGTGTATGGATGTGGGAAGGTCATAGCTTGTTCCATCAAAACTACGTCATTTTGATGCTGGGATTCACTTAATCAAAACTACGTCGTTTTGATGTTGTGTTGTCTATATAAGGAGGAGAAGCCCCTCTATTTTAGGGTTAGGGTTTGTTGCTCCACCAGCCGTCGCAGAGAGAGAGAGAGGGAAGGAGAGAGCTTGGTGGCTGCCGGAGCATCTTGCGTGGGTGGTCGGAGTCTTGCGTGGAAGCGGGAGCAGGAGAACACACAAGGTAGGGGTTCTTCTTCTTCCTAAATCCTCCTCTATCCTAGGGTTCTAGGGCAGATTATGGAGTTAAACCTGTCTATATATATATGTAATCCATATAGGTGTGATCTCCTATATGGATGTTGGCCTTCGATGGCGATTTTGGTGTGTTTCTGGTGTTAGTGTGATGCATGAAAAGTGTTCGATAAAATGCCTGTGTGACATGCCTGCTACATGTTTGAGAAAATGCCTGTGCGGCTGGGTTCATGAGCCTGTGAATTCATGTACACCAATCGTTTGGTTTTATACCTGTGAGGCTTTTCATGCTAAGTGTTTGATGTTATGTCTGTGTGACTAAGTGTGGCTATGTGTGCACTGTTCTTGGAACTCGGTGGCTGTGGAAGCCCGGGACTTTTCTTGGAACCCGGTGGCTGTGGAAGCCCAGGACTGTTCTTGGAACCCGGTGGCTGTGGAAGCCCGGGAGTGTTTATGTACCAGCCAGTGTATGATTGTATTTGCTGCTATAGCTTGTAATTATATCTGGTGGAATAATTGTATCACGACACAGCACTTGTACACAAGGCATGTAGATATTAGGTGCATGGGATGGGTTAGGGAGACATGATCCCTACTGAGCTGTGGTTGCTCACCCCTCCTACCATGTTGTTTTCTTTACAGGAACCTACAGGCGTTAGGTGGGAACACCAAGGTGGAAGTCCTGCTTGTTGGCTTGCTTATTATTATTCGAGTTATACTGTTTTTCTTTATGTAAGCTTTGTAACCCCAGTGGGGAGATATTGTAATGTGGAGTTCAATGTAATAAAAGTATGTTTTGGATGTATTTGCTATGTTTGGACTCAATAAATATAAGATTGTTCTCTTAATATAAAGTGTGAGGTATATGTTGTATTCTAACCCCTCTATCCAACTTGGGTAAAGGGAGGGTCACGTTCCGGTCTCCTCGGGTTGGAAATCCGGGGCGTGACACTTAGAGGCTTATGATAATTTTGATTTCAACTTCAACACAAAATGAAAAGAGTAGACTTTTAGGCCATTTTTGACATCACCTTTAAGCAAATAGTTAAAACAAATTAGAAACCTCCCAATCCTAATATAGGTACCGAAAGGGCATTGTGGGGGTACTAAACCTTCTCCACGTGTAATTAACTCTAGTGACGTATATCATTTTAGGTGACCAACTGCACCCCAAAAATAGTTGGTGGCGACTCTGTGTTTTTTTTCATCACCATTCAGGTGAAGGGTGGGAGATTCGCATCCCCAAAAGTGGGTTTCCCCCGGACGAAATCCGATAATGACAGCTGGCAATGTGTTCCCCTGGAAGAAATCTACGGAGAGCTACAGACTCACAAGATCAGGGTTAAATACTCTGACTGAGATGAGAAAATAGCTCAGAAAGAAAAGGGGTAGCTCTTAAAGCTACAAAGTGTCTAAACACTCAGCATGAGGATGATGAGGAAGAGTCGACAACATTGAGTCTGACGCTAAAGAGGAGATAGCCCTTCTTATTAAATCATTCAAATGTTTTCTAAGGAAGAACAAAAGGGGAAGCAAAAAGAGATTATCCTCATCCTCCAGAAGGAAAGAGCGATCGGAGTTTACTTCACAAGACTGCTATAACTATGGGCCAAGGATTACAAGGCTAAACCTAAGGTGGGCGACAAAAGTGAAAAAGTCAAACCCTAATGCTCTACCTCAGACTACAGCAAGAACAAGAGGAAGGCGTTCGTCTCAAAGTACAGAAGGGGCTCGAAAGAAGAGGAGAAATCCTCTGATGACGAACCAACCGAGAAGGCGAACGTCTATATCATAGCAAACACTGAGGTACCTTCTATCTTTGAGCTCATGAGTAAATTAGAATCTCTTACTACTAAACATGACCATGAAAAGAACGAGAGAATAATAATTATTCAAATATACCAAGACATGAGTGGTCAGGCTAAGCATCTTGAATTCACTATTTCTAATCTTGAAAAAGGCTTAGCCAGATTTAAGGAGTAAAGAGGTTTGGTATCACGATGTTAGAGCAAAGAATCATTTACTCAACACCATCCTCAATGGCCTAACTATTAATCTTAAAAGACTCGAACAAGAGCTTGAAAAGAAAAAGGAAATAAATCGTAAGTGGCTAAAATCGGGGGAAATAGCCTTTACTTTTAGGACTGATTCGGATGATACTCGAGTCAAACCTGTCCTAGGCTCCGAAGCATCCACCTCCACCTCTGTATCGAGTGCCCCTCAAATTCTACTCCCAAATTAACCATCCTGTATCTTGTTAGCAAAACTAAACCATTGGATGGATTTGTTTCAGGTGGCATTATAGTCTATGATTGTGGAGTAGAGATCACATTACTAATCCCAAAGTAGTAGCACCCATACCTAAAGTTAAAGGGAAGGCTGCCGTAGTTAAAGCCGAAACTCGTAGCTCTCGAAAAGAAAGGAAAGGCTAAGGCCGACTCATCTAGGGCCAAGAGCGCGTCACCCAATCGCAAAGGATTAGGCCATAGGGAACAAAGTAGAAAGACTCGTTAAACCAAAGAAACTTGTATCCCCTGCTTCTCCTTCGCATCATAGTGTCTGTTCAATCTGTAGAGAAATATGCCATTATCACTATGATGACTGGCTATGTAATCAAGTTCACATTAATATATATTAGTTCATTAAAAAGGGTTCTTCTAGTAAATCAAAGTCTCGATCACAAAGGAGTAACTCTCCCATGGAAACCCAAGTAAAAGAAGCAACGAACACTAACAAAGTAAAGTTAACATGGAAAGCCAAAGTACCTAACAAGGCGAAATCCAAAACTGTTGACACTGCTATTGCTTCTCCTAACCGCCCGAAACAAGTTTGGGCACCAAAAGTGTAATCTATTGTCTTGTAGGAGCATCTCTTGGAATTCACTCCTAACCCACTTGAAGTCAAAGATAAAACAAAGCAAGTGGATACTCAATAGCGGATGCTCCAGACATATGACGGGTGATAAGTCTCTGCTTATAGATGTTACTGACAAACAAGGACCATCCGTATCATATGGCGACAATAGCAAAGGTAAGACTGTGGGGTATGACACTTTAACCAACAGTTGTGCATCAATTACAAAAGTTGCACTAGTTGAAGGTTTGAAGTATAACTGTTGAGTGTCGCAGATTTATGTGACAAGGGATTCACAAGTTCATTCCTGTCCAATACCGCACAATTAGAGATAACTTATCCGGAGAGATTAAGTTATCTGGATAAAGAGACGGGGACATATATTCAATGGTCTTAAGAAATAATTCTTTTGATCCTGTATTGTCACGCCCCGGATTTCCAACCCGAGGAAACCGGTACGTGACTCCCCTTTTACCCACACGGAGGGCAAAGGGGTAGGATACAAAACAAGAATTTAACATTTTAAACATCCACAACATTCAAGAAAGTAATATTCATTAAAAGCAATCCAATCCAGTTTATTACAACAAAATCCTTTCCCACCGGGGTTACATCGATTCTCATAATAAAAATAACATAAACAAATTAAATAAATTAGGGTCTTCCACCTCGGGGTCCCGCCTAACGCCCGTAGGTTCCTGAAAAGAAAACAACATGGTAGAGGGGTGAGCAACCACACCTAGCAGGGATCATGTCTCCCCAACCCATCCCATGCACCTAACATCTACATGCCTTGTGTACAAGTGCCGTGTCGTGATACAATTATCCCACCAGGTATAGTTACAGGCTATAACAAAGAAACACAGGTCATGCATGAGCTAGTACATAAACACTCCCGGGCTTCCACAACCACCGGGTTTCAAGAATGGGCCCGGGCTTCCACAAACACCGGGTTTCCACAAAAACAGTCCCGGGCTTCCACAACCACCGGGTTCCACAAAACAGTTCCGGGCTTCCACGGCCACCGGGTTCCACAAAACAGCCCCGGGCTTCCACAGCCCACCGGGTGTACAAGCAAACACGCAGCACACATGGCCATACAGGCATAACATCAAACACTAAGTATGCTTAGTCACACAGGCATTTCCACAAACACATAACATGCACATCCTCACAGGCATAATTTCAAACACTTGGCAGGCATATACACATAACTATATTCACACAAGCTTTTCATCAAACATATAGCATATAGATCACAGAACCACACCAAAATGCCACTGAAGGCCAACATTCATATAGGAGATCACACCTATATGAATTTACATATATATATATAAACAAGATACGGCCAGAATCTGCCCTAGGACCCTAGGACAGGAGGGTTTAGGAAGAACAGAACCCCTACCTTAAAGCGGATCTTCCTTGCTCCCGCGCCAAACGCCGTCCCTCCCCACGCAAGATGCTCCAGGCAAGCAGAACCAAAGAACTCCCCTTCCCTCTCTCTCTCTCTCTCTTTTGCGACGGCCGGTGAAGCAACAAACCCTAAACCTAAAACAGAGGGACTCCTCCTCCTTATATAGACAACACAACATCAAAACGACGTAGTTTTGATTAAGTGAATCCCAGGATCAAAACGACGTAGTTTTGATCACACAAGTTACCACCTTTCCACATCCATACACACCAAAATATTCAGAATTTCAACATGGTCCTTTGGAGAAAGTTCCTTAGAATGTCAAAACCAAGGGAACCATGCAAAAATATGGCTGCACGCCAATTTGCACGTGAATTCCCAATTCACGTGCAACTCCATATGAACTCCAAATGCTTTCAAACTTCACCCCTAGCCTCCTTGCATCATTTGGAAGACAATTACACTTGCACGTGAATTGGACCCATATCACGTGCACCTCACATACATGTCCATTTGGTCTGAAACTTCGTGGTAAGATAGAGGACATCATTCTAAGCATCTTTCCTTTTGCACGTGAATTCATTGGAGTCCAACTACTAGGTCAAAATCTAGAAAAACTCTACTCGGAGGCAAACCGACTAACTCAAGGTACGGGTCCTTACATCCTCTCCCCCTTAAGACTTTTCGTCCTCGAAAAGAAATGACATACGAGGAAAACAACCACAAACTACCCATTTGCCACCCGGCAAGCCACAACACCCAAATGGGTCATACACCACACACAAGACAACAAAGACATAATAGTACCACCATAATCCATAACCACAATAATGCACGAACACATGTTCACATGGCACGAATACACATTTCAAAGCACATCACAAATAAGAACACATGTCTTTAAAAGACAATACAAATACATCAACTAATACAAGAAAACACATCACAAGGAAACATCACTATCCCTTGGCCAACGGCCACCTCCCACGCTTAAGATTGTTCGTCCCTCGAACAAGTCCGGGTGCTGCTCCCGCATCACGGACTCCCCGTTCCCATGTCTCCTCCTCAATGCCACGGTGCTGCCACGCACGCGAACCAAAGGAATAAAGACGACCACGCAAAAGTTTCTCTTGCCGATCTAGGATACGGATAGGGGCCTCAATGACGGACATGTCATCCTCAATGTCCAACGTCCCCCAATCAATCACGTGAGTGGGGTCAGGGTGATACTTCCTCAATCGGGACACGTGAAACACGTTGTGCACTCGACTCGCCTGCGGTGGTAACGCTAACCGGTAGGCTACGAGCCCTACACGATCCAGAATCTCAAAAGGGCCAATAAACCGCGGAGATAGCTTGGAACCTCGCCCAAACCGTCGATGTCCACGGCGTGGAGAGACACGAAGGAACACATGATCACCAACGAAAACTCCAAAGGTCGCCGCCGCTGATCCGCGTAAGATTTCGCCGACTCGAGCCGACAACAAACGCCGACGAATCAACTTGACCTTCTCGGTAGCCTCTTGAACCAACTGTGGCCCCAAGAGGGTTGCCTCTCCTACCTCGGTCCAACACAAGGGGTGATCGACACGGCCGTCCGTACAACGCCTCAAAAGGAGCCATCCCAATGGATGCCTGATAGCTGTTGTTGTAGGCAAACTCCACCAAAGGAAGGTGAGTTGCCCACGAACCCCCGAAATCTAACACACAGGCCCGTAACATGTCCTCCATGGTCTGATTCGTCCGCTCGGTTCGACCGTCCGTCTCAGGGTGAAAGGCTGTACTCAAGTGAAGCTTGGTTCCCATAGCCTCTCCGCAAACCGGCCCTGAACGGAAGTGAACCTCGAATCCCGGTCGAGACAACCGATGATGGTACCCCATGCGCTCTCACAATCTCGTTCATGTACAAGTGACTCAAAGTCCCAATGGAGTCCCGCTCGCGAACAGAAGAAAATGGGCCGACTTTGTGAGTCGATCCACAATCACCCAAATCATGTCCTTCCTCCCGGTGGTGGGTGGAAGACCAGCCACAAAGTCCATCGCGATATGGTCCCACTTCCACTCCGCTATGGGCAAGGGCTGTAACATGCCCGCCGGCCACCGATGCTCGGCCTTCACCTGCCGACACGTGAGGCACCGCGAAACAAAGGCAGCCACATCGCGTTTCATCCCAGGCCACCAAAAATGTCTGCAGCGCATGGTACATCTTCGTACCCCCTGGATGCACAGCAACCCTAGATTGGTGAAACTCCCCTCATCACCTCATCCCCGAGGGAAGAAGCTACTACCAACCGCCCTGAAATGACAACTCATGCTCCGGACCCTCTCTGTCCGGTCCCCGGATAGCTCCCCGCCTCAATACGGGCACGGAGAACCTCACACTCAATGTCACCCAATTGGTTCCTCCCGGACGCGCTGGTACAACTCGAGGCACTACCACCAAAGGACGCAGGACTGTCTCACCATCACGAACAACGTGCCGCAACTGCAACGTCGCCAACTGCTCCATCGCCTTCCACTCTCTCACGGCCACCTCGGCTTTCCCTTTTCTCGCTCAATGCATCGCCACAACATTACCCTTGCCCGGGGTATAGGCAAGAGTAAAATCAAAGGTCCGCAAATACTCCACCCATCTCCTTTGCCTCAAATTCAAGTCTTTCGAGTAAAGATGTATTGAAGGCTCTTGTGATCCGAGAACACCACAAACTTTTCCCCCCAAGAGGTAGTGCTGCCAACTCTTCAGGGCGAAGATGACGGGCAACTAACTCAAGGTCATGAGTAGGATAATCTGCTCATGAGGCTTCACCTGCCTTGACCCATAAGCTACCATACCGTGCTCCTGCATAAGCACACACCCCAAACCAACCCTGGACGCATCACAAGACACCTCATATGGAATATCCTCCCTAGGCAACCTCAACACAGGTAGTGGTCAAACGGGTTTTGAGAGTCTCAAACGCCCGCCGGCACTTGTCCGTCCACTCAAACTTCACGCCCTTCCGAGTCAACGCCACATAGGCGCCGCCAAACGGGAGAACCCCTCTACAAAACGACGATAGTACCCCGCCAAGCCAAGAAAACTACGGATCTCAAAAACGTTGGTTGGCCTTGCCCACGATGCCACGGCCTCAATCTTGGCCGGGTCCACCCTAACTCCCTCACTGACACCACATGGCCAAGAAAGTGAACCTCCTGCAGCCAAAACTCACACTTGCTAAACTTAGGAAACAGCCGCTGGTCCCTCAAGGTTTGCAACACGTTGCCAAGTGCTCCACGTGCTCCCTCTCGGTCTTGGAATACACCAAGATGTCGTCGATAAACACCACCACGAACGAGTCTAAGTATGGGGCAAAGACTTGGTTCATCAAATGCATGAACACCGGCTGGCGCATTAGTGAGCCCGAAAGGCATCACTACCCACTCATAATGCCCATACCTGCACCGAAAAGCCGTCTTAGGGATGTCCTCCTCCCTAACCCCGAGCCGGTGATACCCCGACCGTAAATCTATCTTGGAAAACCACCGGGCCCCACTCAATTGGTCAAACAGGTCATCTATCCGAGGCAACGGGTACTTGTTCTTCACGATCACCGAATTCGGCTTCCTGTAGTCGATGCGGAGACGAAGCGTGCCATCGGCCTTCTTAGCAAAGAGCACCGGAGCACCCCAAGGTGAGGTACTTGGTCCGATATACCCCTGGCCCACCAACTCCTCAATTTGCCTCCGAAGCTCCCTCGCCTCTGGCCCCCCATACGATACGCTACTTGGGAAATCGGACTGTCCCCGGCACCAACTCGATGGTGAACTCCACACTCCTTTTAGGTGGCAAACTCCTCAACCGCTCAGGGAAAAACATCCCGAAATTGGTCCACAACAAGCGGGCCACACCCTCTTTTCCACCTTACCCTCCTCAACAAGGTCGGGGCTGCCAACCCGTGGGTAATGGCACCCCACTGGTCCAACACCGGCCCAGCCCGACTCGCCTCACAATCCCACTCCCCCCGCAGGTGCAAGAGGTCCCCGCAGTGTCACAAAGGACACACGCCGCCGATAACAATCTATCTTGGCCTGGAAAGCCATAAGCCAATCCATACCCAAGATCAGGTCAAACGCCCTCAAAGGCATCACATGCAAGTCAAAACGCAGCTCCACCTCTCCTATGGTTAACACACGATCACGACACACTCGTCGTACCTCTATCATGCCTCCCACCGGGAGACTCCACAACTAGGGCCTCGCGGCCTCCACACAAAGCTAACCCCAAACTATCTATCACAAGCTCAAGAACAAACGAACACGATGCACCCGTATCGAAAAGAACAAGCTAAGGTACGGGAGATCAAGAGGGTACCTCTAACCACCGATGGTCCTGCTCCACCCTCGGCTGGTGGGGGTGGTAGCTCAGCCTCCTCCTCGGTATGTCGCCTCCGGCCGCAAACACCCTTCCTTGGCCCGTGCCACTAGTCGGCTCACTCACCGGACGCTTCCCGCTAAGGTTGCCTCCAGGCCCTCGGTCCGTCGCCGCTCCGGCCTCCCCCGAGGTCGGGTCCGACCGGATCCTGCTTGGCCGGCCTCGCCACCGACGAGCTGGTCTCTCCCGGTGCACGAAAACGGCATCACTCCTTGTGCTGGATGTCATGCCTCCAACTCCCCTGTTGCCACTCCGGCAAACCCGGCTCGATGGCCCTCTCGTCCACATCTATGGCATTTCCGGTCCCTCTTTGGACACTCCTTCCTCAAGTGGCCTTGCTCCCCACAGCCAGTAACACCCGCCGGGGAGACCCCCGTTGGATCGCCCCGTTCGCCACCGCCAAAGCTAGACCTCCCCGGGTTCACCAATGTCTGTCCCCTGCTGCGGAAGGAACCGCTATCCCTCTCCTCCGTCTTGAGCCTCTTGGACCCTGCATCTCGATCAGGCCCACTCTGCAATTGGCGCCCCGATGGGCCTGCCTCCCATCATCCAGCTTCCCTCTCGGCTATACGGGCCGTCTCCACGGCCTCGGCATAGGTCTTCAAGCGTAGAATCGCCACCCTCTCCCTAAGGGCTGGCTTGAGACCCAAGGTGAACTTGTGGGCCTTCAGGTCCTCCCCTACCACGCCTCAGGAGCAAACCTACTCAATCTCCGGAACTCCCGCTCATATTCAGTGTACCGTCTTGGATCCCTGCTTCAAGCCGCCAAATTCTTCCCTCTTTTGCCATCTCACCGATTCCGGGAAGAACTCATCTTGGAAGAGTTGCAAGAACTCCTCCCAAAACATGAGTTGCACCGCACGGCTCCCCGCAACACTCGTCCACCACTCCAAAGCGTCCCCCTCCAAACTGCCGACTGCCGGGCCGCACCTTATCCTCCTCCCGGGGCAGGAGAAAGGAGAACACGTGCTCAATCCGCCTCAACCACTGCTCGCCTACCACGGGATCTTCTCCCCCTTAAATCGCGGAGGTTGTTCCTTTCGGAACCGTGTCACCACGTCATCCTCTCGCACGGGTCGGTACACCACCCAGCGAACTCTCACGCTCACGAGGCGGCCTCTCGTGACTGGTGGTGGTGGTGGTGGTGGCACCACCGCTGTGGCTGCCATCTCACGGCGCACCTCCTCCCGAACGTCCTGCCGGAGTCCCTCCCGTAGCTCTCGTACCTCCAGCCGGATGCCTTCTTGTAGGCGTGCCGGAATAACGCATGCCCTCCAACGGATGGTCCCGCACCCGACCCTCGTGGGCAGATGACTCATCGCCCATCGCCTGGACGCACGTGTCACTCTCCTCGGCGGCATTCTTACTACACGAAGTAAGAAGCAAGCACAACGTCAAAACAATTTTATAATCTATCGCGTCACTACCTCTACCCCCACCGATCAATTCCACTATCACGTGATGTTACACACATACATTGCATCAATCACATTGCACGCTTCAAGACACATTGCCAAACAAATCGAGTTGCACACTTTCACTTAATCATATGATTTTATCCACAGTTTAGCATACATTCACAAAGAATGCAACTAGTGCCCTAATGCCAATGCATGCAAATCCTACTACAAGACCGGACTACCCCAAGTACACCTTGGAGGCTCAAAGAGGACCATGTTGATCAGGCATGTCCCTCCAGGCTCCTCCAAAGGACTCAAGATAACCAAGTCCGCCCACTACCCTAGGCCAACTAGACCATGCTCGATACCATATTGTCACGCCCGGATTTCCAACCCGAGGAAACCGGTACGTGACTCCCCTTTTACCCACACGGAGGGCAAAAGGGGTAGGATACAAAACAAGAATTTAACATTTTAAACATCCACAACATTCAAGAAAGTAATATTCATTAAAAGCAATCCAATCCAGTTTATTACAACAAAATCCTTTCCCACCTGGGTTACATCGATTCTCATAATAAAAATAACATAAACAAATTAAATAAATTAGGGTCTTCCACCTCGGGGTCCCGCTAACGCCCGTAGGTTCCTGAAAAGAAAACAACATGGTAGGAGGGGTGAGCAACCACACCCAGCAGGGGATCATGTCTCCCCAACCCATCCCATGCACCTAACATCTACATGCCTTGTGTACAAGTGCCGTGTCGTGATACAATTATCCCACCAGGTATAGTTACAGGCTATAACAAAGAACACAATCATGCATGAGCTAATACATAAACACTCCCAGGCTTCCACACCCACCGGGTTTCAAGAACATCCCGGCTTCCACGACCACCGGGTTTCCACAAAATGGTCCCCGGCTTCCACAGCCACCGGGTTCCACAAAACAGTTCCGGGCTTCCACGGCCACCGGGTTCCACAAAACAGCCCCGGGCTTCCACGCACCGGGTGTACAAGCAAACACGCAAAGACACATGGCCATACAGGCATAACATCAAACACTAAGTATGCTTAGTCACACAGGCATTTCCACAAACACATAACATGCAACCTTCACAAGCATAATTTCAAACACTTGGCAGGCATATACACATAACTATATTCACACAAGCTTTTCATCAAACATATAGCATATAGATCACGTAACCACACCAAAATGCCACTAAGGCCAACATTCATATAGGAGATCACACCTATATGAATTTACATATATATATATAAACAGATATTAACCAGAATCGCCTTAGGACCCTAGGACAGGAGGGTTTAGGAAGAACAGAACCCCTACCTTAAAGCGAGATCTTCCTTGCTCCCGCGCCAAACGCCGTCCTCCCCCCACGCAAGATGCTCCGGCAAAGAACCAAAGAACTCCCCTTCCCTCTCTCTCTCTCTCTGCGACGGGTGGTGAAGCAACAAACCCTAAACCTAAAACAGAGGGACTCCTCCTCCTTATATAGACAACACAACATCAAAACGACGTAGTTTTGATTAAGTGAATCCCAGGATCAAAACGACGTAGTTTTGATCACACAAGTTACCACCTTTCCACATCCATACACACCAAAATATTCAGAATTTCAACATGGTCCTTTGGAGAAAGTTCCTTAGAATGTCAAAACCAAGGGAACCATGCAAAAATATGGTCGCACGCCAATTTGCACGTGAATTCCCAATTCACGTGCAACTCCATATGAACTCCAAATGCTTTCAAACTTCACCCCTAGCCTCCTTGCATCATTTGGAAGACAATTACACTTGCACGTGAATTGGACCCATATCACGTGCACCTCACATACATGTCCATTTGGTCCGAAACTTCGTGGTAGATAGAGGACATCATTCTAAGCATCTTTCCTTTTGCACGTGAATTCATTGGAGTCCAACTACTAGGTCAAAATCTAGAAAAACTCTACTCAGGAGGCAAAACCGACTAACTCAAGGTACGGGTCCTTACATGTATGCTTCCTCACTACAAAGATCAAATGAAGAGAGTTGGCTATGGCACAAGCGTTGTGCGCACTTGAATTTTAAGACTATCTAAATCAGCATCACTTTATTTGGTCACTTGTTTCCCCAAACATAAATACTCTAGAGACTCTCTCTATCGAGAATGTCAACTTGGCAAGCAAATCAAACATAGCTTTAAGAGCAAATCTATTAATTCTATATCTCCTCCCTTAAAACTTCTTCATATGGATCTCTGTGGTCCCATTTCTACTGCTTCACTTGCTAGTGTGAGATACACCCTTGTGGTTATCGATGACTTCACCAGATATACATAGGTGATGTTCCTAAAATCAAAGGATCAAACCTTTGAACATCTAGTAGATCTCTTCAATTGGATAAGCAATTGATATTCCCAAGATCTAAGGTAGATCAAATAGGTATATGGGTTTGTATACAAAAGAGGGGATTGAATCAGATACTTAAAACTATTCTCTTTTATTTTTAGAGTAATATGATACCCAGGAGGTATTCTACAGATGTAGTTGGTGTTAGGACAGTATCCTAGTGTCTCATGCAATATCAGATAACGGTAGGTATATATGAGAAAAAAAAAGACAGAGACACACGGATTACGTGGTTTGATCAATGTGATCTACTTCACGGTGGTGAGGGTAAACCTACACCAAGTCTAATCCACTATATGCTTTCGATGCAAGTGGTCTAGCCCTTGTTAGTCCCCTGGGAGCCTAGAGGGGGGGGTGAATAGGCTCTTTTCGAAACTCTTTTCTTACTCTTTGGCACAACACTTATCAGGTTAAGAGATATAATAATGCGGAAGATAACCAGGATAGTGGAAGTATTTTATTTTATTATCAATCGATAATTACAACAAAATATAAGCAGATTAAAGCTTGTAAAGCTTTTCGATCCACTACAAGACTCTCTTACACTCTATTTACAAATGACTCATACACTAGCCTCTATGATTTCTATGAGCTCTTGTACATGCACGCTTATTACAAACTCACAAACATCAACACCGATGAAAATGTACAAGTGTTAATATATATAGAGACATCCCTTAGAGACAATCTTGGAACTTGTTCTTCCGAGCAACGTGTACATTGATTGTTCCTCGAAAATCTCTCTCGCCTCAATTGCTTCAAGATGTGGTCTTCAAGATCTTGGGTTTGCAAAGCATAAGTGCCTTTGTGAGTTCCCAAGTTTAGTTAAAGTTGTGTCCACATATCCAGGTGACCCACGTGTAAGATGCTTAGGTTCTCAATGAGTTTGTCTTACAACGGAACACAGCGAGCTAGTGACTTTGAATGCGAAGAGATTAGTTAAAGCAGCCTCTTCTTAATCTGATGTAAGGTTCCTTACTCCGTGTTAATGAAGCTCGTATCCTTACTCCGTGTCGTTGGCTTACTCTGTATCAATTTAGTACTAGAAACCTTATTTTGTGTTAGCGCTTCCTTATTCCTTATGAATGAGAAGGTCAGAATGCTTACTCCGCATCAGCGCTTCCTTACTCCGCAAGAGTTCCTTACTTCGTATGGGTTAAATGATCAGATGGCTTACTCCGTATCAGCACATCCTTACTCTGCATGAGTAACTGGTTCGAATTCCTTACTCCGCATCTAGTTTCCTTACTCCGTGCGAATAAAAGACTCGGGTCCTTATTCCGCACAAGTTGTTCCTTACTCCGCATGTATGGAAGACTCGGATTCCTTACTCCGTGTCTTCTTTTCCTTAGTTCGCTTGAGTGGAAGACTTAGCTTTTTATTCCGCGATGACTATCTCTTACTCCGTGCGACTTGTAAACTAGGATTCTAACTCCGCATCTATTTGACTTAGTCCATTTAAGGTGTTAGACGCAGTTTCCTTAGTCCATAGCTTTAAGTGATTAGTCCGCACGAATGATCCTCATTCCGTATAAAGTATAGACTTGGTTATTTACCAAGTGATTGACGACACTCACTCTTATTCGGATCAAGATTACGTATCCTGTCCTTAGCTTTCCTCTCACGAGTGTAGGTCCAAATTAAGATGATATCTTCTGCAACAACTTAAGATAAAATAACCAAAGTCCCAGATCAACTTACATAGGGTTTTATTCACATTATCCAAATTCTGGGCTTGATCCAACGATCTCCCCCAATTATGGATATGCCAAAACCCTTTGTAATCTGATCTGGTAAGCGAAGCACAAAGATAGTATACAGAATAGAAATAACTTCCATTTTCATTAAACAACAATATAGTACAATTCAGCCTTTATATAAAATTTCCACTAAGGTACATAAGGCTTACTATACTTGAAGATCATCGTTGCTGCCATCTCTCTAAGCTCCATTGTCTACTCCTTCGTATAGGCTTGGATACTGTTCCAGCTTTAGCTTTTATCCACTTTTATAATCAATTTGATGAAGAAACAGACAAAGGCTCCACAGCTATCTCTATCGGGCTGTTGTGGCACTTGCTTTTTGCCCTAGATTATCGCGTTTAGCTTTTCAGTTGGGCCTAAGGGACTTAGGCCCCTTTCTTTATAAAGTCCAGATTGCTTTACGGCTTCCCTCAGTTGAAGACGCAGTGGCTCCCATTAATTCCTTCTGACATTGTTCTCTACAATCTGATGAGAATCAATTAAGATCATCTGCTTGGACGGAATCATAAAAATAACTAGCATGAAGTGCGGTCATGATCCGGTACGGAATGAGGATAGATGAGAGAGTTTTCCAGGGTATGCTATCCTTAGTAGTTCCGTCGATGAAGGTCTGAATGTGGGCTATATCTGGAAGATAGCCCTCATTACAAAATGGCAGGACATAAACAAGTGTCCGTCTTTGTATAGAGACGGAAACAGTCTTATCTCCATTTTAACTGCCCGAGAGAAGTTGTCTGTCTTCTGTGGTAAATAGACCCGTCTTAGAATGTAAGGTCTGAATGTCTTGAGGAGAGAAGGGGTACAAGCCTGATAGACATCTTCGCTTGGCATTGGACGCGGCATACTTGGTCATTACATTGAAAACAGTTCCATCCGCATCAAAAGGATCACGGTCCACGTATGATGGGAGGAAGGTGTCAGCCGCGGATGTAGTGGTCGAAGGAGGAGCTGCACTAGAGGAGCTGGGCTAAGAGAAGCGGCTGTGTTTGGGGATAGTGACTCCCGGAAGCAATGAAGATGCAGGCCACTTCTCAGGATGAGCTGAGGAAGGTGCAGAAGGATCAGATGACACTCTCATCCCCGTTTTGGCAGATCGTCGAGGCGCAGTAGGAGGATGAGCCATCGTGTGTGCCAGGTCCGCGAAAGAGGTAAACAGGGAATGGACAGACGAGGCCACGAGATCCATCTTTTGCTCGATGGAAGTGGAAGAGTCGGTTAGGGCAGAGAGGAGTTGTGCGCCAAGAGCATCAACCTTAGCGGCAATGGCAAAAATTTGGGCGCTCTGGGCTTGGGCGTGCCGGTCCAGCTAAGCGGAGAGTACAACATCGGAGTGAACCGTGCCAAAAGAGGCACGTCCAAGCGCCAACTCCGGAGCTTTAGAGGAGTCAGCAGGCGTGGAGGGAGCGTTAGCAGCAGCAGCAGAAGGGACGTCTGGAGCATCGGAGGCATCCGGAGCAGTAGATCTACTTTGACCAGAGAGGTCAACTACGGGGATGGCTACGGTAGGAGAGGCAGGCTTGGCCTCAGCAGGGGAAGGAACCTGTGCGTCATGGGCAGGTCCGGAGGTAACAACAAATGGAACATCCGGAATGTTGGCCAGCGTAAGAAAGTCGTGGTCCAAGTTTCAAATGATTATTTCCCCATGGGTCTTGGTATGATGAGCGTAATACACCTTGAGGTCATCGTCAGGGATGGAGGCGGTGCAGGCCAAGCTAAAACAGAACCAGAGGTCCATTAAGGTGTCAGATGGTAGATGGTCAAGGTAGTCTCAAGGTTGAGGAAGTGGAGGCAAGGGAGCTTCCAGAAGAGATTCCAGGATGTAGGTCCCAAAGTGTGTCTAGAGGGGGGGGCTGAATAGACTTTCTTCGTGTACGGAAGCTAGACTGTTGGCTGGTATGTGGTACTTCTAAGGATGACTCTGCTAGAAGTATTTATGGAGAAGATGACAGTAGTAATTTGAGTGATAATGTGAGTTATGAACTATCAAATAAATCTAAGATGTAGTAAATGCTCCTTATTAAACAGATCTCAGATGTCATAAGAATACACTATGATAGTTTGGATTGTGGGAAACAACATAGAGAGTAGACTAGACAATCGTGCTGAATCTTGGGTGAGCAAGAGAATATGATGGATTGTAAAGGTTGATCTTGATCTTGGTTCAACGAGGTGCATAACACTTGGAAATTCTTGTTCTCTCTCTTTTCGAATTATCGCTGAAGATTAATCATGATCTGGGTTTTAATCCCTTTTTCTTGTATACTGTGTATTCAACACTTCTCCAGAACAAGACTAACTCCGCTTTTTTTCTTTTTCTGTGAGAGTGATATATATTTTAAGCTTAGATTGTTGTGCGCCTAGTTGTCCATCCGACAAACTGACTTCCCGCCACTGGATATGCAGGATGTCAGGGGATGGGTTAATCTGCTCTGATTTGCAGATCTGTTGCCCATGCTGCACAGTTGCATGCCCATACTTACGCAGTCGATCTTGGCCGTTCATTTATGGAAAGTAGTTGATCGCAATTAATGCGGCATTAATTGCACTCCAGCTACTCGAGATGGCATAAGCTTACTGTACGAACCCTAGCTGAAGATATCGCTAAGTGCATATGCTTTGGTTTTTAATTATGTCTTGAAGGTGGGTGCCTCGTAGGTTTGACAACTCGAAGGTTTCAGTTAGAGCCCGTTAAGGTTGTAGAAATTTACTTCAAGCTTTACAGTGTTGGTATCTGCGAGTCTACGACTCACATATCTTCGAGTCTTCGAGGCGAGAGTTTGAGTTAGATTAAGTCAGCTGTGTCACGCTATTAATTAACCGTCTGCGACTCTGTGAGTCTACGACTCTATGAGTCTGTGACTGTCCTAATGCCTTTTAGAGTGACTTCTTCGAAGTGCACTTAATCTACCCGTTGTTACAGCTGCGAGTCTTCGACCCTAGCTCTGCAGATCAACGACTCTCAGGTTTCTCAGTTTATTTTACTTGACTAAGAGGTTCTTCGACTTTGTGAGTCTTCGACCTTGAAACTCTTCGACTCTATGAGTCTTAGTCGTTACATTTCTTCCTTAGTCTTTCGCAGTTGCGTGTGCACTGAGTTTCCATTTCTACGAGTTTTTGACTTTAAGGCTACAACCCTTTAGCTGTAACTCTCTGCCTTTATGATCTTCGAGTCTGTGATATGTCTGACAAGTTCTTTAACATACCTGTATCCCTTGAGTTTATGACTCTACGAGCCTTGAGTTTACGACTCTATGACTCTCGAGTTACAGATTCATTTAAGTTGGTCAGTCTTTTTGGTTTCAATTCTTCGACCTTCGACCTACGAGTCTGCGAGTCCTGTTTTCTTAACATTGTTTTAAGGCTGCGACTCTACGACCCTTGAGTCTACGAGTCTAGTGGTGCTTTAAGTTCTGTTAAGTGACATGAGCGTTCTAGGAACTCTACAGTTCTACAGGCTTTGAGTCTTCGGATTATTTAAGTTTGGTTGCTGTTATTTTATTCTTCGACTTTACGAGTCTCTGAATTGAATCATCGCTTACAATAACGCTCTCTTTTTCGTACTGCGACTCTACGACCTTCGACCTGGGATCTACGAGTCGCAGTGTGTTCTGTCACAAATATGCTTCGAGTCTCCAAACCTTACGAGTCTACGAGCCTCTCGCCAATATGTCCTATGACAGTTTTACTTATACGAACTACAACTCTTCGACCCTACGACCTTCGGATCTTCGAGTCTCAGGACTTAGACTATATTTTGGCAGCTTCATCAAATCCTATATTTCCAACAATCTCCCCCTATTTAATGTAAGCTGACAATGATTGAAACAAGAAGTCTGAGACTACGAGTTTAATGGGAAATTTTAAATTAGTTGAATATCTTTGCATATATAAAAAAAATTTTAGAGGAGAGCAAAATTACAAAAGGTACACTCCTCTCCCCCATAGGTATGAAGTTGCATAGCTGCCTCCGGTCAAAGACAACTCCCCCTACGATTTTGCTCCTCTCCCTGAGCTGAGATATACTCCCCCTTGCTAGGGTGAGGAACAAACACCAGAACAAAAAGCTCATGGGAGCAATGCAATAAATCACAGAACGGTAGGCAGCAGAACAAAGACATTCATAAAAGGTAACTGAAATAAAGGAAGTACACAGAGAACATAGAAAGAGTAAGGGCAGTGTACAGCAAAATAGAGGACAAGACAGTTACGGTTTAAAGTCAGAATATTTTACACTTTGTGTAAACAGAAAAACAGCAGTTTGCTCACGCAAGAGTTGAGCAGTAGTCAGGCATGAGGCCAGGGAAGCCGATGGTGGTCAGGATGCGAATGTAGTGGCATACATAGAAACCACAGCTATGAGCATCATCCTGAGCAGGAACGCCTTACTTAACTCGAGTAATTTCCATCGGTTTTGAAAGATGATAGCCACCACACCCATGCGAATATCCCTGCATGACACGGGTGAGGGTGCGATTGAATTCACGAAGTTGTTCCCGCCGATGGATTAGTAAAGTAGTAGGCTTGGAGTAAAAGATGACGATTCGCTGGTTCTTGAAGTCAATATCGAGAAGAAACCAGTGCGGGGATATTGACAAATAGGGGATGAGCACATGGTCGACCTCATTCCATGGGCGGAAGGAGTTCTCATATCTGCGACCCTAGATAAACTCGATCATTGAAGCATCATCAATGAGCTGAGCCTGCATGATCGG
The DNA here is from genome assembly GCA_023512835.1 of Taxillus chinensis. Taxonomy (NCBI): domain Eukaryota; kingdom Viridiplantae; phylum Streptophyta; class Magnoliopsida; order Santalales; family Loranthaceae; genus Taxillus; species Taxillus chinensis. The sequence continues at coordinate 43,631,466 of CM042092.1, read as the reverse complement.
CAAACAGAGCTCCACACGTGTATCGCGTCGAATATGGAGAGGAAGCTTCTCCAGATATGACTTTTGTGCAAAGATGAACTGGGTCATCTCAAGATTATCCATTTCTTCACCGTCATGTAGTAATCGACATAGGTCAGGTCCGGTGAAAAATGCTTCATAGCCACAAGTCCGCGCGGTGGTATCCCCAACTACATAGCTATTGAAAGCCGCAAGTTCAGCTGAGCTAGCGCCTGTAGTCACAGTACGCGGTGGTTCCATTGGTGTGCCGATGATAGTAGCGGCTGGTTTAGTAGGGGAAGCAGGCATGGTATACTCAGCCGTGCTTGGATGGGTCGTTGAGGGACTAGGCTGAGTAGAGGTTGATGTTTGGCCGGGAGTAGCTGGATGCTTCTTCATGCTTGTTCCAATGGGCACATCATCATCATCTGAATCAGTAATGACAATGGCTCTGTGTACATGCTTTCGTCCATGAGCATAGGTAGCTTCCGGTCGCGGTTGTGGAGGAGGAGAGGGTTGAGGTGAAGTAGGATGAGGTGCTAGAGGACTGGGAGCAGGACTGGTTGAGGGTGTAGGGTCATCAATGGGAACCGGCTCAGGTCTGTCCTTAGAGGTCTTTTGAGGTGGCTTCATGGTGAGAGTGATCTCTCCACGATCCAATCGGCTGCAGGCTTCAAAGAAAGGACCCATAGTTTTAAGAAATCCCTCATGCTGATTCTTGTATGCCTCCTTTATGTCTTCACAGTGGTTCTTAAGGTGTTGAAAACCTTCAGTGCTTACTCTGATGAGGGATTCCAGTTCAGTCTTGACCCTTTCTAACTCAAAGTCAGAAAGTTCAACTTCATTTCTGAACTTCTCCATTCCCTCCTCCACTATAGAGAATCGTCCCTCGACTGCTTGAATGGTAGGTGTGAAATTCAACAGTCCAGAAGTGGTCAGTTTTTCCCAAACTTTGTCAGCAATTCGGTCCACTTCCTCAGCAGTCAAGGCGTGTGATTGAGAGGTAGAAGCCAATGGAATGGCTGATGGGATGTGGGAGGTTAAGTCCACATTCCTTTGACTGACCACTTGATGAGTCGCCGGCCCAAGTGGAGTGGTCATCTCAGGTGCTTCTACATGCTCAGAAGCATGTTGTACTTCCTCTACACCCGAGTCACTTACTGCTTCAATAGTAGGTGCCTCCTCCTCTTCCTCAGGAATCTTATCCATCTCGGCATCTCGGGGATTTAATGTGTCAGGAGTGTCACCCATGATAGGAGATGGGGCAACCATCGAAACTGCTTCTATAGGGTCTCTTCTTACAAGACCCTGATCCACAAGCCAGCTAATCAGATGTTCTCTGTCCACCATCTGCTTCCCGAAGGCTATCCATGCCTTTCTCAATTTAGCGGGGGTCATATGAGCCTTAGCATTCTCAATATAAAAGTTTTCTAATTCAGACTCCCCAAGAGAGCTTAATAAAACAAGTGTTGTACCCCTACCTTCTGGGATATCCTGTACCGGTGACTGTCCTCTCCAGCTGGAGGCTCTCTTACTTCTGCAGGATCACTAGTCTTTCAATAGGCTAAGCTTCCTTTGGTGTAGGTTCTGTGGGGAGATAGGTTCGGACAATGTTCTCCACCACTTCAGGCTATATGGACCGTTGCGGCGGATGCAGAGGATGCTTGAGAGGTCCGAGGACCAGGGGCTACTCGACTTGGTCTTCGAACTAGGGCTCGTACAGAACTTGTAGTGTCCTTAGCGAGGCTTCTCAAACTCGACCCAGGCCATTTCATAGGCTTGATCTCCAACCTGCCATCCTCGTAGATGCTCTTTAAAATAAACTTGGTAGGCAATCTCACCGTGGGTCGATGGTTGAATACCTCAGGGTGAAGAAACCTTAGGATTTTGGTGAGAACCAGTCCAAAGTGTCCCTTATTGCTCTTGATCATGTGGTGTAGTTGAGTTCCCCAGTCTAATTTTCTTGCCTGTAGTACACTACACATGATCTTCATCTTCTCATGACTTGTAGAGTCATGAGCAGTTTTCTTGCACATCAGGCTCTGTCCGATGACAATGAGAGTCGCTAGTGCCTGATCGAGAACCCAATTTTCAGGGCTCCCCAACCTTGCTTTCCAGGGTAGGAATACCCCAGAAAAGACTTACACTCTTCTCTAGATAGACTAGGAAGAGGTTTAAAGATACCTTTAGGAAGTGAAAATACATTTCGGAGCATTTCGGCCAAGATTCAAATCTCCACTCCTTGCATTGATCCTATCGGGGTCGTCTCCAAGAGATCGCCAAAGTCTCGTGAAACTCCGAGACGTCTTCCACTAGTATTTCATCCATCCCTGTATATACGGATGCAATTCCTAATTCATCGAGACGATTTCTGAACTCGCCCAACCAACTGACCTTCTCGTCGCCTATGGTTTCCCAGTCGACTACGAAGCCCGGGACGATGTCTCCTAATCCTTTTGCTATCGATGAGCTGGGTCCTGCCATAGAGGTTATAGAGAGAGAGAAAGAGACACTCGTAGAGAGAGAGATAGTAAAGTTCAAGGTAGTCAGAGGAGAGAGAGAGAGAGAGAGAGAGACTCGAAGAAAGAAAGAGAGAGAGGGAGCACTTAGGGTTAGGGTTCGAGTGTGACCATGAAGAACGTACCTCTGGGCTCCATCTCTATCAGTGACTTATATACGAGTTGAGAAGCGTACCGTAGAAGTCACACAATTTGTCGGGTCGTCTTCAGGTCCGCGTCCTTTTCTCTGACCCGTCTTTTTATTGTCCAGATCCACCCGATGGAAGATTTAAGCGATAGGTACATGTCACCTCTTATGTTGGTGTATTTTGAATTTTAAGTGCACAGTGATGTGCGGACGTGTCTTCGACGCTTGAGTAATGAGGAAACTGAATTTGTCTCACTTCGACCCTTTGGAACTGCAACTCTACGAAGCTGCGTTTAGGCTGAGTCTATGACTCTCCGAGCTTCGAGGCTTTGAAGTAGCAGTGTTCGAGGTATCAGTTCTTCGATGCAGTTAGCTTTGTGGTCAACTACGGATTCAGCGACAAAGGTGGATTTCTTTGTACTTTTCGACACTTATTAACACGAAAGTGACGCATATGATATTTCACATAAAACCATACATGATAAACAGTGCTATAAGCGGAGTTAAGATTACATGCTCAGAACTTGAATTCTTTCAACCATAATACCTGGTTTACAAGTACAACTTGATGGTCCCTTGGAGCCTAGAGGGGGCTGAATAGGCTCTTATCGAAACTCTTTTGATTCTCTTATGACACAACACCTATCTAGTTAAGTGATAGAATCACTGCGGAAGATAACCAGATAGTGGAAGTATTTTGTTTTATTATCAAAAAATAAATGCAACAAAATAGAAGCAAGACTCTTTTACACTCTGTTTACAAAAGGATTCACACCCTAGCCTATATTATCTCTTTGACCTCTTGTGCATACATAGGGTTGATTCAGGCTCGCTCGCGCACCTTTTCAAATGTACAAGTATGAATATTTATACAAACATTCCTAAGAGACAACCTTGGAACTTGTAGTTCCGGAATGCGTTCAGCACTAACTATTCCTCGGTAATCTCTCTGCCTTGACTGCTGTGGTTTGTGGAGATCAAGATCTTGGGTTTGAAGAGTATAAGTGCCTTTGTGAGTTCCCAAGTATAATTAAAGTTGTGTCCACATATCCAGGTGATCCACGTGTAAGATTCTTCAGGTTCTCAATGAGTTTGTCTTACATCGGGACACCAAGAGCTGATAACTTTAAATGCGGTAAGTTGAAGTAGCATCTTCTTGGTCCGGTGTAATTTTCCTTACTCCGTTGCTAATGAAGCTTGGAACCTTACTCGGTGTCAGTGGTTGCTTACTCCGTATCTATTTGGTACTGGAATCCTTAGTCCGTGTCAGCGGATGCTTACTCCGTATCTATTTGGTACTGGAATCCTTAGTCTGTGTCAGCACTTCCTTACTCCATGTGAGTGAGAAGGTCGGAGTGCTTATTCCGTATCAGCGCTTCCTTACTCTGTGTGAATGAGAAGGTCGGAGTGCTTATTCCGTATCAGCGCTTCCTTATTCCGCATGTAAGTTCCTTACTCCGTACGAGTTTCTTACTCTGTGCGAGTTTAAAGGATCGGATGGCTTACTCCGTACTAGCACATCCTTACTCCGCATGTAAGTTCCTTACTCCGTACGAGTTTCTTACTCCGTGCGAGTTTAAAGGATCAGATGGCTTACTCCGTACTAGCACATCCTTACTCCGCATGAGTGAGTGGTCCGAATTCCTTACTCCGCATCTGGTTTCCTTACTCCGTGCGAATATAGACTTGAGTCCTTATAATGCATCAGTACTTCCTTACTCCGTATGTATGGGGGACTTGGTTATTTACCAAGTGTTTGACTACACTCACTCTCATCCGGATCAGGATTATGTATCCTGTCCTTAGCTTTGTTCTTATGAGTGTATCTCCGGATTAATAACATATCTTTTACAATGATTAAAGACAAAACACAAAAGATCTCAAATCAAATTACATAGGGCTTTATCAGCATTATCCAAATTCTGGGCTTGATCCAACAATCTCCCCCAATTATGGATATGCCCAAACCCTTTGTAATCTGATCTGGTAAGTAGCGCAAAAAGATAACATACAGAATACACATCACAACCATTTTCATTTATCAGCAACAGAGTACAATTCAGCCTTTATACAAGATTTTCATTAAGGTAGATAAGGCTTACTATACTTAAAGATCATTGTTGCTGCTTTCTCTCTAAGCTCCATTGTCTGCTTCATCGAATAAGTGGTGTGTTGGCTCCAAGATTTGTCCACACTTATGAATGACTTGATGAAGTAATAGACAAAGGCCCCGCAGCTATCTCCATCTGGCTGTTGTGGCACTTGCTTCTTGCCCCAGAATGTCGCCTTCAGCTTCTCAGTTGGTCTCAAAGGACTGTTGCCCAACTCTTCATATAATCCGGCTTTCTTCATAGCTTCAGTCAACCTGAGACACAGTGGTTCCCATTGATTCTTTCTTACATATTGCTCTACAATCTGATGAGAATCAATCAGAATCATCTGTTTGGACTGAATCATGAACACAGCCATCATGAAATGTGGCGACATGATCCGGTACGGAATGAGGATAGTTGAGAGAGTTCTCCATGGCTTGCTATCCTCAGTAGTTCCGTCGATAAAGGACTGAATGATATCTACACTGGGAAGATAGCCCTCATTCCAGCACGGCAGAACTTCAAACAAGTGGCCGTCCTTGTACAGAGATGGAAACAGCCTCATCTCCATTTTAGCAGCCCTAGAGAAGTTGTCAATGTCGTCTGTTGTAAAGAGGCCTTTCTCCGAACAAAGGGTCCGAATGTCCTCCGGGGAGAAGGGGTACAGGTCAGAGAGACATCTTCTCTTGGCAGTAGACGCAGCATAGGAAATCATTGCCTAACGCACGCTTCCGTCCGCATCAAGAGGGTCACACGCTGCGTATGATGGGAGGAAGGTGTCAGCTGCAGATGGAGAGGATGGAGGAAGAGCTGCACTCGAGGACCTTGGCTGAGAGAAGCGGCTACGTTTGGGGATTTGAACTCCCTGAAGCAATGAAGAGGCAGGCCGCTTCTCAGCACGAGTGGAGGAATGTGATGCAGGAGGAGCAGAAGGATCAGATGACACTCTCTCCCCTGGTTTGGCGGATCGCCGGGGAGAACGGGAGGGCGAGCCATCATGTGTGCCAGGTCTGCGAAGGAGGTAGACAAGGAGTGGACGGACGAGGCGACTAGGTCCATCTTTTGTTCCATGGAAGTGGAGGAGTCGGTGAGGGCGGAGAGGAGTTGGGCGCCAAGAGCATCAACCTTAGCGGTGATGGCGGATATTTGTGCGCTTTGAGCTTGGGCGTGGCGGTCCAGCTGGGCAGAGAGCACAACGTCAGAGTGGACCGTGCCAAAAGAAGCACGCCCAAGGGCCAAGTCTGGAGCTTTGGGGGACTCCCCCGCATGAACAGGAGCAGGAGTGTGCTGGGCAGAGGAGTCTGCAGGAGTATCAGCAGCAGCAGTAGAAGGGGCATCCGGAGCAGCAGAGGCATTCGGAGCAGCGGACCTGCTTTGACCAGATAGGTCAACAACGGGAATGTCAACAGCAGGAGAAGAAGGTCCTGCCTGAGCAGGGGAGGGACTCCGTGCGGCATGGACCAGGCTGGAGGGGTTAGGGAACGGCACATCTGGAATGGAGGCTAGCGTAAGAAAGCCTTGGTCCAAGTTCCAGATGATCATGGTCTCCGGGGATTGGGTATGGCGAGTGTAAAACACCCGGAGATCGGTGTCAGGAATAGAGGCGGTGTGGGCAAGGCTGAAACGGAGCCAAAGGTCCGTCAAGGTGTCGGCGGAGAGATGGTCAAGGTAGGCTCGGGGTTGAGGTAGGGGAGGCAAAGGAGCTTCCAGAATAAATTCCAGGACATCAGCAATGGCAGCAGCAACGGCGGTATCAACCGCGGCTGCAACGGCGGAAGTGGAGGGAGTGGGAACATCCGCAGTAGAAGGGGCTGAGGAAACAGCTTTAGGGTCACTGCGCTGAGATGGCCCTGCAACCTCGGAGGGTTCGGCACGGACGCTGTGCTGGGAGGCCCGAGAAATGGAGGGGGCAGCAACGGACCGAATCCAGGAGGATCGGTGAGCAGAGCTGACGTCAGGGGCATGGCTGTCAGAGGGGTCACCAACAGAATTGCCTTGTTGTTCCGTGGCAGGGAGAAGGCGGAGAGCTGCAGAGGGACGGCGGGCCGTCATGTTCCCATCAAGCGTAAGATGGCGAAGGTAATAAGCCGGAGGATATGGAACAGCATCATAGCGGGCAAAATGGTCTGGATGAAGATGCCGGAAGATAATGCTTAGTATGCGCCCGAAGGAATGGTTCTTGGGTCCATGCTGCAACAGTCGGAACAAAAACGTCCCCCAGTCCATCAGAAGACCTTCGAAAACGCTGTACATAGCCAGAAGAAGATCGTACAGAACAGAGTCCAGAGCGGAAGTGCGAGCCAGTAAACATCGACTCAGTATGATCGCCATACAGCGATAGCGACCTTGGAAGGACTTTACCTTGTATTCCTTGCCTTTGTAGGCGCAACCCATAGAAGCCGCCATGGGATCGGCATCGGGGTGCTGTGGTTCACCGGGTGGTAAATTGAGAGCAGCGTGGAGAACGGCGGGGGTGATTAGGATGGATTCACTGCGAACAGAGGAGATCATGGAGTTGGTGGTACAGCGGATCCGTTGGTAGAACCCGAGAATGTCGTCTATAAGAAGATCGACAGGATTGGAGATCAAGTTGAGTATGTGAGAGGCTTCTAGAAGAGGGCGAAGATGGAAAAACCAGTCCAGAGGGTTGGAGACAGCGCTCCAATCGACCAGATGGCCAGGATTGACGCTGGAAAGAGAGGTTTTGGGTGCCATTGTAGATGAAAGTTGAAGGGCGAGAGGGAAGGCTAGGTCTTGGGGATTGAAGGAGCAACGAGAGTTTTAGGGATTTGAAAAGGGTAACACTCGTGCTTCGCAGGAATGACTAGAATATATAAGACCGAGTCCGTGAATGTCAGCGGGTCTAGGAATTTGGCGAGTGAAACAGTAAACCGCTTGACGGGCTGATGTCATTAGTCTTGATATCGGTGCGCCTCCGAATTAAAAGATGACGTGGAGACGGCATGACCAAGTAAGGGTAACAGTTGTTTGCCTTCCTGGGGAAGTGTGTGCATCCCGAGACATGCATTCAATGAATCATCGTTATTCCTCCTCAAAAGCACGCGATATATAATAAGACATGGATTATCGCAATTTGACAGTGTCAGGAGTCCAGAGGAATGAACCGACAATCATCCGGAATCAACGATAGTCGAGTGACGAGTATCCGGATGAAAAGTAGTCCGTGTTCGTAGTAACAGAGTGCAGTGAGAGAGAAGTAGATTCCTTTGCTGTCAATAAGTCAAAGATGATGGTCCCTTGGAGCCTAGAGGGGGGTGAATAGGCTCTTATCGAAACTCTTTTCTTTCTCTTAAGACACAAACACTTATCTAGTTAAGTGATAAAATCACTGCGGATGATAACCAGATAGTGGAAGTATTTTGTTTTATTATCACAAGATAAATAAAACAAAATAGAAGCAAGACTCTCTTACACTCTGTTTACAAATGAACTCACACACTAGCCAAATTCTATCTCCCAAAAAGGAAAACCGCTTGTGCATACACAGGGTTAATCTTTGCTTACAAATGCACACGCACACTCATACACAAATGTACAAGTATGAATATTTATACAAAACATTTTTAAGAGACAGCCTTGGAACTTGTAGTTCCGGAATGCGTTCAGCACTAACTATCTCTCGGTAATCTCTCTGCCTTGACTGCTGCGGATTGTGGAGCTCAAGATCTTGGGTTTGAAGAGTATAAGTGTCTTTGTGAGTTCCCAAATATAATTAAGGTTGTGTCCACATATCCGGGTGATCCACGTGTAAGATTCTTCAGGTTCTCAACGAGTTTGTCTTACATCGGGACACTGCGAGCTGATAACTTAAAATGCGGTTGAGTTGAAGTAGTATCTTCTTGGTCCGGTGTAATTTTTCTTACTCCGTAGCTAATGAGGCTCGGAACCTTACTCCGTGTCAGTGATTGCTTACTCCGTATCTATTTGGTACTAGAATCCTTAGTCCGTGTTAGCGCTTCCTTACTCCGTATGTAAGTTCCTTACTCCGTATGTAAGTTCCTTACTCCGTATAAGTGAGTGGCCCGGATTCCTTACTCCGCATCTAATTTCCTTACTCCGTGTCTAATAAAGACTCGGGTCCTTATTCCGCATTTGTACTTCCTTACTCTGCATGTATGGAAAACTCGGATGCCTTACTCCGTGTCTTCTTTTACTTCATGCAACCTTGTAAACTAAGACTCTTACTTAGCGTCAATTTGATTTAGTCCGCACGAATGTTCCTTATTCTGTATGTATTGGTGACTTGGTTATTTAACAAGTGTTTAACGACACTCACTCTTGTCCGGATTAGGATTATGTATCCTGTCCTTAGCTTTGCTCTCATGAGTGTATCTCCGGATTAATAACATATCTTCTGCAACGATCAAAGAAACACAAAAGATCTCAGATCAAATTACATAAGGCTTTATCAACATTATCCAAATTTTGGGCTTGATCCAACAGAAGAGACGAGAAGTACCACAACACTTCAAATCCAAGACTATGGACTAGATTTATTGATAAGGTTGCAAAGAAAATCTGAACCTGTAGCTTAAAAAAAAACATAAACTAAAAGTACAAAAGCTTAACAGGTAAGGATTAGTACGGATAGGAGAAAATAGTCAGTGAAGAGCTATATAATCCGAACTAATGAGAGGCAGAACCTATGCATTATAAAGAATGAAGTAGTCATATACATACTAGTGAATGATCAATGTGACTGAATCAGGGCATATGTCAGATAATAAATACACAAGTTCATATAGGTCAACATAGCGAAACTGTCCTGCTGAACGACGTAGCTAAGATTAATTAAAAATCATATGATTTGACCAAACTAGGATTCATGAGTGAAAAATGAGGAAGCAGACACATGTCAAAAGCAAGCAGTTGATTATCCGATTAAAATGCATGGTTGAAGAAAAAAAAACATCCAAGCATGCCTCAATCCTGTTACAACAACGCATGTCCAGTCAGATCCGGAAGTAAAGGTTTAGAGGAGGGAGTATCTGAGACATATTAGGGGGTTATTACTGAGGTAATAGATGAAGCTTAGGCTCCCCCTCGAATAGACATCCAGGAAAGAGGTCATGAGACATATACGGGGGCGCGGGGGGGGGGGGGGGGGGGGGGGGGTATTACTCAAATAATTTATAAAGCATTTTCTCCCTCATAGATTGTGCAATCCTCTCGGTAGACCTTTCCGGATTAAAGAAATTCAGTATTGTCTATCCTTTTAGGAAACTATACTTCAGAAGCTAATCAGAATGCGATTGTGTATTCATCCACCAGGCATTCCGAGCTAACCCATTTCATTTCTTCAACAATACATGTTAATAGAGTAATCTAAATGAACAGGCATTTGTCATGTGGTGATCAGTGGAAATTAAGATCATGAAACCATAATGAGGTTAATCATATAAACTTTAATCATGTTTGCTTAAACGACTTCAGTCAGGAAATGCAAGCATCCTCCCACTATGAAGTTGACCCGTATAAATTATGTCTATAGGTTTTGCAGCAAGTGCACTGGTCAAGTAATAAAATGGAGTATTAAGACTCCGGTTGTCGAACCCACAGGGAGGTAGCTAATGCTGTTAAGCAGCAAGCACTAAGCTAATAAGTTGATTTTATGTTTGGACAATTGATTTTTGTTGTACACATCGTTTGAACAAAAAATGATTAAATCAGAATTTTGCAAGCTATTGGTATAGAAATTTCGGTGATTAAGGATCTAGGGTCACAATGTTTACCACCCAATCGATTGTAATAGTCCTGGTTATGGCTCTTGTTCTTGATTTATGTTCTAGTTTATGTTCATGTTGATTATCTCCTACCTATCTTACATTTGGTCCATGCTAAGATAGATTTAAGGCTTTTATCCCATTTGGTCCATGTGAATAAAAGTGATCAAGGTAGATAAATAATCTAATAGTTGTAGACTTGGTCCATCATGCAATATTAAATCTAATTCACTAGTGTTCTACCCTAGACAAGGGCTAAGATTACCTAATTATGCATAAACTAGGCATTTCCATTCAAGCAAGTGAATTAAACAAGAACTGAATTCTATTTTATTGAACAACCATAAGCAAACTGAATACAATTTATTGGGGGCTACATTGCTCCCCTAGACTAATAAAACTACTCCATAATCATGACAAAAGCAATAACAATTACAAGAAAGAACATGATTACAGTACCAGGACAATAAAGGAAGACCCCAAGATGAACCAGGACTCCAGCCTCCAACGACTCCGGCGTCTGCTGCCCAAAATCACTCCTTGCCAAGGACAATCCGATCTTTTAGCAATGGCTATAGCTCTTTTCAGAACTCAGATCAGATTCTCCCACTCAAGATGAGTTACAATGCCTCCCAAGCCCCCTATTTATAGGATTTAGTGGGCCAAATTAGGGTTACAAAAAGTATGCCCTAATTATAAATGTGGTCGCAGCCAAAACGACGTCGTTTTGGTTAGTGACACTATTCGACGTTCTAGGCGAAATAAAACTCAAACTACACCAAATTTGACCCCAGTTCTTTAGAGGAAAATGATTAAAACAACAAAACACATCATTTGGAGCTCAAAAATGCCTGCACGTGAGAATGCACGTGAGAAGACCCTTTTCACGTGCAGCTCCAATTCGACTCAAATTTGCTCCAAAGCTTCCTCTTGAGTTGTAGAAGGCATCCATGCAATAAAATCCTTGCACGTGAGAAAAGAAGCTTTTCACGTGTACCTTGATTTTGCCTTCATTTTGCTTCTATCTTCTTCCTATAGCTTCCTCTTGAGTGTATGGAGTGATCTAGCGAAGGTGTGTGGGAAAAGGTTGCTCTAAAACCTGCCAAAAGCACTCAAAAAGTACCACTATACACCAAACAGGGTCTTCCTAGGGGTTAGAGCAAATATGTGTAAAATAGCATGCAAATAGGTACAAAACATACGCTAAAACACCCTATATAAGGTCTAGGATAACGGCATAAATGCATGTTATCAAATTCCCCCATACTTGAACCTTTGCTTGTCCTCAAGCAAAAAAAAATAAACACACAAATAAACGGAAAAGAAAGAATAAACTAACAAACAAGAGAGGCATGGTTTCCCAAGGCATACAATTCTATCATGATGAAGTAGACATTCCAATAGCTAAAAATGAATCATAAGTTAATCGAAACATGCCCTTACTATCAAGTCCAACAACCATGTAATATCGTTACTAACGGTTCAGATAGAAGCAAACATGTAAGGAAAAAATGAACTTAGCTCCCCCCAAAAAGTCCTCACGAAGGTTAGAGCAGCCTCACTCAAATATAACTTTCTTTTCTCTCCTCTCAGGCCCTACTTATCAATGCCTAACAACTAAGGGTTTACTCTTACACCCACTACTAGCTATTGATTAAGTTTTTGGCAAGTAAACATGAGAGATCCCCATTGTGCTCGTCAAGGAAAACACACACTCTATTCTACTTACTGATAAACACTTGGAGCTAAAGATTTAAGCTCACATTTGTGACACAAATTGCACAACAAAACAACTTAGCCATTATGGCTGCAACACGAAAACAAAAACACATATAAACAGTAAGCCATTGTGGCTTTTATTCTGGCAAACACTTTTTTTTTCACACTTCTTTTTAGTAATAACCTTACAAGGTTGCATTTTATGCTCTCCCTTGATGGATTATTCACTCTGCTATTGTCCTCACACAAGCCCTTTTTTTGTTTTTTGTTTTGTTGTTTGGTTTTTTAAACAAACTGAACGGAAATACTTGAATCACTAACACCATACACCAAACACTGAGCACGAACAGGTACTTCGTATGCCTAAGTAACTCCAACCATTAAATAGCTAGTGATGAATATTAAGAGCAAATTGAGAACCCAATAACCCATAAAATACACTCAAAGGCAAGATAATGGTGCTCTCAAAAAGTATATGCCTATGTTGCACTTCACTTCAGGGTTTACAAAGTTCATCCTATCATAACATGCTCAGCTAACTATTCAAATGTCAGCTCCAAAATCATGGTGATAGCATACAAAAAGTAAAGACATGCTTAACTAACTTATAACACACCTTAACAATTGAAACATCTTTATCACAACAAGATACTAAGGTGGTCAATATAGTTAACCAGAATTTGCATACCTTGGTAGCCATGCACCTCACATACAAAACATACATTCACAGCAAAAATATAAGAGAACAATGAAACATGCATGCAAACAAACAAACAACCGGTTCAAGGGAAACCCCCCCCCCCCAAAATGATGTGATGCCCTCAGAGCATGGGAAAAGGAAAAAGGCAGAAGACCGTTACCGGTTGGTGGGAACGCTATAGTAGAAGATAACATGGGCCACCATTCTTATAAGACGTGCGACAAAGTCAGCCGAGGTGTCTCCTGTGAGTGCCCAAGTATCCTTATGTTGCAACAGAGCTATCAAATAATAGCAGACAAAAATCCCACAACTGAATTGATCAGGTTATTGGGGAAGCTCCATTTCATTAAAGTGCACTAGAGGAAACTTGGATGTCAACAGCCCTTCTTTTCTGAGTGCGTTTTTGATTTTTTTCAAGAAACCATGGACAAGCTTCTTCTTCCGTGTGGAAACCCATGGTCTTGGCTCGGGTCATAAAGGACGGCATGGCCCATAGTCAGGTCCAACTGCAAGAGTACAAAGTGTCGATCAAGGAGGACCGGTATAAGAACCTCATGGACCTGGTGCCAAGAGCGATGTCCTTCTGCTGCTCCATTCATCCGCCGGCAGAAGATATGCTCCTCTAACGGCTGCTCATATATCTCGCACAGCATGATAGAGGTATACTGAGCTATAGGGTAGTCGTTGGGCTCAGCCTCCACCACGTGTCGCATCATATGACAGAATAAGTCAACGTCATCGGAAGATAAGTACTCATCAGCTAGGATACGCTGCAAATAAGATGACGTGAAGACTTCTGAATCACGTGTAAAACGTGCTTGCAAGGTGTCTCCATAAGTAAACTGCTGAAAAGCAGCTGTGGCATCAGCAGTGGAGAGGGCCGGATGAAGATGAATATAGATGGGCGCCCCGAGGTTATCTTCCTGGGGAGCTTTTGATGATGCGCCAGACCACCATTGCAACGGCTGGATTAACGGAACGAGGGCCTGTGAAGAGCTGGGCCCTGCTGGTGGTGTGAGATAAACAGGAACTGCTGGAGGGAAAGGTGGAGCGGTGTAGGGCTCCGCCTCATGCGGATACTGGGGATACTCCGGTGTCTCTTCGCTATGTGCAGCGTGCTGCTGTACCGGAGGTGACGGTGCGTGAAATGGATCCTTCACAGGAGGTGTAGGAGTTTTCTTCTTCTTCTTTCCCAGGGCTTTCCAGATCTTACTGAGCAGCCCTTTGACTTCCTTCTGCTCCTTGAGGATGAGAGTTTGATTTTTCTTCAGCAGCCCGATCTCCTGAACGGTTTCCACCTATGCCTCTTGTAGTTGAGCAGTTTGCTTCTGTAAGTCTTCATAAGAAGCAGCAGGAGTTGGCTCCGGGGCTTCCCATGGTCGGGCAGATGGACGAGACGTTGCTTGTTGATCTTGAGTGATGTACTCAAGCAGCTCATCCAGATGAAGTCTTGTGATGTGGCCATTAGTGAAGGCCCAGTTAAGAACGTCAACTTCACTGATAACTTGGCCACTGATGCCTTGGAAGAAATTGTAGATTTCCTCCTTCTGAACATTAAACTGCATGTACATGGCAGTCAACTGGAAGATGTGCTGTCGGCAGGCATTCATGGGAGTGGAGGTGTCCCTAAACTGCTCAGTGGGTCGCTCCATATGCATGCTGTGACGTGAAGGCTGTGGTGCGACGTCGATACTATCTCCCCATTTGCCCTTGTAGCTAACTCCTAAGGCACCCTCTGGATGGAGAACTCGTAACCGCAGGTTATCCGGGAAAACAGTGGGGACTACTTGAGCACTGAGATAACCATATTGATATTGCAGAAGCATGCTAAGTAGTCGACCATATAAACATTTATGAATGTCCCGTTTCCACAATTTAAAAATTTCAGCAGCCCAATCAATGTGTAATTGAAGATAGATGAAAAACATAAACTCCAAATGGGATTTAGGGACTGAGTCTACGCCACTAGTCTGTAACAGTAAGCACCTCCCTACCAAATTAGCAAGGCAACGGTACCTTCCATGAAATCCATTTTTAGTAAATTGCCGACATTTCCCAAATTCCTTATTATACTGTAAAGCTCTACCATAATCTCCTAAGGTCAACACAGGCTTTGCATGCATGGGATTTGGCAGATCAAAGCAGTCTCTCAACATAGCAGGAGAAATAGAAATTAAAACACCTTGAACTTCCCCAATTATCTCATCATCTTCCTCATTGACATAGACTGAATTATAAAAGTCTAACATGGCAGGGTAATACAAATCACTGTGAGCGCATACTATCCTTCTCAGTCCCAACGCTTGCAGCTTGGTCATAATTTCTTCAGTCTAGTCAAGGGTGGAGGACTCCAGGATCTCCCAATCAAGCACATTCCCCACGAAGATGGTGTCGGCGTCTCGCAATGCCGAAGGCATAGAAGTGGCAGAGGCTTCAGGACTGCCTTCTCCTTGGCGGGCTCTCCTTGTGTGCACCATGACTAACCAGAGAAGAATTTTGCTCTCAGCAAGAAGGGAGAGGAAAGTATGAGATGTGAGTTTGAAGCTTGGATCCCATCCCTATTTATAGTGATTCGCCACAAGGGTAAAAGATGAAAATGAGCCTCTTAAAGTGCTCCATCATTTTCACGTGTAGACCCAAGAATACTCTAGAAGATGCCAGCTATCTCCCACCGAAATTTCAGACTGATTGGCCAAAGGTAGGTTTGCACGTGAAAAGCGTGATTTCACGGGCAGGGTTTGGATGAATCTAGACACTTCCAGCTGTCTTCCACCAAAAATTGAGATCGAAAAGACGCGTCTATCCATGTGCACGCGAAAAGCGTTTCACGGGCATGTCTCGAAAAGGTCTAGAGGATGCCGGTTGCCTTTGTGAAAAGTTTCGATTGATTGGACCATCCTACCCTTGTGCATGCGAAAAGTCTTCTCACGGCCAGGGTCTTTTTTGTCCAAATTTCACCAGCAGGTCACGAATGAACTGTAGAGTCGGTATACATGTGCACGTGACAAACTCTTTTTCACGGGCAAGCTGGTTGATACCCTTACTGAAGCCCAATGTTGTTGAAATTTGACAGACTAGTAGCCCATCTCCCAAGGACAAAAACGTGTCAGTTAGTGGGCCCAAAATACCATCTCATAATCCATAACTTCATCTCCTTGGGTTGGCAATAGATTGAAGTGGGCCCCTCTGATTCAATTCAACTGGGCTTGGATGTGGGCCTTAGAAAAGTTATCTAAAGTTCTGATATACAGGCCCAAGTAAGCCCAAGCAGACATAAGTTCCATCAAGAAATATGGGCCTAGGCCCTGGTTCAAATGCTGCAAATAAAATTAAAACAAAGCAGATATGCACACAATAAAAATATCCCAGTAAAATAAAATAAAATAAAATAAAAAGGAAAAGAAGTCACCATGGGTTGCCTCCCATGAAGCGCTGAGTTTAGGTCTTTAGCTTGACCGTCCCCTCTGTCAAGTTGTGCTCAGAGTGAAATGATCAACCTCCTTAGCATGGTCCTGAATGTAGTATGGCTTTACACGCTGACCATTTACTTTGAATATTTGCCCAGAGGGTGATTGGAGTTCAACACTGCCATATGGGAAAACCTTTGTAACAGTGAAAGGCCCCATCCATTTAGATCGCAGCTTCCCAGGGAAGAGGTTAAGTCTAGAATTAAAGAGAAGCACCTTCTGCCCTGGTTCAACAGTAGAGGGGCTGATCTTCTTATCATCTTAGAGCTTAGACTTCTCCTTGTACAGCTTAGCACTCTCATAGGCATTGAAGCAAAATTCCTCCAACTCATTTAGTTGGTGAAATCGTAGTTCAGCAGCAACATTGGGATCCATGTTCAGCTTTTTAACTGCCCAAAATGCTTTGTGTTCCAATTCAACAGGCAAATGGCAGGCCTTTCCGTACAAGAGACGATAGGGAGACATTCCAATGGGCGTTTTGAATGTTGTGCGGTAAGCCCACAACGCCTCATCGAGTTTTAGAGACCAATCTTTTCGGTTGCCTCCCACTGTCTTTTCCAAAATATGCTTGATCTCACGGTTTGAAACGTCAGCTTGACCGTTTGATTGTGGATGATAGGCTAGGGTGCGCCTATGTTGAACTCCATATTTGTTTAAGAGCTTGTCGAAAAGCTTATTGCAGAAGTGACTCCCTTCATCACTGATAATTGCTCTAGGTGTTCCAAACCTGCTGAATATGTTGCGGCGAAGGAACTTGGTAACCACTTGCGCATCATTCTTCCTAGTGGGTATAGCTTCAACCCACTTCGAGAGGTAACCAACAGCTAGAAGGATGTACGAAAATCCATCTGATGGTGGGAAAGGTCCCATGAAATCGATTCCCCATATGTCAAAAAGTTCTACTAGCATAATGCCAGTTTGGGGCATCTCTTGCTTCCTTGTAATCCCTCCTATTCTTTGACACTGATCACATGACTTAACAAAGGTGTATGTGTCTGTGAGCATGGTTGGCCAGTAAAACCCACTTTGTAGGATCTTTGCCACCGTTCTTTGCACTCCTAAATGGCCAGCATAGTCAGATGAATGACAATGCTTCAATATGCTCTCCACTTCCTCTTCTGGCACACATTTTCTGATGATCTGATCAGCACATTGCCTGTATAGAACAGGCTCATCCCAAATGTATCTTCTTGTATTAAAGAGGAACCTCTTCTTTTCCTAATAAGTAAACTCGGTAGGTACATAGTCACATGCATGGTAGTTCACGATATCAACAAACCATGGTGTCTTTGCTTCAGCTACAAAGAGCTGCTCATCATGGAAGGTGTCAAAAATAGTAGCACCTTGAGTACTACCTTCCCTTAGCTCCAACCTTGACAAATGGTCTGCCACAGTGTTGGAAGTCCCCTTCAAGTCTTTAATCTCCAGATCAAACTCTTGGAGTAACAAAACCCATCTGATCAACCTGGGTTTCGCATCCTTCTTGCTGAACAAGTATCTCAAGGCAGCGTGGTCGGTATAGACAATGACCTTAGTGCCCAAAAGATATGACCGAAACTTATCACAAGCAAATACCACAGCAAGTAACTCTTTCTCTGTAGTGGTGTAATTGAGTTGGGCCTCATTGAGTGTGCGACTGGCATAATATATTGCCCTGAAAACCTTGTCCCGTTTCTGCCCAAGCACTGCTCCGACTGCAAAGTCACTCGTATCACACATCAGCTCAAAGGGTTGCGACCAGTCTAGAGCTACTATCACCGGTGCTGAACTGAGCTTCTCTTTCAGCACTGTAAAGGCTTGAAGGCAGTCTTCCGAAAATATGAAAGGAACATCCTTCTCTAAAAGCATGCTTAGGGGCTTGGCAATTTTTGAGAAATCTTTGATGAACCGCCGATAAAACCCTACATGACCCAGGAAGCTCCGGATGCCCTTCACATTGGTAGGAGGAGGTAGACTCTCAATGGTTGAGATCTTTGCTCTATCTACTTCCAACCCAGTCCGGACACTCTATGCCAAAGGACGACTCCTTCCTTAACCATGAAGTGACACTTCTCCCAGTTCAAGACCAGGTCCTTTTCGTTGCATCGGATCAGCACGGTTTCCAAATTTCTGAGGCAGATGGAAAAAGATGAACCAAATACCGAGAAGTCATCCATAAAGACTTCCATAATGTCCTCCACTAACCCTTGAAAAATTGCCATCATACACCTCTAGGAAAGTAGCGGGTGCGTTGTAGAGACCAAATGGCATACGCCTGAAAGCATACGTGCCAAAAGGGCACGTGAATGTAGTCTTCTCTTGATCCTCCTGGGCAACCGCTATCTAGTTGTATCCAGAATAACCATCCAGAAAACAATAATATGGGTAGCCGGCTAATCGATCTAGCATTTGATCAATGAAAGGTAACGGAAAGTGGTCCTTACGCGTGGCTTTATTCAGCTTGCGGTAGTTAATGCACACGCGCCACCCGGTCACTGTGCGGGATGGAATGAGCTCGTTCTTCTCATTGCGTATCACTGTCATGCCGCCCTTCTTGGGAACCACTTGCACTGGACTAACCCAGGAGCTATCTGAAATGGCATATATGATGCCCACTTTCCTCCACTTCAGAATCTCCTTGCCAACAACTTCCTTCATTGCAGGATTAAGCCTGCGTTGGCGCTCTACGGTAGGAGTATAAGACTCCTCCATCGTATCTTGTGCATGCAGACCGCTGGACTTATACCTTTTATATCATCCAGGAGACCACCCCAGGGCCTGCTTATGCTCCCTTAAGACTTCTAGTAGCTGTCTGGTTTCTTCTACTGTTAAGGATGCAGCTACTATCACAGGGTAACGCCCTTGTGTATCCAAAAACTCGTACCTTAGATGTTCTGGGAGTTGCTTCAGAACTGGCAAGGGTTCCGTGAGTGCTGAGGATTCAGTTAAGGAAGGCTGCTGCTCAGTTTGGTCTTTCAAAGACTTCATAAGTCTCTTCCGGTTCCGTCTCGGCAAAATCCACCTGCTGCAATTCATGATCCAAGCTTTCGGTGATCAAGCTTTCTTGAAGTAGCTGTCCACGAATTCAGCAATCTGATCAATCCAATAATAGCTGGAATGATCATTCGCCTTGTGCATCGAATGCTCCATGTTGAACACCACTGCGTCTTCATCCACACGCAGCGTCAACTCCCCTGAGTTTACATCGATCAAGGCCCTTCCGGTACTCAAGAATGGCCTTCCAAGAATCAGCTGGACTCCTTTATCTTCCTCCATTTCCAAAACAACAAAGTCCACCCGGAAGATAAAGCGATCCACCTTGATTAAAAGATCTTCAATGATGCCCACCGGCTTTCCTATCGAGCGATCAGCAAATTGTAAAGATATGGAAGTGGGCTTTATTCCAGTCAAGCCCAGTCGCCGATAGATAGACATTGGCATCAGATTTATACTCGCCCCTAAATCACATAGGGCTTGCTCCAATTGCGAGGTGCCAATGGTGCAGGTCAGAGTGAAACTACCTGGATCTTTAAGCTTGGGTGGTAGCTTGTGCTGCACCACTGCACTGATGTCATTTGTGAGAGCCACTATCTCACAATCAGTGTAACTTCTCCTCTTGGACAGTAGATCCTTTAAAAATTTGACATATCCAGGCATCTGCTCCAAGGCTTCTATGAATGTGATGTTCACCTCTAGGTTCTTGAATACATCTAAGAATTTCTGGAACTGAGCATCTAATTTCTTTTTCCTCAGCCTCTGAGGATACGGCATAGGAGGTTGATACGGAACGGGAGAGCTAACTTTAGGCTGACAGATCGTCGGTTGGCTACTCCCAACCTTTTCCTTCCTGGTCCTTACGTTGCTCAAGATCTCCTTCTTTAGCTTCCTCCTAGGCATGCTGTTCCGACTCCTCCTTGGTTGGCTCGATTTTCTTCTCTCCAGCTGGTAGTTCTTTCCCACTTCTAAGCATTATAGCTTTGCATTGCTCCCTTGGGTTGACCTCCGTATTGCTGGGAAAAGTGTTTGATGAAGATGGCCTAACTGCATTTGCTAGCTGGCCAATCTGCTGCTTTATATTCTTCATGGCAGCCCCAAGATCCTGGACAGAAGTGGTAAGGGACTCCATCCTCGTCTCCCCCTTACTCATTCGGTCAGTTGCTTGCTTAGCAAATTGATAAAAGAAATTCCGCATCTCTTCATCCTTTGCCTTCTCTTTATCTTCCTCCTTCACGTTGAGGCATCTTCTGGAACCCAGGAGGAAGTTTTGGCCGAGAATGTTCTCCATACTGTCTTGCTCCAGCCAGGGGACCTTAGTCCGCCTTTGCCATAAGTAAGGCTATTGTTGAAATTGGTGAGGTCCTCCCCCGATTCTGGAAGTTCTGCGGCCAAGGGAGGATTCTGGTACTGGTTTGGATTCTGAAATTGTCTCTGGAATCCTCCACCTCGATTCCCAACATATTGGGCTTCTTCGTATAGCCTGGGTCGTAGCGGCGTCTTCAGAATCGCCTTTGGTTGTTCGGTTCGCCCTCCATACGAACAGCCATTACTAACATTTGCTCATCAAGTAACTCCATCTTCCTTGTCAACTCATCGAACTGAGTTGAATTTGATGAATTTGATACCGCAGCCACCGGCTCAGCTCTAGGGCGTCTGTCATTGGACCATTGGCAGTTGGACAACGCCATTCGCTTTATAAGCTCCACTGCTGCAGAAGGCTCCATCATCATGAACGCTCCTCCAGCGGCTGCATTTATCATGCTCCTTGTATTTGCGTGCAGACCTGCATAAAAAGATTCGACTTGTAACCATTTTGGCCTGCCATGATTAGGACACCTCCTAACCAAGTCTTTGAATCGCTCCCAGGCCTCGTATAGCGACTCATCACCGTGCTGGGTGAATTGATTTATTTGGCTCCTTAAATGAATAACTCTTGTTGGTGGAAAGTACTTGGAGAGAAACTTCTCCACCATTTGGTCCCATGTGTGTATCTTGCCAGTAGTAGGACTGGAACCAACCAAGAGCTCGGTCCTTCAGAGAAAACGGGAAGAGTCGCAGCTTAATGGCGTCATCCGAGACTCCATTGATTTTGATGGTGTCGCAAATTTGCAAGAATCGCGCTAGATGGTTGTGTGGATCATCTAGTGCCGAGACTCGGAATGCATCTTGCCCAACCATTTGCAGTAACGCAGCTTCGCTCGAAGTTATTTGCTTGGACCGGCACCCTTCTAATGCCTGAATACTCATCCGATAGTACAGGTCTAGCATAATCCATGAAGGTCCTCAACTGAAAACCGCCTTGGCCGTTGTGTCCCTGATCTTCTCTTGCTCTGTTTTCAGCCATGATTTCTTCACACAAGGTATGTAAGCCGTCCAACTGCTGTTCAGCTGCAACTAATACCCTCTGAGCCCTTCGCTGCTCTCGCAACGTCCATTTGATTTCGGGATCGTATGGTAATAGCTCACCCCTGGTGTGACGCATACACAGAGGAATTTTCTCAAACACCTATGGTGCACCCCTGCAAAGTAGCAAAACCAACGAGATACCAGGTAACACCGTACTAGCAAACTTACAATCCAGATCACAAATAAACGTAAGCATCTAATGTCACTTAGTCCTAACAACGTTTGGCTTGCCTCCCCGGCAACGACGCCAAAAACTTGACCCGTATAAATTGTGTCTATAGGTTTTGCAGCAAGTGCACTGGTCAAGTAATAAAATGGAGTATTAAGACTCCGATTGTCGAACCCACAGGGAGGTAGCTAATGCTGTTAAGCCGCAAGCACTAAGCTAATAAGTTGATTTTATGTCTGGACAATTGATTTTTGTTGTACACATCGTTTGAACGAAAAATGATTAAATCAGAATGTTGGCAAGCTATTCGTACAGAAATTTCAGTGATTAAGGATCTAGGGTCACAATGTTTACCATCCAATCGATTGTAATAGTCTGGTTATGGCTCTTGTTCTTGATTTATGTTCTAGTTTATGTTCATGTTGATTATCTCCTACCTATCTTACATTTGGTCCATGCTAAGATAGATTTAAGGCTTTTATCCCATTTGGTCCATGTGAATAAAAGTGATCAAGGTAGATAAATAATCTAATAGTTGCAGACTTGGTCTATCATGCAATATTAAATCTAATTCACTAGTGTTCTACCCTAGACAAGGGCTAAGATTACCTAATTATGCATAAACTAGGCATTTCCATTCAAACAAGTGAATTAAACAAGAACTGAATTCTATTTTATTGAACAACCATAAGCAAACTGAATACAATTTATTGGGGGCTACATTGCTCTCCTAGACTAATAAAACTACTCCATAATCATGACAAAAGCAATAATAATTACAAGAAAGAACATGATTACAGTACCAGGACAATAAAGGAAGACCCCAAGATGAACCAGGACTCCAGCCTCCAACGACTCCGGCGTCTGCTGCCCAAAATCACTCCTTGCCAAGGACAATCCGATCTTTTAGCAATGGCTATAGCTCTTTTCAGAACTCAGATCAGATTCTCCCACTCAAGATGATTTACAATGCCTCCCAAGCCCCCTATTTATAGGATTTAGTGGGCCAAATTAGGGTTACAAAAAGTGTGCCCTAATTATAAATGTGGTCGCAGCCAAAACGACGTCGTTTTGGTTAGTGACACTATTTGACGTTCTAGGCGAAATAAAACTCAAACTACACCAAATTTGACCCCAGTTCTTTAGAGGAAAATGATTAAAACAACAAAACACATCATTTGGAGCTCAAAAATGCTTGCACGTGAGAATGCACGTGAGAAGACCCTTTTCACGTGCAGCTCCAATTCGACTCAAATTTGCTCCAAAGCTTCCTCTTGAGTTGTAGAAGGCATCCATGCAATAAAATCCTTGCACGTGAGAATGCACGTGAGAAAGCTTTTCACGTGCACCTTGATTTTGCCTTCATTTTGCTTCCATCTTCTTCTATAGCTTCCTCTTGAGTGTATGGAGTGATCTAGCGAAGGTGTGTGGGAAAAGGTTGCTCCAAAACCTGCCAAAAACACTCAAAAAGTACCATTATACACCAAACAGGGTCTTCCAAGGGGTTAGAGCAAATATGTGTTAAATAGCATTCAAATTGGTACAAAACATACGCTAAAACACCCTATATAAGGTCTAGGATAACGGCATAAATGCACATTATCCTTTTAGGAAACTATCCTGCGAAACTGTCCTGCTGAACGACCTAGCTAAGATTAATTAAAAATCAAATGATTTGACCAAACTAGGATTCATGAGTGAAAAATGAGGAAGCAGACACATGTCAAAAGCAAGCAGTTGATTATTCGATTAAAATTCATGGTTGAAGAAAAAAAACATCCAAGCATGCCTCAATCCTGTTACAACAACGCATGTCCAGTCAGATCCGGAAGTAAAGGTTTAGAGGAGGGAGTATCCGACATATTTTAGGGGTTATTACCGAGGTAATAGATGAAGCTTAGGCTCCCCCGTAGATCATTCGATCCTCTCAATGAAAGGCTCCCGCTCGAATAGACAGCCAGGAAAGAGGTCATGAGACATATACGGGGGCGCCGGGGGGGGTATTACTCGAATAATTTATAAAGCATTTTCTCCCTCGTAGATTGTGCAATCCTCTCGATAGACCTTTCCGGCTTAAAGAAATTCGATCATCGTCTATCCTTTTAGAAACTATACTTCAAGTTGATCAGATTACGATTGTGTATTCATCCACCAGGCATTCGAGTAACCCATTTCATTTCTTCAACTATACATGTTAATAGAGTAATCTAAATGAACGGGCATTTGTCATGTGGTGATCAGTGGAAATTAAGATCATGAAACCAGAATGAGGTTAATCATATAAACTTTAATCATGTTTGCTTAAACGACTTCATCAGAAATGCAAGCATCCTCCCACTATGAAGTTGATATCAATATCAGAAGCATGAAGCACATTAAACAAGAAATATGATCAACATTAAGATCAAGATGTATCTACTACAATCAATAAAAGCACAATGCATGTTCCGAAAGTAAGTATACTTGTTGGGTAATTTAAATGTGAGACTATGCAAGAAGTCAAGCATACCTAATCGGAAGAGTAGTTTTGAGAATCTTGCATCGGGTAGGGGCTTTGTAAGTATATCCGCGTTGATCTTGGTAGCAACATGTTCCGATTGAGATGTGACTTTTGAGAACATGGTCGCGTATGAAGTGATACCCGACCTCAATATGTTTCGTCTTAGGGTGCATGATAGATTGTTCTTGATAGGACCACACTAGTGTTGTCGCAATGAGTGGAATAGATGACATGTTGAAACCGTAGTCGGTAAGTTGACTTTGCATCCGGAGTAGTCGTGCACGCAACTCCCAACGAGTTATATATTCCGCTCAACAAGAGAGGTTGATACGGATCGCTTCTTACTGAACCATGAAATTAATCTATTTCCAAGAAACCGAGACGTACCACTTGTGCTTTTCTGTCGATGCGACACCCAAAGAAAAGTCAGCATCAAAGTATCCTGGATAAGGTGAAGTTGGACTCCTTTGGGTACCAGAGTCCCAAATTCATCGTTCCCTTTAGATACCTTAATATCCGTTTAACATGAAGCATATGTCACTCCTTGGGATTCGCCCGATATCGTGCGCGAGATGCAAGTTGCAAACATAATGTCCGGGCGACTTGTTTGTAAGATACAACAAGGATCCTATCATCCCTCCGCGATCGGTCACATTTACTGATATTCCATCCACATCAAGATCTAACTTGGCACTGACTGGCATGGGAGTTTTGACGGGAGATGAACCTTCCATACTAAACTTCTTAATAAGATCGCGAGTGTACTTAGCTTGATTAATGAAGATTCCTTCCTTCAATTGTTTAACTTCTATTCCAAGGAAGTAGGACAGTTCTCCCATCATGCTCATCTCAAACTTGACTGTCATCAATTTTGCAAACTCTTCACAAAGCTTCGGATTTGTTGATCCAAAATGATATCATCCACGTATATCTGTACGATTAGAGTGTGTCCTTTCTCTTTTCGTAGAAATAAGGTGGTGTCTATCTTCCCTTTTGGAAGTTGTGAGCAAGTAGAATTTGACGAGTGTGTCGTACCGGGCTCTTGGAGCTTGCTTCAAACCATATAAAGCTTTCGAAGCTTGTAGACTAGATGTCCTGCCTTTAGGTTCAATGAAACCGGGAGGTTGTTCAACGTACACCTCCTCTTGAAGATCTCCATTCAGGAATGCGCTCTTGACATCCATTTGATAAACTATGAAGTTTTCATATGAAGCATACGCCAGAAACATTCGGATTGCCTCAAGTCTTGCTACCGGAGCAAAGGTCTCATCATAGTCTATTCCTTCTTCTTGACGATATCCTTTGGCTACCATCCGCTTTGTTCATTATTATTCCATCCGTATCAAGCTTGTTCGGAACACCCATTTAACTCCAATGACTTGCTTGGGACTTAGGCCTTGATACTAGAGTCCACACATTATTTCTCTTAAATTGATTCGGATCTTCTTACATAGCTCTATCCAATTCGAATCTGAAGAGCTTCATCTACCACTTTGGGTTCTATTTGTGATAGAAAACACGAGTAAAGACACATGTTGAAAGTGGCTGCTCTTGTTTTTACACCAGTGATAGGATCACCAATCACTTGATCCGAGGGATGGTTTCGGGTCCATCCGTAATTTACGCATGTGATGGTTGATCTTGAATAATTTAAGCTCACGATTAGGTGGTTCGGGTATATCTGTTGGTTGAGCTTCTTACGGATCGATGTTTCCGTATTAGAAGGTACGGTAGAACTAGGTGGTTCTTCAACACGGTTTCTTTCGGTGTTAATCGGTCCGGACGGGCTAAGGTGCTCCGAATTTTGGGTATCCGAAGGAGTATGTCCGGAGCTTAATGGTAGTCCCCGAGTCCGAATCATCCATAACATCATCCATATAATTTCTTTGTGCCTCGGCGATGCCACGTGGTTGGTCGAGAATGTGTAATAGAACATTCATAAACTTCAATAGTCGATGTTGCTGTCCGGAACTTTGTACATTAGAACTTGAAGAAGCAACTTTGACCCATCAAGATTAGTTTCATCAATGGTCACATGGATAGATTCTTGACTTTAAAAAGTTTTCTATTGAAGACCCGATAAGCCTTCTATGTAATGAGTAGACGACAAAAATCCCATCTATCGATTTTGGTTCAAATTTATTCCGGTTTCTTTGCCATTTATCAATATATGTTAGTACTTTAAAAGCTCCCAAATGTGAAATTGAAGGCTTTCGTCCCTCCTCCATATCTATTAGGTTGTTTTCTTGGTAGATTTATTTATTGAGAGTTAAGTCAACATACGGGACACAAATTTTCAACCCATAGACTGAGAGGACGTTGCCCCTGTAACATGATGTATCTGCCAGTATCGACTAAAGTACGATTCTTGCGCAAATTATTTCATTTTGTTGTGGAGTTAGGGCGTAGAGAAGTCATGTTGAATGCCCGTTCGAAACAATACGATCTCATCTCCGAAAAGTAAATTATTGTACCATGATCACTGTAGTCACTTTACGCTTCAATCTTGTGAAGTTGCTATCCAGCTTGAAAAGATCTACAAGATGCTCAAAAGTTTGATCCTTTATTTTCGAACATCGCTCATGTGTGTCTTGGTGAAATCATCGATAACCACAAGGGTATATCTCGTACAATGGCAAAGGGAATAGAAAAGGACCACAGAGGTCCATATGAAGAAGTTGTAGAGGGAGGCAGTTTGAATTAGCCGGTTTGCTCTTAAGCTATGTTTGGTCCTGCTTGCCAAGTTTGCATTCTCGACAAAGAGTGTCTCTCGAGTATTGTAGTTTAGGTGCACCAATGTTCACAGATCGCTAGATTTAATCAGACAATGTTTAAGTTTAAATGTGAGAAACGTTGTGCTATAACTAAGTAGCTTCATTTGAAGCTTTTTTGAATAAGAAGCAGGTCGGAAGAATATTTGAAGACCACCGAGTAAATGTCCTCATCTCTTGATCCGGATAACCTACATCCTCCGGATAAGTTTCCTTATCAGACAGTGTTGGACCTAAAGGAAACAGGTAAATCTTTGTCACATAAATTACTCAGACTTAGAGTATTAAGCGTAAAACCTTGACTAGTTTAACTTATGATTGATACACACCATTGGTTAAAGTGCCATAAACGATACTCTTTACTTTATGTTATTACCATACTTAAACGGACGGGACCTCGTTTTTTAGTTAACTTATAAGGCGTTCAATCTTTGCGTCGTATGTCAAGGACGTCCCTTTATCGAGGATCCTTGCTTTGATTGATCTTTAACTTCAAGTGATCCGGCAGTGCATTCCAGAGATGCTCCTGAAAGACAACAGTTTACACTTTTGGTGCCCAAACTTGTTTCAGGCGGTTAGAAAGAACAACAGTAATGTCAACAGTTCCGGATTTGACTTTGCTAGGACTTTTAGCTCTCCAAGTTGACTTTAATTTGTTAGTTTCAGCTGCTTCTTTTATTTGGGTTATCTTGGGAGAGACACTCCTTTGAGGTTTAGATTTTGTTTTGCTTGAAGAACCCTTTTTATTGAACTGATCTTTATTGGTATGAATTTGATTATAAAGCCAGTTATCAGATAAACTCCAACATTCATAGTGATAATGACCTATTTCCTTACAGATGGAACAGACACTATAATGCGGAGTACAAACAGGGGATACAGGTCTCTTAGATTTTTCAGACTTTCTACTCTGTTCCCTATGGCCTAATCCATTGCGTTTGGGTGACGCGCTCTTGGCCCTAGATGCGTCAGCCTTAGCCTTTCCTTTCTTTTTGGGTGCTACAGTTTTGGCTTTAACAGCAGCAGCCTTCCCTTCATCATTAGTTATGGGTGCTACTGCTTCGGGAAGTGCAGTAACAGCCTCAACTCCACAGTCATAAACTATGGTGCCACCTGAAATGAAACCATCCAACGGTTTAGACGTACTAACAGGATATAAATTGGTTAGTTTTGGAGTGAAATCCGGAAGACACTCAGTAGCTTGAGCATTGGAGGTAGATGATTCGGAGCCTAGGCCAGGTTTGACTCGAATATTATCCGGATCAGTCCTAAATGAAGAGGCTATTTCCCCGGATTTAAGCCACTTACAATTTATTTCCTTTTCCTGTTCAAGTTCATTCTCGAGTCTTTTTACAATAACTTTTAGGCCTGAGAGATTGGTATTTAGCAGATGATTTTCAGCCCTTAAATCGTGATACCAAGCTTCTTTTCCTCTGAAGTCAGCTATGTCTTTTTCAAGTCTAGTAATAGTAAATTCAAGACGTTTATTCTGACTTTCCATATCTTTGTACATTTGAGTAATTATTAGTCTCTCATTCTTTTCATGATCACGTTCTGTAATAAGAGATTCTATTTTACTCATGAGTTCAGAGATAGAAGGTACCTCAGTATTTGCCATGAGGCAGACGTTCGGCTTAGGAGTTAGCTCATCATCCGAGGATTCCTCCTCTTCTTTCGAGCCACTGATGTACTTTGTCACGAACGCCTTCCTCTTGTTCTTGTTGTTGTCTGAGGTGGTACGTCGAGGAGTAACCTTGTCACTTTTCTCTGCCGTCTTAGATTTGGATCTGCATTCCTTGGCCTAGTGACCGAGTTTCCCACAATTAAAGCATTCTTAGGAGCTCGACTCCGATCGCTCCTTCCTTCTGGATGATGAGGGGCCTCTTCTGAATCCTTTTCTACTTTTCCGAAGGAATCATTCAAAGGATTTGACAAGAAGAGCTATTTCCTCTTCTGCGTCTGAGTCAGAATTCTCTGACTCATCCATATCATCCTCTTGATGATTACTGGAGCATTCCGTAGCTTTGAGGGCTACCCCTTTTTCTTTCCGGGCTATTTTCTCATCATGGTCAGTGTATCTGAATCTGTCCTCATGAGTCCGAAGCTCTCCGTATTTTTCTTCAAGGGCAGTAAATGGCCAGTTTTTGTCAGCTTGCATCTGGAGCTGCTTGGAGTAGTAGCGATCCAGCAGGGATCGAAAGAACTTGTTATTGATTTGAGACTGAGTGTAGTGTTCATTGACAGTTTTTAGCTCTAGAATGAGCTTGCCGAATCTCCGATAGATGCTCTCAAGGGATTCGCCAGGTTTGTGATTGAAACTCTCAAAGTTCTGTCTGAGAGCACATATCACGTTTTGCATCTGGGACTGACTCCCCTCATAAAGGATTGTCAGTTTATCCCGCAGCGGCTTTTGCTGCCATGCAGCCCTGGACGTCCTTGAAAGCCTCGGAATCCAAAGACGATGTAACGTAAGCTAGAGCCTTTTCGCTAGCGCACTGCCAGGCTCTTTCATCGTTGGTAATTTCGGCATCCGTCTTTGGCCTTCTAACTCCATGTTCTCCGATAGTCATCAGAATTGGAATCTCCTGATGAAGACAGGGCCACATGAGATGATCATGGCATACCATAAACATCTTCATGCGAGCTTTCCACTGGGAGAAAAGCTCAGGTGTGAATTTGGGCGGTTTTGTCAGAGTAAAACCAGAACTCCGTGGTTGAGGAGTGGCGGCAGCAGCAGGTTGAGGTGGGTCGACGTTTTCACTGCTGCTTCGATTCGGGATGGGCTCTTGTGCACCTCCGGAGTTAAGGCGAGTGTTGAATAGCATACAACTTTCTTCAGCCATTGCTGAGAGTGAAAGAGTGGGATCTCTACTTAGAACAAATAGAACGTGCTTTGATACCACTTGATGGCCCCTTGGAGCCTAGAGGGGGGTGAATAGGCTCTTATCAAAACTCTTTTGATTCTCTTATGACACAACACCTATCTAGTTAAGTGATAGAATCACTGCGGAAGATAACCAGATAGTGGAAGTATTTTGTTTTATTATCAAAAGATAAATGCAACAAAATAGAAGCAAGACGCTTTTACACTCTGTTTACAAAAGGATTCACACCCTAGCCTATATTATCTCTTTGACCTCTTGTGCATACACAGGGTTGATTCAGGCTTGCTCGCGCACCTTTTCAAATGTACAAGTATGAATATTTATACAAACATTCCTCAGAGACAACCTTGGAACTTGTAGTTCCGGAATGCGTTCAGCACTAACTATTCCTCGGTAATCTCTCTGCCTTGACTGCTGTGGTTTGTGGAGATCAAGATCTTGGGTTTGAAGAGTATAAGTGCCTTTGTGAGTTCCCAAGTATAATTAAAGTTGTGTCCACATATCCGGGTGATCCACATGTAAGATTCTTCAGGTTCTCAACGAGTTTGTCTTACATCGGGACACCACGAGTTGATAACTTTAAATGCGGTAAGTTGAAGTAGCATATTCTTGGTCCGGTGTAATTTTCCTTACTCCGTTGCTAATGAAGCTCAGAACCTTACTTCGTGTCAGTGGTTGCTTACTCCGTATTTATCTGGAATCCTTAGTCCGTGTCGGCGCTTCCTTATCCGTGTGAATGAGAAGGTCGGCTTATGTCCGTGTTAGCGCTTCCTTATCTCTGGTGAATGAGAAGGTCGAGTGCTTACGTATTAGCGCTTCCTTACTCCGCATGTAAGTTCCTTACTCCGTACGAGTTTCTTACTCCGTGCGAGTTTAAAGGATCGGATGGCTTACTCCGTACTAGCACATCCTTACTCCGCATGTAAGTTCCTTACACCGTACGAGTTTCTTACTCCGTGCGAGTTTAAAGGATCGGATGGCTTACTCCGTACTAGCACATCCTTACTCCGCATGAGTGAGTGGTCTGGATTCCTTACTCCGCATCTAGTTTCCTTACTCCGTGCGAATAAAGACTCGGGTCCTTATTCCGCATCAGTACTTCCTTATTCCGTATGTATAGGGGACTTGGTTATTTACCAAGTGTTTGACTACACTCACTCTCGTCCGGATCAGGATTTATGTATCCTGTCCTTAGCTTTGTTCTTACGAGTGTATCTTCGGATTAATAACATATCTTCTACAATGATTAAAGACAAAACACAAAAGATCTCAAATCAAATTACATAGGGCTTTATTAGCATTATCCAAATTCGTGCTTGATCCAACACAACTACTATAGCATGATCATTTACATTCCCATAAAGCTTAGAAACTACTAAGTGCTTCATCACATACTTCTTTGTGCAAGACATTGATCACAATGTTAACATAGCATCTAGTAAACCATGGTTAGTCTAATGCAACAACCAGTCATGAATTCAGTAGTCTCCTCACATATTTAGCAAAACTCACTCAGCGGAAGCCTCACCCTCTCACTCTCGGATCAGCATGTGAGATTGATTCAGGAACTACGAATGCACTGTTTAGTATACTCATGGTCAACCGAATCTTACCACAAACCCTGATCCAACAATGATTTTCAGTTCAACATAGATGATGAGAGATGGGATTGTCCTATTGAGAATCAGAATACACACTCTATCAATGTCTAACTTTCAACACAGTACATGTAGAGAGTTTGGAGCTGGATCATTCATATTGTTTGTGTGAGCTGTCCCCTTTTCTTTATAGATCACGCATTTTCAGTGCTAATTTATGAACCTTTTCATTTGGGCAGAGCTCAACACAATTTTCTTTTGGATATCAGATGATCAACAGTTTGGGCTCCAATTATTACTCTAAAAGAGATACAGCTGAAGGTAGTAGTGAGGACTCCCCCTAAGATAGGCAATTGATTTTAATATTTTTCTTTTTCCCATTTTCACCTTGCCTTTTCCCATTGAAAGGTATCGGATCTTTTTGAGTAATAGGATTTTTATGATTCTCAAGTTCTACAGTGTCAATCATCCTTAGAGCATTAAATCATTGAGGATCCTTCCGTGCAAGCCAACAGTACCATGAGATACTAGAATTCCTGCTAGTTAATGAGTGCAATTTTACACAAGTGATATTCACTCATAATGAAAACAACAGATAATGGGAATATCATATAATTGAAGTATGATGGAAATTGCACTCCCTTCACTCTAAACTTGAAGATTCATGACAGGTTGTTCAAAAGACTTATACCAGGTTCAGAGGTAGTATGTTTCATCCATTTGATTTCTCAATGCCCCGCAGTAGAAATGTATGAATCACACTTAGGCATTGCTAATATTCATAGAGAGATAAACAATTATTAACAGTGTCACACCTATGTTCGTGCTCAGGTATTAAAGTTGACATGAAACACAAGACTTGCAATAAGCATTATGAAGTTTAGTCTAGCATGCTAAGTTTTGTCAGAAGTTCATTTAACCTAGTTTCGTGTAGAGGTTTGGTGAATATGTCGGCAAGCTAGTCATCAGTGGATATATACTGAAGGGAAATGTCCTTCTTCAGCACATGGTCATGGATGAAGTGATGTCTGATCTCAATGTGCTTGGTTTTGGGATGCATAACAGGATTATTGGAAATTGCAATGGCGCTTGTGTTGTCATAGTATAGTGGCACCACCTTCAGGTTAAATCCATAGTCTAAAAGTTGACTGGTCATCTAAAGCAATTAAGCACAACAACTTCCTGCAGCAATATATTCCGCTTCAACTATTGAGGTTGAAACTGAATTCTGTTTCTCGTTGAACCAAGATACAAGTTTGTTGCCAAGCAATTGGCATGTTCCACTTGTGCTCTTCCTATCAATCCTGCAACCAACAAAGTCTGCATCTGAAAAGCCTCTCAGGTTGAATTCAGACTCCTTTGGGTACCAAAGTCCCAAATTTTCAGTTCCCTTGAGATACCGCATAATCCTTTTGACATGAGACATATGAGACTCCTTGGGATTTGCTTGGTATCTTGCACAGATGCATGTTGCGAACATTATATCAGGTCTGCTTGCTGTGAGATACAGCAAAGATCCAATCATGCTTCTGTATTCAGTGATATCCACTTCTTTGCCTGCTTCACCCATATCCAATTTGGCGCTTGTAGGAATGGGCATTTTCATGTGAGTCACATTAGTCATCTTGAATTTCTTCAGAATCTTCTTAGTGTATTTAGTTTGATTGATAAAGATCCCATCCTGCAACTGCTTGACCTCCAACCCAAGAAAGAATGAAAGTTCTCCCATCATACTCATTTCATATTCACTTTTCATCAACTGGGAGAATTCTTCACACTGCTTTTTATCCCTTGATCCGAATATAATGTCATCAACATAAATTTGAACAATCAAGGGTGATCCTTTTCCTTCTTTGAGAAATAGAGTGGGGTCAATTTTGCCTTTTCTGAACTTGTTTTTGATTATAAATTCTGAGAATGTATCATACCAAGCTCTGGGATCTTGTTTTAGTCCATATAGAGCCTTCTTCAGTTTGTACACTTTGTGTTCTTGGTTTGGCTCTAGAAATCCAGGGGGTTGTTCAACATAGACTTCTTCTTGGAGGTCTCCATTAAGGAATTCACTCTTGACATCCATTTGATAAACTTCCTTGAATGTTGCATATGCCAAAAACATACAGATGGCCTCTAATCTAGCAACTGGTGCAAAGGTTTCATCATAGTCAATTCTTTCTTCTTGTTTGTACCCTTTTGCTACTAGTCTGGCCTTGTTTCTGATTATAACCCCATCAGCATCAAGTTTATTTCTAAAGATCCATTTCATGCCAATGACTTGTTGTGATCTATGCCTGTTAACCAACTACCATACTTTCTGTCTCTTGAATTGATTGAGCTCTTCTTGCATTGTGTCAATCCAATAGTGATCCTGAATTGCATCATCAATTGCTTTTGGCTCCACTTATCATAAGAAACACATGTATAGATTCTCATGAAGTGTGGCAGCCCTTGTTTTGACTCGAGCATCAGGATCTCCTATTATTAGTTCAAGTGGGTGATCTTTTAACCTTCTCCTCGCCTTTGGAAGGTCTTCTCTTTCTTCATGTTGAATGCCCAACTTCTCTATGCCAGGCTCCTGGGTTGGTGGATATGCCAGTGACTGAACAGGTTGAATGGCAATGTCATGATCTTCTGTTGATTTTTGATTTGATTCTGCAGCAACTGGTTCAGTTCTTTGGTCTTCAAGTTTAGGTCTATCTACCACTGGTTTAGTTGTTATCGGATTATCTGTGTCTTGGTCTTGTACTATGATGGTATCTTGCACTTCATTTATATTTTGGTCTCCTTTCTGCATACCATGGTTAGTCTCATCAAATCAAACATGAACGGACCAACAGTTTTAGTCCTTCTATTAAACACATGATAAGCTTTGCTAATCATGGAGTATCCAACAAGATACCCATCATCTGACTTGGCATCAAACTTATTCAAGTAGTCCTTGCCATTGTTCAGAATATAGCAAGTACACCGAAGATTCTTAGGTGACCAATGTTTGGTCTCCTTCCCTTCCATAATTCATAGGGTGTTTTCATGGCTCATTTGTTAATTAAAGTTCTGTTTTGTACATAACAAGCAGTGGCAACAACTTCAGCCCATAAGGATTTTGGGAACTAAGCTCCTGTCAACATGGTTCTAGCTGCTTCAACTAAGGTCTTATTTTTTATTTCAGCGACTCCATTTTGTTGTGGAGTTCTAGGTGCTGAGAAATTATGCTGGATACCATGTTCAGTACAAAACTCTAACATTTCAGAAAATTCAAATTCCTTGCGATGATTGCTTCTAATGCATTTAATAGAGAGACTCTTAACATTAGATATCCAATTGAAGAGTTCAACAAGATTTTCAAATGTTTCAGTTTTGTTCCTGAGAAACATAACCCATGTATATCTGGTATAGTCATCCACTACAGCAAGGAAGTATCTAATAAAGACACATTTATTGGTCCACATAGGTCCATGTGCGAAGTTCAAGTGGTTGTGTGATTGAGGTTTTATCCACACTCTTAAAAGAGTGTTTCACCTGCTTACCCAGCTAATAATCCCTACAAGGGTGTTCCTTCTCATAAACATGCTTAGGTAAGCCCTCAACCAAATCAAGAGATGACAATTTAGACATAGTCTTAAAGTTCAAATGACCAAATCTCTTGTGCCATAACCAACTAATGTCAGGAGAAGCTTTGGACAGAAAGCAAATTGGTTCATTAGATTGAGCATTTCCAAAAACCAATTTATAGACATTGCCTTGTCAATGTCCATTTAGCTTTACTTCATTAGAGACAAGATCTATAACAGTACAGGTGTGTTTAGTGAACAATACTTCATAATCCTTGTCACACAATTGACTTATGCTCAACAAGTTATGTTTGAGACCTTGAACAACAAATACATTTTGGATTGAAACAGAACCATTAGAGAGAGTACCCTTACCAACAATCTTACCCTTTTTGTTATCCCCGAATGTGATAGATGAAGCTACAACCTCCCTTACTTCTCTCAACAGAGAGGCATCATTTGTCATGTGTACAGAACAGGCACTGTCAAGGTACCACTGGCTGGAATTGATCTTCCGTTTCCAGTGGCTACTTTTAGCTTCATGTACCTGTTCCTGCACAACAGACAACTAAGTCTTGGGGGCCCAAACGTGCTTGGGCTTTGGGTAAGTGAAAGCTGCATCTAACAATTTTGGTTTCCAATAAGTGGGAGATGATTTTACTTTCCATGCTAACTTATGTGATTCCTCATTAAATTTGTTAGCAACTTTGTTCTTTAGGCTCTCTTCAGATTCTCCTTCCTTATGGTAACTCTTGGCAGCTTTACTAGGCACAGGGTTAACATTATTTTTCACAGGTTTAGTAGTTAGGTTCTTTATTGAGGTAACCTGTGTGTGCCTGATTGCTTTCTTCTTCCTATCTGAACTATATAAGGTTGCAGATTTTTAGTGATATGTAATTGCTTAAGGCTAACCCTGATTTTTGTGGCAATCTCATTCTTAAGATACTCAGGGTAGAATCTGCACTGATAGGAAAGGTGTCCAACTTCACAGCAGATGGGACAGTTAACAGGAATGGGTTAGACATTTTGTCTCACAGATTTAGTTTGAGTGTTAAGAGGCTTCCTAGGTTTTCTCACATATCCTAGACCTGTCTTAACTCTCCCACCAGGGACAAACTTAGGCTTGGAGGAAATAGCCTTCTTTGGATGAGCCGGTCTCAAATGTAGCAATGAGTCTGCTTGAGTTTGTCTCTGACAAAACTACACCCTTACCCTTGCATTGGGATGTAGAGGACAGGTTGACTAAAGGTTTAGCTTTCGGTTCGACTATTCAATTACTACATCACTGTCCAGAGATGCAGTAGTACCCATATCTCTAAGTTCAGGTGTTACAGGTTTGGGTGGACAAGTAACAACCATTTGTATCTCCTTTCCACAATCAAGAAGCACACTGCCAGCAGGAAGAAAGCCAGCAAGACACTTGGTTTGCACAGGGTAAGTCTGGGCCTTGGCTATCTGGTCTTCAGAGAAACCTAGACCTAAGGCTAGACCTTTAACATCTGGAGTGGTCCTAAAGTGGGCTGCAATTTCAGTAGAATCTTGCCACTTTTTACTGATGTGTCTCTCTTTCTCCAGTTCAGCTTTGGCTTCAACTAGTTCCTTTTCAAGCCTATCGATGCCTTTATTAGCCATTATCAATTGTCTAGCTTTGTCCAAAAGATCATCGTGTGTGCTTCTCATCTCACTCACTTCAGCTCTTAGTCTTCTCTCTGTTCTCTCATAGTCATCTATAGAGTCTCTATATTCACATGAAAGCCTTTCCAATTTAGAGTAATATCTTTCTTTGTCAGCTTTCATAGGAAGAAATTGTTCCTCTATTTCTTTAAGAGCTCTATAGGTATCTTCATATTCAATGTAGAGCTGTTCATAAGTTCTTACCTTGAGGGGAGGTGAATGATCAGCCATGAAGCATATGAGACCTTTTTCTTTCTTCTCTTCATTAGAAGATTCTTCTTCCTCAGTTTCACTATTGAACTTGTTGGTGATAAGAGCCTTCTTTCTCTTGTCATCTTTTTCGCTTGAGGAGCCTTTGGTCTTCCTCTTCTCGCCTGCTGCCTCCTTTTTCTCCCTCTTGACTTATGTGATCAGCAGCGAAGTGGCCGAGCCGATTGCAGTGATAACATTGCAACTTCTCCTTATCCTTTCCCTTAGAGAAAGATGAGGATGACTGCCTTGTTTTCCTCCTGTAGTTCCCTATTCTCTTCAGCAGTTTCTTGATCAGAAATGCCACTTCTTCATCTGAGGCACTATCTGAAATAAGTTCTTCAGTTTCATCTTTTTCCTCTTCTGAAGATGGTTCCCTTGGTTCAGTAGCGGCCTTAAAGGCAACAGACTTCTCCTTTTTCTTGGAAGGATTCTCAAATGCCTCAAGTTCTTCCTTTTGCATTTCAAACATCTTGAGGTCCCTGTATAATGCTTCCAAGGCAAAGGTTTTCCATTCCTTCAGTTGACGAATGGCTGATGTCTTTATCAGCAGTCTCAAGGGTAAAGATCTCAGAAACTTGTCATTTTTGTCCTTCTGAGAGATCTCAATATTGTCGGTCTTCATTCGTTGAATCAGACCTATGAACCTTTTATAGATACTGTCCAGTGACTCCTTTGGTTCACACCTGAAGGCTTCATTCTCCTGCTTGAGCATGGAGATCTTGTTGCCCTGTATTTGTTCATCTCCTTCGTAGATGAGACATAGCTTGTCCCATACCTCCTTTGCTGTCTCTAGGTCCTGTACGTCCGTAAACATGTCATCATCGAGTGCAGAGAAAAGTATGGCTTTTGCCTTGAATCCAAGTTTTACTTTCCTCTGCTCCACCTTAGACCAACTATCTGGGTCCTTCGTCATTAACCGACCTCTCTGCATACTCTTTGGGGTGAAACGTCCATTCTTTATTGTTTCCCAAAGATAGGTGTCGAGCATGTCTAGGTTTGCTCTCATTCTCACCTTCCATTTGGAAAAGCGTGTGGGTGTGCACATAGGTACTTGAGAGGATGAGCTAGCCAGAACGTCGTAGAAGCCTTCTTGTTCTTTCTTGTTGCTGCTGGTACTCGGTTCTTCCTGCTCCTGGTCTCCGGTCGCTCCTTCTTCTGGAGCACGACTGGCTTCAAGTTCCTCAATAGGAACTAGAGCTTGCTCGGGAGCTAGAGCTGCACTGCTGGAATCCATGTCGGCCATTTAGGGATATCTACGGAGTTGTAGAACCGCTCTAATACCAATTGTAGGTCCCAAAGTGTGTCTAGAGGGGGGGTGAATAGACTTTCTTCGTGCGTGGAAGCTAGACTGTTGGCTGGTATGTGGTACTTCTAAGGATGACTCTACTAGAAGTATTTATGGAGAAAATGACAGTAGTAATTTGAGTGATAATGTGAGTTATGAACTATCAGACAAATCTAAGATGTAGTAAATGCTCCTTATTAAACAGATCTCAGATGTCATAAGAATGCACTATGATAGTTTGGATTGTGGGAAACAACATAGAGAGTAGACTAGACAATCGTGCTGAATCTTGGGTGAGCAAGAGAATAAGATGGATTGTAAAGGTTGATCTTGATCTTGGTTCAACGAGGCGCACAACACTTGAAAATTCTTATTCTCTCTCTTTTCGAATTATCGCTGAAGATTAATCCTGATCTGGGTTTTAATCCCTTTTTCTTGTATACTGTGTATTTAACACTTCTCCAAAACAAGACTAACTCCACTTTTTTTTTCTTTTTGTGTTAGAGTGATATATGTTTTAAGCTTAGATTGATGTGCGCCTAGTTGTCCATCCGACAAACTGACTTCCCGCCACTGGATATGCAAGATGTCAAGGGATGGGTTGATCTGCTCTGATTTGCAGATTTGTTGCCCATGCTGCGTAGTTGCATGCCCATACTTACGTAGTCGATCTTGGACGTTCATCTACGGAAAGTGGTTGATTGCAATTAATGCGGCATTAATTGCACTCCAGCTGCTCAAGATAGCGCAAGCTTACTGTACAAACCCTAGCTGAAGATATCGCTAAGTGCGTATGCTCTGGTTTTTGAGTATGTCTTGAAGGCGGGTGCCTCGTAGGTTTGACGACTCGAAGGTTTCAGTTATAGCCCATTGAGGTTGCGGAAGTTTACTTTAGGCTTTACTGTGTTGGTATCTGCGAGTCTACGACTCACATATCTTCGAGTCTTCGAGGCTAGAGTTCGAGTTAGATTAAGTCAGTTGTGTCACGCTATTAATTAACCGCCTGCGACTCTGTGAGTCTATGACTCTATGAGTCTGTGACTGTTTTAATGCCTTTTAGAGTGACTTCTTCGAAGTGCACTTAATCTACCCGTTGTTACAGCTGTGAGTCTTCGACCCTAGCTCTGTGGATCTATGACCCTCGGGTTTCTCAGTTTCTTTTACTTGACTAAGAGGTTCTTCGACTCTGCGAGTCTTCAACCTTGAAACTCTTCGACTTTATGAGTCAGTCTTTACATTTCTTCCTTAGTCTTTCGCAGTTGCGTGTGCACTGCGTTTCCATTTCTACGACTTTTCGACTCTAAGGCTATGACCCTTCAGCTGTAACTCTCTGCCTTTATGATCTTCGAGTCTGTGATATGTCTGACAAGTTCTTTAACATACCTGTATCCCTTGAGCCTACGACTCTACTTGCCTTGAGTCTACGACTCTATGACTCTCGAGTTACAGATTCATTTAAGTTGGTCAGTCTTTTTGGTTTCGACTCTTTGACCTTCGACCTACAAGTCTGCGAGTCCTGTTTTCTTAATATTGTTTTAAGGCTGTGACTCTACAACCCTTGAGTCTACGAGTCTAGCAGTACTTTAAGTTCTGTTAAGTGACATGAGCGTTCTAGGAACTCTACGGTTCTACAGGCTTCGAGTCTTCGGATTATTTAAGTTTAGTTACTGTTCTTTTATTCTTTAACTCTACGAGTCTTTGAATTGAATAGTCGCTACGATAACGCTCTCTTTTTCGTACCGCGACTCTACAACCTTCGACCTGGGATCTACGAGTCGCAGTGTGTTCTATCACAAATATGCTTCGAGTCTCCAGACCCTAAGAGTCTACAAGCCTCTCGCCAGTATGTCCTATGATAGTTTTACTTCTACGAACTACGACTTTTCGACCCTACGACCTTCGGATCTTCGAGTCTCAGGACTTAGACTATATTTTGGCAGCTTCATCAAAGCCTATATTTCCAACACAGGACATCAGCCACTGCCGTAGCAACAGCGGCATTAATAGCAACAGCAACAGCAGAAGTGTCGGGTGTGGGGACTTCGCGACGAAGGTAGTGCGGAAACAGCGAGGAGGTAACTTGGCCGAGATGGCCCCGTAACCTCGGATGGGTCCACGGGGACGCTGTGCTAGGAGGCTCGAGAGATGGAGGGTGCAACTATGGACCGAATCCGTGAGGACCTATCACTAAAGTTGACTTTGGGGGCATGGCTGTCAGCTGGGTCACCAACCGAACTGCCCTATTGTTCTGAGGTGGGAAGGAGGCGGAGAGCAGCAGAAGGTCGGTGTGCCATTATGGTCCCATCAGGTGTAAGATGGTGGAGATAGTAAGCCTGGGGGAAAGGGATATTGCCTGGTCCGTTGAAATGGGACAGAGGCAGACGCCGAAAGACGATGCTAAGAATCCGCCCAAAAGATTGGTTCTTTGGTCCGTTCTTCAGCAATCGGAAAAAAAATGTCCCCCAGTCCATCAGGAAACCCTCAAAGACTCCGTACATAGCCAAGAGTAGGCCATACAGGACAGAGTCCAGAGCTGTTGTGCGAGCCAGTAAGCACCGGCTCAGGATGGTCGCCATACATTTGTAGCGACCTTGGAAGGACTTCACCTTGTATTCCTTCCCCTTATATGTGCAGCCCATGGAAGCTGCCATCGTTTCTAGTTCGGGCGAGGATCACCGGGGGTAGATTGAGAGCAGCACGGAGGACATTGGGGGGTGATGACTATGGATTCACCCCGGACGTTGGAAAAGGATGGAATCGGTGGTGCAGCGGACCCGCCAGGTAGAACTCGAAATGTCATCGATAAGGAGATCGACAGGATTTGAGACCAGGTTCGGAATGTGGGAGACTTCCAGGAGTGGGCGTAGGTCCAAAAAACCATGCTTGGAGGATTGGAGACAGCGTTCCAATCAACCAGGATGGCCAGGATTAACACCGAAAAGAGAGGTCTTGGGTGCCATTGGAGGGGAATGCAGAGAGGGGAAAGGAGGCTAGGTCTTTGGAGATTGAAAGAGCGACGAGGGTTTAGGGATTTGAAAAATGTAAACTCGCGCTGCACATGAATATCCATTATATATAAAAGACGGAGTCCTGGGTTGCCAGCGGGTCTAGGGATTAAGCAAGATGAACAGTGAACCGCTTGACAGGCTAATGTCATTAGTCTTGATAGTGGGGCATCTCCGAATGCAGAGATGACGTGGAGGTAGCAGAATCAAGTATTTATGACAAATTGTTTTCCTTCTTTTGGAAGATTGCTTGTCTCGAGATTGGGATTTTAAATAGACCATCATTATTCCTCCTCAAAAACATGCGATATAGGATAAGACATTGTTTATTGCGATTTGAGAGTTCCAAGAGTCCAGGAGGAATGAAGCGACGATCATTCGGATTAAAAGATATCCGAGTTAAGAACATCCGAATGAAAAAGGACCGTGTCCGGAGAAATAGAGTGCTGTAAGAGAGAAGTAGATTCCTTTGCTGTCTTGAAGTCGAGAAGAACCGAAGTACCACAAGACTTCAAATCCAAGACTTCAGACAAGATATATCGTTGAAAATGCACAGGGAATCTAAACCTGTAGCTGCTTAAAGATAGACTAAAAAGAACACATAGCTTTACAGGTTGGGATTAGTATGGATGTAAATAGATATGGAAAATTAGCATAATCCGAACTAATGAAAAGCAAGACGTATGCATTGAAAATGAATGTGAGACACATACATACAAGTGAATGATCATTGATACTGAAATCAAAGCATACGTTAGATAAGAAACACATAAGTTCACATTGGTCAACATAGCGAAACCGTCATGCTGAACATCGTAGCTAAGATTAATTAACTGTATATGAGTTACTCAGATTAAGATTCATGAGTGAGAATGGAAGGAATAACACATGTCAATAGAAAGCAAATGATTATCCGATTAAGATGCGCAATTGAAGAAAGAAAAACATCCAAGCATGCCACAATTCTGATTCCACAATGCATGCCCAGTCAGATCCAGAAGTGAGAGTTTAGAGGGAGGTGCATCCGAGTCATATCAGGGATCATTACTAAAATAATAGATAGAACTTTTGCTCCCCCCTTTATATTGTGTGATCCTCTCAATGATAGACTCCCCTTCGGATAGACGACCAGGAAAGAGGTCACGAGACATATACGGGGGTATTACTGAAGTAATTAATAAAACATTTTCTCCCCCATAGATCATGCGATCCTCTCGATGGACATTTCCTGCTTATATTTAGATCTTGAGTAATTGCTATCTATCCGTGAAGAAACGCCACTTCAGAAGCTGATCAGATTGTAGTAGTGATTTTATCCACCAGGCAGTCCGAGCTAACCCATTTCATTTCTTCAACCAGACATG
Source organism: Taxillus chinensis (assembly GCA_023512835.1). Taxonomy (NCBI): domain Eukaryota; kingdom Viridiplantae; phylum Streptophyta; class Magnoliopsida; order Santalales; family Loranthaceae; genus Taxillus; species Taxillus chinensis. The sequence goes on along the minus strand of CM042092.1, from coordinate 43,588,667 downwards.
TTAATAGAGCAATCAATATGAAACAGCATTTGACATGTGGTGATGAATGAAGATTGGAATCATGAGATCCCAAATAGGTTATTCATATATCTTTAATTATGTTAGCTTAAACGGCTTCAGTCGGGAAACACAAGCATCCTCCCATATGAAAATATAAGAAATTTATCAGAAACATAATGCATGACACAAGATGATCAACATGAAATACAGTAAGTGTCTAACGCTCATCATGAAATGCATTGCATGTTCTGAACGAAATACTATTGGTATGTTAAATTAGAAACTATGCAGATAGGTCAAGCATACCTAATTTAAGGAAAAGCTCAGAAAATCTTGCATCAGGAAGGGGCTTAGTGAGTATGTCTGCGAGTTAATCATCCATAGCAACATGTTCGAGAGATATGTGCTTTTTGAGAACATGATCTCGGATGAAATGATATCTGACTTCAATGTGCTTTGTTTTTGGGTGCATAACAGGATTGTTGCTGATGGCAATCACACTGGTATTGTCGCAGTACAGTGGAACAGAGGTCATGTTAAACCCGTAGTCACTAAGTTGACTTTGCATCCAGAGAAGCTGTGCACAGCAAATTGCAGCAGCTATATATTCCGCCTCAGCAGTAGAGGTTTATATGGAATTCTGCTTCTTACTGAACCAAAAAATCAATCTATTTCCAAGGAACTAACAAGTATTGCTAGTGCTTTTCCTCACGATGCGACATCCGGCAAAATCAGCATCTGAATATCTAGATAAAGAGAAGTTGGACTCCTTTGGATACCAGAGTCCCAAATTCACTGTCCCTTTTAAATACCGCAATATCCATTTCACATGAAGCATGTGTGACTCTTTGGGATTTGCCTGATATCTTGCACAAATGCAAGTTGCAAACATTATATCCGGGCGACTTGCTTTAAGGTACGGCAATGATCCTATCATCCCTCTGTATTCAGTCACATTTACCGATTCTCCGTTAAGATCAGGATCTAACTTGGCACCGGGCCGGCATGGGAATCTCCACGAGGGTTGAGTTTTGCATTCCAAACTTCTTGATTAAGTCCCATGTTTACTTCGCTTGGTTGATAAATATTCCATCCTTCATTTGTTTAACCTCTATCCCAAGGAAGTAAGTTAATTCTCCCATCATGCTCATTTCAAGTTTGTCAGTTATAAACTTCGCAAACTCTTCACAAAGCTTCGGATTTGATGATCTGAAAATGATGTCATCCACATAGATTTGTACAATCAGAGAATGATCTTTCTCTTTCCGTAGAAATAGAGTGTTGTCTATCTTCCCTTTTCTGAAATTGTGTTCAAGCAAGAATTCGACAGTGTGTCATACCAGGCTCTTGGAGCTTGCTTTAATCCGTACAAAGCTTTCCGTAGTTTATATACCATATATTCGGATTGTGTTCAACAAAGCCCGGAGGTTGTTCAACATAGACCTCCTCCTGAAGATCTCTATTTAGAAAAGCACTCTTGACGTCCATTTGATAAACTATAAAGTTTTCATATGAAGCATACGCCAGGAACATTCAGATCACCTCAAGTCTAGCTACTAGAGTAAAGGTTTCGTCATAATCAATGCCTTCTTCTTGCCGATATCCTTTGGCTACCAGTCGTGCTTTGTTCTGGATTACTATTCCATTAGTATCCAATTTATTTTAGAAAACCCATTTGACTCTTATGACTTGTTGCAATCTTGGCCCTAGTACTAACGTCCACACATCGTTCCTCTTGAATTGATTAAGCTCTTCTTGCATAGCGTCTATCCAGTATGAGTCTTGAAGGGCTTCATCCACGACCTTTGGCTCTATCTGAGATAGGAAACACGAGTAGAGGCACAAGTTAGAGGTGGCTGCCCTCGTTCTTACTGTTGGTCCCTTGGAGCCTAGAGGGGGGTGAATAGGCTCTTATCGAAACTCTTTTCTAACTCTTTGGCACAACACTTATCTGGTTAAGAGATAAAATCAATGCGGAAGATAACCAGATAGTGGAAGTATTTTATTTTATTATCAGTATGATAACTACAACAAAATGGAAGCAGACTAAAGCTTGAAAGCTTTTAGACCTACATAACAACTCTTTAACACTCTGTCTACAAGTACTCACACGCTAGCCTCTATGATCTCATTGAGCTTTGGTACATACACAAAACTATTACATGTTCACTTATTTACTTTAATAAAGTGTAGAACTCTTGCTATTTATAGCGACATCCACAAGAGACAACCTTGGAACTTGTTGTTCCGGACATTGTGCACATTTACTGTCTCTCGGAAATCTCTCTGCCTCAATTGCTGCGGATGTGGTCTTCAAGATCTTGGGTTTGCAACGCATAAGAGTCTTTGTAAGTTCCCAAGTGTAGTTAAAGTTGTGTCCACATATCCGGATGATCCACGTGTAAGATGCTTTAGGTTCTCAACAAGTTTGTCTTACATCGAGAAGCAGCGAGCTGGTGACTTTGAATACGAAGAGATAAGTTGAAGTAGTGTCTTCTTGAATCCAGTGTAAGGTTCCTTACTTCGTGCTTAAACTAAGCTCGGATCCTTACTCCGTAATACCGATTGCTTACTCCGTATCAATTTGGCCTGGAATCCTTATTCCGTGTAAGCGCTTCCTTACTCCGTACGAAAGAGAAGGTCAGAGTGCTTACTCCGCATCAACGCTTCCTTACTCCGCATCTAGTTTCCTTACTCCGCATGAGTTAAAGGAACGGATGGCTTACTCCGTATCAGCACATCCCTACTCCGCATGAGTGAGTGGTTTGGATTCCTTACTCCACATCTAGTTTTCTTACTCCGTGCGAATAAAGACTCAAGTCTTTATTCCGTAGAAGTACTTCCTTACTCTGCATGTATGGAAGACTCGGATTCCTTACTCTGTGTCTTCTTTACTTTAGTCCGGTTGAGTGGAAGACTTAACTTTTTAACTCCGTGACGAGTCTCTTACTCCGTGTGACTTTGTAAACTAAGATTCTTACTCCGCATCTTATTTGACTTAGTCCATTTAAAGTATTAGGTGCGGATTTCTTAGTCCGTAGCTTTTAGGTTCTTAGTCCGCATGAATGATCCTTAGTCCGTATGAAGTAGAGACTTGGTTATATACCAAGTGTTTGACGACTCTCATCCTCACCTGGATCAGGATTATGTATCCTATCCTTAGCTTTGCTCTCACGAGTGTAGATCCGGATGAAGATCATATCTTCTGCAATGACTTAAGACAAAACAACAAAGGTCTCAAATCAAATTATATAAGGCTTTATCAAGATTATCCAAATTCTGGGCTTGATCCAACAATCTCCCCCAATTATGGATATGCCCAAACCCTTTGTAATCTAATCGGGTAAGCAACGCAAAAAGATAACATACAAAATAGAAATCACCTCCATTTTCATTAACCAGCAACAAAGTACAATTCAGTCTTTATACAAAATTTTTATTAACGTACATAAGGCTTACTATACTTGAAGATCATCGTTGCCGCCTTCTCTCTAAGCTCCGTTGTCTACTTCATTGTGTAGGCTTGGATGTTGTTCCAGTTTTTATCCACCTTGACAATAGATTTGATGAAGAAACAGACAAAGGCTCCGCAACTATCTCCATCGGGCTATTGTGGCACTAGCTTCTTGCCCCGGATCATCGTCTTCAGCTTTTCAGTTGGACCCAACGAAGTCAGGCCCCTTTCTTCATAAAGCCCCGATTGCTTTACGGCTTCCGTCAGATGAATACACAGTGGCTCAAATTGATTCCTACTAACATTATGCTCCATAATTTGATGAGAATCAATTAGGATCAGCTGCTTGGACAGAATCATAAAGACAACCAGCATGAAGTGCGGCGTTATGACCCAGTATGAAATGAGGACAGATTGAAGAGTCTTCCAGGGAGTACTATCCTCAGCAGTTCCATTAATGAAGGTCTAAATGTCGACTATATCTAAAAGATACCCTTCATTCCAACAAGGCAAGATATCAAACATGTGTCTGTCCTTGTATAGGGACGAAAACAGCCTCATCTCCATCTTAACTGCCCGAGAGAAGTTGTCTATGTCTTTTGTGGTGAGCAGACCTGTCTTAAAACGAAGTCCTTATGTCTTGAGAAGAGAAGGGGTACAACTCAGATAGACATCTTCGCTCAGCATTTGACGCAGCATACCTGGCCATAGCATTAAAAACACTTCCATCCTCATCAAGAGGATCAAGATCCGCGTATGATGGGAGGAAGGTGTCAGCCGCTGTAGATGGAGAGGTCGAAGGAGGAGCTGCACTTGAAGAGCTGGGCTGAGAGAAGCAGCTGCGTTTGGGGATGGTAACTCCCGAAAGTAGTGAGGATGCAGACCACTTTTCAACATGAGTTGGGGAGGTGCAGGAGGATCAGATGACACTTTCTCCCCCGGTTGGGCAGATTGGCGAGGTACGGGAGGAGGACGAGCCATCGTGTGGGCCAAGTCCACAAAAGAGGTAGACAGAGAATGGACGGACAAGGTGACAAGGTCTATCTTTTGCTCGATGGAGGTGGAAGAGTCGGTTAAGGCGGAGAGGAGTTGGGCACCGAGGGCATCAAACTTAGCGGCGATGGCAGAAATTTGGGCGGTTTGGGCTTGGGCGTGACAGTCCAGCTAAGCAGACAGCACAACATCAGAGTGAATCGTGCCAAATGAGGCACGTCCAAGCGCCAACTCTAGAGCTTTGGAGGACTCCCTGGCAGGAATAGGTGCAGGTGTGCGCTGGGCAGAGGAGTCAGCAGCAGTAGCAGAGGGGGCATCCGGAGCATCAGAGGCTTCCAGAGCAGCAGAGCCACTTTGACCAGAGAGATCAACAATAGGGATAGCAGCTGCAGGAGAGGCGGACCGAGCATCAGCAGGGGAGGGAACCCATGCGTCATGGGCCTTTTCGGAGGAGATAGCTTAGGGAACGTCTGAAATGTGAGCAAGCGTAAGAAAGCCATGGTCCAGATTCCAGACGATCATAGCCTCCGGGGTGTGGGTGTGTTTGGCATAAAACACCATGATATCGTTTGTCGGGGATGGAGGCAGTGCAGGCGAGGCTAAAACGGAACCATAGGTCCGTTAAGGTGTCAGCGGAGAGATGGTTGAGGTAGTCTCGGGGTTGAGGTAGGGGAGGCAAAGGAGCTTCTGGAAGAGATTCTGAGACATCAGCGACGGCAGTGGCAACTGTAGTATCAACTGCGGCATCAACAAAGCGGAAGTGGAAGGAGTGGGGACATCCGCAACGGAGGGTGCTAGGGAAACAGCCTTAGGTAAACTGGGCTGAGAAGGTCCCGTAACCTCAGAGGGGTCAACACGGACGCTGTGCTGGGAGGCTCGAGAGATGGAAGGGGCAGCAACGGACCAAATCCGGGGGGACCGGTGAGCAGAGCTGACTTCGGGGGCACGACTGTCGGAGGGGTCACCAATCGAGCTACCCTATTATTCCGAGGCAAGAAGAAGGCGAAGAGCAGTAGATGGACGGCGGGCCATCATGTTCCTATCAGGCGTAAGGTGGCGAAGATAATAAGCCTGAGGGAAAGGAATAGCATCATATCGGGCAAAATGGGCCGGATGTAGATGCCAGGAAGACACCGCTGAGTATCCTCCCGAAAGAATGGCTCTTTGGACCGTTCTTTAGCAGTCGGAACAAGAATGTCCCCCAGTCCATAGGGAGACCCTCAAAGACTCCATACATAGCCAATAGAAGGTCGTACGGGACAGAGTCTAGAGCAGTTGTACGAGCCAAGAGACATCGGCTCAGTATGGTCGCCATACATCGGTAGCGACCTTGGAAAGACTTCATTTTTTACTCCTTCCTTTTATAGGAGCAACCCATGGAAGCAGCCATTGTCTTAGCATCCGGGTGTTGAGGATCACCAGGAGGTAGATTGAGAGCGATGCGGAGGATTGCAGGGGTGATCAATATGGATTCACCGCGGACGTAGGAGATAATGGAGTCAGTGGTGCAGCGGATCCGTTGGTAGAACTCAAGAATGTCTTCAATAAGAAGATCGACAGGATTGGAGATCAGGTTCAGGATGTCAGAGGCTTCCAGGAGTGGGCAGAGTTCCAGAAACCAAGCCGGAGGATCGGTGACAACGCCCCAATCAACTAGATGGCCGAGATTAATGCCGGAAAGAGAAGTTTTGGGTGCCATGTAATGACCCATGTGGAGTTAGTCACGGTTTTGCCTTTTGAGTGGCAATTTTCTAGTTTTTGGGGAACTTCTACTCATGAACTTCAGCCAAATCATTTTATTTACCAAATAGGGAACTTTTGACGAAAGAAGGCAGCCTAGGGAGGCAGAAATAGAGTGCACGTGATATGGGGCATTATGACGTGCAAGGTTTTTATTGCATGCCTGCCTTCTACATGATTCAAGGAAGCTTGGGGTAGAATTTCACATCATTTGGAGCTACACGTCATATGGGGATATGACGTGCATTATGGCGTGTAGCCATATTTTTGCACCATCACCTTAGTTTTTTTTATTCTAGTAATCTTTTCCCAAAGGACCATGTTTGAATTGTGGGTATTTTGTCTTGTGTGGATGCGGGAAGGTTGTAGATGTTGGGATTCACTTAATCAAAACTACGTCATTTTGATGTTATGATGTCTATAAAGAGGTGGAGGTCTCTTAGGTTTAGGGTTCTTCTTTTGGTTAGCCACTGCAGCCGTCAGAAGAGAGAGAGAGAGAGAGAGAGAGAGAGAGAGAGAGAGAGAAGGAGAGCTCCTGGTTGCCACTGGAGTATCTGGCGTGGGTGGACGGCATCTAGCGTGGGAGGATCTTCCAGAGGTAGGGGTTCTGTCTCTTCTAGTACCCATTCTGGGGTTAGACCCTGTGGTGGATAATCTGTCGAGTATTAACGTTGTTGTTATAATATATATATATATATATATATATATATATATATATATGTAAATTCATATAGGTGTGACTCCCTATATGAATGTTGGCCTTAAATGGCATGTTTGATGTTATTTCCTATGTGGATGTTTGCTATCCTGTGCAAGTATGCACGCATGTTAAGTGTTTGATATTATGCCTGTGAGGCCATGCATGTTAAGTGTTTGATATTATGCCTGTGAGGCCACACATGTTATGTGTTTGATAATATGCCTGAGTGACTATGCATGTCATGTGTCTGAGATTATGCCTATGTGGCTATGCATGCTATGTGTTTGATTTTATGGCCCGTGTGGCTGAGTTTGAGAACCCGTGATTATGCGCATGCCATGTGTTTGATTCTATGCATGTGTGGCAGAAATGTATGTTATGTGTTTGATTGTATGATTGTTAGCCTGAGAGGCTGTGGGAACCATTTTCCTGAGAGGCGGTTAAACTATTTTCCTGAGAGGCGGTTAAACATTTGCTTGAGAGGCGGTTAAACATTTGCCTGAGAGGTGGTTAAATATTTGCCCGAGAGGCAGTTAAAATGTTAGCCTGGAAGGCTGTGAACTTGGTAGCCTGTGAGGCTATGGAGCCAGTGTGGCTGAGGCTGTGGTTGCACCCATTTGAGTGGTGTGCTTTACTTGTATTTACTACTGCCACGACACTGCACTAGTAAACGTTCTTATGTAGTGGTTAGGTGCATGGGATGGGTTGGGGAGACTTGATCCCTACCTGAACCGTGGTTGCTCACCCCTCCTACTGTGTTCTGTTTTTCTCAGGGACCTACAGGCGTTAGGTGGGAACGCCAAGGTGGACAACAGTTCTGTTTGTGGTTTTGATTAATGTTATTTGTATTATTGTTTTTGAAAGGCTTTGTACCCCAGTGGGGAGATATTGTAAAGTGGATTTTATTGTAATAAAGGCATGTGGATTTGTCAACGTTTATCCTAATTTGAATTTAATAAATTTATGATTTTGCCTTTTCGAATAACGGATTGTGTAGTGTATGATGTCCTGTATGGGAGTATTGTATCCTATCCCCTTCTCCACCCCGTGGGTAAAGGGGGAGTCACGGACCGGTTTCCTCGGGTTGGAAATTCGGGGCGTGACATGCCATTTGAGAGAAAGATTGAGAGGAGAAGGAGGAGAGGTCTTGGGGATTGAAGGAGCGACGAGGGTTTTAGGGATTTGGAAAATGTAAACTTGCGCTGCGCAGGAATGTCCAGGATATATAAGACCTAGTCCGTAATTGTCAGCGGGTCTAGGGATTAAGCGAGTGGAACAGTGAACCGCTTGATAGGCTAATGTCATTAGTCTTGATAGCGGTGCGCCTCCAGATATAGAGATGATGTGGAGACGACATGACCAGGGAATGATAATAGCTATTTGCCTTCTTTGGGAAGTGTGTGCATCCCGAGACATGCATTTAATGGACCATCATTATTCCTCCTCAAAAGCACGCGATATAGAATAATACATGAATTATCGCTATTTGAGAGTTCCAAGAGTCAGGAGGAATGAACCGATGACCATCCGGAGTATACAATATCCGAGATAAGATCATCCGGATAAAAAGTAAACCGTGTCCGGAGAAACAGAGTGTTGTAAGAGAGAAGTAGATTCCTTTGCTGTCGTGAAGTCTAAGAGAAGAGAAGTACTACAACACTTCAAATCCGAGACTATAGACAAGATATATCGATAAAGTTGCAAAGAGAATCTGAACCTGTAACTTCGCGAAAATAAACTAAAAGAACAGGAAGCTCTACAGGAAGGAATTAGTACGAGATATGAACAAATAGTCTATTGAAGAGCAACGTAATCCGAACTAATGAGAACCAAAACTTAATGCATTGAAAAGGAATGTAATAGACACAAACATACAAGAGAATGATCATTGTTACTGAATCAAGGCATATGTCAGATAATAAACACACAAGTTCATATTGGTCAACATAGCGAAACCTTCCTACTGAACGACGTAGCTAAGATTAATTAAAAATCATATGATTTGTCCAAATTAGGATTCATGAGTGAAACTAAAGAAATGAACACATGTCAAAAGCAAGCAAATGATTATCCGATTAAAATGCACGATTGAAGAAAGAAAAACATCCAATCATGCCACAATTCTGATTCAACAATGCATGTCCAGTTAGATCCGGAAGTGAGAGTTTAGAGGAAAGAGCATCCGAGACATATTAGGGGGTCATTACAGAGGTAATAGATAGCTATTGCTCCCCCTTTGATCATGCGATCCTCTCAGTGATAGACTCCCCTCGAATATACAGCTAGGAAAGAGGTCACGAGACATATACGGGGGTATTACTTGGATAATAAATAAAGCATTTTCTCCCCCGTAGATCATGCGATCCTCTCGATGGTCATTTCTTGTTTAAAGAATTTAGATCATGAGACAGCGTTGTTTACCCATTAGGAAACTACACTTCAGAAGCTAATCGACTGTGGATGTGAGTACATCCACCAGGCATTCCAAGCTAACCCATTTCATTTCTTCAACCATACAAGTTAATAGAGCAATTAATATGAAACAACATTTGTCATGTGGTGATGAGTGGAGATTAAAATTATGAAATCCTAAAGAGGTTATTTATATACATTTTAATTATGTTGGCTTAAACAACTTCAGTCGGGAAACGCAAGCATCCTCCCAGTATGAACATATGAGAAAATTATCAGAAACAAAATGCATGACACAAGTAAAAATAATTAGCATGAGAAACAGTTGGTGTCAAATGTGCATTATAAATGCGATGCATGTTCTGAAAGAAGTACTGTTGGAATTATAAAGTAGAAACTATGCGAGATAGATCAAGCATACCTAATTTAAGGAGAAGTTCGAGAAAATCTTGCATCAGGTAGGGGCTTGGTGAGTATGTCTGCGAGTTGATCATCCGTAGCAACATGTTCGAGAGATATGTGCTTTTTAAGAACACGATCTCGGATGAAGTGATACCTGACTTCAATGTGCTTGGTCTTTGGGTGCATCACAGGATTGTTGCTGATGGCAATGACACTAGTGTTATCGCAGTACAGATGAATAGATGTCATGTTGAAACCGTAGTCAGTAAGTTGACTTTGCATCCAGAGTAGCTGAGCGCAGCAACTCCCAACAGCTATATATTTTGCCTCAGCAGTAGAAGTAGATACGGAATTCTGCTTCTTACTGAACCATGAAATCAATCTGTTTCCTAGAAACTTACAAGTACTGCTAGTGCTCTTCCTGTCGATGCGACATCCGGCAAAATCAGCATCTGAATAACCGAATAAGGAGAAGTTGGACTCCTTTGGGTACCAAAGTCCCAAATTCACTGTCCCTTTTAAATATCGCAATATCCGTTTCAGATGAAGCATGTGTGACTCTTTGGGATTCGCCTGATATCTTGCGCAAATGCAAGTTTTAAACATTATATCTGGGCGACTTGCAGTAAGGTACAACAATGATCCAATCATTCCTCTGTATTCGGTTACATTTACAGATTCGCCGTCAAGATCAGGATCTAACTTGGCACTAATGGGCATGGGAGTTTGTACGGGAGATGAGTTACGCATTCCGAACTTCTTGATTAAGTCTCGTGTGTACTTCGCTTGGTTGATGACGATTCCAAGGAAATACGTTAGTTCTCCCATCATGCTCATTTCAGATTTGCCGGTCATCAACTTTGCAAATTCTTCACAAAGCTTTGGATTGGACGATCCAAAAATGATGCCATCCACATAGATTTGTACGATGAGTGAATTATCTTTCCCTATGACTTGTTGACATCTCGGCCTTGGTACTAACGTCCACACTTCATTCTTTTTGAACCGATTAAGCTCATCTTGCATAGCTTCAATCCAAAGTCTTGAAGGGCTTCTTCCACAACCTTCGGCTCTATTTGTGATGGAAAACACGAGTAGAGGCATAGATTGGAAGTGGCAGCCCTGGTTCGTACTCCAACATAGGATCACCAATCACTTGATCCGATGGGTGGGTCCGAGTCTACCTATAGTTTTGCGCAAGAGGTGGTGAGTAATTATTGATTTGAAGCTCGCGCGATTGGGTGGATCTTGTATATCGGTTGGTTGAGCTTCTTCCGGACCATTCGTATCCGTAAGATGAATAGTTCCTGAAGTACTTGGAAGTTCTTCAAGCATTGTTGCTTTCAGTATTAACCGGTCCGGACGGATTTGAAGGTTCTCCAGAGTTATGGATGTCCGTAATAGTTTGTCCGGAGATAGGTGGAAGTCCTTGGTCTGAGTCTTCTGAAGCATCATCAGTAGCATTTCTTCTTACTTCACCAGTGCTTGTTGATTAGTCAATAACAGTAGTAGGAACATGTCTGAACTGAGAGTAGTCGATTATATTTGTATGATCCTGCATAATAGAATTTGAAGATCCTACATTTGACCAGTCAAGGTTAGATTCATCAAAATTAACATGGATAGATTCTTCAACAGTTAGACGCTTTCTATTGAAAATACGATAAGCCTTGCTGTGTAAAGAGTATCCGACAAAGATCCCATCATCGGATTTTGGCTCAAATTTACTCCAGGCCTCTTTGCCGTTATTTAACACGTAGCAAGCACACCCAAAAGCTTTGAAATGAGAGATTGATGGCTTTTTTCCTCTCCACATCTTGTAGGGTGTTTTCATGGTAACCTTATTGATAAGAGTTCTGTTCTGAACATAGCATGCAGTTGACATAGCTTCAGTTCATAGCCGAGAGGAAGCTTTGCCCCTGCTAACATGGATCTACCGGCTTCGACTAGGGTGCGATTCTTACACTCAAGCAACTCCATTTTGTTGTGGAGTTCGGGCGCAGAGAAGTCGTCTTGAATGCCCTGTTCGGAACAATATGATCTCATATCGGAAAAATCAAACTTCGTACCATGATCACTCCTAATGCACTTAATGCTTAGTCCTTGTGAATTGCTTATCCAGTTGAAGAGGTCTACTAGATGTTCAAAGGTTTGATCCTTTGATTTCAGGAACATCACCCATGTATACCTGGTGAAGTCATCGATAACCACAAGGGTATATCTCGCACCAGCTAGTGAAGCGACAGAAATGGGACCACAAAGGTCCATATGAAGAAGTTGTAAGGGAGCAGTTATTAAATTAACCGATTTGCTCTTAAAACTATGTTTGGAATGTTTGCCAAGTTGATATTCTCGATAGAGAGAGTCTCTAGAGTATTTGTGTTTGGGCAGACCGTTCACTAAGTCAAGCGATGCTAGTTTAGACATAGTCTTAAAATTTAAATGAGCGCAACGCTTGTGCCAAAGCCAACTTTCTTCATCTGATGCTTTAGTGAGGAAGCATACAGGGTCAAAAGAATTATTTCTTAAGACCACTGAATATATGTCCCCATCTCTTAATCCGGATAACTTAACATCTCCGGACAGGTTTTCCCTCACTGTGCAAGTGTTGGACATAAAAGAGATAGTAAATCCTTTGTCACATAAATTACTGACACTCAACAGATTATGTTTCAAACCTTCAACTAGTGCAACTTTAGTGATTGATACACAGCCGTTGGTTAAAGTGCCATACCCCACAGTCTTACCTTTGCTATTGTCCCCATATGATACGGATGGGCCTCGTTTGTCAGTAACATCAACGAGCAGAGACTGATCACCCGTCATATGTCCGGAGCATCCACTATTGAGGATCCACTTGCTTTGATTGATCTTTAACTTCAAGTGATCCGGCAATGCAATCCAGAGATGCTCCTGTAAGACAACAGTTTACACTTTTGGTGCCCAAACTTGTTTCGGGCGGTTAGAAGAAACAGCAGTGGTGTTAATAGTTCCGGATTTAACTGTGTTAGGAATTTTAGCTTTACAGGTTGACTTTATTTTGTTAGATTCAGCTGCTTCTTTTACTTGGGTTTTCTTGGGAGAGACACTCCTTTGAGATTTAGATTTTGATTTGCTCAAAGAACCTTTTTGATAAACTGATCTTTATTAGTATGAATTTGATTACAAAGCCAACTATCAGATAAGCTCCAGCATTCATAGTGATAATGACCTATTTCTCTACAGATGGAACAGACACTATGATGCGGAGTGGTAACAGGGGAAACAGGTTTCTCAGGTTTAACAGATTTTCTACTCTGTTCCCTATGACCTAATCCTTTGCGATTGGGTGACGCGTAGTTGGCCCTAGATGCGCCAGCCTTGGTCTTTTCCTTTTCTTTCTGGGTGTTACAATTTCGGCTTTAACTGCAGCAACCTTCCCTTCATCGTTAGATACGGGTGCTACTGCTTCGGGAACTGCAATAACAGCCTTTATTCCACAATCATAGACTATGGTGCCACTTGAAATGAAACCATCCAATGGTTTAGACGTACTAACAGGGTAAAGGTTGGTTAGTTTCGGAATGAAATACGGAGGACACTCAATAGTTTGTGTGGAGGTCGATGGTTCGGAGCCTAGGCCAGGTTTGACTCGGATGTTGTCTGGATCAGTCCTAAAAGTAGAGGCTATTTCCCCGGATTTTAGCCACTTACGAATTATTTCCTTTTCCTATTCCAGTTCATTTTCTAGTCATTTCACAATAACTTTTAGGCTAGTTAGGTTGGTATTTAGCAAGTGATTTTCAGCTCTTAGATCATGATACCAAGCCTCTTTACCCCTGAAGTCAGTTATGTCCTTTTCTAATCTAGCAACAGTAATCTAAAGACGTTTGTTCTGACTTTCCATATCTTTGTACATTTGAGTAATTATTAGTCTCTCATTCTTTTCATAATCACGTTCAGTAACAAGAGATTCTAATTTACTCATAAGCTCAGAGATTGAAGGTACCTCAGTATTTGCCATGAGGCAGACGTTCGGCTTAAGTGTTGGCTCATCATCCGAGGATTCCTCCTCTTCTCCTGAGCCACTGACGTACTTTGTGACAAACGCCTTCCTCTTGTTCTTGTTGTTGTCTGAGGTGGAGCGGTGAGGAGTAACCTTGTCACTTTTCTCGGCCACTTTAGATTTCAATTTACAGTCCTTGTCCTAGTAACCGGGTTTCCCACATTTAAAGCATTCGTGGGAACTGGACTCCGATCGCTCCTTCCTTCGGAATGATGATGAGGAGCCTCTTCTAAATCCTTTTTTGCTTTTCTGCAGGAATCGCTCGAAGGATTTGACGAGAAGAGCTATTTCCTCTTCAGCGTCAGAGTTAGAATTCTCAGACTCTTCAGTATCATCATTCCTCAGTATGCTAATACATTACGTAGCTTTAAAAGCTACCCCCTTTTCTTTCTGAGCTATTTTCTCGTCTCGGTCAGAGTATTTAAACCTGAACTCGTGAGTCCGTAGCTCTCCGTATAGTTCTTCAAGGGGAACATACTGCCAGTTCTTGTCGGATTGCATCTGGAGTTGCTTGGAGTAGTAGGGATCCGGCAAGGAGCGAAAAAACTTGTTATTGATTTGAGATTGAGAATAATGCTCATTGATAGCTTTTAGCTCAAGGATGAGCTTGCCGAATCTCCGATAGATGCTCTCGATAGATTTGCCAGGTTTGTGATTGAAACTCTCAAAGTTCTGTCCGAGAGTACGAGATAACATTCTGCATTTGGGACTGACTTCCCTCATAGAGGATTGTCGGTTTATCATAAACGACTTTCACCGTCCTGCAGCCCTGGACATCCGTGAAAGCTTCAGAGTCCAATGACGATGTAACATATGCCAGAGCCTTTTCGTTAGCACACTGCCAGGCTCTTTCATCATTGGTGAGTTCAGCATTAGTCTTTGGTTTTCTAACTCCATGTTCTCCGATTGTCGTTGGAGTGGGTATCTCCTGATGAAGACACGACCACATGAGATGATCATGGCAAACCATGAACATCCTCAAGCGAGCTTTCTACCGGGAGAAAAGCTCAGGTGTGAACTTTGGTGGCTTTGTCAGAGTGAAACCAGAACTTCGTGGTTGTGAAGTAGCGGCAACAGCAAGTTGAGGTGGATCGACATTTTCACTGCTGCTACGATTGGGGAGGGGCTCTTGTGCACCTTCGGAGTTGAGGCAAGTGTTGAATAGCATCCTTGCTTTCTTCGGCCATTAATAAGAGAGAAAGACTGGGATCTCTACTTTGAACAGATAGAACTTGCTTTGATACCACTTGTTGGTCCCTTGGAGACTAGAGGGGGGTGAATAGGCTCTTATCGAAACTCTTTTCTAACTCTTTGGCACAACACTTATCTAGTTAAGAGATAAAATCAATGCGGAATATAACCAGAAAATGGAAGTATTTTGTTTTATTATCAGTATGATAACTACAACAAAATGGAAGCAGACTAAAGCTTGAAAGCTTTTAGACCTACTTAACAACTCTTTAACACTCTGTTTACAAGTACTCACACGCTAGCCTCTATGATCTCAATGAGCATTGGTACATACACAAAACTATTACACGTTCACTTATTTACTTTAATAAAGTGTAGAATTGCTATTTATAGCGACATCCACAAGAGACAACCTTTGAACTTGTTGTTCCGGACATTGTGCACATTTACTGTCTCTCGGAAATCTCTCTACCTCAATTGTTGTGAATGTGGTCTTCAAGATCTTGGGTTTGCAACGCATAAGAGTCTTTGTAAGTTCCCAAGTGTAGTTAAAGTTATGTCCACATATCCAGATGATCCACGTGTAAGATGCTTTAGGTTCTCAATAAGTTTGTCTTACATCGGGAAGCAGCGAGCTGGTGACTTTGAATACGAAGAGATAAGTTGAAGTAGTGTCTTCTTGAATCCAGTGTAAGGTTCCTTACTCCGTGCTTAAACTAAGCTCGGATCCTTACTCCGTAATACTGATTGCTTACAACGTATCAATTTGCTACTGGAATCCTTATTCCGTGTAAGCACTTCCTTACTCCGTATGAAAGAGAAGGTCGGAGTGTTTACTCCGCATCAGCGCTTCCTTACTCCGCATCAGCGCTTCCTTACTCCGCATCAGCGCTTCCTTACTCCACATCTAGTTTCCTTACTCCGCATGAGTTAAAGGAACGGATGGCTTACTCCGTATCAGCACATCCTTACTCCACATGAGTGAGTGGTTCGGATTCCTTAGCTTTGCTCTCACGAGTGTAGATCCGGATGAAGATCATATCTTCTGCAATGACTTAAGACAAAACAACAAAGGACTCAAATCAAATTACATAGGGCTTTATCAGCGTTATCCAAAATATGGGCTTGATCCAACACTTACTCCAACAGTAGGATCACTGATCACTTGTTCTGATGGGTGGTTCCAAGTTCATGGTAGGGTTGGATCAAGCCCAGAATTTGGATAATGCGAATAAAACCCTATGTAATTTCATCTGAGACTGTCACACCCCGGATTTCCAACCCGAGGAAACCGGTACGTGACTCCTCTTTTACCCACACGGAGGGCAAAGGGGGTCAGGATACAAACCCCGAATATAACATTTTAAACATCCACAACACATTCAAGAAAGTAATGTTCATAAAAGCAATCCACAATCCAATCCAGTCTTTATTACAAATAAATCCTCTTTTCAATACATCCCCCTGGGGGTTACATCAACTCCCATAAAATAACATAAATGAAAGGCAAGTAAAGTAAATAAGGTCTTCCACCTTGGGGTCCCACCTAACGCCCGTATGTTCCTGAAAGAAGACACAACTTAGAGGGAGGGGTGAGTAACCACGGCTCGGTAGGGATCATGTCTCCCCAACCCATCCCATGCTCCTAGCGTCTCTATGAGGGTGTGTACAGGTGCAGTGTAGTGACAATAAGATATAAACAAGTTGTATTCCACAATCACACGGCATACACATATCCACAGCCATATAGGCTAACATATCCACAGCCACTCGGGCTTAGCCACACGGGCTAACATATCCACAGCCACTCAGGCTTAGCCACACGGGCTAACATATCCACGACCACTCAGGCTTAGCCACACGGGCTAACATACCCACAGCCATATAGACTTAGCCACATGGGCTAACAATTCCAATCCTGGGCTTCCACAGCCACCGGGTTCCACAAACACAACTTACAAGGTCACACAGGCATTAAACCAAACACGTAGCATACACACTTTCATAGGCATAATACCAAACACTTGGTCCGCACAGCCAGTCAGGCATAAAATCAAACACTTGACATGCAGAGTCTCATAGGTATTTTACCAAACGCTTAACAGTATACATTCACAAACCCACAAACCCAGCCACACAAGCATATTATCAAACACATACTAGGCATATTCACACAGACATATTCACACAGGCATTTTATCGAACACTTAATATGCACTCACCATCCAACACCAGAAAACATCAAAAACAGCCATTGAAGGCCAACATCCACCTTAAAGCAGATCCTCCTTGCTCCCGCGCTAGGCGCCGTCCTCCCCACGTAAGATGCTCCGGCAGCAACCAACAGCTCCTCTTCCTTCCCTCTCTCTAGCTCTCTCTCTCTCTACGACGGCTGCAGCAGCTGAAGAGAACCCTAAACCTAAAACAAGGAGTCTTCACTTCTTTATATAGACAACTCAAACCCCAAAATGACGTAGTTTTAATTAAATGAATCCCAGCATCAAAACAACGTAGTTTTGATAACAGACTACAACCTTTTTGCAATACACAGGACAAAGCACTCATAATTTCACCATGGTCCTTTAGCAAAAGAGGATCAGAACAACAAAACAAAGGTAATGGAGACTGCACGTGAGAAAGCATTCTCACGGGCACCTCCAAATGCTCTAGAATTTCACCACAAGCCTTGGAACAACATCAGGAAGGCTCCCATGCAAAAATCTCCTTGCACGTGAAAAGCATTTTACGAGTCTGCGACCTTGTGTACCTTCAGTGGTGCTTCGAGCCTGCTGGCCTGATGATCTTTGACTCTATATCTTCGAGTCATCTGATCTTTGACCCAGTAAACTACGAGTCTTCGACCCAGATCTTCGCCATCTTAGGTACATGGTTAGACTGTCTCTACGAGCTCACTCTAAGAGATCACTCTACGAAGTTATCCAATCCAGTACGAATCTTCGACCCGCCATCCATCCGCTTCAGCATAATGTTGACAACAATAACAACCAATAGGACCATGGGAACAACAATCTCCCCCTTTGGAATTGTTGGCAACATATGTGAGCATAGCCTTCGAACTTTTGAGGCTCTCCCCTTGAATACCTCACACTGTACTCCCCCTGAATACAATACTCCTCTTCTCTTCTCCCCCTTTGCCAACCAATTGCAAAGAAAGAAGGGAAATCCCTGTAGTACCTTAGGCGTGAGGAGGGAACTGCACAAACAACCCATATCTGTGATGATCAAACAATTCGAGGGATAGAGGTTTGGTAAGAATGTCAGCAGTTTGTTCCTGAGTGGGAACATACACTAGTTGCACATTTCCCTCTTCCACTTGCTCTTTGATGTAGTGGTAGCAATAATCAATATGCTTAGTCTTCGAATGTTGAACAGGATTCCTGCTGATGTTAACTGCACTCTAGTTATCACACCAAATGTTAACGGGTAACTCCACATCCACTCCCAAGTCTGACAGTTGCGTGTTCATCCATACCACTTGTGTACATGCAGCATATACAGCTACATATTCAGCTTGGTCGCGCTACAAGCCACACTGTTCTATTTACGACTTAACCACGCAACACATTTAGAGCCCAGATAAAAGCGCAGACTGCTAATAGAGGGTCTGTCATCAATATTTCCAGCCCAGTCTGCATCAGTGTATGCTTGTAATTCAATGGAGTCCTTAGAGGGATACCACAACCCCATTTCTAGTGTACCGTGTAGGTATCTAAGTATCCGTTTGACTGCCAGCAAGTGAGACTCTTTGGGATCTACTTGATATTTGTTTGCCCGACACACGCTTGCATCAGATCAAGTCTAGAGGCTATAATGTATAAGAGGCTTCCAATCATGCCTCGATACTCCTTTCGATTTGTATTGTTGCCTTCCTGATTCTTGTGTAGTTTGCGCACTGTAGCCATTGGAGTTCCAACAAGCTTGCTATCATTTATTCTATACTTCTTCAATAATTCTTTGGCATACTTGTGCTATGATATAAAAATTCCATCAACAGTCTGCTTAATCTGCAATCCCAAGAAGTAAGTTAATTCTCTTATGAAAGATATTTCAAATTTATCACTCATTCTCCTAGCAAATTCTTCACATAATTCTGAGTGACTTCCTCCGAATATAATGTCATCCACATAGACTATGGTACCGACTAACCTTTGGCTAAATTCAAGTATATATAGATTATGATCTACTATGCCTCTGCTGAAATTCATCTTGCTTTAAATACCCATCCAGGCGGCCGTACCTGGTGGTCTAGGAGCCTGCTTCAAGCCATACAAAGCTTTCTTTAATATACACACACGTGTCTCATCATTAGTGATTTGTACTCTATCCTGGTTGCTCAATATATACCTCTTCTTTTAGCAAACCATTCGAAATGCAAACTTCACATCCATTTGATATACTTTGAATCTCTTATGTCTCGCCAATGCAAGAAACATCCTGATTGTTTCTAGCCTTGCCCACTGTGCAAAAGTTTCATCCACATCTATTCCCTCAATTTGAGAATATCCTTTGCATACCAGTCTAGCCTTGTTCCTTACCACTTTGCCATCTTCATTCGGTTTATTTCCTAATACCCACTTTGTTCCGATGACATTCTTGTTCTTTGGTCTTGGAACCAATTCCCATGTTTTGTTCTTCTCTATTTGATCCAGTTCCTCATTCATTGCAGTGATCCAGGCTTTATCCTCTACTGCCTCCCCAACAGACTTTGGTTCAATTTGTGAGAGCAATGCAGTAACTCTTGTGAATGTTCTCCTAGTTGTTACACCTGCTTTGGGATCACCAAGGATCTGATCCTTGTCATGAACACTAGACCATGTCCTCCTGGTTCTCTTACTTGAGTCGCCTCCAAGATTGGACTCTTCCATTTCATCTTCATCAGACTTCTCTGACTCTGTATCCTCCTTCTTCTTTTCCTTTTCATGCTCAGACTTTTCTTCTTCCTGAGGTTCATCTTTTTCAAGTTCTGGATTCTTATCCTCAGTTGCATTTTTCTCCAGTTTTCATCAACCTCAACTTCACTCGAAGTTATGAGTTTTTCGAGCCTTGGAAGAAATACTCTATAACCCTTGGTCTGATACGAGTATCCAACAAATGTACCTTCCTCAGATCTGGCATAAAACTTTCCTCTTCCTTGCTCCTTTATTTTTACGAAACAAGGACTTCCAAATATTCTGAAGTATTTGGTTATTGACTTCTTCTCACATCATAATTCTTAGGGTGTGCAGTCTGTTCTTGGTCTTAGTGTTACTCTATTCAGTAAATGTACTACTATTCTAGTTACCTCTATCCAAAACCTTGCATGTAGATTAGCTTCCAGCAGTAAGGTTTTGCCCATTTCAATGACAGCCCTATTCTTCCTTTCAATAACTCCATTTTGTTGTGGGGTTCTTGCTGCTGATAGTTGATGTTTAATCCCATATTTATTCAAGTACATTTCAAAGGCATCATTAGTAAACTCAGTACCCTGATCAAATCTCAAGATTTTAATTCTTCAACCACAGTCATTCTCAGCCATTCTTCTGTACTTCTTGATGCAATTCAAAGCTTCTGTCTTATGCTTTAAATACATAATACAGTCCGCCTAGTGAAATCATCCACAAAAACGAATGAAGAATCTTTCACCGCTTGAGTCCCTTATTCCACATAGGTTCACACAAATCAGTATACACAATGTCTAGAGCTGCTTCGAACTATACTCCTTCATTTTATAATGAAATCTAGCGCTTTCCATGTGAGCATCTTTGACAGGACATGCTCTCTGTCTCTCTTAATATCTGGGATGTCTCTAATAGCCTTACAGTTTACAAGTCTTCTTATATTATTCTGATTAAGATGTCCCAGTCTTCTATGCCAGAGTTCAATCTCTTCCTCCTTTGTTATATGACAGCTATGGGTCTTGTTTTCATCAATCACATACAAGTCCCCATCCGGGCCTTCTTCCGATTCTACTTGTGTTGCCATTTTCTCTCTTCACTGGGCAATCAGTTTTAGTAAAGGTCACTTCATGACCTGTATCATACAACTAACTAACGGATGCTAGATTGTGCTTCAATCCTTCAACGTGCAGAACATTCTTTAGTTTATTCCTTCCCCATTTGGCAGATCCAAACCCTTTGATTTTCAAAGAGCTATCATTGCCAAATCTTACCTTGCTAGACTTGTCTTTATTTACATCTGATAGTTTCTTCAGGTCAGCAGTCATGTGACCTGAGCAGCCACTATCAAGAATCCACTGTCTATCCTTAATGTCTGCCTTCAATGCAATCTCAGCAATATGAGGTACTTTCTTCTCCTTAGCCATGTAGACTTGTTTTACTTTAGACTTGAAGCGCTCTTCCTGTTTTACTTTAGACTTGAAGTACTCCCCTTTAGGTGTAGGTTTCACAGTCTTTTGAGATGCTTTTTCTTTTCTTATCTCTTGAACTTTCACAGTGTTCTTCTTATTATTCTGCTCAGGAATAACCACTTTCCTTGCACTGTGACGTTCACTACCACACTTATCACAAACTTCCAAGTTTGCAAGTACATCAAACTTGTTATTCGTCACAACGGGCTTTGGTTTCCACCAGCATGAAGTCTCATCATGTCCTTGTTTCTAACAGTAAGTGCAGAAACTCCTTACTGGTTTCCTTCTTTTTGTGGGATACAAGCTCCTTCTAGATGTCCTCATCTCTATTCTGGAAGCTTACACTGGATACCTCCACCAACAAAATTTGGCCATGTGACCCCATATCGCACAGTAGTAGTAGTGACCCTGAAACCTGGTGTTGCTAGACTTCTGAGTATCTGGGATCTTCTTCAGAACAAGCTTGACCTTGATGGTTGGCTTCACAGGCTTTCCTTCTTTCCTGAGGGGCACCCATACACTCGTAGAAATGACATTTGCATTAGATTTCTTCACATTCTTGGAATGCTCAAAATTCCAAATGCATTTGTTCACTCCTGTATTCCTGACCTCCTTCGGGTGTCTCTCCATCTTCTCATCATTTACACCACCCTTCCCTTTCTTGTTGATTCGGGTCACAACAGTGGTCTACGTAGGATTGTCATGGAAATCTGGATTGATATTCTTCCTATCCACCTACAGTGTTGCCCCGGTTTTCTGAGCTTCTTGTGTTGTGATGAGTGATGTGATCTGGGAACTTCCTAAGGTTAAGGCTTAACTAACTCTATCCTTTGAGAACTTCTATTGAAGTCCTACCAATTCTTCTTCAAGCCGATGAATTGTACTGTCTCGAGTGGTAAGTTCTGTGGTAATGTCATCACATATCTTCATTTGTTCCTCTAATTTGAGCTTTAGACTGATAATTTCTTCACAGAACTTCTTGGAGTCCTCTAGCACCTTATCCTTCTCTCCTCTGACTTCACCAAGCTCTCCCTTAGCTTGCTTAAGCTCTCCCTTGAGCCGCTTAATCCCTGCATTCTCCTATACGGATCTCTTCAGTTGCAAGCTTGAGCTCCTCCTCTAGATCAACTTCTCCTTCATCTGCCTCATTCTCCTCTGAGGCAATATTGTCATTATCTGCCTCTATCTTGGCAACGAAGGCATAATCTAATGAACATCCATCTTCATCATCGATTCGTAAATACTAACTCATATAATTCTTGTGGGAGCCCTTCTTTCGTGGAGCTGCTGGTCTCCTTGTGGAACTACTTCCTCGGTATGATGACTTCTTCCATTTAGTGTCCTCTTCCTCTAAGGCTTCATCATCTGAGTCATTAGCTTTCACCTTGCATTGTGATGCAAACTGCCCCCGCTTTCCACACTTAAAACATCTGAGGGAAAGTCCTCCTTTCCCTTTTACTCCAGCTTGCTTTCCTACTCCACCTTACATGGAGTAAAGATCCGAGCTTCATTAACACGGAGTAAGGAACCTTACAACGAATTAAGACGACACTGCTCCAATTAATAAGCTCCGCATTCAAAATCATAAGCTCGCTGTGTCCAGATATAAGAAAGAACCGTTGAATATCCAAATCATCTTACACGTGGATCACACAGAGGTATGAACAAAGCTTTAAATGCAATTGGGATCACGCGAATAAATTCAATATGCTTACGAGTCCCAATATTTTGAGCTCCTTATCCGTAGCAATTAAAGCAGAAGTATTTTCCGAGAAGATCTTTAATGCTACACAATATGTCACGCTCCGAATTTCGAACCCGAGGAAACCGGTTCGTGACTCCCCCTTTACCCACACGGTGGAGAAGGGGGTAGGATACAATACTCCCACACAGGGCATCATACACTACACAGCTGATATTCAGAAAGACAAAAATCAGAAATTTATTAAATTCAAAACAGGATAAACGTTTACAAATCCACATGCCTTTATTATAATAAAATCCACTTTACAATATCTCCCCACTGGGGTACAAAGCCTCTCGAAAATAATAATACAAATGACATTAATCAAAAGCACAAACAGAACTATTGTTCACCTTGGTGTTCCCACCTAACGCCTATAGGTCCCTGAGAAAAATAGAACACAGTAAGAGGGGTGAGCAACTATAGCTCAGTAGGGATCAAGTCTCCCTAACCCATCCCATGCACCTAACCACTACATGAGAACGTGTACTAGTGCAGTGTCATGGTAGTAGTAAATACAAGTAAAGCACACCACTCAAATGGGCGCAACCACAGCCCCAGCGACGCTGGCTCCACAGCCTCACAGGCTACCAATTCCACAGCCTTCCAGGCTAATAATTTAACCGCCTCTCGGGCAAATATTTAACCGCCTCTCAGGCAAATCTTTAACCGCCTTTTAAGCAAATAGTTTAACCGCCTCTCAGGCAAATAGTTCCCACAGCATCTCAGGATAACAATCATACAATAAAACACATAACTTACTTTTCTGCCACACATGGCATGCGCACATTCACGGGTTCTCAAACTCAGCCACACGGGCATAAAATCAAACACATAATAGACATAGCCACACATGCATATTACCAAACACATAACATGTGTGGCCTCACAGGCATAATATCAAACACATAACACGCATGGCCTCACAGGCATAATATCAAACACATACACGCCATTCAAGGCCAACATCCATATAGGAGATCACACCTATATGGATTTACATATAATATATCCAGATTACAAATCGCCTACCATAAGTCCACAACCCTAGGATAGGTCCAAGGAAGAACAAAACCCCTACCTTGAAAACGTCCTCCTGCTCTTGTTTTCACGCTAGACGTTGTCCACCCCCACGAACCACCACGGCGGCTATCGGAATCTCCACTCTCTCTCTCTCTCTCTCTCTCTCTCTCTCTCTCTCTCTCTCTCTCTCTCTCTCTCTCTCTCTCTCTCTCTCTCTCTCCCTGCGCCGCGGCGCTAACGAAGGAAACCCTAAACCTAAAACAAGGACACCTACACCTCTTTATATAGGCACCACTTAATCAAAACGACGTAGTTTTGATTAAGTGAATCCCAAACATCAAATCGACGTAGTTTTGATGGAACAGCTACAACCTTCCCACATCCACACAAGACAAAATACCCACAATTCCAACATGTCCCTTTAAGAAAAGATTATTAGAATCACAAAACCAAGGTAATGGTGCAAAAATATGGTTGCACGCCATAATGCACATCATATCCCCATATCACGTGCGGCTCAAATGATGTGAAATTCTACCCCAAGCTTCCTTGAATCTTGAAGAAGGCAGGCAAGCAAAAATCTCCTTGCACGTGATATCCCCATATCACGTGCACCTCCAAATACACTAGGATTTTGCCCCAAGCCTCGAACAACATCCTGGAAGCCTCCCAAGCAAAAACACCACTGCCGTGATATCCCCATATCACGTGCATTGTGACGTGCACCCCCTAAAGGTTCCCTCTTGGGCTCATCTCTTGCCTCAAGCTTGTCCATCAACATACAAGGTGCTTTAGCTAAAGTGTGTGGGAAGAAAACTCCCTAAAACCCAACAATTGCCACTCAAAAGGCATCCGTGACTAACTCCCCACATCCTAAAACACGGGTCATTACATCCTCTCCCCCTTAAGACTTTTCGTCCTCAAAAAGAAACAACATGCAAGAGAAAACTACACATGTCACCCATTCACAACACGACATGCCACAACACCCAAATGGGTCATACACTGCACACAGCATAATAGGACATACGTCCGCAAACTCACAAGGCACCACCATAATCATAACCACATGCATCACAATGCATATGCCACATATCCACATATCACAAACACAAGTCTCAATCTCAAAAACATATCTCAAATATAAACACATGTCTAAAGACAAATACAAATACACCAAATCATGAACCACATACAAGAAGACACATTACTACCCCTTGGCCAACAGCCACCTCCCACCCTCAAGATTGTTCGTCCTCGAACAACTTTGGGTGTTATACTCACGCATCATGGACTCACGTTCCCATGTCTCCTCCTTATCTAACACATATTTCACAAGTAGTCACATGTCACGACAGTGTAAGACATATATGCCCATCCCCAACACGTTTAAGAAATCACATAGGTCACAGACAAACTCACAGCATAAACACCACTACAAGGAACAACTCACAAACAAAACACTACTACATGTTTAACGTTCCTCTACCCATTCGCCAACACCATATAAACTCATCTGCAGGGAGTTTCCTCACAACCTTCCCACCTTTGGACTTTTTGTCCCCGAAAATAGAAACCAAGTAGCAAACATCGGGAGAAGATCAAAGCAACACAATGCGATCATTACCACAAACGGTGTTAGAAATTGCCAAATGAGTACCTCCATTTAGTCAACACGAACTTAACACTTATGAGTCGATCAAGAACTAGAGCTTGGCCAAAGAGCACACTGACAACAATGCACGTGAGTAAGTCTGATAACAGTGAGGTCGGGAAACCTCCCAAAGCACATAAGCCTATGGGTGAAGCAGCCATTCATGATATTGCATAAGATTGAGCAAGAAGTCACTGCATCGCATAGTGGGGTACGTTCTTTGGAGACGCCCTCGGCGTCACAATGGGACCAACACTCCACACCAACAATTTACAACGTAGCCACACCTCATATATAGACCTCACCCTCACCGTAAACACAATGAGGTTACAATAAAACACAAACAGACAGGATAATAGCATGATGCAAATCACCATCACATTTCCACACATGGAGATCACCACAGCAGCACCATCATCACTGCTAAAACCACCTCACTCTATTGCGATACATGCTTGGGGATCCGAGGTACATATCCTCAATCAAGGAACAGTGGAACCCAACCAATGCCAATGGGGGCTCAAGATGACTTACAATCCAGGACACAACTGTATCAGGATGAAGTTTGCCCTCCACCATTCGGTCACAGTCAACATGACACCCAAAGAAGTCCAAGGAGTAACTCAAAACAACAAATTCAGTACCATACCCAATCACGGCAAGACCAAAATCTACTATCAGGCTAACACTAGTCACCAACGTTGAGAATCTACTAAAGAATCCCATGAACCAGAACGCCACACAAATAACACCTCTCGACGACGGTCAAATAGGGATCCACCAAGGTCCCACACTGCCTTCACTAACTGAGGCTTATGTTACAACCCAAGTGATAACGCCTTACTCAGTCGACAGACATTCCATGCGATAGGAATCCTTTGACGTCGGGTAGTTACCAACAATGTAGTTCTCTCCACCCTAGAAAACTCTCCTACTTGCAACATGACAATAACGGAATCCTCGGTGTCACCACTCACAGGTCACAAGGGAATCCTTTGCCTCCAGGACATACTCCACCTCATGGCCCACTAAACCCGCTATACCAACCGTCACGTTCTATCTCAACACATCAACAAAATACTCAAACCGACCAAGAAATGCTTAGGCTCTAGCCTCGGCTAAATGTGATTACTACCATTCCTCCGGGTAGGCACCAGGAAACAAGACATGCAAACGCCTGATTCGGAACTTTCACGTAGCTCCCAAACACACTAACACCTTGATAGCATGAACCATCTCCCTTACCGGGTGATACGGTACATGAAAGGTTTTCAAGAGCACAAATGTAGGTCATCCGCCTACCAGCATTGCTCTAAAACATGCACCTTTGTGACATCCGCCCGACATAAATCTCTCCCCAAGGAGTAGCACTAATACCCCTTCCAAGCAAAAAAAATGTCAACTAACGCAACTCGGGAATCAAACAACCGTTCTCCCAACTTACCAACTCTTTAATAACACCAGGACAAGGAATAACATAAATAGCATCACTTTTAACACTCTTCCTCATCCTTACACCACAATTAATATACCAATACACCACGCCTCATCATTCTCTATGCATATGTGTCGCAAGACCCACACGTAGCAACTCGCTATATACCTTTACCACTTATGTAACACATACAACAACACAATGCAACGAAACACAAGACACATGACCAAGTAGAACTTAAGCCTACTTCCCACAAGATACGGACCAAGAGAATGGCCCTACCATGCAAAAGCACACCCTTAGCCCCTAGAGAAATGTTTTCTAGATGTGGGTAAAAGGCCTGAACGAGGCCTGCCGAATCTCACTTGCTTACCTCTTTTTACCAATTGGATGCACCGGGCACGACCCTTGAAACCCACTCACAACCGATAGCCGAGCTCCGAACACTTCACATTTTATACATATGCATACCCATTTCACAACATATTCTAAGAACATTACTCAAGGTCTTTCACACACCACAAACATGACACATGGCCCCCGCTTGACCATCCGAGAACCCGAACACCTATATAGTTACTAACCAAAACTTGCAACGACCACTCTAGCCAACAAGATAACACTTCAAGGACTCTAAGAGCGAGGCTATACTAGCTGCGTTTTCCACCCTCAACCATAACGCTTGCAAAGGTAACCATAGGAATATCTCTTTCAAGTAGTACTCCAACACATACCTCTATCCACATAAGAACATATCTCTATTATTCAAGGTTGCCATGGAGGGGTCACACGTTACCCCCAAGCCATCACCTCACGCCTCAAGCTCTACTAGCTAGCAAAAAAGGTAGCCTACAAGGTTTGATTACTTTAGATTCTCACAGTGCTGAAGTTGAATGCTACTCACATATAAAATTAACACCCAAATGTTTATAAGTTACTTATTATTCTTCTAGTGTTATAAATATATATATATTCATTTTACTTTTTGTTTTTTAACAGGTCTCCAACCACATTCATTTGAAATGGTAACCCAAATGATCTCCTAAGCTTTACTTAACATAAAATGGTGGCTCAAAAGCCCTCCCAGAGAACATACCCCACTATCACTAGAATTAGCAATAAAAGGTTTACCCATCCTTACCTAAGCCAGTACGAGACTCAACCAATCATTATCTTTAAAGGAGCGTGATACCACCAATAAAAAGAAGTCTTAACACATGAGAATTCAAATCGTACCCGACTAAGGAAAGTACTACTTCCGCTTACACCCCTCTTTCCAATGTCCCGGTTGTTGATAGACAGATTTTTAGCCTCCCTAAAAGAGTTAGCTAACGTCGTTAAACCTCTCTTCAAGATAATTAATTCCCTTATTTTGCACTAAACAGAATAGCAGAAAGTAAGGGGTCAAACCCATAGGGATTAGCCTAGTTTTCTAGTTTTCAAATCAAATCACCCAACTACTCTTGTTCTATAAAATGTCTTCGCAAAAAGTTCTCTTTTTTAAACTAAAGATCTAATTTTTATGTGGTTTTCTAAAATATCAAAGATAGCGAGAATTGATTTTAAGGTTAAAACTCAAAGATTAAGCATCTAGGATCACAATTTCACCTCCCTACGTTGTTTCTACTTGATTTTAAGGTTCTTGGGATTATTTAAATGATAGCATGCTATACATGAGCCAAGGTTCCGCAAATGGTCATTGATAGACCTTCTAAGTATTGTTTGCCTGAATGGTCATCATGACAGCAACAAACAGAGCCTAAATATCATATTTCTGACTAAATAATGGTCACACTAATCATAAATATGCTATGAATCCAAAGTCAGCCCCTGACTAGGGCTAAGAAACCTAGGTGTATACAGCCTAGATATAGAAGTAAAAGAACAAATTCATAAAACATGCAATTCAATAAAACAAACCCAATATTCATAGAATCGATGCAGAAGATAGGGGCTACATTCTTTGAACAGACAAGATTTTTTAGCCTCTCTAAAAGAGCTAGCTAATGTCGTTAAATCTCTCTTCAAGATAATAAATTCCCTAAGTTTGCACTAAAAGAATAGCAACAAGCAAGGGGTCGAACCCACAGGGATTAACCTAGTTCTCTAGTCTTCAAATCAAAACACCCAATTACTATTGTTCTATAAAATGTCTTGGCAAAAAGTTTTCTTTTTTAAACTAAAGATCTAATTTTTATTTGGTTTTCTGAATAAACAAAGAAAGTAAACTGATTTTAGGATTAAGATTCAAGGATTAAAAGCATCTAGGGTCACAATTTCACCTCCCTATGTTATCTCTACTGGTTCATGGTATTAGGGTTGTCTGATTGAAAACATGCTAAACATAAGCCAAGGACAACAAATGGTCATTGAGGTCCTTTTAAGAGTTGTATGCCGGAATGGTCATCTAAACACACAAACATGCAAAGCCAATAAATCATACTTGCAAAAGGATAATGATCACACCAATCACAAATAAGTTATGAATCTCAATCCGCCCCAGACTAGGGCTAAGAATACCAAGGTGTACATCCAAAGATAGAATTAAGAACAGATTCATAAAACATGCAAAACTTCAATCATCCAAACCCAATATTCATAAACACAAGAAAGCAACAAGGGGGCTACATTGCTCCCCTAGATTATAAGACTACTCACGCATGATTACAAGCAAAACCATAGCGAGAAAAGCTCAACATCTTCTTCTTGATCACACGCACGACAAAGCTTCAAATCCAGGCTCCAAAATCCGCGACGGCCGCTGCTGCCGGCTGCTCTCCTAGGTCAAGGAGCACCTCCAAGTCGTGGAGCCTCTCTCTCTCTCTAAAACGTGTAGGGGGGTTTGGCATGGCTAGCAGAGGGCGTGGAGCTCTTATTTATAGAGTTTGGATGGGCTTTGAGGTGTGTAACCTAGCCCACTTGTCAAAACGGCGTAGTTTTGATAAGTAACACTCGAAACATTAAAAACTCTATCTTCCATCCACAATTTGGACTTGGGCCTTCAGGAACAAATGATCAGCATGGAAAAACGATTGGATCGGTCCAAAAATATCTCTGCACGCCAATTTGCACGTGATATGGTGAATTCACGTGCACCTCCAAATCAGCTCAAACTTCACCCCAAGCTTCCTTGCATCCTGTAGAGGCTTGAGAGGCAAAAATAGGCTTGCACGTGAAATGGGTGAATTCACGTTCAGCTCCAAATGCTCTGAAATTTCTGTGGTAGGTAGAGGACATCATTCTAAGAAACTTTTATTCTTGCACGCAATTTGTTTGAGGCCATCTACTATGTCAAAAGTGAGGTCCAAAATCTGCCAAAACAGCTTAAAAACGCATGTATTTGCAACTAGCATCTTCCTAGGGGTTAGAGCAAATATATATGATATATGAAGCAATAAGGCTCTAATCATGCTCTTAAACATCCTAAATAAACACTAGAATAACGGCATAAAATGCACGTTATCAATTGCTCCCCTAGATTAAGAAAACTACTCACACATGTTCTTGACAAAGCATAAACAAATAAAGAACATCATCTTAGAACTAGGAGCAGCAGAACTTCAACTCTGGATCTTCTCCAGCCGTCAAACTCCTAGGGCCGGCAGCACCAAGAACGTGAGCCTTCTCTCTCTCTCTCTCTAAAAACGTGCCCTCCTCTCAAGATATCTCTTTAGGGCCTACTGCGCCCCTATTTATAGAGGAACCTGCTGTGCAATGTGTGCCCTAGCCGCCAGCTGTCATCATTAATCAAAATGGCATAGTTTTGACAAGTAACAGCAATTTTACCTTTCAGCCATTATACAATGCAAACCAAGCATAATATGGACTAGGTTTTTTAGGAAAAGATCATCAGCATAACAGAACAAAGGTGACTGTGCAAAAACATTCTTGCCCGTGACAAAGGTCATTGTCACGGGCACCTCCATTTGGTCTGAAATTTTTATGAGAGGTAGATGACATCATTTGAAGCAACTTTTGTTCTACATGTGAGATCATATGAAGCCTCCTACCAAGTCAAAAAAATCAAATCCCAATATCACGTGCAAAATCTTTTGTTGTCCTTTTGCTACTTGAAATTTTTATGGGATGTCAAGGACATCATTTGGAGTAACTTTCCCTTTTGCACGTGATATTGGTAAGGTCATCTTCATGGTCAAATAAATCAAACCGTGTTTGCTCAACACGAGAGTGTGTAAAGAAGCCTCTTGCAACCTTGTCGCTTGTAGCCTTCAAAATGCCTCCTTTTGAGCTCATATTTTGCCACAAGCTTCCTCTTTAGTAGACAAGATGATCTAGCTGATTTGTTTGAGAAGGAACCACCTAAAACTTGCCAAAACAACTCAAAAACACACATCTAGAACAAGCAATGTCTTCCTAAGGGATTAGAGCAAATATCTATGAAATATGGGTAAATTAAGCTCTAGTCATGCTCTTTAATACCCTAAATATACACTAGAATAACGGCATAACCGCACGTTATCAAACATACCACACTTGAACCATTGTTTGTCCTCAAGCAAAAACATACATGCATGCAAAAAGAAAATAAATCACCTTGGAATGAAAATAAAAATAAAAATCGAAGAGGGTCATGGTTTCCTAAGCATGAAACTCTATCATGATGAAATGGGAATTTAAATAACCAAAATGAATCATAAGTTAGCTCAGTCATGCCTACACCACAAGTCCAACAACCATGCAATATCATTATTGAAAACTCAGATATCAGCATCCATTCCACATTAGAATAGCTCCTAGCTTCCCTTAAAGTTCTCACCAAGGATAAAGCTGCCTTACTCAAATATAAACTTTTTTTTCTCTCAGTCTCACGCCCAATAACAGTACCTAGCAGTTATCAAAAAGGATGATAAACTCCTCTCAACCTTTTCCATTGGCTATTGATTAAGTTCTTGTCAAGCAAACATGAGAGTTCCCTCTTGTGCTAATCAAAGGAAACACACTCTCTATTCTATACTTAATGAACTCACACTCTATTCTAATGACTGATAAAACACACCTTGAGCCAAAGAATTGAGCTCAACACTCTAAATAAACACAACTCAGCCATTATGGCTTTTATTCTTAAAAACTTTGTTTGTTTTTTTTTTGTAACACTTCTTTTAAATAATAACCTTACAAGGTTGCATTTTATGCTCTTCCTTGATGGATTATTCACTCTTTTTTAAACTCACCTTTTCTTTCATTACATAACACATAAATAAGACTGGTTTTTCTAATGCATACCCTTGCCATTTTGCTAAGTAGGGAGAGACAAAAATGCAATAATGTCTCACATCCCATTGTCCAATTAAGTGATGGGCTTTTTTCACATTGTGCATCACAGCCTTTTACATATACAACAAAACAAAACAGAAACTAGGATACATAAGAAGTCAAAGTGACTTAAATGACCTTGTATCACTAGCAACACCCCAAGCACTGAGCACTAATAAGTAATCATCATGCTTACTTAACTCCTACCATTAAATAACCAATGTTGAAAGTCAAGAAGATCAAAGAAAACTATTACCCCATAAACCATGAATGTCACTCAAGGGCTAGAAAGAGGTTTTTCTCATTTTCTTTTTGGATTTTCTTTCACTCAACTCTAAGGGTCACTAAGTGTTATCCTAGCATGTCATACTCAGCTAATATTCAAACTTCAGCTCCAAAAACATGGTGATATCATTCAAGAAGTAAAGACATGCTTAAACCAAATCATAACACACCTTAATTACCTCAACACCCTTATCACAACATGATACTAATGTGGCATAAAAATTAAAAATTTAAGCCAAAATTGCATACCTAGTATCCATGCCTCTCCACATGTAAATCACACAATCAAGCAACTCAAACAATCACACAAAATAAAAATAAAGGACAACAAAAACAAACAAACCAAACACTTAAACAAAAACAAGACATGCAATCACACAATATAAAGGACAAATAGGTGACTCAAGTCACTCCCCACACCACACTTAAAAGTATTATAGTATTTGGCATATCATTAACATTCTTGTCTCCCTTTTGCATGCCATGGTTAGTTTCATCAAAGGAAACATGAATAGACTCTTCAACCGATTTGGTTCTATTAAACGCACGATAAACCTTACTATTCATGGAGTATCCAACTAGATATCCATCATCTCGACTTGGCATCAAACTTATTCAAGTAATCTTTTCCATTGTTTTGAATATAGCAAGTACACCCGAAGATCCTGAGGTGATCAATATTTGGTCTCTTTCGTTTCCATAACTCATAAGGTGTTTTCATGACTCATTTGTTAATTTGAGTTCTATTTTGCATATAACATGCAGTGGCAAACAACTTGACCCATAGAGATTTTGGGAACTAAGCTCCTATCAGCATGGTTCTAGCAGCTTTAACTAAAATGCAATTCTTTCTTTCAGCCACTTCATTTCTTGTGGAGTTTTTTGGAGTTGAGAAATTGTGCTTGTTACCATGTTTAGCACAGAACTCTAACATATCAGAGAATTCAAATTTCTTGTCATGATCGCTTCTAATGCATTTAATAGAGAGACTCTTGATATTAGATATCCAATTAAAGAGTTCAACCAAATTTTCAAATGTTTTAGTTTTATTCATTAGAAACATAACCTATGTGTATCTGGTGTAGTCATCTACTACCGCAATGAAGTATTTTACGCTAGATAAAGAAGAAACATTTATAAGATCATAGAGGCCCATATGCAAAAGCTTTAGTGGCTGTGTGATTGAGGTTTTATCCACACTCTTGAAAAAAATGTTTCACCTACTTACCAAGTTGACAATCTACATAAGTGTTCTTTCTCATACACATGCTTAGGTAAGCCCTCAACTAAATCAGGAGAAGCAAGTTTAGACATAGTCTTGAAATTTAAATAAACAAATCTCTTGTACCACAACCAACTAAGGTGTAACTTTGGACAAAAAGAAAATTGGTTCAGAAGATTAAGCATTACCAAAGACCAATTTATAGACATTGCCTTGCCTATGTACACTTAGCTTCACCTCTTTCGAGACAGGATCCATCACAATACAGGTGTGTTTAGTGAATAACACTTCATAACCTTCGTCACGTAAAAAACATAAGTAAAGAGTCTATAGTGAATGCTCTTAGGACAACACCCGCTATGGGAAAACTTTCGGTGCTAGTTACCAATACCTTGCCTTTGGGTGTAACCATAGGATAGTCGCGTTTTCGGAGTCTCATAGAGATAAGGGCATGACAGTAAAAGAATCACCTTTATTTGTTATTAGATTAATATTAATTTTTAAAAAAATTATTCATAATAAAATGATATTATTATATGAATTAACTATATAATGTACGTGATAATAATTTTTTTAATATATTTTTTACCACTTAAATAATAAATAAATAATTTTAAATGAACGCGGATATGTAATGTAAAGTAGTAAATTAGTAAAGTATTGCAGTAGCATTCAACATTGCAACGGTAGAATTCGGAAGATCGGGTGCGCGTCCGCGTCCGCGTCCGCGTCCGTCGCCGTATGTGCGGAAGCAAGGAGAAGAGAGAGATTGCAGAAGACGAAGACGAAGGCGAAGACTGGAGAGATGTGGAAGAAGAATCGATCGAAGCCATCTGAAGAAGAAATCTCCAACAGAGGAGGAGGAGAGGATGAAGAAGTGAATGTACAGGACGAGATCAATAAAGAGGAGGAAGAAGGCGAATTAGGGTTAGGGTTCTATGCGTGCTATCTGCTGGCTTCCTTGAGCCCCCGTTACAAAGGCCACTCCTACATTGGGTGGGTTAGGAGTTTCATTCCTTCCATCCATTCATTCTCTATGATATGTTTTTAGAATTTTACATCCGTACCGGTCTTCAGCGCTACCTTGCTTGCTCCCTCCGTTTCCTCATATGCCGCAAAGATGTCTCGTGCTTCGAATGTGTTCTTTCCTGCTTTTTGCTTTTTTTTCTCTCTTTTTTTAGTCTGACTCACAGCAATCTTTTGATTATTAATGCTATACACACACACACACATTGCATTGGATTGTCTTATTGAACTCTGGATTGCCAGATCAATAATTATGTATTCCTATCATTGAAGGTTTACAGTCAATCCGCGGCGTCGGATTAGGCAGCACAATGGTGAAATAACGAGTGGGGCATGGAAGACCAAGAAGAAGCGCCCTTGGGAAATGGTTCTATGCATTTACGGTTTTCCCACCAATGTATCCGCCCTCCAGGTCTCCTTTATATATATATACACACCCATTAACTGCTGCTGTTAGTTTGTGTGTTTGTAATTGAATTGCACCGTAATTACATTCAATCTCCCGATATATTTCTGAGCCAACCTTCTGCTCTCATCACTTATCAATTTTTAAACCCCCCAAAGTTTTCTTTCTCCTTGACAAATCCTTCCATTTATGTGGCACACAACTTCTCTCTCATTTTCTATGTTAGCAGTTGATCATATACTTTCTGTTCACGCCCAAAAGACATTGTCTCTAATTTGTCGAGAGTTGAGACAGAATGTTATAGAGCTTCTGCCCATCAGCTCTGTGGCTTCTGGCTGCCAATTTTGTGCACATGAACTCTGCTAGAGTATTGACCCTCTCTGGAAGACCCATTATGATGTGGAAAAAAAGAAGTAACATGCCTTCCCATTTGACGTCGCCGCTAAATAAGAAGGAAGAATGCGTCTCCATGGTCTCATTCTAACAGGGTTCCATTTGTTTTTTAACTTTGCAGTTTGAATGGGCATGGCAGCACCCAACAGAATCGTCATCTGTGAGAAGCGCAGCTGCAACTTTCAAATCACTATCCGGGATTGTTAATAAGATCAAATTAGCGTACACAATGCTGACTCTCCCAACCTGGCAGGGGTATGCTGTATTTACTTTTTTCATGAACATCATTTCTTCTACTGGCTAATTTTTCTTTTTTAACAAATTTCCTGATTCCTGTCCCCCCTAAACGAACAGCATGACTCTTACCGTAAACTTTTTCTCTACAAAATATACAAAGCATTCTGCTGGTTGCCCAAACTTGCCCAGGCACATGGAAGTCCAAGTGTGCCCTATGGATGACCTTCCTTGCTACGTGGAAGGTTACCAGAACGTATGGAAAAATGGAGAGGAAAATGGAAGTGACTGGTATGAGGATGAAGAACATGACCGATGCAGTAGCCCAGATGAAAATATACAGGAAGGAATTACAGATATAACTGCTCAATATTCCGCAGTTAGTCAGAGTGGAATTGAAAGTACATTGAAAGAAAAGGTTGGCCAAAGTGAAGAAAATGGTGTGAGACAGACAATGGAACCAATCACTCCCAAAGACTGGGAAGAGGATCTCTGTTCTGCCGATTCCCTACCCCTTTGCTCAACCCGTCCTATCTTGGTTATTTCAGAAGAAACAATGGCAGAGAGAAGGATTGAAGTACAGGGCGGCTTACAACATGGTAGGCTGCCAAGGAAACCTGTCAGTAGTGGTTGCAGTGTCATTGCTAGTGAAGTTGAGGTTATAGATATTTCAACACCCTCGCCAGACTTCCCATCATGCACCAAGAACAGACGAGCTGCTCATCCGCAGATCATTGACCTAACCAGGTCGCCTATTTTTATTCGACTATAGAAATGTTGTGTCGCAGTACTGTAACTAACTATTAATGGGACAAGAAAAATGAAAAAAAAATGCATTTGAATGATATACCAGAATAATCTCATCTCCGTTTCAAGACTGTTGTCATACTCCACATGGCACAGCAACCATTCCTTTTGGGTTTTTTTTTTTGAATTATATATCTGCATTGCCACTGGTGTGATTGATATCCACGGTTCTCCACTGGTTTGATGAAAGAAAAATGACATTATAATATGTAGAAACCTCTCCCCCCAGTTAATAATTAAGAAAAAAATCATGCCAACAAAAATGAAGTTTGTTTGGGAAGGTGCATGGATATCAGTTAAGACATGCACAGGTTGTTAACAAAGGACAAATAACCACACGATCCACACCCAAACAAAGCCATAAAAAACAAAAATAAGACAACGAAATGGAGTACAATGAAGAAACAAGCTGCTCTGCAGCTGTTGCTATTGTTATAGCTGCGACTGTGACTGCTCTTCCTGCTGCTGATCGCCTAGCCAGGCCCAAACTATGTCTTGGAGAGCAGGCCTTATATCTTCTTTCAGGATCTTTTCATATTCCAATGTATCCCCATTAGATTTTTTCACATCCACTAAATGAAAAGCCGGGGCAACCTCAAAGATCTCTGCATCAATGGACAAGACCCCCTTTCTACCTTCCTTTAGTCCCTTCAATTTCAGCAGACCTGCATCCCTCTTCCTCAGTCTAAATCCGAGCAGTCTAGCAATTTCTTCAAGCTTAGATATGATATTTGAGGCAGGTCTTCTGGATGTAAATTTAACTTCTCTCCTACAATTGTCTTTAAAAAAGCCTGACAAATCAAATCCATCTGAAAGGGTAATGATATCAAAAGCGGTCAAATGCTTGGGTTCAACTACGTCCAAGTTTTTCTCAGCAGTCCCACTACTATCACCGCTGGGGATTAGAGGAGCCTTGCCTTTGCTCTCTTGGGGCTTTGCCAGTTTGGAACTGAATCCCCTTCTGAACCAAGAACTTTCCTTAATTCTGGCAATTGTTATTCTTGTGTTAGGATTTGGATCAAGTATCTTTGCCAGCAACTTTCGGACTTCCAGAGAAAACCAGTTGGGGCATCTGAACTCTGCTCTTCTAATTTTACGGTACATTTCCATCAAATTTGAATCATGAAATGGAAGAAAACCAGCTAACAATACAAATAATATCACCCCGCAAGACCAGGTATCAGCTTTGGGCCCATCATAGCCTTTCCTGCTAATCACTTCAGGAGCAACATAAGCAGGTGTCCCACATGCCGTGTGGAGTAACCCATCCTGGAGCTTAGACTCAGCAAGCGCACTTAATCCAAAATCAGAGACTTTCAAGTTCTCATTTTCATCTAACAATAAATTTTCAGGCTTCAAATCCCGATGACAAACACCCCTACTATGACAAAAATCTACTGCATTAATCAGTTGTTGGAAGTACTTTTTGGCAACCTCCTCCTTCAGCCTCCCTTTCGCCACTTTGTCAAAGAGTTCACCACCTTTAACATATTCCAGCACAAAATAAATCTTGCTTTTGGTAGCCATTACCTCATACAGCTGCACAATACTGGGATGTCTAACCAGCCTCATAACAGATACTTCCCTCTTGATTTGATCAATAAGCCCTGCCTTCACAATCTTTTCCTTGTCTATTACCTTAACAGCCACGCCCTGGCTTGTTCTTAGACTCCTCGCAAAGTAAACTTTGGCAAAGGTGCCTTGGCCTAGCAATCTTCCTAATTCATATCTTTGCATCAACACACTCGCTTTATTTTCCATTCCAAGCAAAACTCTCTACATATGAAGTTACTGTATCATATATATAAATATATATATATATTTATGGTTTTCACCCAGTTCGAGCACTGGGTGAACAAAATCTGATATATTTTTCCAATCTCATCAAGCAAGAAAATTGGCAACCCGGTGAGAATGATAACCCCACGGCCTAGAGGGAAAGAAGCGTATGTACTGAAGCACATCCTTCACAGATTCTGAATTTTGTCACTTCCAGAGATCAGCAGAAGGTTGCTGATAATTTTAGTCGAGCAGCTATCCATCATAGGCTGCACGGCAAACAAAAACAAATTCATTTCAGCAGCAGACACTAGACTTGGGGCCTGAACAGATTAGAAAAAAGATATTGCTTATTAGTCATAATAAGGAAAAGGAAAGAAGCAAAACAACTGCAATTAATGAGGAATGTAAACCACAGAATGAAGGAAGCATAACATATAACATAACACAACATGCACGCCGAAGAGGGTGCTTTGCATTTGCACCACAGATCACTGCCTGCGGTGAAGCAACATAATTGAGTTTGGAAAAGAGAACCTGATCTACCTAATTACATAAAATCTAAAAAATGAAAAGAAAAGAAAAACTGCAAGAGCAAGGTAAAAAAAGAAAACGTATTTATGGAGGAATATATGATCAGTTCTAACAACAACAGATGGTTTTGTCATAATAACAGTTACATGCGAACAGATAATCTCATATAAATGAAGCAGAGACTGGTTTGTTTGAACAGTGAAAACGAGGTTAGTAGGGGGCGGGCGGGCGGGGGGCTATGAAGTTCAATATAAAAATAGAAATAACAAACTGGTAGATTGATATAAACAATGGATTTAAGGAAATTAGATCGCGCGGCGTAAAAAACAGAGGAGAGGAATCAATAAAATATCAGCACAAGCATTGGAAGAGGAACAGAACAACTGTCAGCTTTATTATCCAATAAAAAAAATACACACGGTGGAAGGTGGAACCGGAATCTCAAAAAATCAAGATGGATCGATTTGGAATCAGGCAACCCCGATTATCATTTCCATAATAATATAAACATAAATATAACTATATTCAGAAGGAGATTTAATAAATTGGTTTTGGTTTGCAAACTAACCAAAGGTTGGTGGAGTGGAGGCGTAGCCCAGAAATGAAAATTTCTTCTACTTTCTTCTCTTCTCTGTTTTCGTCCATTCTCGGCTGCCCAGCCTGCCCTGCACCCACAAACAAGCTGTTTCTTTTTTCTTTTTAAAACAAATTAAAAATAAAATAAAATATTATTTTGTTCAGGTTTTCAATCTTTTACGCAACGGTGCCGTTTTCGGTATAACAGTACAGTTCCATTCGTCCTACCAGCACTCTCCGACGACCGGGGCCAAATGGGAAAACAACATTTTCCAACGCAACCGTTTCTGTTGAATCATACCCTTTTGTAGAGCAATACTATTTATTGCCTCTTTTTACTATTTCATTGGTTTTTCCTTCCCTTTTTTTGTTTTTGTCAAGCCATTTGGTATCTGAACTCCTGTTATCAGGGCGATCAGAGCCGAGAAGGACCCGGGCGGAAAAGATCTCCATCACAAATTCTTCAAAGACACACCTGCGTGTTGCAAGCATTTTTAGCTCTTTTTTTTTGTCGGGTAAGCTTTTTTTGGTTGAATCACATTTTCTTAATATCTTATTATCTATTAATTATATTAATATTTTATTATAATAATTAAAATAATAAAAAACACAAGCACAAAATATTCTAATTACTTTTAAAACAAAATTTAGTCCAATAAGAAAAAGGAGCCAGGAACTTTATTCAATAAAAGCTCAAGAAAAAAAAATGAAAAATTAAACGGGCATGTTTGTAACTGAAAATTTAAATAGCAACTTTTTTTAAATATTTTTTCAAAAATGTTTTTATTTTATTTTTTAAAATTTGTTTCTAAATAGCAACTTCATGTGTCTTTAAAAATTATTTTGGTATCCTTTAATAATTTTCATAAAAGATATTCATATACTTCTTATTATTAATATAAATTGTATAAGTTTTAAATTTAAGTTATAATATTTAAGACAATGGGAATTTATCCTTTCAACATTGACTTTGATACAAATAAAGGAGATGGGTCACGCCCTAACTATAAAAGACTCGAAATCGGGAATGTGACTCTCCCATGTCCGCACCCGAAAGCAAGGGATTGATAACTAGCACTAAAAGAGAACATATGGTAGATGTTGTCTAGGATGATCATGTACAATCATACAACTAAGATATTCTTGTACACTCCCAAAGGCATGCAATTGACTAAAAGTCATCATCACATTACATACATATCATATGTCCAATCAAGTACAACATGACCATAGACCCCTATCTAGGGAAGGATAATCATAAACATACAAAACGACTAGTCAAAGATAAATATAGAAAGCCCCTTACGTCAAAGGGGTCCTGGTTAACTCAACTACAAGCCCATCGGCTATTTGCTACCAGAACCTAAAAAGACATGATAACAATGTGGAGTGATTACAAAATACCCAGTAAGTGACCTACGACACCACACTACCCTATTAACCCGCAAACATTTAGGATTACATGTTCTGTGTATGCATATGCTAGTGTAGTATGCTATGTATACAAATGAAAGCATAATAACTCACAATAATATTCATACAATCAAGCCAACACAAAGCAGTTCAATACATAAATACCACAACCTCCTTTTCTCAACCGATCAATTCATGCAAGGCCCTTACATGTAAGGACCCGTGTTTGGGGTTCTAGGAGAGAGCCCTGTGATGGAATGCACATCGAGGGATGTGAATATCAGTACGACGATGTATTCGTCGAATAGAGAGTTTTGACTGTGAGTGGGCCCGATTTGGAGTCGAAGCCCCGAAAAGCTAATTTTGGGATTTTTGTAGTATGGTCAGGTGACTTTGTATTTGGGGGCTTATTTGGCAAAAACAAACCTCAGTACAGTGATATACTCGTTAAACGGAGCATTTTGACAGTAATTGGGCTCGATTGGGAGTCGGGACCCTGTGAGGGTAATTTTGATATTTTAATGAATTAAATGTGGGAAAGTATAAATAGGGCAGTGAAGAACTCAAATCCCTAAGTGTCTTACGTGCTTGCCTTTCTAGAGAGAGAAAGAGAAGAGGAGAGAGAAAGAGAAGGGGGAAAAGAGGAATTGACGACCCGGAGCTCAAATCGGCCAAAGTCGAGGTAGGGATTCGTTATTCTCACTCTTCTTTGTTGATTCTACTTGCTAGAGTAGCTAAACCATGCGAATTAACCCCAAATTCGTGGAATTTGGATGAACCCTAAGTTTTGGGGAAAAACCAATTTTGGGTTGAATCTTGTTATTTGCATGCATAATGTGTTTTGAGTGGTAAGACGTGATTTAAAACCTAATATATATTATTAGGTATGAGTTTTATGAGATTTCTGGAGGTTTCTGGGTTGAATCCAGACGAGAAACAGGTGAAAAATGATAATGAACAGTAACTGTCGTGAACTGAGCAGAACAGCCAATGAGATCGACTGGAAATTGAAAATTTCGAATGTGCAGTTTTGAAGTTTCGAAGGTTCGAAGGTAGGGTCGATGTAGTGTAATTTCGAGTGTCGAATGTGCAGTTTTCGAGTATCGTTTCTGATGGTCCCTTGGAGCCTAGAGGGGGGTGAATAGGCTCTTATCGAAACTCTTTTTAATCTCTTAAGACACCACACTAATCTAATTAAGTGATAGAATCATTGCGGAAGATAACCAGATAGTGGAAGTATTTTGTTTTATTATCAAGAGATAATTACAACAAAATAGAAGCAAGACTCTCTTACACTGTTTAAAAAAGGATTCACACACTAGCCTAGATTATATCTTTGAGCTCTTGTGCATACATAGGGTTAATTCAGGCTCGTTCGCTCTACTTACACACATGTACAAGTATGAATATTTATACAAACATTCCTAAGAGACAACCTTGGAATTTGTAGTTCCGGAATGCGTTAAGCACTAACTATTCCTCGGTAATCTCTCTGTCTTGACGTTGCGGTTTGTGGAGCTCAAGATCTTGGGTTTGAAGAGTATAAGTGCCTTTGTGAGTTCCCAAATATAATTCAGGTTGTGTCCACATATCTGGGTGATCCACGTGTAAGATTCTTCAGGTTCTCAATGAGTTTGTCTTACATCGGGACGCCACGAGCTGATAGCTTTAAATGCGGTGAATTAAAGTAGCATCTTCTTGGTCCGGTGTAATTTTCCTTACTCTGTTGCTAATGAAGCTCAGAACCTTACTCCGTGTCAGTGGTTGCTTACTCCGTATCTATTTGGTACTGGAATCCTTAGTCCGTGTCAGCGCTTCCTTACTCCGCATGTAAGTTCCTTACTCCGTATGTAAGTTCCTTACTCCGGGCGAGTCTAAGGGATCGGAGTGCTTACTCCGTACTAGCGCTTCCTCACTCCGTATGAGTAAGTTGTCCGGATTCCTTACTCCGCATCTAGTTTCCTTAGTCCGTGTAAATAAAGACTTGAGTCCTTATTCCGCATTAGTATTCCTTACTCCGCATGTATGGAAAACTCGGATGTCTTACTCCATATCTTCTTTTATTTCGTGCGACCTTGTGGACCAGGATTCTTACTCTGCATCACTTTGACTTAGTCCGCACGAATGTTCCTTATTCCGCATGTATTAAAAACTTGGTTATTTACCAAGTGTTTGACGACACTCACTTTTGTCCAGGATCGGGATTATGTATCCTATCTTTAGCTTTGCTCTCACGAGTGTATCTCCGGATTAATAACATATCTTCGCAATGACTAAAGAAACATAAAAGATCTCAAATCAAATTACATAAGGCTTTATTGGCATTATCCAAATTCGGGCTTGATCCAACAAGTTTCGAAGGTTCAAAGGTACTTTGAAGGGAGTCTCGAAGGCGAGTTCATGGGTACTTCGAAGGTAGTTTTCGAAGGTAGTTCGAGTGTAGGTTCGAGGGTCGAAGGCGGTCCGAAAAGAGATTCAAAAATACGGAATCAAAATACGGTGAAGGCAGATTCGAAAATATAGTTTTACTTGGCGATTCGAAATACGTTGACTGGCTGAACCATTTACATTGTAAACCTTTATGTCTCAAGTATTATACTTAAGTTATAATGTAAATAAGGAAATACCCCCCATTTGGATTCAAAGAAAAATACTAGAAAAATTAATTCCCGCTCCTTCAAAATGTGAAAAATGGGATTTAGTGTAAAATCCCGGAAATCTTCAAAAGTTCGTAGTGGTGACTTTTTGGAAAGTGGGGTTAGACCCCTCAGAAAAATCCCCAAAAATCAGATTATCTTAGTTAT
Source organism: Taxillus chinensis (assembly GCA_023512835.1). Taxonomy (NCBI): domain Eukaryota; kingdom Viridiplantae; phylum Streptophyta; class Magnoliopsida; order Santalales; family Loranthaceae; genus Taxillus; species Taxillus chinensis. The sequence goes on along the minus strand of CM042092.1, from coordinate 43,544,754 downwards.
GCTATGGGGAGTCAATGCCGGGACTTTTTATTTCAAGAAAATAGCTTCTACGAGAATCCTCTCTCTTGGTCAAGACATAAGGATAGAGTTGTGAACTCAAGTGGTCATGTGGGCATACGAGGCTATCTTGATAAGCCTGGGAGGCTACTTGTTGAGGACTTAGGAGGTGAGATTTGTTCGAGCCTGAGAGGCTATTGTGCCTGAGAGGCACCGCCTGTGCCCGAGGAGCGATCTTGTGTGCCTGAGAGGCAATATTTGGGATTACCTGAGAGGTTTTCTTTCATTTCAATATGTGTACATGATTGAGTTGGTGATATATATGTATATGTAGCATTACATGAGCACATGCCTACACTAGTTTATGAGTTGGGATGGGTCGGGGAAACATAATCCATCGTGCCGTGGTTGCTCACCCCTCCCGTTGTGTTTGTTTTTGTTTGTTTCAGGTGCTTACAGAGCTAGGAGGTTCACCAGAGGTGAAGACCTTGTGTGTGTTTGTTTATTTTGTTGTATTGTAAAAAAAAAACTATGTGGTAACCCCGTGGGGGAAAGAACATGTATGTATGTGTGTTTGTCTTGTGGTTTGAAATGAGATTTTAGTATATGTGTGATATGGTTTAGGGACGGCACCCGTGCTAAGGTCCCTTTCTCGGTGTTCTCACCAACCCCTTGTTCCTTCGGGTGCAGGCATGTGGATTAGCTAACCGGTTTCTTTGGGTCGGAAATCCGATGCATGACAGATGGTATCGAGCATGGTCTAGTTGGCCTAGGGTAGTGGGGTGATTGATTACTCTTGAGTCCTTTTGAGGGGCATAGGGGGACGTGCCTGATCAACACGATCCTGTATGAGCCTCTAAGGTGTACCGAGGGTAATCGGTTATTGTGTAGGTGTGCATGCATGGATAGGCACTAGTTTACATTGAGAATGTGAAACCGATTTGATGTCCTATATGTGATGATATGAATAACGTGTGTCAAGTATAGACATGTGTGATGTGTGTGACAGCATATATATGTGCCATATGTGTGATTGACCCATGTGATGGGGATGGACTAGAGATTGAACCTTTGTTTCTTTGTGTAGTGAAAATGCCTCTGAGGAGAGTGCTACGTGCGTCTGAGGCAATTGGTGATGAGTCTTCTACCCATGTGGGATCGGATGCGGGGCAGTCTGTTGGGGGAAATGAGTTATTGGCACAGCTTGTGGCCCAAGTGGGGGCGTTGAGAGAAAGTATGGGGGACGAGGTTCGGGAAGCGGTGCACCGTGAGTTAGCGGCACAGCAAGTGGTTCCACCACCACCCAGAGAGAAGTCCCAACGTGAGGATAGGGTTCCACGCGAGGCAGTGGAGACCCGACATGTTGATGAGGATGTGGTCATGAGGTTCCGAAAGGAACAACCAAGTAAAATCCTGGGAGGGGGTGATCCAGTGGGCCGCAGAGCACCAGGCCGAGGCATATTGAGCACTTATTCTCCGTTCTCATACCGCGGGAGGAGGATAAGGTGAGATTGGCAATGAGACAATTGGAGGGTGAAGCCCTGGAGTGGTGGCTTAGTGTTCTTGGGAGCCGTGATATGCGAGATGATCTTGTGGGATGAGTTCCTTCGGTTATTTCATGATCGGTTCTTCCCCGAGTCCGTGAGGTGGCGAGAAGAGGGAAGAGTTTGCCGGTCCGAGGGGAGTCGAGGACAGTGTCGAGTATGAGCGGGAGTTCGGGAACCCTGAGTAGGTTTGCTCCGAGACGTGGCCCAGGATGACTTAAAGGCCCATAAGTTTACCTTGGGTTTGAGGCCTGCCCTCAAACAGAGCGTTGAGGCATTCCGTCTGAGGACATATTCAGAGACAGTGGAGACGGCCCGTATTGTTGAGAGGGGTCTCGACAAGGGGAGACAGGCCCATCAGGGACGACATCTCTAGAGTGGATCTGATTCCAAGAGGCCCAAGATAGAGTTTGGGAGCAGCTCTAGAGAGAGGGGTCAGGCTCCAATGGTGCCAGTGAGGTCCCACCTTAGTGGGAGACAGGGGGGTTCAACGGGTGGTCCACCAGGAGGTTGTTTGTGTTGTGGGGATCCAGGACACTGGAAACGAGAGTGTCCCCGAAGACATTTGACATGCCGCACTTGTGGGCGAGAGGGGCACTTAAGCAGAGTGTGCCATAGCAGAGGTAGTATGAGTGGTGCTGGAGGGGTAGCACAGAGTGTCCGAGGTGACACCCAGTTTAGAGCTCTAGGGGAGAGACCAGCCCGTTAGTGGTAGGGCGGTCAGGCAGGTTCTAGTTAGTCTAGACCTCAGGGGAGGCCAGAGAGGCAGCCACATGGAGGTGGAGGGGTCCAGAGTGGGATCCGTACAGAGGAGCGAGGCTACTGGTAGTGCAGCTTAGGGCAGAGTGTTTGCCTTAACCACGACACCGCAAGAGGAGGCAGAGGTTCCATCCTCAACTACCGAGGGTGGGGCAGGACCTTCGGTTGTACGAGGTACGATTTTAATTTCTCGCACACTTGTATCTATTTTATTTGATACGGGTGCATCGTGTTCCTTTATTGCTGAATCTGTAGTGAATTGCCTTGGCTTAGAGGGGTGCAGTTGAGAGGCCACTGTCTATTGAATCACCAGTGGGTGGTATCTACGAGGTGTGACAGGTGAGTCGCCAGTGTATTCTCACCGTGGGTGATGTAGAGTTATCATTTGACTTATATGTCATGCCTTTGAGGGCATTTGGTTTGATTTTGGGCATGGATTGGTTGAGAACCTTCCAAGCTACTATTGATTGTTATAGACGGCGGGTATCTTTTGTGTCATCGACAGGGCTTCCCTTGCACCTTGTTGGGTGAATGGGATCGTGAGGCGAGTCAAGCTGGACCGATGGTGGAGCGGTGGGCGCCATTACTCATAGATTGGCAGCACTCACATTTGCCGAGGGGAATGTAGAGAAGAGAGTATGGCCAGTGGTCGTGGACCAGTTCCAGGATGTGTTTCCATAGGAGTTGTGGAGTCTACCACCTGAGAAGGGTATAGAGTTTTGCATTGAGTTGCTACCGGGGGTAGGGCGTATCTCGCAGGTGGCCTATCGGATGGAGCCTGCAGAGTTAAGAGAGCTGCAAAAACAACTAGAGGAACTGGAGGGCAAGAGATTTATTCGACCGAGTACTTTGCCTTGGGGTGCTCCAGTACTTTTTGCCAAGAAAGCAGATGGGACGCTGCGGTTGTGCATTGATTACAGAAAACTAACCAAGTAACGGTAAAGAACAAATACCCATTACCTCGAATAGATGATTTGTTTGATCAGTTAAGCGGGGCTCAGTGGTTTTCAAAGATAGATTTGAGATCAAGATATCATCAGTTAAGAGTCAGAAAGGAGGATATCCCCAAGACTGCTTTTCGGTGTTGATATGGGCATTATGAGTGGCTGGTGATGCCTTTTGGGCTCACTAATGCACCTGCGGTATTTATGCAGTTAATGAACCAGGTGTTTTCTCCTTACTTGGATTCCTTTGTGGTGGTATTCATTGATGACATCCTTGTGTACTCCAAGACCAGATTGGAGCATGAGGAACATTTGGCTATAGCTTTGCAGACATTGAGGGAGCATCAGCTGTATAGCAAGTTCAGTAAGTGTGACTTTTGGATGCAGGAAGTGCATTTCCTTGGCCATGTGGTATCAGCTGGAGGAGTCCGAGTGGACCCAGCTAAGATTGAGGCAGTGTCATCGTGGAGGAGGCCAGTGAATGTGTTTGAGATTAGGAGCTTTTTAGGCTTGGCAGGGTATTATCGGCGCTTTGTGGAGGGGTTCTCCCGTTTGTTAACACCTTTGACAGCATTGACTCGGAAGGGGGTCAAATTTGAGTGGACTGACAAGTACCAGCAGGCTTTTGAGACTTTGAAAGCCCGGTTGACCACCGCGCCAGTGTTGAGGTTACCACGAGAGGGGGTGCCTTATGAGGTATATTGTGATACGTCTAGAGTAGGCCTAGGGTGTGTGCTGATGCAAGAGCGCAATGTGATTGCATATGGTTCGAGGCAATTGAAACCTCATGAATTGAACTACCCCACGCATGATTTAGAGTTGGCGGCGGTGATATTTGCCTTAAAGAGTTGGCAACATTATCTTTTGGGGGACAGGTTTGTGGTGTATACAGACCATCGGAGTCTTCAATATATCTTTACCCAGAAGGATTTGAACCTAAGGCAGCGTCGATGGATAGAGTATCTATAGACGTTTGATTTTACCCTTGCGTATACCGCTGGTAAGGAGAGAGTGGAAATTGATGGAGCAGTTGGCTATATTACAGCTCCAGCCTAGTATCTCTGAGAGAGGAATGGTTTTGAGCCCTATTGTTGTGGTGCCTGAGTTATATTAGCGAGTCCGAGAGGGACAATTAGGGGATAATGAGTGCGAGGCACTCTATGCACGGATTTTAGCTGGGGAGCTAGCAGGAGATTGGGCCGAGGGTCCTGAGCATGAGTTGACCTTTTTTAGGGGCGTCTGATTGTGGCGTCTCCTCTTCGTAGGGATGTGATGAGGGAGTTCATTCAGTCCAGAGTTGCTGTTCATCCAGGACGCACCAAGATGTACCATTCTCTTTGGAGACATTTTTGGTGGCCTAGGATGAAGAGGGATGTGGCAGAGTTTGTTTCTGCATGCCTTACCTGCCAATAGGTAAAGGCGGAGCACCAGCGTCCAGCGGGTATGTTGCAGCCCTTAGCAGTGGCAGAGTGGAAATGGGATCACATTACGATGGATTTCGTGACAGGACTTCCACCTACCTCGGGGAGGAAGGGCATGATTTGGGTTATTGTGGATCGGCTGACGAAATCAGCCCATTTCCTAGCTATAAGGGAGCGGGATCCTATTGGGGCTTTGAGCCAGCTATATATCAGTGAGATCGTGAGGTTGCATGGGGTGCCCTCATCTATTGTATCGGATAGGGATGCGAGGTTTACATCCCGCTTTTGGGCAGGTTTGCAGGAGGCTTTGGGGACAAAGCTGAACTTGAGTACAACTTTTCATCCTGAGACGGATGGTCAGTCTGAGAGGACGATCCAGACCTTGGAGGATATCTTTGCGAGCATGTGTGTTGGATTTTGGGGGTTCGTGGGCCACTCACCTACCATTGGTAGAGTTTGTTTACAACAACAGCTATCAGGTATCCATTGGGATGGCACCATTTGAGGCATTGTATGGGAGGCCTTGTCGGTCTCCATTGTGTTGGACGGAGGTGGGCGAGGCTGCTCTCTTGGGACCACAGCTGGTCCAGGAGGCCACCGAGAAGGTGAAAATGATCCGCCAGCGTCTTTTGACAGCCCGGAGTAGGCAGAAATCCTATGTGGATTAGAGGCGGAGGCCTTTAGAGTTTTCAGTGGGCGATCATGTATTCCTCTGTGTGTCCCCAAGGAAAGGACATCGACAGTTTGGGAAGGGTTCCAAACTATCGCCGAGATTTATTGGCCCTTTTGAGATTTTGGACCAAGTTGGTCCTGTGGCGTATCGATTGGCTCTTCTGCCACGATTGAGTAGAGTGCACAATGTGTTCCACGTGTCGCAGTTGCGCAAATATCATCCAGACCCAGCTCATGTGATCGATTGGGGTGATCTGGATATTGCTGATGATATCTCTGTTGTTGAGGTTCCTGTTCGGGTCTTGGACAGGCGGGAAAAGCTTTTGTGAGGCAAAGCTATCCATTTGGTTCGTGTCTTGTGGAGACATCGTGGCATGGAGGAGGAGATATGGGAACGCGAGGCGGAGATGCGGGAGCATTACCCCGAGTTGTTCGAGGATGAACAATCTTGAGGGAGGGAGGTGGCGAAAGCCTTATATGGTATGTGCTCTATCTTATGTGACGTGGTATTATGCATATAAGAGATATGTGGGTTCGTGTTTCTTATGTGTATGGTGTTTTCTTGGGTTTGTGTTTTCGTGTTTATTAGGTGTATGATGTGCTTCGTGTGTTTATTATTTATTGTTTATTGTTTATGTGTTATTTTTGCGTTCATTTAGGTGGGTTTGTGCACATGTGAGATATGCTGTTATTTTGTGTTTTGTTTGGTTTCACATATGTGATATGTGATATGAGGTGATATGTGATTTTCACATATGTGATATGTGATATGAGGTGATATGTGATATGTTTCTTTGTGGTGTTGAATATATGTGATATATGTGATCTATTTGGTTAAACATGTATTGGATAGGTAAGTGTCTCTGTGAGTTGTGACTTTCTTGTGGGGTTGTTTATGCCTGTTTCGGCTTGTTGTGAGCTGTGAGCTGTGTGGCATGTTTGTGAGTGAGTTTGGCTTTTACGATGGATTTGTTGAGTTTGAGTGTAACTTTGTGTTGTTGTTTGGCTCTTTTGTTTCTTTTCGGGGACGAAAAGCTTTTAAGGGGGAGAGGCTGTAAGGACGCGTGTTTGGGGTTATGGGAGAGAGCCATGTGATGGAATGCACATCAAGCGATGTGAATATCAGTACGACGACGTATTCGTCGAATAGAGAGTTTTGACTGAGTGGACCCGATTTGGAGTCGGAGCCTCGAAAAACTAATTTTGGGATTTTTGTAGTATGGTCAGGTGACTTTGTATTCGGGGGCTTATTTGGGAAAAACAAACCTCGGTAAAGTGATGTACTCGTTAAACGGAGCATTTTGACAGTAATTGGGCTCGATTGGGAGTCGGGACCCTGTGAGGGTAATTTTGATATTTTAATGAATTAAATGTGGGAAAGTATAAATAGGGCAGTGAAGAACTCAAATCCCTAAGTGTCTTATGTGCTTGCCTTTCTAGAGAGAGAAAGAGAAGAGGAGAGAGAAAGAGAAGGGGGGAAAGAGGAATTGACGATCCGGAGCTCAAATCGGCCAAAGTCGAGGTAGGGATTCATTATTCTCACTCTTCTTTGTTGATCCTACTTGCTAGAGTAGCTAAACCATGCGAATTAACCCCAAATTCGTAGAATTTGGATGAACCCTAAGTTTTGAGGAAAAACCAATTTTGGGTTGAATCTTGTTATTTGCATGCATAATGTGTTTTGAGTGGTAAGACGTGATTTAAAACCTAATATATATTATTAGGTATGAGTTTTATGAGATTTCTGGAGCTTCTGGGTTGAATCCAGACGAGAAACAAGTGAAAAATGATGATGAACAGTAACTGTCGTGAACTAAGCAGAACAACCGATGAGATCGACTGGAAATTGAAAATTTCGAATGTGCAGTTTCAAAGTCTCGAAGGTTCAAAGGTAGGTTCGATGTAGTGTAATTTCGAGTGTCGAATGTGCAGTTTTCGAGTATTGTTTCGAAGGTTCGAAGGTACTTTGAAGGGAGTTTCGAAGGCAGTTCATGGGTACTTCGAAGGTAGTTTTTGAAGGTGGTTCGAGTGTAGGTTCGAGGGTCGAAGGCAGTCCGAAAAGAGATTCTAAAATACATATTCGAAATACAGTGAAGGCATATTCGAAAATATAGTTTCACTGGCAGATTCGAAATACAGTTTGACTGGACTGAATCATTTACATTGTAAACCTTTATGCCTAAGTATACTGAAGTTACAATGTAAATAAGGAAATACCCCCCATTTGGATTCAAAGAAAAATACTAGAAAAATTAATTCCCACTCCTTCAAAATGTGAAAAATGGGATTTAGTGTAAAATCCCAAAAATCTTCAAAAGTTCGTAGTGGTGACTGTTTGAAAAGTGGGGTCAGACCCCTCAGAAAAATCCCCAAAAATCAGATTATCTTAGTTATGCTATGGGGAGCCAATGCCGGGACTTTTTATTTCAAGAAAATTGCTTCTACGAGAATCCTCTCTCTTGGTCAAGACATAAGGATAGAGTTGTGAACTCAAGTGGTCATGTGGGCATGCGAGGCTATCTTGATAAGCCTGGGAGGCTACTGTTGAGGACCTGGGAGGTGAGATTTGTTCGGAGCCGGAGAGGGAAGAGGCTATTGTGCCTAAGAGGTAATATTGTGCCTAAGAGGTAATATTATGCCTGAGAGGCACTGCTGTGCCCGAGGGGCAGTATTGTGTGCCTGAGAGGCAATGTTTGGGATTACCTGAGAGGTTTTCTTTCATTTCAATATGTGTACATGATTGAGTTGGTGATATATATGTATATGTAGCATTACACGAGCACATGCCTACACTAGTTTATGAGTTGAGATGGGTTGGGGAAACATAATCCCTACCGAGTTGTGGTTGCTCACCCCCTCTGTTGTGTTTGTTTTTGTTTGTTTCAGGTGCTTACAGGAGCTAGGAGGTTCACCAGAGGTGAAGACATTGTGTGTGTTTGTTTATTTTGTTGTATTGTAAAAAGAAAAAAAACTATGTGGTAACCCCGTGGGGGAAAGAACATGTATGTATGTGTGTTTGTACTTGTGCTTTGAAATGAGATTTTAGTATATGTGTGATATGGTTTAGGGACGGCACCCGTGCTAAGGTCCCTTTCTCGGTGTTCTCACCAACCTCTTGTCCCTTCGGGTGCGGGCATGGGGATTCACTAACCGGTTTACGTGGGTCGGAAATCCGGGGCGTGACATTACATCTTGTCGATCACATGTGGGAACACAATATCAAAAGCCAGTGCGTATGGGACCTCAACGCTATCAACTAGCCATTAGGGGACCTCGGTCTCTAGCTATCCCTATATGGGACCTCGATTCACTAGCCAATCAAACCAACAAAAGCCCACAATCAATGCTTACGAATGTCATGAGGTTTCAAACTTGTAATCGTATTCATACCACATAACATTTAATACCAAAGAAACAACAATATTCCATACCTCGAAAAAGGCATAAAGATTTATTTTACACAAAATTTGGGTTAGGAAAAATAATATGAATAACACAAAAGGACCAGCCCCAAAAAGCTTCCTAGAGACCCTACCTCGAAGCTCAAAGCCCTGCTCCGACGTTGCTGACTTGAAGTTCTAACTCAAGTGACTGACTCGAAGATCTGAGAGAAATTACCTTTTGGAAGTCTAGTCTACTCACTCTATAAATAAGCAGTTCATTTGACAACTAAAGGGGAGGAATTCAGAGCAGAAAAATCATGTTTTTTGGGAGAGAAGGAGAGGTTCTTAGAGAGACAATTTTAGAGGACTCACGGGAGATAATATTTGGAGAGCAAGGAGTACACCTTGGCGGAGCTAAACATCATACAGATTTCTAAAGAATCGTCTTGCACAAATCATCTAAGTTTTTCTTCTTTATTTCTTGTTATGAAATTGTTTAGTTTTTAAATCAAAACCTTTCCATCCTTCATTTTCAAAATAATAATAAGGACAAGAAAACACAAATAACTTATCTTTTCTAGAAAATTAAAATCAAAGGCCTTGAGATTGTGGGGTTAAGCCATTGATGCTCATACCCTAGCTGCTCGGGCCAACATTGATTATGGTAGCGCTATTTATTCAAAACCATCTTGTAGGTCCCAAAGTGAGTCTAGAGGGGGGGGGGGTGAATAGACTTTCTTGCGAAGCTTAGGATCGTTAGTTGTGTTGGATCAAGCCCAGAATTTGGATGATGTGGATAAAACCCTATGTAATTTGATCTAAGACTTTGGTTGTTTTATCTTAAGTTATTGCAGAAGATATGATCTTAATCCGGAACTCACTCGTGAGAGTATAGCTAAGGATAGGATACATAATCCTGATCCGGATAAGAGTGAGTATCGTCAAACACTTGGTAAATAATCAAGTCACACTTAATACGGAATAAGGATCGTTCGTACGGACTAAACATTTAAAGCTACGGACTAAGGATTCTACGTCTTAGAGTTTAAACAAACTAAGTCCAAATAGATGCAAAATAAGAATCCAAGTCTTCAACTTGCATATAGTAAGAAAAAGTCTTCGCGGAATAAAAAGCTAAGTTTTCCACTCAAGCATACTAAGGATAAGAAGACATGGAATAAGGATCCGAGTCTCTCATAGATGCGGAGTAAGGAAGTACTTGTGCGGAATAAGGACCCAAGTCCTTTGTTCGCACGGAGTAAGGAAACTAGATGCGGAGTAAGGAATCCGAACCAGTTACTCACACAGAGTAAGGATGTGCTGACACAGAGTAAGCCATCCGATCCTTCAGCTCATGCGGAGTAAGGAACTCTTGCGGAATAAGGAAGCGCTGATGCGGAGTAAGCTCTCCAACCTTCTCATTCATACGGAGTAAGGAAGCGCTGACACGGAATAAAGTTTCCAATACTGAATTGATACGGAGTAAGCAATCACTGACACGGAGTAAGGATTCGAGCTTCATTAACACGGAATAAAGAACTTTACGATGGATTAAGTAGATGCTGCTTCAACTTATCTCTTCGCATTCAAAGTCACTAGCTTGCTATGTCCCAATGTAAGACAAACTCATTGATAACCTAAAGCATCTTACACGTGAATCACACGGATATGTGGACACAACTTTAATCGCACTTGGGTACTCACAAAGACACTTATGTTTTACAAACCCAAGATCTTGAGCTCCACGTCCGTAGCATTCAAGGCAGAGAGAATTCCAAGGAACGATCAATCTGCACATTGCTTGGAAGAACAAGTTCCAAGATTATCTCTCAGGGATATCTCTCTATATATAATAATACTTGTACATTATAAGAAGTATGGTTCGTGAGTTTGTAATAAGCGTGTATGTACAAGAGCTCATTAAGATCATAGAGGCTAGTGTGTGAGTCTTCTGTAAACAGAGTGTAAGAGAGTTTGTTTGAGTAGATCGAAGAGCTTTACAAGCTTTAATCTGTTTCTATTTTGTTGTACTCATCATTTGATAATAAAATGAAATACTTCCATTATCTGGTTATCTTCCACATTGATTATATCTCTGAACCAGATAAGTGTTGTGTCAAAGAGTGAGAAAAGAGTTTTGAGAAGAGCCTATTCAACCCCCCCCCCCCCTCTAGGCTCACAGGGACCAACAAGTGGTATTAGAGCGAGTTCTACCTGCTCAAAGTAGAGATCCCACTCTCTCTCTCTCTCAACAATGGCCGAAGAAAGCAGCATGCTATTCAACACTCGCCTTAACTCCAAAGGTACACAAGAGCCCCTCCCCAATTGAAGGCGGTGAAAATGTCGATTCACCTCAACCTGTTGTCGCCGCTTCTCCTTAACCATGGAGTTCTGGTTTTACTCTAACCAAACCGCCAAAATTCATACCTGAGCTTTTCTCCCAATGGAAAGCTCGTATGAAGATGTTCATGGTATGCCATGATCATCTCATGTGGCCGTGTCATCATCGGGAGCTACCGATTCCGATGACTAGCGGAGAACATGGAGTTAGAAGGCCAAAGACGGATGCTGAACTTACCCATGATGAAAGAGCCTGGCAGTGTGCTAGCGAAAAGGCTCTGGCATATGTTATATCGTCTTTGGACTCCGAAGCTTTCATAGACGTCCAAGGCTGCACAACAGCAAAAGCTGTCTGGGATAAGCTGACAATCCTCTATGAGGGAAGCCAGTCCCAAATGCAGAACGTCATCTGTGCTCTCAGGCAGAACTTTGAAAGTTTCAATCAAATACCTGCGAATCCCTCGAAAGCATCTATCGGAGATTCGGCAAGCTCATCCTTGAGCTGAAAACTATCAATGAGCACTACACTCAATTCCAAATCAATGACAAGTTTTTTCATTCCTTGCCAGATTGCTACTACTCCACATAGCTCCAGATGCAAGCCGACAAGAACTGGTAGTATATTTCCCTTGAAAAACTATACGGAGAGCTATGGACTTATGAGGTCAGGTTCAAATACACTGACCGAGATGAGAAAATAACTCAGAAAGAAAAAGGGGTAGCTTTTAAAGCTATGGAATGTCTCAGCATACTGCGGAATAATGATACGGAAGAATCAGAGAACTCTGACTCTGACGCTGAAGAAGAAATAGCTCTTCTGGTCAAATCCTTCAAGCGTTCCTGTAGAAAAACAGAAAAGGATTTAGAAGAGGCTCCTCATCATCATCCTGAAGAAAAGAGCGATCGGAGTCGAGATCCCAAGAATGCTACAGCTGTGGGAAACCCGGTCATTGGGCCAAGGATTGTAAATCCAAATCAAAGCTGGCCAATAAAAGTGACAAGGTTAAACCCCGACGCTCCACCTCAGAAAGCAGCAAGGCCAAGAGGAAGACGTTCGTCACAAAGTATGTCAGTGGATCGGAAGAAGAGGAGGAATCCTATGATAATAAGCCAACCCCAAAGCCGAACGTCTGCCTCATGGAAAATACTGAGGTACCTTTTATCTCTGAGCTCATGACTAAATTAGAATCTCTTACTGCGAACGCTTGTTGGATCAAACCCAGAATTTGGATAATGCTGATAAAGCCTTATGTAATTTGATCTGAGATCTTTTGTGTTTATTTGATCATTGTAGAAGATATGTTACTAATCCAGAGATGCACTCGTGAGAGCAAAGCTAAGGACAGGATACATAATCCTGATCCTGGACAAGAGTGAGTGTCGTCAAACACTTGGTAAATAACCAAGTCACAAATACATACGGAATAAGGAACATTCGTGCGAACTAAGAACTTAAAGGCTACGGATTGCTGAATATGTTCCTAAGTACCTCAAACGGACTAAGTCAAACTAATGCGGAGTAAGAGTCTTGGTCAACGAGGTCGCACGAAGCAAAAGGATTGAAATGGAGTTAAATAGTTAAGTCTTCCCCTCAAGCGAACTAAAGTGAAGAAGACACGGAATAAGGATCCGAGTCTTTATTCGCACTGAGTAAGGAAACTAGATGCGGAGTAAGGAATCCGGATATCTTACTCGCCCCGAGTAAGGAACTTACATACGGAGTAAGGAACTTACATACGGAGTAAGGAACTTACATACGGAGTAAGGAACTTACATACGGAGTAAGGAACTTACATGCGGAGTAAGAAAGCGCTGACACGGAAAGTCACCTTTAAGACTAAGGATTACCGAACACGAGTAAATAGATTACGGAGATTAACGGAGATAAGCAACTACCGACACGGAGTAAGGTTCCAAGCTTCATTAGCAACGGAGTAAGGAAAATTACACCGGACCAAGAAGACACTACTTCAACTCACCGCATTTAAAGTTATCGGCTCGTGGCGTCCCGATGTAAGACAAACTTATTGAATACCTGAAGAATCTTACACGTGGATGACCCGGATATGTGAACACAACCTCAATTGTATTTGGGAACTCACAAATGCACTTATATTCTTCAAACCCAAGATCTTGAGCTCCACAAGCCGCAGCAGTCAAGACAGAGAGATTACCGAGGAACAGTTAGTGCTGAACGCATTCCGGAACTTCAAGTTCCGGGGTTGTCTCTTAGGAACGTTTATATACATATCCATGCTTGTATATGTGTAAAAGTGGGCAAAAAGGAGAGTGAATTAGCCTGAATTAATTCTGTGCATGTACAAGAGCTCAAAGATACAAACTAGGCTAGTGTGTGAATCCCTTTTGTAAAAGCAGTATAAGAGAGTTGCTTTTATTTTGTTGTAATTATCTCTTGATAATAAAACAAAATACTTCCACTATCCTGGTTATCTTCCATGATGATTCTTTCACTTAACTAGATTAGTACAAGTGCCTTAAAAGAATAAAAGAGTTTCGATAAGAGCCTATTCACCCCCCACCCCTTTAGGCTCCAAGGGACCATCAAGTGGTATCGGAGCGATCTATTTGTTTAAAAGTAGAGATCCCACTCTTTTACTCTAAGCAATGGCCGAAGAAAGCAGCATGCTATTCAACACTCGCCTTAACTCCGGAGGTGCACAAGAGCCCATCCCAAATCGAAGCAGCAGTGAAAACGTCGACCCACCTCAACCTACTGCTGCCGCCGCTCCTCAACCACGGAGTTCTGGTTTTACTCTGATGAAACCGCCCAAATTCACACCTGGACTTTTCTCCCAGTGGAAAGCTCGCATGAAGATGTTTATGGTATGCCATGATCATCTCATGTGGCCATGTCTTCATCAGGAGATCCCAATTCCGATGACTATCGGAGAACATGGAGTGAGGAGGCCAAAGACGGATGCCGAACTTACCAACGATGAAAGAGCCTGGCAGTGCGCTAGTGAAAAGGCTCTAGCTTATGTTACATCGTCTTTGGATTCCGAGGCTTTCACGGACGTCCAGGGCCGCACGTCGGCAAAAGGCGTTTGGGATAAACCGACAATCCTCTATGAGGGGAGTCGGTCCCAAATGCAAAATGTGATATGTGCTCTCGCACAGAATTTTGAGAGTTTCAATCACAAACCTGGCGAATCCCTGGAAAGCATCTATCGGAGATTCGGCAAGCTCATTCTAGAGCTAAAAACTGTCAATGAGCACTACACTCAGTCTCAAATCAATGACAAGTTCTTTCGATCCTTGCCGGATCGCTACTACTCCAAGCAGCTCCAGATGCAAGCTGACAAAAACTGGCCATTCACTGCCCTTGAGGAAATCTACGGAGAGCTTCGGACTCATGAGGTCAGATTCAAATACTCGCCCATGATGAGAAGATAGCTCGGAAAGAAAAGGGAGTAGCTCTCAAAGCTACGAATGCACCAAGAATCATCCTGGAGGATGATATGGATGAGTCAGAAAATTCTGACTCAGACGTGGAAGAGGAAATAGCTCTTCTTGTCAAATCCTTCGAACGATTCCTTCGGAAAAGTAGAAAAGGATTCAGAAGAGGCTCCTCATCATCCAGAAGGAAGGAACGATCGGAGTCAAGCTCCCAAGAATGCTTTAACTGTGGGAAAACCGGTCACTGGGCCAAGGAATGCAGATCTAAATCTAAGACGGCAGAGAAAAGTGACAAGGTTACACCCCAACGTTCCACCTCGGACAACGGCAAGAACAAGAGGAAGGCGTTCGTGACAAAGTACGTCGGTGGCTCGGAAGAAGAGGAGGAATCCTCGGATGATGAGCCAACTCCTAAGCCGAACGTCTGCCTCATGGCAAATACTGAGGTATCTTCTATCTCTGAGCTCATGAGTAAATTAGAATCTCTTACTACTACATGCGATCATGAAAAGAATGAGAGACTAATAATTACTCAAATGTACAAAGATATGGAAAGTCAGAACAAACGTCTTGAATTTACTATTACTAGACTAGAAAAGGACATCGCCGACTTCGGGGGAAAAGAAGCTTGGTATCATGATCTAAGAGCTGAAAATCATCTCGTTAAATACCAATCTTTCTGGCCTAAAAGTTATAGTAAAAAGACTCAAAAACGAACTCGAACAGGAAAGGGAAATAAATCGTAAGTGGCTTAAATCAGGGGAAATAGCCTCTACATTTAGGACTGATCCAGATAACATTCGAGTCAAACCTGGCCTAGGCTCCGAATCACCAAACTCCAATACTCAAGCTAATGAGTGTCCTCTAGATTTCACTCCAAAACTAACCAACTTATATCCTGTTAGTACATCTAAACCGTTGGATGGTTTCATTTCAGGTGGCACCATAGTTTATGACTGTAGAGTTGAGGTACATTTCTGCAGTTCCCAAAGTAGTAAGCACCCGTAACTAATGATGAAGGGAAGGCCGCTGCGTTAAAGCCAAAATCGTAGCACCCAAAAAGAAAGGAAAGGCTAAGGCCGACGCATTTAGGGCCAAGAGCGCGTCACCCAAACGCAATGGATTAGGCCACGGGAAACAGTAGAAAGTCCAGCAAAATCTAAGAGACCTGTACCCCCTGTTTGTACTTCACATTATAGTGTCTGTTCCATCCGTAGGGAAATGGGTCATTATCACTATGAATGTTGGAGTCTATCTCGATAACTGGCTTTGTAATCAATTTCAATCCAATAAAGATCAGTTTTATAAAAGGGGTTCTTCGAGCAAAACAAAATCTAAATCTAAAAGGAGTGTCTCTCCCAAGAAAACCCAAATAAAAGAAGCAGTTGAAACTAACAAGTTAATGTCAACTTGGAAAGCTAAAAGTCCTAGCAAACTCAAATCCGGAACTGTTGACAATACTGCTGCATTCTCTAACCGCCCGAAACAAGTTTGGGCACCAAAAGTGTAAACTGTTGTCTTTCAAGAGCATCTCTGGAATGCATTGCCGGATCACTTGAAGTTAAAGATCAATCAAAGCAAGTGGATCCTCGATAGTGGATGCTCCAGGACATATGACGGGTGATCGGACTCGCTCGTAGAAGTTAATGAAAAACGAGGTCCATCCATTTCATATGGTGACAACAAGAAAGGTAAGACTGTCGGGTATGGCACTCTAACAAACGGCTGTGTATCAATCACTAAAGTTGCACTAGTCGAAGGTTTGAAGCATAATTTGCTAAGTGTCAGTAATCTATGTGACAAAGGATTTACTGTTTCCTTTATGTCCAACTCCTGTACAGTAAGAGACAACTTATCCGGAGATATTAAGTTATCCGGATCAAGAGATGGGGACATATACTCAGTGGTCTTAAGAAATAATTCTTCTGACCATGTATGCTTCCTCACTAAAGCTTCAGATGAAGATAGTTGGTTATGGCACAAGCAATGCGCGCATTTAAACTTTAAGACTTTGTCTAAGTTAGCGTCACTTGATCTTGTCACTGGTCTACCTAAACTCAAGTTCTCCAGAGACACTCTCTGTTGAGAATGCCAACTTGGCAAACAGACCAAACACAACTTTAAGAGCAAATCAGTTAACTCAATAACTGCTCCTCTACAACTTCTTCATATGGACCTTTGTGGTCCTATATCTGTTCCATCACTAGCTGGTGCGAGATATACCCTTGTGGTTATCGATGATTTCACCAGATACACATGGGTGATGTTCCTGAAATCAAAGGATCAAACTTTTGAGCATCTAGTAGATCTCTTCAACTGGATAAGCAACTCACAAGGATCGAGCATTAAATGCATCAGGAGTGATCATGGTACGGAATTTGATTTTTTCCGAAATGAGATCATATTGTTTTGAACAGGGCATACAACATGACTTCTCTGCTCCCCAGAACCCCACAACAAAATGGGGTAGCCGAGCGCAAGAATCGTACTTTAGTTGAAGCTGGTAGATCCATGTTAGCAAGGGCAACGCTTCCTCTCGCCTATGGGTGAAGCCGTGTCCACTGCCCGCTATGTTCGAACGGAACTCTAATAAATAAATCTACCATGAAAACACCCTATGAGATGTGGAGAGGACGAAAACCTTCAATTTCACATCTCGAACTTTTGGGTGTACTTGCTATATCTCGATAAATGGCAAAGAGACCCGGAATAAATTTGAACCAAAATCGATGATGGGATTTTTGTCGGGTACTCACTACATAGCAAGGCTTATCGGGTCTTCAATAGAAAATTTTTTAAAGTTGAAGAATCTATCCATGTGACTTTTGATGAAGCTAATCTTGATTGGTCAAAAGTCGGTTCTTCAAGTTCTAATGTGCAGGTCATGGACAAGAACGTCGATTATTCGAAGTTTATGAATGTTCTGTTACACATCCTGACCAATCACGTGGCATCAGCGAGACACAAAGAAATTGTATGGATGATGCTACGGATGACTCGGACTCCCGGACTACCATTTAGCTCCAGACATACTCCTACGGATACCCAAAATTCCGGAGCACCTTCAAGTCCGTCCGGACCAGTCAACACTGAAAGAAACAGTGTTGAAGAACCATCTAGTTCAACCGTACCTTCTAATACGGAAACAACTAGTCCGGGCGAAGCTCAACCATGGATATTTCGAACCACCTAATCTGGAAGAGCTTCAAATTGCTCAAGATCATCCATCACATGCACGAATTATAGATGGACTCGAAACCATCCTTCAGATCAAGTGATTGGTGATCCTACTCGTTGGTGTAAGAACAAGAGCAGCCACCTCTAACATGAGTCTTTACTCGTGTTTTCTATCTCAAATAGAACCAAAGGTGGTAGATGAAGCTCTTCAGGATTCAAATTGGATAGAAGCCATGCAAGAAGAGCTGAATCAATTTAAGAGAAACAATGTGTGGACATTAGTACCCAGGCCTAAGTCTCAGCAAGTCATTGGAGTTAAATGGGTGTTCCGGAACAAGCTTGATACAGATGGAATAGTAATCCGGAACAAAGCCAGACTGGTAGCGAAAGGATATCGTCAAGAAGAAGGCATAGACTATGATGAGACCTTTGCTCCAGTAGCAAGACTTGAGGCAATTCGAATGTTCGGCGTATGCTTCATATGAAAACTTCATAGTTTATCAAATGGACGTCAAGAGCGCATTCCTGAATGGAGATCTTCAAGAGGAGGTTTACGTAGAACAACCTCCCGGTTTCATTGAACCTAAAGCTGGACATCTAGTCTACAAACTTCGGAAAGCTTTATATGGTTTGAAGCAAGCTCCAAGATCCTGGTACGACACACTGTCAGAATTCCTACTTGCACACAACTTCCAAAAAGGGAAGATTGACACCACCTTATTTGTACAAGAGAAAGGACACACTCTAATTGTACAGATATACGTGGATGATATCATTTTCAGATCAACGAATCCGAAGCTTTGTGAGGAGTTTGCTAAGTTGATGACAGGCAAGTTTGAGATGAGCATGATGGGAGAACCTGTCCTACTTCCTTGGAATAGAAGTTAAACAACTAAAGGAAGGAATTTTCATTAATCAAGCCAAATACACTCGCGATCTTATTAAGAAGTTTGGTATGGAAGGTTCATCTCCCGTCAAAACTCCCATGTCTCAGTGCCAAGTTAGATCCTGATGTGGACGGTATTTCAGTAAATGTGACTGACTACCGAGGGATGATAGGATCCTTGCTGTATCTTACAGCAAGTCGCCCAGACATTATGTTTGCAACTTGCATCTGTGCACGATATCAGGCGAATCCCAAGGAGTCACATATGCTTCATGTAAAACGGATATTAAGGTATCTCAAGGGAACGATGAGTTTGGGACTCGGTACCCAAAGGAGTCCAACTTCACCTACCTCCGGATACTCGATGCCGACTTACTGGATGTCACATCGACAGGAAAAGCACAAGTGGTATGTGTCGGTTTCTAGGAAATAGATTGATCTCATGGTTCAGTAAAAAGCAAAATTCCGTATCAACCTCTCTCGCCGAGGCGGAATATATAGTGCCGAAAGTTGTCGCGCACGCTACTTTGGATGCAAAGTCAACTTATCGACTACGGTTTCAACATGTCATCGATTCCACTCTCTTGTGACAACACTAGTGCAATTGCCATCAGCAACAATCCTGTCATGCATCCTAAGACGAAGCACATTGAGGTCAGGTATCACTTCATAAGCGATCATGTTCTCAAAAAGCATATTTCACTTGAACATGTTGCTATCGAAGATCAATTACGTGACGTACTTACAAAGCCCCCGCTTGATGCGAGGTTCTCTCGAACTACTCTTTCGATAAGGTATGCTTGACTTCTCTGCATAGTTTCACAATTAAATTACCCAACAATATATTTACTCTCAGAACATGCATTATACGTTTACTGAAAGTAGTAGCGATTTACTGACTGTATTGCTGATCATACTTACTATTTAACGGCTTCATGCTTCTGATATTAATCTCAACTTCATATATGGGAGGATGCTTGCGTTTCCCGACTGAAGTCGTTTAAGCTAACATGACTAAAGCTTATATGATTTACCTCTTCTGGTTTCATGATCTTAATTTCCATTAATCACCACATGACAAAAGCATGTTCATTTAGATTACTCTATTAACATGTATAGTTGAAGAAGTGAAATGGGTTAGCTTGGAATGCCTGGTGGATGAATACTCAATCGCAGTCTGATCAGCTTCTGAAGTATAGTTTTCTAATAAGATAGACAGTGCTGAACTTCTACAAATCGGAAAGGTCAACCGAGAGGATTGCACAATCTACGGGGGAGACAATGCTTTATATATTATTCAGTAATACCCCCCGTATATGTCTCATGACCTCTTTCCTGACTGTCTATTTGAGGGGGAGCTTTTCATTGAGAGGATTAAATGATCTACGGGGGAGCAGCAATGAACCCCTAATATGTCTCGGATTCTCCTTCCTCTAAACTTTTACTTCCGGATCTGACTGGACATGCTGTTTTGAATCAGCAAAGTGGCAAGTTTGGATGTATTTTCCTTCTTCAACCATGCATTTTAATCGGCTAATCATCTGCCTACTTTTGACATGTGTTCGCTCTATCATTTTTTTTCACTCATGAATCCTAAATTGGCCAAATCATATGCTCTTTAATTAATCTTAGCTACGTTGTTCAGCAAGACGGTTTTAGTTATTTTGACCTATATGAACTTGTGTATTGCTATCCGACATATGCCCTGATTCAGTAATATTGATCATTTTCACGTGTGCATACGTCTACTACATTCTTGGTAATGCATAAGTTCTATTTCTCATTAGTTCGGATTATGTTGTTTTTCACCGATTATCTTCTCTAATCCGTACTAATCCTTGCCTGTTAAGCTTTTGTATTTTCGGTTTATCCTTGTTTAGCTACAGGTTCAGACTTTCTTTGCAACCATATCGATAAATCTCGTCCATAGTCTTGGATTTGAAGTGTTGTGGTACTTCTCTTCTCTTCGACTTTTTAACTGCAAAGGAATCTACTCTACTCTCTCACCGAACTCTGTTTACTACGAACAAGGTCTATTATTCATCCTGATACTCTTCCTCGACTATTATTTACTCCGGATGATTGTCGGCTCATTCCTCCGGACTCGACCATCGTTCAATTGTGACAATCCATGTATACTCATATGTCGCATGCTTTTGAGGAGGAATAATGATGATTCATTAAATGCAAATCTCGGGTTGCACACACACTTCTCTGGATGGCAACCAGTTGTTATCTTTACTTGGTCATGCGGTCTCCACGACATCGTTTCATTCGGAGGCGCATCGATATCCAGACTAATGACATCAGCCTGTCGAGCGGGTCCCCTGTTTCACTCACAAATTCCTAGACCCGGCGACACTTCCCGGACACGGCCTTATATATATATATTCTGGTTATTCCTGCGAAGCACGAGTATTGCTCATTTCCAATCCCTAAACCTCTCGTTGCTACTTTCCTCATCAAGACCTCACCTTTCCTCTTGTTCTTCATATTTCATCTGTAATGGCACCCAGAATCTCCCTTTCCGGCGTTAATCCTGGTCATCTGGTTGATTGGCACGCTGTCTCCAATCCTCCGGATTGGTTTTTCCAGCTTCGCCCTCTCCTTGAAGCCTCACATATACTCAATCTGGTCTCCAATCCCGTCGATCTTCTTATCGACAACATCATTGAGTATTACCAACGGATTCGCTGCACCACCGACTCCATCATCTCCTATGTCCGCGGAGAATCCATCATCATCACTCCCGCCGTTCTTCGCGCTGCTCTCCACCTACCCCCCGGTGAACCACAGCGCCCGGATGCCGATCCAATGGCGGCTTCTATGGGTTGCACAAACAAGGGGAAGGAATACAAGGTGAAATCCTTCCAGGGTCGCTATCGATGTATGGCGACCATTCTAAGTCGATGCCTACTGGCTCGCACATCCGCCCTGGACTCAGTTCCGTACGACCTTCTCCTGGCCATGTACGGCGTTTTTGAAGGTCTTCCGATGGATTGGGGGATGTTCTTATTTCGTTCTTTGTAGAATGGTCCCAAAAACCATTCCTTCGGGCGCATTCTCGCATTGTCTTCCGGCATCTATATCCGGACCATTTCGCCCGATTTGATGCTATCTCGTTTCCCTCGGCTTATTACCTCCGTTACCTTACGCCGGATGGGAACATGACCGCCCGCCGACCCACTGCAGCTCTCCGCATTCTCCCTGCCTCGGAACAACAAGGCAGCTCTGTTGGTGACCCCTCCGACAGCCCAGCCCATGAGGTCGGTTTGCACCCCGATCCTCCCGGATTCGGTCTATTGCTGCACCTTCCCACTCTCGGGCCTCCCAGCACAGCGTTCGTGCCGATCCGTCCGAGGTTGCGGGGCCATCTCAGCACAGTGCCCCAAAGGCTGTTTCCTCAGCTCCTTCTGCTGCGGATGTCCCCACTCCCTCCACCTCCGCCGTTGCTACCGCAGCTTGCTACCGCCGTTCTGGCCAGAATCGCCGATGTCCCGGCCTCTTCTCCGGAAGCTCCGTTGCCTCCCCTACCTCAACCCCGAGACTACCTAGCCCATCTCTCCGCCGACACCTTAACGGACCTCGGCTCCGTTTTAGCCTTGCTCACACCGCCTCCCTTCCGGACAACGATCTCCGAGTGTTTTACACCCGCCATACCCAATCCCCGGAGACAATGATCATCCGGAACTTGGATCACGGCTTTCTTACGTCGGCCTCCATTCCGGATGTAGCGTTCACCACTCCCTCCGCCCAGTCCATTCGCCGGGGTCCTTCCCCGGCTAAAGCTGGCTCATCTTCTCCTGCCCCCGCCATTCCAGTGGTTAACCTATCTGGTCAAAGCGGGTCAGCTGCCCCGGATGCCTCCGATGCTCCGGAAGCTCCTTCCTGCTGCTTGCTGCCGCTGATACTCCTACGGACTCCCTCGCCCAGCCGCACTCCTGCTCCTGTTCATGTGGGGGAGTCCTCCAAGGCTCCGGAGTTAGTCCTTGGACGTGCCCCTTTTGGTACAGTCCACTCCGACGCCGTGCTTTCGCCTGGCCTGGACCGCCACACCCAGGCTCACGGCGCCCAAATTTCCGCCATCGCCGCCAAGGTTGATGCACTTGGCGCTCAACTCCTCTCCGCTCTCACCGACTCCTCCACCTCCTTGGAGCAGAAAATGGATGTAGTCGCCTTGTCCGTCCATTCATTGTCTACCTCTTTTGCGGACCTGGCGCATACGATGGCTCGCCCTCCCATTGCTTCCCGTCGATCTGCCAAACCGGGGGAGAACATGTCATCTGATCCTGCTCCTTCTGCACCACAACCATCTACTCGGACCGAGAAGCGGCGTGCCTCTTCGGTGCTTCAGGGAGTTCAAATTCCCAAACGAAGCCGCTTTTCTCGCCCAAGCTCCTCTACCGCAGCTCCAGCTCCTCCTCCATCCTCCTCATCTCAGCCTAACACCTTCCTCCCATCATATGTGGAGTTTGACCCCTTCGATGCGGATGGAAGCGTTCGCAAAGCAATGAAATCCTTTCGTTGCGTCCTCGCTGAGAGAAGATATCTTTTCGAAATGTACCCTTTCTCCCCGGACGACATTCAAACTCTTTGTTCGGAGAAAGGACTTTTTACAACAGAAGATATTGACAACTTCTCAAGGGCTGCCAAGTTGGAGATGAGGTTGTTTCCATATCTTTACAAGGATGCGCATTTGTTTGATGTCTTGCCGTGTTGGAATGAAGGCTATCTTCCCAGTGTGGATCTAATTCAGTCCTTCATCGACGGAAGGCCGAGGATAGCAAGCCATGGAAAACTCTCTCAACTATCCTCATTCCGTACCGGATCATGTCGCCACACTTCATGATGGCTGTCTTTATGATTCGGTCCAAGCAAATGATCCTCATTGATTCTCATCAGATAGTGGAGCACTTTGTAAGAAAGAATCAATGGGAACCACCGTGTATCAGGCCGATCAAGTGTGAAGAAAGCCCGTTTATATGAAGAATTGGGCATCACACCCTTGGGCCCAACCGAGAAGTCAAGGCGACATTCCAGGGCAAGAAACAAGTGCCACAACAATCGGACGGAGATAGCTACGGGGCTTTTGTCTGTTACTTTATCAAGTCATTTTTGACTGTGGACAAATCGTGGAGCCAACACACTACTTATACGATGAAGCAGACAATTGAGCTTAGAGAGAAGGCAGCAACTATGATCTTCAAGTATAGTAAGCCTTATGTACCTTAGTGAAAATCTTGTATTAAGGCTGAATTGTACTTAGTTGCTGATTAATGAAATTGGTTGTGTTGCGTATTCGTATGTTATTCTTTTGCATTGCTTACCAGGATCAGATTACAAAGGGTTTGGGCATATCCATAATTGGGGGAGATTGTTGGATCAAACCCGAATTTGGATAATGCTTGATAAAGCCTTATGTAATTTGATCTGAGATCTTTTGTGTTTATTTGATCATTGCAGAAGATATGTTACTAATCCAGAGATGCACTCGTGAGAGCAAAGCTAAGGACAGGATACATAATCCTGATCCGGACAAGAGTGAGTGTCGTCAAACACTTGGTAAATAACCAAGTCACAAATACATACGGAATAAGGAACATTCGTGCGGACTAAGAACTTAAAGGCTACGGATTCTTGAATATGTTCCTAAGTACCTCAAACGGACTAAGTCAAACTAATGCGGAGTAAGAGTCTTGGTCAACGAGGTCGCACGAAGCAAAAGGATTGAAATGGAGTTAAATAGTTAAGTCTTCCCCTCAAGCGAACTAAAGTGAAGAAGACACGGAATAAGGATCCGAGTCTTTATTCGCACGGAGTAAGGAAACTAGATGCGGAGTAAGGAATCCGGATATCTTACTCACCCGGAGTAAGGAACTTACATACGGAGTAAGGAACTTACATGCGGAGTAAGAAAGCGCTGACACGGAATAAGTCATCCAACTTTTCAAGACTCGCCCGGTGTAAGGAACTTACATACGGAGTAAGGAACTTACATGCGGAGTAAGAAAGCGTTGTCACGGACTAAGGATTCCAGTACTAAATAGATACGGAGTAAGCAACCACTGACACGGAGTAAGGTTCCGAGCTTCATTAGCAACGGAGTAAGGAAAATTACACCGGACCAAGAAGACACTACTTCAACTCACCGCATTTAAAGTTATCAGCTCGTGGCGTCCCGATGTAAGACAAACTTATTGAATACCTGAAGAATCTTACACGTGGATCACCCGGATATGTGGACACAACCTCAATTGTATTTGGGAACTCACAAATGCACTTATATTCTTCAAACCCAAGATCTTGAGCTCCACAAGCCGCAGCAGTCAAGACAGAGAGATTACCGAGGAACAGTTAGTGCTGAACGTATTCCGGAACTTCAAGTTTCGAGGTTGTCTCTTAGGAACGTTTGTATAAATATCCATACTTGTATATGTGTAAAAGTGGGCAAAAAGGAGAGTGAATTAGCTTGAATTAATTCTATGCATGTACAAGAGCTCAAATATACAAACTAGGCTAGTGTGTGAATCCCTTTTGTAAAACAGAGTGTAAGAGAGTTGCTTCTATTTTGTTGTAATTATCCCTTGATAATAAAAAAAATACTTCCACTATCTGGTTATCTTCCACAGTGATTCTTTCACTTAACTAGATTAGTGCAGTGCCTTAAAAGAATAAGAGTTTCGATAAGAGCCTATTCACCCCCCCCCCCTTTAGGCTCCAAGGGACCATCAACGCTGTTGGTCCCCATTTTGTCCGGGTTGGACATACTAACCCCATTTGTATATAGTTGTCTACCAATGCCATATACCTTGTTGAACAGGTCCTCAAGGATTCCCCACTACCAAGGAATGGTTTGGCATTGATGTTAACCCCAATTTGCATAAGATGGATACACTGACACGAGCGGGGAAGCCCAAAAATTGATGACCTCTATTACAAGCCACTAAGGTGCCCCAAGGCCAACATCAGGTGATAGGGGGTGAAATTTGGAGACTAACGCACTTGACCGCTCGTAATTCCAACTTAAAACGAAGAAGTTATGGCCAAAATAATATTTGTTGGAAAGAGCCAAACTTGCCAAAAGACCGTCGATGCCCTTTGTCAAACCGCCCAAAAATGTGCTTGCATGAAATACTCCAAAACGTCCCTTTTGGCAAATACGGGTCCTCCCAAATAGTCCCCAAAAGTTTGTCCATTTTAGCATTTTGGGTGAGGGTCGACCCTTGACCTTCAAGGGTTGACCTTCGAGGTTTGACCTTCGACCCCGGGACCTTCGACCCTTCGCCTCTTTGATCTTCGACCCTTGACCTTCAAGGGTTGACCTTCAACCCTTCACCCCTTTGATCTTCAACCCTTGACCTTCGAGGGTTGACCTACGACCCATTCACTGTTAACTTATGACCCGTTGACTGTTGACCTTCGACCCATCAAAACTTCAACCTACCGACACTCCGACCCTTTGACCTCTAACCTTCGCTGTCTGGCCTCTCTCACTGGCTCTCTCGCTAATTGCTCACGGGACACGTTTGTTATGAACTAGCCATTTGACAGAGCCGTTTTTCAACGCCTGTCGGTCACATGTGCTAATAAAAACTTAAAAAAAGGACAATCACGAGCTGCACAAGTCTCTATTCCCTCCGACAAAAGGCGGAATCGGGAAATAAAAAATACTGCATCAATAACACAACATTAAATGCTGTAATCAATGCAATATAGCCAACTGTCACGAAGTTACTCTTACGAGAGCTAACTCGTGTGGCACTTAGTCGCTTAGCGAAAACTTTACGGACTAAGTAAGCCGTTTAAGTTTGAGTGAATGTTTAGAGTCGTTCGAGACAACGGACAAAGATTTATGGAAGTTGTAGAGAATGCCTAAAAGTGAGAAAACTTATATTAGCACAAATGTCAAGTACAAGTTTCAACACTAGAGTTGTGCTCTACATATAAGATTTAGAACATTTTTACAACTGGCACTAGGAGACATGAAGTTGGTGCGAGAGTACAAATGGCCTATACAAGTGCTAACTCTTTCTACGAGCTATACAATCATTACAAATGACTTAAATATGTTAAAAAAATGTGTCGTGAGGCTCCAGATCGTGACACAATGCCTTTAAATCAAGTCTTCGTCCACGAAAAAAAAAGGAGAGAATACCCAGATTACGCCCCAAAAAAACCCCTCTCTCGATTTGCTGCCATTTTCTCTCAAATTTGCCCAACTCCTGCATTCAAAAAACGACTTTTGCCATTCTGAAACCAAGAATCGTCCCTTCTTTCTAAATCCTCTTTCCTTAATACCTCGTTACATGTAGAGACTCGTATTTGGGTAGTTTTGAGAGATAGCCATTCTATGGGAATGTAACTATCTGGACAGTAGTGTAGTCGTCGATGTGAGCATTTTGACTGTACTTGGGCCCGATTTCGAGTTGGGGCCCCGTTTGACCCGATTGTTGACTTTTCAGGGTTTATTGGTTGACTTTGCGTTTGAGTGGTCATTTGGGTGTAATAATATCGATCTAGTGTTGTGCTCGTCATTTCGAGCGCTTTGACTATAGCTTGACTTAATTTGGAGCTCGGGGCCTTGGAGGTCAATTTTTGTGTTGGGAGGTCAATTATTGACTAGGTCAATGATTGACTAGGTCGGTTGATGCGGAAATATAAATAGCAGGAAAAGAAAGAGATTTCATTTTACGTTATCACGTTTGTGCGTTTGAGAGAGAGAGCTTGAGAGAGCTTGGAGGCTTTGGCAATTTGGGGCGATTTGGGTTCGTGGAGCTCAAAGATTCACTTCAAGTAGGTGTCCTTGAACTTCTTATCTCTCTCTTGTTTTGGATCTGCACGAATTTATCATGATTTATGAAATCGAGCATGAACCCTAGAATTTGGGGAAATCCAATTTTGGGTTTGATCTAATGGTTTAGTATAAGATCTGTGGTTAAGAACTT
This sequence comes from Taxillus chinensis, assembly GCA_023512835.1. NCBI lineage: Eukaryota > Viridiplantae > Streptophyta > Magnoliopsida > Santalales > Loranthaceae > Taxillus > Taxillus chinensis. The sequence continues at coordinate 43,517,269 of CM042092.1, read as the reverse complement.
TTTATATCATTGTGGATATATGTTTTTGTGATTTTGGGGTTGATTAATTGTGTTTTTCATGAGAGTTGATAAGTTAACCATGGAAATCTGAGTTTAGATCTAGATTTCTGGAAACTGGAATTTTATACGTGTTTCGTTGTCTGCGCGATTTGGAGGCATTCTGGACGCGTTTTGAAATACTTAAGTTACAATGTAAATAATGAAATACCCCCCATTTGGATTCAAAGAAAAATACTAGAAAAATTAATTCTCACTCCTTCAAAATGTGAAAATTGGGATTTAGTGTAAAATCTCGGAAAAACCCAAAAATTCGTAGTGGTGACTTTTTGGAAAGTGGGGTTAGGCATCTCGAGAAAAATCCCAAAAAAATCAGATTATCTTATTTATGTTATGGGAACTCAATGTCGGGACTTTTGATTTCAAGAAAATAGCTGCTATGGGTACTTCCTTCATAAATCAAGGATTGAGGATTTACTTGTGAAGACTGGCTACAGTGCTAAAGGAAATGTTGAGAACGACATGCCATACTAATGTTAGTATGTTGGTGTGAGGTATTGGGGCATGGACTCCGTGACAAGTAAGGGTTCTCACCCCTACTTGTTGTTTACCCCTTTTCAGGTGTGACCCAAGACTAGTGGAGAACTTTCTTCCAGGAGGACGTGCCCACTACTCGATATATGATACGAGATCGTATTCCGTATTTTATTATGTGTTGTATCCCAGACATGGGTCCATGGACAGTTGTATTTGCATACTGTTTGTGATGTAATGTCTGTATGACTGTTTGACTTATCATATGCATGATGATGTATTGGAAAGTACAAGATTACCCTTGATGTATGACTGTACAGGGTTACATATTTGAGATAGCACCCGCGGTGTAGTCTCTATTGGTGCTAGTCACCAACCCCTTGACCTTTCGGGTGCGGGCAAGGGGTAGTCATGTTCATGGTTCTGGGTTTTCTTGGAATTCAGGGCGTGACAAGTTGGTATCGAGCATGGTCTAGCGGACCTAGGTTAGTGAGGGATGGTTAATTGATTCCATGTGACTTGGAAAACTGTAGGGAGGGTGCCTGATCAATGTAGTCCTTACATGTATTCTAGGTTATTTTGGTGTTAGTTATATCATCCTAGGAGCATACATGGGGATGGGGTGCATTTCTAGTGGTATGATTATGTGCATATGGAGCGAAGAGATTGTCTTTGTTTGTGATATGATTGCATTTGGTGCCAGGGATGGCACGTGGCCGTGAGAGCTAGGACTTGATTGTGGTGTACCCTGAGGGGTGACATGATGTTATATGCATGGTTGTGGACCTACAGGTCGTGTGGTGTACCCCGAGGGGGACACGATGCTATATGCATGGTTGTGGACCTACGGGTCGTGTGGTGAGAACCAACGAGTCGAATATGCCTTTGATGGTCGGTTTGTCTTGCGAGCTTATTGTTGATCGTTTGTTGTTTGTTGTTGTGGCCGGTGTGATGGCACCACCGAGGAGAGCTGTCCGAGGCCAAGGCCCTAGAGGAGCCCACGATAGAGTCGGGGCACCGGGGGGCGCGGCGCCCGCAACGAGAGATCGTCGGCTCCCGTTGTGGTACCTAATTTGGCTCAGGTGTTGATTCAGTTGTAGGAGGCCATGCAGGGTATGCAGGGCTCGATGAGGGATATGGCTAGAGAGGTGGATGAGCAGAAGAGGCAACAGTAGCCTCAGTAGCAGGAGGCGAGGGTGGTGCAGGATGTGCACCAACAGGAGGTCGTGATAGAGCCAGCACAACGAGGAGTGGACTGGGCTGCACAGTTTTTGAAACATGCACCCAGGACTTTTGAGGATGGTTCGCAGCCAGAGGTAGCCGAGGACTAGATTAGATGGACAGAGGACATCTTTGAGATGATTGGGGTGCCAGATGAGGAGCGGGTGCGAGTGGCGACGCACTATCTGTTGGGTATCCCACGCGGTGGTGGGAATCCACGAGAGCTGTCCATGGTAGTCGGATGAGTTGGAGAGAGTTTGTTGAGCGCTTCTTTGGGGAGTATTTTTCCGGATCGATACGAGACGCCCGACGGAGAGAGTATTATGAGCTTCATAGGGTAGCGGTGTGGGTGAGTATGTGCAAGCTTTCACAGATTTAGGGCGGTTTGCTCTTGAGGCTTGGGAAAAGGAAGCCCGTAAGACACGGGATTTTATTCAGGGCTTGAGGCCATCTCTGAAAAGACAGTTGGAACTGATGCAGTTGACCAGCTATGGGAGGCGGTCGACAAAGCACTCATTATTGAGCGAGGACAGGATCAAGCGAGAGCCCAGAGGCCGAGCGGTTTGGCAGGTCCGAGCAAGAAGAGGCAGAGTGGGGAGAGCAGTGCCGCTCAGCCTAAGAGGAGGTAGGTGCAGAGGGTTTCTAGCCAGGTGGTGGGACCCCATAAGAGTTCAGCCAGCAGGAGGCCAGCTACCTGTTGGAGTTTTGGTTTGATCGGGCATGTCTCGAGAGACTGCCCAAGGAAAAAGATGACCTGTTTCCGATGCGGGAAAGTGGGGCATGGAGCTAGGGAATGTGTTACCCTTAGCTCAACCAGCAGTGTAGGCCCTCGTCCGAGAGATCAGGGACATAGGAGTGGGGCTCCGTCTCAGAGGTCAATGCCGCCGGCACAGAGCACGCAGACGCGACCTACGGTGCAGCAGCCTCAGCGGGAGGCACAGGGTCATGTTGATCAACGGGGCAAGGCCCCAATGGGCCAGGCTAGTTGCAGTGGACCACGAGGGAGGACCTTTGCCCTTACCAGCAGAGAGGCAAAGGTTCCACCAGTGGACGAGGCAGGAGCAGGGCCTTCAGTGGTGAGAGGTACCATCATCATTTTCTCATACTATTTGTTCAGTTTTGATTGATACTGGTGCTACCCATTCTTTTATTTCGTATGCTATGGTGGTTGGATTAGAGTTAGACCAGGAGACAGTTAGTCAGTCTCTGATGGTTGCTTCACCTTTTGGTGGAATTGTGATACTTGAGAGTATTTGTCGTGCTTGTCAGGTAACACTTGGGGGTGTTAACCTGATGTGTGATTTGTATGTCATGGAGTTAGATGATTTTGATGTTATCCTAGGTATGGACTGGTTGGTCTCTGTGGAGGCCAAGATTGATTGTTTTCGATAGCGTATGACGTTCCTCACGCCAGAGGGTACACAGGGTATCTTTGTGGGTGAGTGGACTGAGGAGGCATGCAGGTTGGGACCATTGAGGCATGGGTGGGGTGATGTGACCCACCAGTTAGCCAGCTTGACGTTGGTTGATAGGACGAGAGAGGGGAAGGCTGTTTTGCCACCCATTGTAGATCGGTTCCCGAGATATGTTTCCCGAGGACTTGGTCGGTTTGCCACCCGTGAGGGAGGTAGAGTTTTCAATCGAGTTGTTGCCAGGGACAACACCGATCGGGTTAGCGGCCCACATGATGGCACCGACAGAGCTTAGAGAGCTCAAGAGACAGATAGATGACCTATTGGCACGTGGCTTTATCAGGCGGAGTAGCTCACCGTGGGGCGCTCCAGTGTTGTTCGCCAAGAAGGCGGATGGTTCACTTCGGCTGTGTATAGACTTCCGGAAGCTGAACCAGGTGACTGTGAAGAATAGGTATCCATTGCCGAGGGTCGATGACCTGTTCGATCAGTTTCGAGGTGCGAGATGGTTTTCCAAGATAGACTTGAGATCTGGATACCATCAGTTGAGGGTTACGGAGGCAGATATCCCTAAGACCGCATTCAGTTGTCGTTATGGGCATTATGAGTGGCTTGTGATGCCGTTTGGGCTCACGAATGCTCCAGCAGTGTTTATGGGATTGATGAACCAGGTGTTTGCTCCATATTTATATATGTTCATTGTGGTGTTCATCGACGATATTTTGGTCTATTCATCGACCAAGAGGGAGCATGAGGAGCATTTGTAGGTTGTGTTGCAGGCCCTGCGAGAGCATCGGTTGTACGCGAAGTTCATGAAATGTGACTTCTGGTTGCAACAGGTGCACTTCTTGGGGCATGTGGTATCTTCGGAGGGTATCACAGTGGATCCTAAGAAGATTGAGGCAGTCATGTCGTGGAAGAGGCCCACGAATGTGTTTGAGATTCGTAGCTTCCTTGGTTTGGCAGGCTATTATCGGAGGTTCATGGAGGATTTTTCCCGGTTGGCAGCTCCTATGACACACTTGACTAGGAAGGGAGTTCCTTTCGTTTGGTCGGATGCGTGTGAGAGTGCTTTCATGGAGCTGAAGGCACAATTGACCTCAGCACCTATCTTGATTCTCCCACAGGAGGGTGTGCCTTTCGAGGTGTATTGTGATGCTTCCAAGGTGGGACTTGGTTGTGTGTTGATGCAGACTCGGCAGGTGATTGCTTATGGATCTAGGCAGTTGAGACCACATGAGTAGAACTATCCCATGCATGATTTGGAGTTGGCTGCAGTGATCTTTGCACTTAAGAGCTAGCAGCATTATCTCCTTGGGGAGAAGTTTGTGGTGTATACGGACCACAAGGGCTTGCAGTATATCTTCTCTCAGCAAGACCTGAACCTTAGGCAGAGGCCGTGGGTAGAGTACCTGCAGCAGTTTCAGTTTGATATGATGTACACCCTTGGGAAGGATAATGTGGTGGCAGATGCTCTGAGTAGGAAGAGCAGGGCCGTGGTGGCCCATTGTGCCATTAAGGAATGGGAGATGATGGGTCAGTTGGTAACGATGAGGTCGCGAGATGGTGACCGGCGAGGGGCGAGGGATCCTCGGTGTTGTTGTCGCAGTCCCTGAGTTACACCGTAGGATCATAGAGGATCGGTTGGGGGACATTGATTATGAGGTCATCGGGGACGGGATTCAGACCGGGCAGGTGCCTTCTAATTGGACTGAGGATGCAAAGCATGTGCTGTGGTATAGGGGTAGATTGATAGTTTCCACTTCTCTTCAGGAGGAGGTTCTTCGGGAATTTCACCAGGTAGAGGTTAGCTATACATCCTGGTGGGACCAAGATGTACCATCCCGTGAGGAGGCGATTTTGGTGGCCAGGCCTGAAGAAGGCCGTTGCTGATTTTGTGAGGAGGTGTTTGACCTGTCGCCAGGTCAAGGCGCAGCACCCGAGATCACTGGTGAGTTGCGATCATTGCCGGTGCGAGTGGAAATGGGACAACGTGACTATGGATTTTGTCATTGGACTTCCTCATTCCAGGCGACACGACACGATATGGGTAGTTATCGACCGATTGACCAAATCGGCGCATTTTGTTCCGATTCGAGAGACAGACCCAGTGAGGACTTTGGGACAGAGGTATATTGATGTTATTGTGCGGTTGCATGGAGTCCCATTGTCTATTGTATCTGATCGGGATGCGAGGTTTACATCGTAGTTTTGGAGACAATTCGAACGAGCTTTGGGTACCAGGGTGAACCTAAGTACAGCTTTTCATCCACGACGAGACGGTCAATCAGAGCGGACGATTCAGACGTTCGAGGATATGTTGCGTGCCTGCGTCCTAGATTTTGGAGGTTGTTGGGAGACTCACCTTCCTTTGGTGGAGTTCTCTTACAACAACAGTTATCAGGCCACGATTGGGATGGCTCCGTATGAGGCTCTATATGGGCGGCCTTGTAGATTACCCTTGTATTGGGCACAGACGGGAGAGACAACAGTTCTCGGTCCCGATATGATTCGAGAAACCACGGAGATAGTGTAGTTGATTAGATAGTGTACTGCCGACAAGATAGAGTAGGTAGAAGTCCTATGCGGATCGAGGCGTCGACGTTTGCGGTTTGGGGTGGGGGACCATGTATTTTTAGGGGTTTCGCCGCGTCGAGGGCATTGGAGGTTTGGACGTGGATCCAAACTTTCCCCTCATTTTGTGGGGCCGTTTGAGATTGTTGCCACCGTAGGCGCAGTGGCTTACAGATTAGCTTTGCCACCAGAGTTGGCGCGAGTACATGATGTGTTTCATGTGTCTCAATTGAGGCGGTATCACCCTGATCCTTCTCATGTGTTGGACTATCTCGAGATAGACTTGGCTGATAATGGTGCCGTTGTTGAGATGCCAACATAGATTTTGGACAGGCGGGACCAGGTCTTGCGAGGCAAGACGATCCCACTAGTTTGGGTGTTATGGCAACATCGAGGCATGGAGGAGCAAACTTGGGAGAAAGAGAGCCAAATGCGGGTTCTTCATCCTGAGCTGTTCGAGGACGATCAGTCCTGAGGAGGGGAGGATGTGAGGACCTTCCCTGAGGTATGAGTTATGTTTTATGCATTTGTTTTGCATATGTTGTTTGAGATGTGGTTTAGCTCGTTGTTGTTGGATTTTGTCACCCTTTTGGCTTGTTCCGAGTTGCATTGCACATGTGTGATCGGTGATCATGTTTTATGATTTGTTGTTGGGACATTGAGCTTGAATTTTGCTATGTCCTTTGGGCATGTGTTTTATTTTCGAGGACGAAAAGTCCTAAGGTGGGGAGGATATAAAGACTCGTATTTGAGTAGTTTTGAGAGATAGCCATTCTATGGGAATGTAACTATCTAGACGGTAGTGTAGTCGTCGATGTGAGCATTTCGACCGTACTTGGGCCCGATTTCGAGTCGGGGCCCCATTTGACCCGATTGTTGACTTTTTGGGGTTTATTGGTTGACTTTACGTTTAAGCGGTCATTTGGGTGTAATAATATCATTCTAGTGTTGTACTCATCATTTCGAGCATTTTGACCGTAGTTTGACTCAATTTAGAGTTCGGGGCCTTAGAGGTCAATTTTTGTGTTGGGAGGTCAATTTTTGACTGGGTCAATGGTTGACTAGGTCGGTCATTGATCGGCGGAAATATAAATAGCGAGGAAAAGAAAGAGATTTCATTTTACGTTATCACATTTGTGCATTTGAGAGAGAGAGCTTAGGAGAGCTTGGAGGCCTTGGTGATTTGGGGCGATTTAGGTTCGTGGAGCTCAAAGATTCACTTCAAGTAGGTGTCCTTGAACTTCTTATCTCTCTCTTGTTTTGGATCTCGCACGAATTTATCATGATTTATGAAATTGAGCATGAACCCTATAATTTGGGGAAATCCAATTTTGGGTTAGATCTAATGGTTTAACATAAGATCTGTGGTTAAGAACTATTTTATATCATTGTGGATATATGTTTCTGTGATTTTGGGGTTGATTAACTGTGTTTTTCATGAGGGTTGATAAGTCAACCATGGAAATCTGAGTTTAGATCTAGATTTCTGGAAATCTGGAATTTTATACGTGTTTCTATTGTTTCTGCGCGATTTAGAGTCATTCTGGACGCGTTTTGAGGTAGATATCGTAGTTTGTTGCGAAAGAGGGGTGTCAGTGAGCGTCTGAGAGTTTCTGGGCGCGTTTCAGACGAAGAACAGGTGGAAATGACGATGAACAGTACCCTAGGCGCGTTCCTGGGTCGAAATGACAAATACCCGAAGTTCTGGATCGAAGGGTCGTAGTTCGTAGCCTTGTAGTTAATAGTTCGTAGTTCGTAGCCGAAGGGTCGAAGTTCGTTGCCTCATAGGTCGAAGGTCGTAGCCTCGCTTCGAGTCTTCGAGGCGCACTGCAGTTCCGAACTCCGCAGGTATGAGTCACCGTTCCGCAGCTACGAGTCGCAGGTTCTGAGCTACGAGTCGCAGCTCCTGTAGTATATTATACTTAAGTTACAATGTAAATAACGAAATACCCCCCATTTGGATTCAAAGAAAAATACTAGAAAAATTAATTCCCACTCCTTCAAAATGTGAAAATTGGGATTTACTGTAAAATCTCGGAAAAACCCAAAAGTTTGTAGTGGTGACTTTTTGGAAAGTGGGGTTAGACATCTCAGAAAAATCCCCAAAAAAATCAGATTATCTTATTTATGTTATGGGAACCCAATGCGGGGACTTTTGATTTCAAGAAAATAGCTGTTATGGGTACTTCCTTCATAAATCAAGGATTGAGGATTTACTTGTGAAGACTGGCTACAGTGCTAAAGGAAATGTTGAGAATGACATGTCATACTAATGTTGGTATGTTGGTGTGAGGTATTGGGGTGTGGACTCCGTGACTTGTTTGGGTTCTCACCGTGATGCACCGATGGTGCTATGTGGTTAACGTGGCAGACATATGCACCGATGGCAGGCCCGTGTGGCGAGCGTGGCCGGGCATATTGCGCTATGGACAGGCTAAGGCTTGAGTTGAGCCGTTGAGCTCGTGGAGCTAGGACTAAGTGCCCTGAGCTGGGATCCCATGGAGGATCGCGGACAAGTTGTCCTGTATGGGCAGGCTGAGTCCTGATAATTCTGCACACTACACGGTGCACGAGTGCACTGAGCATATAGTATAGACTTATATGTGTTGCATGATGTGGAGTTTTGGGGTCACCTACAAAGCTTGTCGCTCAGCCCTACTTGTTGTTTACCCCTTTTCAGGCGTGACCCGAGACTAGTGGAGGACTTTCTTCCAAGAGGACGTGCCCACTACTCTGATGTATGATACAGTACTGTATTCTATATTTTATTATGTGTTGTATCCTGGACATGGGTTCGTGGACAGTTGTATTTGCATACTGTTTGTGATGTAATGTCTGTATGACTGTTTGACTTATCATATGCATGATGTTGTATGGGAAAGTACAGATTACCCTTGATGTATGACTGTACAGGGTTACATATTTGAGATAGCACCCGCGGTGTAGTCTCTATTGGTGCTAGTCACCAACCCCTTGACCTTTCGGGTGCGGGCAAGGGGAAGTCATGTTCCTGGTTCTGAGTTTTCTTGGAATTCGGGGGCGTGACATTACAGCTCTCTTTTTCCCAACAAAAAAAAAAAACAAACAACTCCAGTTCTGCCCCCTCTCTCCTACGTTTTTATCACAAAAAGAAAACAACTCTTTTTTATTCCCCTATTTCTTACGCCCACTCCTTATTTTCAGCCCCCCAAAAAATCATAAACCAAAAAAATACATCACTCTAATCTCCAAATACCAGGAAATCTTTTTCACAAATCTCGTTGCCAGATTTGTTGGTTCTATTTTCGAGTAGGCGACTATCAGCGCGGACAAGATAATTTAAACAGAAGCCCAGTATTGATGCCTCATTCAAGCCAAGTCGGTTCAGTTAATTTGTATTTGTGTCTTTATTACTTTTCAGCCTATTTTCCTTCTTTTTTGTGTGTTGTTGGTATATGTTATATTTTCCTTGTATTTTTCCTTTTTGTATGATGTTGATATATGTTGTATTTGTTGTACACTGTGATATGTAAAGAATAATAGAGAATGGTAAAAAAAGAGAGGGAGAGCAAAGAGAGGCATGAAAAAAAAAGAAAAAAAAGGGGATATCTTTATTTTTATTTGTGGATGTCACAATCACATACTCCACATTTATTTTGATATATGTGTGCCTTTAATCATAGTCAAAAACCAAAAAAACACAAATATCAATTTTTTTAAGTTTTCACTTGTGATTTAGGTTCAATTCTTTCAAAAAAAAAAAAAACAAAAAAGGAGTTTTCAAAAAATATAAATAACCTCCACACAAGCTACTAAGTGTCCTCCGGATTTCATTCGAAACTAACCAACCTTTATCCGATTAGTACATTTAAACCGTTGGATGGTTTCATTTTAGGTGGCACCATAGTCTATAAGCGTGGAAAGAGGTCATTACCGCTCTTCCCAAAGTAGTAGCACCCGTACCTAACGATGAAGGGAAGGTCGTTGTAGTTAAAGCCGAAACCGTAGCACCTAGAAAGAAAGGAAAGGCTAAGGCTGACGCATCTAAGGCCAAGAGCATGTCACCCAATTGCAAAGGATTAGGCCATAGGGATCAGTGTAGAAAACCTATAAAATCTAAGAAACCTGTATCCCCTCTTTGTGCTCTGCATCATAGTGTATGTTTCCATATGTAGAGAAATAGGTCATTATCACTATGAATGTTGGAGTTTATCTGATAACTGGATTTGTAATCAAGTTAATATTAATAAAGATCAATTCATCAAAAAGGGTTTTTCAAGCAAATCTAAATCTAAATCTCAAAGGAGTAACTCTCCTAAGAAAACCAAAATAAAAGAAGCAATCGACACTAACAAAGTAAAGTCAACTTGGAAAGCTAAAGTTCCTAACAAAGTAAAATCTGGAACTATTGACACTGCTGTTGTTTTTCCTAACCGCCCGAAACAAGTTTTAGCACCAAAAGTGTAAACTATTGTCTTATAGGAGCATCTCTAGAATGCATTGACAGATAACTTGAAGTCAAAGATCAATCAAAGCAAGTGGATCCTCGATAGTGGATGCTCCGGACATATGACGAGTGATTAGTCTTTGCTCGTTGAAGTTACTGACAAATGAGGCCCATTCGTATCATATGGCGACAACAGCGAAGGTTAGGCGTGGGGTGTGGCACTCTAACCAACGGCCGTGTATCAATTACGAAAGTTACACTTGGTCAAAGGTTTGAAGCATAATCTACCGAGTGTCGGTAATTTATGTGACAAAGGGTTTTCTATTTCCTTCATGTCCAACACCTACACAGTTAGGGAAAACTTATCCGGTGATGTTAAGTTATCCGGAGTAAGAGATGGAGACATATACTTACTGGTCTTAAGAAATAATTCTTCTGACCATGTATGCTTCCTCACTAAAGCATCAAATGAAGAAAGTTGGCTATGGCACAAGCGTTGCGCACATTTAAATTTTAAGACTTTGTCTAAATTAACATCGCTTGACTTAGTAAATGGTATGCCCAAACATAAATTCTCCAGAGACTCTCTGTTGAGAATGCCAACTCGGCAAGCAAACTAAGCACGGCTTTAAGAGCAAATCGGTTAATTCAATAATCGCTCCGTCGCAACTTCTTCACATGGACCTCTATGGTCCCATTTCTATTGCTTCTCTTGCCAGTGCGAGATATACCCTTGTGGTTATCGATGACTTCACCAGGTATACATGGGTTGTCACGCCCGGATTTCCAACCCGAGGAAACCGGTACGTGACTCCCCATTCACCCACAAGGAGGGCAATGGGGTTGGATTCCTGGATGCCACACAAGCAAGTCTAACAATTACAATAAATCAAATAAGCCACATTATTATTTAATTCCAAAACATCAAAGGTTCACAAAACAACCAAGTCCCTGATTACAGTTCAATCCCTTAGTACATTCCCTCTCCTGGGGTTACATAAATCATAAAAGTACATTACCGAAATGAACAATAAAGTGGAGAGGGTCTTCCACCTTGGTGTATCCACCTAACGCCCGTAAGTCCCTGGAAAACAAACAAACATAGTAGGAGGGGTGAGCAACCACGGCTCGGTAGGGATCATGTCTCCCCAACCCATCCCATGTTCCTAGCATCTACATGCCATGTGTACAAGTGCGGTGTCGTGATACAATAATTTCAACCAGACATAATAACAACCACATCAACAATTTACAATCTTCCACCGCCACACAAGGCTAACACTTTAACCACAAGTGATTTAACCGCCTCTTCAGGCCAAGTTATTTAACCGCCTCTTCAGGCCAAGTGATTTAACCGCCTCTTCAGGCCACTGGTTTAACCGCCTCTCCAGGCAAAGTTGTTTAACCGCCTCTTCAGGCCAGATACCACAGTCAAGCACACCACACACCATGGTCACTCAAGCACATAACCAAACACTTGGTGTGCACCCGTTCACAAGCGCACAAACCCAGCCATTCAGGCCATAGAGCAAACATCCAGCATACATACATACACTAAACCACAAGTCCAGTCACCCGGACATATTACCAAACACATAATGGGCATACACACACAGCTAAGTTCACACAGGCATTTCATCAAACATGTAACAGGCATGTCATACAGGCATTTTATCAAACACTTTTCATGCATCACACAAACACCATAAACACCAAAATCGCCATTGAAGGCCAACATTCATATAGGAGGTCACACCTATATGAATTTACATATAAATAATATAACGAGATATAACTCATATTCTGGCCTGGGACCCTAGGACAGAGGAGGATTTAGGAAGAACGGAATCCCTACCTTAAAACAGATCTTCCTTGCTCCTGGGCTAAACGCCGTCCCTCCCCACGCAAGATGCTCCTGCAAGAACCAACGAACTCCCCTTCCTTCTCTCTCTCTAGCTCTCTCTCTCTACGACGGCCGTAGCATGGTGAAGAGAACCCTAAACCTAAAACAGAGCTTCTCCTCCTTATATAGGCAACACAACATCAAAACGACGTAGTTTTGATTAAGTGAATCCCAGCATCAAAACGACGTAGTTTTGATCACACAAGTTAGCACCTTTCCGCACCCATATAGGCCAAAATACTCAGAATTTCAACATGGTCCTTTGGAGAAAGTTCATTAGAATGACAAAACCAAGGGAACCATGCAAAAATATGCCTGCACGCCAATTTGCACGTGAATTCCCCAATTCACGTGCAACTCCATATGCACTCCAAATGCTCTCAAACTTCACCCCTAGCCTCCTTGCATCATTTTTAAGACAACCACACTCGCACGTGAAATGGACCCAATTCACGTGCACCTCACATACATGTCCATTTGGCCTGAAACTTCTGTGGTAGATAGAGGACATCATTCTAAGCATCTTTCCTTTTGCACGTGAATTCATTGGAGTCCATTTACTAGGTCAAAATCTAGAAAAACTCTACTCAGGAGGCAAAACTGACTAACTCAAGGTACGGGTCCTTACATCCTCTCCCCCTTAAGACTTTTCGTCCTCGAAAAGAAATGACATAAGAGGAAAACAAACACAAGCTACCCATTTTCCACACGGCGAGCCACAACACCCAAATGGGTCATACACCACACACAAGACAACAAAGACATAACAAGATTACCATAATCCATAACCACAATAATGCACATAACACATGTCCGCATGGCACGAATACACCTCTCAAAGCACATCACAATTAAGCACATGTCTTTAAAAGACAATACAAATACATCAACTAATACAAGAAAACACATCACAAGAAAACACAACACTATCCCTTGGCCAAGACCCAACCACCACCTCCCACGCTTAAGATTGTTCGTCCTCGAACAAGTCCAGGTGCTACTCACGTATCACGGACTCACGTTCCCATGTCTCCTCCTCAATACCACGGTGTTGCCACAGCACGCGAACCAAAGGAATAGCACGACCACGCAATAGCTTCTCTCGCCGATCTAGGATACGGATAGGGGCCTCAATGACGGACATGTCATCCTCAATGTCCAACGTCCCCCAATCAATCACATGAGTGGGGTTAGGGTGATACTTCCGCAACTAAGACACGTGAAACACGTTGTGCACTCGACTCACCCGCGGTGGTAACGCTAACCGGTAGGCCACAGGCCCTACACGATCCGGAATCTCAAAAGGACCAATAAACCGCGGAGATAGCTTGGAACCTCGCCCAAACCGTCGATGTCCACGACGTGGAGAGACACGAAGGAACACATGATCACCAACAGAAAACTCCAAAGGTCGCCGTCGCTGATCCGCATAAGATTTTCGCCGACTTTGAGCCGACAACAAACGCCGACGAATCAACTTGACCTTCTCGGTAGCCTCTTGAACCAACTGCGGTCCCAAGAGAGCTGTCTCCCCACCTCGGTCCAACACAAAGGGGATCGACACGGCCGTCCATACAACGCCTCAAAAGGAGCCATCCCAATGGATGCCTCGATAAGCGTTGTTGTAGGCAAACTCCACCAAAGGAAGGTGAGTTGCCCACGAACCCCCAAAATCTAGCACACAAGCCCTCAACATGTCCTCCATGGTCTGATTCGTCCGCTCGCTCGACCGTCGGTCTCAGGGTGAAAGGCTGTACTCAGGTGAAGCTTGGTCCCCATAGCCTCCGGCAAACCGGCCCAAAAACGGGAAGTGAACCGCGAATCCCGATCGAGACAACCGATGATGGTACGCCATGCGGTCTCACAATCTCGTTCATGTACACCGACTCAAGGTCCCAATAGAGTCCCGCTCGCGAACAGCCCAGGAAATGGGCCGACTTTGTGAATCGATCCACAATCACCCAAATCATATCCTTCCTCCCAGTTGTGGGTGGAAGACCAGCCACAAAATCCATCGCGATATGGTCCCACTTCCACTCGCTATGGGCAAGGGCCGTAACATGCCCGCCGGCCGCCGATGCTCGGCCTTCACTGCTAACACGTGAGGCACCGCGAAACAAAGGCAGCTACATCGCGTTTCATCCCAGGCCACCAAAAATGCCCCCGAAGCGCATGGTACATCTTCGTACCCCCTGGATGCACAAAGCAACTCTAGATTGGTGAAACTCCCTCATCACCTCATCCCTGAGGGAAGAAGCTACTACCAACCGCCCTTGAAACGACAACTCATGCTCGGGACCCTCTCGTCCGGTCCCCGGATAGCTCCCCGGCTTCAATACGGGCATGGAGAACCTCGCACTCAATGTCACCCATTGTTCCTCCTGGACGCGCCGGGTACAACTCAGCACTACCAGCAAAGGACTCAGGACTGTCCCACCATCACGAACAAGGCCGCAGCCGCAACATCGCCAACTACTCCATCGCCTTCCACTCTCTCACGGCCACCTCAGCTTTCCCTTTTCTCGCTCAATGCATCGCCCACAACATTACCCTTGCCCGGGTATAGGCAAGAGTAAAGTCAAAGGTCCGCAAATACTCTACCCATCTCCTTTGCCTCAAATTCAAGTCCTTCGAGTAAAGATGTACCGAAGGCTCTTGTGATCTCGAGAACACTACAAACTTTTCCCCCCAAGAGGTAGTGCTGCCAACTCTTCAAGGGCGAAGATAACGGCCGCTAACTCAAGGTCATGAGTAGGATAATTCTGCTCATGAGGCTTTAGCCGCCTTGACCCATAAGCTACCACACTGTGCTCCCTGAAGCACACACCCCAAACCAACCCTGGACGCATCACAATACACCTCATACGGAATATCCTCCCTAGGCAACCTCAACACAGGTGCGGTGGTCAAACGGGTTTTGAGAGTCTCAAACGCCCGCCGGCACTTGTCCGTCCACTCAAATTTCACCCCTTTCCTAGTCAACGCCGTCATAGGAGCCGCCAAACGGGAGAACCCCTCTACAAAACAACGATAGTACCCCGCCAAACCAAGAAAACTACGGATCTCAAAAACATTGGTTGGCCTCGCCCACAATGCCACGACCTCAATCTTGGCCGGGTCCACCCTAACTCCCTCAGTGACACCACATGGCCAAGAAAGTGAACCTCCTGCAGCCAAAACTCACACTTGCTAAACTTAGCAAACAGTGCTGGTCCCTCAAGGTTTGCAACACCTTTGCCAAGTGCTCCACATGCTCCCTCTCGGTCTTGGAATACACCAAGATATCATCGATAAACACCACCACAAACGAGTCTAAGTATGGGGCAAAGACTTGGTTCATCAAATGCATGAACACCGCTGGCGCATTAGTGAGCCCGAAAGGCATCACTACCCACTCATAATGCCCATACCGCACCGAAAAGCCGTCTTAGGGATGTCCTCCTCCCTAACCCCGAGCTGGTGATACCCCGACCGTAAATCTATCTTGGAAAACCACCGGGCCCCACTCAATTGGTCAAATAGGTCATCTATCCGAGGCAACGGGTACTTGTTCTTCACGATCACCGAATTCGACTTCCTGTAGTCGATGCAGAGACGAAGCGTGCCATCGGCCTTCTTAGCAAAGAGCACCGGAGCACCCCAAGGTGAGGTACTTGGTCTGATATACCCTTGGTCCCCCAACTCCTCGATTTGCCTCTGCAGCCTCCTCGGCTCGGCTGGTCCCATACGATACGCTACTTGGGAAATCGGACCCGTCCCTGGCACCAACTCAATGGTGAACTCCACACTCCTCTTAGGTGGCAAACTCCTCAACCGCTCAGGAAAAACATCCTGAAATTGGTCCACAACCGGGCCACACCCTCTTTTCCACCTTACCCTCCTCGGCAAAGGTCAGGGTCGCTAACCTTGTGGGTAATGGCACCCCACCGATCCAACACCGGCCCGGCCCGACTCGCCTCACAATCCCACTCCCCCTCGCAGGGTGCAAGAGGTCCCTGCAGGTGTCACGAAGGTCACACGCCGCCGATAACAATCTATCTTGGCCTGGAAAGCCATAAGCCAATCCATACCCAAGATCGGGTCAAACGTTCTCAAAGGCATCACATGCAAGTCAAAACTCGGCTCCACCTCGCCTATGGTTAACACACGGTCCACGACACACTCGCCGTACCTCAATCATGCCTCCTACCGGAGACTCCACAACTAGGGGCCTCGCGGCCTCCACACAAGGCTAACCCCAAGCCGTCTATTACAAGCTCAACAACAAACGAACATGATGCACCCGTATCGAAAAGAACGAAGCTAATGTACGGGAGATCAAGAGGGTACCTCTAACCACCGATGGTCCTGCTCCACCCTCCGTGGTGGGGGTGGTAGCTCGGCCTCCTCCTGGTACGTCGCCTCCCGGCGCAAACACCCTCCCTTGGCCCGTGCCACCTGGTCGGCTCACTCACCGGGCGCTTCCCGCCAAGGTTGCCTCCGGCCTCGGTCTGCTGCCGCTCCGGCCTCCCCTGGGGTCGGGTCCGGACCGGATCCTGCTGGGTCGGCTCGCCACCGACGAGCCGGTCTCTCACTGGTGCACGGAAGCTAGCATCACTCCTCACGCCGGATGCCGCGCCCCCTGTTCCCCTGTTGCCACTCCCGCAAACCCGGCGCAAATGACCCTCTCGTCCACGGTTGTTGCATCGCCGGTCCTTCTTGGGGCACTCCCCTTTGAAGTGACCCCTGCTCTCCACAAGACGGTGGCATCCGCTCGGTAGACTCCCCAGATGGACCACCCTGTCTTCCGCCGCCAAAGGTGAACCTCCCAGGGTTCACAGATGTCCGACCCCGACGCGAAAAGAACTGCTATCCCTCTCCTCCGTCTTGAGCCTCTTGGACCCTGCATCTCGATCAGGCCCACTCGCAACCGGCGCCCCCGATGGGCCCGCCTCCCACCTTCCGGCTCTCTCTCGGCTATACGGGCCGTCTCCACGGCCTCAAGATAGGTCCTCAAGCGTAGAATCGCCACCCTCTCCCTAAGGGCTGGCCTAAGACCCAGAGTGAACTTGTGGTCCTTCAGGTCCTCCTTTGCCACCTTGTCTCGGGGGCAAACCTACTCGAGCTTCGGAACTCCCGCTCATACTCGGGCACCGTCTTTGATCCTTGCTTCAGGCTGCCAAATTCCTCCCTCTTTCGCCATCTCACCGCTTGGGAAGAACTCATCATGGAAGAGTTGCAAGCATTCCTCCCAAAACATGAGTTGCACCGCACGGCTCCCCGCTACACTCGTCCACCACTCCAAAGCATCCCCCTCCATTGCCGAATTGCCAGGCCGCACCTTATCCTCCTCCCGGGGCAGGAGAAAGGAGAACACATGCTCAATCCGCCTCAACCACCGCTCGGCTGCCACAGGATCTTCCCCCCCCCCCTTAAATCGCGGAGGTTGTTCCTTTTGGAACCGTGTCACCACGTCATCCTCTCGCACGGGTCGGCACACCACCCGGCGAACTCTCACGCTCACGAGGCAGCTCTCCTATTGGTGGTGGTGGTGGCACCACCGCCGTGTCGCCATCTCACAGCGCACCTCCTCCCGAACGTCCCGCCGGAGTCCCTCCCGTAGCTCTCGTACCTCCGCCGGATGCCTTCTTGTAGCCGTGCCAGGTAACAACGCATGCCCTCCAACGGATGGTCCCGCACCCGGACCCTCATGGGCGGATGACTCATCGCCCATCGCCCGGACGCACGTGTCACTCTCCTCGGTGGCATTCTTACTACATGAAGTAAGATGCACAAACGTCGAACGCGTTTGACTACTAACAAGTTGACTACCTCTACCCCATTATCAAGTCAAGCCGTACATGGCATTACACACATTTTAACCATTGCATCAATCAATATTGCACACAAGACAGTCCACATTCTAGTCATACCCAAGGCATTCCAAGAATATTCGAGTTGCACGGTTCACACATAATCATGTTATGCACATCCTTCACACATGACAACAAATGCAACTAGTGCCCTAATGCCAATGCATGCAAATCCTACCACAAGACCGGACTACCCTAAGTACACCTTGGAGGCTCAAAGAGGGCCATGTTGATCAGGCATGTCCCTCCAGGCTCCTCCAAAGGACTCAAGATAACCAAGTCCGCCCACTACCCTAGGCCAACTAGACCATGCTCGATACCATATTGTCACGCCCCGGATTTCCAACCCGAGGAAACCGGTACGTGACTCCCCATTCACCCACACGGAGGGCAATGGGGTTGGATTCCTGGATGCCACACAAGCAAGTCTAACAATTACAATAAATCAAATAAGCCACATTATTATTTAATTCCAAAACATCAAAGGTTCACAAAACAACCAAGTCCCCGATTACGGTTTAATCCCTTAGTACATTCCCCTCCCCTGGGGTTACATAAATCATAAAAGTACATTACTAAAATGAACAATAAAGTGGAGAGGGTCTTCCACCTTGGTGTATCCACCTAACGCCCGTAAGTCCCTGGAAAACAAACAAACACAGTAGGAGGGGTGAGCAACCACAGCTAGGTAGGGATCATGTCTCTCCAACCCATCCCATGTTCCTAGCATCTACATGCCATGTGTACAAGTGCGGTGTCGTGATACAATAATTTCAACAGACATAATAACAACCACATCAACAATTTACAATCTTCCACTACCACACATGCTAACACTTTAACCACAAGTGATTTAACCGCCTCTTCAGGCCAAGTTATTTAACCGCCTCTTCAGGCCAAGTGATTTAACCGCCTCTTCAGGCCAAGTGATTTAACCGCCTCTTCAGGCCCACTGGTTTAACCGCCTCTCAGGCAAAGTTGTTTAACCGCCTCTTCAAGGCGATACCACAATCAAGCACACCACACACCATGGTCACTCAAGCACACAACCAAACACTTGGTGTGCACCCGTTCACAAGCGCACAAACCCAGCCATTCAGGCCATAGAGCAAACATCCAAGATACATACATACACTAAACCACAAGTCCAGTCACCCGGACATATTACCAAACACATAATGGGCATACACACACAGCTAAGTTCACACAGGCATTTCATCAAACATGTAGCAGGCATGTCATACAGGCATTTTATCAAACACTTTTCATGCATCACACAAACACCATAAACACCAAAATCGCCATTGAAGGCCAACATTCATATAGGAGGTCACACCTATATGAATTTACATATAAATAATATAACGAGATATAACTCATATTCTGGCCTAGGACTCTAGGACAGAGGAGGATTTAGGAAGAACAGAATCCCTACCTTAAAACAGATCTTCCTTGCTCCGCGCTAAACGCCGTCCTCCCCACGCAAGATGCTCCTGGCGAAGAACCAAAGAACTCCCCTTCCTTCTCTCTCTCTAGCTCTCTCTCTCTCTACGACGGCTGCAGCAGCTGAAGAGAACCCTAAACCTAAAACAGAGAGCTTCTCCTCCTTATATAGGCAACACAACATCAAAACGACGTAGTTTTGATTAAGTGAATCCCAGCATCAAAACGACGTAGTTTTGATCACACAAGTTAGCACCTTTCCGCACCCAGATAGGCCAAAATACTCAGAATTTCAACATGGTCCTTTGGAGAAAGTTCATTAGAATGACAAAACCAAGGGAACCATGCAAAAATATGCTGCACGCCAATTTGCACGTGAATTCCCCAATTCACGTGCAACTCCATATGCACTCCAAATGCTCTCAAACTTCACCCCTAGCCTCCTTGCATCATTTTTAAGACAACCACACTTGCACGTGAAATGGACCCAATTCACGTGCACCTCACATACATGTCCATTTGGCCTAAAACTTCGTGGTAGATAGAGGACATCATTCTAAGCATCTTTCCTTTTGCACGTGAATTCATTGGAGTCCATTTACTAGGTCAAAATCTAGAAAAACTCTACTCAGGAGGCAAAACCGACTAACTCAAGGTACGGGTCCTTACATGGGTGATGTTCCTGAAATCAAAGGATCAAACCTTTGAACATCTAGTAGATCTCTTCAACCTGGATAAGCAATTCACAAGGATTGAGCATTAAATGCATCAAGAGTGATCATGGTACGGAATTTGACTTTTCCGATATGAGATCCTCTTGTTCTGAACAGGGCATTCAGTACGACTTTTTTGCGCCCAGGACTCCACAACAAAATGGAGTTGCTGAGCGTAAGAATCGCACGTTAGTCGAAGCTGGTAGATCAATGTTAACAGGGGCAAAGCTTCCTCTTAGTTTATGGGCTGAAGCTATATCCACTGCATGCTATGTTTAGAATAGAACTCTTATCAATAAGGTTACCATGAAAACACCCTATGAGATGTGGAGAGGCAGGAAGACGTCAATCCCTCATTTCAAAGCTTTTGGGTGTGCTTGCTTCGTGTTAAACAACGGAAAAGAGGCCCGGAGTAAATTTGAGCCAAAATACAATGATGGGATCTTTGTCGGATATTCTTTACACAGCAAGGCTAATCGTATTTCCAACAGAAAACGTCTAACAGTTGAAGAATCTAACCTTGACTGGTCAAGTGTAGGATCTTCAAATCCAATTGCGTAGGATCATATGGATAACACGATTGACTATTCTCAGTTCAGACATGTTCCTGCCACAACTCCCGATGAATCACCTAGTACCGGTGAAGTAACAAGAAATGCTACTGATGATGCTTCAGAAGATTTGGACTCAGGACTTCCACTCAACTCCGAACAAATTGATACAGATATTTATAACACCGGAGAACCTTCAAGTCCATCCGGACCAGTTAATACTGAAAGTCACAGTGCAGAAGAACCTCCTAGTTCTTTCAGAACTGTTCATCATACGGATACAACTAGCCCAGAAGAAGCTCAACCAGCCGAAATACAAGATCCACCCGATCTGGCAGAGCTTCAAATCATTAATTACTCACCACCACTTGCGTAGAACTACATGTGGACTCAGAACCACCCATCAGATCAAGTGATTGGTGATCCTACTGTTGGAGTAAGAACAAGGGCAGCCACTTCCAATCTGTGCCTCTACTCTTGTTTTCTATCACAAATAGAGTCTGTTGGGAATATAGGATTTGATGAAGCTGCCAAAATATAGTCTAAGTCTGGAGAATCGAAGAACCGAAGGTCGTAGGGTCGAAGAGTAGAGTACGTAGGAGTGAAATTGTCATAGGACGTATTAGCAAGAGACTCATAGACTTGTAGGGTCTGGAGACTCAAGGCGAAATAGTGACGAGAACATTGCGACTCGTAGATCCAAGGTCGAAGGTCTCGGAGTCGAAGCACGGAAAATAGAGTTACTACCGTAAGGACACGTGTTCCGGGGACGTGAGTAGTTAATCGCAGTTTTGCCTTTTGGAGTAGCAAATTGTTGGGTTTTGATGTCACACACCGGATTTCCAACCCGAGGAAACCGATTCGTGACTCCCCTTTACCCACCCGGTGGGCAAGGGATAGATGTACAAAATCCAACACATTCATAATAATCAACAATAAATAGCAAAAAGGCAAACCACTTATCTTTATTAAGTTCCAAAATCCATTACATCATCTCCAAATTGAGTTACAATAGTCTCAACATAACATTTGACAAAACACTCAAATAACAAAAGGAGTAAAGCCACAAGGCAGAAAGTCTTCCACCTTGGTGTTCCCACCTAACGCCTGTAGGTCCCTGTGAAGAAAACAAACACAGTAGGAGGGGTGAGCAACCACAGCTCAGTAGGGATCATGTCTCCCCAACCCATCCCATGCACCTAGCATTTACATGTCGTGTGTACAAGTGCAGTATCGTGATACAATTATTTCAACCAATATAACGGTAAGCCATCAGCAAAAACAAATATTTCAAACAGCCACACAAGCTAACACATGAGCAGTCCCGGGCTTTCACAGCCACCGGGTTTCCAAGAGCAGTCCCGGGTTTCCCAAAATAGTCCCGGGCTTCCACAGCCACCGGGTTTCACAAAACAGTACACACAGCCACTTAGGCATAAAACCAAACACTTAGCGGGCACGCATTCATAAGTGTACAAACCCAGCCATTCAGGCATAAAAACAAACACTTGGCATGCACACCTTTACCAATTCACAATTCTAGCCTTACTGGCATATTATCAAACACATACTGGGCATTGTCACACAAACAGATTCACACGTGCATTTTATCGAACATTTAACATGCACTGCCTACTCAATGTCAGAATCACACCAAAACGCCATTGAAGGCCAATATTCATATAGGAGATCACACCTATATGAATTTACATATATATAGTATGATAACAAGGACGATATCCAACAGTTCATTCACCACAGGGCCTAACCCCGGATCAGGTACAAGAAGATAGAACCCCTACCTTGAAAACGTCCTCCTGCTCTTGCTTCCACGCTAGACGTTGTCCTCCCTCCCCGAAATTCTGAAATTCAAATACCCTGAATTTCTACCCCAAGCTTTCTTGCATCATGTAGAAAGCTGGTATGTAGTAATATGCTTGCACGCCAATTGGTCCAATTGGCGTTCAAGGCCTTTGGCTCTGAAATTTCTATGAAAGGTAGAGGACATCATTATGAAAAACTTTAGTTTCGCACGCCAATTAATTTGAGGCCATCTACTTGGTCAAAATAAATCTCCAAAATCCGACAAAACGACCTTAAAAGCGCCTGTATATGCAAATAGCATCTTCCTAGGGCATAAATGCACGTTATCAATTGACACGTGCCTCCCAAAAGTCCCCTCTTAGGCTCATCTCTTACCTCAAACTTGTGCATCAACATTCAAGGTGTTTTAGCTAAAGTGTGTGGGAAGAAAACTCCCTAAAACCCAATAATTTCCACTCACAAGGCATCTCGTGATTAACTTTTTACATACCGCAAAACGCGGGTCATTACATTTGAGGAGTTTTATTTCGACACACATTGGCTATAACACCTTGTATGATTATGAGGAAGCTTGAGACAAAATTTGAGCCCAAAAGGAGGTGCCCGTGGCAATGGTTGTCACGGGCGAGTTATTTTTGCATAGGAACCTTCCTGACGTTGTTCTAAGGCTTGGGGAAAAATCCTAGGGAATTCGGGAGGTGCCCGTGACAATGGCCTTTGTCACGTGTAGCCTCCATTAGCTTGGTTTTGTGATCCTTGTAACTTTTTCCCAAAGAACCATGTTGAAATTATGGATATTTTGTCATATATGGATGTTAGAAGGTTGTAGTGTGTATCAAAACTACGTCATTTTGATCCTGGGCTTCATTTAATCAAAACTACGTCATTTTGATGTCATGGTGATTATATAAAGAGGTGGAGCTCTAAGGATTAGGGTTCTTCATTTCTTGTTAACCCTTGCAGCTGTCACAGAGAGAGAGAGAGAGAGAGAGAGAGAGAGAGAGAGAGAGAGAGCTTCTAGTCCTTGTTGCTGAGGGGATTTCCGTGGTTAGGCAGCGTTTGGCGTGGAAGCAAGAGGGTGCAGGGTTCTTGAGGTAGGGATTCTGTTCTTCCTAATCCTTCTCTGTCCTAGGGTATTTGTGGTCTATACATGCTTATATATATGTAAATCCATATAGGTGTAATCTCCTATGTGGATGTTGGCCTTCAATGGCATATTGATTGTGATTCGATGTTTGGGATCGGGCTGGAAATCGTTGGGTTGTCTATGCCTATTATGTGTTTGATAATATACCTGTGGACCGATGTATGTTGCGTGTTTGGTTTTAAGCTCTGTGTGGTTGGTGTATTTTGTCTAGAATCGACTATGTTGGCCTTGTGTGAATCTTGTTTGAGATTTTTTTGAGGAGATAATTGATAACCTGAGTTTTGAGGACCGGAATGTGTTGTGAATCTTTGAGTTACAATCATATGTTTGAGATATGCTTGTTGAGTTGCACTATTGAGTTGTATTGAGTTGAGATGTGTTGCTAACTTGTCCGCTGAAACCGATTGAATTGTTTATTGAGATTAAGTACCCAAATACATGTGGGTTGAGCTGAGTTATGGGCCAGGCACAATAACCGGACCCTTTGAGATTTGGCTAGGACCTGCGGTCCTGAATCTCGGGGTAGCAGACTCACGACGGTGGGCTAAGTCTCGCACCCATTCCCGAGAGTAGGTATGGCGTCCGAGGAGGTGATGGCCATATCTCGACTCGGGTGGAAAATGTTGCATTGGTGACCATGCAACATTCGCCTGGATGTGGTATGTCATGTCGCCGTGGTGGCGGGGTGTCCTTTGCCCTCCGGTGTGGGCTCAGGTAAATGCCGTGTTCTTGGGTGATGTTCTTCGCTTTAGCTTTAGGCACTACACGAGCACAAGCACACACTTGTCATGCATATTGTAGAGTGGGATGGGTCTAGGGAGACGGAACCCTATGGGCTATGGTTTGCTCACCCCTCCTATAAACTGTTCTTTTGCAGGGTCTAGCAGGCGGTAGGTGAAAGAGCTGTGGTCGTAGGCCACTGAGGCTGAAGACTATGTTAGTTTCATTGTTTTTGTTTGTGGATTTTTGTTTTATGGTTTGGATTATTTGTAAACGAAGCACATTGTGGTTTGATGGGAGTTTTTCCCCAATTGAGTTATAATGAACTTTGAGCCCCTTTGAAATGTAATAAATTGAGTTGTAGTTATTGTTTGATTTGTGGTTGTGTGCATGGTTTGGGGGCAGGAGCATGCCCCGTGGCATGTTGGCCTGGTTGTACAAGTTTGGGACAGCACCCATGTCATAAGTCCTTTTTAGGTGCTTGCACTAACCCCTTGACCCTTCGGGTGCGGGCATGGATAGTCACTACCCATTTCCAAGTGAAAGGAAATTAGGGCGTGACAATATGGTATCAAAGCCTGTTCATGGTCTAGTGGACTTAGGATAGTGGGGAGGGATAATTACTTCTGAGACCCTTAGGAGGCAGTATAGGACACGCCTGATCACCGTGGTTCTATCTGGTTTTCTGGGGTGTACTCAGGGGTAGTTAGACCAAGGAGTAGGACATTTGCATTTGGGTTGGGGTGCATACATGCATTGGCATTAGGGCACTAGTTTAATTTCAATATGAATGTTATGATTTGGAATGTTGTGTTGCTGAAAATTGTTGCTGAAAATTTTTGCTAAGAATTGTTCTTGTGAATTGTTGATGTGCAATTGAGTGATTATCCTGTATGTTTACATGTGAAAAGTTGCTTAAGTACCTCATGGCCCATAGGGATGAGGGTGTATAGAGCCTGAGAGATGCTGACTCTAGTTCTGTTTAAAATATGTAAACTATGCCTCCTAGGAGAGTAACCCGAGCTACCCCAGCTGTAGAAGATGAATCTTCTGCACGTGCTGGACAGGAGAGAGAACAGCAAGTAGAGGGCGATGATCCCTTGGAACGGATCATGGCCCAAGTCTAGGCCTTAAGTGAGAACGTACAGGGAATGCGTGAGGATCTCAGGGGGGAGATCCTAAACGAAGTATGTTAGGAGATGATGGCACGACAGGTAGTGCCACCCTCTCCACCTCGTGAGGCAGAACCTTCGCGTAGGTAGGAAGTGCCGATGAGGCGGGAAGAGGAAGATGTGGTGACACAGTTCCAAAAGGAACACCCACCAAGGTTCAAAGGAGGAGTTGAACCTCTAGGAGCAGAGCATTGGCTGCGGAAGATCGAACATGTATTCTCCTTTCTCCGACCCCGAAAGGAAGACAAGGTGAGGCTGGCAGTCCGAAAGTTGGAGGAGGAAGCCTTGGAATGGTGGCTTAGCATTTCAGGAAGCCGGGACATGGAGGCCATGTCCTGGAATGAGTTCCTCCAGTTGTTCCATGAGGAGTTCTTCCCAGAGTCATTGCGGTGGCAGAAACGGGAAGAGTTCAGCAGTCTGAAGCAGGGATCACGCTCGGTGGCAGAATATGAGCGAGATTTCCGAGGACTGAGTCGGTTTGCTCCAGAAGCAATCTCAAGGGAGGACTCAGACCTGCCCTGAAGCAGAGGGTAGAGATGCTGCGACTGAAGACTTATGCTGAAGTCGTGGACACACCAAAGATTGTTGAGAGAGGATTAGAAGAAGGAAAACAAGCTCATCAGGAGTGGCTGGGACAAAGTACGCGCGACAAGCAGGAGGAAACCAAGAGATAGAGGGTTGAGCCTGGGAGTGGGACTCTTCCCCAAGACGGGGGCCAAGCTTCAATGGCTCCACCCGGATCCCGTTATTTTGGAGGACGGGAGGCTCAGTGGGAATTTCCCATGTGGGTGTACCTGTTGTGGCCGAGTCGGGGGCACGTCAAACGTGAGTGCCCCAAGCGGCACTTGAAGTGTCATTCTTTGTGGGAAAATAGGACACATCAAGACGGTGTCTTTCAGCGAGAGGAAACAGCCGGGGAGCTGGAAGTTTAGCACAAGGAAGCAGGGGTGAGACCCAATTTCGAGCCCCGACTCCGGGCCCGCACATTCGTGGCAAGCCGGTTAGGGCCGGTTCCAGGTTATACTAGACCACAGGGGGAGAGGCAACCACAAGGAGGTTCGGAGGGGTGTCCAAGTGGACTCGAGGTAGGAACTAAAGGAAAGGCAAGCGAGGCCAGTGGTGGGGCAAGCCAAGGCAGAGTGTTCGCGCTTACCTCAGCACCAGCAGAGAGGGAGGACTTACCATCACCCTCCGAGGAAGGTGGAGTCAGACCTTCGTGTCACGCCCTTAAATTCTGAAATCCACAAAACTAGGAACGCGACTTCCCCATGCCCACTCCAGGGGTCGAGGGGTTGGTGACTGATTCAACCCTGTATGATACTACAACGGGGGTAGCATTGTACTTACCAATGATCCAAATACATGCAGTCAACTCATAATTATATCAGTGCAATCAGTATTACTGAATTCAATTAACACCCATAAAAATTAATTAACGAGGTCCAGCTGTCCGAGTTAATACAACTGTCACGGACCCTTGTCCGGAAAACATATGAATAATAGAAAATAAACAAAGTCTATAAGGGAAATCCTACACGAAGATATCCCGACCCGCTCCGCTGCGGCTCCAAAAGCTACTCCCTACAACCTTGTAGGAAAAATAGAAATAAAGTAGGGTGAGCACGAGTGCTCAGTAGGTGATCCCCATCTTCAACACCTTAACACATGAAAACCCAAGTCTATATGAACAGTGCACACTTGTGCCAGTGTAGTGTCCTACTCTATTACGACAAGCATATATCAAAATAACGGAATTAAACAACTCACATTACATATAACCTCAACGTGTAACCTACATGTCACAATTAGGTCATCTCAACCTATACAAAATAACCTAGCCATCCGTGGAATCTTCACGACCAACCTCATGGGGTCTAATCTTCCCCAATTAGCCATATGTGGGACCCACGATGTTCCTATCCACAACCAGCCATATATGGGACCTGAGGTAACCAGCCACATAAGGGACCTGTGGCCTCTTGTCAGCCCTATGTGGGACCTGCGATTATCCCAACAAACCCCACCACCAAAATTCCCACCAGTTCACGTATATTAAACCAACGAGCAGAACAATGTTAAATTCAATATCAAGTACACAGCAATCAGAGTATTGAAATCATCAAACCCATACTAACGGGGGACAATTGCTAATTACGACACCAACGAATAATAACAAACCCCAATTAATATTCATAGCTTAGGTCTACAATTTCAAGCTAGGGTAATATTCCCTTTTATTATTTCCATTACTTAATACCCCAATTATTTTTTTATCCATCTATTTATTACATTTACATATATATATTTATTACATATATATATATATTTATATATATATTAGGCTTTTGGTTTAAGGGGGAGGGGAGAGAACCGGCCCAAGAAGGGCCGGCCTAACTCGCCAGCCCGTTAGGGCTAGCTGGGACGCACGGGGCGGCACTGAAGCCGCCCCCCTCTCCTCAAACGACTGCAGCACGCACCACGCAGAGGCGGCACGTCGCCGCCTCCCTCTCCTCAAACCCGCACGATGCGCGGCCGATCTGCGACGCGTGGCCGATCGGCGACGCGCGGCCGATGCGACGCGCGACCCGCGCTGGCGGTGGAGATGCCGCCATCTCCCTCTCCTTCCTTCTCCTCCACACGACGCCAGGGAAGACGCTCCACGGTTGCCCGGCCGCCGTATGGAACGATGCCTTCTGCCGCCGCATGACACGACGCCGGCCGCTTCCTCTTCCCTCTACCTCCGCACGGCGCAAGGAGATGCTTCAGGTGGTGTCGATGCCACCCTCTGTCCAACCCTCTTCACGCCGGCGATGTACGCACAAAACCATAAATCAAACCCTTTTTTTCTACATAGGTACATATATAATTATATACATAAATGTTTACACGCACAAATCCAACGATCGTGTACATGTATAAGATTGACTGAAAATCAAGAATCACCTACTTGGATTTAGTTTGAAAAGGTTGATTGAACAGTTGCTTCAAATCCTTCTGCGTCTCTCTGTCAAATTCTGTGCACCAAACGGAATGTAGGGTTTCTACCCTAACTCCTCCTTTTATACTAATTTATTAATCATAATAATAATAACAATAATATAAATTGTAATAATAATAATAATAATAATAATAATAATCCATTATAACAATTAATAACGTTATAATTAATATTTACCATCTCAACATTAAAATATTTGTAGTAACAATAATAGTTCCAATGTAACAACTTAAATATTTAAATAATAATATTTAATAATATTAACATCATAATAATTTTAAACCCAAAATATTAAAATAATTATAATAATAATAACGCATATCAACAAATCCGAATATTAAAATAATAATAACTCGCTCAACTCTAATTCAAGCCTAACTTCCAGCCTCACACAGGTGCGGGCCTTTACATCCTCCCCACCTTAAGATTTTTCGTCCCCGAAAAGACAAGTCATCCACTACAAGGTAGTACTACCCCGGCTAACGAAAGTATGCACAACTTAGCCCTAATTAACATGATAGACAAAACAACACCCGTGAACAAAGTAACCATCCGGCGCATCAAACCACACAACCAAATTAACAATCATAAGCACAATAACAAAACAACAAGATTAACTACCTTAATGCACGGTAAGGATCTTGACATCCTCCCCACCTTAGGGTTGTTCGTCCTCGAACGCCTCGGGGTGAAGAACACGCATCCGACTCTCCCGCTCCCATGTCTGCTCCTCCATATTACGGTGGCGCCACAAAACTCGGACCAACGGAATCGTCTTGCCTCGCAAGGCCTGCTCCCGCCGGTCTAAAATTTGAACTGGTGCCTCTACAATAAGAACCATCATCTCGCTAACGCTATCTCACGCCAATCAAGCACATGAGAATAATCCGGGTAATATTTTCGCAATTGGGAGACATGGAAAACATCATGAACACGAGTCGGCTCGGGTGGTAGCTCCAATCGATAGGCCACCGGTCCCACAACAACAACAATAGGAAAAGGACCCACAAATCGAGGTGAGAGTTTGGACCCTCGCCCAAACCATTTGTGCCCCCGCCGTGGTGAGACTCGGAGAAGACGCGATCCCCTACGACGAACTAAAGCGGTCGCCGCCGTGCATCGATATATGACTACGTCGACTCTAGGCTGTCAACATCCTTTGTCGGATCAATTGAACCAACTCGGTAGTCTCCTGAACCATATCGGGACCCAAAACAATCGCCTCTCTGCCTGGGCCCAACACAAAGGGGAGCGACACGGTCGCCCATACAATGCCTCATAAGGCGCCATCCCTATCGTAGCCCGATAGCTGTTGTTGTAGGAGAACTCCACCAAGGGAAGGTGAGCCTCCCAACTACCACAAAAATCCAACACACAAGCATGGAGCATATCCTCGAGAATCGAATAGTGTGCTCGGACCGGCCATCTGTCCGAGGGTGGTAAGCCGTACTCAAATTCACTCGGGTGCCCAATGCTCGCCGTAGCCGCCGCCGTAACCGTGAAGTGAATCGAGCATCCCTATCGAAACGATTGATAACGGCACACCATGCAATCGTACTATCACATCGACATAATGCTGCCCCAAAGTCCGGACTGGATCGGTCTCGCGAATCGGAATAAAGTGGGCAGACTTCGTCAAACGGTCTACAACAACCCAAATAGTATCATAACCTCTAGAACGAGGAAGCCCTGTGACAAAGTCCATAGTCACATGGTCCCACTTCCACTCCGGCACCAGGTAACGATCGCAACTCACCGGCAGACCGCAAATGCTCGGCCTTGACCTGTCGGCATGTCAAGCATCGTCGAACAAACTCTGCAATGGCTTTCTTAAGGCCCGACCACGAGAACCGTTGCCGTACGGCATGATACATCTTCGTTCCTCCAGGATGAACAGCCAAACGAGAGTGATGGTATTCCCGTAAAAGCGCCTCTTGGAGAGGGGATGGAACAATCAATCGGCCTCAATAGCGCAACACATGGTCGGAATCCTCTGTCTAATCCGTGGGAAGTACGGCGGTCGAATCCGATCTCGGATGACCTCATACTCAACATCCCCCAACCGAGCCTCAATAACCCGACGTCGCAGCTCAAGCACTCGCTATAACCGCACTCGCAAGATACCCCCTGGCTGCTCCTTGCACCTGGTTGTAACCTCGGAGCGACTAGTTGCCCCATCATCTCCCATTCCTTGACAAGACAGAGAGCCACCTTGGCCTGGCTCTTCCGGCTCAAGGCATCGCCTACTATATTCCCCTTCCTGGGTGTATATCGAAGATCAAACGGAAGCTGTTGCATATACTCCACCCAACGTGTCACGCCCTGGTTTTCCAACCCGAGGAGACCGGAACGTGACCCTCCCTTTACCCGGGTTTGGATAAAGGGGTGGAACACAACATACACTTCAGAAACCAAAATCACACAATTATCTAATTGAAACCACATGCCTTTAGTGTTTCAAACTTCATTACAATATCTCCCCTGGGGGTTACAATGCCTCAATAAAATTACATAACGCAAATAACATAAAACAAAGCCACAAAATAGAACTCTTCCACCTTGGCGTTCCCACCTAACGCCTGTAGGTTCCTGCAAGAAAACACACCATAGTAGGAGGGGTGAGCATCCACGGCTCAGTAGGGATCATGTCTCCCTAACCCATCCCATGCTCCTAGCATCTACATGCCATGTGTACAAGTGCAGTGTCGTGTTACAATAATTTCAACAGACAATAACAAACCACACCAGTAGTTACAATTCTCTACCACACAAGCCACAAGTGATTTAACCGCCTCTTCAGGCCAATGATTTAACCGCCTCTCAGGCATAGTTTCCACGATCGGTCTCACCGACATTAACTCAGGCCTCTCATGCTCCACGGTCGGTCTCATTGACATCAACTCAGCCTCTCAGGCTCCACAGTACACAAGCATTGCCTCAGCCTCTCAGGCTTCTTAGGCTCCACAGACAACAACAGACATTTAACATATATCTCAGTTATTCAGGCATAACAACAAACACTTAACATGCATGTCCACCCTAGTATAACATCAAACACCTAGCATGCATATCCTCACAGACATTACATCAAACACCATTCAGGCATAACCACACTGGCATAACATCAATCGTATAACATGCATGGCCTCACAAGCATAATATCAAACACCTAGTGCGCAGTGCCACACAGGCCTAATCTCAACCCATACTTGCCACTGGAGGCCAACATTCATATAGGAGGTCACACTTATATGAATTTACATATAGATAGTATAACAATAATAGTAGAAGCTCTATAAATCCTACACAGAGCCTAACCCCGGAACAGATCGGGTGAGACGGAACCCCTACCTTGGAAACGTCCTCCCTGCTCTTGCTCCCACGCTAGACGCCGTCCTCCCCACACAAGATGCTCCGGCGGCAAGCCAGCGGCTCTCCTTCCCTCTCTCTCTCTCTCTCTCTCCGACGGTGGTGGAGCAACAAACTCTAAACCTAAAACAGAGGGCTCTTCATCCTTATATAGACAACACAACATCAAAACAACGTAGTTTTGATTAAGTGAACCCCAAACATCAAAACGACGTAGTTTTGATTACACAAGTTACAACCTTTCCGCATCCATACTCGACAAAATATCCATAATTCCAACATGGTCCTTTGGGAAAAGATGATTATAATAACAAAACTAAGGTAACCATGCAAAAATATGCCTGCACGCCAATTTGAACACCAATTCCCCCATTGGCGTGCAGCCCAAATGCACTCAAACTTCACCCCAAGCCTCCTTGCATCTTGTAGAGGCCTGAGAAGCAAAAATATGCTTGCACGTGAAATGGGTGAATTCACATTCAGCTCCAAATGCTCTGAAATTTCTGTGGTAGGTAGAGGACCTCATTCTAAGCAACTTTTGTTCTTGCACTCCAATTGTTTGAGGCCATCTACCATATCAAAAGTGAGCTCCAAGATCAGCCAAAACAGCTTAAAACCGCCTTGTATATGCGTAGCATTTTCCTAGAGCATAAATGCACGTTATCACTTGTCACATGCACCTCCCAAAAGTCCCCTCTTGGGCTCATCTCTTACCTCAAACTTGTGCACCAACATCCAAGGTGTTTGTGGTTAACTTCTTACACACGAGTTACACACGGGTCATTACATCCTCTCTCCCTTAAGACTTTTCATCCTCGAAAATAAACAATATGCAAGGAAAACCAACACAAGCTACCCATTTGCCACACGGCGAGCCATAACACCCAAATGGGTCATACACCGCGCACAGCACCTAACAGCACATAACAAGGTACCACCATAATCCATAACCACATGTATCACAATAATGCATATAACACATATCCACATGTCACAAATACACATCTCAAAACACATCACAAATATGAACACATGTCTAAAAGACAATACAAATACACCAAATCATACACAACTAATACAAGAAAACACATCACTATCCCTTGGCCAATGACCACCTCCCACTCTTAAGATTGTTCATCCTCGAACAACTCGGGATCTGCTCCCGCATCAAGGACTCACGCTCCCAAGTCTCCTCCTCAATGCCACGGTGCTGCCATAGCACGCGAACCAAAGGAATAGCACGACCACGCAAAAGTTTCTCCCGCCGGTTGAGTATACGGATAGGGGCCTCAATAATGGACATGTCATCCTCAACATCCAATGTCCCCCAATCGATCACATGAGTGGGGTCAGGATGATACTTCCTCAACTGGGACACGTGAAACACGTTGTGCACTCGACTCAGTCGCGGTGGTAACGCTAACCAGTAGGCCACAGGCCCCACACGATCCAGAATCTCAAAAGGACCAATAAACCGCGGAGATAGCTTGGAATCTCGCCCAAACCGTCGATGTCCACGACGTGGAGAAACACGAAGAAACATATGATCACCAATAGAAAACTCCAAAGGTCGCCGCCGCTGATCCGCATAAGATTTCTACCGACTCTGAGCTGATAACAACCGCTGACGAATCAACTTAACCTTCTCGGTAGCCTCTTGAACCAACCGTGGTCCCAAGAGATTGTCTTGTCACGCCCGGATTTCCAACCCGAGGAAACCGGCACGTGACTCCCTTTTACCCACACGGAGTGCAAAGGGGTTATAATACAAACCAAGAATTACATTTTAAACATCCACAACACATTCAAGAAAATAAAGTTCATCAAAGCAATCCACAAACCAAACCAGGTCTTTATTACAACAAAGTCCTCTTTTCAATCCATCCCCACCTGGGTTACGTCGGTTCCCATAAAAACAACATAAATGGTAGACAGTAAAATAAATAAGGTCTTCCACCTTGGGGTTCCACCTAACGCCTGTATGTTCCTGAAAGAAAACACAACATAGAGGGAGGGGTGAGCAACCACAGCTCAATAGGGATCATGTCTCCCCAACCCATCCCATGCTCCTAGCGTGTACATGAGTGTGTACAGGTGCAGTGTAGTGACAATAAAATGTATGTAAACAAGTAGTATTCCACATTCACAAGGCACACACCTATCCACAGCCATACAGGCTTAGCCAAATAGGCTAACAAATCCACAGCCACTCAGGCTTAGCCACACGGGCTAACATATCCACCTCTCAGGCTTAGCCACACAAAGCTAACATATCCACGGCCATATAGGCTTAGTCACACAGGCTAACATATCCACGGCCATACCGGCTTAGCCACACAGGCTAACATTTCCAGTCCCGGGCTTCCACAGCCACCGGGTTCCACAAGCACAGCATACAAGGTCACACAGGCATTAAACCAAACACATAGCATACACACTTTCACAGGCATAATACCAAACACATAGCATACACACTTTCACAGGCATAATACCAAACACTTAGTTCGCATGACCCACCAGGCATAAAATCAAACACATACCTGGGCATATTCACACGGACATATCCACACAGGCATTTTATCGAACACTTAATATGCACACCATCCAACACCAGAATACATAAAAAACGCCATTGAAGGCCAACATCCATATAGGAGATCACACCTATATGGATTACATATGTATATATAAACGGTTATAATCCATAGTTTGCCCTAGAACCCTAGGACGAGAGGAGGACTTAGGAAGAACGGAACCCCTACCTCGGGTAAGACGCAACAACGCGGCAACAGTCCGATCCCAAGCCGAATGCCGTCCTCCCACGAGACTCGACCACCCACGCAAGGCGCCCGGCAGCAACCAGGAGCTTTCCTTCCCTCTCTCTCTCTCTCTCTCTCTCTCTGCGACCCGGTGGTGGAGCAACAAACCCTAAACCTAAAACAGAGGGGCTCCTTCTTCTTATATAGACAACACAACATCAAAACGACGTAGTTTTGATTAAGTGAATCCCAGGATCAAAACGATGTAGTTTTGATTACACAAGTTAGCACCTTTTCGCACCCATATAGGCCAAAATACTCGGGAATTCCAACATGGTCCTTTGGAGAAAGATCATTAGAATGTCAAAACCAAGGGAACCATGCAAAAATATGCCTGCACGCCAATTTGCACGTGAATTCCCCAATTCACGTGCAACTCCAAATGCACTCCAAATGCGCTCAAACTTCACCCCTAGCCTCCTTGCATCATGTAGAAGACAACCACACTTGCACGTGAAATGGACCCAATTCACGTGCACCTCACATACACGTCCGTTTGGCTCGAAACTTCGTGGTAGATAGAGGACATCATTCTAAGCATCTTTCCTTTTGGACGTGAATTCATTGGAGTCCATTCACTAGGTCAAAATCTAGAAAAACTCTACTCAGAAGGCAAAACTGTGACTAACTCAAGGTACGGGTCCTTACATCCTCTCCCCCTTAAGACTTTTCGTCCTCGAAAAGAAATGACATACGAGGTAAACAAACACAAGCTACCCATTTGCCACCCGGCAAGCCACCACACCCAAATGGGTCATACACCGCACACAGCACAACAGCACATAACAAAGTACCACCATTATCCATAATCACAATAATGCATATAACACATGTCCGCATGTCACGAATACACATCTCGAAACACATCACAAATAAGAACACATGTCTTTAAAAGACAATACAAATACTCCAAATCGTACACAACTAATACAAGAAAACACATCACTATCCCTTGGCAATGACCACCTCCCACGCTTAAGATTGTTCGTCCTCGAACAAGTCCGTGTCTTGCTCACGCATCACGGACTCACGTTCCCATGTCTCCTCCTCAATGCCACGGTGCTGCCACAGCACGCGAACCAAAGGAAAAGCACGACCACGCAAAAGCTTCTCTCGCCAATCTAGGATACGGATAGGGGCCTCAACAACGGACATGTCATCCTCAATGTCCAAGGTCCCCCAATCAATCACATGAGTGGGGTCAGGGTGATACTTCCTCAACTGGGACACGTGAAACACGTTGTGCACTCGACTCAGCCGCGGTGGTAACGCTAACCGGTAGGCTACAGCCCTACACGATCCGGGAATCTCAAAAGGACCAATAAACCGCGGAGATAGCTTGGAACCTCGCCCAAACCGTCAATGTCCACGACGTGGGGAAACACGAAGAAACACATGATCACCAACAGAAAACTCCAAAGGTCGCCGCCGCTGATCCGCATAAGATTTTTGCCGACTCTGAGCTGATAACAAACGCTGACGAATCAACTTAACCTTCTCGGTAGCCTCTTGAACCAACTGCGGTCCCAAGAGAGCTGTCTCCCCCACCTCGGTCCAACACAAAGGTGATCGACACGGCCGTCCATACAACGCCTCAAAAGGAGCCATCCCAATGGATGCCTGATAACTGTTATTGTAGGCAAACTCCACCAAAGGAAGGTGAGTTGCCCACGAACCCCCAAAATCTAACACACAAGCCCGTAACATGTCATCCAACGTCGATTCGTCCTCTCGCCTGGCCGTCGGTCTCAGGGTGAAAGGCCGTACTCAAGTGAAGCTTGGTCCCCATAGCCTCCTGCAAACCTGCCCAAAACGGGAAGTGAACCTCGCATCCCGGTTAAGAGACAACCGAAGATGGGACCCCATGCGGTCTCACAATCTCATTCATGTACACTGACTCAAAGTCCCAATAGAGTCCCGCTCGCGAACAGCCAAGAAATGGGCCGACTTTGTGAGTCGATCCACAATCACCCAAATCATATCTTTCCTCCCCATGGTGGGTGGAAGACCGATCCACAAAATCCATCGCTATGTGGTCCCACTTCCACTCCGCTATGGGCAATGGTCATAACATGCCTGCCGGCGCCGATGCTCGGCCTTCACTGCCGACACGTGAGGCACCGCGAAACAAAGGCAGCTACATCGCGTTTCATCCCAGGCCACCAAAAATGTCCCCGAAGCACATGGTACATCTTCGTACCCCCTGGATCCACAACAACTCTAGATTGGTGAAACTCCCTCATCACCTCATCCCCGAGGGAAGAAGCCACTACCAACCGCCCCTGAAATGACAACTCATGCTCAGGACCCTCTCGTCCGGTCCTCGGATAGCTCCCCGGCCCTCAATACGGGCACGGAGAACCTCACACTCAATGTCACCCAACTGTCCCTCCCGGACGCGCCTGGTACAACTCAGGCACAACCACCAAATGACTCAGACCGTCCCACCATCACGGGCAACAGGCTGTAGCTGCAACATTGCCAACTGCTCCATCAGCTTCCACTCTCTTACGGCCACCTTAGCTTTCCCTTTTCTGCTCAACGCGTCAGCCACAACATTACCCTTGCCCGGGGTATAGGCAAGAGTAAAGTCAAAGGTCTGCAAATACTCCACCCATCTCCTTTGCCTCAAATTCAAGTCCTTCTGAGTAAAGATGTCCTGAAGGCTCTTGTGATCTGAGAACACCAAAAACTTTTCCCCCAAGAGGTAGTGCTGCCAACTCTTCAGGGCGAAGATGACAGCCGCCAACTCTAGATCATGGGTAGGGTAATTCTGCTCATGAGGCTTCAACTGCCTCGACCCATAGGCTACAACACTGTGCTCCTGCATAAGCACACACCCCAAACCAACCCTGGACGCATCACAGTACACTTCATATGGAATATCCTCCCGAGGCAACCTCAACACCGGTGCAGTGGTCAAACGGGTTTTGAGAGTGTCAAACGCCTGCTGGCACTTGTCCGTCCACTCAAATTTCACTCCTTTCTTAGTCAACACCGTCATAGGAGCCGCCAAACGGGAGAACCCCTCTACAAAACGGTGATAATACTCCGCCAAGCCAAGAAAGCTACGGATCTCAAAAACGTTGGTTGGCCTCACCCACGATGCCACGACCTCAATCTTGGCCGGGTCCACCCTAACTCCCTCGGTGACACCACATGGTCAAGAAAGTGAACCTCCCTGCAACCAAAACTCACACTTGCTAAACTTAGCAAACAGCTGCTGGTCCCTCAAGGTTTGCAACACTGTTGCCAAGTGCTCCACATGCTCCTTCTCAGTCTTGAAATACACCAAGATATCGTCGATAAACACCACCACGAACGAGTCTAAGTATGGGGCAAGGACTTGGTTCATCAAATGCATGAACACCGCTGGCGCATTAGTGAGCCCGAAAGGCATCACGACCCACTCATAATGCCCATACCTACACCGAAAAGCCGTCTTAGGGATGTCCTCCTCCCTAACCCTGAGCTGGTGATATCCCGACCGTAAATCTATTTTGGAAAACCACTGGGCCCCACTCAATTGGTCAAACAGGTCATCTATCCGAGGCAACGGGTACTTGTTCTTCACAGTCACTGAATTCAGCTTCCTGTAGTCGATGCAGAGACGAAGTGTGCCATCAGCCTTCTTAGCAAAGAGCACCGGAGCACCCCATGGTGAGGTACTCGGTCTGATATACCCTTGGCCCACCAACTCCTCGATTTGCCTCTGCAGCTCCCTTAACTCAGCTGGCCCCATACGGTACGCTACTTGGGAAATCGGACCCGTTCCCGGCACCAACTCAATGGTGAACTCCACACTCCTCTGCGGAGGTAAACTCCTCAACTGGTCAGGGAAGACATCCTGAAATTGGTCCACAACAGCGGGCCACACCCTCTTTTCCACCTTACCCACCTCAGCAAAGGTCAGGGCTGCCAACCTGTGGGTAATGGCACCCCACTGGTCCAACACCGGCCCGGCCCGACTCGCCTCACGGCCCCACTCCCCCTGCGCAGGGTGTAGGAGGTCCCTGCAGGTGTCACGAAAGATACACGCCGCCGGTAACAATCTATCTTGGCCTGGAAAGCCATAAGCCAATCCATACCCAAGATCAGGTCAAACATCCTCAAAGGCATCACATGCAAGTCAAAACTCAGCTCCACCTCGCCTATGGTTAACCCACGATCCACGACACACACGCCGTACCTCAATCCTACCCCCCCACTAGAGACTCAACAACTAGGGGCTTCGCTGCCTCCACACAAGCTAACCCTAAGCTATCTATAAGAAGCTCGGCAACAAAAGAACACGATGCACCCGTATCGAAAAGAACAGAAGCTAATGTACGGGAGATCAAAAGGGTACCTCTGACCACCGATGGTCCTGCTCCACCCTCAGCTGGTGGGGGTGGTAGCTCAGCCTCCTCCTGGTACGTCGCCTCCAACGCAAACACCCTTCCTTGGCCCGTGCCACTGGTCGGCTCACTCACTGGACGCTTCCCGCTAAGGTTGCCTCCAGCCTCAGTCTGCTGCCGCTCCGGCCTCCCCTGGGGTCGGGTCTGACTCGATCCTGCCTGACTAGCCTGCCACTGACGAGCTGGTCTCTCTCGCTGGTGTACGAAACTGGCGTCACTCCTCATGCTGGATGCCATGCCTCCAACTCCCTTGTTGCTACTCCGGCAAACCCGGCTCAAATGGCCTTCTCGTCCACAGCTATTGCATCGCCAGTTCTTCTTGGGACACTCCCTCTTGAAGTGGCCTTGCTCCCCACAGCAATGACAACCGCCGGGGAGTCCTCCTGCTGGACCTTCTGTCTGCTACCGCCAAAGCTAGACCTCCCTGGGGGCACTGATGGTTGTCCTCGGCTGCGGAAAGAACTGCTATCCCTCTCCTCCGTCTTGAGCCTCTTGGACCCTGCATCTCGATCAGGCCCACTCTGCAACTGGCGACCCTGATGGGCCTGCCTCCCATCATCCAGCTCTCTCTCTCGGCTATACGGGCTGTCTCCACAGCCTCAGCATAGGTCCTCAAGCGTAAAATTGCCACCCTCTGCCTAAGGGCTGGCCTAAGGCCCAAAGTGAACTTGTGGGCCTTCAGGTCCTCCCTTGCCACAGTCTCAGGAGCAAACCTACTCAAGCTCCGGAACTCCCGCTCATACTCAGGTACCGTCCTGGATCCCTGCTTCAAGCCGCCGAATTCTTCCTTCTTCTGCCATCTCACTGATTCTGGGAAGAACTCATCATGGAAGAGTTGCAAGAACTCCTCCCAAAACATGAGTTGCACCGCACGGCTCCCCGCAACACTCGTCCACCACTCCAAAGCATCCCCCTCCAGCTGCCGACGGTGGCGGTCGCACCTTATCCTCCTCCCGGGGCAGGAGAAAGGAGAACACATGCTCGATCCGCCTCAACCACCGCTCGGCTACCACAGGATCTTCTCCCCCCTTAAATCGCGGAGGTTGTTCCTTTCGGAACCGTGTCACCACGTCATCCTCTGCACGGGTCGGTACACCACCCAGCGAACTCTCACGCTCACGAGGCGGCTCTCCCACCGGTGGTGGTGGTGGTGGCACCACCTGTCGTGCCGCCATCTCACGGCGCACCTCATCCCGAACGTCCTGCCGGAGTCCCTCCCGTAGCTCTCGTACCTCCAGCCGGATGCCTTCTTGTAACTATGCCAGTAACAACGCATGCCCTCCAACGGACGGTCCCGCACCCGGACCCTCATGGGCGAGATGACTCATCCCCATCGCCCGGACGCACGTGTCACTCTCCTCGCATTCTTACTACACGAAGTAAGAAGAGGACCCTCATGGGCGAGTTGACCAGTACACATTGCCAAACAAATCAGAGTTGCACATTTCACTTAATCATGTGATCTTATCCACGGTTTAGCATACATTCTGACAAATGCAACTAGTGTCCTAATGCCAATGCATGCAAATCCTACCACAAGATCGGACTACCCTAAGTACACCTTGGAAGCTCAAAGAGGACCATGTTGATCGGGCATGTTCCTCCAGGGCTCCTCCAAAGGACTTAGGATAACCAGGTCCGCCCACTACCCTAGGCCAACTAGACCATGCTCGATACCATATTTCACGTCCCGGATTTCCAACCCGAGGAAACCGGCACGTGACTCCCCTTTACCCACACGGAGGGCAAAGGGGTTATAATACAAACCAAGAATTACATTTTAAACATCCACAACACATTCAAGAAAATAAAGTTCATCAAAGCAATCCACAAACCAAACCAGTCTTTATTACAACAAAGTCCTCTTTTCAATCCATCCCCACTGGGGTTACGTCAGTTCCCATAAAAACAACATAAATGGTAGACAGTAAAATAAATAAGGTCTTCCACCTTGGGGTTCCACCTAATGCCTGTATGTTCCTGAAAGAAAACACAACATAGAGGGAGGGGGTGAGCAACCACAGCTCAATAGGGATCATGTCTCCCCAACCCATCCCATGCTCCTAGCGTGTACATGAGTGTGTACAGGTGCAGTGTAGTGACAATAAAATGTATGTAAACAAGTAGTATTCCACATTCACAAGGCACACACCTATCCACAGCCATACAGGCTTAGCCAAATAGGCTAACAAATCCACAGCCACTCAGGCTTAGCCACACGGGCTAACATATCCACAGCCTCTCAGGCTTAGCCACACAGGCTAACATATCCACGGCCATATAGGCTTAGCCACACAGGCTAACATATCCACGGCCATACCGGCTTAGCCACACAGGCTAACATTTCCAGTCCCGGGCTTCCACAGCCACCGGGTTCCACAAGCACAGCATACAAGGTCACACAGGCATTAAACCAAACAC
Organism: Taxillus chinensis; assembly: GCA_023512835.1. NCBI lineage: Eukaryota > Viridiplantae > Streptophyta > Magnoliopsida > Santalales > Loranthaceae > Taxillus > Taxillus chinensis. Next base: position 43,475,776 of record CM042092.1, on the reverse strand, counting down.
ATAGCATACACACTTTCACAGGCATAATACCAAACACATAGCATACACACTTTCACAGGCATAATACCAAACGCTTAGTTCGCACAGCCCACCAGGCATAAAATCAAACACATACTGGGCATATTCACACAGACATACCCACACAGGCATTTTATCGAACACTTAATATGCACACCATCCAACACCAGGCACAACCACCAAAGGACAACTCATGCTCAGGACCCTCTGTCCAGTCCTCAGATAGCTCCCCAGCCTCAATACGGGCACGGAGAACCTCACACTCAATGTCACCCAACTGTCCCTCCCGGACGCGCCGGTACAACTCAGGCACAACCACCAAAGGACTCGGGACCGTCCCACTATCACGAACAACAGCCGCAGCCGCAACATCGCCAACTGCTCCATCGGCTTCCACTCTCTCACGGCCACCTCGGCTTTCCCTTTTCTACTCAACGCATCAGCCACAACATTACCATTGCCGGGGTATAGGCAAGAGTAAAGTCAAAGGTCCGCAAATACTCCACCCATCTCCTCTCGCCTCAAATTCAAGTCCTTCTGAGTAAAGATGTACTGAAGGCTCTTGTGATCTGAGAACACCATGAACTTCTCCCCCAAAAGGTAATGTTGCCAACTCTTCAAGGCAAAGATGACAGCCGCCAACTCAGGATCATGAGTAGGATAATTCTGCTCATGAGGCTTCAGCTGCCTCGACCCATAAGCTACCACACTGTGCTCCTGCATAAGCACACACCCCAAACCAACCCCGGACGCATCACAATACACCTCATATGGGATATCCTCCCGAGGTAACCTCAACACCGGTGCAGTGGTCAAACGGGTTTTGAGAGCCTCAAACGCTTGCGGCACTTGTCAGTCCACTCAAATTTCACTCCTTTCCTAGTCAACGCCGTCATAAGAGCCGCCAAACGGGAGAACCCCTCTACAAAACGGCGATAATAGCCTGCCAAGCCAAGAAAACTACGAATCTCGAAAACATTGGTTGGCCTCTCCCATGATGATACCGCCTCAATCTTGGCTGTGTCCACTCTAACCCCTTCAGCGGATACTACGTGGCCAAGGAAATGGACCTCCTGCATCCAAAACTTGCATTTGCTAAACTTAGCGAACAACCGCTAGTCCCTCAAGGTTTGCAACATTGTTGCCAAATGCTCAACATGCTCCCTCTCGGTCTTGGAATATACCAAGATATCGTCTATAAACACCACCACGAACGAGTCTAAGTATGGGGCAAAGACTTGGTTCATCAAATTCATAAACACGGCCGGCACATTAGTGAGCCCAAAAGACATCACTATCCACTCATAGTGCCCATACCTGCACCGAAAGGCCGTCTTAGGGATGTCTTCCTCCCTAACCCTCAACTGATGATACCCCGACCGTAGATCTATCTTGGAAAACCACCGGGCCCTACTCAACTGGTCAAACAGGTCATCGATCCGAGGCAACGGATACTTGTTCTTCACAGTCACCAAATTCAGCTTCCTGTAATCTATGCGAGGCGTAGTGTGCCATCTGCCTTCTTTGCAAAGAGCACCGGAGCACCCCAAGGTGAGGTACTCGGTTTGATATACCCCTGGCCCACCAACTCCTCGATTTGCCTCTGAAGCTCCCTCAACTCAGCTGGCCCCATATGATACGCTACTTGGGAAATCGGACCCATCCCCGGTACCAACTCAATGGTGAACTCCACACTCCTCTTAGGTGGCAAACTCCTCAACTCTTTAGGAAAAACATCCTGAAATTGGTCCACAACAGCGGGCCACACCCACTTTTCCACCTTACCCTCCTCAGCAAAGGTCAGGGCTGCCAACCTGTGGGTAATGGCACCCCACTGGTCCAACACCGGCCCGGCCCGACTCGCCTCACGGTCCCACTCCCCCTGCGCAGGGGTGCAAGAGGTCCCTGCAGGTGTCACGAAGGATACACGCCGCTGATAACAATCTATCTTGGCCTAGAAAGCCATAAGCCAATCCATACCCAAGATCGGGTCAAACATCCTCAAAGGCATTACATGCAAGTCAAAACTCGGCTCCACCTCTCCTAGGGTTAACACACGGTCCACGACACACACGCCGTACCTCAATCATACCCCCCCCCCCACCGGGGACTCAACAACTAGGGGGCTTCGCTGCCTCCACACAAGCTAACCCCAAGCTATCTATCACAAGCTTAGCAACAAACGAACATGATGCACCCGTATCGAAAAGAACGAAGCTAATGTACGGGAGATCAAAAGGGTACCTCTAACCACCGATGGTCCTGCTCCACCCTCAGCTGGTGGGGGTGGTAGCTCATCCTCCTCTGGTACGTTGCCTCCAGCGCAAACACCCTTCCTTGGCCCGTGCCATTGGTCGGCTCACTCACTGGACGCTTCCCGCCATGGCTGCCTCCCGCTTCAGTCTGCTGACGCTCTTGCCTCCCCTGAGGTTGGGTCTGGCTAGATCCCGCATGGCTAGCTTGCCACTGACGGGGCTGGCCTCTCCGCTGGGGCGCGGAAACTAGCATCGCTCCTCATCCTGGATGCCACACCTCCTGCTCCCCCGTTGCCACTCCTGCACACCCGGCTCAAGTGGCCCTCTCGCCCCACGTTGTTACCCTGCCGGTCCTTCTTGGGACATTCCCTCTTGAAGTGACCTTGCCTCCCACAACAAAGACAACCACCTGGGGGAACCTCTGCTGAACCTCCTCGCCCATTACCGCCAAGGGTGAACCTCCCTGGGTTCACGGATGGTAGACCCCACTGCAGAAAGAACTATTATCTCTCTCCTCGGTCTTGGGCCTCTTGGACCCGGAATCGCGTTCGGACCCACCTTGCAACTGGCGACCCTGGTGAACCTGCCTCCCATCATCCAGTTCCCACTCGCCTATGCGCGGCTGTCTCAACAACCTCACGATAGGTCCTCAAACGCAGAATCGCCACCCTCGCCTAAGAGGCGGCCCGAGACCCAAAGTGAACTTGTAGGCTTTCAGGTCCTCCTTTGCCACGTCTCGGGGGCAAACCTACTCAAGCTCCGGAACTCCCGCTCATACTCGGGCACCGTCTTTGATCCTTGCTTCAGGCTGCCAAATTCTTCTCTCTCTCGCCATCTCAAGGACTCAGGGAAAAACTCATCGTGGAAGAGTTGCAAGAACTCCTCCCACAGCATAAACTGTACCGCACGGCTCCCCGCGACACTCTGCCACCACTCCAGAGCATTCCCCTCTAGCTGCCGAATGGCCAGCCTCACCTTATCCTCCTCCCGGGGTAGGAGAAAGGAAAACACATGTTCGATCCGCCTCGGCCAGGTGCTCGGCTAACCCTGGGTCCTCCTCCCCCTTTGACTTGCGGAGGTTGTTCCTTTCGGAACCGTGTCACCACGTCATCCCTGCACGGATCGGTATACCACTCAGCGAACCCTCACGCTCCCGGGGTAGCTCCCCCACTGGTGGTGGTGGTGGCACCACCTGCTGGGCTGCCATCTCGCGGCGCACCTCCTCCCGTACCTCTTGCCGGATACCCTCCCTCAGCTCTAGGACTTCCAGCCGGATGCCTTCTCGCAGCTGCGCCAGCAACAGTGCATGTCCTCCAACGGACTGCCCCGCACCCGGGCCCTCATGGGCGAGATGACTCATCGACCATCGCCCCGACGCACGTGTCACTCTCCTCGGTGGCATTCTTACTACATGAAGTAAGAAGCACAAACGTCGAACACGTTCGACAATTATCGGGTCTCACTACCTCTACCCCACTATCAAGTCAAGTAGTACATGGCATCACACACATTTTACACATTGCACCAATCAACATTGCACACAGTTCAAATAAACAAGGACCTTTCCTTGTAGTCATGCTCAAGGTACTTCAAATAAAATCAGAGTTGCACATTTCACACCTTATCACACCATTCACATTTTCCACAGTTTTGCACCCATTCACAAAGCAAATGCAACTAGTGCCCTAATGCCAATGCATGCAAATCCTACCTCGAGTCCTGGACTATCCCAAGTACACCTTGGAGGCTCAAAGAGGACCATGTTGATCAGGCATGTCCCTCCAGGCTCCTCCAAAGGACTTAGGATAACCAGGTCCGCCCACTACCCTAGGCCAACTAGACCATGCTCGATACCATATTGTCACGCCTCGGTTTTCCAACCCGAGGAGACCGGAACGTGACCCTCCCTTTACCCGGGTTTGGATAAAGGGGTGGAACACAACATACACTTCAGAAACCAAAATCACACAATTATCTAATCGAAACCACATGCCTTTAGTGTTTCAAACTTCATTACAATATCTCCCATTGGGGTTATAATGCCTCAATACAATTACATAACGCAAATAACATAAAACAAAGCCACAAAATAGAACTCTTCCACCTTGGTGTTCCCACCTAACGCCTGTAGGTTCCTGCAAGAAAACACACCATAGTAGGAGGGGTGAGCATCCACGACTCAGTAGGGATCATGTCTCCCAACCCATCCCATGCTCCTAGCATTTACATGCCATGTGTACAAGTGCAGGTGTCGTGTTACAATAATTTCAACAGACAATAACAAACCACACCAGGTAGTTACAATTCTCTACCACACAAGCCACAAGTGATTTAACCGCCTCTTCAGGCCAATGATTTAACCGCCTCTCAGGCATAGTTTCCCACGGTCGGTCTCCGACATTAACTCGGCCTCTCATGCTCCACAATCGGTCTCATTGACATCAACTCAGCCTCTCGGGCTCCACAAGTACACAAGCATTGCCTCGGCCTCTCAGGCTTCTTAGGCTCCACAGACAACAACGAGACATTTAACATATATCTCGGTTATTCAGGCATAACAACAAACACTTAACATGCATGTCCACCCTGGTATAACATCAAACACCTAGCATGCATATCCACACAGACATTACATCAAACACCATTCAGGCATAACCACACTAGCATAACATCAATCGTATAACATGCATGGCCTCACAAGCATAATATCAAACACCTAGTGTGCGGTGCCACACAGCCTAATCTCAACCCATACTTGCCACTGGAGGCCAACATTCATATAGGAGGTCACACCTATATGAATTTACATATAGATAGTATAACAATAACGGTAGAAGCTCTATAAATCCTCTACACGAGCCTAACCCCAGAACAGATCAGGTGAGACAGAACCCCTACCTTGGAAACGTCCTCCTGCTCTTGCTCCCGCGCTAGAAGCCATCCTCCCCATGCAAGACGCTCCGGCAGCAAGCCAGCAGCTCTCCTTCCCTCTCTCTCTCTCTCTCTGCAACGGCTGGTGGAACAACAAACCCTAAACCTAAAACAGAGGGCTCTTCATCCTTATATAGACAACACAACATCAAAACGACATAGTTTTGATTAAGTGAACCCCAGCATCAAAACGACGTAGTTTTGATTACACAAGTTACAACCTTTCCGCATCCATACTCGACAAAATACCCGTAATTCCAACATGGTCCTTTGGGAAAAGATGATTAGAATAACAAAACTAAGGTAACCATGCAAAAATATGCCTGCACGCCAATTTGAACGCCAATTCCCCAATTGGCGTTCAGCTCCAAATGCACTCAAACTTCACCCCAAGCCTCCTTGCATCTTGCAGAGGCCTGAAAAGCAAAAATATGCTTGCACGTGAAATGGGTGAATTCACGTTCAGCTCCAAATGCTCTGAAATTTCTGTGGTAGGTAGAGGACCTCATTCTAAGCAACTTTTGTTCTTGCACGCTAATTGTTTGAGGCCATCTACCATATCAAAAGTAAGCTCCAAGATCAACCAAAACAGCTTAAAACTGCCTGTATATGCATAGCATCTTCCTTGGGCATAAATGCACGTTATCACTTGTCACATGCACCTCCCAAAAGTCCCCTCTTGGGCTCATCTCTTACCTCAAACTTGTGCACCAACATGCAAGGTGTTTGTGGTTAACTTCTTACACACGGGTTACACACGGGTCATTACACAACGCCTCTGTCGGAGATTCAAATCCCGCTGAGAAAAGATGTACTGCAAGCTCTTGTGGTCATTGTATACCACAAACCTCTCCCCAAAGAGATAGTGCTACCAACTCTTTAATGCAAAGATCACTGCAGCTAACTCCAAATCGTGCGTGGGGTAATTTTTCTCATGAGTCCTCAACTGACGGGAACTATAAGCAATTACCCGTCCTTCCTGCATGAGTACACAACCCATACCAACATTAGAGGCATCACAATAAACCTCATAGGGTACACCCTCCTATGGTAGGACCAGGATAGGTGCTGAAGTCAATCTAGCCTTCAACTGACTGAAAGCCTCCTCACAAGCATCCGACCAATCAAACCGCACCCCCTTCCGTGTCAAGCCCGTCATCGGTGCAGCTAAACGGGAGAAGTCCTTGACTTCACCCCAGAAAACTCCGAATCTCAAAAACATTTGTTGGCCGCTTCCAAGACATCACTGCCTCAATCTTGCCAGGATCCACCGTGATACCCTCCGATGATACCACGTGCCCTAAAAATTTCACCCGCTGTGAGCCAAAAGTCACATTTCGTGAACTATGCATATAGCCTATGGTATCTCAACGTCTGTAACACCACCTGTAAATGCTCCTCATGCTCGTTCTCTGTCCGGGAATAAATTAGGATATCATCTATAAAGACCACTACAAACTGATCAAGATAAGGTGTAAAGATCTGATTCATTAGTCCCATAAATACCGCTGGGGCATTAGTGAGCCCAAAGGGCATCACTAGCCACTCATAATGGCCATATCTGCAACTGAAGGCTGTCTTCGGAATGTCTGACTCCTGCACACATAACTGATGGTATCCAGATCTCAAATGAATCTTGGAAAACCAACGGGCACCCCTGAATCGGTCAAACAAATCATCGATCCTCGGCGGGGGTATCTATTCTTCACGTCGCCTGGTTCAACCGTCGGTAATCAATACACAACCGGCGAACCATCCGCCTTTTTGGCGAATAACACTAGAGCACTCCAAGGCGAACTCTTCCGTCCAATAAAACCATGCGCCAAAAGATCATTTATCCGCCTCTTGAGCTCTCGAAGCTCAACTGGTGCCATCCTGTAAGCTGCCAATCTGATAGGTGCCGTCCCAGGTAGCAACTCTATCGTAAAGTCCACCTCCCTCTCTGGTGGTAAATCAACCAAGTCCTCAAGAAAAACATCAGGAAACTAATCCACCACCTTGGGTAACACCACCTTACCCTCCTGTGGGTGTCGATAAGGGTCAGATTGGCCAACCGATGGGTTACGTCACCCCATCCTTGCCTCAAAGGCCCCAACTTGCATGCATCATCGGACCACTCACCCACGAAGGTGCCTCGAGTGCCCTCAGGTGTGAGGAAGGTCACTCGTCGCCTAAAACACTCAATCATCGCCTCCACACGGGTCTACCAGTCCATACCCAAAACCACATCAAAGGCATCAAAGTACATCACAAATAGGTTACACCGGAGATCAACACCTCCGAGACTGACCTCACAACCTGAACAGACCCTATCAATCACCACCAGGCCCCCTACGGGTGTATCAACCACAAGGGGCTGATTAACGGTGGTACAATCTAACTGCAGCACCAGTATCAATCAAAATAGTACAATCCAGGCCCCTCTCTTGTGGAGTGCACAATGAACGAGTGTGTAGCACCGGTATCAATCAAAATAGTACAAATAGTGCGTGAAACCAAAATTGTACCTCTCACCATGGTGCCCTCGACTCGCCTCGTCAACCGGGTGGAACCTGTCTCTCGTTAGTGATAGCATAGTTCCTCCCCTTCGCACACCTGCACTGGCCTGACTCGTCGTAGCTCGATCATTCTGTCCCTTTTGAGCCTGGGCCTCCCGCCGAGACCGTTGTGTAGTGGGCCGTCCCCTGCACCGACCGCCCCCGACCGAGCTGGTCTCTGGTATGGAGTCCTGCTCCTCGGCCCTGGTCTCGAGGTTGATGTGGCCCCGCAACACTAGCTAAGCCGCGAAGGACACTCTCCTATCCTGTGTCCCAGTCCCCCACATCGAAAGCACTTGAGTGGGTTGTCATTCTTCTGCCTACAATCCGCCTCCTTGTGTCCCCGAAGCCCACAAGATCGACATGTCCCCAAAAACCGTGAGGTAGAACTGCTGCCTAAGTTCCCCGCATGTGAGAATTTGGACACCGGCCTCTTGTCCCCCCTGTCCCTCGATTGCTCCTCTCTTGGCGTCTTTTGGCTAGGCCACAATGAGCTTCCTGGTTTCTGAGTCCAGATTTGGTTTAAATCTCGCTCTCCAATAAGTGCCTTGTTGACCGCGTCACTGTACGTGGTCAACTCCATCATGTTTAGTCCCCTCCTGAGTGATGGTCTCAGCCCATCAATGAAATCCTGGTTTTATTAGCCTCAACCCTCCATGACTCTGGGGCAAATCTCCCTAGCTCAGTGAAAGCAGTGACATACTCTGTCACAGTCCGATTGCCCTGCTCGAAAGTGTAGTACTCCCGTCGCCTCGTCTTCTGCACAGAGCGCGGGAAATACTCTATGTAGAAGAGCTCCACGAAGTCCTCCCATGCCATCGGGCTCTCGTGAACATGCTTCACAGCGTCCCACCACCTGCGGGCCCCACCTACCAGGAAATGTGTGGCTAAGCGGACCTTAGCCTCTTCGGGCACCTGGATCAGCTCAAAGATGTCTTCTATCCACTTGACCAATTCCTCGGCCTCATCGGGTCTCGTATTCGCCTCAAACTTTGTTGGTTTTTGCTTCCGGAACTGACTCACCCAGTCGATCGGTACTACAGGCGGAACTGCCGTGACTTATGGCTGGCTCTCCTCTAAAACCTCCTGCTGCTGCTCCTGCTGAGGCTGCTGCTGCTTCCTCAGTTCCTCCTGCATCACCTCTCTAGCCACATCTCTCATGGTGCCTTGCATGGCACCTTGAATCTGGCTCAAAATCTACGCCCCAATCTGAGCAGCAATCTCCGAACCCAAGGCAGGTACTGGAGAACTCTGCTATCCTTGTGATTCAGACTGAATAGATAGCTCCTCTGCTGGACCTTGAGCCCTAGTCTTGGGTGCCAATCTGCACCAACACATAACAACAATATCTATTAACTACTGCGCACTAGTCAAACAACCAAATTATGTGGTTATTTACTTAGACCTCCTAGGTTGGAATTAGCATATTAGCCTTTTCAATTAAGCACAATCAATCACCAAAGGAAAAACAAACCACAGATAGCCAACAGTAATATCAATACAATCACATCATTAAAGCAGCATTAGCAAATGATTTCTAGTGCCTAGATATACACAGTCACACAGCATGTATGCACCCAACCCAAATGCTTCCTAGGATGATCTAATGAACCCTAAGTCAACCCATAACACATATAAGGACTGCGTTGATCAGGCGCCCTCCCTATAGTCTTCTAAGCTTCTAAGTGTCTATCAACCACCCCTCACTAACCTAGGTCCACTAAACTTGGCTCTGATACCAACTTGTCATGCCCATAAATTCTGAAATCCACAGAACTAGGAACGCGACTTCCCCACGCCCACTCTAGGGGTCGAGGGTTTGGTGACTGATTCAACCCTGTATGATACTACAACGGGGGTAGCATTGTACTTACCAATGATCCAAATACATGCAGTCAACCAATAATTAGATCAGTGCAATCAGTATTACTGAATTCAATTAACACCCATAAACATTAATTAACAAGGTCCAGCTGTCCGAGTTAATATAACTATCACGGACCCTTGTCCGGAAAACATATGAATAATAGAAAATAAACAAAGTCTATAAGAGAAATCTTACATGAAGATATCCCGACCCGCTCCGTGGGGCTCCAAAAGCTACTCCCTACAACCTGTAGGAAAAAATAGAAATAAAGTAGGGTGAGCACGAGTGCTCGCAGGTGATCCCCATCTTCAACACCTTAACACATGAAAACCCAAGTCTATATGAACAGTGCACACTTGTGCCAATGTAGTGTCCTACTCTATTACGACAAGCATATATCAAAATAACGGAATAAAACAACTCACATTACATATAACCTCAACGTGTAACCTACATATCACAATTAGGTCATCTCAACTTATACAAAATAACCCAGCCATCCGTGGAATTTCCACATCCAACCTCATGGGGGTCTAATCTTCCCCAATTAGCCATATGTGGGACCCACAATGTTCCTATCCACACCCGGCCATATATGGGACCCGAGGTAACCACCACATAAGGGACCTGTGGCCACTTGCCGACCCTATGTGGGACTGCGGTTATCCCAACAAACCCCACCACCAAAATTCCCACCAGTTCACATACATTAAACCAATGGGCGAGAACAATGTTAAATTCAATATCAAGTACACAAGAATCGAGTATTGAAATCATCAAACCCATACTAACGGGTACAATTGCTAATTACGACACCAACGAATAATAACAAACCCCAATTAATATTCACAACTTAGGTCTACAATTTCAAGCTAGGGTAATATTCCCTTTTATTATTTCCATTACTTAATACCCCAATTATTTTTTTATCCATCTATTTATTACATTTACATATATATTTATTACGTATATATATGTGGGACCCACGATGTTCCTATCCACAACCAGCCATATATGGGACCTGAGGTAACCAGTCACATAAGGGACCTGTGGCCTCTTGCCCAGCCCTATGTGGGACTGCGGTTATCCCAACAAACCCCACCACCAAAATTCCCACCGGTTCACGTACATTAAACCAACGGGCCAGAACAATGTTAAATTCAATATCAAGTACACAGCAATCAGAGTATTGAAATCATCAAACCCATACTAATGGGGTACAATTGCTAATTACGACCCCAACGAATAATAACAAACCCCAATTAATATTCATAGCTTAGGTCTACAATTTCAAGCTAGGGTAATATTCCCTTTTATTATTTCCATTACTTAATACCCCAATTATTTTTTTTATCCATCTATTCATTACATTTACATATATATTTATTACATATATATATATATATATATATATTAGGCTTTTGGTTTAAGGGGGAGGGGAGAGAACCGGCCCAACTTGAGAGCCCGTTATGGCCGGGCCGGGACGCATGGGGCGGCACCGAAGCCGCCCCCCTCTCCTCAAACGATTGCGGCGCGCACCACGCAGAGGCGGCACCGCCGCCTCCCTCTCCTCAAACCCGCACGACGCGCGGCCGATCTGCGACGCGCGGCGGCTGCCTGGACGGTGGAGATGCCGCCATCTCCCTCTCCTTCCTTCCCCTCCACACGACGCCAGGGAAGACACTCCACGGTTGCCCGGCCACCGTATGGAACGACACCTTCCACCGCCGCACGACACGACGCCGGCCGCTTCCTCTTCCCTCTACCTCCGCACGGCGCAAGGAGATGCTTCCAGGTGGTGTCGACGCCACCCTCCGTCCAACCCTCTTCACGCCGGCGATGTACGCACAAAACCATAAATCAAACCCCTTTTTTTTACGTAGTTACATATATAATTATATACATAAATGTTTACACGCACAAATCCAACGATCGTGTACATGTATAAGATTGATTGAAAATCAAGAATCACCTACCTGGATTTGGTTTGAAAAGGTTGATTGAATAGTTGCTTCAAACCCTTCGTCTCTCTGTCAAATTACAGTGCACCAAACGGAATGTAGGGTTTTTACCCTAACTCCTCCTTTTATACCAATTTATTAATCATAATAATAATAACAATAATATAAATTGTAATAATAATAATAATAATAATAATAATAATAATAATAATAATAATAATAATAATAATAATAATAATAATCCATTATAACAATTAATAACGTTATAATTAATATTTACCATCTCAAAATTAAAATATTTATAGTAACAATAATAGTTCCAATGTAACAACTTAAATATTTAAATAATAATATTTAATAATATTAACATCATAATAATTGTAGACCCAAAATATTAAAATAATTATAATAATAATAACGCACATCAACAAACCCGAATATTAAAATAATAATAACTCGCTCAACTCTAATTCAGGCCTAACTTCCACCTCACACAAAGTGCGGGCCTTTACACTTGGTAGTTCGAGGTACTCTTTTAATATCTTGCATCGTTGTTCTTCATCTTGTTTTGATACGGAGCTTCGTTCTCCTGATTGTCGAGTCCTTGGTTGAGAGCCTTGGACTTGATTGTGCGAGGGCCGATAGACCTCGAGGGTCAAGTCACCAATGGGAGGTGTGGTGTCAATCTACCGAGTATGTCGTGAGTGTGTGCTTACGATAGGAGTTGTTGAACTCTCATTTGATTTGTACGTGATGCCCATGAGAACTTTTAGTTTGATTCTGGGGATGGACTGGTTGATGGCCTTTCAGGCTAAGATTGATTGTTATAGACAACAAGTGTCATTTGTTTCACCCACAAGATCTTCCTGTACCCTAGTGGGTGAATGGGATAACAATCTTTGGGAGAGCGGGATCGACGAGGAGCTATGGGGCAATATTACCCATAGACTTGCCACTCTAACCTTTGAGGAGGAAGGTAACTTAGAGAAAAGGGTGTGGCCGGATGTTCTTGAGAATTTCCAGGATGTGTTTCTGGGGGAGTTGTTGGAGTTGCCTCCAAACGAAGTATTGAGTTCACAATTGAACTTTTGCCAGGGGTGGGACCCAACTCTCAAGTAGCATACTAGATGGGACCTGTGTGTTACGGGAGCTTCAAAAGCAAATAAAGGAACCGGGAGATAAAGGTTTTATTCGCCCTAGTACCTCACCTTGGGGTGCACCAATTTTGTTTGCTAAGAAGGCGGCTGGTTCGTTGCGACTTTGTATTGATTACCGGAAGTTGAATCAAGTGAGGATAAAGAACAAATACCCTTTACCGCGGATCGATAATTTATTTGACCAGTGAGTGGAGCACGATGGTTCTCAAAGATTGATCTACGTTCGGGATATCATCAATTGAGGGCCAGGAGCGAGGACATCCCTAAGACAGCATTCAGGTGCAGATACAGACACTATGAGTGGTTAGTGATGCCTTTTGGGCTCACGAACGCACCGGCAGTGTTTATGCACCTGATGAATCAGGTATTTGCCCCATACCTAGATTCCTTCGTGGTGGTATTTATTGACGACATTCTTGTGTACTCTAAGACCTGAACCGAGCATGAGGAGCACTTGACCGTGGTGTTGCAGACACTACGAGATCATCAATTGTATGCTAGATTTAGCAAGTGCAACTTCTGGATGCAAGAGGTGCATTTTCTTGGACATGTGGTATCTGCCAAAGGTGTTAGAGTGGACCCAACCAAGATTGAGTCCGTATAATCTTGGAAGAGGCCCACAAATGTTTTTGAGATCCACAGTTTCTTGGGTCTGGCGGGGTACTACCGGCGCTTCATGGAAGGGTTTTCTCGGTTGGCAGTGCCAATGACAGCTCTTACGCGGAAGGCAGCCAAATTCGAGTGGACGGACAAGTGTCAGCAAGCTTTTGAGGAATTGAAGACTCGTCGACAACCGCACCGGTGTTGAGTCTACCACAGGAGAGAGTGCCATTTGAAGTGTATTGTGATGCATCACGAGTTGGCTGGGGTGTGTTCGATGCAGGAACACAAAGTCATAGCATATGGCTCGCGACAACCGAAGCCCTATGAGCAAAATTACCCAATGCACGACCTGGAGTTAGCAGGAGTTATTTTTTCCCTAAAGTCTTGGCAACATTACCTGTTGGGGGAGAAATTTGTGGTATACACTGACCACAAAAGCCTACGGTATATCTTCACACACGAGAGACCCGAATTTGAGATAGAGAAGATGGGTAGAGTACTGCAAATGTTTGATTTCACGCTCTCCTACATGCCTGGGTAGGGGAATGTAGTTGCCGACGCGCCGAGTAGAAAGGGAAAAGCTGAGGTTTCCATGAGAGAATGGAAAATGATGGAACAGTTAGTAGTGCTTCAGGTACAACTTGATTTTAAACGGTGGCGAAGCAATCCCGTGTCCTATCACCGTGATGCCAGAGTTATATCAACGTGTCCGTGATGGACGGTTGGGGGACGTGGATCGTGAAGTGATCCGGGCCTAGATAGAGGCCGGTGAGTTGTCGAGGACCGGACAGAGCGGTTGAGGATGAGTTGAGATTTTAGGGGCGTCGATAGACCGCCTTCCCTACGTGAGGATGTAATGAGGGAGTTTCATCATTCCCGTTTGGCCGTGCATCCAGGAGGAACTAAGATGTATCATGCCATTCAAGAACAGTTCGGTGGCCGGGACTAAAGAGGAGTGTAGCGAGCTTGTTTCCTAATGCCTTACTTGTCGGTAAGTGAAGGCAGAGCACCAACGACCCCTGGTCAATTGCAACCTTTGCCGGTGGCCGAGTGGAAGTGGGAACATATTACCGTGGACTTTGTGACAGGACTCCCTACCACTTCGGGGAGGAAGGACATGATTTGGCTCATTGTAGACCGATTGACCAAATCAGCCCATTTCTTGGCTATTCAGGAGCGAGACTCCATTGGGACGTTAAGCCGGTTATATGTTGATGAAATTGTCCGATTGCATGGAGTACCCGTGTCTATTGTTTCAAACAGAGATGCGCGGTTTGCCTCACGATTTTGGAGTGGTTTGCAAGAAGCATTGGGGACACAACTTAATTTGAGTACTACTTATCACCCCAAGACTGATGGTCAATCAGAGAGGACTATTCAGACACTGGAAGACTTGTTGAGAGCCTGTGTGCTTGATTTTGGAGGATCATGGGCTTCTCACCTTCCTTTGGTAGAGTTTTCCTATAATAACAGCTACCAGGCTTCCATAGGGATGGCCCCGTTTGAAGCATTGTATGGCAGACCCTGTCGGTCTCCATTGTGTTGGGCAGAAGCTAGAGAGGCAGCTATGTTGGGACCTTAATTGGTCCAAGAGGCTACAGCAAAAGTACAGCTGATTATGCAGTGCCTTCTTACATCTCGGAAGCAGCAAAAAGTCTTATGCGGATCACCGACGCCGACCGTTGGAGTTTTTGGTGGGAGACCATGTATTCCTTCGTGTTTCTTCACGGAGGGGGCATAAAAGATTTGGAAAGGGATCCAAGTTGTCTCCTCGATACATTGGACCGTTTGAGATTTTGAGCAGAGTTGGACCTATTGCTTATAGGTTGGCATTACCTCCCAGTTTGAGCAGAGTTCATAATGTCTTCCATGTATCCCAGTTGCGGAAATATCATCCAGATCCCACACATGTGTTGGATTGGAGTACTTTGGATATTGAGGAAGATGTGACGGTTGTTGAGGCACCAATCCGTATTTTGGATAGACGCGAGAAGCAGCTGCGAGGTAAGACTATTCCGTTAGTTCGGGTGTTGTGGAAACACCGTGGTATGGAGGAAGAGACTTGGGAACGTGAGGCTGAGATGCGTGCTCACTACCCTAATCTGTTCGAGGACAAACAACCCTGAAGGAGGGAAGGAAGGCAAACATCGAACATCAACATAATCAGGTACTTGTCCAACTGGTTATGTGACTTAAGAGTATTTCTTTTGACATTGTTGCATGACCATGTGGAGTGTATTAATTTGTGTTAGAGGTTTATTCATTGGTTGTGGTTGTTGTTTTCTTTCATTCCACATTTTCTTTTCGAGGACGAAAAGTCTTTAAGGGGGAGAGGATATAAGGACCCGTGTTCCGGGACGTGAGGAGTTAATCGCAGTTTTGCCTTTTGGAGTAGCAAATTGTTGGGTTTTGAGGAGTTTTATTTCGACACACATTGGCTATAACACCCTGTATGATTATGAGGAAGCTTGAGACAAAATTTGAGCCCAAAAGGAGGTGCCCGCGACAATGGTTGTCACGGGCGAGTTATTTTTGCATGGGAACCTTCCTGACGTTGTTCTAAGGCTTGGGGAAAAATCCTAGGGAATTTGAGAGGTGCCCGTGACAATGGCCTTTGTCACGTGTAGCCTCCATTATCTTGGTTTTGTGATCCTTGTAACTTTTTCCCGAAGAACCATGTTGAAATTATGGATATTTTGTCATATATGGATGTTAGAAGGTTATAGTGTGTATTAAAACGACGTCGTTTTGATGCTAGGCTTCATTTAATCAAAACTATGTCATTTTGATGTCATGGTGATTATATAAAGAGGTGGAGCTCTAAAGATTAGGGTTCTTCATTTCTTGTCAGCCCTTGCAGCCGTCGAGAGAGAGAGAGAGAGAGAGAGAGAGAGAGAGAGAGAGAGAGGGAGAGAGCTTCGGGTCCTTGTTGCCGAGGGGATTTCCTGGTGGTTAAGCGGCGTTTGGCGTGGAAGCAAGAGGGTGCAGGGTTCTTGAGGTTGGGATTCTGTCCTAGGGTATTTGTGGTCTATACATGCTTATATATATGTAAATCCATATAGGTGTAATCTCTTATATGGATGTTGGCCTTCAATGGCATATTGGTTGTGATTCGATGTTTGAGATCGGGCTAGAAATCTTTGGGTTGTCTATGCCTATTATGTGTTTGATAGTATGTGACGAACGGGTATTTTGTGAGCGAAACCCAAGTGAGGGTTAAGCTAACTGTCGTTTAAATCCCTTCTCAAAATATTAATTCCCTTAACTAATGCTAATTAGAATAGCGACAAGAAAGGGGTCGATCCCACGAGATTACCAAGTTATCTAGCTTTAACTCAAATCACCAAATTAATCTTGCTTAAAACAATGTCTTGGCAAAAACGAAATCTTTTTTTACTAAAGATCTAATTTTTATTTGGTTTTCTGAACAAACAAAGAAAGCAAATTGATTTTAGGATTAAGATGCAAGGATTAAAGGCATCTAGGGTCACAATTTCACCTCCCTATGTTATCTCTATTGGTTCATGGTATTAGGGTTGTCTGATTGAAAACATGCTAAACATAAGCCAAGGACAACAAATGGTCATTGAGGTCCTTTTAAGAGTTGTATGCCAGAATGGTCATCTAAACATACAAACATGCAAAGCGAATAAATCATACTTGCAAAAGGATAATGATCACACCAATTACAGCTAAGTTATGAATCTCAATCCGCCCCAGACTAGGGCTAAGAATACCAAGGTGTACATCCAAAGATAGAATTAAGAAAAGATTCATAAAACATGCAAAACTCAATCATCCAAACCCAATATTCATAAACACAGCAAAGCAACAAGGGGGCTACATTGCTCCCCTAGATTAAAAGACTACTCACGCATGATTACAAGCAAACACAAAGCAGAAAAGCTCAACATCTTCTTCTTATCCACGCACGTAACAAGGCTTTAAATCCAGGCTCCAAAATCCGCGACGGCTGTGACGGCTGCTCTCCTAGGTCAAGGAGCAACCTCCAAGTCGTGGAGTCTCTCTCTCTCTCTAAAAACGTGTAGGGGAGTCAAGCATACATAGCAGGGGGCGTGGAGCTCTTATTTATAGAGTTTGGATGGGCCTTGAGGTGTGTACCCTAGCCCATTTATCAAAACGGCGTAGTTTTGATAAGTAACACTCGAAACTTTAAAATCTCTATGTTCCAACCACAATTTGGACATGGGTCTTCAGAAACAAATGATCAGCATGAAAAAACGATAGGATCGGTCCAAAAATATCTCTGCACGCCATTTGCACGTGATATGGTGAATTCACGTGCAACTCCAAATCAGCTCAAACTTCTCCCCAAGCTTCCTTGCATCCTGTAGAGGCCTGAGAGGCAAAAATAGGCTTGCACGTGAAATGGGTGAATTCACGTGCAGCTCCAAATGCTCTGAAATTTCTGTGGTAGGTAGAGGACATCATTCTAAGCAACTTTTGTTCTTGCACGCCAATTATTTGAGGCCATCTACTATGTCAAAAGTGAGCTCCAAAATCTGCCAAAACAACTTAAAAACGCATGTATTTGCAAATAGCATCTTCCTAGGAGTTAGAGCAAATATATATGATATATGAAGCAATAAGGCTCTAAACATGCTCTTAAACATCCTAAATAAACACTAGAATAACAGCATAAAATGCACGTTATCAATACACCACACTTGAACCATTGCTTGTCCTCAAGCAAAAACATGCAAGCATGCAAAAATAAAATAAATACGCAGTCAAACGGAAGAAAAATAAAATAACAATCAAAGAGAATCATGGTTTCTTAAGCATGCAACTCTATCATGATGAAATGGGAATTTAAGCATCAAAATGAGTTATAGCTTAGTTCATTCATGTCCATATCCCTAGTCCAACAACCATGCAATATCACCACTTAAATTTCGGATATGAGCAAGCAATCCATGATAAAATAGCACCTAGTTTCCTTTTAAGTTCTTACCAAGGATAAGCAGCCTCGGTCAAATATAATAATTCTCAAGCCCAATACCTATCAATGAACAATGGATGGAAAACTCTATCTCTACACTTGCCATCAGCTATTGATTAAGTACTTGCCAAGCAATCATGAGAGTTCCTATTGTGCTCATCAAAGAAAACACACTCTCTATTCTACTTTATTTGAACTCACCCGCTAGACTAAACTCAATAAACTCACACTCTATTCTAATAACCGATAAAACAAAACCATGAGCTAAAGAATTGAGCTCAACACTCTTAAAACAAAACATAATTCAGCCAATGTGGCTTCACAAATCTAAACAATCACACATAAACATCAAGCCATTGTTGCCTTTATTTTGAATCTTTCTTTTCTTTCTTTTTTTTTATTTATTTTTTTTTTTATTTTTTTAAGTAATAACCTTACAAGGTTGCATTTTATGCTCTCCCTTGATGGATTATTCACTCTTTTTTTTTTTACTCACATAACACATAAATAAGACTGATTTTTCTAATTCATACCCATTTTCAAAATGTGATGGGCTTTTTCCATAATGTGCATCACGACCTTTTCCAATAATATCACACAATAAAGAAAAGAATGCAAAGACAATCACAGTGACTTAGAGGCCTTGCATCCTAACTAAACACCAAACACCGAGCACTAATAAGTAATCACATGCTTACTTGACTCCTACCATTAAATAACCAATGTTGAATGCAAGATGAGTAGCAATTATTACCCATACCCTAAAATGGCACTCAAAGGCTAAAAGAAGCTGTTCTCATTTTTCATTTCTTTTTCACTCAACTTTAAGGGTTACTTAGGTCTATCATAGCATTTCATGCTCAGCTAATATTCAAAACTCAGCTCCAAAAACATGGTGATATCATTCAAAAGATAAAGACATGATTAAACCAATTCAGAGCACATTTTAACTACTTTAACACCCTTATCACAACATGATACTAACGTGGCATAAAAATTAAATTTTAAGCCAAAATTGCATACTTAATATCCATGTCTCCACATGCAAATCATTCAAGCAAACAACTCAAACAATCATGCAACTAAAAATAGTTTTTTTTAAATAATTATAAATAAAACATGCAATCACAACATAAAAGACAAGCAAGTGGCTCAAGTCACTCCCCATACACCACACTTAAAATATGCTATGTCCTCATGGCATAAAATAGGGAGTAGGAAAATACTTACCTCTCAGTTGGCAAGCTGTAGTAGTAGATAACATTGGCCACCATTCGTCGCACCTGAGCCACAAAGTCAACCGACGTCTCGCCGCGCACTTCCCAAGTTTCCTTCCCTTGCGAATAGCCATCATGTAGTAGCAAGCAAAGATCCCACAATTGAATTGGTCAGGCCGTTGGGGAATTTCCATTTCGTTGCGGTGAATAAGAGGTAGCTTGTTTGCCAATAAGCCTTCTTTGATCATCGCCGCTTTGATTCGTTTGATGAACCCATGCACTAATTGTCTTTTTACGTGCGGCAAACCCTACGCCTTGGCTTGGGTCATATAGCACGGCATGTCCTATATCCAGATTCAAACGGACCAATACATAGTGGCGGTCAATGTGCCTGGAATCAGCACCTCATGCATACCATGCCAAGGACGGTGCCCTTCATTCTGCCCATTTATACGCTGGCGCCACACACTTTTAGTCAAAGGTTGCTCATAAAGCTCGCACGGCATAATAGAGGTATACTAGGATAGTGGGTAATTATGAGGTTCAGCCTCCACAACAAAACGCATAGTCCTGCAAAACAAGTCCACCTCATCGAATATAGATATTCATCGCCTAAAATCCTTTGAAGGACAAACGAGGTGAAGAGGTCCATGTCCCTTGCAAATCGAGCCCTTAACACCGAGAATTAATGAAGTCTTCAAATGCTTGCTTGACTTTCGGTGAGATGATAAGGGCTGGATTAATGATTAAATAGATAGGAGGGCCAAGAAGGTCTTCAGGTTCAGCAGGCATGTATGTACCCCAAGAGACAGGATGTATAACAGGCACAATAGCCTGAGAATATGCGGGATCGGTAAAAGGCTGGAAGGGTGAATACCCTTCGCCTGGCTCTTTCTCTTGAGGCCGGAAGGGTGAATACCCTGTTCTTGGCTCTGCCTCCTCTCGGGTGATAGTAGGATGGCCGAGTTGAAGGTTCTCATTGAGGTGGATCTGCCTGGG
Source organism: Taxillus chinensis (assembly GCA_023512835.1). Taxonomy (NCBI): domain Eukaryota; kingdom Viridiplantae; phylum Streptophyta; class Magnoliopsida; order Santalales; family Loranthaceae; genus Taxillus; species Taxillus chinensis. The sequence goes on along the minus strand of CM042092.1, from coordinate 43,455,268 downwards.
CTGGATAAGAAACTTCGGGGGGATGGAGAGGGTTCTTCATCAGATATCTCCATTATAGGAGAACGTTTGGATGCTTTCCTCTTGCTCAAGGCCTTTCGATTTTGCCTAGGAGGCCTTTGACTTCTTTATTGTCCTTCCTCGGGGCTTCCACCTCGCGGCCGGGTTCTGGCATTTGCCTCCCTGAGCTGCTTGTGTTTCTTGCCTCCAAGCTTCGGTAGATGCGGCAAGAGGAGCTTCGGGGCCTCCCATGCTCTAGGAGATGCATGAGCGGCTACATTTGGGGCCTCCCATGCTCTGGTTCTAGGTTGTGAAGTAGCTTGTTGGTCTCCCAGAGATGAGGGCCATTAATTCTTCAAATTGGGCACTAGTGATGTGCCCATTAGTGATCGCCCAATTGATGACCTCCACTTCGCTCACCACCTGCCCACTAATGCGTTGAAAGAATTGAAAATATCTTCTTTGTGTACATTGAACCGCATGTACATGGCGGTGAGTTTGTATAGAGTCTGCTTCCTTTGATCCACATGAGGAGAGGTCTCCATTGCAAAGTCGGTGGATCGCTCCACATGAACACTGTGCCTAGCGGGCTATGATGGAGGAGGAACATTGGTTGCCCAATGACCTCTGGGTATCGATCCCCAAACCTCCTTCGACATGCAATACTCGTAACACCCAAGTGAGAAGGAAAAGTGATGCTATCAATGGAGGAAAAATGCAAACAGGCATGCTTTGAAATATCAAACACAAAAATCTGCCATTTATCCGCTTTGATGAGTTTTTCTTCTATCATTTAAAAATGGTAGTGGCCCAATCCACATTTAGCATATGATCAATGCTATACATCAACTCCAGGTGTGGCTTAGGCACACTATCTATCCCACTGGTTTGAATCAATAAGCATTTCCCTACCAGGTAAGCTAGGCATCTAAATCTTCCAACAAAACCATTCTTGGTATCTGCCTTCTACTTTGAAATTTTCTAGCATAGTTGCATGCGGTACCAAATTCTCCTAGGCTTAGGCGAGGAAGGCTATCACCTGGGTGCAGGGAGGTTAAAGCAATGTCTAATAATTTTAGGGGTTATTCGACATAAACCCCTTGCACGACCCCTATTAGTTCATCCTCACCTCCAGAGACAGATGCATGAAATTCTTGTAGGGCGAGAATAGGAAATAGCTAGCTAGGCAGATACTAACCTTTGTAATCCCAGATTTTTGAATTTTAAGAGCCACCTCTCTAGCCCAACCCAGCTCTGAAGCCTCCAAAGCCTGCATATCAAGAGCATGTCCCAAGAGGATCTCCTCTTCAGGTTGGCTATCAGCACTAGGTGAGTGCACCTCCTCCTGGCCGGTCCTCCTGTGCGCACCATCTTTGCAATGAGAATAAAGAGCAAAGAGTAGAAAAGCGAAGAGCAAGAGAGCAAAAGAGAAGAGTTTCTCTAATACTCGGATCTGGAGTGATTTTTGGTGTGTAAGCCTTTGAAGATGGCCTCTCTTTATATAGCGTGCCGAAGGAAAGATACTCCAATTGGCGTGATACACGTGCCCCTAAATTTTCAGAGTGTTCGACCATAATAGCCCTTGCACGTGAATTGGTTGAATTGGCGTTCAGGTCGGAATCATCCCAAACTTTGGTGGTGGGTCCCCCTTTAGCCGGCAAGCAATAGTCCCTTCGCACGTGAATTGTTTGAAGCTTCTAAGAGGGCTAAAATCGGTATTTTGCATTTTTAAGCTTCCATATGATGACTAGCAATTCGCGTGCAAGAGTAAACGTGTTTCACATGGTCTTCATCTACCATTCCAAGCGGGTTACGGCTCAAAAGGAGGTGCACGTGAATTGGGCAATTCACGTGCAAATTCATGTGCGAGGCCCTGTCACGCCCGGATTTCCAACCCGAGGAAACCGGTGCGTGACTCCCCGTTCACCCACACGGAGGGCAACGGGGTTGGATTACTGGATGCCACAAGCAAGTCTAACAATTTCAATAAATCAAACAAGTCACATCTTTATTTAATTCCAAATATTAAAGGTTCACAAAACAACCATGTTCCTTACTACAATTCAATCCCTCGGTATATTTCCCTCCCCGGGGTTACATAAATCATAAAATTACATTTCGGAAGAGAACAATATAATGAAGATGGTCTTCCACCTTGGGGTCCCACCTAACGCCCGTAGGTTCCTGTAAAGAAAACAACATGGTAGGAGGGGTGAGCAACCACGGCTAAGTAGGGATCATGTCTCCCCAACCCATCCCATGCACCTAATATCTACATGCCTTGTGTACAAGTGCTTGTGTCGTGATACAATTATTCCACCAGATATAGTTACCAGGCTATAACGGCAAACATAATCATACATGGGCTGGTACATAAACACTCCCAGGCTTCCACACCACCGGGTTTCAAGAACAGTCCCGGGCTTCCACAAACCACCGGGTTCCACAAAAGGGTCCCGGGCTTCCACGGCCACCGGGTTCCACAAAACAGTCCCAGGCTTCCACAACCACCGGGTTCCACAAAACGGTCCCGGGCTTCCACAGCCACCGGGTTCTACAAAACAGTCCCGGGCTTCCACACCACCGGGTGTACAAGCAAACACGCAGCACACATGGCCATACAGGCATAACATCAAACACTTAGTATGCTTAGTCACACCAGAATAACATCGAACACTTAGCATGCATATATCCATAAGCTTATAAACCCAGCCCACAGACATAATCTAACACACTTGATGTGCGTGGCCTCACAGGCATTACCCCAAACACATAACATGCACAGCCTCACAGGCATTACCTCAAACACATAACATGCATGACCTCACGGACATAATTTCAAACACTTGGCGGCATATATACATATATCCAAACAACACGCCATTGAAGGCCAACATTCATATAGGAGGTCACACCTATATGAATTTACATATAAATAATATAACAATATCAATAGAAACTCGAGAAACCCTCTACACAGGGCCTAACCCCGAAGCAGACCAGGTGAGACAGAACCCCTACCTTGAAAACGTCCTCCGGCTCTTGCTTCCACGCTAGACGTTGTCTTCCCCACGCACGACACTCCGGCGGCAAGCCGGCAGCTCTCCTTCCTTCCCTCTCTCTCTCTCTCTCCCTCTCTCTCTCTCTCTCTCTCTCTCTCTCTCTCTCCGACGGCCGAAAAGAACCCTAACCCTAGAACAAGGAGTCTCCTCATCCTTATATAGACCTCCCATTATCAAAACGACGTAGTTTTGATTAAGTGAAACCCAGGATCAAAACGACGTAGTTTTGATTACACAAGCTACAACCTTTCCGCATCCATACACACCAAAATACTCACTATTCCAACCTAGTCCTTTGGAAAAAGATGATTAGAATAACAAAACCAAGGTAACCATGCAAAAATATGCCGCACGCCAATTTGAACGCCAATTCCCCAATTGGCGTGCAGCCCAAATGCACCCAAACTTTACCCCAAGTCTCCTTGCATCTTGTAGAGGCCCGAGAAGCAAAAATATGCTTGCACGTGAAATGGGTGAATTCACGTGCAGCTCCAAATGCTCTGAAATTTCTGTGGTAGATAGAGGACCTCATTCTAAGAAACTTTTTGTTCTTGCACGCCAATTGTTTGAGGCCATCTACTAGGTCAAAAGTGAGCTCCAAGATCAGCCAAAACAGCGTAAAACCGCTCAGAACGCATAGCATCTTCTTAGGGCATAAATGTACGCTATCGCTTGACACATGCACCTCTCAAAAGTCCCCTCTTGGGCTCATCTCTTACCTTAAACTTGTGTACCAATATCCAAGGTGTTTGTGGTTAACTCCTTACACACGGGTTACACACGGGTCATTACATCCTCTCCCCTTAAGACTTTTCGTCCTCGAAAAGAAATGACATACGAGGAAAACAAACACAAGCTACCCATTTGCCACACGGCGAGCTACAACACCCAAATGGGTCATACACCGCACATTGTACACAATAGCACATAACATAGTGCCACCACAGTCCATAACCACATGCATCACGATCTATGGAAACACATCCACATGTCACAAATATCCATCACAAGCACATTTCATTAACACATTCAATATAAATTAAAGTCAAAAGTCGAAAGGAAATACAAATACACCAGCCAACAGCCACCCCTCCACCCTTAAGATTGTTGGTCCTCGAACAACTCGGGGTTGCTCACGCATCATGGTTTCGCGTTTCCATATCTCCTCCATAGGACGTGTCGTCCGCGAAAAGACAATACACTTTCCATAATGCACATGCTGATGCACATCGTCCACAACCATTCACATACCCGCGAATGAAGATATCACACAATAACACACATGAAGGCACGTACCCACAGACCCAATACAACACGGCATGATAAAGAAACACATATTCTAATCTCACCAACAACCCTTGTTCTCCTCACCTAACACATGTCACAAGTATTCACGTCATGACGGTGTACGACATATACGCCCATCCCCAACACGTACGTTTAACAAATCACATAAGTCACAGACCAACTCACATCATAAACACCACTACAAGGGACAAGGCATAAACAAAACACTACTACACGTTTAACGTTCCGCCTCTGATCGCCAATACCATACAAACGCAGCCGTTGGGAGTTTCCTCACAACCTTCCCACCTTTGGACTTTTCGTCCCCGAAAAGAGAAACCAAGTAGTAAACAACGCGAAAAGATCAAAGCAACACATAATGTAGTCATTACCACAAATGTTGGAGATGCCAACTCGCGGCACGATGGGACCAACACTTCCACAACGTAAAATACCCAACAATTGGGAGTTGAAGTCAACGCAGCCGCAGCCCATAGGCAGACCTCACCCTAACAGCAAGCACAATGAGGTCACAATGAAACACAAACAAATAGGACAGCATTATGCAAACCACAATCACATTCCCACACAGGGAGCTCACCTCAGCAGCACCATCATCACTGCGAAAACCACCTCACTCAAGCAAGGAACATTGAAACCCCACCAACACCAATGGTGACGCAGAACGGAGTACAAGCCTAGACATAGAAACACGAGAATGGAGTGTGCCCTTAACCACTCGGTTGCAGTCAACCTGGCGCCCAACGAAGTCCAAGGATGCACTAAAAACAGTAAATGCAGCACCACACACACAACCATGGTAAGACCAAAACCCACTATCGGGCTATCACTAATCACCGACTTTGAGAAGCGACCTCCTTGATCACGGCCAAATAGAGATCTGCCAAGGTCCCACATTGCCTTCACAACTAAGGCTTACCGTACTGACCCAAGAGATGATGCCTTACCAAGTCGACAGACGGACCACACGATAGGAATCCCTTGACGCCGAGTAGCCGTGAACAACATAGTCCCCCCCCCACACTGAAAACTCTCCTATCTGCAACCTGACCACAATGGAATCCTCTATGTCCCCACTCACAGGTCACAAGAAAATCCCTTGCCTCCAAGACATACTCCACCTCATGGCCCACCAACTCCGCTATATCAACTATTACGTTTTATCTCAACACACCAGCAAAACACTCAAATGGACCAAGAAATACTCAGGCTCTAACGCAGACTTAATATGGTCACTGCAATTCCTCCGGGTAGGCACAAGAAACGAGGCATGCAAACTCCTTATTCGGGACATTCATGTAGCTCCCAAACACACCAACACTTCGATGGCGTGGACCATCTCACTTACCGCATCAAAACGCACACGAAAGACTTTCAAGAAGAACATATGTAGCATGAGGACCCCATGATAGCCGCAGGACACAAACCTCCCCCAAAGGGGTAGCATTAATACCCCTTACAAGCAAAACTCACATCTGACTCCATTTAGTGAATCACAACGCATCAATACTTTCACACTTTAACTTAGCATGCCATCACATGTGATAAGGAATAACATCAACATTACACATAATACCCCTCTTCATCCCACACCACACCTAATATGCGAGCATCACCTCCTACTCCTCTGCATATGAATGCCACGAGACCCACACATAAGAACTTTGCTATACCCCTTTACACATATGTTAACACACACAACAAAACAAGGCAACCACAACACACGAAATAAACTACTACGTAGAACACATGTAAGAGAGGACATACTAGCCCCCACCTCCTCGCCTCTTTTAAGCCTATTACCCACACGACATGGATTAACGGAATGGTCCTACCACCAGGAGTACATCCTCAACCCCTCGGAAGGTGTCTCCCAATTATGAGGAAAAACCCAAACAAGGCCTGCCCAATCTCACTCGCTTGCCTGCTTGCACCGATTGGGTTCACCGGGCACGATCCTATAAACTCACTCGTAACCTAGTTCCGGAACTCATCACATTTTTATACATACGCAAACCCATTTCACCACATATCCTATGAACATTACCCAAGGTCTTTCACACACCACCAGCATGACACGTGGTCAATGTTTGGCCACCCAAGAATTTGCAGCCATTTTCATAGGACACCCACAAGAATCTTAAAACCACATACCACTCTCGCCAATCAATTTAGATTTCAATGACTCAAGGGGTGGGTTATACTAGTGGCAATTTCCTCCCTCAACCTTGACACTTGGAAAGGTTACCAAAAGAACATCCTTCTTAAGTAGCACATCTACAGAAACCTCTACTCACAAGAAAACACATTTCTATTACTCAAGGTTGTCACAGCGGGGTCACACACTACCCACAAGCCACTAACTCATGCCTCCAGCTTCCTAGGCTAGCTAGGCCAGAGGTAATCTCACCTACGCTAGAGTATTAGGGGTAACACAGTAACATTTATTACTTTCCTCACACACGGGCGCCCAAAATTGACTACTACACAAAGATACGATTAACACTTTAGACCATATTAAAACCACCAACTCTTTCCAACAACCGTTTATAACCATTAGTAATTTATTAGTCTTTTGGTATCATATATATATTTTTATTTATTTTACTCATTTATTCTCTAGTAGGTCCCCAACTACGTCCATCCAAAATGGTAACTCAAACGACCTTCTAAGCCTCACCCAACACAAAACAGTGGCTCAAGAGCCCACCCAGCGAAAATACCCCTCTATCACAAGTGTCTTAATTAAATTGCTAGAAACGCAACAATCAAAGGTTCACCCAACCTCACCTAATCTAGCACGAGACTCAACCGATCACTATCATTAAAGGAATATGATACCACCACTAAACGACAATCTTAACACGCGAGAATCAAAATCGTACCCTTGACTAAGGAAAGTTCGCCATGCTCTTCTCCTAGCCTGACTTGAATTTTGCTTTATTCCTAGCTCGTTGGGCCAGTCTTCTAGCACCAAGACTTGCTTTACCAAAACAGGCTGTCTAGAGATGTCCTACTTTTCCATAGACGCGACACTAGTACTTCTTCCTGCCATACTCTTTTCCAATGTCCCGGTTGTCCACTGCAAGAACAACCCCTTTTGGGAAACTGGTCTCTACCTCTTAAGCCCCTTTCGCTGATCAGGACAACTATGCTTCCATTAATCTTCACCCAAGATCCCCCCCGATGATGTGGGTTGATAGCTCTCGACGTACCTCGCTCTTAATCGGTTGTCGAATCTCATCCTTCAACTCTTAAATTACCAGGCTTAAGATGCCAACCTCTCGCCGTGCATTACTTACATCCTGCAGCTCTCCCACTTGCCCGGACCTAGGGGGGCGGGCTTCTTTTGCTACCTCAATAGTCGTACCGGTCACAATTTTCGGAGACATTGGCTCCACGAAAAGGCAGCGCTCTAGGTTATCACTCAATAATCTCAATACCATTACCGACTAGGCATTCGAACTATAACTAACCTCAAAACATGCATTATCACCACACAAATTCATGGATGCACATCACAAACTATACAAGTTCACACCCTTACAACAAGTTCACACCTTTACATTGCCCATATAATTCTATACTTAAGTGGATATCTCATCGTTTTGAACACAACATCGCTTCCTCCACACAACACCATACAAAGGCACATACTCAATCATTCACGAACACCAACATTATTGTATTTTATTTTATTTTATTTTATTTTTTGTTCGTTCACATTTCACAAGCTTCACGTTCACAAACGCTCGTTTCAATACCACAAATTCTTTTCCATGTTTTCATGCTCGAATCATCACAAAATTTCAGAGTTGCACAATTGAAACTTTATCACGTTCAACCATTTATCCATACAATTACACACACTGCACACATTTTAGTTCTCATTAAACCACATTGCACAAACAGCAATTCCACAAGCACACAGCTCAAGTTGTCATAAAATCGAGTTAATCGAGTTGCACGGTTCTCACCTTATCACATTATTCATATTTTTCTTTTTTAATTTTTTTTTTTCAGGTATCCACACCTTCACATACAACAACCAATGCAACTAGTGCCCTAATGCCCATGCATGCAAATCCTACCACAAGACTGGACTACCCCAAGTACACCTTGGAGGCTCCAAGAGGACCGTGTTGATCAGGCACGTCCCTCTAGGCTCCTCCAAAGGACCCAAGATAACCAAGTCCGCCCACTACCCTAGGCCAACTAGACCATGCTCTGATACCATATTGTCACGCCCCGGATTTCCAACCCGAGGAAACCGGTACGTGACTCCCGTTCACCCACACGGAGGGCAACGGGGTTGGATTACTGGATGCCACAAGCAAGTCTAACAATTTCAATAAATCAAACAAGTCACATCTTTATTTAATTCCAAATATTAAAGGTTCACAAAACAACCATGTTCCTTACTACAATTCAATCCCTCAGTATATTTCCCTCCCTGGGGTTACATAAATCATAAAATTACATTTCAGAAGAGAACAATATAATGAAGATGGTCTTCCACCTTGGGGTCCCACCTAACGCCTGTAGGTTCCTGTAAAGAAAACAACATGGTAGGAGGGGTGAGCAACCACGGCTCGGTAGGGATCATGTCTCCCCAACCCATCCCATGCACCTAATATCTACATGCCTTGTGTACAAGTGCTGTGTCGTGATACAATTATTCCACCGAGATATAGTTACAAGCTATAACAAGAAACATAATCATACATGGGCTGGTACATAAACACTACCGGGCTTCCACGACCACCGGGTTCCACAAAACAGTCCCGGGCTTCCTGACCACCGGGTTCCACAAAACGTCCCGGGCTTCCATGGCCACTGGGTTCCACAAAACCAGCCCCGGGCTTCCACGACCACCGGGTTCTACAAAACAGTCCCGGGCTTCCACGGCCACCGGGTGTACAAGCAAACACGCAACACACATGGCCATACAGGCATAACATCAAACACTTAGTATGCTTAGTCACACAGGAATAACATCGAACACTTAGCATGCATATATCCATAAGCTTATAAACCCGGCCACACAGACATAATCTAACACACTTGATGTGCGTGGCCTCACCAGGCATTACCCCAAACACATAACATGCACGGCCTCACAGGCATTACCTCAAACACATAACATGCACAGCCTCACGGACATAATTTCAAACACTTGGCAAGCATATATACATATATCCAAACAACACGCCATTGAAGGCCAACATTCATATAGGAGGTCACACCTATATGAATTTACATATAAATAATATAACAATATCAATAGAAACTCGAGAAACCCTACACGGGGCCTAACCCCAGGAACGGACCAGGTGAGACAGAACCCCTACCTTGAAAACGTCCTCCAGCTCTTGCTTCCACGCTAGACGTTGTCTTCCCCACGCACGACACTCCGGCAGCAAGCCCAGCGACTCTCCTTCCTTCCCTCTCTCTCTCTCTCTCTCTCTCTCTCTCCTGCGACGGCCCTGAAAAGAACCCTAACCCTAGAACAAGGAGTCTCCTCATCCTTATATAGACCTCCCATTATCAAAACGACGTAGTTTTGATTAAGTGAAACCCAGGATCAAAACGACGTAGTTTTGATTACACAAGCTACAACCTTTCCGCATCCATACACACCAAAATACTCACTATTCCAACCTAGTCCTTTGGAAAAAGATGATTAGAATAACAAAACCAAGGTAACCATGCAAAAATATGCCTTGCACGCCAATTTGAACGCCAATTCCCCAATTGGCGTGCAGCTCCAAATGCACCCAAACTTTACCCCAAGTCTCCTTGCATCTTGTAGAGGCCTGAGAAGCAAAAATATGCTTGCATGTGAAATGGGTGAATTCACGTGCAGCTCCAAATGCTCTGAAATTTCTGTGGTAGATAGAGGACCTCATTCTAAGAAACTTTTGTTCTTGCACGCCAATTGTTTGAGGCCATCTACTAGGTCAAAAGTGAGCTCCAAGATCAGCCAAAACGGCGTAAAACCGCCTCAGAACGCATAGCATCTTCTTAGGGCATAAATGTACGCTATCGCTTGACACATGCACCTCTCAAAAGTCCCCTCTTGGGCTCATCTCTTACCTTAAACTTGTGTACCAATATCCAAGGTGTTTGTGGTTAACTCCTTACACACGGGTTACACACGGGTCATTCAGGCCCAACTGGCCCAAATTTCTCCACTTTGTTGCTTGTGCATTATGGACCATCTTTAAGTCTTGCACGTGAATTGTTTGAGCCCATCTTCAAGCACTTTTGGGCTTCACTTGCTCCTTGCTCCTTGACTTTGACTTTAAAAACAATTCCACAAGTTCAGGACCCAATAATTTGCTCATCCCGCAAATGGTTAGTTAAGAAAGAAGCAAAGTCTCCTGCACAATGGTTAGCTTGCAAACAAATTTATTGAATAAAATAAATAAAAGAAAATAACATAAAATAAAACATAGCAATAAACATTGGGTTGCCTCCCAACCAGCGCTTTATTTAAAGTTGTAGCTAGACTTTCAATTATGATCATGCAATGGTGAAAGAGAGGGAATCAACTATCTCCCTCGAGTTGAATCAAAGTATGGTTTTAGTCTGTTGCCATTCACCCAAAATTTCTTGCCATCTACGACTTGGAGCTCAAAGCTCCCATATGGCTTCTTATCAACTATCACAAAAGGTCCCATCCACTTGGACCTTAATTTTCCAGGAAATAACCTCAACCTTGTGTTAAATAGAAGAACTTTCTGCCCTAAGGTTAAAGGTTCATTGTTGAGTTGCCTATCATGCCATTTCTTAGTTCTTTCTTTGTAAAATTTAGCACTATCATAGGCATCCAGCCTAAGCTCATCTAACTCAATTAATTGAGTCATCCTAAGCTCCTTGATCTCTTGTGGGTTAAAATTTAACTTCTTCAAGGCCCAATGAGCCTTTTGTTCTAGTTCCACAGGCAAGTGACATGCCTTACCATATAGAATACGGTAAGGTGACATCCCAATGGGAGTTTTGTAAGCTGTCCTATATGCCCATAAGGCTTCATCAAGCCTTTGAGACCAATCTTTCCTATTGGCTTCAACAGTTTTCTCTAAAATGGCCTTAATCTCTCTGTTGGACACTTTTACTTGTCCATTAGCTTGTGGGTGGTAGGCTAAAGACTTCCTATGAGTGACACCATACTTGTTCAATAATTTGTCAAACAATTTGTTGCGAAATGACTACCCTCATCACCGATTATAGCCCTTGGTGTCCCAAAACGACTAAAAATGTTCCTAGTAAGGAAGTGAGTCACAACCCTAGCATCATTTACTCTAGTAGGAATAGCTTCTACCCACTTAGATACATAATCCACAGCAAGCAAAATGTATGAATACCCATCAGAGTGGGGAATGGCCCCATGAAGTCAATGCCCCAAATGTCAAAAATTTCAACTAGAAGGATTCCAGGTTAAGGGCATCTCATTTTTCCTAGACAGGACCACCTACCCTTTGACATCTATCGCACTTTTTGATGTAGACATAAGTGTCTTTCACCATGTGAGGCCAATAAAGCCACACCTTTGCATGATTTTAGCCACAGTTCTTTGCACCCCAAAGTGGCCCCCATAATGTGATGCATGACAATGATGTATTATGTCATCTACCTCCTCCTCAAGGACACACTTTCTAATGATTTGGTCGAACACCTCCTATAAAGAATTGGGTCTTCCCAAATGAATTTCTTAGCATCCACTACCAATTTCTTTCTCCGGTGGTAGTCTAACCGCTTGGGTATGAACCCGGTGGCTAAATAATTTGCTATGTCGACAAACCAAGGAAGATGATGCACCTCAAACAACTTCTCATCAGGAAAGTCATCTACAATGGGTAGAGACTTAGGTGCATTCTCCACACGGGAGAGGTGATCAGCCACAGAATTTAGGGCTCCCTTTGTGTCTCTAATTTCAAGGTCAAATTCCTGTAAGAGGAGAACCCATCTAATCAAGCGTGGCTTAGCTTCTTTTTTAGCAAATAAATATTTCAATGCAGCATGATCAGTATAAACAATGACTTTAGACCCCAAAAATAGGGTCTAAACTTGTTGCGCCCATAAACCACGGCAAGAACTCTTTCTTAGTGGTGGTATAGTTCTGTTGAGCATGATCTAAGGTCTTACTAGCATAGTAAATGACCCTAAACACCTTGTCTCGCCTTTGCCCTAAGACTACCCCAACAAAGCATAATCACTCGCATCACACATTAGCTCAAAAGGCCGAGCCCAGTCAGGTGTGACTATAACAGTGCGATGACTAACTTACCCTTTAGGATGTTGAAAGCTTCTAAGCAATCTGCATTAAACTCAAAGCTTGTGTCTTTTTCTAACAACCTACTCATGGGTTTTGCAATTTTTGAGAAGTCCTTAATGAATCTCCTATAAAAGCCGGCATGGCCAAGGAAACTTCTCACTCCTTTTTCATTGGTTGGAGGTGGCGAGTCTCAATAGTGGAGATTTTTGCCTTGTCTACCTCCAAACCATGTGCAGACACCTTGTGCCCTAGAACTATCCCTTCAGTTACCATGAAATGGCATTTCTCCCAATTTAGGACTAGTTCCTTCTCCTCACATCTCTCTAAGACCACATCTAGATTTTTCAAGCCTTGTTGGTAGGAGGAACCAAACACCGAGAAGTCATCCATGAAGACCTCCATGATCTCCTCAACCAAACCCTGAAAAATGGCCATCATATACCTTTGAAAGGTGGCAGGGGCATTACAAAGCCCAAATGGCATTCTCCTAAATGCAAAAGTGCCAAAAGGGCACGTGAAGGTGGTCTTTTCTTGGTCCTCGGGCATAACCATGATCTGATTATACCCGGAATAGCCATCTAAAAAGCAGTAGTAACTATAGCCGACTAACCTATCCAACATTTGGTCAATGAAAGGAAGAGGAAAATGATCCTTCCTAGTAGCCTTGTTCAGCTTTCTATAGTCAACACACACTCTCCACCCTGTCACAGTGCGAGATGGGATCAATTCATTTTTCTCATTTTTAATCACAGTCATGCCCCCTTTCTTGGGCACAACATGCAATGGACTCACCCACTCACTATCGGAGATAGCATAAATTATACCCGCATTTTTCCATTTTAAAATTTCTTTTCTAACAACTTCTTTCATGGTAGGGTTTAATCTTCTTTGTCTTTCAGCAGTGGGTTTAAAATCATCATTCATCAAAATTTTATGCATGCAAATCCCTGGACTAATACCCCTAATGTCTTCAATGTTCCATCCTAGGGCCTTTTTGTGTTTCCTAAGGACTTCTAGCAATTGAGTACACTCCACATCATTCAAATTAGAAGCAACAATGACAGGGAATTGATTTGTAGAGTCTAGAAATTCATACCTTAGGTGTCCAAGCAGCTCCTTCAGTTCTGGAGCTGGAGGCACGTCATCTTCTTTCTCCTCCTCAGCTTGCTCCAAAGAGTTTGTAGTTTGCTCATCTTCCTCAGCTGTCAAGTACATCTCTTCATCTTGTTGAGCTTCTATAAGCTGAAGGGCTCCATTATTGGTGGTGGTAATTTCTTACGCAAGTAGTCTTCCACCAATTCCTCAAGGTCTTCAACCCAAAGGCAGTCCTCCTCCTCTTGACCTTGCAAAGCCTTCCCCATGTGGAAGACTAAGGTCTCCTCATTAATTCTTAAAGTTAGATGCCCTTGAGCAACATCAATCAATGCACAACCCGTTCGAGAAACGGTCTTCCAAGGAGTAGTGAACTCCTCTATCTTCTTCCATCTCCAAAACTACAAAGTCCTCTGGAAATATGAAGGAGCCCACCTTAACTAGCACATCTTCAATGATTCCTTCAGGTCTTCCGGTGGACCGGTCCGCAACCGCAATGAGATTGAAGTTGGCTTCATTCCTGTGAGCCCAAGTTGCTTATACAAAGCAAAGGAAATCAAATTGATGCTGGCCCCTAAATCACATAAGGCTCGGCTTTGCGGTGCATTGCCAATCACACAAGGGAGATTAAAAGCGCCTGGATCTTTATGCTTGATGGGAAAACTTTGTTGAACAACACTTGCTCACCTCGTTAGTGATCGCCACCGTCTCATGATCCCCATATTTCCTCTTCTCTTCACAAAATCTTTAATGTACTTTCTGTACCTAGGCATCTGCTCCAAAATTTCCACAAATGGAATATTAATCTCAAGCCGCTTGAATAAACTCAGGAAGCGCTCATACTCTTCCTCAACCCTCCGATTTCTCATCCGCCGAGGAAATGGCATGATAGGCCTGAGCTCTTGCCTCGGTTCTTCAACTATTTTGCCTTTAGTCAGTGATGTTCCTTTTTGTCTTGCAATCTTTCTTCTTCTTTATCTGATTTTCCTTGGTCATCGACTTCCAAGGGTCGCTTTGTTCTTCTGGAATAGCCCTTTTCTTTGGCTCTTGACTTCCTTCAATGATTTCCCGCTTCTTAGAGTAATAGCCTTGCGGCTCTCCTTGGGGTTCACCTCGGTATCACTTGGAAAAGATTTAGCTCGAGACTCCTTGATTTACATTTTGGGCCAAACTCACAAGCAACTTTTCTATATTCTTCATTGAAGATTCTATGGTGACTACCCTTTCCTCCAAATTATCCTCTCTTTTGGTTGGCTCATCCACATTTTGATATACCCTTCCTCTTTGTTGTTGAGGCCGAGGTCATTTCTGCTCGAATCCTGGAGGTGGGTGTAAATAATTATCCGTAGCATACGGATTCTCGCTTCATCCCTGGGGGCACATATTTGTCTTGAAATGAGGTATCTCCCCCTCGGTTCGATTTCTCCGAAATGAATGAGACTGCTCCTGGTCTGGTTGTACCCTTGTTGTTGTTGTTGAGGATAAAATTCGCTTCGATACAAGCCCTTTCCTCCAACATAATTTGATTCTTGACTCCACTCCAGCCCTGGTCAGGCCCTGGTAAAGCTTGTTGTGATCCTTCTACTTTAAGAGCCAATACTTCCATGCCTTCCACTAAAGCTTGAATCTGCGCTTGCATATCATTGGAAGAATTATCAAGTGAAGCTATCTTCTCCCTTGGCTTTGAAGTACGCACATTAGACCACCGCCAATTAGCTAATGATGGCCTCTCCAAGAGCTCTCTGCTTGCGTCAGGCTCTAGATTCATCAAGCATCCTCCAATTGCATTCACCTTATCTTGTGAGTGGGACCGAAGACCTGTGTAGAAAGATTCAATTTGAATCCATTGGGGTCTTCCATGATCAGGGCATCTTCTCACTAAGTCTTTAAAATGCTCCCAAGCTTCATGAAGAGTCTCCATCTCATCTTGCCTGAATCTGCTAATCTCCCCTCTAGGTTGGATCACCTTGGAAGGAGGGAAGTACTTTGACATGAACTTGGTCTGCATCTCCTCCCAAGTGTTGATTGAACCTCTTGCAGCTGTTGAACCCGCCAAGAGCTCTATCCCTTAAAGAGAAAGGGAAAAGCCGTAGCTTTATTGCCTCCTCCGATACATTGTTGATCTTTATGGTGTCACACATCTGGTAGAACCTCATCAAATGCTGGTGTGGATCATCCACACTGTTCCTCCAAACGCGTTGTTGCTCACCATGTTGATCAACGCCGGCTTCACTCGAAGCTATTTGCTTGGACTCTTGTCTGCCGAATCCTAGAATAATGGTCGACATCATTGGCCTCGCATAGTCTAAGAAGGTTAAGGCGTAAACATATTACCCTCTTCTTCTGGATATTGGCCATTGTAATTGGCCCCTCCTTGCGGTGCACCACCATCAGGCCTTAAATCCGCCATCAATTGACCAACCGAAAGCTCTAAGCCTTGCAATGCTTCTTGACCTCACGTCTTTGCTTCCCTAGCCGCTCTACACCGAGCTCCGAACAATCTTTCGAGGTTCCTGATTAAATGGTATAAACTCCTGTCTTGGCATGCACAACTAGGAATTCCTCAAACACTTGGTGTATGTTCCTGTAAAACAACAAGAACACACCCAAGGACTCCGAACAAAAGAAAATAAATAAATAAAAACTTAAAGAAAAATAACATAAAATAAAAGACAAAATAAAACACTAAGATCGAATTCAAACAATTTCACTCAATGTTGATTTCTAAAGCTAGTCAACCGTCGAATCCCGGCAACGACGCCAATTTGACGAACGGGTATTTCGTGAGTGAAACCCAAGTGAGGGTTAAGCTACCTGTCGTTTGTCGTTTAAATCCCTTCTCAAAATATTAATTCCCTTAACTAATGCTAATTAGAATAGCGACAAGAAAGGGGTCGATCCCACGAGATTACCAAGTTATCTAGCTTTAACTCAAATCACCAAATTAATCTTGCTTAAAACAATGTCTTGGCAAAAACAAAATCTTTTTTTACTAAAGATCTAATTTTTATTTGGTTTTCTGAATAAACAAAGAAAGCAAATTGATTTTAGGATTAAGATGCAAGGATTAAAGGCATCTAGGGTCACAATTTCACCTCCCTATGTTATCTCTCTTGGTTCATGGTATTAGGGTTGTCGATTGAAAACATGCTAAACATAAGCCAAGGACAACAAATGGTCATTGAGGTCCTTTTAAGAGTTGTATGCCAGAATGGTCATCTAAACACACAAACATGCAAAGCGAATAAATCATACTTGCAAAAGGATAATGATCACACCAATTACGACTAAGTTAGGAATCTCAATCCGCCCCGGACTAGGGCTAAGAATACCAAGGTGTACATCCAAAGATAGAATTAAGAACGATTCATAAAACATGTAAAACTCAATCATCGAAACCCAATATTCATAAACACGACAAAGCAACAAGGGGGCTACATTGCTCCCCTAGATTAAAAGACTACTCACGCATGATTACAAGCAAACACAAAGCGAGAAAAAACTCAACATCTTCTTCTTATCCACGCACGACTTTAAATCCAAGCTCCAAAATCCGCGACAGGCTGCGACGGCTGCTCTCCTAGGTCAAGGAGCAACCTCCAAGTCATGGAGTCTCTCTCTCTCTCTAAAAACGTGTAGGGGAGTCAAGCATACATAGCGGGGGGTGTGGAGCTCTTATTTATAGAGTTTGGATGGGCCTTGAGGTGTGTACCCTAGCCCATTTATCAAAACGGCGTAGTTTTGATAAGTAACACTCGAAACTTTAAAATCTCTATCTTCCAACCACAATTTGGACATGGGTCTTGGGAAACAAATGATCAGCATGAAAAAACGATAGGATCGGTCCAAAAATATCTCTACATGGCAATTTGCACGTGATATGGTGAATTCACGTGCAACTCCAAATCAGCTCAAACTTCTCCCCAAGCTTCCTTGCATCCTGTAGAGGCCTGAGAGGCAAAAATAGGCTTGCACGTGAAATGGGTGAATTCACGTGCAGCTCCAAATGCTCTGAAATTTCTGTGGTAGGTAAAGGACATCATTCTAAGCAACTTTTGTTCTTGCACGCCAATTGTTTGAGGCCATCTACTATGTCAAAAGTGAGCTCCAAAATCTGCCAAAATAGCTTGAAAATGCATGTATTTGCAAATAGCATCTTCCTAGGGGTTAGAGCAAATATATATGATATATGAAGCAATAAGGCTCTAAACATGCTCTTAAACATCCTAAATAAACATTAGAATAATGGTATAAAATGCACGTTATCGGTATGCCTATGTGGCTATGCCCATTATGTGTTTGATAATATACGTGTGTGACGATGTATGTTGCGTGTTTGGTTTTAAGCTTGTGTGGCTGGTGTATTTTGTCCGCAACCGACTATGTTGGCTTGTGTGAATCTTGTTTGAGATTTGTTGAGGAGATAATTGATAACTTGAGTTTTGAGGATTGGAATGTGTTGTGAATCTTGAGTTACAATCATATGTTTGAGATATGCTTGTTGAGTTGCACTACGAGTTATATTGAGTTGAGATGTGTTGCTAAGTTGTCTTGTTGAAACCGATTGAATTGTTTATTGAGATTAAGTACCCAAATACATGTGGGTTGAGCTGAGTTATGGGCCAGGCACAATAACTTGGACCCTTTAAGATTTGGCCAGGATCTGCGGTCCTGAGTCTTGATGTAGCACTCACGACGGTGGGCTAAGTTTGCACCTATTCCTGAGGGTAGGTATGGCGTCCGAGGAGGTGATGGCCATATCTGACTCGGGTGGAAAATGTTGCATTGGTGACCATGCAACATTCGCCTGGATGTTATATGTCATGTTGCCGTGGTGGCGGGGTGTCCTCTACCCTCCCGTGTGGGCTCAGGTAAATGGTGTGTTCCTGGGTGATGTTTGCTACTTTAACTTTAGGCACTACATGAGCACAAGCATACACTTGTCATGCATATTGTAGAGTAGGATGAGTCCGGGGAGACCGGAACCCTACTGAGCTATGGTTTGCTCACCCCTCCTATAAACCTGTTCTTTTTCAAGGTCTAGCGAGCGGTAGGTGAAAGAGCTGTGGTGGTAGGCCACCGAGGTGAAGACTATTTTAGTTTCATTGTTTTTGTTTGTGGATTTCTATTTTATGGTTTGGATTATTTATAAACATAGCACATTATGGTTTGATGTGAGTTTTTCCTCAATTGAGTTGTAATGAACTTTGAGCCCCTTTGAAATGTAATAATTGAGTTGTAGTTATTGTTTGATTTGTGGTTATGTGCATGGTTTGGGGGCGGGAGCATGCCCCGTGGCATGTTAGCCTAATTGTACAAGTTTGGGACAGCACCCATGTCATAAGTCCTTTTTAGGTGCTTGCACCAACCCCTTGACCCTTTGGGTGCGGGCATGGGCAATCACTACCCATTTCCAAGTGAAAGGAAATTAGGGCGTGACAACCGCAAGCACCAATATGTTCAGAGACTCGTAGAGTCGAAGAATTCTAAAGAATAGTAACCATTGTTAAATGACTCGTAGACTCGCAGCCCATAGAACTATAGAGTCCCTAAAAACACTTAAGTCAATTAATAGAACTTGAATCGCCACTAGACTCGAAGACTCGTAGTCGAAGCCTTCAAACACTGTTAAGAAAACAGGACTCGTAGACTCGTAGGTTGAAGGTCGAAGAGTCGATGCTATAAAGACTAGCAAACAAATGAAAGCGTAACTCAAGGGTCATAGAGTCATAGAGTCCTAAACTCAAGGGATACAATTATTCTAAAGAAATTGCCAAACTTATAGACTCGGAGATCGAAGGCCGAGAGTTATAACTGAAGGGTCGTAGCCATACGGAGACTCGGTTTATGAGCATCTGCGAAAGACTAAGGAAGAAAAGCGAAGTCTAAGACTCATAGAGTCGAAGATTTTTAGAGCCACTTAGTCAAATAAAGTAAACCGAAAGACCCGAAGGTCGTAGACTGCAGAGCTAGGGTCGTAGACTCGTAGCTATAACAACAGGTAGATTAGGCAGACTACGAAGAAGTCACTCTAAGCGCCATTCAAAGAGTCGTAGACTCGCATAGTCGTAGATGTCAGATAATAGAGTGACACAAAAGACTAATCCAACTCTGAACTCTAGTCTCGAAGACTCGAAGATATGAGTCGTAGACTTGGAAACACTCGTAAAGCCTGAAGCAAACTTTTGCAACTTCCAACAGGTTCTAACCGAAATCTTCGAGTCACCGAACCTACGAGGCATCTACCTTCGAGGTAGACTTACAACCCTAAGCATATTCACTTAGCGATATCTTGACTAGGGTTTATACAGATAGCCTGCGCCCTCCGGAGTAGTTGAGTGCATTTAATGACACATTAATTGCCGCCGACTACCCTCCATGGATGAATGGCCAAGATTGATTGCATGCCAAATACGCAAGTATGGGCATCCGATCCGTAAATTAGAGCAGATTAACCCATCCCCTGACATTCCGCATTTTCAGGTGGCAGGAAGTCGGTCCGTCGAGATGGACAACACGGCGCACGAGCACTTTAACCTTAAAAATATATCTCTCACACACTTAACGACAAAATCAAGAGTTTAACCCTCTCTCCAGAAGAAGGAAACACACGAACACAATATAATGGTTCGACATACTTTAAAGAAATAATCTTTTGCAGAACCAACGCAAGAGTTCCAACATAAGAGAGAGAGAGACTCGAGAGAGAAAGAGAGGGAACAAACTTGGAAGTGCTGTGCGCCGCGTTAAACTAAGATAAAGATCAAAACTTTCGATCTAATATACTTTCTTGTTTATGCAAGATCCAAGACGATCATCGAGTCTCTTCTCCGTGTTGTTTCCCATAATCAAAAGCGCCTCCGAGCATTCCTATCTTATCTCGAGATCTGTTCGGCAAAGAACATTTACTCCAATCTCGGACTTTTCGATAGTTAATTACGTCTCACATCATTCACATTACTACTATCATCTTCTCTATCAATACTTCCACGTAGTCATCAATAGACAAATCCAAAACCAGCCAACAGCCCTAGCTTGCGAGCGAAGAAAGTCTATTCACCCCCCCCCCCCCCCTCTAGACTCACTTTGGGACCTACAATTGGTATCAAAGCGGTTCTATAATTCCGTAGAGATCCCTAAATGGCCGACATGGATTCCAGCGGTGTAGCTCCGGCTCCCGAGCAAGCTTCGGTTCTATTAAGGAACTTGAAGCCGGTCGTGCTCCAGAATAAGGAACGACCGGAGACCAGGGAGCAGGAAGAACCGAGTACCAGCAGCAACATGAAAGAACAAGAAGACTTCTATGATGTTCGCCTGGCTCATCCTCCTAAGTACCTATGTGCACACATGCGTGCTTTTCCAAATAGAAAGCGAGAATGAGAGCACACCTAGACATGCTCGACACCTATCTCTGGGGAAACAATAAAGAACGGAGCTTTCACCCCAAAGAGTATGCGAGAGAGGTCGGTTAATGACAAAAGACCCAGATAGTTGGTCTAAGGAGGAGCGAGAGGAAAGTAAAGCTCGGCTTCAAGGCAAAAGCCATACTTTTCTCTGCATTCGACGATGACATGTTCACGGATGTGCGGGATCTTGAGACGCTAAGGAGGTATGGGACAAGCTCTGTCTCATCTATGAAGGAGATGAACAGATACAGGACAACAAGATCTCCATGCTCAAGCAAGAGTATGAAGCCTTGAGATGTGAACCAAAGGAGTCACTGGACAACATTTATAAAAGGTTCACAGGTCTGATTCAACGGATGAAGACTTACAATGTTGAGATCTCTCAAAAGGACAAGAATGACAAGTTTCGAGATCTCTACCCTTGAGACTTCGATAAAGACATCAACCATCCGTCGGTTGAAGGAATGCAAAACTTGTACTTTGGAAGCATTATACGGGGACCTCAAGATGTTCAAAACGCAAAAGGAAGAACTTGAGGCATTTGAGAATCCTTCCAAGAAAAAGGAGAAGTCTGTTGCCTAAGGCAGTCCTTGAACCAAGGGAACCATCTTCGGAAGAGGAAGAAGATGAAGCTGAAGAACTTGTTTCGAGATAGTGCCTCGAGATGAAGAAGTGGCATTTCGATCAAGAAACCGCTGAAGAGAAGGGGGAACTACGGAAGGAAAGCAAGGCGGTCATCCTCATCCTTCTCTAAGGGAAAGGATAAGGAGAAGTTGCGGTGTTATCACCGCAACAAGCCCGGCCACTTCACCGCCGACTATTATAAGTCGAAGAGGGAGAAAAAGGAGGCAGTGAGCAGAAGAAGAAAACCAAAGGCTCCTCAAGCAGGAAGGATGACAAGAGGAAGAAGGCTCTTGTCACTAACAAGTTCAATAGCGAAACCGAGGAGGAAGAAGAATCTTCGATGAAGAGAAGAAAAAAAAGGGTCTTATCTCCTTCATGGCTGATAACTCACCTCCCCTCAAGGTAAGAACCTACGAACAGCTCTACATTGAATATGAAGATACCTATAGAGCTCTAAAAGGCATAGAGGAACAATTTCTCCCTATGAAAGCCGACAAAGAAAGATATTATTCTAAATTGGAACGACTTTCATGTGAATATAGAGACTCTATAGATGATTATGAAAGAATAGAGAGAAGATTAAGAGTCAAGTGACCGAAATGAGAAACACACACGATGATCTTTTGGACAAAGCTGGACAACTAAAAATGGCTAATAAAGGCATCGATAGGTTTGAAAAGGAACTAGCTGAAACTAAAGCGAGAACTAGAAAAGGAAAGACAAATCAGTCAAAAGTGGCAAAATTCTGCCTGGATATTGCAGCTCACTTTAGAACCACGCCGGATGTTAAAGGTCTAGCCTTAGGTCTAGGTTTCTCGGAAGAACAAATAGCCAAGGCTCGGACTTACCCTGTGCGGACCAAATGTCTTGCGGCTTTGTTCCCGCTAGCGGTGTGCTCCTTGATTGTGGAAAGGAGGTACCAATTGTCGTTACTAGTCCACCCAAATTAGTAACACCCGAACTCAAAGATCAGGGTACTATTGCATCTCAGGAGAGTGATGCAGCAATTGCTAAGATAGAACCGAAAGCTGAACCTTTAGTCAACCTATCCTCTACATCCCAATATAAGGGTGTAGTAATTCCAGGAGACAAACCCAAGTAGACATACTACTATGTTTGAAACCGGTTCATCTAGCTAGGCCGCTTCCTCCCGACCTAAGTTTGTCCTGGGTGGTAGAGTTAAGAAAGGTCTAGGATATGTGAGAGAACCTAGGAAGCCTCTTAACACTCCAACCAAACCCTTGAGACAGTGTGTCCAACCCAAACCTATCATATGCCCCATCTGTTGGGAAGTTGAACACCTCTCCTATCGGTCAGATTCTACCCTAAGTATCTTAGGAAGGAGATTGCCACAAAAATCAGGGGTAAACCTTAAACAGTTGAACTTCTCTAAAAAAGCTGGAGTGCAACAACAACCCTGATAGGAAGAAACAATCTAGGCACACACAGCTACCCAATCAAAGAACTTAAAGACTAAACCTATGAAGAAAACTGCTAATTTTGTGCCTAAGAAAGCTGCCAAAGGTAACACTGAGGAAGGAGAGTCGTGTATGTACTCCAAGGATCACCTTGCTAACTTGTCTAATTCTGGATCACCTAAATTAGCATAGCAAATTAAGTCTGCTCCCTCTTCTTGGAAACCTAAAATGATAAGCGCAGCTCACACTTACCCAAAGCCCAATCTTAATTGGGCCCCCAAGACTTAGTTGCTCATTGTGCAGGAGCAGTGCACAAAGCTGAAAGCGGCCATCGGAAACAAAAGATCAATTCCAGCCCGGTGATATCTTGATAGTACCTATTTCGTGCACATGATGGATGATGCCTCTCTATTGAGTGAAGTAAGGGAGGTTGCGGCTTCATCTGTCACTTTCGGGGACAAACAAAAAGGGTAAGATTGTTGGTAAGGGTACTCTCTCTAATGATTCTGTTTCAATTCAAAATGTATCTGTTGTTCAAGGTCTTAAACATAACTTGTTGAGCATAAGTCAATTGTGTGACAAGGGTTATGAAGTTTTGTTCACTAAACACACTGCACGTTATGGACGTTGTCTCCAAAGAGGTGAAGTTGAATGGGCATAGACAAGGCAATGTTTACAAGTTGGTCTTTGGTAATGCTCAATCTATCGAACCAATTTGTTTTCTATCCAAAGCTTCACCGACATTAGTTGGTTGTGGCACAAGAGATTTGGCCATTTAAACTTTAAGACTATGTCTAAACTGGCATCTCTTGATTTGGTTGAAGGCTTACCCAAGCATGTTTATGAGAAAGAACACCCTTGTAGGGATTATCAAGTGCATAAGCGAGGTTAAACATTCCTTTAAGAGTGTAGATAAAACCTCAATCACACAACCACTTGAGCTTCGCACATGGACCTATGTGGACCAATCAATGTGTCTTCGTTATCTGGTGCACGATACTTTCTTGCGGTAGTAGACGACTATACCAGATACACATGGGTCATGTTTCTCGAAACAAAACTGAAACATTTGAGAATCTTGTTGAACTCTTCAATTGGGTCACTAATGTTAAGAGTCTTTATATTAAGTGCATTCGCGGCAATCATGGAAAGGAATTTGAATTTTCGATATGTTAGAGTTTTGTACCGAATATGGTATCCAACATAATTTCTCAAGTACCAAGAAATCCACAACAAAATGTAGTAGGGTGAAGGAAAGAATCGGACATTAGTTGAAGCAGCTAGAACCATGTTGACAGGAGCTCGGTTACCAAAATCCCTATGGGTGAAGTTGTTGCCTTGCTTGTTATGTACAAAACAGAACTCTAATTAACAAATGAGCCATGAAAACATTGTAAAGACTTGTATTTGGGTAGTTTTGAGAGATAGCCATTCTATGGGAATGTAACTATCTAGACGGTAATGTAGTCGTCGATGTGAGCATTTTGACTGTACTTGGGCCCCATTCGGAGTCGAGGCCCCGTTTGACCCGATTGTTGACTTTTTGGGGTTTATTGGTTGACTTTGCGTTTGGGCGGTCATTTGAGCATAATAATATTTGTTTAGTGTTGTGCTCGTCATTTCGAGCGTTTTAATTGTAATTTGACTCAATTTGGAGTTCGGGACCTTGGAGGTCAATTATTGGCTGGGTCAATGGTTGACTAGGTCAGTGACTGGAAGAAATATAAATAGCAGAAAAAAAAAAAAGAAGAAGCTTTCACTTTACGTTTCACGTTTGTGCGTTTGAGAGAGAGAGAGCTTGAGAGAGCTTGGAGGCCTTGGCGATTTGGGGCGATTTGGGTTCGTGGAGCTCAAATATTCACTTCAAGTAGGTGTCCTTGAACTTCTTATCCCTCTCTTGTTTTGGATCTGCATGAATTTATCATGATTTATGAAATTGAGCATGAACCCTAGAATTTGGGGAAAACCAATTTTGGGTTAGATCTAATGGTTTAACATAAGATCTGTAGTTAAGAACTGTTTATTATCATTGTGGATATATATTTCTGTGATTTTGGGGTTGATTTACTGTGTTTTTCATGAGGGTTGATAAGTCAACCATGAAAATTTGGGTTTAGATTTAGATTTCTGGAAATTTGGAAATTTATACGTGTTTTTGTTGTTTCTGCGCGATTTAGAGGCGTTCTGGACGCATTTTGAGGTAGATATCATAGTTTGTTGCGAAACAGGGGTGTTAGTGAGCGTCCTGGGAGTTTCTGGGCGCGTTTCGGACGAAGAACAGTGAAAATGATGATGAAGAGTACCCTGGGCGCGTTACTAGGTCGAATCGACGAAAATCCGAAGTTTTGGGTCGAAGGGTCATGGTTCGTAGACCCGTAGTTCGTAGGGTCGTAGTTCGTAGACCCGTAGTTCGTAGCTCGTAGGGTCGTAGTTCGTAGCTCGAAGGTTCGTAGGGTCGTAGTTTGTAGACCCGTAGTTCGAAGGTTGAAGTTCGTGGCCTCATAGGTCGAAGGTCGTAGCCTCGCTTCGAGTCTTCGAGGCGCGCCGCAGCTCCGTGCTCCGTAGCTATGAGTCGCCATTCCCAGCCTATGACTCGCGAGGTTTCGAGCTATGAGTCGCGGCTCTGTAGTGTAACCGGACACTGGGCAACACTGGACTAGACCTATTTACATTGTAACCTATACCCATCTGAGATGTAAGTATCATACTTAAGTTACAATGTAAATAACGAAATACCCCCCATTTGGATTCAAAAAAAATACTAGAAAAATTAATTCCCACACTTTCGGAATGTGAAAATTGGGTTTTAGTGTAAAATCTCAAAAAAAACCCAAAAGTTCGTAGTGGTGACTTTTGGGAAAGTTGGGTTAGACATCTCGGAAAAATCCCCCCAAATGGGAACCCAATGCCGGGACTTTTGATTTCAAGGAAATAGTTGCTATGGATACTTCCTTCATAAATTAAGGATTGAGGATTTACTTGCGAAGGCCGGCTACGGTTCTAAAGGAAATGTTGAGAATGACATGCCATACTAATGTTAGTACGTTGGTGTGAGGTATTGGGGCATGGACTCCTTGACTTGTTTGGGTTCTCACCGTGATGCACCGATGGTGCTATGTGGTTGACGTGGCAGGCATATGCACCGATGGCAGGCCCGTGTGGCGACCGTGGCCGGGCATATTGTGCCGTGGACGGACTAAGGCCTGAGTTGAGCCGTTGAGCTCGTGGAGCCAGGGCTGAGTGCCCCGAGCTGGGATCTCATGGAGGATCGTGGACAAGCCGTCTCTGTGTGGCAGGCCGGGTCCCGTTGTTGGTTTGTAGGCTGAGTCCTGATGATTGTGCACACTACACAGTGCACGAGTACACGTGCATGTAGTATAGACTTGTATGTTTGCATGATATGGAGTGTTGGGGTCACCCTACGAGCTTGTCGCTCACCCCTACTTGTTGTTTACCCTTTTCAGGTGTGACCCGAGACTAGTAGAGGACTTTCTTCCAGGAGGACGCCCACTACTCGATGTATGATACGATTATATTCGTATTGTTTTATGTGATATCCCGAGACAAGGGTCCGTGGATAGTTGTATTTGTGTAATGACCCTTGTTTGTGGTATGTACGAAGTTAACCACAGGTGCCTTGTGAGTGGAAATTATTGGGCTTTAGGGAGTTTCCTTCCCACACACTTTAGCTAAAACACCTTGGATGTAAGGACCCGTGTTTTGAGTTAGGCGATCTTGCCTTCGAATGGGAACTTTCTAGATTTTGACCTAGTAGATGGGCTCAGATGAATTGGCGTGCAGACCAAAAGATTCTTAGAATGATGTCTTCTATCTACCACAGAAGTTTCAGGCCAAACGGACATGCACGCGAATTGGACCCATTTGGCGTGCAAGGTTTTTATTGCATGGATGTCTTTTACATGGTGCAAGGAGGCTTGGGGTAAAGTTTGAGTGCATTTGGAGCTACACGCCAATTGGGGAATTGGTGTTCAAATTGGCATGCAAGCATGTTTTTGCATGGTTACCTTGGTTTTGTCATTCTAAACATCTTTTCCCAAAGGACCATGTCGGAATTGTGGATATTTTGGCGTGTATGGATGCGAGAAGGTTGTAGCTTGTTCCATCAAAACTACGTCATTTTGATGCTTTGGGATTCACTTAATCAAAACTACGTCATTTTGAGGTTGTGTTGTCTATATAAGGATGAAGAGCCCTCTTGTTTTAGGTTTAGGGTTCTCTTCTTGACCACCGCACCATCGCGAGAGAGAGAGAGAGAGGAGAGTTTTGGCCATCTCTGTTGTGGTGTTCCTCGAGGGCGGACGACGTTCGGCGTGGGAGCAGGATCGTTGCTGTGGTGATACATTTTCTTACAGGTAGGGGTTCTGTCTTTCCTGGTCTGTTCGGGGTTAGGCCCTGTGTGGATGTTTTGTAAGGTTTCTATTGTTAATGCTATAATATTTATATGTAAATTCATATAGGTGTGATCTCCTATATGAATGTTGGCCTTCAATGGCATTTTGGTGTGATTCTGATGTTGGGTGGGCAGTGCATGTTAAATGTTCGATAAAATGCCTGTGTGAATATTTTTGTATGAATATGCCCATTATGTGTTTGATAATATGCCGGTACGGCTAGAATTGTAAGTTGGTAAAGATGTGCATGCCAAGTGTTTGTTTTTATGCCTGAGTGGCTGGGTTTGCATATTTGTGGATGTGTGCCTACTAAGTGTTTGGTTTTATGCCTGAGTGGTTATGTGTACTTGTGGTTTGTGAAACCCGGTGGTCGTGGAAGCCCGGGACTGTTCTTGGAACCCGGTGGGTGTGAAGCCCGGGAATGTTAATGTACCGACTGTGTATTATTGTATTTTCTGCTATGGCCTGTTAATATATCTGGTGAAATAATTGTATCACGACACAAGCACTTGTACACATGGTATGTAGATATTAGGAGCATGGGATGGGTTGGGGAGACATGATCCCTAGCTGAGCTGTGGTTGCTCACCCCTCCTACCATGTTGTTTTCTTTACAGGAACCTACAGGCGTTATGTGGGAACACCAAGGTGGAAGTCCTGCTTGTGGTTTGCTTATTATTAGAGTTATGCTTGTATTTTTTGTGTAAGCTTTGTAACCCCGGTGGGGAGATATTATAAGGTGGACTTTAATGTAATAAAAGCATGTTTTGGACACATTTGTCATGTTTGGACTCAATAAATATAAAATTGGTTTCCGAATATAAAGTGTGAAGTGTATGTTGTATTCTAACCCCTTTATCCAACTTGGGTAAAGGGAAGGTCACGTTCCGCTCTCCTCGGGTTGGAAATCCGGGGCGTGACAATATGGTATCGAGCATGGTCTAGTTGGCCTAGGGTAGTGGGCGGATTTGGTTATCTTGCGTCCTTTGGAGGAACCTGGAGGGACGTGCCTGATCAACACGGTCCTCTCGGAGCCTCTAAGGTGTACTTGGGGTAGTCCAGGACCTGAGGTAGGATTTGCATGCATTGGCATTAGGGCACTAGTTGCATTGGTTGTTGTATGTGAAGGTGTGGATACCTGTTAGAATTGTAATTGTGATAAAAGAAAAATGTGACTAATGTGATAAGGTGTGAACTGTGCAACTCGATTTTACTTGAAGTACCTTGAGCATGACTACAAGGAAAGGTCCTTGTTTATTTGAACGTGTGCAATGTTGATTGTCGAACGCGTTTCGACGTTTGTGCTTCTTACTTCTTGTAGTAAGAATGCCACCGAGGAGAGTGACGCAAGCGTCCGGGGCGATGGGCGATGAGTCATCTCGCCCATGAGGGCCCGAGTGCGAGGGGTCCGTTGGAGGACATGCACCTTGTTGCTGGCGCAGCGCGAGAAGGCATCCGGGCTGGAAGTCCAAGAGCTGCGAGAAGGCATCCCACAAGAAGTCCGAGAGGAGGTGCGTCGTGAGATGGCGGCACGGCGAGTGATGCCACCCCCACCGCCGCCACCAGCGGGGAGCTACCCTGGGAGCGTGAGGGTTCTCCGCATGGCTTATCGATTCGTGCGAGAGGATGATGTGGTGACACGGTTCCAAAAGGAACAACCTCGACGATTTAAAGGGGAGGAGGACCCAAGTGTTAGCCGAGCACCTGGCCGAGGCGGATCGAGTATGTGTTTTCCTTTCTCTTACCCCGGGAGGAGGATAAGGTGAGGCCGGCCATTCGGCACTGGAGGGGAATGCTCGGAGTGGTGGTTGAGTGTCGCGGGGAGCCGTGCGGTGCGGTTCATGCTTTGGGAGGAGTTTCTACAGACTCTTCCATGATGAGTTCTTCCCGGAATCTTTGAGATGGCAGAAGAGAGAAGAATTTGACAGCCTGAAGCAAGGATCAAAGACGGTGCCCGACTATGAGCGGGAGTTCCGGAGCTCGAGTAGGTTTGCCCCCGAGACTATGGCAAAGGAGGACCTGAAGGCGCACAAGTTCACCTTGGGTCTTAGGCCAGCTCTTAGGCGAGAGGGTGGCGATTCGGCGTTTGAGGACCTATCTCGAGGTTGTTGAGACAGCACGTATAGCTAAGAGGGAGCCGGAGGATGGGAGGCAGGTCCATCAGGGTCGCCGGTTGCATGGTGGGTCCGAACGCGATTCGGGGTCCAAGAGGCCTAAGACCGAGGAGAGAGATAGTAGTTCATTCCGCAGCAGGGGACAAACATTGGTGAACCCAGGGAGGTCTAGCTTTGGCGGTGGCGGACGGGGAGGTCCGGCAGGAGGTCTCCCCGGCGGTTGTCATTGCTTGTGGGGAGCAAGGCCACTTTAGGAGGGAGTGTCCAAAGAAGGACCGGAAATACCATAGTTGTGGGCGAGAGGGCCATCTAAGCCGGGTTTGCCGGAGTGGCACCAGGGGAGTTGGAGGCATGACATCCAACACAAGGAGTGATGCTAGTTTCCGTGCACCAGCGAGAGAGACCGGCTCGCCGGTGGCAAGCTAGTCGGGCAGGATCCAACCAGACCCGACCCCGGGGGAGGCCGGAGCGGCAACAAACCTGAAGGCCGGAGGCAGCCTTGGCGGGAAGCGCCCAGTGAGTGAGCCGACCAAGTGGCACGGGCCAAGGGGAGGGTGTTTGCGCTGGAGGCGACGTCCCCTGGAGGAGGCCGAGCTACCACCTCCACCGGCGGAGGGTGGGGCAGGACCATCGGTGGTTAGAGGTACCCTCTTAATCTCTCGTACGCTTGTTTCGCACTTTTTGATACGGGTGCATCTTGTTCATTTGTCGCTGAACTTTTGATTGAGGGATTGGGGTTAGCATGTATTGAGGCGAGAGAGACCCCTAGCATTAGAGTCTCCTGGTGGGGGGCATGGTTGAGGTACGGCGTGTTTGCCGTGGATCGTGTGTTAACCATAGGAGATGTGGAGCTAAGTTTTGACTTGCATGTAATGCCCTTGCGTACATTTTATTTGATCTTGGGTATGGATTGGCTTATGGCTTTCCAAGCCAAGATAGATTGTTACCAGCGGCGTGTATCCTTTGTGACACCCGCAGGGACCTCTTGCACCCCGCAAGGGGAGTGGGACCGTGAGGCGAGTCGGGCTGGGCCAGTGTTACACCAAGTGGGGTGCCATTACCCACAGGTTGGCAGCCCCGACCTTTGCCGAGGAGGGGAAAGTGGAGAAAAGGGTGTGGTCAGTTGTTGTTGACCAATTTCGAGGATGTCTTTCCTGACCGGTTGAGGAGTTTACCTCCTAAGAGGAGTTTAGAGTTCACTATTGAGTTGGTACCAGGGGATTGGTCCGATCTCCCAAGTAGCATATCGTATGGGGCCAGCCGAGCCGAGGGAGCTTCAACGGCAGATAGAGGAGTTGGTGGACCAAGGGGTATATTAGACCGAGTACCTCACATTGGGGTGCTCCTGGTGCTCTTTGCAAAGAAGGCGGATGGCACGCTACGCCTTTGCATCGATTATAGGAAGTTGAATTTGGTGACTGTGAAGAACAAGTATCCGTTGCCTCGGATTGATGACCTGTTTGACCGGTTGAGTGGAGCCCGATGGTTTTCCAAGATAGATCTACGGTCCAGGGTATCACCGATTAAGGGTTAGGGAGGAGGACATCCCTAAGACGGCTTTTCGGTGCAGGTATGGGCACTATGAGTGGATTGTGATGCCTTTCGGACTCACTAATGCACTAGCAGTGTTCATGCATTTGATGAACCAAGTCTTTGCCCCATACTTAGACTCGTTCGTGGTAGTGTTTATAGACGATATCTTGGTATATTCCAAGACCGAGAGGGAGCATGTGGAACATCCGGCAACAGATGTTGCAAACCTTGAGGGATCGGCGGTTGTTTGCTAAGTTTAGCAAATGTGAGTTTTGGATGTAGGAGGTCCATTTTCTTGGCCACGTAGTGTTAGCCGAAGGGGTTAGAGTGGACCCGACCAAGATTGAGGCGGTGTCATCATGGGAGAGGCCAACCAATGTCTTCGAGATTCATAGTTTCCTTGGCTTGGCAGGGTACTACCATCGTTTCGTGGAGGGATTCTCCCGTTTGGCAGCTCCTATGACAGCGTTGACTCGGAAGGGAGTGAAGTTTGAGTGGACTGACAAGTGTCAGCAGGCGTTTGAGGCTCTCAAAACCCGTTTGACCACTGCACCGGTGTTGAGGTTACCTCGGGAGGATATCCCATATGAGGTATATTGTGATGCGTCCAGGGTTGGTTTGGGGTGTGTGCTTATGCAGGAGCACAGTGTGGTAGCCTATGGGTCGAGGCAGCTGAAGCCTCATGAGCAGAATTACCCTACCCATGATCTTGAGTTGGCGGCTGTCATCTTTGCCTTGAAGAGTTGGCAACATTACCTTTTGGGGGAAAAGTTTGTAGTGTTTTTCGAT
The DNA here is from genome assembly GCA_023512835.1 of Taxillus chinensis. Classification (NCBI taxonomy): domain Eukaryota; kingdom Viridiplantae; phylum Streptophyta; class Magnoliopsida; order Santalales; family Loranthaceae; genus Taxillus; species Taxillus chinensis. The sequence goes on along the minus strand of CM042092.1, from coordinate 43,423,235 downwards.
CATAAGAGCCTTAAGACATCTTCACTCGAAGGACTTGAATTTGAGGCGAGAGGAGATGGGTTGAGTATTTGCGGACCTTTGACTTTACTCTCGCCTATACCCCGGGTAAGGGTAATGTTGTAGCCGACGCGTTGAGCAGGAAAGGGAAAGCCGAGGTGGCCGTGAGAGAGTAGAAGGCGATGGAGCGATTGGCGATGTTGCGGTGCAGCCTGTTGTTCATGATAGTGGGACAGTCCCGAGTCCTTTGGTGGTTGTGCTCGAGTTGTACCAACGCGTCGGGAGGGACAGTTGGGTGACATTGAGTGTGAAGTTCTCCGTGCCCGTATTGAGGCCGGTGAGCTATCCGGGGACCGGACAGAGGGTCCTGAGCATGAGTTATCTTTTCGGGGCGGCTAGTAGTGGCTTCTTCTCTCGGGGATGAGGTGATGCGGGAGTTTCACCGATCAAGAGTTCTTGTGCATCCGGGGGGTACGAAGATGTACCATGCGCTTCGGGGACATTTTTGGTGGCCTGGGATTGAAACACGATGTGGCTGCCTTTGTTTCGCGGTGCCTCACGTGTCGGCAGGTGAAGGCAGTAACATCGGTGGCCGACGGGCATGTTACGGTCATTGCCCATAGCGGAGTGGAAGTGGGACCACATAGCAATGGATTTCGTGGATCGGTCTTCCACCCACCACAGGGAGGAAAGATATGATTTGGGTAATTGTGGATCGACTCAAAAAGTCGGCCCATTTCCTTGTTGTTCGCGAGTGGGACTCCATTGGGACCTTGAGTCGACTATACATGAACGAGATTGTGAGATTGCATGGCGTACCATCATCGGTTGTCTCGACCGGGATTCGAGGTCCACTTCCCATTTTTGGGCAGGTTTGCAGGAGGCTATGGGGACCAAGCTTCACTTGAGTACAGCCTTTCACCCTGAGACCGACGGTCGACCGAGAGGACGAATCAGACCATGGAGGACATGTTGAGGGCTTGTGTGCTAGATTTCGGGAGTTCGTGAGCAACTCACCTTCCTTTGGTGGAGTTTGCCTACAATAACGGTTATCCAGGCATCCATTGGAATGGCCCCTTTTGAAGCATTGTATGGGAGGCCGTGCCGCTCACCCTTGTGTTGGACCGAGGTAGGAGAGGCAGCTCTCTTGGGACCACAGTTGGTTCAAGAGGCTACGGAGAAGGTCAAGTTGATTCGTCAAGCACTTGTTATCGCCCCGAGTCAGTAAATCTTATGCGAGATCAACGGTGGCGACGTTTGGAGTTTTCTCGTGGGCAATCATGTGTTTCTCCGTGTCTCTCCACGACGTGGACATCGGCGCTTTGGGAGAGGTTCCAAACTCTCTCCCGGTTCATTGGTCCATTTGAGGTTATAGCTCGTGTGGGGCCCGTAGCTTACCGGTTAGCATTGCCCCCGCGATTGAGTCGGGTGCACAATGTGTTCCACGTGTCCCGGTTGAGGAAGTATCATCCCGATCCCACTCATGTGATCGATTGGGGGACATTGGACATTGAGGATGACATGTCCGTTGTTGAGGCCCCTATCCGTATCGTCGATCGGCGGGAGAAGCTTTTGCATGGTCGTGCTATTCCTTTGGTTCGCGTGTTGTGGCAGCACCGTGGCATTGAGGAAGAGACATGGGAACGTGAGTCCGTGATGCGTGAGCAACACCCCGAGTTGTTCGAGGACGAACAATCTTAAGGGTGGGAGGTAGTTGTAGTGATGTGTAGTGATGTGTTTTCTTCCGTAGTGATGTGTAGTGATGTGTTTTCTTCGTAGTGATGTGTTTTCTTGTGGTTCATGATTTGGTGTATTTGTATTTCTACTTGTAAACCGGTATTTTTATTAAGATGTGTTTTGCGATTACAAAATGTGTTTGAGATGTCCTGTTATGATGTGTGACCCATTTGGGTGTTGTGGCTCGCCGTGTGGCAAATGGGTAGCTTGTGTTTGTTTTCCTTGTATGTTGTTTCTTTTCGAGGACGAAAAGTCTTAAGGGGGAGAGGATGTAATGACCCGTGTTTGTGGTATGTACGAAGTTAACCATAGGTGCCTTGTGAGTGGAAATTATTGGGCTTTAGGGAGTTTCCTTCCCACACACTTTAGCCAAAACACCTTGGATGTAAGGACCCGTGTTTTGAGTTAGGCGATCTTGCCTTCCCGAATGAGAACTTTCTAGATTTTGACCTAGTAGATGGGCTCGGATGAATTGGCGTGCGGACCAAAAGATTCTTAGAATGATGCCTTCTATCTACCACTAAAGTTTCAGGCCAAACGGACGTGCACGCGAATTGGACCCATTTGGCGTGCAAGGCTTTTATTGCATGGATGTCTTTTACATGGTGCAAGGAGGCTTGGGGTAAAGTTTGAGTGCATTTGGAGCTGCACGCCAATTGCGGAATTGGCGTTCAAATTGGCGTGCAACCATGTTTTTGCATGGTTACCTTGGTTTTGTCATTCTAAACATCTTTTCCCAAAGGACCATGTTGGAATTATGGATATTTTGGTGTGTATGGATGTGGGAAGGTCATAGCTTGTTCCATCAAAACTACGTCGTTTTGATCGGGGATTTACTTAATCAAAACTACGTCGTTTTGAGGTTGTGTTGTCTATATAAGGATGAAGAGCCCTCTTGTTTTAGGTTTAGGTTCTCTTCTTCACCACCGCAGCCGTCGCAGAGAGAGGGACAGAGAGAGGAGAGTTCTGGCCATCTCTGCTGTGGTGTTCCTCGAGGGCGGACGACGTTCGGCGTGGCGACAGGATCGTTCTTGTGGTGATACATTTTCTTCCAGGTAGGGGTTGTCTTTCCTGGTTCTGTTCTAGGGTTAGGCCATGTGTGGATGTTTTGTAAGGTTTCTATTGTTAATGCTATAATATTTATATGTAAATTCATATAGGTGTGATCTCCTATATTAATGTTGGCCTTCAATGGCATTTTGGTGTGATTTTGATGTTGGGTGGGCGGTGCATGTTAAATGTTCGATAAAATGCCTATATGAATATGTTTGTATGAATATGCCCATTATGTGTTTGATAATTTGCCAAGACGGCTAGAATTGTAAGTTGGTAAAGATGTGCATGCCAATTGTTTGTTTTTATGCCTGGAGTTCTTGGGTTTGCACATTTGTGGATGTGTGCCTACTAAGTGTTTGGTTTTATGCCTGAGTGGTTATGTGTACTATGTTTTGTGAAACCCGGTGGTTGTGGAAGCTCGGGACTGTTTTGTGAAACCCGATGGTCGTGGAAGCCTGGGGACTGTTTTGTGAAACTCGGTGGCTATGGAAGCCCTGGGACTGTTCTTGGAACCCGGTGGTCGTGGAAGCCCGGGACTATTCTTGGAACCCGGTGGTCGTCGGCCCGGGAATGTTAATGTACCAGCCGTGTATTATTGTATTTTCTGCTATGGCCTATTATTATATCTGGTGAAATAATTGTATCACGACACGGCATTTGTACACATGGCATGTAGATATTAGGAGCATGGGATGGGTTGGGGAGACATGATCCCTATCGAGCTATGGTTGTTCACCCCTCCTACCATGTTATTTTCTTTACAGGAACCTACAGGCGTTAGGTGGGAACACCAAGGTGGAAGTCCTGCTTGTGGTTTGCTTATTATTTGAGTTATGTTGTATTTTTTGTGTAAGCTTTGTAACCCAGGTGGCGAGATATTGTAAGGTGGAGTTTAATGTAATAAAAGCATGTTTTGGACACATTTGTCATGTTTGGACTCAATAAATATAAAATTGGTTTCCGAATATAAAGTGTGAAGTGTATGTTGTATTCTAACCCCTTTATCCAACTTGGGTAAAGGGAAGATCACGTTCCGGTCTCCTCGGGTTGGAAATCCGGGCGTGACAATTTGTATCTTGTATGATGTGTGATGTCTGTATGATTGTTTGACTCATTGTATGCGTGATCATATATGAGAAAGTACAGGATTACCCTTGATGTATGATTGTACAGGGTTGCATATTTGAGACAGCACCCGCGGTGTAGTCTCCATTGGTGCTAGTCACCAACCCCTTGACCTATCGGGTGCGGGCAAGGGGAAGTCATGTACCCGGTTCCGGGTTCCCTGGAATTCGGGGGCGTGACAAACACCCTATGAGTTATGGAAGGGAAGGAGACCAAACATTGGTCACCTAAGGATCTTCGGGTGTACTTGCTACATTGAACAATGGCAAGGATTACTTGAATAAGTTTGATGCCAAATCAGATGATGGATATTTTGTTGGATATTCCATGACTAGCAAGGCTTATCGTGTGTTTAATAGAAGGACTAAAGTTGTTGAAGAGTCTATTCATGTTTCTTTTAATGAGATTAACCATGGAATGCGAAAGGAGATCAAAATGTAAATGAAGTGCAGGACACTATCATTGTAGAAGACCAAGACGCAGATAACCCTACTACAACAGAACCAATGGAAGATGCACCTGAACCTGATGAACAAAGAGCTGAACCGGTTGCTACGGAACCAAGTCAAAAATCAGCAAGAAAATCATGACCTTTACACTCAACCTTGCTCGGTCTTTGCCACTTCTATCAGCCCAAGAACCTAACATTGAGCAATTGGGCATTCATCATGAAAAAAGAGAAGACCTTCGAAAGGCAAGGAGAAGTTTAAAGGACTATCCTTCTAAACCGATAATAGGAGATCCTGCTATACTCGGGATCACTATTGGATTGATCGATAAAAGGCAAGGGCTGCCACACTCCATGAAAATCTTTATATGTGTTTCCTATCACAAGTGGAGCCAAAATCGGTTGATGATGCGGTTTAGGATCACTATTGGATTGACGCGATGCACAAAGAATTAAATTAGTTCAAAAGATAGAAAGTATGGGAGTTGGTGCCAGCGCCCAGATCATAGCAAGTCATTGGCGTGAAATGGATTTTCGAAACAAACTTGATGCCGATGGTGTTGTAATCGGAAACAAGGCCAGGACTGGTTGCAAAAGGATACGGACAAGAAGAAAGAATCGACTATGATGAAACCTTTGCACCGGTTGCTAGACCGGAGGCCATCCGCATGTTCTTAGCATATGCAGCATTCAAGGACTTCAAAGTTTATCGGATGGATGTCAAGAGTCCTCTTTTGAATGGAGACCTCCAAGAAGAAGTCTATGTTGAACAACCACCCGGATTTCAAGAGCCAAACCAAGAGCACAAGGTATACAAACCGAAGAAGGCTCTATATGGACTAAAACAAGCTCCCGGAGCGTGGTATGAAACATTGTCGAGTTTCGATCAAGAACAAGTTCGGAAAAGGCAAAATTGACCCCACACTGTTTCTCAAGAAAGGAAAAGGATCACCCTTGATTGTCCAAATTTATGTGGATGACATCATCTTCGGATCAAGGGACAAAAAGCAATGTGAAGACTTCTCCCATCTAATGAAAAGTGAAAATGAGATGAGTTTGATGGGAGAACTCTCATTCTTCCTTGGATTGGAGGTCAAGCAGTTGGAGGATGAGATTTTTATCATTCAAACCAAATACACCAAGGAGATACTAAAGAAGTTTAAGATGACTCGATGTGACTCACATGAAAACTTCCATTCCTACAAACGCCAAACTGGATATGGATGAAGCAGGCAAGGAAGTGGATATCTCATAATACGAAGCATAATTGGATCCTTGTTGTACCTCACAACAAGCAAACCCGACATAATGTTTGAAACATGCATCCGTGCCGGATACCAAGCTAATCCCAAGGAATCCCACTTGTCTCATGTCAAGAGGATTATGCGGTATCCGAAGGAACCGAAAATTTGGGACTATGGTATCTAAGAGAGTCTGATTTCAAACCGAGAGGATATTCCGATGCAGACTTTGTCGGCTACAGGATTGACAGGGAAAAGCACAAGTGGAATATGCCAACTTCTTGGCAACAGACTTGTATCCTGGTTTAGGAAGAAACGAATTTAGTTTCAACCTCCACAGCTAAGTTGAATATATTCTTGTAGGAAGCTGTTGTGCTCGCCTACTTTGGATGGCTAGTCAACTTTTAGACTATGGGTTTAACTTGAAGGTTGTGCCTCTGTCTTCGTGACAATACAAGCGCCATTGCAATCTCCAACAATCCTATTATGCATCCCAAAACCAAGCACATTGAATTCAGACATCACTTCATACGTGACCAGTGTCGAAGAAAGACATTTCCCTGGAGTATATATCCACCGATGACCATCTTGCCGACATATTCACCAAACCACCGCAAGAAGCCAGGTTCAATGAACTCCGATAGAACTTAGCATGTTAGATTTAAATTCATGAGTCTCACAAAGATGTCTTGCGTTTCATTTCAACCTAATTACCTGTGCATGAACATAAGTATGACCCGTTAATGATTGTTTATGTCTCCATGAAAATTAGTAGTGACTAAGTGTCATTCATGCATGTTTATTGCTGGAAATTGAGAAATCACATGGATGAAACTTGCCACCCCTCGAACCTGGTTCAAGTCTTTTGTGCAACCTGTCATGAATCCTTAAGTCTTAAATGAAATGAGTGCAAATCCCTTTATGTTTAAATTAAATGATATTCCTATTACTTGTCATTTTCATTCCGAGCGAATATCACTTGTGTGGCATTGCATTCATTAACTAGCAGGAACTATTGTATCTCATGGTCCTGTTGGCTTGCACGGAAAGGATCCTCAATGATTTAATGCTCAAAGGATGACCTGGAGACCGTAGTATTTGAGAATCATAAAAAGCCTATTACTTAAAAAGAGCCACTACCTTTCACTAGAAAAAGGCAAGGGGAAAAAGGTAAAATGATAATAGACAATAAATTGATCGCCTATCTTAGGGGGGAGTCCTCACTATTCCCCTCGATTGTGTCTCCGTTAGAGTAATAGTTAGAGGTCAAATTGTATGATCTCATGATTCAAAAAGTTACTATGTTGAGCTCTGTCCATGTAAAAAGGCTCATGAATAAGCACCGAAAATTGATGCTCTACAAAAGAAAAGAGACAACTCACACAGACAACCCGCATGATCAAACTCCAAACTCTACCTATCTTGTGTTGTAAATTAGACAATGATAGAGTGTGAGTTCGATTCTCAATAGGGCCATCTTGTCTCTCAAGTCATCTATGCTAAACCGAAAATCATTGTTGGCTCAGGGTTGTGGTAAGATTCGGTTGACCATGAGTATACCAAACATGTGTAATTCTAGTTCCTGAATCATACTCACATGCTGATCCGAGAGTGAGAGGGTGAGGCCTTCACCGAGTGAGTTTTGCTAATATGTGAGATGACCGTTGATGTTATGACTGGGTTGTTGCATTTGATAAACCACGGTTTCTTGGATGCTATGTTAACATAGTGATCATTTTCCGGCACAAGATGTAGTGTGATGAAGTACTTAGTCATTTCTAAGGTAAATGGAAAGGTAAATGGTAGTGATGCGGCAAGCCATACATGTAAACCAGGTATTGCGGTTGAAAGAGATCAAGTTCTGGGCACAAAATTTCAATTCTACTCACAACACTATTTATCATGCAAGATATTATGTGAATTATCATATGCATCACATGTGTGTTGTTTAGTATTGAAAAGGTCCAAGAGAAATCCACCTACCGCTGAATCCGTAGTCGACCACAAAGCAAACTACATCGAAGAACTGCTGCCTCGAAGACTATTGCTTCGAAGCCTCGAAGATCGAAGCGTTGAAGCATCCTAAACACGGCTTCGTAGAGTCACGGTCCAAAGGGTCGAAGCGAGACGGATTCGGTTTCCTCATTACTCAAGCATCGCAGACACGTCGGCACGTCACTGTGCACTTAAAATCCAAAAATACCGACTTAAGGAGTGACGTGGACTTATTGCTTGAGTACTCCAACGGGTGGATCCGGAAGATGAAGAGACGGGTCGGAGAAAAGGACGCGGACCTGAAGACTAACCAACAAACCGTGTGACTTCTACGGTACGCTTCTCACCTCATATATAAGTCACCGATAGAGACGGAGCCCGAGAGGTACGTTGTTCGTTTTCACACTCGAACCCTAACCCTAAGCGCTCTTTCTCTCTCTCTCTCTTCGATTCTTGTTCTTTCTCTCTTTCTCTCTCCTCTGACCATCTTCGAACCTTATAATCTCTCTCTACGAGTGTCTCTTTCTCTTTCTATAACCTCTATGGCTGGTCCAAGCTCATCAATGGCCAACAATCTACACAACATTATCCCGGGGTTTTTCATCAATTGGGAAGCAATCGGCGACACAAAGTTCAGTTGGCCAGGCGAGTTCGGAAATCGCCTTGATCAATCTTGGATTGCATCTGTCCGTTTGGGGATGCAAGACGTGCTTGGTAGAAGACGTCTCGGAATTTTACGAGACCTTGGCAATCGCTGGAGACGACATTGTGGGAATAGTACAAGGAGTAAATATTCGAGTCTCGGCCAAAACACTTCGCAATGCATTACCACTCCCTAAAGGTAACTTTGAACCCTTACCTAGTCTCTACCAGAGAAGAATGTAATTCATTTATGGGGTATTCTGATCCCGGAAAGAAAGGACGGGGAGCCCTCAAGCTTGGGTTCTCCGGTCAGGCACTAGCAACTCTTATAGTCATCGGACAAAGGCTCGATGTGTAAGAAGACAGCTCATGACTCTCCAAGTCATGAGTAGATGAAGATCATGTGTAGTATACTACAAGACAGAAAGATTGATCTGGGGAGCTCGGATACTCAACATGATCAAGTCTAAGAAGGATCACTTTGTCCGGCGGCCAAAGTTTTGAGGTACCTTCATCCTGATGTTTTCAACCACCGACCCGTGGTACCCCTACCGGCCAAATATATATTTAAAAGCTTCTACAAAGATGGCTAGCTAGAGATCAAGCCACTGAAGAAGACCAGGTCGAGTGCGAGGAGTCTTGCAGAAGATACCGCCGGTTCGGTGAGAGCCCGATCCGTGTTCCAAGGCCACCAGCACCTATTTCGCAGGCTTCTCGGGGGTTCCTCTGCGTCCGCCGCAACGACACATATAGCTGAAGTGGTGGAGAACATTGCCATAACTCATCTCCCCAATGATTCTACACCTGAGGAGGCCCCTCTTACCGAGCTGCCTAGGGATACTGCAGCGGTTAGAGAGCCTGCAGATGGAGGGCGGACACCAAGACAAGAAACCCCAGGAGGATAGGGGTACGACACCTGTTCTCAGGGAGTCCGAGCTTGAAGAGTTTTATGTTGAATATGCAAAGGCACATATGACCCCCGAAGCACCGAGGAAGGCTTGGATAGCCTTCGGAAAGCGAGATGGTGGACAGAGACCATCCGATTAGTGGTTGGTTGAAGAGGGTCTAGTAAGGAAAGACCCAGTGGAAGTCGTGTCCATTGCTGCCCCATCTCCCATCATGGCTGAAACCCCCGCCACATCTACTCCTCATGATCTTGAGATGGTGCCAAATCTGTGGAAGTGGAAGCAGAAGAAGAAGAAGAAACCCTTGCTGCCGCAGCCGGTGACTCGATGTAGGAGCAGCTTCACAGTCCCCGTGGCTATGGAAAGTTCGAGATGGGTGACTCGATGTAGGAGCAGCTCCACATCTACATCAACCGCACCGTTAATTCATCAAGTGGCCACTCAGGTGACCGAGGAGTTAGTAGCCAATATCCCAAATCCCAATGGCCATTCCAGGATCGGCTACGTCTCACTCCCGTTCCTTAACAACCGAAGAGGTAGATCTTCTTGCAAGCAAATTCCTTGAGAAATTGATTTCCTCAGGCATCCTTAAAGCATCGTATCTCAAGCTTTTGAGGAACGACTTGCTGCAGGTGGAATCCGGTATGGAAGAGGTACGAACTCAAGTAGAATTATTTGACCGTACCCTACACAAAGTGTAGCAAGAGATGACATCTCTCACACGTGTAAACTCCGACCGGTTCAGATATCCGGAGGAACACTATGAAGACATTAAAGGTGCTTACCGGAGATAATACCAAGGTCTCAATACAACCTTGGGGGCCATTCTCTCCAAATGTCATCATTTTGCTAGTGGTGAGATAGCTCTAACCATCAAAAACCCACACCCAATGCCAATAGATAGGCCCGCCCTGAACCAGTTGATCCTACATAACCAAGCAGAGTCTACTCCAAGTTATTCACCACCTCCACCTATAGCCACTTACTCCCGTGGCGAAAGCATGCGCACGGAACCACTATCATCACAGATTCTCGATGATAATGATGATGTGCCCATTGGAACACGCATGAAGAAGCATCCAACTGCTCCCTTCCAACCACCATCTTCCACTCTGCCTGGTCCCTCAACTACCCATCCAAGTACGGATCGGTATACCATGCCTGCTTACCCCACTAAACCAGCCACTACTACCACCGACCAACCGATGGTGCCACCGCACCTTGTGACTACAGGAGCCGGCTTAGCCGAACTTGCGGCTTTCAATAGCTATGTTTTTGGAGATACCACCGGGCGGACTTGTGGCTACGAAGCATTCTTCACCGGCCCCGACCTGTGTCGATTACTACATGACGGTGAAGAAATGGATAATGTTGAGATGACACGGTTCATCTTTGCAAAAAAAGTCATACCTGGAGAAGCCGCCTCTCCATATCCACCGAGATACATGAGTGGAACTCTATTTGGCGATCATGCGGACACGGATCATCGATGATGCTTCAATGATCGAGTTCATCCAGGGTCGCAGATATGAGAACTCCTTCCGTCCATGGAATGAGGTAGACCATGTGCTCATCCCCTATTTATCAACATCCCCGCACCGGTTTCTTCTCGATATTGACTTCAAGAACCAGGAGGATCATCATTTTTGACTCCAAGCCTACTACTCTACTACTCCATCGGCGTGAACAACTCCGTGAATTCAATCGCACCCTCACCCATGTCATGCAGGGATATTCGCATGGGTGTGGTGGATATCATCTTTCCAAACCGATGGAAATTACTTGAGTCAAGCAAGGTGTTCCTCCTCAGGATGATGCTCGCAGATTGTGGGTTCTATGTTTGCCGCTATATTCGCATCCCGACCACCACCGGGTTGATCGTCCTCATGCCTGGATTTGATTTGATCGTGTGAGCAATGCGCTACCTCATCAGATCCGACTCATCGCTCAACTTCGGCATGAGCAAACAACTGTTTTTATGTTTACACAAAGTGTAAAATATTCTAACTTTAAATCAGAATCGTCTTGTACTCTCTTTCATTGTACACTCGCTCTTCCTCTTTCTATGTTTTTCGTGTACATACTTTATCTTAGTTACTTTTTGTGTATATCTTTGCTCTGTTGCCTGCTGGTCTATGTTTTATTGCCTTGCTCCCGTGTGATTTGTGTTCTGGTGCTTGTTCCTCACCCCCAGAAAGGGGAGTATATCTCAGGGGGAGCAAGGTCGTAGGGGGAGTTATCTTCGACAGAGGAGGCAGCTAATGCATTTTTGTCATGCAGGGGAGAGGAGTGTGCATTTTCATCATTCTAATCTCCTCCAAATTTTTCATATGCAAAGATATCTTCTGTTAATCTACAATTGCCCATCAAACTCATAGTCTTAGACTTCATGTTTTCACCCATTGTCGACTTACATTAAATAGGGGGAGATTGTTGGGAATATAGGATTTGATGAAGCTTCCAAAATATAGTCTAAGTCTGGAGAATCGAAGAACCAAAGGTCGTAGGGTCGAAGAGTCGAGTTCATAGGAGTGAAACCGTCATAGGACGTCTTAGCAAGAGACTCGTAGACTCGTAGGGTCCTGGAGACTCAAGGCGAAATAGTGACGAGAACATTGCGACTCGTAGATCCAGGGTCGAAGGTCCTAGAGTCGAAGCACGGAAAAGAGAGTTACCGCAAGCACCAATATGTTCAAAGACTCATAGAGTCGAAGAATTCTAAAGAACGTAACCAATGTTAAATGACTCGTAGACTCACAAACCCATAGAACCGTAGAGTTCTTAAAAACACTTAAGTTAATTAACAAAACTTAAATCGCCACTAGACTCGAAGACTCGTAGAGTCGTAGAGTGAAGCCTTCGAACACTATTAAGAAAACAGGACTCGTTGACTCGTAGGTTGAAGGTCGAAGAGTCGATGCTATAAAGACCGGCAAACAAATGAAATTGTAACTCAAGGGTCGTAGAGTCGTAGAGTTGTTGACTCAAGGGATACGGTTATTCTAAAGAAATTTCCAAACTTACGGACTCGGAGATCGAAGGCCGAGAGTTATAGTTGAAGGGTCGTAGCCATACGGAGACTCAGTTATGAGCATCCGCAAAAGACTAAGGAAGAAAAGCGAAGTCTAAGACTCATAGAGTCGAAGATTTTCAGAGTCACTTAGTCAAATAAAGTAAACCGAGAGACCTTGAAGGTCGTAGACCCGCAGAGCTAGGGTCGTAGACTCGTAGCTATAACAACAGGTAGATTAGGCGGACTACGAAGAAGTCACTCAAAGCGCCATTCGAAGAGTCGCAGACTCGCAAAGTCGCAAACATCAAATAATAGAGTGACACAAAAGGCCAATCCAACCCGAACTTGTTGGTCCCTAGTAGCCTAGAGGGGGGGTTGAATAAGGCTAAAATAAAAAACTCTTTCCTCTCGGTGTGACAAGACAATCTGGTTAATAGATATAGAATCGGTGCGAAAGATAACCAGATAGTGGAAGTATTTTGCTTTATTATCCGATGATAATTACAACAAAATAAGCAACAATTAGAGCCGATTACAATAGCACTCGGCTTAGGTTACACATGCAGGCATTTATAATCTCTTTGAGCTCTTGTATATCATAACCTCTCTAGCTCACGCACTCTTTATAAATATACACAATTTTGTATTTATAGACATTCCTATGAATCTATCTTGGAACCGTATATCCCAAGAACCTGTGTAACATTAAGTTCTTCTCGGAAAATACTTCGCTTTAATCGCTACGAATGTGTAGTTCGAAATATTGGAAGCATAAGTGTAATGAATTACTTTGCTTGATTCTAATTGCATTTGAGACTACGTCCACATCTCTCGAGTGTTCCACGTGTAAGACAGGTTTAGATCTTCAATGAGTTTGTCTTTCATCGGGACACAGCGAGCCGACCATTAAATGCCGCTTGGAAAAGGTGAACCAGCGTCTTCTTAGTCGGTAGTAAGGTTCCTTACTCGTATCAACGAAGTTTGGATCCTTACTATGTGTCGGTAGTTGCTTACCTCCATATCGGACAGTCCTGGAATCCTTGTTCCGGGTAAGCGCTTCCTTACTCCGCATAGAGTAGGTACGGAATGCTTACTCCATATTAGCGATTGGTTCGGATTCCTTACTCCGCGTTAGCTTCCCTTACTCGCAACGGTTGTCCTTACTCCGAATCAATGACAGACTCAGATTTCATAGTCCGTGTCTTTATTTCCTTGGTTTGGTGGAGTGACAACTTCAATTGGTTCTCCGCAACAAGTCTCTCTTACTCCGTGCGAGTTGTAGACTAGAATCTTACTCCGCATTACTTGACATGGTCTAGTTGAAAGTTAGACGCGGGTTCCTTGGTCGTTTTGTTAAGTGATTACTCTTCACGAAGGATCCTTACTCCGGATGATACCTTGGTTATGTACCAAGTGAATGACGACACTCACGATGATCCGGATTAGGATTATGTATCCTGTCCTTAGCTTTTGTCCTTACGAGAGTAGGTCCGGATTAAAGTTTTATCTTCGCACGGACTAAGAATAAACATGGAATATCTCAAATCAAATTACATAGGGTTTGATCCGTATCATCCAAATTCTGGGTTTGATCTAACAATCTCCCTCAATATGGATATGCCAAACCCTTTGTAATCTGATCCGGTTAGGCGACAAGAAATACACAGAGTTAAGGATAAGCAAAAACATTTCCACTAATAGTCGGCAAGAATACATTAAACCTTAGTACAGATGAACTTTATGTTACATATGGCTTACTATATTTAAAGATCATTCTTTGCTGCATGCTCTCTAGCTTCATCGTCGCTTCTTGGTGAATTTGATGACATTGTTCCAGTTTGTCATCAAATGTAATAACCGATTTCAGGAAGAAGCGGACGAAGGCTCCCACATTTGTTTCCATCGGGCTGCCGAGGCACATTCTTCTTGTTCCGGATCGCCCCCGCAAGTACTTCATCTTGACCAAGAGGAGGTAGATCCAAATCTTCAGTAAAGAGTACTCTGTCCGATTGCATCGACAAAGTTTGAACGAGGCTCCTCATTTGATTTCTTCTAACGGCGGTCATCAAGCGGATGAGAATCAATAAGTATGATTCTCTTCTCTTTGATCAAAAATACATTCAAGCATGAAATTTGGGGAGTTAACCCGGTAAGGGATGAAGACGGTAGACGAGTTCTCCAGGGTCTGCTGTTTTCAATTGTACCATTGATGTAGGAATGAATGGTGTCCACGTAGGAAACTGGTCCTCAACCCAACAAGGTAGAATGTCAAAATCATGGCCTTCCTCAAGTAAAGAGGGGAACAACCTCATTTCCATTTTTATTGCCGGGCGTAGTTGTCAATGTTGTCGGTGGAGAATTGTCCCTCCTCGGACAGCAAGGTTAGGATGTCGTTAGGTTCGAAGGGGGACAAGACGGACATACATCGTCGCTCGGCGATTGAGAAAGCATAGGCCTTTGCAGCAGAAGAATGCTCCCATCAACATCATCCGGATGAAATTCCGCATATGATGGGAGGAAGGTGATAGTGCCGGATGGAATAGCAGGAGCAGCGAGCATCAAGAGAGGTGGTCTGGCCGCGAGAGAAACGGCTACGTTTAGGCACTCGGGAGGCCCGGAGGAAGAGCAAGTGCAGACCGTTTGCGAGAAGCATCGCCCGGAGGAAGTGGAAGGATCGGATAACTTCTCCCCCGGTTTGGCAGGTCGGCGAGAGCGGGAGGGGCGAGTCATGACTTGGGTTAAGTCCGTGATAGAAGCGGACAAGCCCTGAAGAGATGTGGCAATCATCTTGAGCTTCCGATCCAAGGAGAGAGAGGAGGAGGAGAGAGCGGAAAGAATCTCGGCGCCAATGGCCTTGACCCGATCAGCGATGGCTTGGGTCTGAAGACCATTATCCTCCGCAAGTCAATCAAGTTGGGCAGAGAAGGCGGCTTCGGACAGAATCGTTGCGAAGGATGCGGGCCCAAGGCCAAAGGCGGGAGCCTTAGAGGACTCACCCGCATGAAGAGGAGCAGGTGTGTGTAGGGGCGAGTCGGCGGCAGCCCGGAGAGTACAATGGTGGTGCACTGCAGGGGTGGCGGGAGAAGAAGCAGGACCAGCAGCAGGAGAGGCTGATAAGACAGCCGCATGGATGGCCGGGCCGAGAGGGCCCTGCAGCAGTAGATGGGTCGGCGCGAACGCCGTGCAAGCAATGCGGGACCATGCCAGGAGCGGCAACAGATCGGATACGGGAGTGGAAGGACCGGGGAGCAGAGCTAACTTCATGACCCGAGCTTGCAACTGGGTCACCAACGTAACTTGCTTGCTACTCCGACACAACAACAAGAGGATGGGAGACCGGAGGGCGGCGAACGGTGAGTGTCCCGTCTGCAGTAAGATGACAGAAGTAAAAGTTCGCTGGGAAGGGAATCACCAGTTCGTCCTGGAAGTGCGCAAGGTGTCGGAAAATTTGAGACAGAATCCGTCCAAAAGACGAATTCCGTTTCCCATTCCGCAGCACTCGAAATAGGAAAACACCCCAGTCAAGTGGCAGTGACTCTAAAAATCGTGTACATTGCCGGCGACAGATCATACGAACGGAGTCAAGAGCTATGGAGCGAGCGAATAGGCACCGGCTCGTATGGTGGCCATACAGCGATGGGGGCCCCGAAAAGACTTCAACTTGTACTCCTTTACCTTGTTGGGACAGCCCATGGACACAGCCATGGCTAAAGCGCTCGGCCTGAAATCGTTGCCCTCAGGAAGATGGAAGGTGTCACGTATGACCTGAGGGGTGATCTTGATAGTTTTCCCTCAGACCACTGAGATGATAGACTCATCACTAGAGTTGACATGCTGATAGAAGGCAAGAATGTCAGAGACAAGGAGATCGACCGGGGTAGAGACTAGGGCGAGGAGGTTGCTGGAATCAAGGAGCTGGCGAACCTCTTCGAGCCAGCTGGAGGATCGAGATTCGGACCGGTCGACCAAGTGGCCAGGAACAACACCATAGAGAGCTTGAGATGCCATTGAAATATGGAGGATTGGAGGAAATGGAGATGAGGTCTTTGGA
Organism: Taxillus chinensis; assembly: GCA_023512835.1. Taxonomy (NCBI): domain Eukaryota; kingdom Viridiplantae; phylum Streptophyta; class Magnoliopsida; order Santalales; family Loranthaceae; genus Taxillus; species Taxillus chinensis. Next base: position 43,407,025 of record CM042092.1, on the reverse strand, counting down.
GTTGGAAGAAGCAACGAGGATTTAGGGTTTTGAGAATTGGGAGTGATAGCCTCGTGCGTCGCTTGAAAGTACATTATAAATAGGACCTTTTCCGTGGAAGCAAGCTGGTCTCGGGTTTAAGCGAGATGAATAGTGATCCGCCTGACTATCCGATGTCAATAGATTTGATGTATTAGCGCCGTCAAATAGATTGATGACGTCGCGGCCGTGGTAACCATTCAAAAATCACAATTGTATGCATACTTTCGGATTTTAAAAAAGACGATTGGCGGGCTCGAGGTGTGCATTTAATGAACCATCATTATTCCTCCTCAAAAAGACGTGATGTAAGATAATCACTTGGGTTATCGCGAAGTGAGAGGTCCAAGAGTCAGGAGGAATTAAATCGACTCTCATCCGGGCTAGATATTGTCCGTGTGAACTATATCCTGGATGATAGACAAACCGAGTCCGTAGAAACCGAGTGCAGAAAAAATGATTCCTTTGCTGTCTTGGTGTTAAGGAAATATGAAGTACCACAACACTTCAAATTCGAGTCATTAAAACAAGACAGAGCAATGAAGTGCAAAGAGAATCTGAACCTGTAGCTTTGAAATGTAAACTAAAAGAACAATAGACTAACAAGGTTGAGTTAGTACGGATATGGATCAAATAGTATAAGCAAGAACATCGTAATTCGAACTAAAAAGAGAAACAAAACTTAGTGCATTGAAAGGAATGTAAAAGACACATACAAACAAGAGAGTGATTATTGTTCTTGAATCAAGATATATGTCTGATAATAAATACACAAGTTCATATTGGTCAACATAGTGAAACCGTCTGTTGAACAACATAGCTAAGATAATTAAAAATCATATGATCTGTCCAACTTAGGATTCATGAGTGAGACGGTAGGAATGAACACATGTCGAAAGCAAGCAAATGATTATCCGATTAAAATGTATGGTTGAAAGAAGAAAATCATCCTTGCATGCCACATATCTGATTCAACAATGCATGTCAAGGTAGATCCGAAAGTGATAGTTTAGAGGAAGGAGCATCCGAGACATATCAGGAGAGTATTACAAAGATTGCTCCCCTTTAGATCATGTGATCCTCTTAGTGATAGACTCCCCTCGGATAAACAGCCAGGAAAGAGGTCACGAGACATATACGGGGGGTATTACTTAGATAATGAATAAAGCATTTTCTACCCCGTAGATCATGCGATCCTCTCGATGGCATAACCTATTAAAAATTGAGATCTTGAAACATCACGGTCTATCCATTAGGAAACTACACTTTAGGAGCTAATCAAATCTGCGATTGTGAGTACCATCACCAAGCATTTCGAGCTAACCTATTTCGTTTCTTCAACCGGACAAGTTAATAGAGCAATCAATATGAAACAACATTCGTCATGTGGTGATTAGTGGAGATTAGAATCATGAAATCCTAAAGAGGTTATTCATATCCGTTTTAATTATGTCGCTTAAACGACTTCATCGGGAAACGCAAGCATCCTCCCAATATGACATTAGATAATTACATCCGAGCATATGCACGTGAGGCAATAAGCATGATTAACATTAAGTTCAGTATGTGTTCTCTACTTTCAATAGAAGCACAATGCAAGTTTCGAGAGAAGAAATACCGTTGAGTGATTTAAGTGAAGCTATGCAGAAAAGTCAAGCATACCTAATCGGAAGAGTAATTCGGAAAACCTTGCATCAGGTAGGGGCTTTGTAAGTATGTTCCGCGTTGATCTTCAAGAGCAACATGTTCCGGTGATATGTGCTTTTTGAGAACATGGTCGCGAATGAAGTGATACCTTACCTCAATGTGCTTCGTCTTTGGGTGCATGACAGGATTATTGCTGATAGCAATTGCACTAGTGTTGTCACGGTAGAGTGGAATAGATGTCATGTTAAAACCGTAGTCGATAAGTTAACTTTGCATCCAGAGTATGCTTGCGCAACAACTCCTAGCAACTATATATTCCGCCTCAGAAGTAGAGGTTAATATGGATTTGCTTCTTCCTGAACCATAAAATTAATCTATTTCCAAGAAATCGACACGCTTGCTTGTGCTTTTCCTGTCGATGCGACACCTAGCAAAATCAGCATCGGAGTATCCGGATAAGGTGAAGTTTGACTCCTTTGGGTACCGAGTCCCAAATTCATCATTCCTTTGAGATACCTTAATATCCGTTTAACATAAAGCATATGTGACTCCTTGGGATTCGCTTGATATCGTGCACGGATGCAAGTTGCAAACATTTACCGATTTGTCGTCCACATTAGGATCTAACTTGGTACCGATCGGCATCGGAATTTTGACGGGAGATGAACCTTCCATACCAAACTTCTTAATAAGATCACGTGTATACTTAGCTTGATTAATGAAGATCCCTTCCTTCAATTGTTTAACTTCTATTCCAAGGAAGTAAGACAGTTCTCCCATCATGCTCATCTCAAACTTGCCAGTCATCAACTTTGCAAACTCTTCACAAAGCTTCGGATTTGTTGATCCGAAAATGATATCATCCACATATATTTGTACGATTAGAGTATGTCCTTTCTCTTTTCGTAGAAATAGAGTGGTGTCTATCTTCCCCTTTTGGAAGTTGTGAGCAAGTAGGAATTCTAATAGTGTGTCATACCAGGCTCTTGGAGCTTGCTTCAAACCATACAAGGCTTTCCGTAGCTTATAGACTAGATGTCCAGCCTTGGGTTCAATGAAACCGGGAGGTTGTTCAACGTACACCTCCTCTTAAAGATCTCCATTTAGAAATGCACTTTTGACGTCCATTTGATAAACTATGAAGTTTTCATATGAAGCATACGCCAAGAACATTCTAATTGCCTCAAGTCTTGCTATTGGAGCAAAGGTCTCGTCATAGTCTATTCCTTCTTCTTGACGATATCCGTCACGCCCGAATTTCCAACCCGAGGAAACAGTACGTGACTCCCCTTTTACCCACACGGAGGGCAAAGGGGTTAGGATACAAACCCCGAATATAACATTTTAAGCATCCACAACACATTCAAGAAAGTAATGTTCATTAAAGCAATCCACAATCCAAACCAGTCTTTATTACAATAAAATCCTCTTTTCAATCCATTCCCACTAGGGTTACATCAATTCCCGCAAAATAACATAAAATGAAAGACGGTAAGGTAAATAAGGTCTTCCACCTTGGGGTCCCACCTAACGCCTATATGTTCCTGAAAGAAAATACAACATAGAGGGAGGGGTGAGCAACCACGGCTCAGGAGGGATCATGTCTCCCCAATCCATCCCATGCCCCTAGCGTCTACATGAGGGTGTGTACAGGTGCGGTGTAGTGACAATAAGATATAAACAAGGTTGTATTCCACATTCACATGGCACACACATATCCACAACCATACAAGGCTTAGCCATATAGGCTAACATATCCTGACCACTCAGGCTTAGCCACACGGGCTAACATATCCACGGCCACTCAGGCTTAGCCACACGGGCTAACATATCCACGGCCACTCAGGCTTAGCCACACGGGCTAACATATCCACGGCCATGTAGGCTTAGCCACACGGGCTATCAGTTCCGATCCCGGGCTTCCACGACCACCGGGTTCCACAATCACAAAGATACACGGTCACACAGGCATTAAACCAAACACGTAGCATACACACTTTCACATGCATAATACCAAACACTTAGTTCGCACACCCAATCAGGCATAACATCAAACACTTGACATGCGAGTCTCACAGGTATTTTACCAAACGCTTAACATATATACATTCACAAACCCACAAACCCAGCCACACAGGCATATTATCAAACACATACTAGGCATATTCACACGGACATATTCACACAGGCATTTTATTGAACACTTAATATGCACTCACCATCCAACACCAGAATACATCAAAAACCGTCATTGAAGGCCAACATCCATATAGGAGATCACACCTATATGGATTACATATATATATAAACAGATATAATCCATAATCTACCCTAGAACCCTAGAACAAAGGAGGATTTAGGAAGAACAAAACCCCTACCTTGTATGTTCTCCTGCTCCCACTTCCACGCAAGACTCCGACCACCCACGCAAGACGCTCCGGCGCCACTAGAAGCTCTCCTTCCCTCTCTCTCTCTCTCTCTCTGCGACGGCTGGTGGATAACAAACCCTAAAACCTAAAACAGAGGGCTCCTCATCCTTATATAGACCTCCCACTATCAAAACGACTAAGTTTTGATTAAGTGAAACTCCAAGATCAAAACGACGTAGTTTTGATGGAACAAGCAACAACCTTCCCGCATCCATACACGCCAAAATATCCACAATTCTAACATGGTCCTTTGGGGAAAAATCATTAGAATGACAAAACCAAGGTAACCATGCAAAAACATGCTTGCACGCCAATTTCAACGCCAATTCCCCAATTGGCGTGCAGCTCCAAATGCACTTAAACTTTACCCCAAGCCTCCTTGCATCATGTAAAAGACATCCATGCAATAAAAACCTTGCACGCCAAATGGGTCCAATTCACGTGCACGTCCGTTTGGCCTGAAACTTCGTGGTAGATAGAAGACATCATTCTAAGAATCTTTTGGTCCGCACGCCAATTCATCCGAGCCCATCTACTAGGTCAAAATCTAGAAAGTTCCCATTCGGAAGGCAAGACCGACTAACTCAAAACACGGGTCCTTACATCCTCTCCCCCTTAAGACTTTTCGTCCTCAAAAAGAAACAACATACAAGGAAAACAAACACAAGCTACCCATTTGCCACACAACGAGCCACAATACCCAAATGGGCCACACAACATAACAGACATGTCAAACACATTTTGCAATCGTAAAACACATCTCAATAAAAATACCAGTTTACAAGTAGAAATACAAACATACCAAATCATGAACCACAAGAAAACACATCACTACGTAAGAAAACACATCACTACACATCACTACACCACCTCCCACCCTTAAGATAGTTCGTCCTCGAATAACTCGGGTGCTGCTCACGCATCACGGACTCACATTCCCATGTCTCCTCCTCAATGCCACGGTGCTGCCACAATACGCGAACCAAAGGAATAGCACGACCACGCAAAAGCTTCTCCCGCCGATCGACGATTCGGATAGGGGCCTCAACAACGGACATGTCATCCTCAATGTCCAATGTCCCCCAATCGATCACATGAGTGGGGTCAGGATGATACTTCCTCAACTGGGACACGTGAAACACGTTGTGCACTCGACTCAGCCGCGGTGGTAACGCTAACCGGTAGGCCACAGGCCCCACACGATCCAGAATCTCAAAAGGACCAATAAACCGCGGAGATAGCTTGGAACCTCGCCCAAACCGTCGATGTCCACGACGTGGAGAAACACGAAGAAACACATGATCACCAACAGAAAACTCCAAAGGTCGCCGCCGCTGATCCGCATAAGATTTCTACCGACTCTGAGCTGATAACAAACGCTGACGAATCAACTTAACCTTCTCGGTAGCCTCTTGAACCAACTGTGGTCCCAAGAGAGCCTGTCTCACCCACCTCGGTCCAACACAAAGGTGATCGACACGGCCGCCCATACAACGCCTCAAAAGGAGCCATCCCAATGGATGCCTGATAAACCGTTATTGTAGGCAAACTCCACCAAAGGGCGGTGACTAGCCCATGAACCCCCAAAATCTAGCACACAAGCCCGCAACATGTCCTCCATGGTTCGATTCGTCCTCTCAATCCGACCGTCGGCCTCAGGGTGAAAGGCTGTACTCAAGTGAAGCTTGGTCCCCATAGCCTCCTGCAAACCAGCCCCGAAACGGGAAGTGAACCTCAAATCCCGGTCGGAGACAACCGATGATGGTACGCCATGCGGTCTCACAATCTCATTCATGTACAGTGACTCAAGGTCCCAATGGAGTCCCGCTCGCGAACAACAAGGAAATGGGCCGACTTTGTGAGTCGATCCACAATCACCCAAATCATATCCTTCCTCCCTGTGGTGGGTGGAAGACCGATCCACGAAATCCATCGCTATGTGGTCCCACTTCCACTCCGCTATGGGCAATGGTCGTAAAATGCCCACCGGCCGCCGATGTTCGCCTTCACCCGCCGACACGTGAGGCACCGTGAAACAAAGGCAGCCACATCGCGTTTCATCCCAGGCCACCAAAAATGTCCCCGAAGTGCATGGTACATCTTCGTACCCCCTGGATGCACGGCAACTCTAGATTGGTGAAACTCCCTCATCACCTCATCCCCGAGAGAAGAAGCCACTACTAACCGCCCTGAAAAGACAACTCATGCTCGGGACCCTCTGTCCGGTCCCCGGATAGCTCACCGGCCTCAATACGGGCACGGAGAACTTCACACTCAATATCACCCAATCGTCCCTCTCGGACGCGGCCGGTACAACTCAGGCACAACCACCAAAGGACTCAGGGACTGTCCCACCATCACGAACAACAAGGCTGCAGCCGCAACATCGCCAATCGCTCCATTAGCTTCCACTCTCTCACGGCCACCTCGGCTTTCCCTTTCCTGCTCAATGCGTCGCCTACAACATTACCCTTGCCCGGGGTATAGGCAAGAGTAAAGTCGAAAGCCTTGTAAGTACTCTACCCATCTCCTCTCGCCTCAAATTCAAGTCCTTTCGAGTGAATATGTACCGAAGGCTCTTGTGATCGAGAAAACACTACAAACTTTTCCCCCCAAAAGGTAATGTTGCCAACTCTTCAAGGCAAAGATGACGGCCGCCGACTCAAGATCATGGGTAGGGTAATTCTGCTCATGAGGCTTCAGTTGCCTTGACCCATAAGCTACCACACCGTGCTCCCCGCATAAGCACACACCCCAAACTAACCTTGGACGCATCACAGTATACTTCATATGGGATATCCTCCCGAGGTAACCGCAACACCGGTGTAGTGGTCAAACGGGTTTTGAGAGCCTCAAACGCCCGTCGACACTTGTCGATCCACTCAAACTTCACTCCTTTCCTAGTCAACGCCATCATAGGAGCCGCCAAACAGGAGAACCCCTCTACAAAACGACGATAGTACCTCGCCAAGCCAAGAAAGCTATGGATCTCAAAAACGTTGGTTGGCCGCGCCCACGATGCCATAGCCTCAATCTTGGCCGGGTCCACCCTAACTCCCTCACTGATATTACGTGGCCAAGAAAGTGAACCTCCCGCATCCAAAACTCACATTTGCTAAACTTAGCAAACAACTGCTGGTCCCACAAGGTTTGCAACACTGTTGCCAAATGTTCCACATTCTCCCTCTCCATCTTGGAATACACCAAGATATTGTCTATAAACACCACCACGAACGAGTCTAAGTATGGGGCAAAGACTTGGTTCATCAAATGCATAAATATCGCCGGTGCATTAGTGAGCCCGAAAGGCATCACTACCCACTCATAGTGCCCATACCGCACCGAAAAGCCGTCTTAGGGATGTCCTCCTCCCTAACCCTTAACCTGGTGATACCCCGACCGTAGATCTATCTTGGAAAACCACCGGGCTCCACTCAACCGGTCAAACAGGTCATCGATCCGAGGCAACGGATACTTGTTCTTCACAATCACCAAATTCAACTTCCTATAGTCGATGCAAAGGCGTAGCGTGCCATCCGCCTTCTTTGCAAAGAGCACCGAGCACCCCAAGGTGAGGTACTCGGTCTAATATACCCCTAGTCCACCAACTCCTCTATCCGCCGCCGAAGCTCCCTCGGCTCGGGCTGGCCCCATACGATAAGCTACTTGGGAGATTGGGCCGGTCCCCCATCAACTCAATGGTGAACTCTACACTCCTCTTAGGAAGTAAACTCCTCAACAGGTCAGGAAAGACATCCCGAAATTGGTCAACAACAGATGGCCACACCCACTTCTCCACTTTCCCCTCCTCGGCAAAGGTCGGGCTGCCAACCTTGTGGGTAATGGCACCCCACCGGTCTAACACCTGGCCCAGCCCGACTCGCCTCACGGTCCCACTCCCCCCGTAGGGTGCAAGAGGTCCCTGTGGGGATCACAAAGGATACACGCCGCCGGTAACAATCTATCTTGGCTTGGAAAGCCATAAGCTAATCCATACCCAAGATCAGGTCAAACGTCCTCAAAGGCATTACATGCAAGTCAAAACTCGGCTCCACCTCTCCTATGGTTAACACACAGTCACGACACACACGCCATACCTCAATCATGCCTCCCACCGGAGACTCCACAACTAGGGGCCTCGCGGCCTCCACACAAGCTAACCCCAAGCCATCTATCACAAGCTCAGCAACAAAAGAACATGATGCACCCGTATCGAAAAGGACAGAAGCTAATGTACAGGAGATCAAAAGGGTACCTCTAACCACTGATGATCTTGCTCCACCCTCAGCTGGTGGGGGTGGTAGCTCAGCCTCCTCCTGGTACGTCGCCTCCAGCGCAAACAACCTTCCTTGGCCCGTGCCACTGGTCGGCTCACTCACTGGACGCTTCCCGCTAAGGTTGCCTCCAGCTTCCATCTGCTGCCGCTCCGGCCTCCCCTGGGGTCGGGTCTGACTCGATCCTACCTGACTAGCCTGCCACTGACGAGCTGGTCTCTCTGCTTGTGTACGGAAACTGGCGTCACTCCTCATGCTAGATGCCATGCCTCCAACTCCCTTGTTGCTACTCCGGCAAACCCGGCTCAAATGGCCCTCTCGTCCATGGTATTGAATCGCCGGTTCTTCTTGGGACACTCCCTCTTGAAGTGGCCTTGCTCCCCACAAAGAATGACAACCGCCGGGGAGACCTCCCTGCTGGACCTCCCCGCCGCCACCGCCAAAGCTAGACCTCCCTAGGTTCTCCAACGTCCGTCCCCTGTTGCGGAAGGAACTACTATCCCTCTCCTCAATCTTGGGCCTCTTGGATCCCGAATCGCGTTCGGACCCACCTCGCAATCGGCGACCCTGATGGACCCGCCTCCCATCCTCCAACTCCCTCTCGCCTATACGTGTTGTCTCAACAACCTCACGATAGGTCCTCAAACGCAGAATTGTCACCCTCTCGCCTAAGTGCTGGCCGGAGACCCAGGGTGAACTTGTGGGCCTTCAGGTCCTCCTGCGCCACGGTCTCGGGAGCAAATCTACTCGGGCACCGTCTTTGATCCCTGTTTCAAGCTGCCCAACTCCTCTCTCTTCTCGCCACCTTAACGACTCGGGGAAGAATTCATCATGGAAGAGGCTGCAGGAACTCGTCCCACAACATGAACCGCACAAGACGGCTCCCCGCAACACTCGCCACCATTCCAGGGCATTCCCCTCCAGCTGCCGAATGGCCGGTCTCACCTTATCCTCCTCCCGGGGGTAGGAGAAAGGAAAACACATGCTCGATCCGCCTCGGCCCGGTGCTCGCCTAACACCTGGGTCCTCCTCCCCTTTGAATCGCGGAGGTTGTTCGTTTCGGAACCGTGTCACCACGTCATCCTCTCGCACGACTCGGTATGCCACTCGGCGGACCCTCGCGCTCCCTTGGTAACTCCCCCGCTGGTGGTGGCGGTGGTGGTGGCACCACCGCTATGCCGCCATCTCATGGTGCACCTCCTCCCGGACTTCTTGCCGGATACCCTCTCTCGGCTTTTGGACTTCCACCGGATGCCTTCTCGCGATTGCGCCAAAGCAACGGTGCATGTCCTCCAACGGACTACTCCGCACCCGGACCCTCATGGGCAGATGACTCATCGCCCATCGCCCGGACGCACGTGTCTCTCTCCTCGGCGGCATTCTTACTACACGAAGTAAGAAGCACAAACGTCAAAACGAATTTATAATCTATCGCGTCACTACCTCTACCCCACCGATCAATTCCACTATCACATGACATTACACACATACATTGTATCAATCACATTTCACAGTTCGGTACGCATTGCCAAACAAATCAGAGTTGCACATTTCACACTTAATCATATTATCTTATCCACAATTTCCACAGTTTAGCACACATTCACAGCAAATGCAACTAGTGCCCTAATGCCAATGCATGCAAATCCTACCATAAGACCGGACTACCCTAAGTACACCTTGGAGGCTCAAAGAGGACCATGTTGATCAGGCATGTCCCTCTAGGCTCCTCCAAAGGACTTAGGATAACCAGGTCCGCCCACTACCCTAGGCCAAGTAGACCATGCTCGATACCATATTGTCACGCCCGAATTTCCAACCCGAGGAAACAGGTACGTGACTCCCCTTTTACCCACACGGAGGGCAAAGGGGTTAGGATACAAACCCCGAATATAACATTTTAAGCATCCACAACACATTCAAGAAAGTAATATTCATTAAAGCAATCCACAATCCAAACCAGTCTTTATTACAATAAAATCCTCTTTTCAATCCATCCCCACCTGGGGTTACATCAATTCCCATAAAATAACATAAAATGAAAGACGGTAAGGTAAATAAGGTCTTCCACCTTGGGGTCCCACCTAACGCCTGTATGTTCCCCGAAAGAAAACACAACATAGAGGGAGGGGTGAGCAATCACGGCTCGAAGGGATCATGTCTCCCAAATCCATCCCATGCCCTTAGCGTCTACATGAGGGTGTGTACAGTGCGGTGTATTCCACATTCACATGGCACACACATATCCACATCCATACAGGCTTAGCCATACAGGCTTAGCCATATAGGCTAACATATCCACAGCCACTCAGGCTTAGCCACACGGGCTAACATATCCATGGCCACTCAGGCTTAGCCACACGGGCTAACATATCCACGGCCACTCAGGCTTAGCCACATGGGCTAACATATCCACGGCCATGTAGGCTTAGCCACACGGGCTAACAGTTCTAGTCCCGGGCTTCCACGACCACCGGGTTCCACAAACACAAAGATACACGGTCACACAGGCATTAAACCAAACACGTAGCATACACACTTTCACATGCATAATACCAAACACTTAGTTCGCACACCCAATCAGGCATAAAATCAAACACTTGACACGCAGAGTCTCACAGGTATTTTACCAAACGCTTAACATGCATACATTCACAAACCCACAAACCCAGCCACACAGGCATATTATCAAACACATACTAGGCATATTCACACAGACATATTCACACAGGCATTTTATTGAACACTTAATATGCACTCACCATCCAACACCAGAATACATCAAAAACCGCCATTGAAGGCCAACATCCATATAGGAGATCACACCTATATGGATTACATATATATATAAACGAGATATAATCCATAATCTACCCAAGAACCCTAGAACAAAAGAGGATTTAGGAAGAACAAAACCCCTACCTTGTATGTTCTCCTGCTCCCACTTCCACGCAAGACTCCGACCACCCACGCAAGACGCTCCGCGCCCACCGAAGCTCTCCTTCCCTCTCTCTCTCTGCGATGGCTGGTGGATAACAAACCCTAAAACCTAAAACAGAGGGCTCCTCATCCTTATATAGACCTCCCACTATCAAAACGACGTAGTTTTGATTAAGTGAAACCCAAGATCAAAACGACTTTGTTTTGATGGAACAAGCAACAACCTTCCCGCATCCATACACGCCAAAATATCCACAATTCCAACATGGTCCTTTGGGGAAAAATCATTAGAATGACAAAACCAAGGTAACCATGCAAAAACATGCTTGCACGCCAATTTCAACGCCAATTCCCCAATTGGCGTGCAGCTCCAAATGCACTCAAACTTTACCCCAAGCCTCCTTGCATCATGTAAAAGACATCCATACAATAAAAACCTTGCACGCCAAATGGGTCCAATTCACGTGCACGTCCGTTTGGCCTGAAACTTCGTGGTAGATAGAAGACATCATTCTAAGATTCTTTTAGCTTGCACGCCAATTCATCCGAGCCCATCTACTAGGTCAAAATCTAGAAAGTTCCCATTCGAAGGCAAGACCGACTAACTCAAAACACGGGTCCTTACAATATCCTTTGGCTACGGTCGGCTTTGTTCCGGATTATTATTCCATCCGTATCAAGCTTGTTCCGAAACACCCATTTAACTCCAATGACTTGCCGAGACTTAGGCCTTGGTACTAGAGTCCACATATCATTTCTCTTAAATTGATTCAAACTATTCTTGCATGGCTTCTATCCGGTTCGAATCCTGAAGAGCTTCATCTACCACCTTTGGTTCTATTTGAGATAGAAAACATGAGTAAAGACAAATGTTGGAGGTGGTCGCTCAGTAGGATCACCAATCACTTGATCCGAGGGATGGTTTCAAGTCCACCCGTAATTCGTGCATGTGATGGTTGATCTTGAATAATTTGAAGCTCGCCGATTAGGTGGTTCAGGTATATCCGCTAGTTGAGCTTCTTAGGACCAGATGTTTCCGTATTTGCAGTACGGTAGAACTAAGTGGTCCTTCAACACTGTTGCTTTCGGTGTTAGCTAGTCCGAACGAACTTGAAGGTACTCTGGAATTTTGGATATCCATAGGAGTATGTCCGGAGTTTAATGGTAGTCTTGAGTCCGATTCATCCGTAGCATCATCCATATCATTTCTTTGTGCTTCGCTGGTGCCACGTGGTTGGTCAGTATGTATAACAGGAACATTCATAAACTTTGAGTAGTTGATGTTATTGTCCTGAACCTATACATTAGAACTTGAAGAGGTAACTTTTGACCAATCAAGATTAGTTTCATCAAAGGTCACATGGATAGACTCTTCAACTTTAAAAAGTTTTCTATTGAAGACCCGATAAGCCTTGCTATGTAATGAGTACTCGACAAAAATCCCATCATCAGATTTTGGTTCAAATTTATTCCAGGGTTCTTTGCCGTTGTTCAATATATAGCAAGTACACCCAAAAGCTCTGAAATGTGAAATTGAAGGCTTTCTTCCTCTCCACATCTCATAGGGTGTTTTCATGGTAGATTTATTTATTAGAGTTCTGTTCTGAATATAGCAGGCAGTGGACACAACTTCAGCCTATAGACTAAGAAGAAGCTTTGCCCCTACTAACATAGATTTGCCAGCCTCGACTAAAGTGCGATTCTTGCGCTCAGCTACCCCATTTTGTTGTGGAGTTCGGGCACAGAGAAGTCATGCCTGAATGCCCTATTCGGAGCAATAGGATCTCATATCTGAAAAATCAAATTTCGTACCACGATCACTCCTGATGCACATTATGCTCGGTCCTTGTGAGTTGCTTATCCAGTTGAAAAGATCTACAAGATGCTCAAAGGTTTGATCCTTAGATTTTAGGAACATCACCCATGTGTACCTGGTGAAATCATCGATAACCACAAGGGTATATCTCGACCGGCAAGTGAAGCTACGGAAATGGGACCACAGAGATCCATATGAAGAAGTTGTAGAGGAGCAATTATTGAATTAACTGATTTGCTCTTAAAGCTATGTTTGGTCCGTTTGTCAAGTTGCCATTCTCGACAAGAGAGTGTCTGGAGTATTTGTGTTTAGGTAGACCGGTGACAAGATTAAGTGATGCTAACGTAGACAAGGTCTTAAAGTTTAAATGTGCGCATCGCTTTGTGCCATAGCCAACTATCTTCATCTCGATCTCGTAGTGAGGAAACATACAGGGTCAGAAGAATTATTTCTTAAGACCACTGAGTATATCTCCGGATAACTTAACATCTCCGGATAAGTTTTCCCTTACTGTACAGGTGTTGGACATGAAGGAAACGATAAATCCTTTGTCACATAAATTACTTGACACTTAGCAAATTATGCTTCAAACCTTCGACTAGTGCAACTCTAGTGATTGATATACAGCCGTTGGTTAAAGTGCCATACCCAAGCTGTCTTACCTTTGTTGTTGTTACCATATGAAACGGATGGACCTCGTTTGTCATTAACTTCAACAAGCAGAGTCTGATCACCCGTCATATGTCTAGAGCATCTACTATCGAGGATCCACTTGCTTTGATTGATCTTTAACTTTAAGTGATCCGGCAATGCATTCCAGAGATGCTCTTAAAAGACAACAGCTTACACTTTTGGTGCCCAAACTTGTTTCGGGCGGTTAGAAAGAACAGCAGTAATGTTAACAGTTCTGGATTTAACTTTGCTAGGACTTTTAGCTTTCCAGGTTGACTTTAATTTGTTAGTTTCAGTTGTTTCTTTTACTTGGGTTTTCTTGGGAGAGATACTCCTTTGAGATTTAGATTTTGTTTTGCTCGAAGGACCCTTTTTATTGAACTAATCTTTATGGGTACGAACTTGATTACAAACCCAGTTATCAGATAAACTCCAGCATTCATAGTGATAATGACCTATTTCCCTACAGATGGAACAGATACTATAATGCGGAGTACAAACAGGGGATACAAGTTTCTTAGGTTTTACAGACTTTCTACTCTGTTCCCTATGGCCTAATCCATTGCGTTTGGGTGACGCGCTCTTGGCCCTAGATGCGTCAGCCTTTGCCTTTCCTTTCTTTTTGGGTGCTATAGCTTTGGCTTGAACTGTAGCAGCCTTCCCTTCATCATTAAGTACGGGTGCTTCCTGCTTGGGAAGTGCGAATAGCCTCGGTTCCACAATCATAGACTATGGTGCCACCGAAATGAAACCATCCAACGGTTTAGATGTACTAACAGGATAAAGGTTGGTTAGTTTCGGAATGAAATCCGGAGGACACTCAGTAGTCTGTGTGGAGGTCGATGGTTCAGAGCCAAGGCCAGGTTTGACTCGGATGTTGTCAGGGTCAGTCCTAAAGGTAGAGGCTATTTCTCCGAATTTTAGCTACTTACGATTTATTTCCTTTTCTGTTCCAGTTCATTTTTGAGTCATTTCACAATAACTTTTAGGCCCGTTAGGTTGGTATTTAATAGGTGATTTTCATCTCTTAGATCATGATACCAAGCCTCTTTACTCTTGAAGTCAGTTATGTCCTTTTCTAATCTAGCAACACTAATTTCAAGACGTTTATTCTGACTTTCCATATCTTTGTACATTTGAGTAATTATTAGTCTCTCATTCTTTTCATGATCTCGTTCAGTAATAAGAGATTCTAATTTACTCATGAGCTCAGAGATTGAAGGTACCTCAGAATTTGCCATGAGGCAGACGTTCGACTTGGGAGTTGGCTCATCATCTGAGGATTCCTCCTCTTCTTCTGAGCCACTGACGTATTTTGTGACGACACCTTCCTCTTGTTCTTGCTATTGTCTCGTTGTCCGAGATGGAGCGGCGAGGAGTTACCTTGTCACTTTTCTCGGCCACTTTAGATTTAGATCTACGATCCTTGGCCCAATGACCGGTTTTCCCACGATCGTAGCATTCTTAGGAACCGGACTCCGATCGCTCCTTCCTTTGGAAAGATGATGAGAAGCGTCTCCTGAATCCTTTCTGCTTTTCCGTAGGAATCGCTCAAAGGATTTGACAAGGAGAGCTATTTCCTCCTCGTCATCAAAGTCGAATTCTCGGAATCGTCCGTATCATTCCTTAGTATCTTTGAGACATTCCGTAGCTTTGAGAGTTACCCCCTTTTTTTTCGAGCTATTTTCTCATCCCGGTCAGAGTATTTAAACCTGACTTTGTGAGTCCGCAACTCTCCATATAGTTCTTCAAGGGGAACAAACTGCAAGTTCTTGTCGGATTGCATCTGGAGTTGTTTGGAGTAGTAGCGATCCGAGCAAGGAGCGAAAGAACTTGTCATTGATCCGAGATTGAGAATAATGCTCATTGACAGTTTTCAGCTCCAAGATAAGCTTTCCGAATCTCCGATAGATGCTCTCGAGTGATTCGCCCGGTTTATGATTGAAACTCTCAAAGTTTTGTCTGAGAGTATAGATAACGTTCTGCATTTGGGACTGACTTCCCTCATAGAGGATTGTCAGTTTATCCCAGACAGCTTTTGCTGTCGTGCAACCCTGGACGTCCGTGAAAGCCTCGGAATCCAAAGACGATGTAACATATGCCAGAGCCTTTTCGTTGGCTGACCCGTATAAAATGTGTCTATAGGTTTTGCAGCAAGTGCACTGGTCAAGTAATAAAATGAAGTATTAAGACTCCGGTTGTCAAACCCACAGGGAGGTAGCTAATCTTGCTAAGACATGAGCACTAAGCTAACAAGTTGATTTTATGTCTGGACAAATGATTTTTGTTATTCAAATAGTTTGAACGACAAGTGATTAAATCAGAATGTTGGCAAGCTGTTGGTATAGAAATTTCAGTGATTAAGGATCTAGGGTCACAATGTTTACCACCCAATCGATTGTAATAGTCTGGTTATGGCTCTTGTTCTTGATTTATGTTCTAGTTCATGTTCATGTTGATTATCTCCTACCTACCTTACATTTGGTCCATGCTAAGATAGATTTAAGGCTTTTATCTCATTTGGTCCATGTGAATAAAAGTGATCAAGGTAGATAAACAATCTAATAGTTGAGACTTGGTCTATCATACCATATTAAATCTAATTCACTAGTGTTCCACCCTAGACAAGGGCTAAGATTACCTAATTATGCATAAATCAGGCATTTGCTTTTTTCCAAACCGATTACAACATATTGGGGGCTACATTGCTCCCCTAGACTAACAAAACTACTCCATAATCATGACAAAAACAATAACAATTACAAGAAAGAACATGATTATAGTACCAGGACAATAAAGGAAGACCCCAAGATGAACCAGGACTCCAGCCTCCAAAGACTCCGGCGTCTGCTGCCCAAAATCACTCCTTGCCAAGGACAATCCGATCTTTTAGCAATGGCTATCGCTCTTTTTCGGAACTCGGATCAGATTCTCTCCTTCAAGATGCTTTACAATGCCTCCATAGACCCCTATTTATAGGATTTGGTGGGCCAAATTAGGGTTACAAAAGGTGTGCCCTAATTATAGATGTGGTCGCAACCAAAACGACATCGTTTTGGTTAATGACACTATTCAACGTTCTAGGCTCAATAACACTCAAACTACACCAAATTTGACCCCAGTTTTTTAGAAGAAAATGAGTAAAACAACAAAACACATCATTTGGGGCTCCAAAATGCGTGCACGCGAGAATGCACGTGAGAAGAGCCTTTTCACGTGCAGCTCCAAATCATCCCAAATTTGCTCCAAAGCTTCCTTTTGAGTTGTAAAAGGCATCTAAGCAATAAAATCCTTGCACGTGAGAATGCACGTGAGAAAGACTTTTTCACGTGCACCTTGATTTTGCCTTCATTTTGTTTCTATCTTCTTCCTATAGCTTCTTCTTGAGTGTATGGAATAATCTAGCCTAGGTGTGTGGGAAAAGGTTACTCCAAAACCTGCCAAAAACACTCAAAAAGTACCACTATACACCAAACAGGGTCTTCCTAGGGGTTAGAGCAAATATGTGTAAAATATCATGCAAATAGGTACAAAACATACTCTAAAACACCCTAAATAAGGCCTAGGATAAAGGCATAAATGCACGTTATCAAATTCCCCCACATTTGAACCTTTGCTTGTCCTTAAGCAAAAAAGAAACAAACACACATCAAACCGAAAAGAAAGAATAAACTAACAAACAAAAGAGGCATGGTTTCCCAAGACATACAACTCTATCATGATGAAGTAGACACTCCAATAGCTAAAATGAATCACAAATTAATCTAAACATGCCCTTACTATCAAGTCTAACAACCATGTAATATCATTACTAACAATTCAGATAGAAGCAAACATGCAAGGATAAAATGAAACTTAGCTCCCCCTGAGAGTCCTTACCAAGGTTAGAGCAGCCTCACTCAAATAACTTTCTTTTCTTTCCTATCGTGCCTTACTGTCAATGCCTAACAGCTAAGGATCTACTCTTACACTCACTACTAGCTATTGATTAATTTTTTGCCAAGTAAACATGAGAGGTCCCCATTGTGCTCGTCAAGGAAAACACACCCTCTAATCTACTTTTTCCAACTCACACACTTTGCTTTGCTCAATGAACTCACACTCTACTCTAATGCCTGATAAAACACATCTTGAGCCAAAGAATTGAGCTCACAACTCAGCCATTATGGCTTTTATTCCCGCAAAACTTTTGTTTTTGTTTTTTTTTTGAAACACACTTCTTTTAAATAACAACCTTACAGGGTTGCATTTTATGCTCTCCCTTGATGGATTATTCACTTTGTTATTTTCCTCACACAACCCTTTTGTTGCACATAAACAGCAATATTATTATTAATTTTTTTTGAATTAAGCTGAAATACTTGAATCATTAACACTATACACCAAACACTAAGCCACGAACAGGTACTTTTTTATGCCTAAGTAACTCTAACCATTAAATAGCTAGTAATGAACATTAAGAGCAAATTGGTAACCCAATAACCCATAAAATACACTCAAAGGCAAGATAATGGTGCTCTCAAAAAGTATATGCCTATTCTGCACTCAATTTCAAGGTTTACAAAGCTCATCTTACCATAACTCAGCTTACTATTCAAATGTCAGCTCCAAAATCATGGTGATATCATACAAAAAGTAAAGACATGCTCAACTAAGTTATAACACACCTTAACGATTGAAACATCTTTATCACAACAAGATACTAAGGTGGTCAATATAGTCAACTAGAATTTGCATACCTTGGTAGTTATGCACCTCACAGGCAAAACATACATTCACAGCAAAAACATAAAATAAAAAAATAAATAAATAAAGCATGCATGCAAACAAACAAGCAACCGGTTCAAGGAAATCCCCCCCCCCCCCCACACTTAAACGATGCGATGCCCTCAGAGCATGGGAAAAGGAAAAAGGAAGAAGACTGTTACCGGTTGGTGGGGATGTTGTAGTAGAAGATAACATGGGCCACCATTCTTCTAAGATGCGCGACAAAGTCAGCCGATGTTTTTCCTGTGAGCACCCAAGTATCCTTATGCCGCAACAGAGCTATCAAATAATAGCAGACAAAAATCCCACAACTGAATTGATCAGGTTGTTAGGGAAGCTCCATTTCATTGAAGTGCACCAGAGGAAACTTGGATGTCAACAGCCCTTCTTTTCTGAGTGCGTTTTTGATTTTTTTCAAGAAACCATGGACGAGCTTCTTTTTTCGTGTGGAAAACCCATGGGCTTGGCTCGGGTCATAAAGGACGGCATGGCCCACACTCAGGTCCAACTGCAAGAGTACAAAGTGTCGATCAAGGAGGACCGGTATAAGAACCTCATGGACCTGGTGCCAAGAGTGATGTCCTTCTGCTGCTCCATTCATCCGCCGGTGGAAAATGTGCTCCTCTAACGGCTGCTCATATATCTCGCACAACATGATAGAGGTGTACTGAGCCATAGGGTAGTCGTTGGGCTCAGCCTCCACCACGTGTCGCATCGTACGGCAGAATAAGTCAACGTCATCGGATGATAAGTACTCATCAGCTAGGATACGCTACAAATAGGATGACGTGAAGACTTCTGAATCACGCGTAAAATGCGCTTGCAAGGTGTCTCCGTAAGTAAACTGCTGAAAAGCAGCTGTGGCATCAGCAGTGGAGAGGGCCGGATGAAGATGAATGTAGATGGGCTCCCCTAGGTTATCTTCCTGGGGAGCTTCTGATGACGCACCGGACCACCATTGCAACGGCTGGATGAAGGGAACAAGGGCCTGTGAAGAGCTGGGTCCCGCTGGTGGTGTAAAATAAACGGGAGCTGCTGTAGGAAAGGGTGGAGCAGTGTAGGGCTCTGCCTCTTGCGGATACTGTGGATACGCCGGTGTCTCTTCGCTATGTACAGCGTGCTGCTGTACCGGAGGTGACGGTGCGTCAAATGGATCCTCCACAGGAGGTGTAGGAGTTTTCTTCTTCTTCCCCAGGGCCTTCCAGATCTTACCAAGCAGACCTTTGACTTCCTTCTGTTCCTTGAGGATGAGAGTTTGATTTTTCTTCAGCAACCCAATCTCCTGAACGGTTTCCACCTGTGCCTCCTGTAGTTGAGCAGTTTGCCTCCGTAAGTCTTCATAAGAAGCAACAGGAGTTGGCTCCAGGGCTTCCTATGGTCAGGCAGATGGACGAGAGGTTGCTTGTTGGTCTTGAGCAATGTACTCAAGCAACTCATCCAGATGAAGTCTTGTGATGTGGCCATTAGTGAAGGCCCAGTTAAGAACGTCAGCTTCACTGATAACTTGACCATTGACGCCTTGGAAGAAATTGTAGACTTCCTCCTTGTGAACATTGAACTGCATGTACATGGCAGTCAACTGGAAGATGTGCTGTTAGCGGGCATTCAGGGGAGTAGAGGTGTCCCTAAACTACTCGGTGGGTCGCTCCATATGCACACTATGACGTGAAGGCTGTGGAGCGACGTGGATACTATCTCCCCATTTGCCCTTGTAACTAACGCCTAAGGCACCCTCTGGATGGAAAACTCGTAACCGCAGGTTATCCGGGAAAATAGTGGGGACTACTTGAGCACTAAGATGACCATATTGATACTGCAGAAGCATACTAAGTAGTCGACCATATAAACATTTGTGAATATCCCGTTTCCACAGTTTTAAAAATTTCAGAGCCCAATCAATGTGTAACCGACGATCGATGCAAAACATAAACTCCAAATGGGACTTAGGGACTGAGTCTACGCCACTAGTCTGTAACAGTAAGCACCTCCCTACCAAATTGGCAAGACAATGATATTTCCCGTGAAATCCGTTTTTAGTAAATTGCTGACGTTTCCCAAATTCCTTACTATACTGTAAAACTCTACCATAATCTCCTAAGTTCAAGTCAGGTATGGCATGCATGGGATTTGGCAGATCAAAGCAGTCTCTCAACATAGCAGGGGAAATAGAAATTAAGACACCTTGAACCTCCCCAATTATCTCATCATCTTCTTCATTGACGTAGACTGAATTATAAAAGTCTAACATAGCAGGGTAATATAGATCACTGCAAGCGCATACTAACCTTCTCAGCCCCAAAGCTTGCAGCTTGGTCCTAACTTCTTCAGTCCAATCAAGCGTGGAGGACTCCAGGATCTCCCAATCAAGTACATTCCCCACGAAGATCGTGTCAGCTTCTCTCAATGCCGAAGGCAAGAGGTGGTGAGAGGCTTCGGGACTGCCTTCTCCTCGGTGGGCTCTTCTTGTGCGCACCATGATTGACCCAGAAAGGAATTTGCTCTCAACAAGAAGGAAGCGGAAAGTATGAGATGTGAGTTTCAAGCTTGGAGCCCCTCCCTATTTATAGTGATTCGCCACAAGGGTAAAAGACGAAAATGACCCTCTTAAAGTGCTCCATTATTTTCACGTGCAGAACAAAGAATACCCTAGAAGATGCCAGCTATCTCCCACCAAAATTTCAGACTGATTGGCCAAAGGTAGGTGTGCATGTGAAAAGCATGATTTCACGGACAGGGCTTGGATGAATCTAGACACTTCCAGCTGTCTTCCACCAAAATTTTAGATCTAAAAGACGTTCTATCCTTGTGCACGTGAAAAGCTTTTTCACGGTCAGGTCTCGAAAGGTCTAGAGGATGCCAGTTGCCTTTGTGCAAACTTTCAGATCAATTGGACCATCCTACCCTTGTGCATGCGAAAATCCTTTTCATGGTCAGGGCTTTGTTTGTCTAAATTTCACCAGTAGGTCACGGATGAATTGTAGAACCATTATACATGTGCACGTGAAATACTGCTTCTCACGAGCAAGCTGGTTGACACCCTAAATGAAGTCCAAAGTTGCTGAAATTTGATAGGCTAGTAGCCCATCTCCCAAGGACAAAAACGTGTCAGTTAGTGGGCCCAAAATACCATCTCATAATCCATAACTTCATCTCCTTGGTTTGGTAATAGATTGGAGTGGGCTCCTCGATTCAATTTAACCGGGCTTGGATTTGGGCCTTAGAAAATTTATCTAAAGTTCGATACACAGGCCCAAGTAAGCCCAAGCAGAAATAAGTTCCATCAAAGAAATATGGGCCTAGGCCCGGGTTCAAATGCTGCAAATAAAATTAAAACAAAGCAGATATGCACTCCCTACAGACTATGGGTTAAAGCACACAATAAAAATATCCCAATAAAATAAAATAAAAAGGAAAAGAAACCACCATGGGTTGCCTCCCATGAAGCGCCGAGTTTAGGTCTTTAGCTTAACCGTCCCCTCTGTCAAGTTGTGCTCGGAGTGAAATGATCAACCTCTTTAACATGGTCCTGAATGTAGTAAGGCTTCACACGCTGACCATTTAGTTTGAATATTTGCCCGAGAGGTTGATTGGAGTTCAACACTGCCATATGGGAAAACCTTTGTAACGGTGAAAGGCCCCATCCACTTAGATTGCAGCCTTCCCAGGGAAGAGTTTAATTCTGGAATTAAAGAGAAGCACCTTCTTCCCTGGTTCAACAGTAGAGGGGCTGATCTTCTTATCATGTCTAAGCTTAGACCTCTCCTTGTACAGCTTAGCACTCTCATAGGCATTAAAGCGAAATTCCTCCAACTCATTTAGTTGGTGCAATCGTAGTTCAGCAGCAACATTGGGATCCATGTTTAGCTTTTTAACTGCCCAAAATGCCTTGTGTTCCAATTCAACAGGCAAATGGCAGGCCTTTCCATACAGTAGACGATAAGGAGACATTCCAATGGGCGTTTTAAATGCCATGCGGTAAGCCCACAACGCCTCATCGAGTTTTAGACACCAATCTTTTCGGTTGCCTCCCACTGTCTTCTCCAAAATTTGCTTGATCTCATGGTTTGAGACTTCAGCTTGGCCGTTTGCCTGTGGATGATAGGCTAAAGTACGCCTATGTTGAACTCCATATTTGTTTGAGAGCTTTTCAAAAAGCTTATTGCAGAAGTGACTCCCTTCATCATCGATAATTGCTCTAGGTGTTCCAAACCTCGTCGAATATGTTGCGGCGAAGGAACTTGGTAACCACTTGAGCATCATTCTTCCTAGTGGGTATAGCTTCAACCCACTTTGAGAGGTAATCAACAGACTAGAAGGATGTAGGAAAACCCATCTGATGGTGGGAAAGGTCCCATGAAATCGATTCCCCATATATTAAAAGTTCTACTGGCATAATGCCAGTTTGGGGCATCTCTTGCTTCTTTGCAATTCCTCCTGTTCTTTGACACTGATCACATGACTTAACAAATGTGTATGTGTCCTTGAACATGGTTGGCCAGTAAAACGCACTTTGTAGGATCTTCGCCACCGTTCTTTGCACTCCTAAATGACCAGCATAGTCGGATGAATGACAATGCCTCAATATGCTGTCCACTTCTTCTCTGGCACGCATTTTCTAATGATCCGATCAACACATTGCCTTGTAGAGGACAGGCTCATCCCAAATGTATCTTCTTGCATTAAAGAGGAACCTCTTCTTTTCCCTGATAAGTGAACTCGGTAGGTACATAGTCGCATGCATGGTAATTTACTATATCAGCAAACCATGGCATCTTTGCTTTAGCTACAAAGAGCTACTCATCAGGGAAGGTGTCAGAAATAGTAAGACCTTTAGTGCTACCTTCCCCTAGCTCCAGCCTTGATAAATGGTCTACCACAGTGTTGGAAGTCCCCTTCAAGTCTTTAATCTCCATATCAAACTCTTGGAGTAACAAAACCCATTTGATCAACCTGGGTTTAGCATCCTTCTTGCTGAACAAGTATCTCAAGGCAGCATGGTCGGTGTAAACAATTACCTTAGTTCCCAATAGATACGACCAAAACTTATCACAATCAAACACCACAACGAGTAACTCCTTCTCGTAGTAGTGTAATTGAGCTGGGCCTCATTGAGTGTGCAACCGGCATAATATATTGCCCCGACAACCTTATCCTGCTTCGTCCGAGAACCGCTCCAATCGCATAGTCGCTGGCGTCACACATTAGCTCAAAGGGTTGCGACCGGTCCTGGAGCTACTATCACAAGTCTTGAACCGAGCTTCTCTTTCAAAGACTCGTAAATGCTCGAAGATAGTCTTCGGAAAGCACGAAAGGAACATCCTTCTCTAAAAGCATGCTTAGGGGCTTGGCAATTTTGGAGAAATCTTTAATGAACCACCGATAAAACCCCGCATGTCCCGGAAAGCTCCGGATGCCCTTCACATTGGTGGGAGGAGGTAGACTCTCAATGGTGGAGATCTTCGCTCTGTCTACTTCCAGCCCAGCTACGGACACTCTATGCCCAAAGATGACTCCTTCCTTGACCATGAAGTGACACTTTTCCTAGTTCAAGACCAGGTCCTTTTCCTTGCATCGGATCAACACGGTTTCCAGTTTCGAGGCAGATGGAGAAAGATGAACCAAATACCGAGAAGTCATACATAAAGACTTCCATAATGTCCTCCACCAACCCTTGAAATATTGCCATCATGCACCTCTGGAAAAGCGGGTGCATTGCAGAGACCAAATGGCATACGCTCGAAAGCATACGTGCCAAAAGGGCACGTGAATGTAGTCTTCTCTTGATCCTCCGGGCAACCGCTATCTGGTTGTATCTGGAATAACCGTCCGGAAAACAATAATACGGGTAGCCGACTAACCGATCTAGCATTTGATCAATGAAAGGTAACGAAAAGTGGTCCATACGAGTGGCTTTGTTCAGCTTGCGGTAGTTGATGCACACGTGGCACCCGGTCATCGTGCGGGATAGAATGAGCTCGTTCTTCTCATTGTGTATCATCGTCATGCCGCCCTTCTTGGGAACCACTTGTACTGGACTAACCCAGGAGCTATCTAAAATGGCATATATGATGCCGGCTTTCCTCCACTTCAGAATCTCCTTGCCAACGACTTCCTTCATTGCAGGATTGAGCTGCGTTGGTGCTCTACAAGTAGGAGTATAAGACTACTCCATCGATATCTTGTGCATGCGGACCGCTGGACTTATACCTTTTATATCATCCAAGAGACCACCCCAGGGCCTGCTTATGCTCCTTAAGACTTCTAGTAGCTGACTGGTTTCTTCTACTGTTAAGGATGCCTACTATCACAGGGTAATGCCCCTGTGTATCCAAAAACTCGTACCTCGGATGTTCCGGGGAGTTGCTTCGAACTGGCAAGGGTTCCGTGATTGATGAGGATTCGGTTGAGGAAGGTCGCTGCTCGCTTGGTCTTCCAAGACTTTGTAAGTCTCTTCCGGTTCCGCCCAAGCAAAATCCACCGTTGCAATTCGTGATCCAAGCTTTCGGTGATCAAGCTCTCTTCGAAGTAGCTATCTACGAATTCAGCAATCTGATCAATCCAATAGCAGCTGGAATGATCATTCGCCTTGCGCATTGAACGCTCCATGTTGAACACCACTGCGTCTTCATCCACACGCAGTGTCAACTCCCCTGAGTTTACATCAATCAAGGCCCTTCCGGTACTCAGGAATGGCCTTCCAAGAATCAGTTGGACTCCTTTATCTTCCTCCATTTCCAATACAACAAAGTCCACTGGGAAGATAAAGCGATCCACCTTGATTAAAATGTCTTCAATGATGCCCACCGGCTTCCCTATCGAGCGATCAGCAAATTGTAAAGATATAGAAGTGGGCTGTATTCCAGTAAAGCCCAGTCGCCGATAGATGGACATTGGCATCAGATTGATACTCGCCCCTAAATCACATAGGGCTTACTCAAGTCGTGAGGTGCCAATGGTGCAGGTTAGAATGAAACTACCCGGATCTTTAAGCTTGGGTGGTAGCTTGTGCTGCACCACTGCACTGATATCATTTGTGAGAGCCACTATTTCACAGTCAATGTAGCTTCTCCTCTTGGACAGCAGATCCTTTAAAAATTTGACGTAGCTAGGCATCTGTTCCAAGGCTTCTATGAATGGGATGTTCACCTCCAAGCTTCTTGAATACGTCTTAAAATTTCCGGAACCGAGCATCTAACTTCTTTTTCCTCGACCTTTGAGGATACGGCATAGGAGGTTTATACGAACGGGAGCGCTAGCTTCAGTCGATCGGTTGTCGGTTGACTACTTCCAGCCTTTTCCTTCTGGTCCTTATGCTGCTCAGCACCTCCTTCTTTAGCTTCCTCCTGGGCGTGCTGTTCCGACTCCTCCTTGTTTGGCTCAATTGCCTTCTCTCCAGCGGGTAGTTGTTTCCTACTTCTAAGCATTATAGCTTTGCATTGCTCCCTTGGCTTGACCTTCGTATTCCTGGGAAAAGTATTTGATGAAGATGGCCTAACCGCATTTACTAGCGGCCAATCTGTCGCTCTATATTCTTCATAAGCAACTCCACGATCCTGGACGAAGTGGTAAGGGACTCAATCCTCGTCTCCCCCTTACTCATTTCGTCGGTTGCTTGCTTAGCAAATTCATAAAAAGAAGTTTCGCATCTCCTCATCCTTTGCCTTCTCTTTGTCTTCCTCCTTCGTTGAGGCATCTTCTGGAACCCAGGTGGAAGTTGTGGTCGAGAATGTTCTCCATACTGTGCTACTCCAGTAGCAGGGACCTTATTCTGCCTTTGCCATAAGTAAGGTTGTTGTTGAAATTGTTGAGGTCCTCCCAGATTTTGGAAGTTGTTGGGCTGGGGAGGATTCTGGTACTGATTTGGACTCTGAAATTGTCTTTGGAATCCTCCACCTCAATTCCCAACATATTGGGCTTGTTCGTATAGCTGGGCTGCAGTAGTATCTTCAGTAATTGCCTTGGGTTGCTCAGCTCTGCCCTCCATGCGAACAGCCATCACTGACATTTGCTCTGTCAGCAGCTCCATCTTCCATGTCAACTCATCGAACTGAGTTGAATTTGATGAGTTTAATACCGCAGCCACCGGCTCAGCTCTAGGACACCTGTCATTGGACCATTGGCAGTTGGATAATGCCATTCGCTCTATAAGCTCCACTGCTGCAGAAGGCTCCATCATCATGAATGCGCCTCTAGCGGATGCATCTATCATGCTCCTTGTATTTGCGTGCAGACCTGCATAAAAAGATTCTACTTGTAACCATTCTGGCCTGCCATGATTAGGACACCTCCTAACCAAGTCTTTGAATCGCTCCCAGGCCTCGTACAGTGACTCATCACCATGCTAGGTGAATTGATTTATTTGGCTCCTTAAATGAATAACTCTTGTTGGTGGAAAGTACTTGGAGAGAAACTTCTCCACCATTTGGTCCCATGTGTGTATGCTGCCAGCAGGTAGGGACTGGAACCAACCAAGAGCTCGGTCCTTCAGTGAAAACGGGAAGAGTCGCAACTTAATGGCGTCATCCGAGACTCCATTGATTTTGATGGTGTCGCAAATTTGCAAGAATCGTGCTAGATGGTTGTGTGGATCATCTAGTGCCGAGCCTCGAAATGCACCTTGCCCAACCATCTGCAGTAGCGCAAGCTTCAGCTCAAAGTTATTTGCTTGGACTGGCACCCTTCTAATGCCTGAGTACTCATCCGACAGTACAGGTCTAGCATAATCCATGAAGGTCCTTGGCCGTTGTGTCCCTGATCTTCTCTTGCTCTATTTTTAGCCATGATTTCTTTACACAAGGTATTTAAGCCTTCCAACTGCTGTTCAGCTGCAGCTAATACCCTCTGAGCCCTTCGCTGCTCTCGCAATGTCCGTTCGATTTCGGGATCGTATGGCAATAACTCACCCCTGGTGTGACGCATACACAGAGGAATTTTCTCAAACACTTATGGTGCACCCCTGAAAAATGGCAAAATAAAGAAATACCAGGTAACACAATACTAGAAAATTAAAAGAAAGTAAAAATCCAGATCACAAATAAACTTAAGCACCTAATGTCACTTAATCCTAACAACATTTGGCTTGCCTCCCCGGCAACGGCGCCAAAAACTTGACCCGTATAAAATGTGTCTATAGGTTTTGCAGCAAGTGCACCGGTCAAGTAATAAAATGAAGTATTAAGACTCCGGTTGTCGAACCCACAGGGGAGGTGGCTAATGCTGTTAAGCAGCGAGCACTAAGCTAACAAGTTGATTTTATGTCTAGACAATTGATTTTTGTTGTGCAAATAGTTTGAACGACAAGTGATTAAATCAGAATGTTGGCAAGCTGTTGCTATAGAAATTTTAGTGATAAAGGATTTAGGGTCACAATGTTTACCACCCAATCGATTATAATAGTCTAGTTATGGCTCTTGTTCTTGATTTATGTTCTAGTTCATGTTCATGTTGATTATCTCCTACCTACCTTACATTTGGTCCATGCTAAGATAGATTTAAGGCTTTTATCCCATTTGGTCCATGTGAATAAAAGTGATCAAGGTAGATAAACAATCTAATAGTTGCAGACTTGGTCCATCACACAATATTAAATCTAATTCACTAGTGTTCTACCCTAGACAAGGGCTAAGATTACCTAATTATGCATAAACTAGGCATTTCCATTCAAGCAAGTGAATTAAACAAGAACTGAATTTTATTGAACAACCATAACCAAACTGAATACAATTTATTGGGGGCTACATTGCTCCCCTAGACTAACAAAACTACTCCATAATCATGACAAAAGCAATAACAATTACAAGAAAGAACATGATTATAGTACCAGGACAATAAAGGAAGACCCCAAGATGAACCAGGACTCCGACCTCCAAAGACTCCGGTCTCTGTCGCCCAAAATCACTCCTTGCCAAGGACAATCCGATCTTTTAGCAATGGCTATCGCTCTTTTTCGAACTCAGATCGGATTCTCTCCTTCAAGATGCTTTACAATGCCTCCAAAGACCCCTATTTATAGGATT
The DNA here is from genome assembly GCA_023512835.1 of Taxillus chinensis. NCBI lineage: Eukaryota > Viridiplantae > Streptophyta > Magnoliopsida > Santalales > Loranthaceae > Taxillus > Taxillus chinensis. Next base: position 43,378,446 of record CM042092.1, on the reverse strand, counting down.
TGGTGGGCCAAATTAGGGTTACAAAAGGTGTGCCCTAATTATAAATGTGGTCGCAGGCAAAACAACGTCGTTTTGGTTAATGACACTATTCAACGTTCTAGGCTCAATAACACTCAAACTACACCAAATTTGACCCTAGTTCTTTAGAAGAAAATGAGTAAAACAACAAAACACATCATTTGGAGCTCCAAAATGCCTGCACGCGAGAATGCACGTGAGAAGAGCCTTTTCACGTGCGGCTCCAAATCATCCCAAATTTGCTCCAAAGCTTCCTTTTGAGTTGTAGAAGGCATCTAAGCAATAAAATCCTTGCACGTGAGAAAGCCTTTTCACGTGCACCTTGATTTTGCCTTCATTTTGTTTCCATCTTCTTCATATAGCTTCCTCTTGAGTGTATGGAGTGATCTAGCCAAGGTGTGTGGGAAAAGGTTGCTCCAAAACCTGCCAAAAACACTCAAAAAGTACCACTATACACCAAACAGGGTCTTCCTAGTGATTAGAGTAAATATGTGTAAAATGTCATGCAAATAGGTACAAAACATACTATAAAACACCCTAAATAAAGCCTAGGATAACGGCATAAATGCACGTTATCATTGGCACACCGCTGGCACTTTCATCATTAGTGAGTTCGGCATCGGTCTTTGGTCTTCGACTCCATGTTCTCCGATAGTCATCGGAGTGGGTATCTCCTAATGAAGACATGGCCACATGAGATGATCATGGCAGACCATGAACATTCCCATACGAGCTTTCTACAGGGAGAAAAGCTCTGGTGTGAATTTGGGTGGCTTCATCAAAGTGAATCCAGAACTCCGTGGTTGTGGAGCAGCGGCAACAACGACAGGTTGAGGTGGATCAACATTTTCACCGCTGCTTCGATTTGGAAGGGGCTCTTGTGCTCCTCCGGAGTTAATGCGAGTGTTGAATAGCATCTTCGCTTTCTTCGGCCATTGGTAAGAGTGAAAGAGTGGGATATCTACTTAGAACAAATAGAACTTGCTCTGATACCACTTGTTGGTCCCTAGTAGCCTAGAGGGGGGTGAATAGGCTAAAATCAAAAACTCTTTCCTCTAGCAGGTACAACACAATCTGGTTAAAAGATATAGAATCAGTGCAGAAGATAACCAGATAGTGGAAGTATTTTGCTTTATTATCTGATGATAATTACAACAAAATAAGCAGCAATTAGAGCTAATTACAATAGCACTCAGTTTTATAGTTACACACAAGCGTTTATAATCTCTTTGAGCTCTTGAATATCACAACCTCTCTAGCTCACGCACCCTTTATAAATATACACAGTTTTGTATTTATAGACATTCCTATGAATCTATCTTGGAACTATATATCCCGAGCACTGTGTAACATTAAGTTCTTCTCGGAAAATACTTCTGCTTTAACTGCTACGGACGTGGAGTTTGAAATATTGGAAGCATAAGTGTAATGAATTACTTTGCTTGATTCTAATTGCATTTGAGACTGCGTCCACATCTCTGGGTGTTCCACGTGTAAGACAGTTTAGAACTTCAATGAGTTTGTCTTTCATCGGGACACAGCGAGCTGACCATTAAATGCGGCTTGGAAAAGGTGAACCAGCGTCTTCTTAGTCAGTAGTAAGGTTCCTTACTCCATATCAACGAAGTTCGGATCCTTACTCCGTGTCAGTAGTTGCTTACTCCGTATCAGTACAGTCCTGGAATCCTTGTTCCGGGTAAGCACTTTCTTACTCTGCATAGAGTAGGTACGGAATGCTTACTCCATATTAGCGATTGGTTCGGATTCCTTACTCCGCGTTAGCTTCCCTTACTCCGCAACGGTTGTCCTTACTCCGCATCAATGACAGACTCGGATTTCATAGTCCGTGTCTTTATTTCCTTGGTTCAGTGGAGTGACAACTTCGATTCGTTCTCCCCAACAAGTCTCTCTTACTCCGTGCGAGTTGTAGACTCAGAATCTTACTCCGTATCACTTGACATGGTCTAGTTGAAAGTTAGACGCGGGTTCCTTGGTTGTTTTATCAAGTGATTACTCTTCATGAAGGATCCTTACTCCGGATGATACCTTGGTTATGTACCAAGTGAATGACGATACTCACGATGATTCGGATTAGGATTATGTATCCTGTCTTTAGCTTTTGTCCTTACGAGAGTAGGTCCAGATTAAAGTTTTATCTTCTGCACAGACTAAGAATAAACATGGAATATCTCAAATCAAATTACATAGGGTTTGATCCGCATCATCCAAATTCTGGGTTTGATCCAACAGAACTCTAGTCTCGAAGACTCGAAGATATGAGTCGTAGACGCGCAGAAACACTGTAAAGCCTGAAGCAAACTTTCGCAACTTCCAACAGGTTCTAATTGAAATCTTCGAGCCACCAAACCTACGAGGCATCTACCTTCGAGGCAAACTTACAACCTTAATTAATGACACATTAATTACTGCCAACTACCCTCCACGGATGAATAGCCAAGATCGACTGCATGCCAAATACGAAGTATGGGCATCTAATCTGTAAATCGGAAGCAGATCAACTCATCCCCTAAAATTCCGCATTTTCAGTGGCAGGAAGTCAGTCTGTCGGGATGGACAACACGGCGCACGAGTACTTTAACCTTAAAAATATATCTCTCACACCCTTAACAACAAAATCAAGAGTTTAACCTCTCTCTCAAAAGAAGGAAACACATAGAACACAATATAATGGTTCTGACATACTTTAAAGAAATAATCTTTTGCAGAACCAACGCAAGAGTTCTAACACAAGAGAGAGAGACTCTGAGAGAGAAAGAGAGGGAACAAACTTGGAAGTGTTATGCGCTGCGTTGGACTAAGATCAAGATCAAAACTTTCGATCTAATATACTTTCTTGTGTATCCAAGATCCAGCACGATCATCGAGTCTCTTCTCCGTGTTGTTTCCCACAATCAAAACTGTCTTCGAGCATTCCTATCTTATCTGAGATCTGTTCAACAAAGAACATTTACTCCAATCTCAGATTTTTCTGATAGTAATTATGTCTCACATCACTCACATTACTACTGTCATCACCGGTTTTCGTCCGAGCCACAACCGAATGATGAAATATACAGAGTCGCCACCAACTGTTTTTGGGGTACAGTTGGATACCCTCTACCTTGAGTGGTTTAAATGTGGTCTACGTTACCAGATGTGGGTGCAGGAGTTGGTTACGTGTAGGGAAGGTTTTAGCACCCCTACAACGCCCTTTCGGTACCTATCTTAGGAAGAGGAGGTTTCTATTTGTTTTATTTAAAAAAGTCACATGTGAATCTAAGTACTAATTACATATTAATTATCTAATTATCAAAATGTTATTTTAATTTGTTACCTGCTAATCAATTAATTAACAGGTTTAATTACTACTCACACGCTAATTATTAAATTAAAAGTTAAAAATTAAATTTAATTATCATAATCTAATTACTAATTATTTAAATTAGTCTAATTATTTATTAAATTGTAAATATGGAAATTAATTATAAAAGTTAATTACTAATTTATCTAAGTAGTAATGTTATTTAATTCATTACGCACTAATTAATTAATTACCGGGCTTAATTACTATTTACATGTCGAAATTTAAAAAGTTTAATTACAAACTTATTATTAAAAATTAACTAACTAATTATGCTAATTTAATTATACTAATTATGCTAAATTTAAAAAACTAATTAACTAAATATGCTAAATTTAACTAATTAAAATTATACTAATTATGCTAAATTTAATTACAAACTAACTACTAATTTACTAAACAAAATAATAATTAAAACTAAAGAAGGAAAGAAATAAAAACCTGGAATATCGTGGACCAAAGGCGTCCTTCTCCCGAATGCCTCCTTTTTCGCAAAAGAAAGAAAAAGATTAATTTGGCTATAACCTGGCAGTTCTTTTTAGAAGCTCAGTTAATTTTACACTCTACTCTCTTTTTTTAGAGTTGTGTGTATTTGATGGTATTGGTGTGTTTGTAGAAGGGGGAGAGGACCCCTTTATATAGGAGTCATGGAAGAGAAAATTTTGTAAAACCTCCTATGTGGGACTTCAATTTTTTTTCTTTTTTATGATTATTATTATTAAGAAGTCAAATAAGGAGTGCGGGAGTCTTGTTCATGAAACAAGTAACCTCGGGTACTATTCACGAACATTGACATGAACAAGACCCTAAGTACTATTCACGAACGAAACATGAACGAGTGCCTTGAGTACTATTCACGATTTTTTTTGGAATCTTATGTCGGCCACGATCGATCGTTGGGACGGTTTTATATATTTATTTAATATATATATATATATATACATACGTATAACATAAACATGCAAACCGTAATTTATTTATTTATATATTTATTTAACATATATATATATATATATACACACACACACGTATAACATAAACATGCAACCGCAATTTATTTAGGACTCGTGGTGGAGATATTACATGATTCGAGCTAAAATATATTCTGTGGCCATTGCCATTATATACAAGAGGATGATGAAAGCAAGGAGGGGTATGAAAGCGCCGCCTAGCATAGGATACACAATAGTACACGCCAACACTAGCACCGTTAGCACGCACTTCGCCTAATCAGCCATTTTCGCAGAAGAGGAGGCAAAAAACGTGGAGAATTGAAGTAGAAGAGAGTTTGAAGAGTGGTAGAGTGGAAGTTGTGTGAGTGAAGAAGAGGAATAAGGGTGTATTTATAGGGTGGAGAAGTGGTCGTTGGTGGATAATATAGCGGTTGGAAATAGTGCCGTGACTGTTGGAACAGTGCCATGACCGTTGGAATAGTGCCGTGACCGTTGGTTTTGTTTTATTTTGGTGCAGAAAATGCTATTTGAAAAATAAAAAAAGTAGATGCACATTCGGTCCTAAAAAATAATTTTTTAATTTTCTTTTTTGTTTTTGTTTTTGTTTTGTTTTGTTTTTTTTTTCTTGTTATTTTTTGTTTTTGTTGTGAATAATTAACGTCACACCCTTTAAATTAATGATCATGCCTCTTTATTTATCTATACAAAGTGAATGACAGATATGGAATAATATAAAGTTGAAAATGAATATGTATGTCCAATCCGAAGAAAATGAGGTCCAACAACTCTTGTCATCTTCTCCATCAATACTTCCACGTAGTCATCCATAGACAAATCCAAAACCAGCCAACAGTCTAGCTTCCGCAGTGAAGAAAGTCTATTCACCCCCCCCCCCCCCTCTAGACTCACTTTGGGACCTACAGAGCCAAAGGTGGTGGATGAAGCCCTTCAGGATTCAAACTGGATAGACGCTATGCAAGAAGAGCTTAATCAGTTCAAGAGGAATGAAGTGTGGACTTTAGTACCAAGGCTGAGGTCACAACAAGTCATTGGAGTTAAATGGGTGTTCCGGAACAAATTAGATACTAATGAAATAGTAACGGAACAAAGCACGACTGGTAGCCAAAGGATATCGTCAAGAAGAAGGCATTGATTATGACGAAACCTTTGCTCCAGTAGATAGACTTGAGGCAATCCGAATGTTACTGGCGTATGCTTCATATGAAAACTTCACAGTTTATCAAATGGACGTCAAAAGCGCTTTTCTTAATGGCGATCTTTAAGAGGAGGTTTATGTTGAACAACCTCCAGGCTTCGTTGAACACAAGGCTGAACATATGGTATATAAACTGCGGAAAGCTTTGTACAGATTGAAGCAAGCTCTAAGATCCTGGTATGACACTCTGTTAGAATTCTTGCTCGAACATAATTTCAGAAAAGGGAAGATAGACACCACACTATTTCTACGAAAAGAGAAATATCATTCTCTGATCGTACAAATCTACGTGGATGACATCATTTTCGGATCATCAAATCCGAAGCTTTGTGAAGAGTTTGCGAAGTTGATGACTGACAAATTTAAAATGAGCATGATGGGAGAATTAACGTATTTCCTTGGAATAGTGGTTAAACAAATGAAAGATGGAATCTTCATCAACCAAGCAAAGTACACACGGGACTTAATCAAGAAGTTCGGAATGCAAAACTCAACTCCGGTGAAGACTCCCATGCCGGTCGATTGCCAAGTTAGATCCTGATATGAATGGAGAATCAGTAAATGTGACTGAATACAGAGGGATAATTGGATCATTGTTGTACCTTATAACAAGTCACCTGGACATAATGTTTGCAACATGCATTTGTGCAAGATATCAGGTGAATCCCAAAGAGTCACATATGCTTCATGTGAAACGGATATTGCGGTATCTAAAAGGGACAGTGAATTTGGGACTCTGGTATCCAAAAGAGTCCAACTTCTCTTTATTTGGGTATTCAGATGCTGATTTTGCCGGGTGTCGCATTGACAGAAAGAGCACTAGTGGTACATGTCAGTTCCTTGGAACCAGACTTATATCATGGTTCAGTAAGAAGTAGAATTCCATATCAACCTCCCTACTGCTGAGGCGGAATATATAACTTCTCTGGGAGTTCGTTGACACAGCTTCTCTAGATACAAAGTCAACTTACTTGAATACGGTTTCAATATGACATCCGTTCTATTATCTTTGCGACAACACTAGTGCGATTGCTATCAACAACAACCCTGTCATGCACCCAAAAACAAAGCACATTGAAGTCAGGTATCACTTCATCTAAGATCATGTTCTCAAGAAGCACATATCACTTAAATATGTTTCTACGGATGATCAACTCGTAGACATACTCACCAAGCCCCTACCTGATGCACGATTCTCTGAACTTCTCTTAAAATTAGGTATGCTTGACCTTACTGCATAGTTTCTTATTTATTTATCCAATAGTATTTCTCTCAGAACATGCATCATGGTTCATGATGAGCGTTAGACACTTACTATACTTCATGCTGATTGTCATCACCTGGTTTTCGTCCGGGCCCGTTTGGGGTGAGCTCAAACTAAACCAATGGTGAGAAAATTTAGAGTCGCCACCAACGGTTTTGGGTAACAGTTGGATACCCTCTACCTTGAGTAGTAAAATGTGGTCTGTGTCATTAGAGGAGGGTTCGGGAGTTGGTTACGTGTAAAGAAGGATTAGCACCCCCTACATCGCCCTTTCGGTATCTATGTTCGGAGGAGGAGGTTTTCTATTTGTTTCTACTGTTGTGATTGGGTTGGATTTCCTAGAAAGTCTATGTTGTTTATTTGGCTAAATTATTTGTTAAAGTTATGGTTAAATTGATTTACCCTAAATTTCTTAAGGGAATCCTAAAAGTTTTGGTTTTCTGTTGGAAGTGAAAATGAAATCCTAAATTTTTTTTATTATTTTTTGTTTTTTTTTGTTTTTTTGTTTTTTTTTGTTTTTAAAAATGATTTGTTTTGTTTTGTTTTGTTTTTGGAAAACATGTTGTTTTTTTTGTTTTGCTTCGTTTCTGTTTTTTGTTTTGTGTGTGTTTTTTTTGTTAAAAAAAATGTTTTATTTTGTTTTTTTTTTGAAATTTTTTCCTTTTTTTGTTTTGTTTTGAAAACCCAAAGTCATAAATGCGTATCAAAGTAATAAACACATACATTAAAGTAAATAAACATGGAGTGTGTAATTATGGCATCTATAAATAAATAAAAATAAAAGCACTCTTTTTTTTCTTCTTTTTTTTTCTTCATCTTCTCTTTTTTTTTATGCCTCTCCTTGCGCTCTTTGTTTTTTTTGTTTTCACTATGTTTTACATATTACAATGTACAACATGCAAAGAAACAAAATACAACAAAAAATACTAAAAATTACATCAAGTATAGAAAAATGGAAACCAGAAAAATACTAAAAGTACATCAAATATAAATACAAATAAGCTAAAAAAATAGAGTAGCAAATGTAAATTACACCGACTTTGGCTTGAATGAGGCTTTAACACAGGACGTCCGTCTGAAATATTCTGTTTAAACTTTCTTGTCCGCGTCGATAATCGCTACTCGATGATAGAACCAACAAATGGGCAGTGAGATTTGTAAAAAAGATTTCCTGGTATTTGGAGATTGGAGTGATGTATTTTTTTGGGTTTAAGATTTTTTGGTGGCTGGGAATAAGGAGAGTGGGTGTAAGAAATAGGGAAATGAAAAAGGATCGTTTTTTTTTTTGTTTTTTGTGATGGAAACGTAAGGAAAAAAAGGGGCAGACTGGAGTTGTTTTTTTGTGTTTTTCTTTTGCTGGGAAAAAGAGAGCTGAAACGAAATAATAGGGAAAAAGGAGTTGGAAAGGATGGGCGATTTTGATTTTTAGAATGGCAGAAAGCTATCCTGGGCGTTCTCTTTTTTGGGATTAGGGAGATGGGTGTGAAGATGACGAAGAGCTTTTTTTTTTTTTTTTTTTTTTTTTTGCAGAATGTCCTCTCTCTCTGGGTGTAATATGGGCATTCTCTTTTTTCTCTTTTTTTTGGGCGTAATCTCTGTGCTCTCCTTTAATTGCGTGGACAGAAGGCTGGATTTAAAGGGGTAGGCTGCATCTCATTAATTGCTGCATTTAATGCTTTGTCGAGTGTATTATTAATCCCAGTATTATTAATTTCCAGATTCTATGCTTTGTCTCGTGGTTGGATGACCTGTGCGTAAAATGGGGCAACTTGTGATTGCTTTTTCATTCTTTTGTGAGCATATGCATCTGACAGGCGTTGAAAAGCATCTCTGACAATTGCCAGCAAATAAAAACGCATCCCATAGCGAGAGAACCAACGAAAGAGGCCAAAATAGCGAAGGCCAGAGGTCAAAGGGTCAGAGGCCAAAGGGTTGGAGGGTCGGCAGGTCAGAGTGTCAGCAGGGTCGAAGGTTGGTGGGTCGTAGCTCAACGGTCAACGGGTCATAGGCCAATCTTCGAAGGTCAAGGGTCGAAAGGTCACTCCTCGAAGATCAAAGGGGCAAAGGGTCGGCGGTCCACAGGTCGAAGTGTTGACAAGTCGGAGTGTCGGCAGGGTCGAAGGGTCACTCCTCGAAGACCCGAAGGCTTACTGTGTCAAAGGCTTACAGGCTTCGTGGAATGACCCATGTGTAAGAAGTTAACCACAAACACCTTGGATGTTGGTGCACAAGTTTGAGGTAAGAGATGAGCCCAAGAGGGGACTTTTGGGAGGTGCATGTGACAATTGATAACATACATTTATGCCCTAGGAAGATGCTATGCATATATATGCGGTTTAAGTTTGTTTTGGCAGATTTTGGAGCTCACTTTTAGTATAGTAGATGGCCTCAAACAATTGGCGTGCAAGAACAAAAGTTGCTTAGAATGAGGTCCTCTATCTACCACAGAAATTTCAGAGCATTTGGAGCTGCACGTGAATTCACCCATTTCACGTGCAAGCATATTTTTGCTTCTCAGACCTCTACAAGATGCAAGGAGGCTTGGGGTGAAGTTTGAGTGCATTTGGAGCCGCACACCAATTGGGGAATTGGCGTTCAAATTGGCGTGCGGCATGTTTTTGAATGGTTACCTTGGTTTTGTCATTCTAATCATCTTTTCCCAAACGACCATGTTGGAATTGTGAATATTTTGGTATGTATGGATGTGGGAAGGTCATAGCTTGTTCCATCAAAACTACGTCGTTTTGATGTTGGGGTTCACTTAATCAAAACTATGTCGTTTTGATATTGTGTTGTCTATATAAGGAGGAGAAGCCCCTCTGTTTTAGGTTTAGGGTTTGTTGCTCCACCACCGTCGGGAGAGAGAGAGAGAGGGAAGGAGAGGGAAGGAGAGCTCCCGGTTGCTTGTCGGGCGTCTTGTGTGGGTGGTCGGTGTCTCGTGGGCGGACAGCGTTCGGCGTGGGAATAGAATATTGTTGTGTTGTTGCGTTTTACTTGAGGTAGGGGTTCTGTTCTTCCTAAATCCTCCTCTGTTCTAGGGTTCTAGGGTAGATTATGGATTATATCCGTTTATATATATATATATATATATATATATGTAATCCATATAGGTGTGATCTCCTATATGGATGTTGGCCTTCAATGGCATTTTGGTGTGATTCTCGTTGTTGCATGCTATATATTCGATGAAATGCCTGTGTGAATATAGCTGTGTGTATATGCCTATTACATGTTTGGTAATATGCCTGTGTGGCTGGACTTGTGATTTGGTGTATGTATGCATGCTGGGTGTTTGTTTTATTGCCTAAATGGCTGGGTTTGTGCACTTGTGAACGGGTGCACACCAAGTGTTTGGTTTTATGCTTAAGTGACCGTAGTGTGTGTTGTGTGCATGAATGTGGTATCTGGCCTGAAGAGGCAGTTAAACCAGTGGCCTGAAGAGGCGGTTAAACTACTTTGCCTGAGAGGTGGTTAAATCAGTGGCCTGAAAAGGCAGTTAAATTACTTGCTTGAGATGTGGTTTGTTAGCCAGTGTGGCTGGGGCTGGGGTTACGCCCGCTTGTGTGGAATGTTTTATTTTCTTTTTCCTAATACTGCCACGTCACTACACCTGTGCACATGCATGTAGCCGCTAGGAGCATGGGAAGGGTTGGGGAGACTTGATCCCTACTGAGCTGTGGTTGCTCACCCCTCCTACTGTGTTTGCTTGTTTTCCAGGGATTTACAGGCGTTAGGTGGATACACCAAGGTGGAAGACCATCTTTATTTTATTGTTCAGTTCAGTAATGTAATTTTATAATTTATGTAACCCCAAGGGGGGGAAATGTAATAAGGGATTGAACTATAGTATGGAACATGGTTGGTTTGTAACCCCTTTGATGTTTGAAATTAAATAAAGATATGGCTTGTTTGTTTATTGTAATTGTTAGTTTTGCTCGTGTGGCATCCAGTAATCCAACCCCTTTACCCTCCGTGTGGGTGAACGGGGAGTCACGTACCGGTTTCCCCGGGTCGGAAATCCGGGCGTGACACTTCGAGGCTTCGAGGCTTCTAGTCTTCGAGGCTTCGAGTCTTCGAGCCTTCAAGCTTCGAGGCAACGAGTCAAGTTTTTTTTTTACTTTTAATTACTTTTTACCCCCACCCAAAATGCAAAAATGGACGACCTTTCGGGGATTATTTAGGAGGACCTGTATTTGTCTAAATAGATGTTTTGGAGAATTTCGCATAGTCTCTTTTCCAGGCGGTTTGATCAGGGCATTGACCGTCTTTTGGCAAGTTTGACTTTTCCAACAAAAGTTGTTTTGGCCATAACTTCTTCGTTTTCCATCGGAATTGAGCTCATCAAGTGCGTTATTTTCCAAATTTCCTCCTCTATCCCCTGGTATTGGTCTTGGATTACTTTCGGGGCATGCAATAGATGTTATCAATTTCAATCTTCCTTGTTCATGTCAATGTATCCATCTTGTGCAAATTGGGGCTAACATTAATGCCAAACCATTCCTTGGTAGTGGGGAATCCTTGAGGACCTATTCCACAAGGTATATGCATTGGTAGATAACTATATACAAATGGGGTTAGTATGTCCAACCCGGACAAAATGGGGTCTAATAGCTACCCCTCATTGTGCACTGTTTGTATACAAACAATGGACAAAGATAAAAGGGAGTCATTTTGGATAGGTTGGAGCACCTACCTGACTTACCTTGCTCGGAGAGTGAAAAGGGGCTTCTCAGGAGAGTAGAATGCAATGGTTGGGTCTGTCCTCGAGAGTGAAAAGGGGCTTCTCAGGCTGGTGGACTTGGATATAATTTTGATGAGGCATCTAAGGCCTAACGGAAATAGAAAAAGGCAAGGAAAGCCAATAGAAATGGAAAAGGCAAACTAAACCTAACAGAAATGAAAAAAAACAAGCGAGGCCTAGCAAAAATGGGAAAGGCAAGTGAGGCCAAACAGGATTTGAAGAGGTTTGCAGAGGCAAGAAGATTACCGCCTACGATGTAAAGATACTATAGATTGAAAGCCTACAGCAACGTAATAGGCTTGAACTGAAGATGAAAAGTCCATAGCAATGATAGGCTTGAACTGAAAAATGAAAAGCCCATAGCAATGATAGGCTTGAACTGAAAAATGAAAAGTCCAAAGCAACGATAGTCTTGAATTGAAAATGAAAGCCTACAGCGATGTAATAGGCTTGAACTGAAAATGAAAGCCTACAACAACGTAATAGGTTTGAACTGAAGATGAAAAGCCCACAGCAATGATAAGCTTGAACTGAAAAATGAAAAGCCCACAGCAACGATAGGCTTGGATTAAAAATGAAAAGCCCACAGTAATAATAGGCTTGAACTGAAAAATGAAAAGCCCACAGCAACGACAGTCTTGAACTGAAAAATGGAAAGCCCACAGCAACGATAGGCTTAAACTGAAGATGAAAAGCCCCCAGTAACGATAGGCTTGAACTAAAAATGAAAAGCCCACAGCAATGATAGGTTTAAACTAAAAAATGGAAAGCCCACAACAACGATAGGCTTGAACTAAAAATGAAAGCCTACAGCAACGTCATAGGCTTGAACTGAAGATGAAAAGCCCACAACAACAATAGGCTTGAACTAAAAAATAGAAAGACCACAGCAACGATAGGCTTGAACTGAAGATGAAAAGCCCACAACAACGATAGGCTTAAACTGAAAAATGAAAAGCTCACAGCAACAAAGGCTTGAACTGAAAAGACTTATTGGAGACATCAATTGGTATTTGAGGGAAATGCTTTGGGGAATTGGTGAGCTTGGGAAGTAACCCAATCTGGGCTCCTTCTACGAGTTCACTCAAAGAGATCGCTCTACGTGGTGACCCAAAAACAAAAAAGGTTTATTCGAGTGTCAAAAGGATGCTTTGGGGGAGTGGCAAAGAAAGATTTAGGGTTGAACAAAAGAAGCTTGGAGGGCTTGATGAGAAGCTTCTTGAGAATGAGCTCTTGGGATCTTCAGGAGGTGATGATGTTCCTGAAATGTGGAATGCAAATAACGCAGGGAAAGCAAATAATGCATGGAATGCATGCAAATAAGCTTTTTGAATGAATGCAAATAATGCATGGAATGTAATGTGGTGTATACGGGGATGCATAGTGAAATCAATGACTCAATATAGGTCGGGGATTTATCTCCATCTTGTTGGAGAGTGTGGATGACATCCAACTTGTTTGGGGAACTTCTTTGTCTCTCCGGGCTGGGAGTCCGTTCTATCTTTTACTCTGGGGAACTCTCTTTTGTGGATGAATGGTCTGTTTAATTTAGCTTCACCGCATTGAGGAGCTTGGCATGATGACTTCATCGGGGATATTGGTATTTTGTGGCAATATTGGTACTTTGCATTGAAGAGCTTGACTTGTTTGAGGTTTTTGAGCTTGACCCTACTCATAAGGTAATGTGAAAAGAGCCTATTGGGATTTCAAATATTCTAATTAAATGTAAAATGAAGATGATGTAACATGATTAAAGAGATGAAAAAGGGATTGTTGTTGGTTTGATTTCACAAAACATACTTATATCATAGAAAGTCCCCCTTGTTATAATCGATAAACAGAATCACAAGTCTTTAAAAGCATAATGTACAAATTTGATTCGAGTATGCCTTAGGTTTAGCCAAGTCTTCCACTTTTGTAGGTGCTATTTTCAAATGGTGTTGTGTCCATTATTAAGGACCCTATTTTATGTGGTTTTGATCCTCCGACATTCTGACTGATTTCGTCCTTCAAGATTTGTTTTTGGCTTTCTATTTTACCTTTGGTGCCCTTTTAGGTTTTCACCAAGTCCGCCTTTGTTTGTTTCTTTGTCTTTTATTGGAGCTTTGTATTTTACCCTTGGTGCCCTTTCGAGTTTTCAACAAGTCCGCTCATTGCCGTCATGCTTTATCCTTCCATGTGTCATCACTGGTTTTCGTCCGGGCCCTTTTGGGGTGAGCTCAAACTAGACCAATGGCGAGAAAATTTAGAGTCGCCACCAACTATTTTTGGGGTACAGTTGGATACCCTCTACTTTGAGTAGTCTTAAGTGTGTGGTCTGCGTTATCAGAGATGGGTTCGGGAGTTGGTTACGTGTAGGGAAGGATTAGCACCCCTACAGCGCCCTTTCGGTATCTAATTTAGGAGGAGGAGGTTTTTCTTTTATTTGTACTGTCATAACTGGGTTAAGTTTCCTAAAAAGTCTATGATTTTTATTTATTAAAGTTATGGTTAAAATGGATTTATCCTAAATTTCTAAAAAAGGAATCCTAAAAATTTTGGGTTTTTGTTTTGAAGTGGAGAATGGGATCCTATGGGTTGGTTTTGGGTTTTTGTTTTGAAGTCCAAAAAAATGATTTTTATTATTTTCCCTTTTTTTTGTTTTTTTTTTTTGTTTTGTTTTGTTTTGTTTTTTTTTTGAAAGACATTTGGAATACATTTTATGAAAACATTTTCAAAACATGTTATTGAAGAGATTTTTAAAAAAAATATTTTTATTGAAAAAAATATTTTGTTTTGTTTTGTTTTTTTTGTTTTTTGTTTGGTTGTTTTTTTTTGTTTTTTTTTTTAAAATATTTTGAAAATTATGTATTGAAAACATTTTTTTTTTAAAAGACATGTTTGTTTTTTTTTGTTTTTTGTTTTTCCTTTTTTTTTTGAAATTGAAAATGCATATATCAAAATAGATGTGGAGTGTGTGAGTGTGACATCCACAAAAATAAAATCACTCTTTTTTCTTTTCTTCTTTTTTTTTTTTCTTCATCCTTTCCCTTTGCTCTCTCTCTTTTTTTCTTTTGTTGTTTTTTTTTTACTACACTTTACATATTACACATACACATAAGAAATACAGGGAAAATGCAATGGAAAAAGGTTGAAAAGCAATTACATCAAATATAGATAAATTAAAAAAACGAAAATTAAAAAAATGCTAAAACAAATACACCAAATATAGATACAAATTAGCTGAAAAAAGGAGGGAAAAGATAAGGGCTGAACCGACTTTGAATCTTCTGCTTGAGCTCCCACTGATGCTGATGGTCACCACCTGCTTGGAACCAGCAAGATTTGACAACGAGGTTTATGAGGGGGGGTTTTTTGGTATTTGAAGAGATGAATTTTCTGGGTTTGAGATAGGAGGGCTGAAGTGGGCGTGAGAGAAAAGGGACTGATAAAGGATGGGTGTCTGTTGTATTTTTTTGCTTGCTGAACACGCAGGAAAAGGGGGCTAAAATTGGGATTGTTTTTGTGTGTTTTTTTTTTTGCTGAAAAAGAAAAAGCTAGCGTGAGAGGAGGGAAAGAGGATGAAGGGGCGATGTTGATTGCAGAAAAACTGGGCGTTCAATTTGAGAGGATGTGATCGAGGGAGGCGTGGAGGAGTGATCTTCCTTTTTCTGTTTTTTTTTTTTGAATTTCTCTCCTTTTGATTCTCTGTTTCTTCTCTTTTCTCTCTTTCTTTCTCTCTCCACGAACCAGGTTTCTTCAATCCCCCTCTCTCTCTTTTTTTTTCTTTCTTTTTTCCTTTTTCCTTAAAGGATTTTCCTCAAAAAAGAATCCCCCCTCCGCAAGGACCGTCGAATACCTCTTAAAGTCTTTGCGAAACGTTTTTGGCTGGACGTCATAATTGCTTGCATTATTTGATGCGGTATTTTAATTTGCGGTTTTAATGCCTTGTCGGGTGGACAGCCTATGCGGAAGAAAGGGGAGCTCGTGATTGCCTTTTTGCATTTGTACTTTAGCAGCACATGTGACCGACAGGTTGGTGAGAAATAATTCCCTGTCTGATGGTCAGCGCAGAAGATGAGTCCCGTGAACGACCAGCGAGAGGAAAAAAGGAAGTCCGTGAAAAAAAAGTCGGCGCGAGAAACCAGCAAGAGAAAAATCAGCGAAGGCGAAAGGGTTGGAGGTTCGAAGTGTCGGTAGGTCGGAGCGTCGGCAGGGTTGAAGTGTCGGCGGGTCGAAGCTTCGGTGGGTCGAATTTCAGGTGGGGCAAAAGTCAACGGTCAACAGGTCGAAGTGTCGGCAGGTCGAAGGTCAACGGTTGTTGGATCAAACCCGAATTTGGATAATGCTGATAAAGCCTTATGTAATTTGATTCGAGATCTTTTGTGTTTATTTGATCATTGCGAGAAGATATGTTATTAATCCAGGAGATGCACTCGTGAGAGCAAAGCTAAGGACAGGATACATAATCCCGATCCGGACAAGAGTGAGTGTCGTCAAACACTTGGTAAATAACCAAGTAACAAATACATACGGAATAAGGAACATTCCTACGGACTAAGAACTTAAAGGATAAGTGCGGAGTAAGGAAATTACATACGGAGTAAGGAACTTACATGCGGAGTAAGAAAGCGCCGACACGGAATAAGTTATCGGACTTTTCAAGACTCGCCCGGAGTAAGGAACTTACATACGGAGTAAGGAACAATGAAGTACATACGGAGTAAGGAACTTACATGCGGAGTAAGAAAGCGCTGACACGGAATAAGTTATCAGACTTTTCAAGACTCGCCTGGAGTAAGGAATTTACATACGGAGTAAGGAACTTACATACGGAGTAAGGAAATTACATACGGAGTAAGGAACTTACATGCGGAGTAAGGAAGCGCCGACACGGACTAAGGATTCCAAGACTAAATAGATACGGAGTAAGCAACCACCGACACGGAGTAAGGTTCCGAGCTTCATTAGCTACGGAGTAAGGAAAATTACACCGGACCAAGAAGACACCGCTCCAACTAAACCGCATTTAAAGTTATCGGCTCGTGGTGTCCCGATGTAAGACAAATGTATTGAGAACCTGAAGAATCTTACACGTGGATCATCCGGATATATGGACACAACCTTAATTGTATCTCGGAACTCACAAAGACACTTATACTCTTCAAATCCAAGATCTTGAGCTCCATAATCCGCAGCAGTCAAGGCAGAGAGATTACCGAGGGATAGTTAGTGCGGAACGCATTCTAGAACTACAAGTTCCAAGGTTGTCTCTTAGGAATATTTTGTATAAATATTCATACTTATACATTATTAAGCAGAGGTGAAGAGTCGGAAAATATAGAGGAGTTTTATCATCTTTAGAGATAGAACTTGGCTAGTGTGTGAGTTCATTTGTAAACAGAGTGTAAGAGAGTTTTGCTTCTATTTTGTTGTATTCATCTTGTGATAATAAAACAAAATACTTCCACTATCTAGTTATCTTCCATGAGTGATTCTATCACTTAAACTAGATAAGTGTTTGTGTCTTGAGAGAAAGGAAAGAGTTTTAATAAGAGCCTATTCACCCCCCTCCCCTTTAGGCTCCAAGGGACCATCAAGTGGTATCAGACCAAGTTCTACTTTGTTCTAAGTAGAGATCCCACTCTTTCAATCTCAGAAATGGCCGAAGAAAGCAGTATGCTTATTCAACACTCGCCTTAACTCCGGAGGTGCACAGGAGCCCATCCCGAATCAAAGCAAGCGGTGAAAATGTCGACCCACCTCAACCTGTTGCCGCCGCCGCTTCTCAACCACGGAGTTCTGGTTTTACTTTAACGAAACCGCCCAAATTCACACCTGAGCTTTTCTCCCGGTGGAAAGCTCGCATGAAGATGTTTATGGTATGCCATGATCATCTTATGTGGCCATGTCTTCATCGGGAGATTCCAATTCCGATGACTATCGGAGAACATGGAGTTAGGAGGCCAAAGACAGATCTTGAACTTACCAACGATGAAAGAGCCTGGCAGTGCGCTAGTGAAAAGGCTCGGCTTACGTTACATCGTCTTTGGATTCGAGGCTTTCGCGGACGTCCAGGGCCGCACGACACAAAAAGCTGTTTGGGACAAACCGACAATCCTCTATGAGGGGAGTCGGTCCCCAGATGCGAGAATGTGATCGCACTCTCGGACGTAACTTTGAGAGTTTTAATCATAAACCTGGGCGAATCACTTGAAAGCATCTATCGGAGATTCGGCAAGCTCATTCTTGAACCGAAGACTGTCAATGAGCATTATTCTCAATCCCGGATCAATGACAAGTTCTTTCGCTCCTTGCCGGATCGCTACTACTCCAAACAACTCCGGATGCAATCGGACAAAAACTAGCAAGTATGTTCCCCTTGAAGAACCGTATGGAGAGCGTGGACTCACGAAGTCAAGTTTAAATACTCGACGAGAGATGAGAAAATAGCTCGGAAAGAAAAGGGGGTAGCTCTCAAAGCTACAAAATGTCTAAACATATCGAGGAATGATGATACGGACGTATCCGACAATTCCGATTCGACGAGGAGGAGGAGATAGCCCTTCTTGTCAAATCCTTTGAGCGATTCCTACGGAAAAGCGAAAAGGGATCAGAAGACGCTCATCATCATCGTTTCAAAGGAAGGAGCGACCGGAGTCCAGTTCCCAGGAATGTTTCAACTGTGGGAAAACCGGTCACCTGGGCCAAGGAATGCAGGTCCAAAACAAAAGTGGCCGAGAAAAGTGACAAAGTAACTCCTCGCCGCTCCACCTCGGATAACGGCAAGAGCAAGAGGAAGGCGCTCGTGACAAAATACATGAGTGGCTCGGAAGAAGAGGAGGAATCCTCGGATGATGAGCCGACCACTAAGCCGAACGTCGCCTCATGGCAAATCGAGGTACCTTCTATCTCGAGCTCCTGAGTAAATTAGAATCTCTTACTACCGCATGTGATCATGAAAAGAATGAGAGACTAATAATTACTCAAATGTACAAAGATATGGAAAGTCGAATAAACGTCTTGAATTTACTATTAATAGACTCGAAAAGGACGTCACTGACTTCAGAGGAAAAGAAGCTTGGTATCATGATCTAAAAGCTGAAAATCATTTGTTAAATACCAATCTCTCAGGCCTAAAAGTTATAGTAAAAAGACTCGAAAATGAACTGGAACAGGAAAAGGAAATAAATCGTAAGTGGCTAAAATCCGGGGAAATAGCCTCTACCTTTAGGACTGATCCTGACGACATCCGAGTCAAACCTGGCCTAGGTTCCGAACCATCAACTTCCATAGCTCAAGCTACTGAGTGTCCTCCGGATTTCACTCCTAAACTAACCAACTTATATCCTGTTAGTACATCTAAACCGTTGGATGGTTTCATTTCAGGTGGCACCATAGTTTATGACTGTGGAGCAGAGGCTGTTACTGCACTTCCCGAACCAGTAGCACCCGTAACTAAAGATGAAGGGAAGGCTGCTGCAGTTAAAGCCAAAACTATAGCACCCAAAAAGAAAGACAAGGCTAAGGCTGACGCATTTAGGGCCAAGAGCGCGTCACCCAAACGTAATGGATTAGGCCACAGGGAACAGAGTAAAAATCAGAAAATCTAAGAGACCTGTATCCCCTGTTTGTACTTCACATTATAGTGTCTGTTCCATCTGTAGGGAAATGGGTCATCATCACTATGAATGTTGGAGTCTATCTGATAGCTGGCTTTGTAATCAATTTCAATCCAATAAAGATCAGTTTTATAAAAGGGGTTCTTCGAGCAAAACAAAATCTAAATCTAAAAGGAGTGTCTCTCCCAAGGCCACCCAAATAAAAGAAGTAGCTGAAACTAACAAGTTAATGTCAACTTGGAAAGCTAAGAGTCCTAGCAAAATCAAATCCGTAAATGTTGACAATACTGCTGCTCTCTCTAACCGCCCGAAACAAGTTTGGGCACCAAAAGTGTAAACTGTTGTCTTTCAGGAGCATCTCTGGAATGCATTGCCGGATCACTTGAAGTTAAAGATCAATAAAAGCAAGTGGATCCTTGATAGTGGATGCTCCGGACATATGACGGGTGATCGACTCGCTTGTAGAAGTTAATGATAAACAAGGTCCATCCGTTTCATATGGCGACAACAGCAAAGGTAAGACTGTCGGGTATGGCACTTTAACTAACGGCTGTGTATCAATCACTAAAGTTGCACTAGTCGAAGGTTTAAAGCATAATTTGCTAAGTGTAAGTAATCTATGTGACAAAGGATTTACTGTTTCCTTTTTTGTCCAACACTGTATAAGAAGAGAAAACTTATTCGGAGATGTTAAGTTATCCGGATCAAGAGATAGGGACATATACTCAGTGGTCTTAAGAAATAATTCTTCGACCCTGTATGCTTCCTCACGAAAGCAACGAGATGAAGATAGTTGGTTATGGCACAAGCGATGCGCACATTTAAACTTTAAGACTTTGTCTAAATTAGCGTCACTTGATCTTGTCAACTGGTTTACCCAAACTCAAGTTCTCCAGAGACTCTCTCGTCGAGAATGCCAACTTGGTAAACAGACCAAACACGGCTTTAAGAGCAAATCGGTTAACTCAATAATCGCTCCTCTACAACTTCTTCATATGGACCTCTCGTGGTCCTATATCGTTCCATCACTAGCCGGTGCGAGATATACCCTTGTGGTTATCGATGATTTCACCAGATACACATGGGTGATGTTCCTGAAATCAAAGGATCAAACTTTTGAACATCTTGTAGATCTCTTCAATTGGATAAGCAACTCACAAGGACCGAGCATTAAATGCATCGGGAGTGATCATGGTACGGAATTTGATTTTTCAGAAATGAGATCATATTGTTTTAACAGGGCATACAAGATGACTTCTCTGCTCCCCGAACCCCACAACAAAATGGGGTAGTTGAGCGCAAGAATCGTACTTTAGTTGAAGCTGGTAGATCCATGTTAGCAGGGCAACGCTTCCTCTCGCCCATGGGTGAAGTTGTGTCCATCGCCTGCTATGTTCGAACAGTAACTCTAATAAATAAATCTACCATGAAAACACCCTATGAGATGTGGAGAGGACGAAAACCTTCAATTTCACATTTCGGAGCTTTTGGGTGTACTTGCTATATCTTGATCAATGGCAAAGAGACCGGAATAAATTTGAACCAAAAATCGATGATGGGATTTTTGTCGGGTACTCACTACATGGCAAGGCTTATCGGGTCTTCAATATAAACTTTTTAAAGTTGAAGAATCTATCCATGTGACCTTTGATGAAGCAAATCTCAATTGGTCAAAAGTCGGTTCTTCAAATTCCAATATGCAGGTCATGGACAGCAACGTCGATTACTCGAAGTTTATGAATTTTCCTGTTACATATCCTGACCAACCACGTGGCATCATCGAATCTCAACGAAATTTTATGGATGATGCTACGGATGACTCGACTCCGGACTACCATTTAGCTCCGGACATACTCCTACGGATACACAAAATTCGGAGCACTTTCAAGTCCGTCCGGACTAGTTAACACTGGAAGAAACAGTGTTGAAGAACCAACTAGTTCATCCGTACCTCTCAATACGGAAACATCTACTCCGGACGAAGCTCAACCAGTCAATACAACTGAACCACCCAATCTGGAAGAGCTTCAAATTGTTCAAGATCAACCAACACATGCACAGAATTATAGATGGACCCGAAACCATCCCTTAGATCAAGTGATTGGTGATCCTATCGTTGGTATAAGAACAAGAGCAGCCACCTCCAACATGAGTCTTTACTCGTGTTTTCTATCTCAAATAGAACCAAAGGTGGTAGATGAAGCTCTTCAAGATTCGAATTGGATAGAAGCCATGCAAGAAGAGCTGAATCAATTTAAGAGAAATAATGTGTGGACCTTAGTACCAAGGCCTAAGTCTCAGCAAGTCATTGGCGTTAAATGGGTGTTCCGGAACAAGCTTGATACGGATGGAATAGTAATCCGGAACAAAGCCAGACTGGTAGCCAAAGGATATTGTCAAGAAGAAGGAATAGATTATGATGAAACCTTTGCTCCGGTCGCAAGACTTGAGGCAATCCGAATGTTTCTGGCGTATGCTTCATATGAAAACTTCATAGTTTATCAAATGGACGTCAAGAGCGCATTCCTGAATGGAGACCTTCAAGAGGAGGTGTATGTTGAACAACCTCCCGGCTTCATTGAACCTAAGGCAGGACATCTTGTCTACAAACTTCGAAAGCTCTATATGGTTTGAAGCAAGCTCCAAGAGCCTGGTACGACACCTTGTCGAATTCCTACTTGCTCATAACTTCCAAAAAGGGAAGATAGACACCACCCTATTTCTACAAAAAGAGAAAGGACACACTCTGATCGTACAAATATACGTGGATGATATTATTTTCGGATCAACGAATCCGAAGCTTTGTGAAGAGTTTGCTAAGTTGATGACAGGCAAGTTTGAAATGAGCATGATGGGAGAACTGTCCTACTTCCTTGGAATTGAAGTCAAACAATTAAAGGAAGGAATCTTCATTAATCAGGCTAAGTACACTCGCGATCTTATTAAGAAGTTTGGTATGGAAGGTTCATCTCCCGTCAAAACTCCCATGCCTGTCAGTGCCAAGTTAGATCCGGATGTGGACGGCATATCGAGTAAATGTGATCGACTACGGAGGGATGATCGGATCCTTGTCGTATCTTACGACAAGTCGCCCAGACATTATGTTTGCAACTTGCATTTGTGCACGATACCAGGCGAATCCCAAGGAGTCACATATGCTTCATGTAAAACGGATATTAAGGTATCTCAAAGGGACGATGAATTTGGGACTCTGGTACCCAAAGGAGTCCAACTTCACCTTATCCGGGTACTACGATGTCGACCATTGTGGATGTCGCATCGACAGGAAAAGCACAAGCGGTACGTGTTAGTTTCTTGGAAATAGATTGATCTCATGGTTCAGAAGAAGTAGAATTCCGTATCAACCTCTACCAGCAGGCGGGAATATATAGCTCCCGGAAGTTCTTTGCGCATGACTACTTTGGATGCAAAGTCAACTTATCGACTACGGATTCGACATGTCCTCTATTCCACTTTATTGTGACAACACTAGTGCAATTGCCATCAGCAACAATCCTGTCATGCATCCTAAGACGAAGCACATTGAGGTCAAGTATCACTTCATACGCGATCATGTTCTCAAAAAGCATATTTCACTGGAACATGTTGCCACCGAAGATCAATTAGCAGACATACTTACAAAGCCCCTACCTGATGCGAGGTTTTTCGAACTACTCTTCCGATTAGGTATGCTCGACTTCTCTGCATAGCTTCACATTTGAATTACCCAACAGATATTTACTCACAGACCATGCATTGTACTGCTTTGAAAGTAGTAGAAACTCACCTGATCGTATTCTTGATCATACTTATTGTTTAACGGTTTCATGTTTCGATATTAATCTCAACCTCATATTGGGAGGATGCTTGCGTTTCCTGGATCAAGTCGTTTAAAGCTAACAAAATTACAGTTTATATGATTTACCTCTTTCGGGTTCATGATCTTAACTTCCATTAATCACCACATGACAAAAGCATGTTCATTTAGATTACTTTATTAACATGCATAGTTGAAGAAGTGAAATGGGCTAGCTTGGAATGCCTGGTGGATGAATATTCAATCGCGATCGATCAGCTCGAAGTATAGTTTTCTAATAAGATGACGAGTCTTTGAACTACAAATCGGAACGGTCAACCGAGAGGATTGCACAATCTACGGGGAGAAAATACTTTATATATTATTCAAGAATACCCCCGTATATGTCTCATGACCTTTTTCCTGATCGTCTATTGAGGGGGAGCTTTTTATTGAGAGGATTAAATGATCTACGGGGAGCAGCAATGAACCCCTAATATGTCTCGGATTCTCCCTCCTCTAAACTTTTACTTGGATCTGACTGGACATGCTGTTTTAAATCAGAAAAGTGGCATGTTTGGATGTATTTTCTTTCTTCAACCATGCATTTTAATCAACTAATCATCTGCCTTATTTTGACATGTGTTCGCTTTATCATTGCTCACTCACGAATCCTAATGAAGCCAAATCATATGCTCTTTGATTAATCTTAGCTACGCTGTTCAGCAAGACGGTTTCGCTATGTTGACCTATATGAACCTGTGTATTGCTATCTGACATATGCCCTGATTCAGTAATATTGATCACTTTCACGTTGCATACGTCTACTACATTCTTAGCCATGCATGAGTTCTGTTTCTTATTAGTTCGGATTGTGTTGTTTTTCACTGCTTATCTTCTCTAATCCGTACTAATCCTTGCCTGTTAAGCTTTTGTATTTTCAGTACATCTTTATTTAGCTACAGGTTCAAATTTTCTTTGCAACCGTATTGATAAATCCAGTCCATAGTCTCGGATTTGAAGTGTTGTGGTACTTCTCTTCTCTTCGACTTTTTGACTGCAAAGGAATCTACTTTACTCTCTCACCAAACTCTGTTTACGACGGACAAGGTCTATTATTCATCCGGATACTCTTTCACGAATATTATTAACTCCGGATGAGTGTCGGCTCTTACCTCCGGACTCCTGACATTGTTCAATTGTGACAATCCACGTATACTCATATGTCGCATGCTTTTGAGGAGGAATAATGATGATTCATTAAATGCAAATCTCGGGTTGCACACACACTACTCTGGATGGCAACCAGTTGTAATCTCTACTTGGTCATGCGGTCTCCACGACATCGTTTTATTCAGAGACGCATCGATATCCGGACTAATGACATCGGCATGTCGCGCGGGTCCCTATCTCACTCGCACATTCCTAGACCCGGCGACATTTGCGGACTCGGTCTTATATGTTCGATCATTCCCGCGAAGCACGAGTATTGCTCATTTCAAATCCCTAAACCTCTCGTTGCTTCTTCTACTGTCAAGACCTCACCTTTCCTCTTTTCCTTCTCATCAAATCTGCAATGGCACCGAGAATCTCTCTTTCCGGCGTTAATCCTGGCCATCTAGCTGATTGGAATGCTGTTTCTAATCCTCCGGATTGGTTTTTCCAACTTCGCCCTCTCCTTGAAGCCTCGCATATACTCAGCCTGATCTCCAATCCCGTCGATCTTCTTATCGATGACATTCTTGAGTATTACCAACGAATTCACTGCACCACCGATTCCATAACCTCTTATGTCCGCGGTGAATCCATCATCATCACTCCGGCTGTTCTCCGCGCCGCTCTCCACCTACCTCTTGGTGAACCACAATGCCCGGGATGCCGATCCAATGGCGGCTTCTATGGGTTGCACGAACAAAGGGAAGGAATACAAGGGTCGCTATCGCTGTATGGCGACTATTCTAAGTCGATGCCTACTGGCTCGCACATTAGCCCTGGACTCAGTTCCGTACGATCTTCTCCTGGCCATGTACGGCGTTTTTGAAGGTCTTCCGATGGATTGGGGGATGTTCTTATTTCATTTGCTGCAGAATGGTTCCAAAAACCATTCCTTCGGGCGCATCCTCAGCATTGTCTTCCGGCATCTATGTCCGGACCATTTCGCCCGATTTGATCTTTGTCTCGTTTCCCTCGGCTTATTACCTTCGTCACCTTACGCCGGACGGGAACATGACCGCTCGCCGACCCACCGTAGCTCTCCGCGTTCTCCCCGCCTCGGAACAACAAG
This sequence comes from Taxillus chinensis, assembly GCA_023512835.1. Lineage (NCBI taxonomy): Eukaryota > Viridiplantae > Streptophyta > Magnoliopsida > Santalales > Loranthaceae > Taxillus > Taxillus chinensis. The sequence continues at coordinate 43,353,212 of CM042092.1, read as the reverse complement.
GCAACTCTGTTGGTGACCCCTCCGACAGCGAAGCCCATGAGGTCAGTTCTGCACACCGATCCTCCCGGATTCAGTCCGTTGCTGCGCCCTCCCACTCACGGGCCTCCCAGCCAAGTGTCCGTGCTGAACCGTCCGAGGTTGCTGTTTCCTCAGCCCCCTCTGCTGCTGATGTCCCCACTCCCTTCACATCCGCTATAGCTGCTGCGGTTAATACCGCTGTTGCTGTCGCCACCGCTGATGTCCCGGCTGCTTCTCCGGAAGCCCCTTTGCCTCCTTTACCTCAACCCCGAGATTACCTTGACCATCTCTCCGCCGGCACCTTAACGGACCTCGGCTCCGTTTCAGCCTAGCCCACACCTCCTCCATTCCTGACACCGATCTCCGGGTGTTTTACACACGCCATACCCAATCCCCGGAGACCATGATCATCTGGAATCTGGACCACGGCTTTCTTACGCCGGCTGCCATTCCCGATGTGTCGTTCCCTACACCCTCCGGCCCAGTCCCTGCTACACGAAGTCCTTCTACTGCTAAGGCTGGACCCTCTTCTCCTGCCGCCGCAATTCCCGTGGTTGACTTATCTGGTCAAAGCGGGTCTCTTGCTCCGGATGCCTCCAATGCTCCGGATGCCTCCGATGCTCCGGATGCCTCCAATGCTCTGGATGCCTCCGATGCTCCGGATGCCTCTGATGCTCCGGATGCTCCTGCTGCTGCTGATACTCCTGCGGACTCCTCTGCCCACTGCACTCCTGCTCCTGTTCATGCAGGGGAGTCCTCCAAAGCTCCGGAGTTAGTACTTGGGCGTGCCTCTTTTGGCACGGTCCACTCCGATACTGTGCTTTCCGCTCAGCTGGACCGACATGCCCACGCTCAAAGCGCCCAAATTTCCGCCATCGCTGCCAAAGTTGATGCCCTCGACGCCCAACTCCTCTCCGCTCTCACTGACTCCTCTACTTCCATGGAGCAGAAAATGGATCTTGTCGCCACCTCCGTCCATTCACTGTCTACTTCCTTCGCGGATCTGGCGCATACGATGGCTCATCCTCCTGTTGCTTCCCGGCGATCTGCCAAACCGGGGGGGGAGAGTGTCATCGATCCGTCTACTCCTTCTGCCCACAACCATCTACTCGGACCGAGAAGCGGCCCGCCACTTCGATCCCGGGGAGTTCAAATTCCCAAACGAAGCCGCTTCTCTCAACCAAGCTCCTACCGCACCTCCAGCTCCTCCTCCATTCTCCTCATCCCAGCTGATACCTTCCTCCCATCCTATGCGGGAGTTTGACCCGTCCGATGCGGATGGAAGCTTGCGCAAGGCAATGAAATCTTATCTTGCGTCTTCTGGAGAGAAGATGTCTTTCGAAATGTACCCTTTCTCTCCGGCCGACATTCAGACTCTTTGTTCGGAGAAAGGACTCTTTACCACGAAGACATTGACAACTTCTCGAGAGGCTGCTAAAATGGAGATGAGGCTATTTCCATCTCTTTACGAAGATGGGCACTTGTTTGAAGTTCTGCCATGTTGGAATGAGGGCTATCTTCCCGGTGTGGAGTTAATTCAAACTTTTATCGACCAGGAATCGCCGAGGATAGCAAGCCATGGAAAACTCTCTCAACCATCCTCATTCCGTACCAGGATCATGTCGCCACACTTCATGATGGCTGTCTTCATGATTCGGTCCAAGCGAGATGATTCTCATTGATTCTCATCAGATTGTGGAGCACTTCGTTAGGAAGAATCAATGGGAACCTCTCGTGTCTCAGGCTAACCGAAGCCGTGAAGAAAGCCGGATTATATGAAGAGTTGGGTATCACACCCCTGCGTCCGACCGAGAAACTCAAGGCGACATTCCGGGGCAAGAAGCAAGTGCCACAACAATGGGATGGAGATAGCTACGGAGCCTTTGTCTGTCACTTCATCAAGTCGTTCTTAATCGTGGACAAACATTGGAGCCAACACTCCACCTTTACGATAAAGCAGACAATGGAGCTAAGAGAGAAGGCAGCAACTATGATCTTCAAGTATAGTAAGCCTTATGTACCTTAGTGAAAAACCTGTATTAAAGCTGAATTGTATTTAGTTGCTGATTAATGAAATTGGTTGTGTTGCGTATTCGTATGTTATTCTTTTGCATTGCTTACCGGATCGGATTACAAAGGGTTTGGGCATATCCATAATTGGGGGAGATTGTTGGATCAAACCCAGAATTTGGATAATGCTGATAAAGCCTTATGTAATTTGATCTGAGATCTTTTGTGTTTATTTGATCATTGCAGAAGATATGTTATTAATCCAGAGATGCACTCGTGATAGCAAAGCTAAGGACAGGATACATAATCCTGATCCGGACAAGAGTGAGTGTCGTCAAACACTTGGTAAATAATCAAGTAACAAATATATACGGAATAAGGAACATTCCTACGGACTAAGAACTTAAAGGATAAGTGCGGAGTAAGGAAATTACATACGGAGTAAGGAACTTACATGCGGAGTAAGAAAGCGCTGACACGGAATAAGTTATCAGACTTTTCAAGACTCGCCCGGAGTAAGGAACTTACATACGGAGTAAGGAACTTACATACGGAGTAAGGAAATTATATACGGAGTAAGGAACTTACATGCGGAGTAAGAAAGCGCTGACACGGAATAAGTTATCAGACTTTTCAAGACTTGCCCGGAGTAAGGAACTTACATACGGAGTAAGGAACTTACATACGGAGTAAGGAAATTACATACGGAGTAAGGAACTTACATACGGAGTAAGGAACTTACATACGGAGTAAGGAAATTACATACGGAGTAAGGAACTTACATGCGGAGTAAGGAAGCGCTGACACGGACTAAGGATTTCCAGTACTAAATAGATATGGAGTAAGCAACCACTGACACGGAGTAAGGTTCCGAGCTTCATTAGCTACGGAGTAAGGAAAATTACACCGGACCAAGAAGACACTGCTCCAACTAAACCGCATTTAAAGTTATCAGCTCATGGTGTCCCGATGTAAGACGAATGTATTGAGAACCTGAAGAATCTTACACGTGGATCATCCGGATATGTGGACACAACCTTAATTGTATCTCGGAACTCACAAAGACACTTATACTCTTCAAATCCAAGATCTTGAGCTCCACAATCCGCAGCAGTCAAGGCAGAGAGATTACCGAGGGATAGTTAGTGCGGAACGCATTCCAGAACTACAAGTTCCAAGGTTGTCTCTTAGGAATGTTTTGTATAAATATTCATACTTATACATTATTAAGCAGAGGTGAAGAGTCGGAAAATATAGAGGAGTTTTATCATCTTTAGAGATAGAACTTGGCTAGTGTGTGAGTTCATTTGTAAACAGAGTGTAAGAGAGTTTTGCTTCTATTTTGTTGTATTCATCTTGTGATAATAAAACAAAATACTTCCACTATCTGGTTATCTTCCGTAGTGATTCTATCACTTAAACTAGATAAGTGTTTGTGTCTTGAGAGAAAGGAAAGAGTTTTAATAAGAGCCTATTCCCCCCCCCTTTAGGCTCCAAGGGACCATCAACGGTCAACGGGCCAAAAACTTATTGGTATTGCAAGTCAAGGTTCGAAGGTCGGAGTGTCGGCAGGGTCGGAGCTTCGGGGGTCGAAGGGTCGAAGGTGGAATCAGCAGGTCAACGGGCTTCGAGGCTTCGAGGCTTCGGGGCTTCGGGGCTTCGAGGCTTCGAGCTTCGAGGCTTCGGGGCTTCGAGCTTTGGGGCTTCAGGCTTCGGGGCTTCGAGGCTTCGAAGGTCAACGGGTCGCAGTGTCGGCAGGTCAACGGTCAACGGTCAACCCCGAAGTTTTTTTTTTTTAACTTTTAATTACCTTTTTACCCCCACCAAAAATGCCAAAATGAGTAACCTTCCAGGAATTGTTTGGGGAGATCCGTATTCGCCTACATAGGCATTTTGAAGAGTTTCGCATGATCACTTTTGCGGGCAGTTTGACCAGGGGCATTGACCGTCTTTTGGCAAGTTTGACTTTTTCCAACGAAAGTTGTTTTGGCCATAACTTCTTCATTTTAAGTCCGATTTGAGCTCGGTCAAGTGCGTTGGTCTCGAATTTTCATCCTCCATCACCTGGTGTTGGTCTTGGGGCGCTTCAAGGACTTGTAGCAAAAGTCATTAATTTTGAACTCCCCCATCCGGTGTCAATTGTATCCATCTCATGCCGATTGGGGTAGACCATTCCTTGGAAGTATGGGATCATTGTGGACCTGTTCAACAAGGTACATGGCATAGGCAGAAAGGTATATCAAATGGGGTTAGTATGTCCAACCCGGACAAAATAGGGTCCTACACCATGTCTTGGAAGAAAGATTAAGTAACTCCTCATTTGGACAAGAGTTAAGCATAGAACTTTTTCACCGCATCACTATTTCTTGGGTTAGGGAGCTCATCACCATCCATTTTGGCAAGGATTAAGGAACCTCCTGAGAATGCTTTCTTCACCACATATGGGCCTTCATAATTGGGAGTCCACTTGCCTTTATGGTCATGTTGAATTGGTAAAATCTTCTTGAGGACGAGGTCACTCGCTTGAAAGCTTTTGGGCTTCACCTTTTTATTGTAGTTGTTCATCATTCTCTGTTGATATAGTTGTCCTCTGCAAACAGCTACCAAGCGTTTGCCTTTGATTAAGTTCAACTGTTCATAACGGCTTTGGGACCATTCTGGCTTCTTCGAGCTGAGTATCCTTGAGTACTCGGAGGGAAGGTATCTCCACTTTGACAGGTAAGACTGCCTCCATACCATAAACCCAAGAAAACGGAGTTGCCCAGTTGATGTTCATACCAAGGTGCGATAAGCATGCAAAGCATATGGTAGCTTCTCATGCCAATCTTTGTATGTTTCCATCATCTTTCTAATAATGTTCTTGATGTTCTTATTGGCTGCTTCAACTGCTCCATTCATCCTTGGGCGATAGGGGATCGAGTTGCAGTGTTGAATTTTGTACGTTTCACACAACTTACCCATCATCCGATTATTCAGATTGGCGGCATTGTTTGTTATGATTTGCTCAGGAAGTCCATAGCGGCATATGATGTTATTCCACATAAATCTAAGTACCACAGCTTGTGTGACATTGGCATATGACGCTGCTTCTACCCAATTGGTAAAGTAATCAATGGCCACCAAAATGAAACGATGACCATTAGATGCTTTCAGAGATATCGGTCCGATCACATCGATGCCCCAAAGTGAAAACGGCCACGGGGAAACCATCACATGCAGTCTGGATAGCGGTACTTGGATTTTATCGCCATAAATTTGACACTTGAGGCATTTGCGCACATATTCAATGCAATCCTTTTCCGTGGTGGCCCAATAATAGCCCATTCCCATGATTTGTCTTGTTAATGCATGTTCATTTGCGTGTGAACCGCATTCTCCTTTGTGCACTTCTTTCATTATCTGTTTTGACTCTTCTTTTGCCACACACCGCAGTAACACCATGTCATGATTTCACTTAGATAGAATATGGGACCATCAAGGTAATAATTGGATACTGACCTTCGAATATTTCTTTTATCAGACTCAGAGGCCTCTGCTGGGTATTCTTTCCTTGGTTTGATGACATCAAACCAAGGCTTTTCTTCGATATTTCCTTCAATGACCATGCAATGGGCAAGAGTATCTTGTATGCGAATATCGAATGACTGAACTTCCAACTTTGTGTCTAGCCGAAGGAGGGAGGCTAGAGTGGCCAGCACATCAGGAATCTGATTGTATTCCCTAGGCATATGCTCAAATGTGATATCTTTCCATATGAAGCATACGCTAGAAACATTCTAATTGCCTCAAGTCTTGTTACTGGAGCGAAGGTCTCATCATAGTCTATTCCTTCTTCTTGACGATATCCCTTGGCTACCAGTCTGGCTTTGTTCCAGATTACTATTCCATCCGTGTCAAGCTTGTTCCGGAACACCCATTTTACTCCAATGACTTGTTGAGACTTTGGCCTTGGTACAAGTGTCCACACATCATTTCTCTTAAATTGATTAAGCTCTTCTTGCATGGCTTCTATCTAGTTAGAGTCGTGAAGAGCTTCATCCACCACCTTTGGCTCCATTTGTGATAGAAAACATGAGTAAAGATACATGTTGGAGATGGCTACTCTTATTCTTACACCAACAGTAGGATCACCAATCACTTGATCTGAAGGGTGGTTTCTTGTCCACCTGTAATTCTGCGCATGTGATGGTGGATCCTCATGTAATGACCCATGAGTGGGTGTTAGTCCCACATTGCTTGGTGAGGAGAACAAAGTCCGCCTTATAGGAGGGGACGGATACCTCACCTCACAGGGACGCGTTTTGGGCGAGGCCCAAAGACAAAACCGTGCGGAGCAGGCCATGAGGGCGAGGCCCAAGACTGGTTGGCCAAAGCGGACAAAATTCTTGTGATGGGTATGGGCTGGGCTATCTCGGATGGTATCAGAGCCAGACCCGGAGCGGTGTGCCATGGTCCCACGGGGACGTGGGCCTCCTAAGGGGGGTGGATTGTAATGACCCATGAGTGGGTGTTAGTCCCACATTGCTTGGTGAGGAGAACAAAGTCCGCCTTATAGGAGGGGACGGATACCTCACCTCACAGGGACGCGTTTTGGGCGAGGCCCAAAGACAAAACCGTGCGGAGCAGGCCATGAGGGCGAGGCCCAAGACTGGTTGGCCAAAGCGGACAAAATTCTTGTGATGGGTATGGGCTGGGCTATCTCGGATTTGATGTAAGGACCCGTACCTTGAGTTAGTCAGTTTTGCCTCCTGAGTAGAGTTTTTCTAGATTTTGACCTAGTAGTTGGACTCCAATGAATTCACGTGCAAAAGGAAAGATGCTTAGAATGATGTCCTCTATCTACCACAGAAGTTTCAGACCAAATGGACATGTATGTGAGGTGCACGTGATATGGGTCCAATTCACGTGCAAGTGTAATTGTCTTCCAAATGATGCAAGGAGGCTAGGGGTGAAGTTTGAAAGCATTTGGAGTTCATATGGAGTTGCACGTGAATTGGGAATTCACGTGCAAATTGGCGTGCAGGCATATTTTTGCATGGGTCCCTTGGTTTTGGCATTCTAAGGAACTTTCTCCAAAGGACCATGTTGAAATTCTGAATATTTTGGTGTGTATGGATGCGGAAAGGTTGTAGCTTGTGTAATCAAAACTACGTCGTTTTGATCCCTGGGTTTACTTAATCAAAACTACGTCGTTTTGATGTGAATGGTGTCTATATAAGGAGGGCTTGAGTTTGGGTTAGGGTTCTTGTGTTCCTTTGCTGCACCGCTTTGCCGAGAGAGAGAGAGAGCTAGAGAGAGAGAGGGAAGGGGAGTTCTTCGGTTCTTTGCCGGAGCATCTTGCGTGGGGAGGACGGCGTTTGGCGCGGGAGCAAGGAAGATCCGCTTTAAGGTAGGGGGTTGTTCTTCCTAAACCCTCCTGTCCTAGGGGTCCTAGGACAGATTCCGAAAGGTGTATCTGTTTATATATATATATGTAAATTCATATAGGTGTGATCTCCTATATGAATGTTGGCCTTCAGTGGCATTTTGGTGTGGTTCGTGATCTATATGCTATATGTTTGATGAAAAGCCTGTGTGAATATAGTTATGTGTATATGCCTGCCAAGTGTTTGAAATTATGCCTGTGAGGCCGTGCATGTTATGTGTTTGTGGAAATGCCTGTGTGGGCTGGGTTTGTGAGCTTGTGGATATATGCATGCTAAGTGTTCGAGGTTATTCCTGTGTGACTAAGCATACTTAGTGTTTGATGTTATGCCTGTATGGCCATGTGTGCTGCGTGTTTGCTTGTACACCCGGTGGCTGTGGAAGCCCGGGACTGTTTTGTGGAACCCGGTGGCTGTGGAAGCCCGGGGCTGTTTTGTGGAACCCGGTGGGCTGTGGAAGCCCGGGACTGTTTTGTGGAACCCGGTGGCTGTGGAAGCCCGGGACATTCTTGAAACCCGGTGGTTGTGGAAGCCCGGGAGTGTTTATGTACTAGCCCATGTATGATTGTTTCCGTTATAGCCTTGTAACCATATCTGGTGGGATAATTGTATCACGACACAGCACTTGTACACAAGGCATGTAGATACCAGGTGCATGGGATGGGTTGGGGAGACATGATCCCTGCTGAGTCGTGGTTGCTCACCCCTCCTACCATGTTGTTTTCTTTTCAGGAACCTACAGGCGTTAGGTGGGACCCCAAGGTGGAAGACCTTATGTATTTAATTTGTTTATGTTATTTTTATTATGAGAATCGATGTAACCCCGGTGGGGAAAGGATTTTGTTGTAATAAACTGGATTGGATTGCTTTTAATGAATATTACTTTCTTGAATGTTGTGGATGTTTAAAATGTTAAATTCTTGTTTTGTATCCTACCCCTTTGCCCTCCGTGTGGGTAAAGGGGAGTCACGTACCGGTTTCCTCGGGTTGGAAATCCGGGGCGTGACAATATGGTATCGAGCATGGTCTAGTTGGCCTAGGGTAGTGGGCGGACTTGGTTATCTTGAGTCCTTTGGAGGAGCCTGGAGGGACATGCCCGATCAACATGGTCCTCTTTGAGCCTCCAAGGTGTACTTGGGGTAGTCCGGTCTTGTAGTAGGATTTGCATGCATTGGCATTAGGGCACTAGTTGCATTTCTTTGTGAATGTATGCTAAATCGTGGATAAAATCATATGATTAAGTGAAATGTGCAACTCTGATTTGTTTGGCAATGTGTACCGAATCGTGCAATGTGATTGATGCAATGTGTGTAACATCACGTGATAGTGGAATTGATCGGTGGGGGTACGGTGGGGGTAGAGGTAGTGACGCGATAGATTATAAAATTGTTTTGACGTTGTGCTTCTTACTTCGTGTAGTAAGAATGCCGCCGAGGAGAGTGACACGTGCGTCGGGGCAGTGGTCGATGAGTCATCTGCCCATGAGGGTCGGGTGCGGGACCATCCGTTGGAGGGCATGCGTTATTCTGGCACAACCGCAAGAAGGCATCCGGCTGGAGGTACGAGAGCTACGGGAGGGACTCCGGCAGGACGTTCGGGAGGAGGTGCGCCGTGAGATGGCAAGACAGCAGTGGTGCCACCACCACCACCACCGCACGAGAGCCGCCTCGTGAGCGTGAGAGTTCGCTGGGTGGTGTACCGACCCGTGCGAGAGGATGACGTGGTGACACGGTTCCGAAAGGAACAACCTCCGCGATTTAAGGGGGGAGAAGATCCTGTGGTAGGCGAGCGGTGGTTGAGGCAGATTGAGCACGTATTCTCCTTTCTCCTGCCCTGGGAGGAGGATAAGGTGCGACCGGCAATTCGGCAGTGGAGGGGGACGCTTTGGAGTGGTGGACGAGTGTTGCGGGGAGCCGTGCGGTGCAACTCATGTTTTGGGAGGAGTTCTTGCAACTCTTCCAAGATGAGTTCTTCCGGAATCGGTGAGATGGCAAAAGAGGGAAGAATTTGGCAGCTTGAAGCAGGGATCCAAGACGGTACCTGAATATGAGCGGGAGTTCCGGAGATTGAGTAGGTTTGCTCCCGAGACCGTGGTAAGGGAGGACCCGAAGGCCCACAAGTTCACCTTGGGTCTCAGGCCAGCCCTTAGGGAGAGGGTGGCGATTCTACGCTTGAGGACCTATCTCGAGGCCGTGGAGACGGCCCGTATAGGCCGAGAGGGAACTGGATGATGGGAGGCAGGCCCATCGGGGGCGCCCGGTTGCAGAGTGGGCCTGATCGAGATGCAGGGTCCAAGAGGCTCAAGACGGAGGAGAGGGATAGCAGTTCCTTCCGCAGCAGCAGGGGACGGACATTGGCGAACCCCGGGGAGGTCTAGCTTTGGCGGTGGCAGAACAGGGCGGTCCAGCGAGGGGGTCTCCCCGGCGGTTATTCCGCTTGTGGGGAGCAAGGCCACTTGAGGAAGGAGTGTCCAAAGAGGGACCGGAAATGCCATAGATGTGGACGAGAGGGCCATCGAGCCGGGTTTGCCGGAGTGGCAACAGGGGAGTGGGAGGCATGACATCCAAGACAAGGAGTGATGCCGAGTTTCGTGCACCAGGTGAGAGACCAGCTCGTCGGTGGCAGGCCAGCCAAGCGAGGATCCGGTCGGACCCGACCTCGGGGGAGGCCGGAGCGGCAGCAGACCGAGGCCGGAGGCAACCTTAGCGGGAAGCGTCCAAGTGAGTGAGCCGACTAGTGGCACGGGCCAAGGAAGGGTGTTTGCGCTGGAGGCGACATACCAGGAGGAGGCCGAGCTACCACCCCCACCAGCGAGGGTGGAGCAGGACCATCGGTGGTTAGAGGTACCCTCTTGATCTCCCGTACCTTAGCTTCGTTCTTTTCGATACGGGTGCATCGTGTTCGTTTGTTGCCGAGCTTGTGATAGATAGTTTGGGGTTAGCTTTGTGTGGAGGCCGCGAGGCCCCTAGTTGTGGAGTCTCCGGTGGGAGGCATGATAGAGGTACGACGAGTGTGTCGTGATCGTGTGTTAACCATAGGAGAGGTGGAGCTGCGTTTTGACTTGCATGTGATGCCTTTGAGGGCGTTTGACCCGATCTTGGGTATGGATTGGCTTATGGCTTTCCAGGCCAAGATAGATTGTTATCGGCGGCGTGTGTCCTTTGTGACACCTGCAGGGGACCTCTTGCACCCTGCAGGGGGAGTGGGATTGTGGGCGAGTCGGGCTGGGCCAGGTGTTGGACCGTTGGGGTGCCATTACCCACGGGTTGGCAGCCCTGACCTTGCTCGAGGAGGGTAAGGTGGAAAAGAGGGTGTGGCCCGTTGTTGTGGACCAATTTCGGGATGTTTTTCCTGAGCGGTTGAGGAGTTTGCCACCTAAGAGGAGTGTGGAGTTCACCATCGAGTTGGTGCCAGGGACAGTCCAATTTCCCAAGTAGCGTATCGTATGGGGCCGCCGAGCCGAGGGAGCTTCAGAGGCAAATCGAGGAGTTGGTGGGCCAGGGGGTATATCGGACCAAGTACCTCACCTTGGGGTGCTCCGGTGCTCTTTGCTAAGAAGGGCGATGGCACGCTTCGTCTCTGCATCGACTACGGAGGCCGAAGTCGGTGGCCCGTGAAGAACAAGTACCCGTTGCCTCGGATAGATGACCTGTTTGACCAATTGAGTGGGGCCCAGGTGGTTTTCCAAGATAGATTTACGGTCGGGGTATCACCGGCTCAGGGTTAGGGAGGAGGACATCCCTAAGACGGCTTTTCGGTGCAGGTATGGGCATTATGAGTGGGTAGTGATGCCTTTCGGGCTCACTAATGCGCCAGCGGTGTTCATGCATTTGATGAACCAAGTCTTTGCCCCATACTTAGACTCGTTCGTGGTGGTGTTTATCGACGACATCTTGGTGTATTCCAAGACCGAGAGGGAGCACGTGGAGCACTTGGCAACAGTGTTGCAAACCTTGAGGGACCAAGGATGTTTGCTAAGTTTAGCAAGTGTGAGTTTTGGCCTGCAGGAGGTTCACTTTCTTGGCCATGTGGTGTCAGTGAGGGAGTTAGGGTGGACCCGGCCAAGATTGAGGCCGTGGCATCGTGGGCAAGGCCAACCAACGTTTTTGAGATCCGTAGTTTTCTTGGCTTGGCGGGGTACTATCGTCGTTTTGTAGAGGGGTTCTCCCGTTTGGCGGCGCCTATGACAGCGTTGACTCGGAAGGGCGTGAAGTTTGAGTGGACGGACAAGTGCCAGCAGGCGTTTGAGACTCTCAAAACCCGTTTGACCACCGCCCCTGTGTTGAGGTTGCCTAGGGAGGATATTCCGTATGAGGTGTCTTGTGATGCGTCCAGGGTTGGTTTGGGGTGTGTGCTTATGCAGGGGCACAGTGTGGTAGCTTATGGGTCAAGGCGGTGAAGCCTCATGAGCCAGAATTATCCTACTCATGACCTTGAGTTAGGCTTTGTCATCTTCGCCCTGAAGAGTTGGCAGCACTACCTCTTGGGGGGAAAAGTTTGTGGTGTTCTCGGATCACAAGAGCCTTCAAAGACATCTTTACTCGAAGGACTTGAATTTGAGGCAAAGGAGATGGGTGGAGTATTTGCAGACCTTTGATTTTACTCTTGCCTATACCCCGGGCAAGGGTAATGTTGTGGGCGATGCATTGAGCGAAAAGGGAAAGCCGAGGTGGCCGTGAGGGAGTGGAAGGCGATGGAGCGGTTGGCGACGTTGCGGTGGCGGCCCGTTGTTCGTGATGGTGGGACAGCCCTGCGTCCTTTGGTGGTAGTGCCTGAGTTGTACCAGCGCGTCCGGGAGGAACAGTGGGTGACATTGAGTGTGAGGTTCTCCGTGCCCGTATTGAGGCCGGGGAGCTATCCGGGGGACCGGACAGAGGGTCCTGAGCATGAGTTGTCATTTCAGGGGGCGGTTGGTAGTAGCTTCTTCCCTCGGGGATGAGGTGATGAGGGAGTTTCACCAATCTAGGGTTCTTGTGCATCCAGGGGGGTACGAAGATGTACCATGCGCTTCGCAGACATTTTTGGTGGCCTGGGATGAAACGCGATGTGGCTGCCTTTGTTTCGCGGTGCCTCACGTGTCGACAGGTGAAGGCCGAGCATCGGCGGCCGGCGGGCATGTTACTGCCCTTGCCCATAGCGGAGTGGAAGTGGGACCATATCGCGATGGACTTTGGATTGGTCTTCCACCCACCACCGGGAGGAAGGACATGATTTGGGTGATTGTGGATCGACTCACAAAGTCGGCCCATTTTCTTGTTGTTCGCGAGCGGGACTCCATTGGGACTTTGAGTCAGTCGTACATGAACGAGATTGTGAGACCGCATGGGGTACCATCATCGGTTGTCTCGACCGGGATTCGAGGTTCGCTTCCCGTTTCTGGGGGCCGGCTAGGAGGCTATGGGAACCAAGCTTCACTTGAGTACAGCCTTTCACCCCGAGACGGACGGTCGGACCGAGCGGACGAATCAGACCATGGAGGACATGTTACGGGCCTGTGTGTTAGATTTCGGGGTTCGTGGGCAACTCACCTTCCTTTGGTGGAGTTTGCCTACAACAACCTATCCAGCATCCATTGGGATGGCTCCTTTTGAGGCGTTGTACGGACGGCCGTGTCGATCACCCTTGTGTTGGACCGAGGTAGGAGAGGCAGCCCTCTTGGGGCCACAGTTGGTTCAAGAGGCTAACGAGAAGGTCAAGTTGATTCGTCGGCGTTTGTTGTCGGCTCGAGTCGGCGAAATCTTATGCGGATCACGGCGGCGACCTTTGGAGTTTTCTCGTTGGTGATCATGTGTTCCTTCGTGTCTCTCCACGCCGTGGACATCGACGGTTTGGGCGAGGTTCCAAGCTATCTCCGCGGTTTATTGGCCCTTTTGAGATTCCTGGATCGTGTAGGGCCCGTAGCCTACCGGTTAGCGTTACCACCGCGGGCCGAGTCGAGTGCACAACGTGTTTCACGTGTCCCGGCTGAGGAAGTATCACCCTGACCCCACTCATGTGATTGATTGGGGGACGTTGGACATTGAGGATGACATGTCCGTCATTGAGGCCCCTATCCTGGTATCCTAGATCGGCAAGAGAAACTTTTGCGTGGTCGTGCTATTCCTTTGGTTCGCGTCTTTGTGGCAGCACCGTGGCATTGAGGAGGAGACATGGGAACGGGAGTCCGTGATGCGGGAGCAAGACCTGGACTTGTTCGAGGACCGAACAATCTTAAGCGTGGGAGGTGGTGGTGGCCAAGGGATAGTGATGTTTCCTTGTGATGTGTTTTCTTGTATTAGTTGATGTATTTGTATTGTCTTTTAAAGACATGTGTTCTTATTTGTGATGTGCTTTGAAATGTGTATTCGTGCCATGTGGACATGTGTTCGTGCATTATTGTGGTTATGGATTATGGTGGTACTTGTTATGTCTTTGTTGTCTTGTGTGTGGTGTATGACCCATTTGGGTGTGGTGGCTTGCCGGGTGGCAAATGGGTAGTTTGTGGTTGTTTTCCTCGTATGTCATTTCTTTTCGAGGACGAAAAGTCTTAAGGGGGAGAGGATGTAAGGACCCGTACCTTGAGTTAGTCGGCTTTGCCTCCCGAGTAGAGTTTTTCTAGATTTTGACCTAGTAGTTGGACTCCAATGAATTCACGTGCAAAAGGAAAGATGCTTAGAATGATGTCCTCTATCTACCACGAAGTTTCAGACCAAATGGACATGTATGTGAGGTGCACGTGATATGGGTCCAATTCACGTGCAAGTGTAATTGTCTTCCAAATGATGCAAGGAGGCTAGGGGTGAAGTTTGAAAGCATTTGGAGTTCATATGGAGTTGCACGTGAATTGGGAATTCACGTGCAAATTGGCGTGCAGGCATATTTTTGCATGGGTCCCTTGGTTTTGGCATTCTAAGGAACTTTCTCCAAAGGACCATGTTGAAATTCCGAATATTTTGGTGTGTATGGATGCGGAAAGGTTGTAGCTTGTGTAATCAAAACTACGTCGTTTTGATCCTGGGTTTACTTAATCAAAACTACGTCGTTTTGATGTGAATGGTGTCTATATAAGGAGGGCTTGAGTTTGGGTTAGGGTTCTTGTGTTCCTTTCTTTGCAGGCTGCCGCCTGAGAGAGAGAGAGAGCTAGAGAGAGAGGGAAGGGGAGTTCTTTGGTTGCTGCCGGAGCATCTTGCGTGGGGAGGACGGCGTTTGGCGCGGGAGCAAGGAAGATCTGCTTTAAGGTAGGGGTTCTGTTCTTCCTAAACCCTCCTGTCCTAGGGTCCTAAGGCAGTCCTGGTCGATATCTGTTTATATATATATATGTAAATTCATATAGGTGTGATCTCCTATATGAATGTTGGCCTTCTAGATGGCATTTTGGTGTGGTTTCGTGATCTATATGCTATATGTTTGATGAAAAGCTTGTGTGAATATAGTTATGTGTATATGCCTGCCAAGTGTTTGAAATTATGCCTGTGAGGTGTGCATGTTATGTGTTTGTGGAAATGCCTGTGTGGTTGGGTTTGTGAGCTTGTGGATATATGCATGCTAAGTGTTCGAGGTTATTCCTGTGTGACTAAGCATACTTAGTGTTTGATGTTATGCCTGTATGGCCATGTGTGCTGCGTGTTTGCTTGTACACCCGGTGGCCGTGGAAGCCCGGGACTGTTTTGTGGAACCCGGTGGGTGTGGAAGCCCGGGGCTGTTTTGTGGAACCCGGTGGTTGTGGAAGCCCGGGATCGTTTTGTGGAACCCGGTGGCCGTGGAAGCCCGGGATCATTCTTGAAACCCGGTGGGTTGTGGAAGCCTGGGAGTGTTTATGTACTAGCCCATGTATGATCGTTTCTTTGTTATAGCTTGTAACCATATCTGGTGGGATAATTGTATCACGACACAGCACTTGTACACAAGGCATGTAGATACCAGTGCATGGGATGGGTTGGGGAGACATGATCCCTAGCGAGTTGTGGTTGCTCACCCCTCCTACCATGTTGTTTTCTTTTCCAGGAACCTACAGGCGTTAGGTGGGACCCCAAGGTGGAAGACCTTATGTATTTAATTTGTTTATGTTATTTTTATTATGAGAATCGATGTAACCCCAGTGGGGAAAGGATTTTGTTGTAATAAACTGGATTGGATTGCTTTTAATGAATATTACTTTCTTGAATGTTGTGGATGTTTAAAATGTTAAATTCTTGTTTTGTATCCTACCCCTTTGCCCTCCGTGTGGGTAAAAGGGGAGTCACGTACCGGTTTCCTCGGGTTGGAAATCCGGGGCGTGACACCTCAATAATTTGAAGCTCTGCCAGACTTGGTGGTTCAGGTGCGTCCGCTGGTTAAACTTCTTCCGGGCCAGACATTTTCGTGTTAACAGGTCTTGGAGAACTTAGTGGTTCTTTGATACTATTCATTTCTGTATTAACTGGTCTGGAAGGACTTGAAGGTGCTCTGGGGTTTTGAATATCTGTAAGAATGTGCCCGGAGTTGAATAGAAGTCCAGAGTCCGATTCGTCCGTAGCATCATCCGTAACATTTCTTCATGCTTCATTGGTGCCACGTGATTGGTCAGTATGTGTGACAGGAACATTCATAAACTTTGAATTGTCAATGTTGTCGTTCTAATCCTACACATCAGAACTTGAAGAACCAACTTTTGACCAATCTAGGTTAGCTTCATCAAAAGTCGCATGGATAGATTCTTCAACTTTAAAAAGTTTTCTATTGAAGATACAATAAGCCTTACTATGTATTGAGTATCTGACAAATATCCCATCATCAGATTTTGGTTCAAATTTATTCCGGGGTTCTTTGCCGTTGTTCAAAACGTAGCAAGTACACCCAAAAGCTCTGAAATGTGAAATTGAGGGCTTTTGTCCTCTCCACATCTCATAGGGTGTTTTCATGGTAGATTTATTTATTAGAATTCTGTTCTGAACGTAGCAGGCAGTGGACACAGCTTCAGCCCATAGACTGAGAGGAAGCTTTGCCCCTGCTAACATAGATCTGCCAGGCTCGACTAAAGTGCGATTCTCGCGCTCAATTACCCCATTTTGTTGTGGAGTTCTGGCCGCAGAGAAGTCGTGCTGAATGCCTTGTTCAGAACAATATGACCTCATATCTAAAAAATCAAATTCTGTACCATGATCACTCCTTATGCATTTAATGCTCAGTCCTTGTGAGTTGCTTATCCAGCTGAAGAGATCTACATGGTGTTCAAAGGTTTGATTCTTAGACTTCAGGAACAACACTCATGTGTACCTGGTGAAATCATCGATAACCACAAGGGTATATCTCGCACCAGCTGGTGAAGTGACAGAAATGGGACCACAGAGGTCCATATGAAGAAGTTGTAAGGGAGAAGTTATTGAATTAACTGATTTGCTCTTAAAACTATGTTTGGTCTGTTTACCAAATTGACATTCTCAACAGAGAGAGTCTCTGAAGTATTTGTATTTGGGCAGACCGTTCACTAAGTCAAGCGACGCTAGTTTAGACAAAGTCTTAAAATTTAAATGAGCGCACCGCTTGTGCCATAGCCAACTTTCTTCATCTTATGCTTTAGTGAGGAAGCATACAGGGTCAGAAGAATTATTTCTTAAGACCACTGAATATATGTCCCCATCTCTTAATCCGGATCCGGATAACTTAACATCTCCATATAGGTTTTCCCTAACTGTGCAGGTGTTGGACATAAAGGAGACAATAAATCCTTTGTCACATAAATTACTAACACTCAGCAGATTATGCTTCAAACCTTCGACTAGTGCAACTCTAGTGATTGATACACAGCCGTTGGTTAAAGTGCCATACCCCATAGTCTTACCTTTGCTGTTGTCCCCATATGATACGGATGGGCCTCATTTGTCAGTAACATCAACGAGCAGAGACTGATCACCCGTCATATGTCCGGAGCATCCACTATCGAGGATCCACTTGCTTTGATTGACCTTTAACTTCAAGTGATCCGGCAATATATCCAGAGATGTTCCTGTAAGACAACAGTTTACACTTTTGGTGCCCAAACTTGTTTCGGGCGGTTAAGAGAAATAGCAGTGGTGTCAATAGTTCCGGATTTAACTTTGTTGGGAATTTTAGCTTTCCGGGTTGACTTTATTTTGTTAGGTTCAGCTACTTCTTTTACTTAAGTTTTCTTGGGCGAGACACTCCTTTGAGATTTAGATTTTGATTTGCTTGAAGAACCCTTTTTGATAAACTGATCTTTATTAATATGAATTTGATTACAAAGCTAGCTATCAGATAAGCTCCAGCATTCATAGTGATAATGACCTATTTCTCTCTGAGATGGAACAGACACTATGATACGGAGTGGTAACAGGGGATACAGGTTTCTTAGGTTTTCAGGATCTTTTACTCGTTCCCTATGGCCTAATCCTTTGCGATTGGGTGACACGCTCTTGGCCCTAGATACGCCGACCTCAGCCTTTCCTTTCTTTCTGGGAACTACAGTTTTGGCTTTAACTGTAGCACCTTCTCTTCAACGTTAGATACGGGTGCTACTGCTTCAGGAGCAGCAGTAACAGCCTTAGTTCCACAATCATAGACTATGGTGCCACCTGAAATGAAACCATCCAACGGTTTAGAAGTACTAACAGGGTAAAGGTTGGTTAGTTTCGGAATGAAATCCGGAGGACACTCAATAGTTTGTGTGGAGGTTGATGGTTCGGAGCCTAGGCCAGGTTTGACTCGGATGTTGTCCGGATCAGTCCTAAATGTAGAAGCAATTTTCCCAAATTTTAGCCACTTACGATTTATTTCCTTTTTCTGTTCTAGTTCATTTTTAAGTCTTTTCACAATAACTTTTAGGCCAATTAGGTTGGTATTTAGCAAGTGATTTTCAGCCTCTTTACCCCTGAAGTCAGTTATGTCCTTTTCTAGTCTAGCAACAGTAATTTCAAGATGTTTGTTCTGGCTTTCCAAATCTTTGTACATTTGATTAATTATTAGTCTCTCATTCTTTTTATGATCACGTTCAGTAATAAGAGATTCTAATTTACTCATGAGCTCAAAGATCGAAGGTACCTCAGTATTTGCCATGAGGCAAACGTTCGGCTTAGGAGTTAGCTCATCATCCGAGGATTCCTCCTCTTCTTTCGAGCCACTGACGTACTTTGTGACGAACGCCTTCCTCTTGTTCTTGCTGTTGTCTGAGGTGGAGCGGCGAGGAGTAACCTTGTCACTTTTCTCGGCCACTTTAGATTTGGATTTATAGTCTTTGGCCCAGTGACCGGGTTTCCCATAGTTGTAGCATTCCTGGGAACTGGACTCCGATCGCTCCTTCCTTCGGAATGATGAGGAGGAGCCTCTTCTGAATCCTTTTTTGCTTTTCCGCAGGAATCACTCAAAGGATTTGACAAGAAGAGCTATTTCCTCTTCAGCGTCAGAGTCAGAATTCTCAGACTCTTCGGTATCATCATCCCTCAGTATGCTGAGGCATTTTGTAACTTTAAAAGCTACCCCCTTTTCTTTCTGAGCTATTTTCTCATCTTGGTCAGAGTATTTGAACCTGACCTCGTGAGTCCGTAGCTCTCCGTATAGTTCTTCAAGGGGAACATACTGCCAGTTCTTGTCAGATTGCATCTGGAGTTGCTTGGAGTAGTAGCAATCCGGCAAGGAGCAAAAAAACTTGTCATTGATTTGAGATTGAGAATAATGCTCATTGACAGTTTTTAACTCAAGGATGAGCTTGCTGAATCTTTGATAGATTCTCTCGAGAGATTTGCCAGGTTTGTAATTGAAACTCTCAAAGTTCTGTCTGAGAGTGCAGATAACATTCTGCATTTGGGACTGACTTCCCTCATAGAGGATTGTCAGTTTATCCCAAACAGCTTTTACTGTCGTGTAGCCCTGGAGGTCTGTGAAAGCTTCGGAGTCCAAAGATGATGTAACATATGCCGAGCCTTTTCATTAGCACACTACCAGGCTCTTTCTTCATTGGTGAGTTCAAAGATCGTCTTTGGTCTTCTAACTCCATGTCTCCGATTGTCATCGGAGTGGGTATCTCCTGATAAAAACACGACCACATGAGATGATCATGGTAGACCATAAACATCCTCATGCAAGCTTTCCACTGGGAGAAAAGCTCAGGTGTGAACTTTGGCGGTTTTGTCAGAGTGAAACCAGAACTCCGTGGTTGTGTAGCAGCAACAGCAACAGGTTGAGGTGGATCGACATTTTCACTGCTGCTACGATTGGGGAGGGGCTATTGTGCACCTCCGGAGTTAAGGCGAATGTTGAATAGCATACTAATTTCTTCGGCCATTGATGAGAGAGAAGGAGTGGGATCTCTACTTTGAACAGATAGAACTTGCTCTGATACCACTTGTTGGTCCCTTGGAGCCTAGAGGGGGGGTGAATAGGCCCTTATCGAAACTCTTCTCTAACTCTTTGGCACAACACTTATCTGGTTAAGAGATAGAATCAATGCGAAAGATAACCAGATAGTGGAAGTATTTTGTTTTATTATCAGTATGATAAGTACAACAAAATGAGAAGAACTAAAGCTTGAAAGCTTTTAGACCTACTTAACAACTCTTTAACACTCTGTTTACAATGTACTCACATGTTAGCCTCTATGATCTCAATGAGCTTTGGTACATACACAAAATTATTACACTCTCACGTACTTTTTATAAAATGTACAAGTGTTGCTACTTATAGAGACATCCACAAGAGACAACCTTGGAACTTGTTGTTCCGGACATTGTGCACATTTACTGTTTCTCGGAAATCTCTCTGCCTCAATTCTTTGAGATGTGGTCTTCAAGATCTTGGGTTTGCAACGCATAAGAGACTTTGTAAGTTCCCAAGTGTAGTTAAAGTTGTGTCCACATATCCGGATGATCCACGTGTAAGATGCTTTAGGTTCTCAACAAGTTTGTCTTACATCGGGAAGCAACGAGCTGGTGACTTTGAATACGAAGAGATAAGTTGAAGTAGCGTCTTCTTGAATCCAGTGTAAGGTTCCTTCCTCCATGTGAAACTAAGCTTAGATTTCTTACTCCGTATCAATTTGGTACTGGAATCCTTATTTCGTGTAAGCGCTTCCTTACTCCGTATGAAAGAGAAGGTCAGAGTGCTTACTCCGCATCAGTACTTCCTTACTCCGCATCTAGTTTCCTTACTCCGCATGAGTTAAAGGAACGGATGGCTTACTCGTATCAGCACATCCTTACTCCGCATGAGTGAGTGGTTCGGATTCCTTACTCCGCATCTAATTTTCTTACTCCGTGCGAATAAAGACTCAAGTCCTTATTTCGTAGAAGTACTTCCTTACTCCGCATGTATGGAAGACTCGGATTCCTTACTCTGTGTCTTCTTTACTTTAGTCCGATTGAGTGGAAGACTTAACTTTTATTTTTTAACTCCATGACGACTCTCTTACTCCGTGCGACTTTGTAGACTAAGATTCTTACTCTGCATCTATTTGACTTAGTCCGTTTGAAGTATTAGGTGCAGATTCCTTAGTCCGTAGCTTTTAAGTTCTTAGTCCGCACGAATGATCCTTATTCCATATGAAGTAAGGACTTGGTTATTTACCAAGTGTTTGACGACACTCATTCTCACCTGGATTAGGATTATGTATCCTATCTTTAGTTTTGCTCTCACGAGTGTAGATCCGGATGAAGATCATATCTTCTGCAATGACTTAAGACAAAAAAAACAAAGGTCTCAAATCAAATTACATAGGGCTTTATCAACATTATCCAAATTCTGGGCTTGATCCAACACCTACTGCTGCGGTGCCCTATCGGATGGCACCCCCTGAGTTGGAGGAACTTCGGAGACAATTGAAGGACTTGTTGGATGCCGGGTTCATTCGGCCATCCAAAGCGCCATTTGAAGCACCAGTGTTGTTCTAAAAGAAGCACGATGGGTCAATGTGACTATGCATTGACTATAGGGCGCTAAACAAGATAACTGTGAAGAATAGCTACCCCATCCCACTCATATCTGACCTATTTGATCAACTTGGTGCTGCGGGATGGTTCTCAAAGATAGACTTGCGGTCGGGATATTGGCAAGTACGGATAGCTGAAGGTGATGAGGCAAAGACAGATGCATCACAAGATATGGCTTTTACAAGTTCTTGGTGATGCCCTTTGGCCTCACAAATGCCCCTACCACATTTTGTACGTTGATGAACCGGATCTTCCAACCATGCTTGGATAGATTCGTCGTGGTGTACCTTGATGACATTATCGTTTATAGCAAAACCTTGGAGGAACACAAGGCACACCTACGGTGGGTTTTCCAAATCTTAAGGGAGAACTAACTTTTTGTGAAGAATGAGAAATGTCACTTTGTGAAGAAGGAGGTGCCCTTCTAGGGTCATATCATTGGCAGCGGCAAATTAAAGATGGACAACAAGAAAGTGTTAGCCATCAAGGAATGGGAGACGCCTAAGAAAGTTCCTGAGATGCATTCCTTCCTTGGCTTGGTTAACTACTATAGAAGATTCATCCGCGGCTATTCCCACATTATCGCTCCCTTGACGGAGCTATTGAAGAAGAACAAGACTTGGGTGTGGGATGATGCTTGTCTTGAGGCGTTTGAGAAGTTAAAGCAAGTAGTGACAAACGAACCGGTGATAAGACCTGCCGGACCATGCGAAACCTTATGAAGTTCCACACCGCTTCTTCGAGACTTTGCCATCGGTGGAGTTCTCATGCAGGAGGGGCATCCTGTAGCATACGAAAGACGGAAGCTCAACGACACCGAATGGAGGTACATGGTGCATGAAAAGGAGATGACGGTAGTTATGCATTGCCTTCGGGTGTGGAGGCATTACTTGCTGGGGTCCAAGTTCATGGTAAAGACGGACAACATTGCTACGAGTTATTTCCTAAATCAAAGGAACTTAACTCCAAAGCAAGCACAGTGGCAAGGACTCCTAGCAGAATTCGACTTTGTGCTCAAGTACAAACTAGGCACAAATAATGTGGTGGACGATGCACTAAGTTGGAAGGCAGAACTTGCAGCCATTAGCCAACCACAAATCCCCCTGGTGAACAGACTAAAGGAAGGAATGGAGCACGACCCATTAGCCAAGTCCTTGGTGGAATGCGTCGAAGCCTGGGAAAACGCGGTGATTTTGGCTAAGGGATAACTTGCTCCATACTCGAGGAGAATGGATGTACGTTCCTAAATAGGGAAGTTTGAGGAGAGACATCCTCAAAGAATGTCACGAATCTCGGTGGGTTGGCCATCCCAGAGTCGATTGTACCTTGGCGTTGGTGGAAAGGAGCTACTATTGGCCTCAACTTTACGAGGACGTCTGAGTGTACATGCGGACTTGTCTTGTGTGCCAACAAGACAAGATAGAGAATCGACAGTCAGCAGGACTATTAGAACCTCTGCTTACCCCGAAAAGACCTTGGGAGAGTGTCTCCATGGACTTCATTGTTTGTCTCCTAAGATCCGAAGGATGCGGCACGATCATTGTGGTGGTCGACCGATTCTCTAAGTATGGAGTTTTCATTCCAACTCTGAAGGACTGCATGGAAGATGACGCGGTCCAACTATTCATCAAGTACGTGGTGAAGTACTGGGGCATTCCAAAGACAATCGTGAGCAATCGGGACTCACGATTTACTGGCCGGTTTTGGACCAAGCTGTTGCGGATAATGGGTTCAGACTTAAACTTTTCAATAAGGTTCCACCCACAAACAGACGGCCAAACTGAACATGTCAATGGTTTACTGGAGCTATATCTGAGGCACTATGTGAGTGGCAATCAAAGAGATTGGGCCATGTTGTTGGACATAGCCCAATTCTCGTATAACTTCGTAAGATCGAGTCCATGAACGAGAGCCCGTTCGAACTCGAGAATCGGGCGGCAACCATTGACGCCCACTTCCATCACTCGGGGTTACACTAGAAAGAGCCCCACGACGTTCAAGTTTGCAAAAGGATGGCATGAACAAACGAATCTGGCCAGGGCATACTTGTACAAAGCAGCGAAGAAGATGAAGAAGTGGGCGGATCAACAAAGGAGGCCCTTAGAATTTCATGAAGGAGACATGGTGATGCTCAAACTCCTTCCATGCCAAACCAAAGCACTTAGACAATTGCATAAGGGTTTGGTGCGCCGTTATGAGGGGCTTTTCAAAGTACTTAAGAGAGTTGGGAAGGTCTCATACAAACTGGACCTCCCGACTAGCTTACAAAGGCATCCGGTGTTCCACGTCAAGCTTTACCATGAACACTTGGAAGATACGAGCAGACAACGAGCGGTGCGGACACCAACAGCATCAACAGGCAAGACCTACAACAAAGATATAGAGAAAATCCACTCTCATAGAATCGTGCCAAGAAGGGGAATAAATCCAAGTCAGGTGGAGTACTACGTCCAATGGAAGAACAGGCCGGTTGAAGAGACAAGCTGGGAGAAGAAAGAGGATCTGGGAAAATTCTCCAAAGAGATTGAAGAGTATCGGGTAGAAACCGAATGCTACATCCAGCAGTTTGATGGGTTCGAGGAAGCCGAAGACGAAACGAGGACGCTGCGAAATCGGGTGGGGGAGAATGTCACAGACCAAGGCTTATCTTAGCATACTTAGGCTATTTTGGGGTATTTCCCCTTTGTAAAGTGTTGTACTTTAGTTTTGTAGAGATTTATTTACTCTAGCTAAAATGATGTATCCTGGTGTCACCGCGGAAAAGTGTTAACATCTATATGTAGGGGAGTGATTTTGTAAAGGTTTTAAGCAATCAATACAATCGTTTATTGCCTTCGTTTAATCTTTCTTCTGCTAAGCGCTTCCCTACACAATTGCTTTACAACGGATCGATGGGTTCCAATCCAAATGAGACGAGTTAGGCTGACCTAGCGTTCCTTCGTTCGGGTGGGAACTAGGTGTCGCATGGGTTAAGCTGTTATAAAGGCTGACCCCGTGACACTTATCTCCTCTTTCATCCCCTCTCACCGTTGTCTTCCCCAAATCCATGCACAGGCCGCCGTGATCCTAAAGGACCACCCCGCACCAACCGAACCACCTCACCGGAGGACCACTCGCCCATCCCTCCAGTGCATCAAACCCAACCATGGTTCTCCCATCCTCTCTCAAACCAAACCCATCACCCGATAGCCTTAACCCAACACCTCAAAGCCACTGCTCCACCCCCAGATCAAACCCTAACCCCTCTTGCCTATATAAACCCCATCCGCTCGATCGATCTCTCCCTTTTCTCCGTGCAGAAAAATCATCCACCCTTTTTCAAATACACGCCTTTCACTTCCCTTTTCTCTCCCTCTCGGTTCCTGATTCTGAAGATTCCAGTACACACCAAGCCTTCCCCTTCTCTTCTCTTGGCTAAATTTCTCCTTGAAAATCAAAAAAACATCACCGCCTCCTCTCATCTTCCTCTTCCCCCCGAAAATTAACCCCTCTCCCTCTCACTTGTCGATTCTCCATCACCAAATCCCATTCTTTCCCACAATACTAAAACCAGACGCTCCCTTTCTTCCCTTTGGTTGGCACACCACTCGCTAGTCACCATGGAGCTGGACTCAATTGCCCTTGCCGTTAGCGCATCCAACACTGGTCATCCCATGGTCATCACGAGAAAGGCGGGGGACTCCTGAGATCATTCCAAGGAGGCAACATAAGAAGCATTGAGGAGTCACTGAAGACACTTAGAAGGCATAGAGGACGCCAGTTCACCATTACCATCACTCGGTAGGAAGCTAGTGCACGATGGCACTCAGTTCCCGTATGAGACGACGAGCGTCGCATATATCCTCGGTGCCTACGGTTTCGTGTGATTCAGGAGGAGAGCTAACCATATCCCTGTGTTTCCCTGTTCTTTCGTATGTTTTGTGTTCTAGTATGTGTTCCTTTTTCATATCCTTCATCCCTATGTTTGTGTTCTTGTTTGTATATTACTAAGGCTGTTTATTCATTTGGTGGATAATAGAGCTATGTAGTCCCTATTTTTTTTTGTTTTCCATTTTACCAGTTACTTCTGTCTGTGGATATTCTGCCTTATTAAAAAAAAGAGGAACAAACATAGAACGTATGATCTAGGTTGTATCTGATGCATTTTAATCTAGTTCGAATGCTTTGATTGGCTTATAAAACGTGTGGATGCATTGACGGTTTTCAAGATGTGAGGGCTTTGGTCAGTTTTCAAGCCTCCAGTGTAGTTTTCCAAACATGAAGGACTTAATCTGGTTTTAATCTGGCTGGCTTCAAATCTGGTTTTGATCTGGGCTTTAATGTGTTTTTAATTTCAGTTTATCTAACCACTACTCGTAGACCTTTGCTTGGTTTGTTACTGATTTGCTTCTTTTGATTGTTTTTTTAAGTGATATTGGGTTATACGGGGTTTGCGTTATTTGCTTTCCTCCAGGGGTCTTTTATTATTGTTGGGTTATGGCCTTCACTGTAAGGACCCGTACCTTGAGTTAGTCACAGTTAGTCACAGTTTTGCCTTCTGAGTAGAGTTTTTCTAGATTTTGACCTAGTGAATGGGCTCAAATGAATTCACGTGCAAAAGGAAAGATGCTTAGAATGATGTCCTCTATCTACCACAGAAGTTTCAGGCCAAACAGACGTATATGTGAGGTGCACGTGATATGGGTCCAATTCACGTGCAAGTGTGATTGTCTTCTAAATGATGCAAGGAGGCTAGGGGTGAAGTTTGAGAGCATTTGGAGTCCATTTGGAGTTGCACGTGAATTGGGAATTCACGTGCAAATTGGCGTGCAGCCATATTTTTGCATGGTTCCCTTGGTTTTGACATTCTAATGATCTTTCTCCAAAGGACCATGTTGAAATTCTGAGTATTTTGGCCTATATGGGTGCGGAAAGGTGCTAACTTGTGTGATCAAAACTACGTCATTTTGATCCTGGGTTTACTTAATCAAAACTACGTCGTTTTGATGTGGGTAGTGTCTATATAAGGAGGGCTTGAGTTTGAGTTTAGGGTTCTTGTGTCCCTTTGCTGCAGCTGCTGCCAGAGAGAGAGAGAGAGAGAGAGAGAGAGGATCTCGGGCGATTGCCGTGGTGGTTCGCGTCGTTGGGAGGCTGTCTAGCGTGGAGGTTAGGACAAAAGCCTGAGGTAGGGGTTCATGTTCTCCTAACTCTCCTCTCGTTTTAGGATATTCACCTATATATATATATATATGTAAATCCATATAGGTGTGATCTCCTATATGGATGTTGGCCTTCAGTGGCATGTTTTGTTGATTCTGATGTTAATTTGGCCTGAGGATTTTCTGGGTTTGTTTATGCCCACCATGTGTTTGATGAAATGTCTGTGAGGCCTGCACACTATGTGTTTGATGAAATGTCCGTGAGGCTTGCATGCCATGTATTCAATATAATGCCCGTGAGACCTTGTATATGGGTGTTTGATGATATACCCGTGTGACTGGTGTGTACCGTGTTTGGTTTGTATTTGATTTTAAGCCTATGAGGCTGATGTGTGTGGCTTGTATCCGACCATGTTGGTCCTTTCCGAGATAAAGTGTAAATGCTGTGGCTGAGTTTACATGTTGAGATGTAATGCTATGTCTTCGTTCGTTGATCTGTTTGAGACGGAGCCGAGATATGGGCCAGGCACAATAGCCGGACCCCTTTGAGATTTGGCCAGGACGTGGTCCTGAGTCTCGGTGTAGCACTCACGACGGTGGGCTAAGTCTACACCCATTCCTGAGGGTAGATATGGCGCCCGAGGAGGTGGTTGACCATATCGACTCGGGTGGAAAATGTTGCATTGGTGTCCATGCAACATTTGCCTGAATGTGGTATGTCATGTCGCCGTGGTGGCGGGGTGTCCTCTTGCCCTTCGGTGCGGGTTCAGGTAAAGAGTGTTTCCTGGGTGATGTTTCTTTGCGTTAGCCTTAGGCACGACACGAGCACAAGCATACACATATCATGCATGTTGTACACCGGGACGGGTCCTGGGGAGATGGGATCCCTACTTGAGTGTGGTTTGCTCACCCCTCCTATAAACCGTTCTTTTGCGGGGTTTAGCAGCGGTAGGTGAAGGTTGAGGAGCTAGGCCACCGAGGCCGAAAGTTTTATATTATTTCCTTTGTTGTACTCTGTGGTTTTATGTGTTTGGATTTTGGTTTGGTTTTATTGATGGCTTCATAGGGGTTTTTCCCCCGACCTGGGTTGTAATGAACATTTAGTCTTTGAAATGAAATAAAATGAGATGTTGTTATTCAATTTGTGTTTGTGTGCATGGTTTGGGAGCAGGAGCATGCCCTTTGGCATGTTAGCCTGATTGTGCAGGTTTGGGACAGCACCCGTGCTAGAAGTCCTTTTAAGGTGCTTGCACCAACCCCTTGTCCCTTCGGGTGCGGGCATGGGCAGTCCACTACTCATTTCCAAGTGGAAGGAAATTGGGGCGTGACAATATGGTATCGAAGCGATAGTTCATGGTCTAGTGGACCTAGGATAGTGGGGAGGCCTGGTCGCTTCGAGACTCTTAGGAGGGCGATAGGACACGCCTGATCAACGTGGTCCTATCTGGTTTTCTGGGGTGTACTCAGGGGTAGTTAAACCAAGGAGTAGGGCATTTGTATTTGGGTTGAGGGTGCATACATGCATTGGCATTAGGGCACTAGTTTAATTTCAGTATGAGTATTGTGATTAGACATGCTATGTTACTGAAACTTGTTGCTAAAAACAAAATGTTGTTGCTGTGAAATTCGGTGATTTTCTGTGAAGCTTGTTGCTATGAATTGCTGCTGTGTACTTCTGTGAATTACCTGTGTGTTTAAATGTAAAATGTTGCTTGAGTACCTCATGGCCCATGGGGATGAGGGTGTGTAGAGCTTGAGAGAAGCTGATCCTAGTTTGGTTTAAATTATGTAGACTATGCCTCCTAGGAGAGTAACCCGAGCTACTCCAGTGTAGAAGATGAATCTTCTGCCCGTGCTGGAGAGGGAAGAGGACAGCGTGTAGAGGGCAATGATCCCCTGGAGCGGATCATGGCCCAAGTCCGGGCCCTAAGTGAGAACGTGCAAGGCATGCGTGAGGACCTCAGGGGAGAGATCCTAAACGAGGTGCGTCAGGAGATGATGGCACGACAGCGTGCCACCCCCTCCACCCCGTGAGGCGGAACCTCCGTGTAGGCGGGGAAGTGCCGGTGAGGCGGGAAGAGGGAGACGTGTTGACGCAGTTCCGAAAGGAACATCCACCGAGGTTCAAGGGAGGAACCGAACCTCTAGGAGCAGAAGCACCGGCCGCGGCGGATCGAGCATGTGTTCTCCTTTCTTCGACCCCGGGAGGAAGACAAAGTGAGACTAGCGGTCCGGCAGTTGGAGGAGGAAGCCTTGGAATGGTGGCTTAGCATCTCAGGAAGCCGGGACATGGAGACCATGGCCTGGAATGAGTTCCTCCAGCTGTTCCATGAGGAGTTCTTTCCCAGAGTCATTGCGGTGGCGAAGCGGGAGGAGTTCGGCGGCTTGAAGCGGGATCACGCTCGCAGCAGAGTATGAGCGAGATTTCCGGGGGCTGAGTCGGTTTGCTCCGAAGCAATATCAAGGGAGGACCTGAAGGCCCATAAGTTTACCATGGGTCTCAAACCTGCCCTAAGCAAAGGGTGGAGATGCCTGCGATCGAAGACCTATCTTGAAGTCGTGGACACCGCCAAGATTGTTGAGAGAGGATTAGAGGAGGGAAGACAGGCTCACCAGGAGCGGATGGGGCAGAGCACGCACGACAAGCACGGTGAAGCCAAGAGGCGTAAGGTTGAGCCCGGCGGTGGGACTTTTCCCAAGGATAGGGGCCAAGCTTCAATGGCTCCGCCCGGATCCCGTTACTTTGGAGGACAGGGGAGTCTTGCTTGGGAACTTCCCAAGCGGGTGTACCTGTTGTGGCCTATCAGGGCACGTCAAACGTGAGTGCCCCAAGCGCAGACTTGACGTGTCATAGGCGTGGGAAGGTGGGACACATCGGCAAGGTGTGTTTCAAGCAGGGGAACACTGGGAGCCGGAAGCTTAAGACAAGGGGAGCGGGGTGGGACCCAATTTCAGGCCCTGACCCCTAAGCCGACATTCGTGGCAGGCCGGTCAGGCTGGTTCCGGTCACACTAGGCCCACGGGGAGAGGCAACCACAAGGAGGATCGGAGGGGCGTCCCAGTGGACGCGCAGAGGAGCAAAAGGGAAGGCAAGTGAGGCTAGTGGTGGGGCAGGCCAAGGCAGAGTGTTCACGCTTACCTCGGCACCAGTGGAATGGAGGATCTACCATCACCCTCCGAGGAAGGTGGAGCTGGACCTTCGGTGGTTCGAGGTACTATTCTAATATCTCGCACCGTTGTTGCCGCATTGTTTGATACCGGAGCTTCGTGCTCCCTGATTGCTAAGTCCTTGGTGGAGAGCCTTGGACTTGATTGTGTGGAGGCCGATAGACCCTCGAGGGTCGAGTCCCCAATGGGAGGAGTGGAGTTGATCCACCAAATGTGTCGAGAGTGTGCGCTTACGATAGGAGAGGTTGATCTCTCATTTGATTTGTACGTAATGCCCATGAGGACCTTTAGTTTGATTCCGGGAATGGATGGTTGATGGCCTTTCAGGCTAAGATTGACTGCTATAGGCGACGAGTATCATTTACTACACCCACAGGATCTTCCTGTACTCTAGTGGGTGAATGGGATAGGGATCTTTGGGAGAGCCGGGCCGACGAGGGAGCTATGGGGCAATATTACCCATAGGCTTGCCACCCTAACCTTTGAGGAGGAAGGTAACTTAGAGAAAAGGGTGTGGCCGGATGTTGTCGAGAAGTTCCAGGATGTCTTTCCTGGGGAGTTGTTGGAGTTGCCTCCACACGAAGTATCGAGTTCACGATTGAAGCTGTTGCCAGGGGTGGGACCCATCTCACAAGTAGCATACCGGATGGGACCCGCCGAGTTGCGGGAGCTTCGAAGCGGATAAAGGAACCGGGAGATAAAGGTTTTATCCGTCCTAGTACCTCACCATGGGGTGCACCGGTCTTGTTTGCTAAGAAGGCCGATGGTTCGTTGCGACTTTGCATTGATTATCGGAAAGTGAATCAAGTAACGGTAAAGAACAAGTACCCTTTGCCGCGGATTGATGACTTATTCGACCAGTGAGTGGAGCACGGTGGTTCTCAAAAATCGATCCGCATTCGGGATATCACCAATTGAGGGTCGGGAGCGAGGACATCCCTAAGACGGCGTTCAGGTGCAGATACGGACACTATGAATGGTTAGTGATGCCTTTTGGGCTCACGAACGCACCGTTGTGTTCATGCACCTAATGAATCAGGTATTTGCCCCATACCTGGATTCCTTCGTGGTGGTATTCATTGACGACATCCTTGTGTACTCCAAAACCCAAGCCGAGCATGAGGAGCACTTGGTCGTGGTGCTGAGCACTACGAGATCATCACTTGTATGCTAAATTTAGCAAGTGTGACTTTGGATGCGAGAGGTGCATTTTCTTGGGCATGTAGTATCCGCCGAAGGAGTTAGAGTGGACCCAACCAAGATTGAGTCCGTAGCATCTTGGAATAGGCCCACAAATGTTTTTAAGATCCGGAGTTTCTTGGGTCGGGACGGTATTACCGGCGTTTGTGGAAGGGTTTTCTCGGTTGACGGCACCTATGACAGCTCTTACACGGAAGGGAGCCAAATTCGAGTGGACGGACAAGTGCCGCAGGCATTCGAGGAGTTGAAGACTCGCCTGACTACTGCACCGGTGTTGAGTCTACCGCAGGAGGGAGTGCCATTCGAGGTGTATTGTGATGCGTCTCGCGTTGGACTGGGGTGTGTTCTGATGCAAGAACGCCAAGTCATAGCATATGGTTCGCGACAACTGAAGTCCCATGAGCAAAACTACCCAACACACGACCTGGAGTTAGCAGCAGTTATTTTTGCCCTGAAGTCTTGGCGACACTACCTGTTGGGAGAGAAATTTGTGGTATATACTGACCACAAAAGCCTACAGTATATCTTCACCCGAGAGAGACCTAAATTTGCGACAACGGAGGTGGGTAGAGTACCCGCAAATGTTTGACTTCACACTCTCTTACACGCCTGGGAAGGGAAATTTAGTAGCCGACGCGCCAAGTAGAAAGGGGAAAGCCGAGGTTTCCATGAGAGAATGGAAAATGATGGAGCGGTTGGCGGTGCTTCAGGTGCAACCCGCTTTCAGCGATGAGGGAGCTATCCTGTGTCCTCTCACCGTGATACCGAGAGATGTATCAGCGTGTCCGTGAGGGACAGTTAGGTGACGTGGATCGTGAGGTGATCCGGGCCCCTGATAGAGGCCGGAGAGCCGTCGAGGACTCGGACAGAAGGAGTTGAGCATGAGCTGAAATTTCGGGGCGTCGATAGTACCACCTCCCTTGCGTGAGGATGTCTGAGGGAATTTCATCATTCCCGTTTGGCTGTACATCCAGGAGGAACTAAGATGTATCATGCCGTTCGCGCACGATCCTGGTGGCCGGGGCTGAAACGGAGCGTAGCAGAATTTGTTTCCAGGTGCCTTACCTGTCGGCAAGTGAAGGCAGAACACCAACGACCCCCGGTCAATTGCGGCCTTTACCTGTAGTTGAGTGGAAGTGGGAGCATATTACCATGGACTTCGTGACGGGACTTCCTACCACTTCTGGGAGAAAGGACATGATTTGGGTCATAGTGGACCGCTTAACTAAGTCAGCCCATTTCTTGGCAATTCGAGAGCGCGACTCTATTGGCACGTTAAGCCAGTTGTATGTTGATGAGATTGTCCACTTGCACGGAGTGCCCTTATCTATTGTTTCGGACAGGGATGCGCGGTTCACATCCCGGTTTTGGGGAGGTCTGCAGGAAGCATTGGGAACCCGACTTAATTTGAGTACCGCATTCCATCCTGAGACTGATGGTCAGTCCGAGAGGACCATTCAAACATTGGAAGACTTGTTGAGGGCTTGTGTACTTGATTTTGGAGGATCATGGGCTTCCCACCTTCCTCTGGTGGAGTTTGCCTATAATAACGGTTACCGGTCTTCGATTGGGATGGCTCCATTTAAGGCATTGTATGGCCGACCGTGCCGGTCTCCATTATGTTGGGCGGAAGGCCGGAGAGGCAGCTATGTTAGGACCTCAATTGGTCCAGGAGGCTACGGCAAAAGTTCACTGATTCGGCAACGCCTTCTTACAGCTTCGAGAGGCAGAAGTCTTATGCGGATCGCCGACGCCGACCGTTGGAGTTTTTGGTGGGAGACCACGTATTCCTTCGTGTTTCTCCACGGAGAGGGCATAAGAGATTTGGGACTGGGTCCAAGTTGTCCCCTCGGTACATTGGACCGTTCGAGATTTTGAGCGAGTTGGCCCTGTTGCTTATAGGTTGGCATTACCACCTAGTTTGAGCAGAGTTCATAATGTTTTCCATGTATCCCGGTTGCGGAAATATCATCCAGGATCCCGCACACGTGCTAGATTGGGGTACCCTGGATCTTGGAGAGGATGTGTCCGTTGTCGAGGCCCCCATCCGTATTGTAGATAGGCGCGAGAAGCAACTGCGAGGTAAGACTATTCCGTTGGTTCGGGTGTTGTGGCAACACCGAGGGCCGGAGGAAGAGACCTGGGAACGTGAGACCGAGATGCGTGCTCATTATCCTAACTGTTCGAGGACCGAACAACTCGAAGGAGGGGAGGAGGGCAAGCATCAAACTTCAACATAATCAGGTACTTGCCCAACTAGTTATGACCATATGGAGTGTATAAATGTGTGAAATAATTTGTGATTTGTTGTGTATTAATTTGTGCTAGAGGGTGTTAGAGGCCTATGCTTTGGTTGTGATTGTTTTCTTTCATTCCACCTTTTCTTTTCGAGGACGAAAAGTCTTAAGGGGGAGAGGATGTAAGGACCCGTACCTTGAGTTAGTCACGGTTAGTCACGCGTTTTGCCTTCGAGTAGAGTTTTTCTAGATTTTGACCTAGTGAATGGGCTCAAATGAATTCACGTGCAAAAGGAAAGATGCTTAGAATGATGTCCTCTATCTACCCAGAAGTTTCCAGGCCAAACAGACGTGTATGTGAGGTGCACGTGATATGGGTCCAATTCACGTGCAAGTGTGATTGTCTTCTAAATGATGCAAGGAGGCTAGGGGTGAAGTTTGAGAGCATTTGGAGTCCATTTGGAGTTGCACGTGAATTGGGAATTCACGTGCAAATTGGCGTGCAGCCATATTTTTGCATGGTTCCCTTGGTTTTGACATTCTAATGATCTTTCTCCAAAGGACCATGTTGAAATTCGAGTATTTTGGCCTATATGGGTGCGGAAAGGTGCTAACTTGTGTGATCAAAACTACGTCGTTTTGATCCTGGGTTTACTTAATCAAAACTACGTTGTTTTGATGTGGGTAGTGTCTATATAAGGAGGGCTTGAGTTTGAGTTTAGGGTTCTTGTGTCCCTTTGCTGCTCGTCGCGCAGAGAGAGAGAGAGAGAGAGAGAGAGAGAGAGAGAGAGAGAGAGAGAGGATCTCCGGGCAGTTGCCGTGGTGGTTCGTGTCGTTGGGAGCGTCTAGCGTGGAGGTTAGGACAAAAGCCTGAGGTAGGGGTTCATGTTCTCCTAACTCTCCTCTGTTTTAGGATATTCACCTATATATATATATATGTAAATCCATATAGGTGTGATCTCCTATATGGATGTTGGCCTTCGTGGCATGTTTTGTTGATTCCGATGTTAATTTGGCCTGAGGATTTTTCTGGGTTTGTTTATGCCCACCATGTGTTTGATGAAATGTCCGTGAGGCCCGCACACTATGTGTTTGATGAAATGTCGTGAGGCCTGCATGCCATGTATTCAATATAATGCCTGTGAGACCTTGTATATGGGTGTTTGATGATATACCCGTGTGACTGGTGTGTACTTGTGTTTGGTTTGTATTTGATTTTAAGCCTATGAGGCTGATGTGTGTGGCTTGTATCTAACCATGTTGGTCCTTCCGAGATAAAGTGTAAATGCGTGTCTTGAGTTTACATGTTGAGATGTAATGCTATCTGTTTGTTGATCTGTTTGAGACCGAGCCGAGATATGGGCCAGGCACAATCCGGACCCCTTTGAGATTTGGCCAGGACGTGGTCCTGAGTCTCGGTGTAGCACTCACGACGGTGGGCTAAGTCTACACCCATTCCTGAGGGTAGATATGGCGCCCGAGGAGGTGGTTGACCATATCTGACTCGGGTGGAAAATGTTGCATTGGTGTCCATGCAACATTCGCCTGAATGTGGTATGTCATGTCGCCGTGGTGGCGGGGTGTCCTCGCCCTTCGGTGCGGGTTCAGGTAAAGAGTGTTTCTTGGGTGATGTTTCGTTGCGTTAGCCTTAGGCACGACACGAGCACAAGCATACACATATCATGCATGTTGTACAACGGGACGGGTGCGGGGGAGACGGGATCCCTACTGAGCTGTGGTTTGCTCACCCCTCCTATAAACTGTTCTTTTGCAGGGTTTAGCAGGCGGTAGGTGAAGGTTGAGGAGCTAGGCCCCTGAGGCAGAAAGTTTTATATTATTTCCTTTGTTGTACTCTGGTTTTATGTGTTTGGATTTTGGTTTGGTTTTATTGATGGCTTCATAGGGGTTTTTCTCCGACTGGGTTGTAATGAACATTTAGTCTTTGAAATGAAATAAAATGAGATGTTGTTATTCAATTTGTGTTTGTGTGCATGGTTTGGGAGCAGGAGCATGCCCCTTGGCATGTTAGCCTGATTGTGCAGGTTTGGGACAGCACCCGTGCTAGAAGTCCTTTTAAGGTGCTTGCACCAACCCCTTGTCCCTTCGGGTGCGGGCATGGGCAGTCACTACTCATTTCCAAGTGGAAGGAAATTGGGGCGTGACATTCACTTTCCTATTTGGTTCATCTTAGTTATTGAGTTAGCCTTCATGCCCCATACTCACATTCTGTTTACTAGTGTTTGTTTGACATGCCTGGGCATTGACAGATGAGCTCCTCACTATTGATAGAGTGGGTAACGTGATTGCATGATACACTTCATTTTAGCTATGTAACAAAAAAAACAAAAAAGAGAGAAAAAGAGTTAGCTTTATTTTGTTTGATTTTATTTATTTATTTATTTCTTTTCATTTGGCCTTAGGAAACTGTTAGCTTTAGGCCAATAGTAATTTTGCAATCATGGGTTGTAAAACCCAATACCATTGTATTTTGTAAACCCAACATAATGAAAAAAAAGAGAGAAAAAAAAAGAAAAAGAAAAAGAAAAGAAAAGAAAGGTGAGTTCACTTTTTGTTTTGTAAATGACACATTATCATACGCATCACTTGTTTATTATTGCATTTTGTTTAATACTAAAAAAAAAAGAAAGAAGGAAAATGCTTTTAAAAAATAAAAATAAAAATAAAAACTCTTTTTGTAAATAGATAAGAATATAAAACTTTTTTTCTAAAAGAAAAACACCCTTTTCCAAAAAAACAAACAAACAAATATTTTCTTAAAAAATGTTTTCTAAAAAAAAACTTATAAAATGTTTTCAATGAAAAAAAAACTTTTCAAATACTTGGGCTTTTTTTTGAGCTTTTCAATTCAAACTTAAGTCTTGGGCTTTTTAGCACGTGGGCTTTCCTTTTTGCCTTATTTACAACCTTTACATATTTGGTTTAACATTAGTATACAACTTAGAAATAAAACCGTTTGCCTTTCCCTAGATTTCTTTAGATAACTTAGGCGTTGATAAAATCATAGGATTAATTGGATGTTCTATTCAAGTTCAATAAAAGAAAAACAAACAAACAAACAAACAAAAACAAAAAAAACAAAACAAAACAAAAATCAAATTGGTAGGACTTCCTTTAGATGTTTAGGACAAATAGGACTTAATTTTACTTTAATAAATAACTTAGAAAATAAAAAAAAATGAGTAGATCTTTAGGCCATATAAATCTAACAACACCTAACACTAGTTAACTTTCGATCAAAGTTAAAACAAATTAGAAACCTCCAAAATTCCTAAGATAGGTACCGAAAGGGCGTTGCGGGGGTGTTAATCCTTTCCCACATGTAACAAACTCCCGAATCCGACTCAGGCAACGTAGATTATTTTAGGTGACCAACTGCACCCCAAAAATAGTTGGTGGCGACTGTGTAGTTTTCATCACCATTCGGGTGAAGGGTGGGAGAACTGCATTCCCAAAAGCGAGTTTTCCCCCTTGATGAAATCCGGTCATGACAAGCCATTCGGGGCCTTGACATGGAATTGGGCCCAAGTACTGTTAAAATGCCCACATTAACGAACACAATATCATCCAAATGTTTTCAGCCTCCAAGAATAGCTATCTCTCATCACTAACCAAATACGAGTTTTTACATCCTCCTCACCTTAGGACTTTTCGTCTTCGAAAATAAAATGCATGCCCAAAAGACATCACAAAATCTAAGATTATCACCGCAGAATAACAAAGACAAAACATGATCATTAACATGATCACCAACCACACATGTATAATGTCACTCACAATAAGCCAAAATGGCTCACAAGATTGAACAAACAACAAGTTAAACCATATCTCAAGTATAACTACATATGCAAAACAAATGCATAAAATATAATGTATACCTTAGGAGATACCAAAGGGAAGGCCCTCACAGCATAGGTCGATTGGTGGGTCAACTTGTAGGTCGACCACAGGTTGATTTGGGCGTCAACCTGGGGCGTTTTGGGCCGTTTTCTGCCCGTTTCTTTGCGGTGGGATCCTGGATGGTTATGGGTGGTTGAGAACTCATTTTAGGGTGCGTATTGGCCACGTAAAACTTGTTGTGAGTTGTTCGTCCTTCTTTGGTGCATGGTCTGTTTGGGATGTTTTTACCAACGTTATGCTGCTAGTTTCCTATCGGTGCCTATGCTCTTTAGGCTGTCTGTGCAACCGTTTTGCTACTATTCCTTTCTGCGGTAAGTGCAGGTATGCATTTTGTTTTATTTCTTTTGTTTTGTCTCTTTCTCTTATTTCTCCACAGGTGGTCATCTCGGTGCTCCGGCCTCGCCTGTTCGTTTCTATATGTTGTTTCTCTTTATTATAATTTGCCTTTGCATCTCTCTTATGTCTGGGACTTATTTGAACTCTGAATTGATGTATTATTTTTTGCACCTCGGCTACTCTTTTTGGGGGTTTTTAATGAGAGCTAAGGGGCTCCATGCTCTTTTTCTTTTTGCCCTAAGGGGTCTGTCCTTAGTTTGGCCAAGGCGTCTCCTTTTTGGGGAGGCTTGCCACGTTTGATGTCATCTTCCTTCTTCATCTAATAAATTCTCTTTCCCACCCCCCCCCCTAAAAAAACTTGTTGTGAGTTGTGTTTATGTGTTTCTATGTGTGTTTCTTCGAGGTTTGATCTCTATGCGTCATGGACGATCTGTGGGGGATTTTTTGGGCTATAAACCTATGAATTGAGGTGATTTGAGAAGTCTAGCTTATCTTATTGTGTTGTATGTGTGTCTGGTTTCATTTCCCATGTCTAGATGAAGCATGAGATGTTTTGAATTATTATTCATTGATTTCAGTTGTGTGTTGCATGCGATGTCATAATTTATGATTAGGTTATGATGTATGAGATGTTTGTGCCATGACATTTATGTTATGCATGAGATGCTTGAAATATTGATGTTATGAGTTTAGAGTTAAGCATGAGATGCTATTGGCATGAGATATAATGCTTTGGATGTAAGGCATGGGATGGGTATGCGCATGTGAGGCTAGTTGTGGTATAAGCCTGTGAGGTTCTCTTGATAGCACCTAAGAGGCATTGTAAGTTGATGGTGTAACGCCCCCAAATTTGGGATCCCCAAACCGGGTGCATTAGCGGAAATTAAATATACAAGTTTGATATAAATATCAAACTATTACTTATTTCATCAAACAAACCATTCATTATTACAAATCTCAATCCAAGATCTTTAAGGTTTAGAGGTTTAGAGACTAAGTGTTCGTAACCCATTATTACATAACAAGCACACGAGCAATCAAACTTATAAATCTTTAAAATTCTACACAACTTTATTTCCAAGCACTTCTCGACTCCTTATCTTAATTTCTTCATTCCTTTAATTACCTGGGGCTGGAAAAGAAATCATAAAAAGGGTGAGCTCAAATAGTCCACTAAGGGTAAACATAAGTGGGCAAGGAAAATCATAAAGATATCGAACATAAGAAATACCATAAAAGATTTCATAACGTTTGCACATCATACGTGATCAACATTTCACAAGGGAATCATAACATAGAAGATTTATGTTTGGACACCGTATCATAACATCATGATCCAGGTTAACTACCCAGATACCATAACATATCATAACATAACATATTATCAGCTGGATTGACACTCTCCAGTGATGTTCTTTACCTAATGCATTGGAGGTCTTTCTGGAACCACCCATCATCAACTTACTTTGTCCAAACATAAGAGGTTATAACAACTTTAACATACATAATATGAGGCATATCATAGAATTCCAATAAAACATTCAAGGTTAACAAGGATAACCATGAATATCAAAATAGTTATCTACCCCAATCAATAGCATAGATTATTAAGAGAGAGATTAAAAAGAGACTAATGTTCTTAACCATAAAATAGAAGAATAAGAAACATAAAACTCTTACAATAATAATTTCAAATAAAACAAGATATAGAGGAA
This sequence comes from Taxillus chinensis, assembly GCA_023512835.1. Lineage (NCBI taxonomy): Eukaryota > Viridiplantae > Streptophyta > Magnoliopsida > Santalales > Loranthaceae > Taxillus > Taxillus chinensis. The sequence continues at coordinate 43,314,154 of CM042092.1, read as the reverse complement.
GAGAAAAGTGAGAACAAAGAAAAGAAAAACACTTACAATCCGCTTGTTGTTCTCCGCATTCTAAACCTTAAAAAAATATCAAAACACTAAATTAGCATTAATGCTTGAAAAGTTCAATATCACACATATCACTTTCTTCTTCTTTTTTTTCTTTTTTTTTATATCATATTTTAACTTATATCTTTTAATAGGCATACCGTGCTTGTAGGGTTGAATATTAATTTGGGTTCCAACTTCTATTGCGGTTCTATCTCCTATTTCGATCCCATGCATCGTAAGCCTTGAGTTGTACAATAATTATGTTATATTCCTTGAGAGTTTTTGAATAAGATTTACTTTCTGTATTGGGTGAAGTATAACACTTGAGTTTCGTGGTAGTTTATAGTAGGAAGCCATTTTTCAACTAAAGAGAAATTATTGTCTAGATCTATAACTATGGTGGAAATGGCGCACACTTCCATTTATAGTATTATTCGTTGGGGTGGGTAAACTTAGCGTGTAAGAAAAAGCAAGATAAAAGATAACTTGACTGTGTCCTAGAAACATAGGTGCATTAACTTCTACATATAGCAAGAGCATGGGTGAGTGCCTTTGGCGTGTGGTATAAGGCATGTATGATATGGCGTCGACGTGTAGTAAATCTATACCTATGTAGCTTTAGCATGCCACAATATTGAAGCTAAGATTCCAAACTTAAAGCATGGAACAGGATGATAGGTATTTACTTGGTCATTAAAGAAAGGAGTATATATATCAAAAATAAAATAACCGTGGTATATAAAAATATAAGGGTTACTTAAACTTAAAATAGTAACATAAGTTAAACATGGCATATAATAATAGTAAGATTTCATAAGATAACTATTTAAATTAAGGGGTCATCATTTATTTGCTTCTCTGACCGAGCATTATAGTCCTTACGTCAAATTGGATTACTTACTTGGATATTTCTTAGGAGGTGGCCTAGTGGTGTCACCTTGTGTGAATATTCTAAACGTCTTGGTTCGGTTCTTATACATTCCCTGCTGGAGTAGTGGTTGATGATTTGCAACTTACGAGGCCTGCTTGTTATCTGAGCTGATCCAAGCCTAATTACATATACCGAATTTGACATACCTATAATTGGTTTGGGCTATCAATTTTATATGTATATGTAAATATATATATAAACCTCCTACCACACATTAGTTATAGGCTTGCTTTCCCTCCCTTTTATTTCCAACCACACGTTCCTGCCTTTATTCCTCACCACACATTCTCCATTATAGCCCTGTCTCGATTCCAATTTCAAGCCTCATCGTCCCGCACCATTTTCGGGCTACTCTAGCTTCGCCGAATCCAGCGAGCATCACCGGCTTCGAATCCTTCTCGTTGGCATCGAAGACCCTACCGGTGAGGTGCTTCCCAATCTTGACGACTTGATCCTCTTGCCCATCAACACTCGAACGAACTGGTTTGCCAATTGTTATTGCTTCTCCAACGAGCTTGCTTCTCCTACGACGAGCTTCGAATTCGGCAGAACAACCACTCCTTCCCTTCTATACAAAATGTTTCCTTTCATCAAGATTTTATTTACCGTTCTTGTTATTTTTGTAACGTTCTTATTTTTCATGGACAAAGTGTTTAGTCCAATTTTCATACCGTTTCTTATGACAATCTATTTGTTTTATATTATTTCAATGTTGGTGTAATTCCTTTATGTACTATTTTCTTATGAAATAAAATAATTTGTGTTTGTGTGCGATATACACTGAGTGACGTACCTTTCACAAGTGTGTTTTCCTAAAATCACATTAAAGACTTGATAACATACCTTTCACCGTGTCATTTACTAGATTTTACTATATCTACTTCTTTCAAGATATATACATGAAATACCATTTAGTCAATCAGTAAACAAAATAAAATTCCTAACAATAATCTCACGCGTTCACTTAAAGTTTTATTGATTTTGATTTCTTGTATCGTACTATACTTTATTCCTATGATTTATCTTTCTAAGACCCTCAACTTATGTATTGCACTTTATATTTCTACGACTCAGTCTCTAACCTATACTAAACCATCGCTCTAATACCAACTGTAATGCCCCCAAATTTGGGACCCCCAAACCGGGTGCGTTAACGGAAATTAAATATACAAGTTTGATATAAATATCAAACTATTACTTATTTCATCAAACAAACCATTCATTATTACAAATTTCGATCCAAGATCTTTAAGGTTTAAGGGTTTAGAGACTAAGTGTTCTTAACCCATTATTACATAACAAGCACACGAGCAATCAAACTTATAAATCTTTAAAATTCTATACAACTTTATTTCCAAGCACTTCTTGACTCCTTATCTTAGTTTCTTCATTCCTTTAATTACCTGGGGTTAGAAAAGAAATCATAAAAATGGTGAACTCAAATAGCCTAGTAAGAGTAAACATAAGTGGGCAAAGAAAATCATAAAGATATCGAACATAAGAAATACCATAAAAGATTTCATAACGTTTGCACATCATATGTGATCAACATTTCACAAGGGAATCATAACATAGAAGATTTATGTTTAGACATTGTATCATAACATCATGATCCAGGTTAACTACCCAGATACCATAACATATCATAACATAACATATTATCAGCTGGATTAACACTCTCCAGTGATGTTCTTTACCCAATGCATTAGAGGTCTTTCTGGAACCACCCATCATTAACTTACTTTGTCCAAACATAAGAGGTTATTACAAATTTAACATACATAATATGAAGCATATCATAGAATTCCAATAAAACATTCAAGGTTAACAAGGATAACCATGAATATCAAAATGGTTATCTACCCCAATCAATAGCATAGATTATTAAGAGAGAGATTAAAAAGAGACTAATGTTCTTAACCATAAAATAGAAGAATAAGAAACATAAAACTCTTACAATAATAATTTCAAATAAAACAAGATAAAGAGGAAGAGAAAAGTGAGAATGAAGAAAAGAAAAACGCTTACAAACCGCTTCTCGTTCTCTGCATTTTAAACCTTAAAAAAATATCAAAACACTAAATTAGCATTAATGCTTGAAAAGTTCAATATCACACATATCTATTTTTTTATATCATACTTTAACTTATATCTTTTAATAAGCATACCGTGCTTGTGGGGTTGAATATTAATTTGGGTTCCAACTTCTATTGCGGTTCCATCTCCTATTTCGATCCATGCATTGTAAGCCTTGAGTTGTGCAATAATTATGTTATATTCCTTGAGAGTTTTTGAATAAAATTTACTTTCTGTGTTGGGTGAACAGAAAAGACATTCGATAAGCCTATTTTTCCTACATGTCTTCCACCTTAACCATGATGGGATATTACACATGGGTGTAAAGGGAAGATCTAGAGGAGATAAGGATGGGGGTAGCTGTGAGGTTGAAGCACTAGCAATCGGGGTTGTGGAAGAAGAAGGGCGATTGTCGGGAGAATTCATTATGAAAGTTATTCCTTACGATCTTCCGCTATCTAGAACCTTAAAAATAAAAGAAACATTAAGTCAATATTTTCATCTTTTTACTTTAACTATATAATGAAAATGCTATGATGGAATAACATATTTTAAAATAAGGTGGCAATGCCAATCATGCATGTATATACGAGGTGGTTTAACCAACCATATAAATAACATATGCGAGGTGGTAAAACCAACCATGTAAGTAATATATATGAGGTGGTAAAACTAACCATGAATATAGTATATATGAGGTGGTAAAACCAACCATATAGATCTACATAATAAATAAGAAGTAACTTCAAAATTTTAAAATCTTAAGCATTACCTTTCGTAGAACTTCGACGCTTGATAAGTACTAAAAACAAAAGAGGGTTTGAGTTAAGGGGGCTTAAGGGAGTATTTTTAGAGAAAATTTCATGGTATGGCTTGAGAGACTTGTGCATTAAGAGGGGAGGCAAAACACTCCTTATATAGGGCAAGGATGGTGGTAGGTGGTAGGTGTGGTAGGTGAAATTTTTATCCTTAATACCTTATTTTCTTCCCTAATTTTTTCCTTTTCAAATCATTTGATTCTTATCCCATTATTATCTACCACGTGGCCCCCTTGTTTCCCCATTTTTGAATTTTTTTGGATTTGTTTGACTTTGAAGGTTCTTTTGATCACAAAAGTCACATGGGTACATAGCCTGCTATTTTGACTATAACTTTCTAGATTCTTCATTAAATTAAATAAGGCCAATTGGGATGGATTCCTAACTTAATTATCTACATTTCGAGACCAATTTCAAGTCTATTGGACTTGTATATCAAAAGTTATTGGGTTTTGAAGTGAGACTAGAAATTCTGGGCATGCTACTAGACCTTTGTGCATTGTTTAAATTGTTTCTCCTAATGGGCTGATCCAATGAGGATAAAAGTTTAACCAAAGATACATAACTAAATTTGGAGCACGTTTTAAAAATATCAAGTTAAAAGTTAAAAGATGACTTCCAGAACTACGCTAGTCTATCCTTTCTAAGCATAACTATTGGTCATGGAATATTAATGAACATTTTTTTATTTTAGAACTCTTAATAAATTTTGATGTGATAAACTCAAAGTTGTATATTATTTGATTTAGATTCAACATGTCAACCAAGAAATTATTTACGAACGATTGAAATAATTATATAGTTAGGTGAAATAACAAAACATCTCATTAGAAAACACACTTATTTTCTTAAACTGTAATTTATCTATGAAAAGTAAATCTTATGCAATATATAATTATCCTACACGCTATCAAATAATATATATGATCAAAATAGTTTAATTATAAATATAATAAATATTTATTATTTTATTAAAAATCTCGTATCTTACAAATGGTGCCTAAGAAGCATGGCTTGTGTTGGGGCATGTGAGGCTGTGATGTTTTAAGCTATATTTGATGATATGAGATATCTGCGATAGTGATAAAGGATGAGAACTGATGAATATGCTTTTGTGGGTAAAATGTGATACTACGCGAGCACATGCCTACACGGTAACTATGGATAGAGTATGAGTTAGATGGCTTGGGGAGACATGATCCCTACTGAGTTGTGATTACTCACCCCTCCAGTTGTATTTGTCTTTGTTGGTTTTAAGTGCCTACAGGAGCTAGGAGGTTTACCCAATGTGGAAACTTTGTTATGTGTGTTTTTATATGTTTGGATTCAAATCATATGATGTAATCCCATGGGAGAAGTAACATGCATGTATGTATGTTTGCACTGTGAATTGAAATGGAATTTATGTATTATTGTGCTATGTGTGTGGTATGGCTTAGGAACGGCACCCGTGCTAAGGTCTCTTACTCAGTGTTATCACCAATCCCTTGTCTCTTCGGGTATGGGCATGAGGATTCACTAATCGGTTTTTGTAGGTCAAAAATCCGACATGTGACAACAGGTCTTTGGTTTGGGAAATAGGGACTTTGATTTAGAAAATAAGTCTTCGATTCAGGAAAAGCTGTTATTTTTAGAACCGAATCATCAAATTGAATTAAATCTTCTACTTACGAGTTTTTGGGTTACGTGAACTGTAACTATTTCCGGTGGACTGTAATTTTAGGTAGAATTTTCAAATAACCATATCTTTGCGTATAATGAACCATTTTGTGCTTTTTTTATTTGTAAGTATCGACAAAAATTATAGCATATTCTCGTAAAGAGTTTGCCGCTCTCAAATTTTCAAAAAATACACTTTTTACCTTTAAATTCTGATATTTATCAGATTATTATACTTTTTTAGTACAAACTCTTTAGAATCATGTAAAAAATAATATTTTAATTTTTAATAATACATTTTTTTAAATTGAATCGATTTCAATATTATTCTAAGCTCGTGTATTATTAATTTTCAGCTAGCCTCACTAAGAATGGCACGTAAATCCGACTTATAAAATATCCTATCAAAACAAATTATTATTATGTTATCCCCTCCCATTCTAGGCTCCAATTATTGGCTCTGCCTGTTGGACAAGCCATAGTGCCACTATATGAAAATGATTGACAAGGCTGGCTCCTGACTTCTGATTCTTCGGTCCTCAAACCTCCAAAGTTTGTTTTTTTCTCCCTCACCAAAATATAAAATATGCGTATCTATCTTCTAGCTATCAATCAAAATCATTACAGCCTGTCTGTTTCGACCCTTAGCTTCATGCCAACCAAATGACTCAGCTCACCGCAGCCTCTGCAGCCAGCGAGCACCACATCCTCCATCAAATGCGCCACCAATTCTCTATCAAGTCTTTTACTCTGTGCGGATGTCGTTGTCTCGTCGGTAGTTGCTGCCCTGTATTATATTGAATAGCAGATAGTACCGGACTAGATATCCGATGTCCATCCCAAGTCCACGGTCAGTTTTTTTTTAAATGGATGAAATTAAATGTTTAAATGGATTAGGCTGTTAATGGTACTAATCACAGTAAGTCGTCACACACAGAGATTACAAGTTGTATGGGAAAGAAGTACTGTTACGTCTTCCTGCTAGGCTGCTGCAAATCTGTTTCTAAAATAATCCAACTGCAGGCATGAACAGAGCTTCTCAAATACAATCACAGAAGCAGGAGCAGGAGCAGGAGCAGCGCTCCCATGATGGTGATGCATACGCAGACAGCTCCTCCTCCGGTTGCTCTCCATCCCACTTATATGTCGAAACCGACCCCACTGGTCGTTACGCTAGAGTAATTAATTATGCTCTACCCTCTCTGTCTTTCCCTTTCTACCATTTATTTTAATTATAGTTGCCATATTTTGGTCTGCGTGATAATGCAATGTTGTGAGTGCAGTTTTATATATATATGAACAATTGCCTTCTTCCTTTATTGCTTGATATGTATATAATTAACTTTGCTATCAGGATTCAATTGGAATCTCTCTCTCTCTCTCTCTCTCCCACTTAAACACACACCAACACGCATGAAAAATGGATCTGGGAATTGATGTGTGTATGGATGTGTCCAGTTTGAACAAGTGTTGGGGAAAGGAGCAACGAAAACGGTGTACAAGGCAATAGACGAGGTGATGGGAATGGAGGTAGCATGGAGCCAGGTGTATCTTTCCCAGGTTATGCTCCGGTCCCCAGAAGAGTTGCAGCGCCTCTACTCGGAGGTTCACCTTCTCAGCACCCTCAACCACGATTCGATCATCCAATTCTACACCTCTTGGGTAGACCCCCACCGCAATACCTTCAACTTCATCACTGAGATGTTCACTTCCGGCACCCTCAGACAGTGCGGACAAATATTCTTCCCTATTTAATCATTTACTTTTGGCTTTACTTAAATTAAAATCATTTTGTTTCTGTCTATACATGGTGATCTAGTAACTCCATGGCGCCTGACACAAACTGTCTATAAATGCATCGTCCCGCATCCCATTTGGCTGTGGTTGTGCAGATACAGGAACACATATAAGCGAGTGGACATCCAAGCCATTAAAAACTGGACTCGGCAGATTTTACGGGGGTTGGTTTATCTTCATGGCCAAAACCCCCCTATAATCCACCGAGACATCAAGTGCGACAACATCTTCGTCAATGGCCATCTTGGACAGGTCAAGATTGGTGATTTAGGCCTCGCAGCCGTTCTTCGTGGTGCCCAAATAGCCCATAGTGTTATTGGTAAATGCGTGTTTTTCCCTTTTTTTTTTTTTTTGGTCTCCAACCTTTTTTTAATCATATCTACGAAAATTCATTACCATTTATTTTTTGGTTAACCATGTTGATAATTAGGCACACCAGAGTTCATGGCCCCAGAGCTCTATGAGGAAGAATACAATGAGCTAGTTGATGTATACTCTTTTGGCATGTGTCTTTTAGAGATGCTGACGTCTGAATATCCTTATAGCGAATGCACTAATCCTGCCCAAATCTACAAAAAAGTGACATCGGTAAGGATGCTGACGTCTGAATATCCTTATGGCTCCATTACACAATCTTAATCAATGCATTCATGAACCAGGGAAAGCTTCCGGCCGCATATTTCCGGATTCAAGACCCAGAAGCCCGAAGATTCATTGGGAGATGCTTGGAACCTGCCTCAAACAGATTACCTGCCAAGGACCTCTTGCTCGACCCATTTCTCGCTGCTGGAAGGGAAATGCTAGCTTTGGCTCCTGGAACAGGGCTTGCTGGTCTAAAGCCGCTGCTGAACAACATAGAAAATCTGCGTTTAAGTGATGATCCTTATCCGCTACGGACCAACATGACAATTACAGGGAAATTGAACCACCCTGAAGACGATACCATCTTCCTCAAAGTGCAGATCGCTGCAAAAGAAGGTACAATGCCTTTTTAAGTCCGGCATTCTTTTGATGTCAACATTGTCAAAGTGCAGATTACACAGTTTGGGATGCCATAATAAGCTCATGAGTTTTTTATTTTTTATTTTAATGTTAGCCTTGATCAAGTGAGGTAAAACCGGGATAGGAGAAAACATGAATCTGTCATTGAAGTAAAAGTACATTAATATATGGATTGTTTTACTTGCCCCATAGCCTAAGCTGCCCACCAATGCTAACACGATCAGTATATTAATATATACCAATCTCTAACATTAGTACTATTGATGTTCTATCAATTGCGTCTTTGTGTCTTTAGTCTCTTACTATAAATTCTGAACCAATTATGTTAAAGTAAAAGTCAATGATTACCATCCCTTACTATGAGGAATATCCAAGTCCTTAATCACTACATTTCTCATTATTTAGAACTTTGTTTTTCTTTTTCAATAATTTTATCAATGGTAGATAATAATTATTAAGGAAACACTGTGATTTCATGATCATAAGGCTTGAGCCGACTCACTATACAACTCGAGATTCCAGTCAAGATGGCCTAGTGCTGTGTCCTAAAAAATAATGAAACAAAGTTTTTACTCTGACACTGGAAGTATATTGTTCAAAATTTTTATTAAGCTTTGGTTTGTAAATGCAGATCCTGGTTGAACTGTACTCGGAGTTGATCCATCATATTTTCATTTTTGTTTTTTTATTTTTATTTTAAGTCAAAAGTTATACAAATGATTCAAATAAAAAATTATACTAACAGTCCATCACTATCATCTGCTCCTAATTTCCATAAATAGCTTCAGTACTTGTGCTTGCACAGCATCTAATGTGATCTTGGCCCATTGCTGTAGCCTGCTTTGGGTATTTAGTGTTGACGGGTGGGCCTCTCTACTGGGTTTCTCAGGTTCGGTTCGAAATGTGTACTTTCCTTTTGACACTGTCACAGACACTCCTCTGAGTGTTGCCACAGAGATGGTAAAGGAGTTAGACATCACTGAATGGGACTCACTTGAAATATCAAATATGATTGATAGAGAGGTTTCTACTCTATTACCACAGTGGAAGAGATGGGATCTCCCTCATGAGCAATACCATACATTTAACTACCAGGATGATGATGGAAGCCCCCATAATCCTCCCTGTTCTCATTCCTCTTGCTCATCATCCCAGCGTTCACTATCTTGTTTCAGTAACTCGTGCGGAACAGGAAGAGCAACTTCTGGCCATGACTGGCTTCAAGGTATTGCACTTTTATTTAGGATTTACTGATTTCTGTAGGGATGATGCAAGTCATTTATCATTATGACCACTACTATAACTAGTTGTTTTGAGATCTCCATCATCATTGTGACCAAAGTTATAATGATAAATGACTTGCAAAAGTGCTTTAAGATGAAAAGTGCTCTAAGCGCAATGTAGCCTTTGGTCACCACCGCAACAATCACTGGATGAGCTGAAGGTGGACCAAGGCATGGGACACATCTATTCTTTAGGACACAGCACAAATTAACAATCCAACAACAAGAGTAACCAAAGCAATAATAAAACTCAAGCAAGACCCAACACCCCAAACTTCTGTAACTCCAGCAAGTGAGCTATACTAGACGCATTAGTTTTCTAGCAGTTTCTAGACAGCCCTTGGTTGAGACTAGAATAAATTCTAGTGTCACTTTGAAACACGCGTGATGCTTGCAGATGATTTATTTGATGATGCCAGTTCACAAAGCTCCTCTTTGCACACTGTGAAATATTCCCACCTGAATTACAATTCCAGTAATGAGCTCGATTCTGGTATGAGCCTTGCCAGAAGAGATCAACATCCCATTCCAAATTCTCCCGCAAGGTTTTTCCCTCAAGAATACCACTGCACCGGGAGTTTAATTGCTCAGAATTGCTACAAGCACTGTCAGACTTTGTTGGAGCCACGAGTTGCCTGTAATGCTAAGCATAATTCTGGATTTAGAGGCAGCCCCATATTGGCACGGAACTGGTCATTTGTTGATGTTCGCAGCCAATTACTGCATCGGTCATTGGTTGAGGAGGTGAATAAGAGACGGTTTAGGACAGTAGGAGCTGTGGAAAACATTGGTTTTCAGGCACCTTGTGAGGTTTCTGGGAAGACATCACAACAGCGAAGCGTTAGCTCCTCTAGGAGAACCATGAAAGACAGTTAAGGGACAAAGACATCAAACAAGACCATAAGGATGAGAAAAAACATGCCAATACAAGGAAAGAGGCCCTGCTTATATATTGGCCACATTTATAGATGATCCTTTTGATTTCACGAGAACACTTTCAAAAGCGCAAGGGGAAGGGGCCATTCTTTGCCTCCAGGAAATTAATGGCTATGACGAGGCAATGTTATTGCCTGATCTTGTGCTTCACTGGGTTTGGGTTGTTTTTGTTTCTTTGTTTGTTTTGTGTTGTATTTTTATTTTGTCCTGCTCAAAGTATAGTGGACTGCACGGATTGTAGCTCTGTGAGTATGAGCGTAATTGTAACCCGTGGAGCTTGAAACTAAATAAATATAATTTTTATTTAGAAAAAAAATGTTTTAAAAAAAAAACATGTGTGAACAGTACTCGCGTACTGTTCACAGACTGAAAAATACTAATCTAAAACTAATAATAAAAAAAATCACGTGTTAACAGTATCCATGTACTGTTCACAGGCTCAAAAATATATAAATTTTAAACTAAATTTTTTTTTAAAAATAAAATAAAATAAGAAATAATTAATTATTAAATAATAATAAATTCTGACATGTTTGTTTTTTTTGTTTTTTTTGTTTTTTTGTTATTTTTTTTTTAAGAAAAAAACAAAATCAGGAAAAAAAAATAATATTTCAAATTTGGGTACTGTTCATGAACAGTACCATATACTGTTCATGAACAGTACCACCGATAGTTTTTTTTCCCCCTCTTCTCTTCTTCTTCTTTAACTATAAATACCCCTCATTTTTTATCCAAAAAAAAAAAATTTCCCCCAAAAAAGCCACTTTCCCTCTTCCTTTCTCTTCATTTTCCTTCCCAAAACCCAAATCAAAAAACCTCATATTTTATCCCAAAAGTCCTACGAATTTTTCCAAAAAAAAAAAGCCTACTCTCTCTTCCTTCCTCTCCACTCTCCTTTCCCAAAACACAAATAAAAAAACATCATTTTTCATCCCAAAAAATCCTACGAAAATTCTATAAAAAAGAAAATCATCCTCTCTCATTTTTCAATCTTCAAACAAAAAAAAAAAACCCCAAAAATCATTACATATCTCCCTTCCTTTACAGCAATAAATCACACCCAATTTTCTCCAATCCCTCCCAAGTTCCGATCCATCTCCGGCATCGATTTCAAGTTCCGGCCAAGCTCCGGCGAGTTCACAGTTTTCCACCGGACTCGGAGTTTCTTTCAACACTACCGACGCCCACAGGATAGCTCGGACGTGGTGTCGCTGTCAAGATCGATAAAGTCGGTTCCGCTACCCTTTTATTATTACTTATTTTGTGCTATATTGCTAAATTTCATTTTTTTGTTTATTATTTGTGTTTCCTCTTTTCTTTTTTGTTTGGGCGCTGTAATATTATTTTTATCTCTTTGTATTTTTTTTATTTTCTTTTTCTCTTCTTGTTGTATTTTTTACTTTTGTTTGTTTATTTTGTTGTATGTAATTGTAATATATACAAAGCAAAAAAAGCAACAAACAAAAAGACAAAAAAAAAAAAAGAGACAAAAAAAGAGAGAAGGGATTGTATTTAGTATTTCGGTACACACACCACACAATTGTTTAATTTTTGGGTTTAGTTATTTTTATTTCTTTGCTATGTTGCTTGTTTTTATTGTTGTGGTAAAAAAGGTAAAAAACATTTTTTTAAAACTCAAATCAATACAAAAATATATGGTTTTGTGAGGCATATGTTCCAAAAAAAAGTGAAAAAAATCATTTTTTTTAATATAGTGATATAAATATATTTTTCTTGTTTTATTAGGTATGTTAAGCAAAAGATGTAAAAAAAAAATTTAATTCACATAAATAAAATAAAGTGATATAAATGTTTTTTTGTATTATTATGTTAGTTTTCCAATATAAAAAAAAGCAAAAGATGTAAAAACGTTTTTAATTCGCATAAATAGAATAAAGTGATATAAATGTTTTTTGTTATTTTGTTAAGTTTTCCAATATATAAAAAAACAAAAGATGTAAAAACGTTTTTTAATTCACATAAATAGAATAGTGTTATAAATAGTTTTCCAATATAAAAAAAAAACAAACAAAGATGTAAAAAAACATTTCATTTTTTAAATAGAAAATAATGGTGATAAGTATAACATTCTTAGATTTATCAAGTACGTTTTTCAATACGAAAAATAAAACAAAAATAATAAAAATAACCAAAAGGCTTAGTTAAAAACAAAAAAAACAAAAGCAAAAAAAAGTGTTTTCAAATCAAATACCAAAAGATTTCATGTTCCATTTAAAAAAAAAACAAAACAAAACAAAACAAAACAAAAAAAACAAAACATTTAGGATTTCCTTTAGAAATATATGGTAAAACAATTTTAACCATAACTTTAACAAATAACTTAGTAAAATAAAAGCATAGACTTTCTAGGAAAACTATAGTTCCTTGACCCAATTACAACAGTAAAAATAAATAAAAACCTCCTCCTCCGAAAATAGATACCGAAAGGGCGCTGTAGGGGTGCTAATCCTTCCCTACACGTAAGCAACTCCCGAACCCTTCTCTGATAACGCAGACCACACCTTAAACTACTCAAAGTAGAGGGTATCTAACTGTACCCCAAAAACAGTTGGTGGCGACTCTAAATTTCTCACCATTGGTTTAGTTTGTGCCCACCCCAAAAGGGCCCGGACGAAAACCAGTGATGACACTCGTTGATTGTGGAAAGGAGGTATCAATGGCTGTTGCTAGTTCACCCAAACCAGTAACGCCCAAACTCAAAGATCTGGGTATTGTTGCATCTTAGGACAGTGATGCAGTAGTTGATAAGAAAGAACTGAAAGTTGAACCCTCAGTAAACCTGTCCTCTACATCCCAACGCAAGGGTAAGGGTGTAGTTATCTCAGAGACAAAACCAAGTAGACACTCTACTACATTTGAAACTGGTTTATCCAAGAAAGGTCGCTGCCTTCCAGCCCTAAGTTTGTCTCTGATGGAAGAGTTAAGAACGGTCTAGGATATGTGAGAAAACCTAGGAAACCTCTTAACACTCCAGCAAAACCCTTGAGACAGAGTGTTCAATCTAAACCTGTCACATGCCCCATTTGCTGTGAAGTTGGACACCTCTCCTATCAGTGCAAATTCTACCCTGAGTATCTTAGGAAGGAGATTGCCATAGAAATCAGGGTAAATCTTAAACAGCTTAATTTCACTAAAAATCTGCAGTGCAACAGCAACTATGATAGGAAGAAACACACCAGGCACACACAGGCTACCCATTCAAAAGACTTAAAGACCAAGCCTGTGAAGAAAACTGACAAACCTGTGCCTACTAAAGCTGCTAAAGATAACAATAAGGAAGGAAAACGTGCTGAAGCTCTAGAGATTAACCCTGCTAATAAATCTAATGAAGGATCACCAAGATTAGCATGGAAAGTTAAATCGGTCCCTTCTTATTGGAAACCTAAATTGTCAACAGCAGCTTTCACTTACCCAAAGCCCAATCTTAATTGGGCCCCCAAGACTTAGTTGCTCATTGTGCAGGAACAGGTACCTGAAGCTGAAAGTAGCCACCAGAAACAAAAGATCAATTCTAGCTAGTGGTATCTTGATAGTGCCTTGATGGTCCCTTGGAGCCTAAAGGGGGGGGGGGGGGGGGGTGAATAGGCTCTTATTAAAACTCTTTCCTTTCTCTCAAGACACAAACACTTATCTAGTTAAGTGATAGAATCACTCGGAAGATAACCAAGATAGTGGAAGTATTTTGTTTTATTATCACGAGATGAATACAACAAAATAGAAGCAAGACTCTCTTACACTCTGTTTACAAATGAACTCACACACTAGCCAATTTCTATCTCCAAAGATGATAAAAGCTCTCCTTTTTTTAATGTACAAGTATGAATATTTATACAAAACATTCCTAAGAGACAACCTTGGAACTTGTAGTTCCGGAATGCGTTCAGCACTAACTATCCCTCGGTAATCTCTCTGCCTTGACTGCTGCGGATTGTAGAGCTCAAGATCTTGGATTTGAAGAGTATAAGTGTCTTTGTGAGTTCCCATATACAATTAAGGTTGTGTCCACATATCCGGATGATCCACGTGTAAGATTCTTCAGGTTCTCAATAAATTTGTCTTACATCGGGATACCACGAGCTGATAACTTAAATGTGGTTGAGTTGAAGCAGTGTCTTCTTGGTCCGGTGTAATTTTCCTTACTCCGTAGCTAATGAAGCTCGGAACCTTACTCCGTGTCAGTGGTTGCTTACTCCGTATCTATTTAGTACTGGAATCCTTAGTCCGTGTCAGCGCTTCCTTACTCCGCATGTAAGTTCCTTACTCCGTATGTAAGTTCCTTACTCCGCATGTAAGTTCCTTACTCCGTATGTAAGTTCCTTACTCCGCATGTAAGTTCCTTACTCCGTATGTAAGTTCCTTACTCCGGGCGAGTCTTGAAAAGTCTGATAACTTATTCCGTGTCAGCGCTTTCTTACTCCGCATGTAAGTTCCTTACTCCGTATGTAAGTTCCTTACTCTTGTCCGGATCAGGATTATGTATCCTGTCCTTAGCTTTGCTCTCACGAGTGCATTTCTGGATTAGTAACATATCTTCTGCAATGATCAAATAAACACAAAAGATCTCGGATCAAATTACATAAGACTTTATCAGCATTATCCAAATTTCGGGTTTGATCCAACATGCCGTTTTGTGCACATGATGAGATGATGCCTCTCTATTGAGTGAGGTAAGGGGAGGTTACGCTTTATCTGTCACATTTGGGGACAATAAAAAGGGTAAGATTGTTGGTAAGGGTACTCTCTTTAATGGTTTTGTGTCCATTCAGAATGTATATGTTGTTCAAGGTCTTAAACATAACCTGCTGAGCATAAGTCAATTGTGTGACAAGGGTTATGAAGTTTTGTTCACCAAACACACCTGCACAGTTATGGATTGTCACGCCCCGGATTTCCAACCCGAGGAAACCGGTACGTGACTCCCCTTGTACCCACACGGAGGGCAAAGGGGTTAGGGTGCAAACCCCGAATCTAACACTTTAAACATCCACAACACATTCAAGAAAGTAATGTTCATAAAAGCAATCCACAATCCAAACCAGTCTTTATTACAACAAAATCCTCTTTCCAATCCATCCCCACTAGGGTTACATCAATTCCCATAAAAATAACATAAATGGAAGACAGTAAAATCAATAAGGTCTTCCACCTTGGGGTCCCACCTAACGCCTGTATGTTCCTGAAAGAAAACACAACATAGAGGGAGGGGTGAGCAACCACAGCTCAGTAGGGATCATGTCTCCCCAATCCATCCCATGCCCCTCGCGTCTACATGAGTGTGTACAGGTGCAGTGTAGTGACAATAAAATATAAACAAGTTGTATTCCACATTCACATGGCACACACATATCCTCAGCCATACAGGCTTAGCCATATAGGCTAACATATCCACGGCCACTAAGGCTTAGCCACACGGCTAACATATCCACGGCCACTAAGGCTTAGCCACACGGCTAACATATCCACGGCCACTCAGGCTTAGCCACATGGGCTAAAATATCCACAGCCATATAGGCTTAGCCACACAGGCTAACAGTTCCAGTCCCGGGCTTCCACAGCCACCGGGTTCCACAAACACATCATACAAGGTCACACAGGCATTAAACCAAACACGTAGCATATACACTTTCAGAGGCATAATACCAAACACTTAGTTCGCACAGCCCATCAGGCATAAAATCAAACACTTGACATGCAGAGTCTCACAGGTATTTTACCAAACGCTTAACATGCATACATTCACAAACCCAGCCACACAGGCATATTATCAAACACATACTAGGCATATTCACACAGACATATTCACACAGGCATTTTATCGAACACTTAATATGCACTCACCATCCAACACCAGAATACATCAAAAACCGCCATTGAATGCCAACATCCATATAGGAGATCACACCTATATGGATTACATATATATATATAAACAGGTATAACTCCATAATCTGCCCTAGAACCCTAGGACAGAGGAGGATTTAAGAAGAACAGAACCCCTACCTTGTATGTTCTCCTGCTCCCGCTTCCACGCAAGACTCCGACCACCCACGCAAGACGCTCCGGCAGCCACCAGAAGCTCTCCTTCCCTCTCTCTCTCTCTCTCTCTCTCTCTCTTTCTCTCTACGACGGCTGGTGGAGCAACAAACCCTAAACCTAAAACAGAAGGGCTTCTCCTCCTTATATAGACAACACAACATCAAAACGACGTAGTTTTGATTAAGTGAATCCCAGCATCAAAACGATGTAGTTTTGATGGAACAAGCTGTGACCTTCCCACATCTATACACACCAAAATATTCACAATTCCAACATGGTCCTTTGGGAAAAGATGATTAGAATGACAAAACCAAGGTAACCATGCAAAAACATGCCTACACGCCAATTTGAACGCCAATTCCCCAATTGGCGTGCAGCTCCAAATGCACTCAAACTTCACCCCAAGCCTCCTTGTATCTTGTAGAGGTCTGAGAAGCAAAAATATGCTTGCACGTGAAATGGGTGAATTCACGTGCAGCTCCAAATGCTCTGAAATTTTTGTGGTAGATAGAGGACCTCATTCTAAGCAACTTTTGTTCTTGCACGCCAATTGTTTGAGGCCATCTAGTATACCAAAAGTGAGCTCCAAAATCTGCCAAAATAGCTTAAAACCGCATGTATATGCATAGCATCTTCCTAGGGCATAAATGTACGTTATCACTTGTCACATGCACCTCCCAAAAGTCTCCTCTTGGGCTCATCTCTTACCTCAAACTTGTGCACCAACATCCAAGGTGTTTGTGGTTAACTTCTTACACACGGGTCATTACATCCTCTCCCCCCTAAGACTTTTCATCCTCGAAAAGAAATGACATACGAGGAAAACAAACACAAGCTACCCATTTGCCACACGGCGAGCCACAACACCCAAATGGGTCATACACCGCGCACAGCACATAACAGCACATAACAAGGTACCACCATAATCCATAACAACACATATCCGCATGTCACAAATAGAAATCTCAAAACACATCACAAATATGAACACATGTCTAAAAGACAAAACAAATACACCAAATCATACACAACTAATACAAGAAAACACATCACTATCCCTTGGCCAACAGCCACCAACAGCCACCTCCCATGCTTAAGATTGTTCGTCCTCGAACAATTCTGGGTGCTGCTCATGCATCACGGACTCACGTTCCCATGTCTCCTCCTCAATGCCACGGTGCTGCCACAGCACGCGAACCAAAGGAATAGCACGACCACGCAAAAGCTTCTCTCGCCGATCTAGGATACGGATAGGGGCCTCAACAATAGACATGTCATCCTCAATGTCTAATGTCCCCCAATCGATCACATGAGTGGGGTCAGGGTGATAATTCCGCAACTGGGACACGTGAAACACGTTGTGCACTCGACTCAGCCGCGGTGGTAACGCTAACCGGTAGGCCACATGCCCCACACGATCCAGAATCTCAAAAGGACCAATAAACCGCGGAGATAGCTTGGAACCTCGCCCAAACCGTCGATGTCCACGGCGTGGAGAAACACGAAGAAACACATGATCACCAACAGAAAACTCCAAAAGGTCGCCGCCGCTAATCCGCATAAGATTTCTACCGACTCTGAGCTGATAACAAACGCTGACGAATCAACTTAACCTTCTCGGTAGCCTCTTGAACCAACTGTGGTCCCAAGAGAGCTGTCTCCCCCACCTCGGTCCAACACGAAGGTGATCGATACGGCCGCCCATACAACGCCTCAAAAGGAGCCATCCCAATGGATGCCTGATAACTGTTGTTGTAGGCAAACTCCACCAAAGGAAGGTGAGTCGCCCACGAACCCCCAAAATCTAACACACAGGCCCGTAACATGTCCTCCAAAGTCTGATTCGTCCTCTCTGTCTGGCCGTCAGTCTCAGGGTGAAAGGCTGTACTCAAGTGAAGTTTGGTCCCCATAGCCCCCTGCAAACCTGCCCAGAAACGGGAAGTGAACCTCGAATCCCGGTCAGAGACAACCGATGATGGTACTCCATGTAGTCTCACAATCTCGTTCATGTATAGATGACTCAAGGTCCCAATAGAGTCCCGCTCGTGAACAGCCAGGAAATGGGCCGACTTTGTGAGTCGATCCACAATCACCCAAATCATATCTTTCCTCCCTGTGGTGGGTGGAATACCAGTCACAAAATCCATCGCTATGTGGTCCCACTTCCACTCCGTTATGGGCAAGGGCTGTAACATGCCCGCCGGCCGTTGATGCTCAGCCTTCACCTGCTGACACGTGAGGCACCGCAAAACAAAAGCAGCCACATTGCGTTTCATCCCAGGCCACCAAAAATGTCCTCGAAGCGCATGGTACATCTTCGTACCCCCTGGATACACAGCAACTCTAGACTGGTGAAGACATCAAGGGAGCTTACCAAAGACAATACAAAGGACTCAGTACAACTCTGGGAGCTATTCTGTCAGAATGTCATCGGCTTGCAAGTGGTGAAATATCGCTTACGGTCAAGAACACACTCCCATAGCCATCCGACCGACCTGCACCTGAACCAGTCGATACTCCACAGCCCGCCGCACCTTCTTCGAGTCACTCACAACCTCAGCCTACTACCATTTACATGTGGGGGAGAAAGCGTGCGCACAGAACTACGGTCATCTCAGATTCTGATGACGATGATGATGTTCCAATTGCAACCTGCATGAAGAAGCAGCCTGCTGCTCCCTGCCAACCATCTTCTTCTACTCAGCCAGGCCCCTCAACTTCACATCGAAGTACGGCTAAGTACACCATGCCTGCTTCACCCTCCAAACCAACCGCTACCACTACCGACCAACCATTAGCCCCACCTCACATTGTAACTACTGGAGGCACCTTAGCTGAATTAGCTACATTCAACACTTATGTTGCTGGGGACACCACTGCGAGGACTTGCGGCTATGAAGCCTTCTTCACCGAACCTGACCTTTGTCGACTACTCCATGACGGTGTAGAAATGGATAATATCGAGATGACTCAGTTCATCTTTGCACAGAAGTCATTTCTCGAGAAGCTACCTCTCCACATTCGCAGAGATACTAGCGTGGAACTCTGTTTGCCGATCATGCAGGTTCAGCTGATCGATGATGCAGCAATGCTCGAGATTATACAAGGTCGCAGATATAAGAACTCCTTCCGTCCCTGGGATGAGGTAAACCATGTGCTAATTCCCTACTTGTCCACATCCCCGCACTGGTTCCTTCTCGACATTGACTTCAAGAACCAAAGGATCGTCATCTTCGACTCCAAACCCAGTACCTTACTAATCCATCGGCGTGAACAACTGCGTGAATTCAATCGCACTCTCACCCGTGTCATGCAGGGATATTCGCATGGGTGTGGTGGTTATCATCTCTCCAAACCGATGGAAATTACGCGAGTCAAGCAAGGCGTTCCTGCTCAGGATGATGCTCACAGCTGCGGCTTTTATGTTTGCCATTACATCCGCATTCTGACCACCAACGGGTTCCCAGCTCTCGTGCCTGAATTTGATCGTGTGAGCAGTCGAGCGGCCTCATTACACTTGACCCCTGCTCAACTCCTGTGCGAGCAAGCTGCTGTTTTTCTATTTACACAGAGTGTTTTGTACTCTGAATTTAACCCATAACTTGTCTTGTACGCTAACTCCTTGTACACTCGCATTCTTGTTTCTCACTTGTTCGTGTGTACTTACTTTCCATCCGTTATCTTTTATGTATGTCTTTGCTCGTTGCCTCGCTTTTTCGTGCTTTATTTCATTGCTCCCATGAGGTTAGTGTTTTGGTGCTTGTTTCTCACCCCGAGAAGGGGGAGTGTTTCTCAGGGGGAGCAAGCTCGTAGGGGGAGTTATCTTTGACAGGAGCCATCTAATGCAGCCTTCATGCCTACGGGGGAGAGGAGTGTGTATTTTTGTAATTTTGATCTCCTCCAAATTCTTTATATGCAAAGACATCGTCTATGTCACGCCCCAATTTCCTTCCACTTGGAAATGAGTAGTGACTGCCCATGCCCGCACCCGAAGGGACAAGGGGTTGGTGCAAGCACCTTAAAAGGACTTCTAGCACGGGTGCTGTCCCAAACCTGCACAATCAGGCTAACATGCCAAGGGGCATGCTCCTGCTCCCAAACCATGCACACAAACACAAATTGAATAACAACATCTCATTTTATTTCATTTCAAAGACTAACTGTTTATTACAACCCAGTCGGGGAAAAACCCCTATGAAGCCATCAATAAAACCAAACCAAAATCCAAACACATAAAACCAAAGTACAACAAAGGAAATAATATAAAACTTTCAGCCTCAGGGGCCTAGCTCCTCAGCCTTCACCTACCGCCTGCTAAACCCTGCAAAAGAACAGTTTATAGGAGGGGTGAGCAAACCACAGCTCGGTAGGGATCCCGTCTCCCCGAGACCCGTCCCATTGTACAACATGCATGATATGTGTATGCTTGTGCTCGTGTCGTGCCTAAGGCTAACGCAGCAAACATCACCCAGGAAACACTCTTTACCCGAACCCGCCCGAAGGGCGAGAGGACACCCCGCCACCACGACGACATGACATACCACATTCAGGCGAATGTTGCATGGACACCAATGCAACATTTTCCACCCGAGTCGGATATGGTCAACCACCTCCTCGGGCGCCATATCCACCCTCAGGGATGGGTGTAGACTTAGCCCACCGTCGTGAGTGCTACACCGAGACTCAGGACCACGTCCTGGCCAAATCTCAAAGGGGTCCAGCTATTGTGCCTGGCCCATATCTCGGCCTCGGTCTCAAACAGATCAACAGAACAGCATAGCATTACATCTCAACATGTAAACTAAGACAGCATTTACACTTTATCTCGAAGGACCAACATGGTCGGATACAAGTCACACACATCAGCCTCATAGGCTAAAAATCAAATACAAATCAAACACGGTACACACCAGTCCACACAGGTATATCATCAAGCACTCATATACAAGGTCTCACAGGCATTATATTGAATACATGGCATGCAGGCCTCACAGACATTTTATCAAACACATGGTGTGCAGACCTCTTAGACATTTCATCAAACACATAGTGTGCATAAACAAACCCAGAAAATCCTCAGGCCAAATTCAACATCAAATCAACAGAACATGCCACTGAAGGCCAACATCCATATAGGAGATCACACCTATATGGATTTACATATATATATATATAGGTGAATATCCTAAAACAGAGGAGAGTTTGGAAGGATATGAATCCCTACCTCGAGGCTTTTGTCCTAACCTCCACGCTAGACGACTCCCAACGACGCGAACCACCACGGCAACTGCCCGGAGATCCTCTCTCTCTCTCTCTCTCTCTGGCAGCAGCTGCAGCAAAGGAACACAAGAACCCTAAACTCAAACTCAAGCCCTCCTTATATAGACACTACCCACATCAAAACGACGTAGTTTTGATTAAGTAAACCCAGGATCAAAACGACGTAGTTTTGATCACACAAGTTAGCACCTTTCCGCACCCATATAGGCCAAAATACTCAGAATTTCAACATGGTCCTTTGGAGAAAGATCATTAGAATGTCAAAACCAAGGGAACCATGCAAAAATATGGCTGCACGCCAATTTGCACGTGAATTCCCAATTCACGTGCAACTCCAAATGGACTCCAAATGCTCTCAAACTTCACCCCTAGCCTCCTTGCATCATTTAGAAGGCAACCACGCTTGCACGTGAATTGGACCCATATCACGTGCAACTCACATACATGTCCGTTTGGCCTGAAACTTCTGTGGTAGATAGAGGACATCATTCTAAGCATCTTTCCTTTTGCACGTGAATTCATTTGAGCCCATTCACTAGGTCAAAATCTAGAAAAACTCTACTCAGAAGGCAAACCGTGACTAAGCGTGACTAACTCAAGGTACGGGTCCTTACATCCTCTCCCCCTTAAGACTTTTCGTCCTCGAAAAGAAAAGGTGGAATGAAAGAAAACAATCACAACCAAAGCATAGGCCTCTAACACCCACTAGCACAAATTAATACACAACAAAGCACAAATTATTTCACACATTTATACACTCTACATGGTCATAACTAGTTGGGCAAGTACCTGATTATGTTGAAGTTTGATGCTTGCCCTCCTCCCCCTCCTTCGAGTTGTTCGTCCTCGAACAGTTAGGATAATGAGCACGCATCTCGGTCTCACGTTCCCAGGTCTCTTCCTCCAGCCCTCGGTGTTGCCACAACACCCGAACCAACGGAATAGTCTTACCTCGCAGCTGCTTCTCGCGCCTATCTACAATACGGATGGGGGCCTCGACAACAGACACATCCTCTCCAAGATCCAGGGTACCCCAATCTAGCACGTGTGTGGGATCTGGATGATATTTCCGCAGCTGGGATACATGGAAAACATTATGAACTCTGCTCAAACTAGGTGGTAACGCCAACCGATAAGCAACAGGTCCAACTCTGCTCAAAATCTCGAACGGTCCAATGTACCGAGGGGACAACTTGGACCCAGTCCCAAATCTCTTATGCCCTCGCCGTGGAGAAACACGAAGGAATACGTGGTCTCCCACCAAAAACTCCAACGGTCGGCGTCGGCGATCCGCATAAGACTTCGTCCGCTCCTGGGGCTGTAAGAAGGCGTTGCCGAATCAGCTGAACTTTTGCCGTAGCCTCCTGGACCAATTGAGGTCCTAACATAGCTGCCTCTCCAGCTTCTGCCCAACATAATGGAGACCGGCACGGTCGGCCATACAATGCCTCAAACGGGGCCATCCCAATCGAAGACTGGTAATTGTTATTATAGGCAAACTCCACCAGAGGAAGGTGGGAAGCCCATGATCCTCCAAAATCAAGTACACAAGCCCTCAACAAGTCTTCCAATGTTTGAATGGTCCTCTCGGACTGACCATCAGTCTCGGGATGGAATGCGGTACTCAAATTAAGTCGGGTTCCCAATGCTTCCTGCAGACCTCCCCCAAAACCGGGATGTAAACCGCGCATCCCTGTCCGAAACAATAGACAAGGGCACTCCGTGCAAGCGGACAATCTCATCAACATACAGCTGGCTTAACGTGCCGATAGAGTCGCGCTCTCGAATCGCCAAGAAATGGGCTGACTTAGTCAAGCGGTCCACTATGACCCAAATCATGTCCTTTCTCCCAGAAGTGGTAGGAAGTCCCGTCACGAAGTCCATGGTAATATGCTCCCACTTCCACTCAGCTACAGGTAAAGGCTGCAATTGACCACCGGGTCGTTGGTGTTCTGCCTTCACTTGCCGACAGGTAAGGCACCTGGAAACAAATTCTGCTACGCTCCGTTTCAGCCCCGGCCACCAAGAACCGTGCGCGAACGGCATGATACATCTTAGTGCCTCCTGGATGTACAGCCAAACGGGAATGATGAAATTCCCTCAACACATCCTCACGCAAGGGAGGTGGTACTATCGACGCCCCCGAAATTTCAGCTCATGCTCAACTCCTTTGTCCGAGTCCTCCGACACGGCTCTCCGGCCTCTATCTGGGGCCCGGATCACCTCACGATCCACGTCGCCTAACTGTCCCTCACGGACACCTCGATATAACTCCGGTATCACAGTGAGAGGACACAGGATAGCTCCCTCATCGCTGAGCAGGTTGCACCCGAAGCACCGCCAATTGCTCCATCATTTTCCATTCTCTCATGGAAACCTCAGCTTTCCCTTTTCTACAGCGCGTCGGCCACTAAATTTCCTTTTCCCAGGCGTGTAGGAGAGCGTGAAGTCAAACATTTGCAGGTACTCGACCCACCTCCGTTGTCGCAAATTTAGGTCTCTTTGGGTGAAGATATACTGTAGGCTTTTGTGGTCGGTATATACCACAAATTTCTCTCCCAACAGGTAATGTCGCCAAGACTTCGGGGCAAAAATAATCGCTGCTAACTCAGGTCGTGTGTTGGGTAGTTTTGCTCATGGGACTTCAGTGTCACGAGCCATACGCTATGACTTGGCGCTCTTGCATCGGAACACACCCTAGTCCAACGCGAGACGCATCACAATACACCTCGAATGGCACTCCCTCCTGCGGTAGACTCAACACCGGTGCGGTAGTCAGGCGAGTCTTCAACTCCTCGAATGCTCGCCGGCACTTGTCCGTCCACTCGAAGTTGGCTCCCTTCCGTGTAAGAGCTGTCATAGGTGCCGCCAACCGAGAAAACCCTTCCACAAAACGCCGATAATACCCTGCCGGACCCAAGAAACTCCGGATCTCAAAAACATTTGTGGGCCTCTTCCAAGATGCTACGGACTCAATCTTGGTTGGGTCCACTCTAACTCCTTCAGCAGATACTACATGCCCAAGAAAATGCACCTCTCGCATCCGAAGTCACACTTGCTAAATTTAGCATACAAGTGATGATCTCGTAGTGCCTGCGACACCACGGCCAAGTGCTCCTCATGCTCGACTTGGGTTTTGGAGTACACAAGGATGTCGTCAATAAATACCACCACGAAGGAATCCAGGTATGGGGCAAATACCTGATTCATTAGATGCATGAACACAAGAAGTGCGTTTGTGAGCCCAAAAGGCATCACTAACCACTCATAGTGTCCGTATCTGCACCCGAACGCCGTCTTAGGGATGTCCTCGCTCCCGACCCTCAATTGGTGATATCCCGAACGCAGATCGATTTTTGAGAACCACCGTGCTCCACTCTCAGTGGTCGAATAAGTCATCAATCCGCGGCAAAGGGTACTTGTTCTTTACCGTTACTTGATTGACTTCCGATAATCAATGCAAAGTCGCAACGAACCATCAGCCTTCTTAGCAAACAAGACCGGTGCACCCCAAGGTGAGGTACTAGGACGGATAAAACCTTTATCTCCCAGTTCCTTTATCGCTTCGAAGCTCCGCAACTCAGCGGGTCCCATCCGGTATGCTACTTGTGAGATGGGTCCCACCCCTGGCAACGGTTCAATCGTGAACTCGATACTTCGTGTGGAGGCAACTCCAACAACTCCCCAGGAAAGACATCCTGGAAATTCTCGACTACATCCTGGCCACACCCTTTTCTCTAAGTTACCTTCCTCCTCAAAGGTTAGGGTGGCAAGCCTATGGGTAATATTGCCCCATAGCTCCCTCGTCGGTCCAGCTCTCCCAAGCATCCCTATCCCATTCACCCACTAGGGTACAGGAAGATCCTGTGGGTGTAGTAAACGATACTCGTCGCCTATAGCGGTCAATCTTAGCCTGAAAGGCCATCAACCGGTCCATCCCCGGAATCAAACTAAAGGTCCTCATGGGCATTACGTACAAATCAAATGAGAGGTCAACCTCTCCTATCGTAAGCGCACACTCTCGACACATTTGGTGGATCAACTCCACACCTCCCATTGGGGACTCGACCCTCGGAGGTCTATCGGCCTCCACACAATCAAGTCCAAGGCTCCCCACCAAGGACTTAGCAATCAGGGAGCACGAAGCTCCGGTATCAAACAATGCAAAGAACAACGGTGCGGGATATTAGAATAGTACCTCGAACCACCGAAGGTCCAGCTCCACCTTCCTCGGAGGGTGATGGTAGATCCTCCATTCCAACTGGTGCTGAGGTAAGCGAACACTCGCCTTGGCCTGCCCCACCACTAGCCTCACTTGCCTTCCCTTTTGCTCCTGCCGCAGTCCCACTTGGGACGCCCCTCCGATCCTCCTTGTGGTTGCCTCTCCCCCTGTGGCCTAGTGTGACCGGAACCAGACTGACCGGCCTGCCACGAATGTGCTTGGCTTAGGGGCTGGGGCCTGAAATTGGGTTCCACCCCTGCTCCCTTGTGCTAAGCTTCTAGCTCCCCGGCGTTCCCCTTGCTGAAACACACCTTGCCGATGTGTCCCACCTTCCCACGGCTATGACACGTCAAGTGTTGCTTGGGGCACTCACGTTTGACGTGCCCTGATAGGCCACAACAGGTACACCCGCTTGGGAAGTTCCCAGCAGCACTCCCCTGTCCTCCAAAGTAACGGGATCCAGGCGGAGCCATTGAAGCTTGGCCCCTATCCTTGGGAAAAGTCCCACTTGCCGGGCTCAACCTTACGCCTCTTGGCTTCACCGTGCTTGTCGTGCGTGCTCTGCCCCATCCGCTCCTGGTGAGCCCGTCTTCCCTCCTCTAATCCTCTCTCAACAATCTTGGCGGTGTCCACGACTTCAAGATAGGTCTTCGATCGCAGCATCTCCACCCTTTGCTTAAGGGCAGGTTTGAGACCCATGGTAAACTTATGGGCCTTCAGGTCCTCCCTTGATATTGCTCTGGAGCAAACCGACTCAGCCCCCGGAAATCTCGCTCATACTCGCTAGCGAGCGCGATCCCCGCTAAGCCGCCGAACTCCTCCCGCTTCGCCACCGCAATGACTCGGAAAGAACTCCTCATGGAACAACTGGAGGAACTCATTCCAGGCCATGGTCTCCATGTCCCGGCTTCCGAGATGCTAAGCCACCATTCCAAGGCTTCCTCCTCCAACCGCCGGACTGCTAGTCTCACTTTGTCTTCCTCCCGGGGTCGAAGAAAGGAGAACACATGCTCGATCCGCCGCAGCCCAGTGCTCTGCTCCTAGAGGTTCGGCTCCTCCCTTGAACCTCGGTGGATGTTCCTTTCGGAACTGCGTCAACACGTCTCCCTCTTCCCGCCTCACCGGCACTTCCCGCCTACACGGAGGTTACGCCTCACGGGGTGGGGGGGGGCAACCGGTGGCCTGTCGTGCCATCATCTCCCGACGCACCTCGTTTAGGATCTCTCCCCCGAGGTCCTCACGCATGCCTTGCACGTTCTCACTTAGGGCCCGGACTTGGGCCATGATCCGCTCCGAGGGGATCATCGCCCTCTACACGCTGTCCTCTTCCCTCTCCAAAGACGGGCGGAAGATTCATCTTCTACACTGGAGTAGCTCGGGTTACTCTCCTAGGAGGCATAGTCTACATAATTTAAACCAAACTAGGATCGGCTTCTCTCAAGCTCTACACACCCTCATCCCCATGGGCCATGAGGTACTCAAGCAACATTTTACATTTAAACACACAGGTAAATCACGAGTACACAAAGCAGCAATTCATAGCAACAAGCTTCACAGAAAGTCACCGAATTTCACAAGAACAACATTTTGTTTTTAGCAACAAGTTTCGGCAACATAGCATGTCTAATCACAATACTCATACTGAAATTAAACTAGTGCCCTAATGCCAATGCATGTATGCACCCTCAACCCAAATACAAATGCCCTACTCCTTGGTCTAACTACCCCCGAGTACACCCCAGGAAAACCAGATAGGACCACGTTGATCGGGCGTGTCCTATATCGCCTCCTAAGAGTCTCGAAGCGCCAGGCCTCCCCACTATCCTAGGTCCACTAGACCATGAACTATCGCTACGATACCATATTGTCACGCCCCAATTTCCTTCCACTTGGAAATGAGTAGTGACTGCCCATGCCCGCACCCGAAGGGACAAGGGGTTGGTGCAAGCACCTTAAAAGGACTTCTAGCAGGTCTTTGTCCCAAACCCGCACAATCAAGCTAACATGCCAAGGGGCATGCTCCTACTCCCAAACCATGCACACAAACACAAATTGAATAACAACATCTCATTTTATTTCATTTCAAAGACTAACTATTTATTACAACCAGTCGGGGAAAAACCCCTATGAAGCCATCAATAAAACCAAACCAAAATCCAAACACATAAAACCAAAGTACAACAAAGGAAATAATATAAAACTTTCAGCCTCGGGGGCCTAGCTCCTCGGCCTTCACCTACCGCCTGCTAAACCCCTGCAAAAGAACGGTTTATAGGAGGGGTGAGCAAACCACGGCTCGGTAGGGATCCCGTCTCCCCGGGACCCGTCCGTCGTACAACATGCATGATATGTGTATGCTTGTGCTCGTGTCGTGCCTAAGGCTAACGCGGCAAACATCACCCAAGTAAACACTCTTTACCCGAACCCGCACCGAAGGGCAGAGGACACCCCGCCACCACAGCCGACATGACATACCACATTCAAGCGAATGTTGCATGGACACCAATGCAACATTTTCCACCCGAGTTAGATATGGTCAACCACCTCCTCGGGCGCCATATCCACCCTCGGGGATGGGTGTAGACTTAGCCCACCGTCGTGAGTGCTACACCGAGACTCAGGACCACGTCCTGGCCAAATCTCAAAGGGGTCCAGCTATTGTGCCTGGCCCATATCTCGGCTCGGTCTCAAACAGATCAACGAACGAAGATAGCATTACATCTCAACATGTAAACTCGCACGACATTTACACTTTATCTCGAAGGACCAACATGGTCGATACAAGTCACACACATCAGCCTCATAGGCTAAAAATCAAATACAAATCAAACACGGTACACACCAGTCACACAGGTATATCATCAAGCACTCATATACAAGGTCTCACAGGCATTATATTGAATACATGGCATGCAGGCCTCACGAGACATTTTATCAAACACATGGTGTGCAGACCTCTTAGACATTTCATCAAACACATAGTGTGCATAAACAAACCCAGAAAATCCTCAGGCCAAATTCAACATCAAATCAACAGAACATGCCACTGAAGGCCAACATCCATATAGGAGATCACACCTATATGGATTTACATATATATATATATATATATATATATAGGTGAATATCCTAAAACAGAGGAGAGTTTGGAAGGACATGAATCCCTACCTCAGGCTTTTGTCCTAACCTCCACGCTAGACAGCTCCCAACGACGCGAACCACCACGGCAACTGCCCGGAGATCCTCTCTCTCTCTCTCTCTCTCTCTCTCTCTGCAGCTGAAGCAAAGGAACACAAGAACCCTAAACTCAAACTCAAGCCCTCCTTATATAGACACTACCCACATCAAAACGACGTAGTTTTGATTAAGTAAACCCAGGATCAAAACGACGTAGTTTTGATCACACAAGTTAGCACCTTTCCGCACCCATATAGGCCAAAATACTCAGAATTTCAACATGGTCCTTTGGAGAAAGATCATTAGAATGTCAAAACCAAGGGAACCATGCAAAAATATGGTTGCACGCCAATTTGCACGTGAATTCCCAATTCACGTGCAACTCCAAATGGACTCCAAATGCTCTCAAACTTCACCCCTAGCCTCCTTGCATCATTTAAGGCAACCACGCTTGCACGTGAATTGGACCCATATCACGTGCAACTCACATACACGTCCGTTTGGCCTGAAACTTCGTGGTAGATAGAGGACATCATTCTAAGCATCTTTCCTTTTGCACGTGAATTCATTTGAGCCCATTCACTAGGTCAAAATCTAGAAAAACTCTACTCGAAGGCAAAACCGTGACTAACGTGAATAACCCAAGGTAAAACGGTCCTTACATCCTCTCCCCTTAAGACTTTTCGTCCTCGGAAAAGAAAAGGGGGAACGAAAGAAAACAATCACAACCAAAGCATAGCCTCTAACACCCACTAAAGACAAATTAATACACAACAAAGCACAAATTATTTCACACATTTATACACTCTACATGGTCATAACTAGTCAGGCAAGTACCGATTATGTCAAGTTTGATGCTTGCCCTCCCTCCTCCTTCGCAGTTGCTCGTCCTCGAACAGACAGATAATGAGCACGCATCTCGCCTCACGTTCCTGTCTCTTCCTCCAGCCCTCGTGTTGCCACAACACCCGAACCAACTAATAGCTTTACCCGCACTGCTTCTCGCACCTATCTACAATACGGACGGGGCCTCGACAATGCACACATCCTCTCCAAGATCCAGTGGTACCCCAATCTAGCACGTGCGTGGGATCCGGATGATATTTCCGCACTCGGGATACATGGAAAACATTATGAACTCGCTTCAAACTAGGTGGTAACGCCAACCGATAAAAATCAGTCCAACTCGCTCAAAATCTCGAACGGTCCAATGTACCGAGGGGACAACTTGGACCCGACCCCAAATCTCTTATGCCCTCGCCGTGGAGAAACACGAAGGAATACGGGTCTCCCACCAAAAACTCCAACGGTCGGCGCGTCGATCCGCATAAGACTCGCGTCCGTCTCGGGCCGTGTAAGGCGTCGCCGAATCAACGAACCTCTCCGCAGCCTCCCGGGACCAATCGAGGTCCTAACATAGCCGCTCTCCGCCTCCTCGCCCAACATAATGGAGACCGCACGGTCGGCCATACAATGCCTCAAACGGGCCATCCTAATCGAAGATCGATAATCGTTATTATAAGCAAACTCCACCAGAGGAAGGTGGGAAGCCCATGATCCTCCAAAATCAAGTACACAAGCCCTCAACAAGTCTTCCAATGTTGAATGGTCCTCTCCTGACCGACCATCGCCTGTGGATGGAATGCGGTACTCAAATTAAGTCGGGTTCCCAATGCTTCCGGCACCTCCCCTAAACCGGATGTAAACCGCGCATCCCCCGTCCGAAACACATAGATAAGGCACCCGTGCAAGCGGACAATCTCATCAACATACATCCGCTTAACGGCCGATGTAGTCGCGCCTCGAATCGCCAAGAAATGGGCCGACTTAGTCAAGCGGTCCACTATGACCCAAATCATGTCCTTTCTCCTGATGGTAGAAGTCCCGTCACGAAGTCCATGGTAATATGCTCCCACTTCCACTCAGCCTGTGTAAAGGCCGCAACCGACGGGTCGCTGGTGTTCTCCGCTTCACTGCCGACAGTAAGGCACCGGAAACAAATTTCGTTACGCTCCGTTTCAGCCTCTGCCACCGTAATCGTGCGCGAACGGCATGATACATCTTAGTGCCTCCCGGATGTACAGCCAAACGGGAATGATGAAATTCCCTCAAGACATCCTCACGCAAGGGAGGTGGTACTACGACGCCCCGAAATTTCAGCTCATGCTCAACTCCTTCTCGTCCAGCTCCTCGATGCCTCTCCGGCCTCTATCCGGGGTCCGGATCACCTCACACACCACGTCGCCTAACCGTCCTCACCGACACGCCTCGATACATCTCCGTATCACAGTTGAGAGGACACAGATAGCTCCCCATCGCCGAAAGGTGTCGCACCAAGACCGCCAACCGCTCCATCATTTTCCATTCTCTCATGGAAACCCCAACTTTCCCCTTTTCTACTTGCGCGTGGCCACTAAATTTCCTTTCCTGTGCGTGGTAGAGAGCGTGAAGTCAAACATTTGTGTACTCACCCACCTCCGTTGTCGCAAATTTCGGTCTCGCCGGGTGAAGATATACCGTAAGCCAGGGGTCAGGATATACCACAAATTTCTCTCCCAACTGTAATGTCGCCAAGACTTTAGGGCAAAAATAATCGCCGCTAACCTGTGTCGTGTGTGTTTGGTAGTTTTGCACATGGGACTTCAACTGCCGCGAGCCATACGCTATGACTCGCGCTCTTGCATCGTAACACACCCTAGTCCAACGCGAGACGCATCACAATACACCTCGAATGGCACTCCCTCCCCGCGTGCACTCAACACCGGCAGTGAGGTCAGGCGAGTCTTCAACTCCTCGAATGCCCGCCGGCACTTGTCCGTCCACTCAAGTTGGCTCCCTTCCGTGTAAGAGCCGTCATAAAGCCGCCAACCGAGAAAACCCTTCCACAAAACGCCGATAATACCCCCGCGCACCAAGAAACTCCGATCTCAAAAACATTTGTGGGCCTCTTCCAAGATGCTACGGACTCAATCTTGGTCGGTCCACTCTAACTCCTTCTACAGACACTACATGCCCAAGAAAATGCACTCTCGCATCCGTAAGTCACACTTGCTAAATTTAACATACAGTTGATGATCTCGTGAGTGCCCGCAGCACTACCGCCAAGTGCCCTCATGCTCACTTGGGTTTTGGAGTACACAAGGATGTCGTCAATAAATACCACCAGAAGGAATCCAGAGGGGCAACACCATTCATTAGATGCATGAACACAAGAAAAAGGCCAGGAGCCCAAAAGGCATCACTAACCACCATGTTGTCCGTATCCGCACCCGAACGCCGTCTTAGGGATGTCCTCGCTCCTCGACCTCAATTGGTGATATCCCGAACGCAGATCGATTTTTTGAGAACCACCGTGCTCCACTCACTGTCGAATAAGTCATCAATCCGCGGCAAAGGGTACTTGTTCTTTACCGTTATTTGATTCACCTTCCGATAATCAATGCAAAGTCGCAACGAACCATCACCTTCTTAGCAAACAAGACCGGTGCACCCCAAGGTGAGGTATTAGGACGGATAAAACCTTTATCTCCCGCGCCTTTATCTCGTCGATGCTCCCGCAACTCGCAGTCCCATCCGGATGCTACTTGTGAGACGGGTCCCACCCCCGGCAACCTAATCAATCGTGAACTCGATACTTCGTGTGGAGGCAACTCCAACAACTCCCCAGAAAGACATCCCGGAAATTCTCGACTACATCCTGCCACACCCTTTTCTCTAAGTTACCTTCCTCCTCAAAGGTTGTGGTGGAAGCCTATGGGTAATATTGCCCCATAGCTCCCTCGTCGGTCCAGGGCCTCTCCCAAGATCCCCATCCCATTCACCCACTAGGTACAGAAGATCCCGTGGGTGTGAGAACGATACTGCCGCCTATGTAGCCTTAATCTTAGCCCGAAAGGCCATCAACCAGCCCATCCCCGTAATCAAACTAAAGGTCCTCATGGGCATTACGTACAAATCAAATGAGAGGTCAACCTCTCCTATCGTAAGTCGCACACTCGACACATTTGGTGGATCAACTCCACACCTCCTATTGGGACTCGACCTCGTAGGTCTATCAGCCTCCACACAATCAAGTCCAAGGCTCCCACCAAGGACTTAAGCAATCGTGGAGCACGAAGCTCCGAGATCAAACAATGCAAAGAACAACAGCTGGGGGATATTAGAATAAGACTCGAACCACCGAAGGTCCAGCTCCACCTTCCCTGAGGGTGATGGTAGATCCTCCATTTCGCCAGTGCCGAGGTGTCGCGCGAACACTCGCCTGGCTCGCCCCACCACAACCTCACTTGCCTTCCCTTTCCTCCTCCCGCTCGCATCCACCGGGACGCCCTCCGATCCTCCTTGTGGCTGCCTCTCCCCCGTGGCCCAGTGCGTGGATCGGAACTAGCCTCGACCGGCCCTCACGACCGTGCCGGGGTAGGGGTCGGGCCTGAAATCGGGTTCCACCCCCGCTCCCTTGTGCTAAGCTTCTAGCTCCCCTACTGCCTCCTCAGAAACACACCTTGTCGATGTGTCCCACCTTCCCGCGCCCGGCGACACGTCAGTGTTGCTTGGGGCACTCACGTTCGACGTGCCCCGACAGCCACAACAGTACACCCGCTTGGGAAGTTCCCAGCAAGACTTCCCGTCCTCCAAAGTAACGGATCTGGCGGAGCTATCAAGCTTGGCCCCTATCCTTGGGAAAGTCCCACCGCCGGGCTCAACCCTTCGCCTCTTGGCTTCACCCGTGCTCGGCGTGCGTGCTCTGCCCCATCCGCTCTCGGTGAGCCTGTCTTCCCTCCTCTAATCCTCTCTCAACAATCTTGGCGGTGTCCACGACTTCAAAGATAAGTCTTCGACGCAAGATCTCCACCCTTTGCTTAAGGGCAGGTTTGAGACCCATGGTAAACTTACGGGCCTTCGTGTCCTCCCTTGATATTGCTTCCGGAGCAAACCGACTCAAGCCCCTGAAATCTCGCCATACTCGCTACCGAGCGCGATCCCCGCTCAGCCGAACTCCTCCCGCTCCTCGCCACCGCAATGACTCGGGAAAGAACTCCTCAGTGGAACAACGGAGGAACTCATTCCCTGTGCCATGGTCTCCATGTCCCGGCTCTCGAGATGCTAAGCCACCATTCCAAGGCTTCCTCCTCCAACCGCTGGGATCGCTGGTCTCACTTTGCCTTCCTCCCTGGGTCGAAGAAAGGAGAACACATGCTCGATCCGCCGCAGCCGGTGCTCGCTCCTAGAGGTTCGGCCCTCCTCCTCGAATCCCTGTGGATGTTCCTTTCCGAATCGCGTCAACATCGTCTCCTCTTCCCGCCTCACCGGCACTTCCTCGCCTACGACGAGGTTCCGAGCCACGGGTGGGGGGGGGGGTGGCACCACCGTCGTGCCATCATCTCCGACGCACCCTCGCTTAGGATCTCTCCCCGAGGTCCTCACGCATGCCTTCGCACGTTCTCACTTAGGTCTCGACTTGGGCCATGATCCGCTCCAGGGATCATCGCCTCTACACGCTCGGTCCTCTTCCTCTCCAAAGACGTGCGTAAGATTCATCTTCTACAACTGAGTAGCTCAAGTTACTCTCCTAGAGGCATACTACATAATTTAAACCAAACTAGGATCGCCTTTCTCTGCCTCTACACACCCTCATCCCCACGGGCCATGAGGTACTCAAGCAACATTTTTACATTTAAACACACATAAATCACGTATGCTACACAAGAGCAATTCATAAGAAAAGCTCTCACGTAAAGTCACCGAATTTCACAAAGAACAACATTTTGTTTTTAAGAACAAGTTTCAAGAACAAAGATGTCTAATCACAATACTCATACTCGAAATTAAACTAGTGCCCTAATGCCAATGCATGTACGCACCCTCAACCCAAATACAAATGCCCTACTCCTTGGTCTAACTACCCCCGAGTACACCCTTCGGAAAACCGGATAGACCACGTTGATCAGCGTGTCCTATACCGCCTCCTAAGAGTCTCGGTACAGCCCAGCCTCCCCACTATCCTAGGTCCACTGTACCATGAACTATCGCGTCTGATACCATATTGTCACGCCCAATTTCCTTCCACTTGAAAATGAGAAGGATCGCCCATGCCCGCACCCGAAGGGACAAGGGGTCGGGTGCAAGCACCTTAAAAGGACTTCTAACACGGTAGGCCCCCAAACCCGCACAATCAAAGCAACATGCCAAGGGGCATGCTCCGTCCCAAACCATGCACACAAACACAAATCAATAACAACATCTCATTTTATTTCATTTCAAAGACTAACTATTTATTACAACCCACTGGGAAAACCCCTATGAGCCATCAATAAAACCAAACCAAAATCCAAACACATAAAACCAAAGTACAACAAAGGAAATAATATAAAACTTTCAGCCTCAGGGGGCCTAGCTCTCGCTTTCACCTACCGCCCGCTAAACCCCGCAAAAGAACACATAGTAGAGGGGCGAGCAAACCACACCTCGCAGGATCCCGTCTCCCTGCACTCCGGCTCCACCGCACAACACGCATGATACGTGTACGTCGTGCTCGTGTCGTGCCTAAGGCTAACGCAAAGAAACATCACCCAAGAAACACTTTACCCGAACCCGCACCGGGCGGCGAAGAGGACACCCCGCCACCACGCCGACACGACATACCACATTGTGCGAACGTCGTACGGACACCAACGCAACATTTTCCACCCGAGTTGGGATATGGTCAACCACCTCCTCGGGCGCCATATCCACCCTCGTGGATGGGTGTGATTCAACCAACCGTCGTGAGTGCTACACCGAGACTCAGACCACGTCCCGGCCAAATCTCAAAGGGGTCCAAATTTATCGTGCCTGGCCCATATCTCACTTCGCCTCAAACAGATCAACTAACAAAGATAAGATTACATCTCAACATGTAAACTCAAAGACAAGATTTACACTTTATCTCGTAAGGACCAACACGGTCGATACAAGTCACACACATCACCTCATAAAGCAAAAAAATCAAATACAAATCAAACACTTACACACCAACCACACGTGTATATCATCAAGCACTCATATACAAGGTCTCGTGTGCATTATATTGAATACATGGCATGCAGGCCTCACAGATATTTTATCAAACACACGGTGTGCACTTCTTGGACATTTCATCAAACACATATGTGATAAACAAACCCGTAAAATCCTCGAGCCAAATTCAACATCAAATCAACAACACGCCACATCATGCCAACATCCAATAGAGATCACACCTATATGGATTTACATATATATATATATATATATATATATATATAGTGAATATCCTAAAACACAGGAGAGTTTGGAAGGACATGAATCCCTACCTGTGCTTTTGTCCTAACCTCCACGCTGGACAGCCTCCCAACGACGCGAACCACCACGGCAATCGCCCGAGATCCTCTCTCTCTCTCTCTCTCTCTCTCTCTCTCTCTCCCCTCTCTCTCGAAGCCATAAGAACACAAGTAACCCTAAACTCAAACTCAAGCCCTCCTTATATAGACACTACCCACATCAAAACGACGTAGTTTTGATTAAGAAACCCAGGATCAAAACGACGTAGTTTTGATCACACAAGCAGCACCTTCCGCACCCATATAAAGCCAAAATACCTCGAATTTCAACATGGTCCTTGGAGAAAGACTCAGAATGTCAAAACCAAGGGAACCATGCAAAAATAAGGTTTCAAGACGTTAATTTGCACGTGAATTTCCCAATTTACGTGCAACCCAAACGGGATTCCAAATGCTCTCAAACTTCACCCCCTAGCCTCCCGCATTGGGCTTAAGGCAACCACGCTTGCACGTGAATTGGACCCATATCACGTAACTCACATACACGTCCGTTTGGCCTGAAACTTGTGGTAAGATAGAGGACATCATTCTAAGATTCTTCCTTTTGCACGTGAATTCATTTGAGCCCATTCACTAGGTCAAAATCTAGAAAAACTCTACTCGTAAGGCAAAACCGTGACTAATCATGACTAACTCAAGGTACGGGTCCTTACGTCTAATTAATCTAAAATTTCCCATCAAACTCGTAGTCTCGTAATTTCCTGAAGTACTCCGTTGTCGCCATATTAAATAATGGGGAGATTGTTGGAAACACAATGATTTGGATGAAGTCGCCAAATTTATGGGGCCTAAGTCTCGGAGACTCGAAGAACCGAAGGTCGTAGGGTCGAAGAGTCGAAATTCGTAGGTTAAATCACATGCACGTACGGGCAAAGAGACTCGTACACCGCAGTCCGGAGACTCAAAGCGAATAAAGGATGTATCAGGGGACTCATAGATCCAGGGTCGGCGTCGTAGAGTCACAAGACGGAAAAGAGAGTGTTACCGTGTGTCACAACAAGTTCCTGAGACTCGTAGAGTCGGCTGTTGTTGGGCATCAGAATCGAAACTAAATGACTCGTAGACTCACAGACTTGTAGAGTCCTCATAAATACTTAAGTCAATTAACACGTAAATTAAATTGTCAATTAGACCCGGTTGACTCGTATCGTAGGGTCGAAACCTTCAACACCGCAGAAAACAGGACCTCAGACTCGTAGATCGAAAGTCACAGAGTCGGCCTTCGAACAAAGGTAAAAGAAAACCAGACTCGTAGACTCGTTAGATCAAAGTCGAGAGTCCAAACCTCTCAACACCGTAAAGAAAACTGACTCCGCACTCGTAGGTCAAGGTCGAAGAGTCAATGCACAAAGACCGAAAGTAAATGAAATCGTAACTCAAGAGTCGTAGAGTCGTAGACTCGTGGACTCAAGAGACACAAATACCATGAGTAAATTGCCACACTTCCCGACTGGAGATCGACTTCGTGAAAGAGTTGTAGCCAAAGGGTCGTGAGCTATAATAAACCTCAATTTATGAGCTCTACGAAAGACTAAGGAAGAAAGCGGTTTAAGACTCGTAGAATCGAAGATTTTCGTAGCCATTTAGTCAAATATAGTAAACCGAGAGACCCGGGCGTCAGATCCATATAACTGGGTCGTGACTCGTAAAGGATAACAATAAAAGTAGATCGGCGGACTACGAATAAGTCACTCTAAGCGCCATTCGAAGAGTCGCACTGCAGTCAGAGACTTCTGAAGACAGAGTGGACACAAAAGACTAATCCAACCTGAACTCTAGCCCTGAGACTCGAAGATACGTAGTTGTACACTTTAAACGATGTGTGCCCCTGAAGAACTTTCCCTACTTTCAACAAAGTTCTAACCGAAATCTTTCGAGTCACCGA
The DNA here is from genome assembly GCA_023512835.1 of Taxillus chinensis. NCBI lineage: Eukaryota > Viridiplantae > Streptophyta > Magnoliopsida > Santalales > Loranthaceae > Taxillus > Taxillus chinensis. The sequence continues at coordinate 43,275,634 of CM042092.1, read as the reverse complement.
ACCTACGAGGCATCTACCTCCGAGGCAGACTTACAACCCTAAACAGCAATACTTAGCGATATTGTCACTAGGGTTTGTACAAAGAAATCAAGGCGTCCCGAGCAAATAGTGCATTAATGATGCATTAATTGCTGCCAACTAATTGCATTAATTGCATAAACCATGCATTAATTGCCTGCCCTCAAGAGAATTTAGACAAGTGTCGTGCGCCGTGTTGAATTAAGAACAAGAGCAATCTATTCAATTATTCAAAAAACCTTGTTATTCATCAAAGATCTAGCACTTCCATGTTTCTCGACCTTCGTGTTGTCTATTTTCCACACTTCGATCTATCATAATCCATCTTTTTCAATCCCGAGATTTGCAGAGAAAAGAGCATTTACTCTTATCTCAACTTTGTCTGATAGTTCATCATCACTCACGCTATCCTCAATACTACCGTCGTCTTCTTCATAAATACCTCCATCATAGTCATCTCAGTAGAGGAATCCGAAACCAACTAATAAATTAGCCACCATTGCGAAGAAAGTCTATTCACCCCCTCCTCTAGACTCACTTGGGACCTACAACTAGTTATGTAGCTCAGCCATTAGGAAGTCATAATGATGATGAACAACATTACAAGAGGTGATGGCCTCTTGGGGTCTTCCCTATTTATACCATAATTTTTAAAGTTTAAAGATTTAAATTATTTTTTGCTTTCCTATATAAATATACATCACAATAGATTTTTTAATCATTCCCTATATCATTAAAATAATATTTTATATTCATATTTTTTATTTAATAATTGTTTTTATAATTTAATATGAATAAAAGTGACAATATGAAACACAATGAAAAAGAGGTGAGACAAAAAAAATTATAATTTAATAATTATAAAGAATGAACAATGCTTTACAATGCATTAAGAAACATTGTACAAATCACATTGAGAAAGTTAAATATAGAACTTCTATTATGAGGATAATTGTAAAGACCCGTATTTGATAGTATTGAGAGATAGCCAGAAATGCAGCTATTTGGACGTTAATGTGGCCGTCGATGTCACACCCCTAAATTCTAGGGAACCCAAAATCAGGAACATGACTTCCTCTTGCCTGCACCCAAAAGGTCTAGGGGTTGGTGACAAGCACCAATAGAGACTACACAACGGGTGCTACCTCAATCATGCAAACCTGTACAGTCATACATAGAGGGTAATCCTGTACCTTCCTATACATCATCATGCATACTATGTCAATCAGTCGTACAGACATCACATCACAGAAACTATGTGCAAATACAACTGTCCACGGACCCATGTCCAAGATACAATACATAATCGATACAGAATATAATACTGTATCATACATCAAAGTAGTGGGCACGTCCTCCTAGAAGAAAGTCCTCCAGTAGTCTCGGGTCATGCTTGAAAAGGGTAAACAACAAAGTAGGAGTGAGCTACAAGCACAGTAGGTGACCCCAAAACTCCACATTATGCAAACTGTAATGACCCGTGTTTTGGGTAGAACAAACTGGAACAAAGATGAACAATACCATGGGCAAATGCTTGGGTCGAAAGGTGGAAGACCCGAAGATTTGGGTCGTAGGGTCGAAGACCGAGGGTCGAAGTTCGAAGGTTTGAGGGTCGAAGGTTTGATCTTCGAGATAGATCTTCGAGGCCGCGTTTCCAGCGAGTCTTCGAGGGAGTGTTTCTACGAGTCTTCGAGACAGATTTTCGAGACACGCTTTCATATAGATGATAGGTGCATGGGATGGGTTAGGGGAGACTTGATCCCTACTGAGCTGTTGTTGCTCACCCCTCCTACTGTGTTTGTTTTCTTTACAGGGACCTACAGGTGTTAGGTGGGAACACCAAGGTGGAAGACTTTCTGCCTTGTGGCTTTACTCCTTTTGTTATTTGAGTGTTTAGTCAAATGTTATGTTGAGACTATTGTAACTCCAATTGGAGATGATGTCATGGATTTTGGAATTTAATAAAGATAAGAGGTTTGCCTTTCGGTTTATTGTGGATTATTATGAATGTGTTTATTGTCCTGCTTGGATGTTGGATTTGTACATCTTCCCCTTGCCCACCGGGTGGGTGAAGGGAAGTCATGAACCGGTTTCCTCGAGTTGGAAATCTGGGGTGTGACACAAACCATATAAGGCTATACTATATGCTCAGTGTACTCGTGCACCGTGTAGTGCGCATAATCATTAGGACTAAGCCTGCAAACAAACATTAGGACCCTGACTATCCAAACAGGACAACTTGTTCACGATCCTCAATAGGATTCTAGCTCAGGGCACTTAGCATTAGCACCACGAGCTCAATAGCTCACGCAGGCCATAGCCTTTTATCACAAGCTCAACAGCTCAATCCAGCACGATGAGAACACAAACAAGTCACTAAGCCCGAGGTTCAATACCAACACACCAACACCAATAAGTGCGGAGAGGCATAAAGGTTTCCAACGTAAATAGTCCTGATGTCCTGTGGAACTGCTAACCTGAAGTTATAGCACTGCTGACCCGGTGACTCGAAGCTCAGACTCTAAGACTTAAAGATCGGCCTCGAAGACTCACTGCTTCAGAGCTCTGCCTCGAAGCTCACTGCTTCGTAACCCTGCCTCAGAGTTCACTTCTTGGCAACCCTGCCTCGGAGCTCACTGCTTCAGAGCTCTGCCTCGAAGATCTACCTCGAAGATTCTAGAATGCAACCTCAAAGATCCTGACTTGAAGATCTACCTTGAAGATCTTTTAACTCTTGGCCCTTCGACCCTTTGACCCTCGACCTTCCACCTTTTGACCCTCAGCCTCCGATCCTTTGACTCTTGGCCTTCGACCCTTCGACCCTCGGCCTTCGATCTTTCGACCCTCGGCCTTCGATACTTTAATCCTTGGCCTTTGACCCTCGACCTCCGAACCTTCGATCTTTCACCCAGGGTACTGTTCATCATTGTTTTAGCCAATTCTTTATTTGGAATCAACTTAGCGACCCCCAAACACTCACAAACACACTTTTTACTCAACAGACTGCAGTAGATACCTCAAAACACGTCTTGAACGCCTCTAAATCGCACGGTAACAACAAAACCACACACACACACACACACACACACATATATTTTCCGATTATATCCATCTAGATCTAAATCTAGATTTTTGTGGTTGACTTCTCCACCGTCATACCATACACGGTTATAAAACCCCCAAATCACATTAACACATAACCACCAGTATATATCACAGATTTTATAAATCATGGCAAAATATGTGCATATGAAGAACATAATCGAGATCAGAGGTATAGGAACACCTACCTGGTAAAGATTTTACGGATGAATCAACCTCAAAACCCAAGTTCCAAGCTCTGTCTCTTGTCACACCCCCAAATCCCAAAAGGACCGGAACTAAGGGTGTGACTTCCCATGCATGCACCCGAAGGGTCAAGGGATTAGTGACTAGCACCGATATAGACTACACAGCGGGTGCTGTCCGAGATTTTTGTATACTCATACATCAGGGGTATTCCTGTACATTCTCACATGCTATGAAACTAAAGAAAATAATTTATTAATAATAAAGTCATGCTATAAAGCTAATACAACTTTCACGGACCCTCGTCCGGATATTCAAATAATAAAAACCAATTATGTCTCACAAAATTCGTACACGAAGTTACAACAAGATGTGAAATAAATAAGAATTAACTTCGGACCAGCCTCTAGCGAATGAGTCGATACCTGAAACATGTCAACAAAGTAGGGGTGAGCACAAATGTCTAGTAAGTGATCTCCATCTCATTACCACCCTATAACATGAAATCCTAAGTCTACATGATCGGTGTATGCCTGTGTCAGTGTAGTGTCCTATTCTATCACAGTAAGCTTACATTCAAACACAAAACACATTATCACACATTACATTTCATTCATTAAGGGTACACACCGAACAATCTACACACCAAACAATCCAACCATCCAGGGGATTCCCACATCCAACTCCAAGGATTCCAGTCACTGCCAGATAGCCATATGTGGGACCTGTAGTATCCCTAACAATGACTCGCCACATATGGGACCTGAGTTAACTAGGCACGTAGGGGACCAGCGGCCTCTTGCCAGCCCTATGTGGGACTCACAATTAACCCAACTAGCTCCACCACTAATTCCACACACATAATCAATAAATAGAATTTTACAACTTACCAGTATTCAACACAACAACTTAACAAAACATTTAAATCACCCAACCAATAATAATGTACCACAAACAATGTTTCTAATATCAAACTATTAATATCAAGCCTCCGATAATATTTTTAAATGACAAATTAATAAATACTAATTTTATCACAAAGTTAACACACATAATTAATAAACAGAATTTCCAGTAGCAAGTACTCAGTACAACAGCCTTACAACAATTAAATCACCAATCTAGCACTAACATATCACAATTAATATATATATATATATATATATATATATATATATATATATATATATATATAGGTCTCATATTCTTAATTGTGTGAAGGGAAAGTGATATCAACGTGTGGGCAACCCAAATTGTGGAAAGTAACCTGTTCACAATTATTGGATTTGTGGAATATATACACAGATTTGCGGGATGTATACATATAAAGTAACGTTATATATATATATATATATAATTGGTTAGGTGTAATATAAAATATATACATGTATATAAAATAACGTTACTTTATATGTATACATCCCGCAAATCTGTGTATATATTCCACAAATCCAATAATTGTGAATAGGTTACTTTCCACAATTTGGGTTGCCCACACGTTGATATCACAATTTGTGAAAGGTATATAGCGGCTCACGGACTAAAACTCATATCGACAACACGAAGAGGGTAAGCGACAAGAACGTTTATCTCTAACAGGGCCCTCATGAAATAGAACAATGAAGAGTTTTGAATCACCTACCTAGATTCGAATTGGAGAGATGAAGAACACGACGGCTTCAAACACAGCATTTCTCCCTTGCCAAGCTTTGTGCACACACAACTGACCTAGGTTTCTAACCCAGGCTCTCCTTTTATACTTATCAATATATCTTATTTGATTTAATAATAAGAATAATAATAATGATAATAATTTAATTAATAATAATAATAATAACAACATTTAAAATAATAATAATAATAATAATAGGATTAGTAATTATAATTATAATAATCACCTCAATAATTACATAAATAATAATAACAGTAATAATATTAATTATTATAACAATAATAACTCGAAATACCTAAATAATTTTGTTAGTAATTTAACATTATAATTATAATGACCTCAAATATTAAAATGATCATATTGGTAATATTACCATTATAATAACAGGACATATTAAAATAATTATTTTAATAATCATATTCATATTCAATAATAAACTCAAAATACTAAAATGTTCTCGCGGAACCTCAGGCTCCAAACTAAACCCACTTACAGCCAAAACGCTCACGTCAACAATTATATCGCCTTTTAAATATTTTCATCTTCAATAATAAATCAGCTTACAATGTCACTCAAATACGAGTTTTTTCATCCTCCCCACCTTAGAACTTTTCATCCTTGAAAAGACAAAACGTGCTCATAAATACTATCCTCACACACAGTTACTACGCATATCCAATATCTAACAGATTACCCACATGAATGAATGCAATTGTTTTCACTAGCATATTTCTCACATAGCTTATCATATTTTATACATAAGCAACACATAGCAACAACCATACATCATGCTCCTCACAAAACCACCACATGTCCAGGGAGTACTCATTTTAACATACATATCATACTAAACTTGCTCCCACCACCGAGAAAAATCCTCACATTCTCCCCTTCTTAGGATTTTTCGTCCCGAAAAGACAAACGAACTAACAATCCGAATGACAAAGGTCTTTAACTGCATTGATAGGATCAAGAGACCCACCTAGCCATTAACACATTCTTAGTTAAGTCACTTGGAACGCAGAACAAACTCGCCCGACTCCAGTGGTAACTCGAGACTACGGTTAACCAGGGTCACAATAATAAGGTTGAATGGACAGCTCAACATAAATCACCAAATCATAGTTGATACGATCACTAATCAAAATTCAATAACCAATCAAATCAACAAATTTCACTACACACAACCCCTACACGCCCAATACCCAATATCGGACCACTACAAGTAACCCCTTATAATTAATCCACCAAATAACCATCATAATGAATCATTAAAGAAACAACACCATACCAACAACTCCACAACCGACCATATACTACCTTAAAATTCATCCAATTAGTGCCAACATCACCATCAAAACTAAGCAATCTAATCAAACCCAAAACAATAAGGGTCAACACTAGAACCCAAAAATTAATCAAAGCATTATCACTCAAGTCAATATGATAAACTCACCTCCAAAAGTAAACATTGCATAACCAAGGTCCAACAACCTACTCCCAATTAACCAATAGCCCGCAACAAGTGCAACAAAGAAACATTACCTCACAAATCATGATTACATATTAGAAACAATATATCAGTCAGATAAGAATCACAAACAAAGCACAAAACAAAACAACATCAAAATATCAACAATCATGCAAATATCCACTCCCGTACATGGGAGGAAGGCCACACCCGAGTAGGCTCCAGAGCCGCAGCCACATAGGCTCCACAGCCACACAGGCTCCCACAATTCCACACAGCACACTTTCAAGCACAACACAATAATATGCATTCACATTACATCAAATAACTCATGTAGTCGTATCACAGAACTATACCCCAAAACAAGGCAAAAGTCCACAACATGTCATTTGCACGCCATATCATATGAAGAATATCCAAACAATCATACAGTGTGGTAATCCACATTGACATCAATCGACATGAATCACAATAATATTTAACACAGAGTTGATCGTCATTATTTATTCATTTATTTACTATTGTTGCTAGTGTTGTAAGTATATTATTTATGTTTTTTTAGTTTTATTGTATATTTACCATTTTTATCCATAACCGGTTACACGCACCAATACAGTCCACCACAAGCCAACACCACACAAGGTGCATGCAACCAACAACGAGCAACTACTCAAAAACAAGCAGGCCAACAACCCATCAATATTTACACAATTATAATGGCAATCGAGTCAAGGAAAATGGCATACCCAAGAATGCTCAACACTATTCACTAACATTCAACCAAAATCTTATATAGCATTTCAACTGACTAGTAGCATTTAACCAAGTCAACATACGACGACTGAAAAAAATCGATATACAGATTCAACATTTAACTATACCTTAAAGTCATAAGAAATATAGCTCCCATTATTTCTCAGATTATTTAATCACCTTCTAAATCATCTACTCATTAACATTTTTGAAAAGACAAGTTATTAAAATATTTTATCGAAAGGATATGAATTCTCCACTCCCATTCCAAAAGACTATGTCATCACTATCTCCCCCACTCATTGGCACGTCTACCCTTTAATTGCCTTAAAACGAAAATAAACTATTATTGAATCTACTAATCCCATCATGGTTTTCTCATAATATTTAAGCCTAATATCTGATCAGTATATATTGCTAGTCATAACAGTTGTTAGTTTCTGTCGTATTATTATATTCACTACACTATTTAATCCTTGAATATTTTATTCCATCATTTACCATTGTTGTACTTCATGTTTTACTTTTATTAAGTTACATTTTTCCAACCTTCCAATCCTTTTGCTGCTACTTTATATACCACACGGTAGACAAACATGATACATCAATTCGCATCATAGGAGAAACAATCATGACCCGTAGGTCCATAACAAGTAAACAAGTATGCTCTAACACCCTTTTCAAGAGATAATTACAAATTACTTTACCTCACTCGTGACCCCATATGATTTTTTTTAAATATTAATTCTCTCAATTCATACACCCATCAATTTAATTCCATAAATTCATGCCAAGTAAATCTCACACACATTTCTTTTTATAATTAACTCTCACCAAAATAAATTAAGCATATCTCCACATGCAAAAGCTCTTCTCCCCAAAATTTCCTTAGTCCAAAAATTAATATTAAAATAGATAAATAAATAAACAGTAAAAATCCAACAAATTAATATTAATTCTATAAAATAATCAAAAACATGGTAAAATAAGAAATTTGGAAGAATTTTTTTTAAAATGCATTAAATTATGTCACGCAATCCAAATCACTCAAAGTAAATTTTAAATTTCTCTAAAATTGCATTTAAAAAAAACAAATTACACTAAAGCTCAAAATACCGATGAATAGAATTTATGCAATTAAAATAATCAATTAAGTTTAAATTATTGCACAAATATTTATCATAAAGCACAAATAAAATGCAATTATCACTCCCAAGTAGTGACCCCTAAGTCTACACCACATAGAACTCATAAGTCCTAACTGTCATCCATGGGACATTGCTCCCTTCCTATAGACTTCCATCAAGCAATCACCCATAACAAGCATGACCCAATAGGTCCTCATCATATCACAGTGGGGTTCATTTTCCCCCGAAATCCATTACATTTGCCCAATCATTTAACTGGCTACCTAAGCCATCGAACAATTGGTAGGGTTCATATTTCCCCTACCACATCATCATAATAACATCAAGCGAAAGATAATACTATAGCATATTGTACTTGAATTAGCTCAAAACAATACAGGTCAGTCCAAAATCATGTAAGTCATTAACAAGCAACTACGCAAATCATTCCAAGCAATTTCAAGAAATTTCACAGCTATAAAGTCAAACATCATCAGAGTATCAAGCGCAACCAATTCTAGTGCCCTAAATGTACAAGCAATGTCATGTCATGTATGCACCCACCCCAATGCATCCTAAGATGATCTGACTGACACTAAGGTAACCAAGGACACCATTAAGGACTGCGTTGATCAGGCGCCCTCCCTAATGTCTCCCGAGCTTCAAAGTTTCAATCAATCACCCTACTATGCTAGGTCCACTAAATCGACCGCTCTGATACCAACTTATCACACCCCAAAATCCCGAAAGGACCGGAACTAAGGGTGTGACTTCCCATGCATGCACCCGAAGGGTCAAGGGATTAGTGACTAGCACCGATATAGACTACACAGCGGGTGCTGTCCGAGATTTATGTACATTCATACATCAGGGGTATTCCTGTACATTCCCACATGCTATGAAACTAAAGAAAATAATTTATTAATAATAGAGTCATGCTATAAAGCTAATACAACTTTCACGGACCCTCGTCCCAATATTCAAATAATAAAAACCAATTATGTCTCACAAAATTCGTACACGAAGTTATAACAAGATGTGAAATAAATAACAATTAACTTTGGACCAGCCTCTAGCGAATGAGTCGATACCGGAAACATGTCAACAAAGTAGGGGTGAGCACAAATGCCAATAGGTGATCTCCATCTCCTCACCACACTATAACATGAAATCCTAAGTCTACATGATCGGTGTATGCCTGTGTCAGTGTAGTGTCCTATTCTATGACAGTAAGCTTACATTCAAACACAAAACACAATATCACACATTACATTTCATTCATTAAGGGTACACACCGAACAATCTACACACCAAACAATCCAACCATCTAGGGGATTCCCACATCCAACTCCAAGGATTCCAGTCACTGCCAGATAGCCATATGTGGGACCTGTAGTATCCCTGACGACAACTCGCCACATATGGGACTTGAGTTAACTAGGCATGTAGGGGACCAGCAGCCTCTTGCCAGCCCTATGTGGGACCCACGATTAACCCAACTAGCTCCACCACTAATTCCACACATATAATCAATAAATAGAATTTTACAACTTACCAGTATTCAACACAACAACTTAACAAAACATTTAAATCACCCAACCAATAATAATGTACCACAAACAATGTTTCTAATATCAAACTATTAATATCAAGCCTCCGATAATATTTTTAAATGACAAATTAATAAACACCAATTTTATCACAAAGTCAACACACATAATTAATAAACTGAATTTCCAGTAACAAGTACTCAGTACAACAGCCTTACAACAATTAAATCACCAATCTAGCACTAACATATCACAATTAATATATATATATATATATTTGTGTTGAAAATTAATACTTTAAATACATTTCCCAAAGGTATCAGACGTAGCATTATTTTCACTCACACATTCACAAAATAATATATATACTAACTCCCTGACGCATTGTGAAGGTATATATATATATATATATATATATATATATATATATAGGTCTAATATTCTTAATTGTGTGAAGGGAAAGTGATACCAACGTGTGGGCAACCCAAATTATGGAAAGTAACTTGTTCACAATTATTGGATTTGTGGAATATATACACAGATTTGCGGGATGTATACATATAAAGTAACGTTATTTTATATACGTGTATATATTTTATATTACACCTAACCAATTAGATATATTCATATAAATATATATATATATATATATTCCCTCCACTGCCGCATGGAAGACACGCCCCTGCAGCGCGGACGACGCCCCAGCAAGGCAGTGGGAGACTGGACCGATGACACCCCTGCAGCACGGACAGAAGATCGGACAACGACGCATGATAATGTCTAATAATAATAATAATTTGATGACACCTTAAAGGATTAAGAAGATGAAAGGTATATAGCGGCTCACGGACTGAAACTCATATCGACAACACGAAGAGGGTGAGCGACATGAACGTTTATCTCTAACAGGGCCCTCATGAAATAGAACAATGAAGAGTTTGGAATCACCTACCTAGATTCAAACTAGAGAGATGAAGAACACGACGGCTTCAAACACAACGTTTCTCCCTTGCCAAGCTTTGCGCACACACAACTGACCTAGGTTTCTAACCCAGGCTCCCCTTTTATACTTATCAATATATCTTATTTGATTTAATAATAAGAATAATAATAATGATAATAATTTAATTAATAATAATAATAATAACAACATTTAAAATAATAATAATAATAATAATAATAATAATAGGATTAGTAATTATAATTATAATAATCACCTCAATAATTACATAAATAATAATAACAGTAATAATATTAATTATTATAACAATAATAACTCTAAATACCTAAATAATTTTATTAGTAATTTAACATTATAATTATAATGACCTCAAATATTAAAATGATCATATTGTTAATAATCATTATAATAACAGAACATATTAAAATAATTATTTTAATAATCATAATCATATTCAATAATAAACTCAAAATACTAAAATGTCCTCGCGGAACCTCAGGCTCCAAACTAAACCCACTTCCAGCCAAAACGCTCACGTCAACAATTATATCGCCTTTTAAATATTATCATCTTCAATAATAAATCAGCTTACAATGTCACTCAAATACGAGTTCTTACATCTCTCTTTCTCTCTCTGTCTCTCTCTCTCACCAAAGTCGTGCGCCACAAATAACCACACGCTGGGAGATTATCTCTCTCTCCCTATTTATATTTACTAGTAATTCATAAACCCACAAAATTACACAACTAGCCTTTCAAGGTCCCGAACTCCGAATTGGGCCCAACTATAACCGAAACGCTCATATCGCCGTGCATGATGCCAAAATGATGTCTTAATTACCGATTAAAGACTATCTCTTAAATCAACCCAAACACAGGTCTTTACATCCACCCCACCTGAGGACTTTTTGTCCTCGAAAATAAAATGCTTACCCAAAAAACATTGCAAAAATTCAAGCTCAAGCCCCACACATCAACAAAACACAAAACATGATCAGTGACATGATCACCAACCACACAAGTGCAATGCAGCTCACAACAAGCCAAAAAGAACCCCCATTTGGCACAAGATCCAACAAACGACAAGCTAAACCACATCTCAAGCATAGCATAACTACATATGGGTACAAAACATATCTAAAATAAATGCATAAAACATCACTCATTCACATAACTCATACCTTAGGGAAGGCCCTCACACATGCATCATACAAAAGAAAAGGAACTCCTTTCCTGGTTAGGTTCATCATAAGAGTTGCTAACCTGGAAAAATCATTCACGAACCTTCGATAGTAGCCTGTCAAAACCAAGAAAGCTACGAACCTCAAACACGTTCGTGGGCCTCTTCCATGACATAACTGCCTCAATCTTCTTAGGATCCACTGTGATACCCTCTAAAGATACCACATGCCCCAAGAAGTTCAACTGTTGTAACCAGAAGTCACATTTTGCGAACTTCGCGTATAACCGGTGTTCCTGCAAGGTCTGCAACACAACTTGCAAATGCTCTGTTGGTCCCTGGGAGCCTAGAGGGGGTTGAATAGGCTCTAATTGAAAACTCTTTGCTCGTCTCTGGCAAAACACTTATCTGGTTAAATGATAAAATCAGTGCGAAAGATAACTAGATAGTGGAAGTATTTTGTTCTTATTTTGTGCGGAAGATGTTGACTATTCCTCGAAAATCTCTCTGCCTTAATTGCTGCGGATGTGGAGCTCAAGATCTTGGATATTAGGACATAAGTGTCTTCGCGTGATCCCAATTTCAATTAAAGGTTCGTCCACATCTCCGTGTGTTCCACATGGAAGATAATTTATGTTTTCAACAAGTTTGTCTTACATCGGGACACAACGAGTTGACGACTTTGAATGCAAAGCTGATACATTGAAGTAGCGTCTTCTTAATCAATCGTGAAGTTCCTTACTCTGTGTTAATGAAACTCGGATTCTTACTCTATGTCAGTAGTTGCTTACTCTGTGTCAGTTTGATACTGGAATCCTTATTCCATGTCAGCGCTTCCTTACTCCGTATGAATGAGAAGTCCAGAGAGCTTACTCTGTATCAGTGCTTCTTTACTCCGCACGAGTTCTTTACTCCACATGAGTTCCTTACTCCGCATGAGTTAAAAGGCTGGATGGTTTACTCCGTATTAGTGCATCCTTACTCCACATGAATAAAAGGTTCGGATTCCTTACTCCGCATCTCTTTTCCTTACTCCGTGTGAATAAAGGGCATGGGTCCTTATTCCGCACAAGTCGTTCCTTACTTCGCATGTATGAAAGATTCGGATTCTTTACTCCGTGTCTTTTTGTCCTTAGTCCGCTTGAGTAGAAGACATAGCTTTTTATTCCGCGATAATTTTCTCTTACTCCGTGCGAGATGTAGACTGGGATTCTTATCCCGCATCTATTTAACTTAGTCCATTTAAAGTCTAAGATGCGGATTCCCTAGTCTGTAACTTTAAGCATTTGGTCCGCATGAGTGATCCTTATTTCATTTAAAGACTTGGTTATTTGCCAAGTGTTTGACGACACTCACAATGTGTCACGCCCCGGATTTCCAACCCGAGGAAACCGGTTCATGACTCCCCTTTCCCCACCCGGTGGGCAAGGGGTTAAGACAAATAATCCCACACATGACATCACACACATCCACAATAGACAACCACAAGACAAAAACATATATCTTTATTAATTTCAAACCACAATAAGTGTTTACAAACCAAACACGTCTTTATTACAGTCAAAACCCTTTTACAAACTTTCCCCACTGGGGTTACATCATTTTTCCACTGGGATTACAAAGGTCCCATAAAATATCAAAACACCAAATAATATTTAAACAAAACAACAAGCGGAACTGTCTTCCACTTTGGCATCCCCACCTAACGCCTATAGGTCCCTGAAAAGAAAACAAAACACAGTAGGAGGGGTGAGCAACCACAGCTCAGTAGGGATCATGTCTCCTTAACCCATCCCATGGTCCTAGCATCTACATGCGGACGTGCACAAGTGCAGTGTCGTGGCAATAGTATATAAACAAGTTTAACCAACATTTAAAAATATGTTAACACAAACAAGCCACAAGGGCAAGTACAACCACAGACATAGCCATACAGGCTCCACATCCATAGTCACACAGGCTCCACAGCCACATAGGCTCCGCAACCACACAGGCCACCATAACCACATAGCACACAGTCATATTCACAGCACATCAGATACACACATGTGTCCAACAATCCACACACAATCCATAATTATCATATCCACATAGATATCATATCAAACATAGTTTTCATTTCAACATAATTACCCTGGAAACTCTAAGGTTTCCCCACGTGGTCCCACCATAGGACTAACTCTAACGATCTCAACCACTGAACGAATAGCGTAAACGCCCCAACGGCCCTAGGGTCCTCTGCCACGGGAACGAACCCTAAATCCCCTGACCCCGGACACAACATCATATCCAACAAAGTATGCAATTGAAGGCCAATATCCATATAGGAGGTCACACCTATATGGATTTACATATATATATAAGCAAAATAAGAACCTACGGTTCGTCTACCACAGGGCCTAATCCCGGAATAGATACCAGAAGAGATAGAACCCCTACCTTAGGAAGATTCCGCTTGCTTTTGCCCCCACGCTAGACGCTGTCCACCCACACGAGTCACCCCAGCAGCAACGATCAGGAACTCTCTCTCCTTCCCTCTGCGACGGCTGACAATAAAAACCCTAAACCTAAAACAAAGAGGGCTCCTCGTCCATATATAGACCTCACTTATCAAAATGACGTAGTTTTGATAAGTGAACCCCATCATCAAAATGATGTAGTTTTGATAAATGAAGCCCAGCATCAAAACGATGTAGTTTTGATAAATGAAACATGCTACAACCTTCCAACATCAACACAGGACAAAATACCCACAATTCGAACATAGCCCTTTGGTAAAAGATCACTAGCATAATAAAACGAAGAAGACGGTCCAAAAACATGGCTACACGTGACAAAGACCATTGTCATGTGCAAGCTCCAAATGCCCTAGGATTTTGCCACAAGCTTTAGAACTAAGTCTGGAAGGCTCCCATGCAAAAACATCACTGCACGTGACAAAGCCATTGTCACATGCAACCTCTAGAAGCTCCCTCTTGAGCTCATCTCTTGTCTAATGCTTGCTAATCAATAAATAAGGTGTTCTAGTTAATGTGTGTGGGAATAAAACTCCCAAAAACCCGACAATTGCCATCCAAAAGGCATAACTATGACTAACTCCTCACATCCCAAAACACGGGTCATTACATCCTCTCCCCCTTAAGACTTTTCGTCCTCGAAAAGAAACAACACGCCACTAAAACCGCAAGGAATAACAAACACGAGCAACCCATTTGCAAAATGGCAAGCCACAACACCCAAATGGATTATACACCGCACACAGCACATAACAGGACATATGTCTGTAAACTCAACAAAGCACCACCACAATGCATATAACAAATACCCGCATGTCACAAATACACATCTCAAAACACTTCTCAAATACAAAATGTCTAAAAAGGACAACACACAAAATACACAACACATCACGAACAACGCCAGGTGCTGCTCACGCATCATGGACTCACGTTCCCAAGTCTCTTCCTCAATGTCACGGTCTTTGCAGTACGCGAACCAAAGGAATAGCACGACCACACAAAAGCTTCTCCCGTTGATCTAGTATACAGATAAGGGCCTCAACAACAGACATGTCATCCTCAATATCCAATGTTCCCCAATCAATCACATGAGTTGGGTTAGGACAATACTTCCTCAACTGGGACACATGGAACACATTGTGTACCCAACTCAACAGCGGTGGCAATGCTAACCGGTTGGCCACTGGACCCACATGAGCCATAACCTCAAAAGGACCAATAAACCGTGGGGATAGCTTGGAACCTCTCCCAAATCGTTGATGGCCATGACGTGGAGAAACACGGAGAAACACATGGTCTCCCATGAAAAACTCCAAAGGTCGCCGTCGCTGATCTGCATAAGATTTCTGTCGACTCTGAGCGAACAACAAGCGCTGATGAATCAACTTGACCTTCTCCGTAGCCTCCTGAACCAACTATGGTCCCAATAGAGCTGCCTCCCCCACCTCAATCCAACACAAAGGGGATCGACACGGCCTCCCATACAACGTCTGAAAAGGAGCCATCCTAATGGATGCCTGATAACTGTTATTTTAGGCAAACTCCACCAAAGGAAGGTGAGTTGCCCATGAAGCCCCAAAATCTAACACACAAGCCCTCAACATGTATGATTCATCCTCTCTGTCTGACTGTCAGTCTCAGGGTGAAAAGCGGTACTCATGCTAAGCTTTGTCCCCACAGCCTCCTGTAAGCCTACCCAAAATCGGGAAGTGAACCTCGAATCTCTGTCGGACACAATCGATGATGGCACCCCATGTAGTCTCACATCCTCGTTCACATATAACTGACTCAAGGCCCCAATGGAATCCCGCTCTCGAACAGCAAGGAAGTGGGCGGACTTTGTTAACCGATCCACAATCACCCATATCATGTCTTTCCTCCCAGTGGTGGGTGGAAGTCCAGTGAAAAAATCTAACGCTATATGGTCCCACTTCCACTCCGCTACTGGCAACGGCTGTAACATACCTGCCAGACGTTGATGCTCCGCTTTCACTTGCTGACAAGTAAGGCACCTTGAAACAAATGCAGCCACGTCACGTTTCATCCCTAGCCACCAAAAATACCCCCGGAGTGCATGGTACATCTTCGTACCCACTGGATGCACGTCAACTCTAGACTGATGGAAATCCCTCATCACCTCGTCTCTAAGAGAAGAAGCCACTACCAATCATCCCTGAAAGGACAACTCATGCTCAGGACCCTCTGTCCAATCCTCTGATAGCTTGACAGCCTCAATACGGGCACGGAGAACCTCACACTCAATATACCCTAATCGTCCCTCCCGGACTCGCTGGTATAGCTCAGGCACAACAACAATAGGACTCAATACTGTCCCACCGTCACGAGCAATAGGCTGCAACTGCAACATCGCTAACTGCTCCATTAGCTTCCACTCTCTCACTGCCACCTTAGCTTTACCTTTCCTACTCAACGCATCAGCCACGACATTACCCTTGCCTGGGGTGTAAGCAAGAGTAAAATCAAAGGTCTGTAAATACTCCACCCATCTCCTCTACCTCAAATTCAAGTCTTTTTGAGTAAAAATGTATTGAAGGCTCTTCTGATCTGAGAATACCATAAACTTCTCCCCCAAAAGGTAATGCTGCCAACTCTTCAAAGCAAAGATGACAGCTGCCAACTCAAGATCATGGGTCGATTAATTCTGCTCATGTGGTTTTAACTGCCTCGACCTATAAGCTACCACATTGTGCTCTTGCATAAGCACACACCCCGAACCAATCCTGGACGCGTCACAATACACCTCATATGGGACGTCCTCCCTAGGTAAGCTTAACACAGGTGCAGTGGTCAAATGGGTCTTGAGAGCCTCAAATGCCTGTTAACATTAATTTGTCAGTCCACTCAAACTTCACTCCCTTCCTGGTCAACGCCGTCATAGGAGCTACCAAACGGGAGAATCCCTCTACAAAACGACAGTAATACCCCGCCAAGCCAAGAAAATTATGAATCTCAAAAAAATTAGTTGGCGTCTCCCATGATGATCTGACCTCAATCTTAGCCAGGATCCACTTTAAGCTCCTCAGCTGACACTACATGACCAAGAAAATGAACCTCATGCATCCAAAACTCACATTTTCTAAATTTAGCAAATAATTGCTGGTCCCTCAAGGTTTGTAGCACTGTTGCCAAATGCTCCACATGCTCCCTCTCCATCTTGGAATATACCAAAATATCATCTATAAACACCACCACAAAAGAATCCAAATATGGAGCAAAGACCTGCTTCATCAAATGCATGAACACTGCTGGTGCATTAGTGAGCCCAAAAGGCATCACTACCCACTTATAGTGCCCATAAAGACACCGCAAAGCAGTCTTTGGAATGTCCTCCTCCCTAACCCTTAACTGGTGATACCCCGATCGAAGATCTATCTTGGAAAACCACTAGGCCCCACTCAACTGGTCAAACAAGTCATCTATCCGAGGCAATGGATACCTGTTCTTCACAGTCACCAAATTCAACTTCGTATAGTCAATGCATAGACAAAGCGTGTCATCAGCCTTCTTTGTAAAGAGCACTCGAGCACCCCAAGGTGAGTTACTCGGCCTGATAAACTCCTGGTTCACCAACTACTCTATTTGCCTTTGAAGCTCCCTCAACTCAGCTTGTCCCATACGATAAGCCACTTGGGGGATTGGACCCATCCCCGGAACCCACTCAATGGTGAACTCCACACTTCTCTCAGGTGGTAAACTCCTCAACTCCTTAGGAAAGACATCCTGAAATTGGTCAACAACAGCTGGGCACACCCTTTTTCCCATCTTTCCCTCCTCAGCAAAGGTTAAGGCTGCCAACCTGTGGGTAATGGCACCCCACTAGTCCAACACTGGTTCGACCCGACTCGTCTCACAATCCCACTCCCCCTGCAGGGTGCAAGAAACCCCTGCAGGTGACACGAATGATAAACGCTGTCGATAACAATCTATCTTGGCTTGGAAAGCCATAACAATCCATACCCAAGATCAGATCAAACGTCCTCAATGGCATCACATACAAATTGAAGCTAAGCTCCAGATCTCCTATGGTTAACACACAGTCACAGCAAACATATCACACCTCAATCATACCTCCCACCGGAGACTCCACAACTAGGGGTCTCTCTGCCTCAACAAATACTAACCCCATATCAAATGGGGTTACAATTACAAGCTCAGCAACAAATGAACGTGATGCACTCATATCAAAAAGAACAGAAACAAGCGTACGAGAGATCAAAAGGGTACCTCTAACCACCGATGGTCCAGTCCCACCCTTCGCCGGTGGAGGTAGTAGATCAGCCTCCTCCTGGGATGTTGCATTTAGTGCAAACACCTTCCCTTGTCCCGTGCCAACGGTCAGCTCACTCACTGGGCGGTTCCCGCCCTGACTGCCTCCAACATCAGTCTGCTGTCGCTCTAGCCTCCCCTGAGGTCGGGTCTGGTTGGATCCTGCCTAACTAGCCTGCCACTAATGAGCTGGCCTCTCTACTGGTGCATGAAAACTATTATCACTCCTCATACTGGATGCCATGCCTCCTGCCCCCTTGTTGCCACTCCTGCAAACCCGGCTCAAATGGCCCTCCCGTTCACAGCTCTTGCAGCACCAATCCTTATTGGGACACTCCCTCTTGACGTGGCCTTGCTCCCCACAGCAATAACAACCACTGGGGAGACTTACTACTAAACCTCCCTGCCTGCTACCGCCAAAAGTGAACCTCCCTGGGTTCATCGAAGGTGGACCCCTACTAAGGAAGGAACTGCTACCTCCCTCCTCGGTCTTGGGCCTCTTGGACCTTGTATCACGATCAGACCCACCCTGCAACTGATGACCCTGTTGGGCCTGCCTCCCATCATCCAGCTCCCTCTCAGCTATACGAGCTATCTCAACAACCTCAGCATAGGTCCTCAAGTGCAGAATTGCCACTCTCTGCCTAAGGTCTGGCCTGAGACCCAAGGTGAACTTGTGGGCCTTTAGGTCCTCCCTTGCCACAGTCTCGGGAGCAAATCTACTCAAGCTCCGAAACTCGCATTCATACTCGGGGAAGAACTCATCATGGAAGAGCTACAAGAACTCCTCCCAAACCATGAACTGTACTGAACGACTTCCCGCTACACTCTGCCACCACTCCAAGGCATTCCCCTCGAGCTGCCGAATGGCCAACCTCACCTTATCCTCCTCCCGGGTAGGAGAAAGGAAAACACATGCTCGATCTGCCTTAACCAATGCTCAGCTATCACTGGATCCCCCTCTCCCTTGAACCTCGGTGGTTGTTCCTTTCGAAAACTCATCACAACATCATCCTCTGCACGGTGTATCAGTACGCCACCTAGCGAACTCTCGTGTTCATGGGGTAACTCCCCCACTGGTGGTGGTGGTGCTGGCACCACCTGCTGTGCTACCATCTCACGGCGCACTTCATCCCACACCTCTTGCCGGATTCCCTCCCTTATCTCTTGGACTTCCTGTCGGATGCCCTCCCGCAGCTGTGCCAGCAACAGCTCATTCCCTCCAGTGGGCTGTCCCGCACCTGGACCCTCATGGGCAGATGACTCATCAGCCCCTGCCCCAGATGCACGCATCGCTCTCCTCGATGGCATTCTTACTACATGAAGTAAGAAAGACAATCTTCAAAACGTATTCGACATCTATCGCGTGTCACTACCTCTACCCCATTTATCAATTCAATTATCACATGGCATTACACCCTTTGTATACATTTCAGTTCTCATTAAATCACATTGCACAAGCAGCAATTTCACAAGCACCCAACTCAAATTATCATAAAATCAGAGTTGCACAAATTAAATCACGTTCTTCGTATTTTTGTATCACATGCTTTATCTCAGTTAGCCACACAATCACACATAGACAACAAATGCAACTAGTGCCCTAATGCAAATGCATGCAAATCCTACCACAGGACTGGACTACCCTAAGTACACCTTAGAGGCTCAAAGAGGACCATGTTGATCAGGCATGTCCCTCCAGGATCCTCCAAAGGACTCAAGATAACCAGATCCACCCGCTACCCTAGGCCAACTAGACCATGCTTTGATACCATATTGTCATGCCCCAGATTTCCAACTCGAGGAAACTTGTTCATGACTCCCCTGTACCCACTTGATGGGCAAGGGGTTGAGACAAGTAATTCCACACATGACATTACACACATCCACAATAGACAACCACAAGACAAAAACATATATATTTATTAATTTCAAACCACAATATGTGTTTACAAACCAAACACCCCTTTATTACAGTCAAAACCCTTTTACAAACTTTCCCCACTGAGGTTACCTCATTTTTCCACTGGGATTACAAAGGTCCCACAAAATATCAAAACACCAAATAGCATTTACACAAAAGAACCAAGCGGAACTATCTTCCACTTCGGTGTCCCCACCTAATGCCTGTAGGTCCCTCAAAAGAAAACAAAACACAGTAGGAGGGGTGAGCAACCACAGCTCAGTAAGGATCATGTCTCCTTAACCCATCCCATGCTCCTAACATCTACATGCGGATGTACACAAGTGCAGTGTTGTGGCAATAGTATATAAACAGGTTTAACAAACATTTAAAAATATGTCAACACAAACAAGCTACAAGGGCAAGTATAACCATAGCCACAACCATATAGGCTCCACATCCACAGCCACACAGGCTCCCCAAACACAGCCACAAAGGCTCCAAAAACGCAGCCACACAGGCCACCATAACCATATAGTACACAGTCACATTCACAGCACATCAGATATACACATGTTTCGAACAATCCACACACAATCCATAATTATCATATCCACATAGAGATCATATCAAACATAATTTTCATTTCAACATAACTACCTCGGAAACTCTAAGGTTTCCCCACGTGGTCCCACCATAGGACTAACTCTAACGATCTCAACCATGGAACGAACAACGCAAATACCCCAACAGCCCCTAGGGACCTCTACCCCGGGAACGAACCCAAAATCCCCCAACCCCAGACACAACATCATATCCAACAAAGTATGCCATTGAAGGCCAACATCCATATAGGAGGTCACACTTATTTGGATTTACATATATATATATATATATAAGCAAAATAATAACCTACGGTTCGTCTACCATAGGGCCTAATCCCAGAATGGATACTAGAAGAGACAAAACCCCTATCTGATGAAGATTCCCCTTGCTCTTGCTCCCATGCTAGATGCCGTCCACCCATGCGAGTCACCCCAGCAGCAAGAATCAGGAACTCTCTCTCCTTCCCTCTGCGATGGCTACGGCGGCTGACAACAAAAACCCTAAACCTAAAACAATGAGGGCTCTTCCTCTCCTTATATAGACCTTATCATCACTGGTTTTCGTCCGGGCCCTTTTGGGGTGAGCTCAAACTAAACCAATGGTGAGAAATTTTAGAGTCGCCACCAACTGTTTTTGGGGTATAGTTGGATACCCTCTACTTTGAGTAGTTTTAAGTGTATGGTCTGCGTTATCAGAGATGGGTTCGGGAGTTGGTTACGTGTAGGGAAGGATTAGCACCCCTACAGCGCCCTTTCGGTATCTAATTTAGGAGGAGGAGGTTTGTATTTATACTGCTATGACTAGACTAAATTTCGTAAGAAGTCTATGATTTATATTTGGCTAAGTTATTTGTCAAAGTTTATGGTTAAAATTGCTTTACCCTAAATTTCTAAAGGGAATCCTAAAAATTTGGGTTTTTGTGTGAAGTGGGGAATGAGATCTTAGGGATTGGTTTTGGCTTTTTTGGTTTTACTTTCTGAAATTGAAGTCCTAAAAAATGGTTTTTATTTCCCCTTTTTTTTTGTTTTTGTTTTTGTTTTTGTTTTTTTGTTTTTGTTTTGTCGTTTGTCGTTTTTTTTTTGTTTTAGAAATTGAAGTACCAACTTTGATTTTCTTCCTCTCTTTTCTTTGTTTTTTCTTTTTTTTTAAAAACATGAAGATGTTTTTTGTTGTTTTTTTTTATTTTTTGGAAACCTTTCTTTCTTTCCCCTTTTTTTTTTCTGTTTTGTGAACCCAAAATCTTAAATCCAATTTAGGAACATATGCATGAAAATAAAAACGTGGAGTGTGTGATTATGGCATCCACAAAAGAAAAAGAAAATCACTCTTTTTTCTCTTTTTTTTTCATGTTCTCCCTCTGCTCTCTCCTTTTTTTTGTTTTCCCTTTCTTTTTACTATACTTTACTTACATATTACAACATACACATAGGAAGAAATACAGGAAAATACAATGAAAAAGGTTGAAAAGCAATTACATCAAATATAGATAAGCTAAAAAACGAAAATTAGAAAAATGCTAAAAAAAAAACAATTACACCAAATATAGATACAAATAAACTGAAAAAGTATTGAAAAGATAAGGGCTGAACCGACTTTGAAGCTTGCAACACCAATCTTCTGTTTGAACTCCTATCGGCGTTGATAATCACTTGCTTAGAACCAACAAAATCTGACAGGGAGGTTTGCGAGGGGGATTTCTTGGTATTTGAAAAGTGGAGTGATGTATTTTCTGGGTTTGAGTTTTTTGATGACTGGAAATAAGGAGGGTAGGCATGAGAAATAGGGGATTGGAAAGGGATTGGTGTTCCGTTATGTTTTTTTGCTTGCTGAACATGCAGAAAAAAGTCTTGAAGTTGGGGCTGTTTTTTTGTGTTTTTCCTTGCTAAAAAAAAGAGTTGGCGTGAGAGGAGGGAAAGAGGATGAAGGGGTGATGTTGATTGCGTAAAACCGGGCGTTTAATCCGAGAAGATGAGGTGGGGCGTTTCTCTCCTTTCTTTCTTCTTCAATGATCTCTTTCTTCTTTTTTCTCAATGATCTCTCTCTCTTTTTTTCTTTCTTTCTTTTTTCCCTGGAATGATGGAGGGTTCCCTCTTCCTCTTTTTTTCTTTTTTAACTAATTGTCGCCCTCTGTCTCGTATCTCTCTGTTTTTTTTTTGCTCTCTCTAGTTTGCAGGTTTCTTTTCCCACGATGATGGCTCTCTCGTGTGTTTTTTTTTCACGATGATGGCTCTCTCTTTTTTTTGATGGCTCTCTTCAATGAAAACCCCCTTTTTTTCGCAGGGATGGATGACTGCATCTTAAGGGTTGCAGAAAATTTTTTGGCTGGATTATCATTAATTGCTGCATTTAATGCTCTATTATGAAGGCAGCGTTTTTAATTGCAGATTTTATATTTTGTCTGGTGGACAGCTTGTGCGGGAAACAGGGGAGCTCGTGATTGCCTTTTTGAATTTGTATTTTAGCTGCACATGTGATTGACAGGTTGGTGAGTGATTCTTTGTTAGGTGGCCAGCGCATAAAACAAGCCCCGTGAATAAACAGCGAGAGAAATAAGCCAGCGAGGAAGCCAGCGAGAAAAATCAGCGAAGGCAAAAAAAAGGGTCGGAGGTTCGAAGTGTCGGCAGGTCGGAGTGTCGGTAGCGAGGCTTCAAGGGTCGAAGGGTCGGAGGTGGAAGGCGTACGGGTGCCGCGGGTCGAAGGCGTCATAGCGAGGCTTCGAGGGTCGCGGGTGTCGAAGTGTCGGCAGCGAGGCTTCGAGGGTCGAAGGGTCGAAGGTCAGAAATCAGCAGGTCAACGGGGCTCCGAGGCTTCGAGGCTTCGGGGCTTCGAGCTTCGGGACTTCGGGGCTTCGAGCTTTGAGGCTTCGATCTTCGGGACTTCGGGGCTTCGAGCTTCGGGGCTTCGAGGCTTCGAGGTTCGGGACTTCGGGGCTTCGAGCTTCGGGGCTTCGAGGCTTCGAGCTTCGGGGTCAATGGGTCGAAGTGTCGGCAGGTCAACGGTCAACGGTCAACCCCCTTTTTTTTTTGAACTTTTAATTACCTTTTTACCCCCACCAAAAATGCAAAAATGGATAACCTTCCAGGAATTTTTTGGGGAGATCCGTATTCGCCTACATAGGCATTTTGAAGAGTTTCGCATGATCACTTTTGCGGGCAGTTTGACCAGGGGCATTGACCGTCTTTTGGCAAGTTTGACTTTTTCCAACGAAAGTTGTTTTGGCCATAACTTCTTCATTTTAAGTTCGATTTGAGCTCGGTCAAGTGCGTTGGTCTCGAATTTTCATCCTCCATCACCTGGTGTTGGTCTTGGGGCGCTTCAAGGACTTGTAGCAAAAGTCATTAATTTTGAACTCCCCCATCCGTGTCAATTGTATCCATCTCGTGCCGATTGGGGTAGACCATTCCTTGGAAGTATGGGATCATTGTGGACCTGTTCAATAAGGTATATGGCATGGGCAGAAAGGTATATCAAATGGGGTTAGTATGTCCAACCCGGACAAAATAGGGCCCTACAGCTGCCCCTCTTTGTGCACTGTCTGTATACAAACAGCATACAAAGATAAAAGGGAGTCATTTTGGATGGGTTGGAGCACTTACCTGACTTACCTAGAGGAAGAAGTGCGACGGTTGGGTTTGTCCCCGAGAGGGAAAAGGGGCTTCACAGGCCGGTGTGCTTGGATAATACCTTGATGAGGCATCTAAGGCCGCTTGATACCGGAGATTGAAAGCCTACAACAATGACAGGCTTGAACTGAAAAAGAGAAAAGGCCTACAACAATGATGGTATTGAATTGAAAACTGAAAGGCCCACAGTAACGATAGGCTCGAATTGAAAAATGGAAAAAGGCCCACAACAATGATGGTCTTGAATTGAAAACTGAAAGGCCCATAGCAACGATAGGCTCGAATTAAAAATGGAAAAAGGCCCACAACAATGATGGTCTTGAATTGAAAACAGATAGCCCACAGCAACGATGGGCTTGAACTGAAAATGGATAGCCCACAGCAACGATAGGCTTAAAGTGAAAACGGGAAAGCCCACAGCAATGATAGGCTTAAAGTGAAAATGGAAAAGCCCACAGCAACGATAGGCTTAAACGGAAAAATGAAAGGCCCACTGCAACGATAGGCTTGAATTGAAAATGGAAAGCCCATAGCAACGATAGGCTTGAATTGAAAACGGATAGCCCACAGCAACGATAGGCTTGAATTGAAAAATGGTAGCCCACAGCAACGATAGGCTTGAATTGAAAATGAATAGCCCACAGCAACGATAGGCTTGAATTGGGAAGACTTGTTGGAGACATCAAATGGTATTTAGGGAAATGCTTTAAGGAATTGGTGAGTTTGGGAAGTAACCCAATTTAAGCTCCCTCTACGAGTTCACTCAAGGAGATCGCTCTACGAGGTGACCCAAAATGGGAAAAGGTTGTCGAGTGCCGAAAGGATGCGTTTAGACTTTGGGGCAATTGCAAGGAAAGAGTTGTACAGTTGAACAAAGAAAGCTAGGATAGCTTGAAGAGAAGTTTGCTGAATATGAGCTCCTAGGATCTCTAGAGGCAGCAACATTCCTGCAATTACAGAGTATGTTGAATGTATGCCAATGATGCATGGAATGCAATGTGCTGTATGCGGGGATGCATAAACCTCAACTTGTGGTGAAATACGATGCAATGGGAATTTAAGCATCAAAATGAGTCATAGCTTAGTTCATTCTTGTCCATATCCCTAAGTCCATTTGTTGATGCATGGTATGTTGATTTATTGGCTTTGCATGTTTGTGTGTTTAGATGACCATTCTGGCATACAACTCTTAAAAGGACCTCAATGACCATTTGTTGTCCTTGGCTTATGTTTAGCATGTTTTCAATCAGACAACCATAATACCATGAACCAGTAGAGATAACATAGGGAGGTGAAATTGTGACCGTAGATGCTTTTAATCCTTGATTCTTAATCCTAAAATCAGTTTACTTTCTTTGTTTATTCAGAAAACCAAATAAAAATTAGATCTTTAGTTTAAAAAAGAAAACTTTTTGCCAAGACATTTTATAGAACAATAGTAATTGGGAGTTTTGATTTGAAAACTAGAAAACTAGGTTAATCCCTGTGGGTTCGACCCCTTGCTTGCTGCTATTCTTTTAGTGCAAACATAGGGAATTTATTATCTTGAAGAGAGATTTAACGACATTAGCTAGCTCTTTTAGAGTGGCTAAGAATCTTGTCTGTCAACGAGCACAATAGGGAACTCTCATGATTGCCTGGCAAGTACTTAATCAATAGCTGATGGCGAGTGTAGAGATAGAGTTTTCCATCCATTGTTCATTGATAGGTATTGGGCTTGAGTATTATTATATTTGAGTGAGGCTGCTTATCCTTGGTAAGAACTTAAAGGGAAACTAGGTGCTATTTTATCATGGATTGCTTGCTCATATCTGAAATTTAAGTGGTGATATTGCATGGTTGTTGGACTTAGGGATATGGACAAGAATGAACTAAGCTATGACTCATTTTGATGCTTAAATTCCCATTTCATCATGATGGCGTGCGATGTATGCATTGAATGCCACGTGATGTATCACTGAGGGTTTGGCCGTTGTTGGAGAGGTTGGCTAACATTCAACTTGTTGGGGAACAACGTTCTCTTTGGATGGAAAGTCCATCCTGTCTTTGATGGGGAACTCCCTGTTGTGCACGAAGGGTCTATTAAAATTCGCTTCGCCATATTGAGGAGATTGATTTGACGGCTTCTCTGGGGATAGTGATATCCCGTGGAGATATGAGTACTCCGAATTGGGGGCTTTAAGTTGTTTGGGGATTTTGAGCTTGGCCCTACTCATAAGGCAATGCTAGAAGAGCTTACTGGGGATTTAAGATGTTCTACTCAAATGTGAAATGAAAACGATGTAGCATGATTAAAGAGATAAAAAGATTTTTGCTGGTTTAATTCCACAAAACATATTTATATCATAAAAAGTGTCCTATTGTCATAATCTGATAAATAGAATCGCAAGTCTTTAAAAGCATAATGTACAAATTTGATTCGAGTGTGCCGGGTTTGACCAAGTCTTCCACTGTTTGCGTTTGTTTTTGGATGATGTTGTCTCTACTACTTGCAATGAGACCCTATTTGTTGTGGTCCTGATCCTTTCGGTTTCGATGAACCGATTTCACCCTTCAAGATTTATTGTTGGCTTTGTATTTTACCCTTGGTGCCCTTTTGGGTTTTCACCAAGTCCGCCTTTGTTTTCTTTTTTTGTCTTTTGTTGGAGCTTTGTATTTTACCCTTGGTGCCCTTTTGGGTTTTCACCAAGTCCGCTCATTACAGGAATGAGAATCTTGTTGGGAGACATGAGAGTTAAGCATAAAACTTTTTGACGGCATCACTATTCACCTGGATTAGGAAGCTCATCTCCGTCCATTTTGGCAAGGATCAATGCGCCTCCCGAGAATGCTTTCTTCACAACATATGGGCCTTCATAATTGGGAGTCCACTTTCCTCGATGGTCATCTGGATTGGCAAGATCTTCTTGAGGACAAGATCACCCTCTTGAAAGCTTCCGGGCTTCACCTTTTTATTGTAATTGTTCATCATTCTCTGTTGATACAGCTATCCTCCGTAAACCGCCGCTGGCGCTTGCCCTCAATTAAATTCAACCGCTCATAACGACTTTGGGCCCATTCGCTTCTTCGAGCCGAGTATCCTTAAGTACTCGGAGGGAAGGTATCTCCACTTCGACCGGTAGGACTGCTTCCATGCCATAGACCAAAGAAAATGGAGTTGCCCCAGTTGATGTACGCACTGAGGTACGATAAGCATGCAAAGCGTAAGGTAGCTTCTCGTGCCAATCTTTGTACGTTTCGGTCATCTTTCTGATAATGTTCTTGATGTTCTTGTTGGCTGCCTCGACTGCTCCATTCATCTTTGGGCGATAGGGGGTCGAGTTGCGGTGTTGAATTTTGTATGTTTCGCACAACCTCCCTATCATCCGGCTATTCAAATTGGCAGCATTGTCCGTTATGATCTGCTCGGGAAGACCATATCGGCATATGATGTTGTTCCGTATAAATCGAAGTACCACAGCTTGTGTGACATTAGCGTATGATGCTGCTTCTACCCACTTGGTGAAGTAATCAATGGCTACCAAAATGAAACGATGACCATTAGACGCTTTTGGAGATATTAGTCCGATAACGTCAATGCCCCAAAGTGAGAACGGCCACGGGGAGACCATCACGTGTAGTTTGGACGGCGGTACTTGAATCTTGTCGCCATAAATTTGACACTTGAGGCATTTGCGCACATATTCAATGCAATCTTTTTCCATGGTGACCCAATAGTAGCCCATTCGCATGATTTGTCTTGTTAATGCATGCCCGTTTGCATGTGAACCACATTCCCCTTCATGCACTTCTTTCATGATTTGTGTTGATTCTTCTTTTGCCACACACCACAATAGCACCATGTCGTGGTTTCTCTTATACAGAATTGAGCCATCAATATAATAGTTGGACGCTGACCTTCGGATATTTCTCTTATCAGATTTAGTGGCCTCTGCTGGGTATTCTTGCTTAAGCAAATATTGTTTGACGTCCTCAAACCAAGGTTTTTCTTCAGTATGTCCTTCAATGGCCATGCAATGTGCAGGAACATCTTGTATACGGATATCGAAAGACTGAACTTCCAACTTTGTGTCTAGTCGAATGAGGGAGGCTAGAGTTGCCGGCGCGTCGGGGAGCCGGTTGCATTCCCTGGGCATATGCTCAAATGTGATGTCTTCGAAATGCTCGGCTAACTCTGCAACGTGCTTCCGATATGGGATTAATTTGTGGTTTCGAGTCTCCCATTCACCCCTTACTTGAAAAATGATGAGTGCCGAATCGCCGAACACTCGTAATTTTTTGATTCCTTTGTGAATGGCTTCTTGAAGTCCCATCACACAAGCCTCATACTCTGCCACATTGTTTGTACAAGGGAAGGTTAGCTTTGCCGCCATGGGGAAATGTTCGCCTTTTGGGGATATTAGGATGGCCCCAACACCGTGACCTAAGAGACTAGAGGCTCCATCGAACCACATCGTCCATATGTCTGATACTTCGGCCGAAATGATGTTAATGTGCTCATTTGGGAAGCCAATAGTCATGGGCTCAAAGTCTTCCAGCGCTCTATCTGCCAGATAGTCGGCTATCGCACTTCCTTTTATGGCTTTTTGAGGTACGTAGATGATATCAACTGCCATTTGGCAATTCTTCCAGAAATGGATGGTTTTTCCAAGAGATATTTGAGCGGATCATGCCTTGAAATCAGCCAAGTAGTATGATTAAGGGTGTATTGCCTCAATCTTCTTGTTATCCAGACAAGAGCACAACACGTCTTCTCCAAGGGCGTGTAGTTTTCTTCATTGATGGTGAACTTCTTGCTGAGGTAATAAATGGCCTGCTCCTTCTTGCCTGTAGAATCATGTTGCCCCAAGACACAACCCATCGCTGACTCCTGAACGGTCAAGTATAAGATCGGAGGTCTATCCCGCCTGGTGGGATCAAAATGGGTGGATTAGACAGATATTGTTTGATCTTGTCAAAAGCTTCTTGACATTTGTCATTCCAAATTTCTGGGTTGTTCTTTCGTAAAGTCTTGAAAATGGGTTCACATGTGGGTGTCATTGGGAAATAAATCGGGCAATATAATTCGGTCGCCCTAGGAATCCTCTAACCTCCTTGATGGTCCGTGGTGGCGGCATCTCTTGGATAGCTCGAACTTTATCTGGATCGATTTCCACTCCTTTTTGGCTCACAATGAAACCCAACAGTTTTCCCGACATGGCTCCGAAAGTGCACTTTTCGGGGTTCAATTTCGATTGATATTTCCGTAGCTTTGTTGAAGAGCTTGCGGAGTACTTCGATATGATCTTCGGTGCTTCGAGATTTGGCTATCATGTCGTCCACATATACCTCGACTTCTTTATGCATCATGTCGTGGAATAGGGTCACCATGGCTCGCCGATAGGTTGCCCCCGCATTCCTCAGGCCAAAAGGCATCACGTTATAGCAAAAGGTGCCCCAAAGTGTCGTGAATGTGGTCCTCTCTTTGTGTTCGGGGGCCATACGAATTTGATTATAGCCCGAGAAACCATCCATGAAGGAGAATAGGGCATGTTTTCTCTGTATTATCCACTAAGGTATCAATATGAGGAAGCGGGAAGTTATCTTTCGGACTGGCCCAATTCAGATCTCTATAGTCGACACACATACGTACTTTGCCTCCTTTCTTTGGTACTGGTACAACATTAGCGACCCATTCTGGATAGTGGGAGACACTTAGGAAACCTGCATCCCATTGCTTTTTGACTTCTTCTTTAATCTTTAGTATCATCTCCTGGCCTCATTCTTCGCAATTTCTGCTGTCCTGGCTTGCACCTGGCTTCACGGGTATGTGATGTTGCACTATATCTGTGTCTAACCCGGGCATATCTTGGTATGACCATGCAAAAATGTCGATGTAGCTTCTTAACAGCTCGATTAACTTCCTCCCGATGTCGGTGGCTATCAAAGACCCCACCCTCAATTCTTTTGGTTCGTTGTCGTCCCCAAATTCACTGTTTCTACTGGGTCTTCACTTGGAACGGATAAACGGTCTTCCCTTTCCAATAGGCGTATAATCTCCCCTGGTAGCTCAGGTGTCTCTTCTATCTCATTCTCATCCGCTTCAAACACGGGCTGCTCCTAGTTTGGACTTTGGTCAAACCTTTGGCATCTCGTTTCGCTTTCGCATACTATGTTTTCATTGACATTGTGATACCTGTTTATAAGAGAATGACAAGTTGGTAACCAAATATGATATGCATATGTGATGAATGGAATGCACCATGAAAGATTTGAAAAACACATTTTATTGGAAGGTTTAAGGAAAAACAAATGTTCACAGCTTCAAAGTACATAGAATACATTAAACCCCAGCGACCCGTAAGCATTACATTATGGGGAGGTCCAGGCTGGTCCAATTGTTCAATGGCTGGTTGGGATCCTCTTGCACTAAATGAACCATCTCGCTTGGTGCATGCTCATTTGTGTCTAATACGGCTACAGTCCCCGTCTTGGGCTCAGGTTGGCTCTTATGGATAAACCCTCCACTCCAGAATGTAACATTCAAAGGGGGAAAGCTTCTCCTTTCTTCTTGTACTGGCCTTTTCTGCAATCTTGCCATTCTGACTTCTCTCTTCTTGATAGCTTCCCTCTGTTAGTCAGCTTTTGTTGGGACGTAGCCTAGCCCAAACTTTTCGGTATTTTCTCGGATGGTCAGGGGTTTCTGAATCCCTTGAGCTGTCAGGCCTAATCCTTCCCCGGTTTGTACCCCTGTTTGATCATGGTGGCTGCAACCATTTTTGCTGCCTTCGAGAGACGATGGTCTGGGGCAGAAGCGACATTCACCATCTCAAAAGCCCGATAAGAGCATTCTGGCACATCTTCGTTGCTTTCAATATAAGGAACTGATGTTGGTTTGGTGACGAGGAAACTTATCTCTCCAGAGATGCAGATGAGCTGGTTCCCCATTACAAACTTCATCTTCTGGTGGAGACTCGATGGCACCGCTCCTGCCATGTGGATCCAGGGTCTTCCCAATAAACAGCTGTAATATGGCGTGATGTCCATCACCTGAAATTCCACCGTAAAAGTAGTTGGCCCAATCATGAGTGGAATATCCAGAGTTCCCACCACGTCACGCCTTCCTCCATCGAATGCCCGTACCTTCATCGTACAGGGATGCATATAGGACACGTCAATTGGAAGTTGCTGCAGTATATGCAAGGGCATAATGTTCAAGGCCGAGCCGTTGTCAATGAGTACGCGGGCTATGGTGTGCTCCTTGCATTTGACCGTGATGTGCAAAGCTTTTATATGTTCTTTCCCTTCTTGGGGTAGCTCGTCATCTCCAAAGCTAATGACGTTGTTCATGATGAGGTTACTGGCGATTCCGTCAACATTTGCCACTGAGACGGTCGGTGGAACATAGGCTTGGCTCAGAACTTTCAGCAGTGCTTCCCGGTGAGGTTGGGAATCCATCATTAATGAGAGCAAGGAGATACGGGCCGGTTGTCGGCTTAGCTGATCCACAATATTATATTCGCTCTGTTTCATGAATTTCAGAAATTCTGTGGTCTCTTCTTCAGTGATTGGTGTTCCTCTCTTTGTTGCCTCCGGTGTTGACTCAGTGTCTTGTTCTAAAGCTTTTTCCTTTCTTGCTTTGTCAGCCATATCTGGGGCATATGCCCGACCGCTCCTGGTTTTCTTTTCGGCTGCGGTGGCTCCCTGTACTACTTCACAACTGTAGTTCCATGGGACTGCCTTATCAGTCTTATAAGGGAAAGGAGCAAGAACACCTATGGTGAGAGGTGCAATTCCCTGCGGTAGTTGTGGGCTTCCGGTTCTCCCCCTCTTGTCTGGCACGAGACTTGAGGCATGGATAGTGAGAGGCTTGATTCCATGTGGCAGTAACGGGATCTCTACAGCCTTAACGTTTAAGACAAGGGGTGTAGGCACCCATGGCGATTTGAGGGAATCATCTCCTTGGATCATGTGGCTTTGGTTGTCCATTCCCCCTCTAGAGAATTCAATCATCCTTTGGTCCATGAGCTTTTGCACCACCTTGGAAAACTCAGTACATTCTGCGATGTCATGTCATCGTGACATTTTGTGATAAAGGCATTTTTTCTCCAACTTTGTCCCCTTCTCTGTCTTTAATGTGTCAGGAGCAACTTTATCCATATTCCTGCAGCGGGGTAAACAAATAGCTTTTCTCTATTTGTATTTGTGAAACTTTCTCTAGCCGTCCTTCTGTTGTGATACTGGCCACGTCATGGGAATGTTTTGGAAGCGGATTACTGTTCACATTTGGTGTCCCCGCCAGTGCGGAAAAATCCAGCCACTTTGCATCCTTTAATGCCTGAACCTTCCTTTTGAAGGTGATACAGTTTTCGATATCATGTCCAGCTCCACCGCATGATATTCACACCTGGCATCTGGCTTATACCAAGCCGGGGGAGGAGTCTTTATTTCTCCCAAGGGTATAGGGGTTACCATCCTTGCCTCTAAGAGCTTGGGGGTATAATTCTGCATAAGTCATTGGAATTGGATCAAACTCTTGTCGTGGTCGACGAGAAGCCTGATTCGCTCTCGCTTGCCGGGTCGGGGCCCTCGGTTGCCCCTGTCCTTGGAATGAGGGTCCTGGTCCTTCCTGACTTGCTGGGCTTGGTTGCTCTACGTAAGGTGCTCTTGGTTGAAATGGATTAGGTGTCATGGGATATGGAAATGGAACACCTCCCTATGGCAAGTATGGCATGAATGGGGGAGGTGGTGCAGGTGCAGCGTAGGCGGCCACAGGTGACCCTCTATAGCACCCTGGTGCTTGGTAGAATGTTGGTTGTATCGGCGGGTGCGATGGGTATACCAGGTTGCTTTCATTTTCTTTCCTTTTTGCTGGTGGTTGAAACCGTTTTGATGCCTCAGCTGCATCTCCCTTCAGCTTTCCTCCTTTAATTCTACTTTCTACACGTTCACCGGATGCGACCAAGTCTGCAAAGCTGTTGGAGACGTTACCGATCAACTTCTCATAGTAGACACCTTTTAGTGTGTTGATAAAAAGAGTAGTGAGTTCTCTTTTGGTAAGGGGAGGTTGGACCTCCACAGCTGCCTCTCTCCATCTTCGTGCATAATCTTTGAAATTCTCTTCGGATCCCTTCTCCATAGACTGCAGGGTTAGTCGATCCAGTGCCAGCTCGGTGACATGTTTGTATTGTGCCAAGAAGGAAGTAGCTAATTCCTTCCATGTCTTAATGCGGTTTCCATTCAGTTGAAAATACCAGCGAAGGGATGCCCCAGTTAGGCTTTCCTGGAAACAATGCATGAGGAGCGTGTCTTCACCAGCATAAGCGGCCATCTTTTGACAATACATGGCCAGATGTGTCTTCGGACATTGTGTCCCGTTGAATTTTTCAAAATCTGGCATTTTGAATTTTGGCGGTAGCACCACTCCAGGGACTAAGCATAAGTCTTGTGGGCTGGTCATACCATAGCTGTCAATGCCTTCTACGGCCTTCAATCTTTCCTCGAGTCGGCGTAGAGCGAGCGACTCAATATTTTCCTGAGGAGCTGGGGAACCCACCGCTTCCATTACATTTCCTGGTGCGGGCATAGTGAAATGAGTTTGATTTGGGGTAGGAGGTTGGGCCATAGCAGGATGGTATATGGGTGCCTGGCTTGGAGCCAGGTTGGATGACTGAACAGCCTCCTGTCCCTGCTCTTGATGGTGATTGGTAGTTCCCCCGGTCGGAATTCTTCCTCTTTCTTAAGTCAATTTTGTGAGCATTTCCATTATTGCAGACATTTGCCCCTGTAGGGTTTGTTGTGACTGTTCCAACCCCATGAGTCTGTTCTCTATTTCTTCTGCCATTGGCTGCGGTTGAGGTATTTGATTGCGTCGGGATCTGAGATTGTAAGAGTGCGCAATCCTGGAGGGAGGCTGCTACCCACCTGGGTACAAGGGAACTTTTATTTGATTTTTCATTTGATATGCATGTATGCATGAATGTCTATGCAGAGGATTAAAGAAACAAACAACTTTATTGCAAACAAAACACACAATATAAACACTCAATACAAACGTACAATGCTGAAATGCCATGTAAAATGGAGGCTATCACTACGTGATCTTAAGGCATTCTTCCAGTCATCTCCTAAGGAGCACGACGCCTCTTTCTCTGGGGTGGTCGTTTACCTGCTTCCTCCCTCTGCTTCATTATCGTCTCGATCTGTTCTTCCCTCAGCTGCAGCCTTTGAAGAGCTCCTTCTAGAGATGCTTCTAGCCTCTGGACCTACTGCCTTAAAGTTTGATTCTCTTGGAGGATAGCCTTCATGTCTGAAGTTAGCTGTGGCTTGTGTTGTGCCCTCCAAGATATGTATGCTGGGAAAACACCAGGTTTTGAACCGTTGGGTTGAATCTTGTGTGGTGTGGACCATGCTTGATACATCTTCTTGCCTTCTTTCGTGA
Organism: Taxillus chinensis; assembly: GCA_023512835.1. Classification (NCBI taxonomy): domain Eukaryota; kingdom Viridiplantae; phylum Streptophyta; class Magnoliopsida; order Santalales; family Loranthaceae; genus Taxillus; species Taxillus chinensis. The sequence continues at coordinate 43,240,256 of CM042092.1, read as the reverse complement.
GCATGGTTCTCATTGTAAGTGAAGTCACACTCTTCCATGCCAAAGAGCACGGGAATAATCTGATGACGCCCCACTTGTCTTCCCACCTGCGGTGGTGCATATGCAATTCCTCCCCAGGGACCTAAAAGTGGAACCCAATTGTAGTCCCCGCAGCCTATATGTCATGGAGACCACCGGCATCCAAGGAGCATCCCAGGTAATGTCGGCTTCACGTGAGGTTCCCCAACTTCTTTTTCCAGCTTTCAAAGTCTTTTGGTAGGCTCCACTTGCCGAGCGAGAATATCTAGTAGTGTTGTGGCTGGTACTTGATAAACAGCAGGGAAACGATGAACACTACAGGGGAAATGACCTTGCAACCAAGTACATAGGAGAGGTAAGCACCCCATGAACTGTCCCGAGCCTTTACTCCTTAGGTAAGTAAGAGATTGGATGGTTTCAGCCAAGATAGCAGGAGTAGGGTCACATCCTTTGAGCACCTGCTGGACCAAATCTACAATTGCCCCATCAATGTGGGCCGGTATCCTCGGGAAAATGACTAGCCCATATATAGCTAGTGTAAGCAATTTGTGTGCCTCCGCTTCCGTTCTAGTCTGTATTATTTCTTTGATTGTTGCCCATGGAAGATATTCGCGCCCACCGTAAGTTGTGACCGCCGGTGAGTCCCATACTGGCTTTCCCACAATCTCAGCAAAGGCCCTTCGGCATGACCTTCTGGGCTCTGACAGATAGATTTTCATTTTGTTTTTCACGGGGATATCCAGTAATCTTCTGTATTCTTCTACTGTGGGAACAAGATCTAGGCTGTTGAAGTTGAAGCACCGCCATGGAGGTTCCCAAAAATAAATGGCTGCCCCCAGCATATCCGTATCGGCCAGTAGCTCAGTTACATGGAGCAAATCCCCAAACTGTTGTATGTATATGCTTTTCCTTTCATCTGACCACTGCTTCCATATTGTCTGTACCTCCTTAGTGTAGTCCAGCTGATCTTCTATGACAACATGTTCTGCCTTGTAGGCCTCTCCTGGCGGGAAATCTCCAAGGCAAAGTTGAATGTCTCCCGATGCTTGGGCCACCACTGTGACAGTCTCCTTGTCCTGAAGGCCTTTTAGGAGATGACTGAAAGTTGCCATGCCTATATGAATGATGAATGTCATGTTATGCATGATGACAGGTTAGGATGACAAGTTAATATATATCAAGGTAGGTAGACAGGATAAAGAATAAACCAATTGTAAAAAAAAAACAGTTAAATGTGCAGGGGATGACTTAAGGACTACCCTACAATACAAAGGTTAGCATGGCATGGAATGAGTAAACAAAATGTGGGCCAATACCCCTGATGGGCTTTTATTGCTACCCCTATCTTACTCGTTGGTTCCCAAACTTCCTCAATAGAGGGCTCCGTACACCATGCGATTTATCAGAGGGGGATCTTAAAAGGACGTGCCTTAAAAGAACCTCAAGCTTGAGTGAGGAGTCCGAGGCCCTATTGCGGATAATGATCAACGCGTTGGGGACCGTACTGAACCTCGCTAACCTAAATTGTGCTAAACTCGGGTATAGGGTTATGCATGTATGCAACAAGTATGGAAAGCAGTAAATCACCACTATCATGGTAGTTAAAGCGTATAAATAAATTACAGTAAATATGAGCAACAATCAAACAATTTAGCACAACAGTTAAATATATACAATAGTATAATTAAAATAACCTCCTAATCCTTAGTTCTAGACCTAACTCTCTAAAGTGCTCATTATCCCCAGCAGAGTCGCCAGCTGTCATCACTGGTTTTCGTCCGGGCTCTTTTGGGGTGAGCTCAAACTAAACCAATGGTGAGAAATTTTAGAGTCGCCACCAACTGTTTTTGGGGTACAGTTGGATACCCTCTACTTTGAGTAGTTTTAAGTGTATGGTCTGCGTTATCAGAGATGGGTTCGGGAGTTGGTTACGTGTAGGGAAGGATTAGCACCCCTACAGCGCCCTTTCGGTATCAAATTTAGGAGGAGGAGGTTTGTATTTATACTGCTGTGACTAGACTAAATTTCCTAAGAAGTCTATGATTTATTTTTGGCTAAGTTATTTGTCAAAGTTTATGGTTAAAATTGCTTTACCCTAAATTTCTAAAGGGAATCCTAAAAATTTGGGTTTTTGTGTGAAGTGGGGAATGAGATCTTAGGGATTGGTTTTGGCTTTTTGGTTTTACTTTCTGAAATTGAAGTCCTAAAAAATGCTTTTTATTTCCCCTTTTTTTTGTTTTTGTTTTGTTTTATTTTGTTTTGTTTTTTTTTTGTTTTTGTTTTTTTTTTGTTTGTTTTGTCGTTTGTTGTTTTTTTTTTTGTTTTAGAAATTGAAGTACCAACTTTGATTTTCTTCCTCTCTTTTCTTTTTTTTTTCTTTTTTTTTAAAACATGAAGACGTTTTTTGTTGTTTTTTTTTTTTTTTTTGGAAACCTTTCTTTCTTTCCCCCTTTTTTTTTGTTTTGTGAACCCAAAATCTTAAAGCCAATTTAGGAACATATGCATGAAAATAAAAACGCGGAGTGTGTGATTATGGCATCCACAAAAGAAAAAGAAAATCACTCTTTTTTTTTTTTTTTTTTTTTCATGTTCTCCCTTTGCTCTCTCCTTTTTTTTTTTTGTTTTCCCTTTCTTTTTACTATACTTTACTTACATATTACAACATACACATAGGAAGAAATACAGGAAAATACAATGAAAAAGGTTGAAAAACCCCTATCTCATGAAGATTCCCCTTGCTCTTGCTCCCATGCTAGATGCCGTCCACCCATGCGAGTCACCCCAGCAGCAACAATCAGGAACTCTCTCTCCTTCCCTCTGCGATGGCTACGGCGGCTGACAACAAAAACCCTAAACCTAAAACAATGAGGGCTCTTCCTCTCCTTATATAGACCTTGTCATCACTGGTTTTCGTCCGGGCCCTTTTGGGGTGAGCTCAAACTAAACCAATGGTGAGAAATTTTAGAGTCGCCACCAACTGTTTTTGGGGTATAGTTGGATACCCTCTACTTTGAGTAGTTTTAAGTGTATGGTCTGCGTTATCAGAGATGGGTTCGGGAGTTGGTTACGTGTAGGGAAGGATTAGCACCCCTACAGCGCCCTTTCGGTATCTAATTTAGGAGGAGGAGGTTTGTATTTATACTGCTATGACTAGACTAAATTTCGTAAGAAGTCTATGATTTATATTTGGCTAAGTTATTTGTCAAAGTTTATGGTTAAAATTGCTTTACCCTAAATTTCTAAAGGGAATCCTAAAAATTTGGGTTTTTGTGTGAAGTGGGGAATGAGATCTTAGGGATTGGTTTTGGCTTTTTTGGTTTTACTTTCTGAAATTGAAGTCCTAAAAAATGCTTTTTATTTCCCCTTTTTTTTTGTTTTTGTTTTTGTTTTTGTTTTTTTTGTTTTTGTTTTGCCGTTTGTTGTTTTTTTTTTGTTTTAGAAATTGAAGTACCAACTTTGATTTTCTTCCTCTCTTTTCTTTTTTTTTTTAAAACATGAAGACGTTTTTTGTTGTTTTTTTTTATTTTTTGGAAACCTTTCTTTCTTTCCCCTTTTTTTTGTTTTGTGAACCCAAAATCTTAAAGCCAATTTAGGAACATATGCATGAAAATAAAAACGTGGAGTGTGTGATTATGGCATCCACAAAAGAAAAAGAAAATCACTCTTTTTTCTCTTTTTTTTCATGTTCTCCCTCTGCTCTCTCCTTTTTTTTGTTTTCCCTTTCTTTTTACTATACTTTACTTACATATTACAACATACACATAGGAAGAAATACAGAAAAATACAATGAAAAAGGTTGAAAAGCAATTACATCAAATATAGATAAGCTAAAAAACGAAAATTAGAAAAATGCTAAAAAAAAACAATTACATCAAATATAGATACAAATAAACTGAAAAAGTATTGAAAAGATAAGGGCTGAACCGACTTTGAAGCTTGCAACACCAATCTTCTGTTTGAACTCCTATCGGCGCTGATAATCACTTGCTTAGAACCAACAAAATCGACGGGGAGGTTTGCGAGGGGGATTTCTTGGTATTTGAAAAGTGGAGTGATGTATTTTCTGGGTTTGAGTTTTTTGATGACTGGAAATAAGGAGGGTAGGCGTGAGAAATAGGGGATTGGAAAGGGATTGGTGTCTGTTATGTTTTTTGCTTCTTGAACATGCGAAAAAAAGTCTTGAAGTTGGGGCTGTTTTTTTTGTGTTTTTCCTTGCTAAAAAAAGAGCTGGCGTGAGAGGAGGGAAAGAGGATGAAGGGGTGATGTTGATTGCGAAAACCGGGCATTTAATCCGAGAAGATGAGGTCTGGGCGTTTCTCTCCTTTCTTTCTTCTTCAATGATCTCTTTCTTCTTTTTTCTCAATGATCTCTCTCTCTTTTTTTCTTTCTTTCTTTTTCTGCACTGGAATGATGGAGGGTTCCCTCTTCCTCTATTTTCTTTTTTAACGAATTGTCGCCCTCTGTCTGTATCTCTCTGTTTTTTTTTGCTCTCTCTAGTTTGCAGGTTTCTTTTCCCATGATGATGGCTCTCTCTGTGTGTTTTTTTTCACGATGATGGCTCTCTCTTTTTTTTGATGGCTCTCTTCAATGAAAACCCCCTTTTTTTCACAGGGATGGATGACTGCATCTTAAGGGCTGCAGAAAATTTTTTGGCTGGATTATCATTAATTGCTGCATTTAATGCTCTATTATGAAGGCAACGTTTTTAATTGCAGATTTTATATTTTGTCTGGTGGACAGCTTGTGCGGGAAACAGGGGAGCTCGTGATTGCCTTTTTGAATTTGTATTTTAGCTGCACATGTGATTGACAGGTTGGTGAGTGATTCTTTGTTAGGTGGCCATCGCATAAAACAAGCCCCGTGAATAAACAGCGAGAGAAATAAGCCAGCGAGGAAGCCAGCGAGAAAAATCAGCGAAGGCAAAAAAAAGGGTCGGAGGTTCGAAGTGTCGGCAAGTCGGAGTGTCGGCAGCGAGGCTTCAAGGGTCAAAGGGTCGGAGGTGGAAGGCGTACGGGTGCCGCGGGTCGAAGGCGTCGTAGCGAGGCTTCGAGGGTCACGGGCGTCGAAGTGTCGGCAGCGAGGCTTCGAGGGTCGAAGGTCAGAAATCAGCAGGTCAACGGGGCTTCGAGGCTTCGAGCTTCGGGGCTTCGGGGCTTCGAGGGTCGAAGGGTCGAAGGTCAGAAATCAGCAGGTCAACGGGGCTTCGAGGCTTCGAGCTTCGGGGCTTCGGGGCTTCGGGACTTCGGGGCTTCGAGCTTCGGGGCTCCGAGGCTTCGATCTTCGGGACTTCGGGGCTTCGAGCTTCGGGCTTCGAGGCTTCGGGGCTTCGAGGCTTCAAGGTTCGGGACTTCGGGGCTTCAAGCTTCGGGCCTTCGAGGCTTCGAGCTTCGGGGTCAATGGGTCGAAGTGTCGGCAGGTCAACGGTCAACGGTCAACCCCCTTTTTTTTTTTAACTTTTAATTACCTTTTTACCCCCACCAAAAATGCAAAAATAGATAACCTTCCAGGAATTGTTTGGGGAGATCCGTATTCGCCTACATAGGCATTTTGAAGAGTTTCGCATGATCACTTTTGCGGGCAGTTTGACCAGGGGCATTGACCGTCTTTTGGCAAGTTTGACTTTTTCCAAGGAAAGTTGTTTTGGCCATAACTTCTTCATTTTAAGTCCGATTTGAGCTCGGTCAAGTGCGTTGGTCTCGAATTTTCATCCTCCATCACCTGGTGTTGGACTTGTAGCAAAAGTCATTAATTCTGAACTCCCCCATCCATGTCAATTGTATCCATCTCGTGCCGATTGGGGTAGACCATTCCTTGGAAGTATGGGATCATTGTGGACCTGTTCAATAAGGTATATGGCATGGGCAGAAAGGTATATCAAATGGGGTTAGTATGTCCAACCCGGACAAAATAGGGCCCTACAGACCTCACTTATCAAAATGACATAGTTTTAATAAGTGAACCCCATCATCAAAACGACATAGTTTTGATAAATGAAACATGTTACAACCTTCCCACATCCATACAAGACAAAATACCGACAATTCTAACATGGCCCTTTGGTAAAAGATTACCAGCATAACAAAACGAAGAAGATGGTGCAAAAACACGGCTGCACGTAACAAAGACCATTGTCACGTGCAAGCTCCAAATGCCCTAGGATTTTGCCACAAACTTTAGAACTAAGTCTAGAAGGCTCCCATGTAAAAGCATCACTGCACATGACAAAGACATTGTCACGTGCAACCTCTAGAAGCTCCCTCTTGAGCTCATCTCTTGCCTCATGCTTGCTCATAAGTAAACAAGGTATTCTACCTAATGTGTGTGGGAATAAAACCCCCAAAAACTGAACAATTGCCACCCAAAAGGCATAACTGTGACTAACTCCTCATATCCCAATACACGGGTGATTACACAATGGTCCGAATCAGGATTATGTATCCTATCCTTAACTTTACTCTCACGAGTGAAGGTTCGGATGAAGGAGTATCTTCTGCAACAACTAAGAGTAAACATATAAGGTCTCAAATCAAATTACATAGGGTTTTATCCGCATCCAAATTCTAGGCTTGATCCAACTTGCTCTTCATGCTCCCTCTCAGTCGCTGAATAGACCAAAATATCATCGACGAACACTATAATGAACATATCTAAATATGGAGCAAACACCTAGTTTATCAATCCTATAAAAAATTATTGGAGCATTCGTGAGCCCAAATGGCATCACGAGCCACTCATAATGCCCATAACGACAACTAAATGCGGTCTTAAGGATATCTGCCTCCTTAACGCTCAACTGATGGTATCCAGACCTCAAGTCAATCTTGGAAAACCACCTCACACCTCGAAACTGATCGAACAGGCCATCAATCCTTAGTAATGGATACTTGTTCTTCACAGTCACCTGGTTCATCTTTTGGTAGTCTAAACACATCCGAAGTGGACTCTTCGCCTTCTTAGCAAACAACACTAGAGCACCCCACGGTGAGCTACTCCACTTGATAAAGCCTCGCGCCAATAGATTATCCACTTGCCTCTTGAGCTCTCTAAGCTCCGTTGGTGCCATCATGTTGGCCGTCAACCTAATATATGTTGCCCCAGGCAACAACTCAATCGAAAACTCTACCTCCCTCACGGGTGGCAAACTGACTAAGTCCTCAGAAAACACATTCGGGAACTGATCCACAATGGGTGGCAAAACAGCCTTCCCCTCTCTCCTCCTGTCAATCATTGTCAAGTTGGTTAACTAGTGGGTCGTATCACCCCACCTATGCCTCAAAGGTCCCAACCTGCATGCCTTCACAGTCCACTCAACCACAAAGACACCCCGAGTGCCCTCTGGCGTGAGGAACATCATGCGCCATCGATCTTGGCTTCCACGGAAGCCAGCCAATGCATACCTAGGATAACGTCAAAATCGTCTAACTCCATGATATACAAATCACATAACAGGTTAACACCCCCCAAGTGTCACCCTACAGGCATGGCAGATACTCTCATGTATCACAATTCCACCTAGAGGTGAAGCAACCATCAGAGACTGACTAACAGTTTCCTAATCTAACTCTAATCCAACCATCATAGCAAGCGAAATAAAAGAATGGGTAGCACCAGTATATATCAAAACTAAATAGATAATATGAGAAATGATAATGGTACCTCTCACCACTAAAGGTCCTAGTCCTGACTTATCCACTAGTGGCACCTCTGCCTCCTTACTGGTAATTGCAAAAGTCCTCCCCTGTGGTGCACTGCCACTAGCTTGGACCACTAGGGCCTTGCCCCGCTGATCAACATGACCCTGCAGCTTCTGCTGAGGCTGTTGCACCTCAAGTCGCGTCTGAGTGCTTTGTGCTAGCAACACCGACCTCTGAGATGGAGCCCCACTCCTTTGTCCCTACTGTCTCAGATGAGGGCCTACACGGCTAGTAGAGCTAAGGGTAGAACATTCCCTAGCTCCATGCCCCACTTTCCTAGATCAGTAGTGTCATCACTGGTTTTTGTCCGGGCCCGTTTGGGGTGAGCTCAAACTAAACTAATGGTGAGAAAATTTAGAGTCACCACCAACTGTTTTTGGGGTACAGTTGGATACCCTCTACTTTGAGTAGTTTTGTTGGTCCCGGAGAGCCTAAAGGGGGGGGGGGGGTGAATAGGCTCTTTGAAAATTCTTTCTCTCTCTTAATGGCTTAGACACTCACTCTGGTTAAACGGATAAAATCAGTGCGGAAGATTAACCAGGTAGTGGAAGTATGTTGCTTTATTATCTGAAGATAATTACAACAAAACAAAAGAGCATTTTAGCTGATTACAACACAATACTCTGTTATAGTTACACACACTTGGCAGTGAATCTCTGTGTTTTGCTCTTTACACGATATACGCTTATGAGTGTATAAGTACAAGTAAGCACACACGTCTCTTTTTACATTGCTTCAGGCATATATATAGACATCCTAGAAATCTATCTTGGAACTGCATTTTCCGAGCAGTGTGGAGCATTGAAGTTCTTCATTGGAAAATGCTGAAGCTTTAACTGGTGTGGATGTGGAGCTCGAAATATTGGAAGCATAAGTTGTAATGAATTCTTTGCTTGATTCCAATTGCATTTGAGACTGCGTCCACATCTCTGTGTGTTCCACGTGTCAGACGATTTAGGTATTCAATAAAGTTGTCTTACATCGAGACGTAGCGAGCTACTAGCATTAATTGCGGTTTGGAGAGATGAAGCAGCGTCTTCTTGGTCCGTTGCAAGGTTCCTTACTTCGCATGAACGAAGCTCAGATCCTTACTCCGTATCAGTGGTTGCTTACTCCATATGAATGAAGTCTTGGAATCCTTATTCCATGTCAGCACTTCCATACTCTGAATGAGTAGTGGTTCGGAGAGCTTACTCCACATCAGCACTTCCTTACTCCACATGAGTAATGGTTCGGATTCCTTATTCTGCATTTGATGTCCTTACTCTGCAACAGTGCCCTTACTCCGCTCAAATGATAGACTTGGATTTCCTCGTCCGTGTCTTCTTTTTCTTAGTCCGGTTGGAGTGACAACTTCGATTCTTTCTCTCTCACAAGTCTCTTTTACTCCGTGCAAGATGTAGACTCAGGAACTTACTCCGCATTATTGACATAATCTTGTTGAGTGTTAGACGCGGGTTCCTAGTCGTTTTGTCAAGTGTTTAATTAGCACGAAGGGTCCTTACTCTGGATGATGACTTGGTTATATATCAAGTGAATGACGACATTCATGATGATTCGGATCAGGATTATGTATCCTGTCCTTAGCTTTGTCCTCACATGAGTAGGTCTGGATTTAGAGTTAACTCATCTGCACAGACTTAATGGTAAACATGAAATATCTCGAGTCAAATTACATAGGGTTTGTTCCGGATTATCCAAATTCTCGGTTTGATCCAACAATCTCCCCCAATATGGATATGCCAAACCATTTGTAATCTGATCCGATAAGGCAGCAAGAAATAACACAGAGGTAAGGATTAAAGAGAACAGTTCCACTTAGTTACAGCAGGAATACATTAAGCCTTAGTACAAATATACATTATGGTACATACGGCTTACTATATTTGAAGATCATCCTTGCTGCATGCTCTCGTAGTGTCATTGTCTGCTTCTTGGAGAACTCGATGATATTTTTCCAGTCATCATCGAAGGAGATAACAGATTTCAAGAAGTAGCAGACAAAAGCTCTACAACTGTTTCCATCGGGTTGCTGGGGCACATTCTTCTTGTTCCGGATCGTCCCCATGAGTACTTCATCCTGACCAAGAGGCGGTAGATTCAAGTCTTCGTAGAGAGAACTATGTCTGATTGCATCCGACAAGGTTTGAACGAGACTCCTCATCTGATTCTTTCTAATCGGGCGGTCAACCACCTGATGAGAATCCAAAAGCAAGATTTTCTTCTCTTTGATAAGGAAAATAGTCAGCATGAAATGTGGGGAGTCGATCCGGAAGGGGATGAAAATGATGGACAGAGAGTTCCATGGTCGGCTGTTCTCTGCTGTACCATTGATGTAGGATAAAATAACGTCTACAGCAGGAAACTGGTTTTCAACCCAGCAAGGAAGAACATCAAAATCAAGGCCTTCCTCAAGTAAAGAGGGGAATAGCCTCAACTCCATCTTTACCGCCAGAGCATAGTTGTCGATGTCGTCAGTGCAAAATTGTCCCACCTCAGACAGTATGGTCCGGATGTCTTGAGGTTCGAAGGGGGACGAGGTAGACACACATCGGCGCTCGGCAGTGGAGAAGGCATAGGCCTTGGCTGCAGCAAGAATGCTCCCATCAGCATCATCTAGATGCAAATCCGCGTATGATGGGAGGAAGGAGATGGCACCAGAAGGAACAGCAGGAGTGAGAGAGCTGGTTTGGCCAGTGGAGAAACGGCTGTGTTTAGGCACTGGAAGGCCCGGAGGAAGAGCAGGTGCAGACCGTTTGTGAGAGACAATGCCGGTAGTGGAAAGAGGGGAAGGATCAGATGATTTCTCCCCCGGTTTGGCAGATCGGTGAGAGAGGGAGGGACTTGTCACGCCCCAAGTTTCCTTCTCCCAGGAAATGGGCAATGACTGCCCATGCCCGCACCCGAAGGGTTAAGGGTTCGGTGTAAACACCAAAGTGAGGACACCTACCGCGGGTGCTGTCCTATCCCTGTAACACAAGTCAACATGCCAAGGGGCACATACCTGTTTCCATGCCAAGCACACCACCACAACATACATACTACAGTACTCACAACACAATACATCAATTACATTGCTTAGAGGCTTCCAGCCCTTCTACAACCCACTAGGGAACAAGCTCCCAATAATAAAACCCGGGTACACAGTTCAAGCAAACAGAATCTCAAATACAACGAAATAACCAAATGTATATATATATAAGGCCATACAACCTCAGCGGCCTACCAACTCAGCTCTTCCGCCTATCGCCTGCTAGGTCCTGCAAAGAACAGTTCATAAGAGGGGTGAGCACACCACAGCTCAGTAGGGATCAAGTCTCCCCAATCCCGTCCCGCTCTAAAACTATGCATGTCAAGTGGATGCATGTGCTCGTGTAGTGACCTAAGCTAAAACAATAATCATCACCCAGTAAACACGCCTCATACCTCTGCCTGCACAGGAGGGCAGAGGACACCCCGCCACCACGGCGACGTGACATGCCACACCAGGCAAATGTGAATCTCATCTCAAGGGGTGCAGTATAATGACTGTCCCATACTCAGCTCAATCCCCGCGTTTCTGGGGTTCTTATCTCAACTCCCCGCATTTCTGGGGTCCTCAACATACACATTTTAATATATACAACTCAACAATCTCAACTCAATAAGCATAACTCAACAAACATAGTACAAACATGCAACTCATTCAACATACAGAAAACTCAACTCAGAATGTAAAACAACAAATAGTCTCAGAACAATCAAATCATTACATATAACATCACCTAACCCCTCATGGTCCCTAAAGTCCACATTTCTCACACGCATAGTCTGGATCGTAAACAACTTTTCAAAGGAAGCTTATCCACCTCAAGGGGAGCCCAAAACAAGCTGCATGTGATAACCTATTGTCACGTGCAGAGGCAAATTAACTCCAAACATCATTCTAACCATCCCAGAAGGTTCAAGGTCGATTTTTAGCCAAAAACAAGGTTGCACGTGAAAAGGTCATTTTCACGTGCAGAGGTATTTCAACTCATATGCCTCTAAGGAAGCTCCACCTAAAATTTGGGGCTATTTGGAGCAAGAATGAATCTGCAAGTGAAAAAGGCTTTTTCACGTGCAGGCTCCAAAACCTTCCTTTTATCATTCTAATCATTTTTCCCTAAAGAACCAACCTCAAATTCGTCTTAGTTTAGAAGTTATTGAGGTTCCAACCCCATAAACCGGGTCTAAATCCAACTCTGGCCTCACTCTCATTTGATTTCCCAATACCAGAGGCCTTAGCCAAGCCAAATACAGGGTTTTACCAAAACTTTTCATCTACATAACCCCAAGACAATGTGTATACAAATGACCCCTAACCCAAAAGTATAAATAATCTCACACGGAAATTCAGAAATTTAGAAAACTCAGACAAAAACCCCAGATCATCCATAAGCTCAAGGTAGAATTTAGAAACTCAATATATATATAAAAGGTCCCTTCTCAACATCCCAGATCATCACATAAATTTTATTCTAGAAATCTGTAAGAGAGAGATGGCAATTAGAGAAAAACTTGAAATCCCTACCTCAAGTGTTGCAGAAAAGAATAGGGGAAAAGAATGGAGCGATCTGTATCCCTGCTACCTCAACGCCTTTGGCCTCCCGTCGTCTGTAGGAGATCCTTGATCGTCAGAAACCCCTCCACTCTGGGTCGTCTCCCTCTGGATCGTCTCCCTCTCTCTCTCTCTCTCTCTCTCTCTCTGGGTGTGTATGTGTGTGACGGCTGCAGGGAAGGTAGGGTTTGGTCCCCTTTTCTTTTCTCCTATTTTATTTCTTTTTATTTCTTTTTATTTTGTTTTTAATAGAAGCCCAAGACCAAATGCAGCCCAATGGTTAAGTAAACCCAAGAAGAAAGGCAAAACAACCCACTCTCTCTCATATTGGGTTTTTTCCCTTGAAGGGAGGCCCAAAGCTCAAAATACAAACCCAGGTAATTTAAAAGGGAATATAAAATTATTTGTGAAATCCCAAAAAATACCCCTCAGGGCCTCAAATCCCAAATTTAGTCCAAGTACAGTCAAAATTCACCATTTGATGAGCACATCATTGTGCTGATATTCATTTGTTAAAATAAGGTCTCTAACTCAATGCTGTCTCTAAGGCCCCTTAAATGCGGGTCCTTACAGGATTGGCCACGACTTGCGTTAAGTCCGCAATGGAGGTGGACAAGTTAGAGAAAGACACGGCAAGCCGCTCTAGCTTCTGATCCATGGAGAGAGAGGTAGAGGAGAAGGCAGAAAGAAACTTGGCACCCATGGCCCGGACATGGTCGGAAAGGGCCTGGGTCTAAAGACGACTGTCCTCAGCAAGGCGATTGAGTTGGGTGGAGAAAGCAGCCTCAGATAAAATCGTGGCAAAAGAGGCGCGCCCAAGACCAAAGGCAGGAGCTTTCGAAGACTCGCCCGCATGAAGAGGGGCAGGTGTGGGTAGGGCAGAGTCGGCGGCAGCAGGAGAGGACGGTGGTTGTACAGTAGCAGCAGATCTACTTTGACCGGAGAGGTCAATGATAGGGATATCTGCAGGATAAGTGGGGCCAGCCTCAGCAGGGGCAGGTGTCCGTGCGTCATGGGCATGGCCGGAAGAGACAGCAACAGGAGGTGCAGCCTTGAGGAGTGACGGCATCACAAAGCCGTGGTAGCAGTTCCAAGTAATCATTTCCTCCGGGGTCTGGGTGTGTTGAGCATAAAACACCTGGAGGGTAGGTTCTGGGATGTCAGCAGTAATGGCGAGGCTGAAGCGCAGCCAGCAGTCATTCAGTATGTCAGTGGAGAGATGGTCGAGATAGTCTTGGAGGGCCGGAGAGTGAGCGGGAGAGGCTTTCGTAGGAGAAGATGGAAGGTCCGGAAGAATAGCAGCACCAGCCGCTGTGACCAGAGAGATGGGTGCGGGAGCATCAGGAGCAGCAGCAGTAGCAACAGCAGGAAGAGAGGTAGGGACATCAGCAAGAGAGGTGGATGTGGTAACCTCATGGAAGGACGGCTGAAAGGGCCCTGCAGCAGTAGACGGGTCAGCCCGAACGCTGTGCAGCGAACTGTGGGAGCGTGCCGGAGCAGCAACAGACCGGATGCGGGAGTGAATGGACCGGAGAGCAGAACTAACTTCGTGGCCCGAACTGGCAACTGGGTCACCAACAGAACTCGCTTGCTGTTCTGAAGCAATAGCAAGGGCACGAGAGACTGGAGGGCGGCGAACGGTGAGGGTCCCGTCGGCAGTAAGACGATGGAAGTAGTAGGACGCCAGGAAGGGAATCACCAATTCACCCTGGAAGTGCGTGGGGTGAAGATGCCGGAAAATTTGGGACAGAATTCATCCGAAAGACGAGTTCCGTTTCCCATTCCGTAACACCCGAAAGAGAAAGTTGCCCCAGTCAAGTGGTAGTGACTCAAAAACCGCATACATCGCCAGCAGGAGATCGTACGGAACCGAGTCGAGAGCCGTGGAGCGAGCCAGAAGACACCGGCTAAGTATGGTGGCCATACAGCGGTGAGGACCATGGAAAGACTTCATTCTGTACTCCTTCACCTTATTAGGACACCCCATGGAAGCAGCCATGGTAGCAGCATTCGGTCGAATGTCGTCACCGGTAGGAAGGTTGAAAACGTCCCGGATCACCTGAGGTGTGATCTTGATAGATTTCCCTCGAACCACAGAAAGGATAAACTCCTCAGTGGAGGTGGAGTGTTGATGGAAGGCCAGGACGTCCAACACTAGAAGATCGGTTGGGGCAGTAACAAGCGCAAGAAGGTTGCTATGCTCAAGTAGCTGGCGAACCTCGTGGAGCCATGCTGGAGGATCAGAGATTCCGGACCAATCAACAAGATGGCCAGGAACAACACTATAGAGAGCTTGGGATGCCATTGAGAGTGAAAGATTGAGGGAGAAGGAGAGAAGAGCTTTGCAGGAATAGGTGCAGCGAGGGTTTAGGGTTTTGAGAGTTGGTAGTGATAACCTCGGCCGACGCCGATAGTGCGGTATAAATAGGATCCTTTCCGTGGAAGCAAGTGGGTATCGAGTTTAAGCGAAATGAACAGTGAGCCACTCGACTTCCTTATGTCATTAGAAATAATGGATTAGCGCCGTCGAATAGACTTATGACGTGGCGGCTGTGCTAACCATTCAAAGATGACAGCTGTAGGCATACTTCCGGATTTTTGAAAAGATAAGTATCGGGCTCGATGCGTGCATTAAATGAACCATCATTATCCCTCCTCAAAAATAAGCGATGTAAGATAATTACTTGGTTTATTGCGAATTGAGAATTCCAAGAGTCAGGAAGAAATAAACCGACTTTCATCCGGAGAAGGATAATCCATATAAAGAGCATCCGGATGAGACTGACTAACTGTCCGTATAACAGAGTGTTGAAAAGAGATGATTCCTTTGCGGTCTTGATGTCGAGGGAGTATGAAGTACCACAACACCTTAGAAATCCGAGACATCTGACAGGATAGAGCAATGAAATGCAAAGAGAATCCGAACCTGTGACTTAACAAATAGATGCTTTGAAGAGCAAGTCTCGTCAGGTTCGGGTTAGTCCGGATAAACAATATAAGAGTATAACACACAATCCGTACTAAGAAGAAACAGAACTTATGCATAAGAAGTTAAGTGCTAGACACATACATAAGAAGTGAAAGCCATCATACTGAAATCAATGTATGTGTGGGATAATTAACACATAAATCCAATAGGTCAACATAGCAAATCCTTCATACTGAAAATGAGAGCAAAGATCAATTTGATTTATATGACTTCATCCATCAGAGAATGTATGAGTGAAAATTGAAAGAAGAGCACATGATGTATGATGATACAGCAGACTGTCATGCCTAAAATGCTAGGAAGAGGAAGATAACAGCCAAGCAATCCGTAATTCCGATTCAACAGTGCAAATCCAATCAGCTTTATGAGTGAGAGTTATAGGGTGGAACATCCGAGACATATCAGAGAGGCATTACTTAATAATAAACATTCTCTCGCCCTGTAGTCATGCCTTTTGCTGAAATAGGGGGCCTTACTTAAGATTCAATGAAGTATTCTCTCCCCCTGAGATCAGCGAATCATTTTGACGTGATCTTCTCGAGGATGACTCCCCCTCAGATAGACAGCCAGGAAAGAGGTCATGAAATTTGAATCTAGGGGTATTACTAGATAATAGAGAGAGCAATTTCTCCCCTGTGGTCTTTTAGAGCCTGTTAAGACATTTCCTGTTTTATGATGAAACGAGAGAAACTGCTGCCTATCCTTGATTTACTCCACTCAAGCAGCTGATCAGCAGACAGTGAATTTCCACTTTCAGTCCGAGCTTTCCCAAATCATTCCTCAACCATGCATCTTAGATATTTCAGTCAGTCATGAAATCATAAGACATGTGATGGAAAATGGTGTAGAATTCATGACATCAGAGATTTGTGTCATATAAATTTAATTATGTTTGCTTGATTCATTGTCAGTCCGGATAAGCAAGCATCCTCCCACTATGAACTTAGTGAGGAATATCAGAACATTTACACGACTAAAGTAAGATAGTTAGACATGAAGTTCAGTGTCTATCACTAACCATGAAGCACAACACTGCATGTTCTGAAAGTAACTACTGATGGATAACAGGTGAGAAGCTATGCAGAAAAGTCAAGCATACCTAAATTAAGAAGAAGTTCAGAAAATTTTACATCAGGTAGGGGCTTTGTAAAATATCCGCCAGTTGATCTTCAGTAGCAACATGTTCCAGGGATATGTGCTTTTTAAAAACATGATCACGAATGAAATGATGCCTGACCTTAATATGTTTTGTCTTTGGATGCATGACGGGATTATTGCTGATACCAATAGCACTGGTATTGTCACAGTAGAGTGGAACAGATGTCATGTTGAAGCCGTAGTCAGTAAGTTGACTTTGCATCCAGAGAAGTTGTGCACAGCAACTCCCAACAGCTATATATTCCGCTTCAGCAGTAGAGGTTGATACGAAATTCTGCTTCTTACTAAACCAAGAGATCAATCTGTTTCCAAGGAATTGGCATGTACCACGGGTGCTTTTCCTGTCTATGCGACACCCGAAAAAATCAGCATCAGAATATCTGGATAAGGCGAAGCTGGACTCTTTTGGATATCAGAGTCCCAAATTCATCGTTCCTTTGAGATACCTTAATATCCATTTTACATGAAGCATATGTGACTCTTTGGGATTCGCCTGATATCTTGCGCAGATGCAAGTTGTAAACATTATGTCTGGGTGACTTGCTGTAAGATACAGCAAGGATCCAATCATCCCTCTGTACTCAGTCACATTCACTGATTTGCCATCAACATTTGGGTCTAACTTGGCACTGACTGGCGTTGGAGTTTTGACAGGAGATGAACCTTCCATACCAAACTTCTTGATTAAGTCACGAGTGTACTTAGCTTGGTTGATGAAGATCCCTTCCTTTAGTTGTTTGACCTCGATCCAAGGGAAGTAGGACAGTTCTCCCATCATACTCATCTCAAACTTACCAGTCATCAACTTGGCGAACTCATCACAAAGTTTTGGATTAGTTGATCCGAAAATGATATCATCCACGTAGATCTGTACGATCAGAGTATGTGTCTTCTCTTTTCGTAAGAATAGCGTGGTGTCAATCTTCCCTTTTTGGAAGTTGTGAGCGAGTAAGAATTCCGAAAGTGTGTCGTACCAGGCTCTTGGAGCTTGCTTCAATCCATACAAGGCTTTCCTTCGTTTGTAGACCAGATGTCCAGCCTTTGGTTCAATGAAGCCTGGAGGTTGTTCAACATATACCTCCTCTTGAAGATCTCCATTTAGAAATGCACTCTTGACATCCATTTGATAAACTTTGAAGTTTTCGTATGAAGCGTATGCTAAGAACATTCTGATTGCCTCAAGTCGGGCTACCAGAGCAAAAGTTTCGTCATAGTCTATTCCTTCTTCTTGACAATAACCCTTGGCTACCAGTCGGGCTTTGTTCCGGATTACGATTCCGTCCGTATCAAGTTTGTTCTGGAACACCCATTTAACTCCTATGACTTGTTGAGACTTTGGCCTTGGTACAAGAGTCCACACATCATTCCTTTTGAACTGAAACTCTTCCTGCATGGCGTCTATCCAATTTGAATCTTGAAGAGCTTCTTCCACCACTTTTGGCTCTATCTGCGACAAAAAGCAAGAGTAGAGGCACATGTTGGAGGTGGCTGCGCTTGTTCTAACACCAACAGTAGGATCACCAATCACTTGTTCTTGAGGGTGGCTTTGAGTCCACCTATAGTTTTGCACAAGTGGTGGTGAATACTCAATGATTTAAACCTCTATCAGATTAGGTGGTCCTTGGTCGTCCACTGATTGAGCTTCTTCCGGGCCAGCGTTATTCAAATTTACAGGTTCTGGAGTATTTTGAGGTTCTCCATTACTGCTCATTTCCGTATCAGCTGGTCCGGATGGACTGGAAGGTACTCCGGTATTTTGAATATCTGAAGGTATATATCCAAAGTTATGTGGAAGTCCCGAGTCCGATTCATCTGTAGCATCATCTGCATCATTTCTTCATTCTTTATTGGTGCCACATGGTTGGTCAGTAGAAGTGACAGGAACATTCATAAACTTTGAGTAGTCAATGTTGTCGTCTTGATCCTGCACATTAGAACTTGAAGAACCAACTTTCGACCAATTCGTGTTAACTTCATCAAAAGTCACATGGATAGATTCTTCAACTTTGAAAAGTTTTCTATTGAAAATTTGATAAGCCTTGCTATGTAATGAGTATCCAACAAATATCCATCATCAGATTTAGGGTCAAATTTATTCCGGGATTCTTTTCCATTGTTC
Source organism: Taxillus chinensis (assembly GCA_023512835.1). NCBI lineage: Eukaryota > Viridiplantae > Streptophyta > Magnoliopsida > Santalales > Loranthaceae > Taxillus > Taxillus chinensis. The sequence goes on along the minus strand of CM042092.1, from coordinate 43,221,699 downwards.
AGTACGTACCAAGTACACCCAAAAGTTTTGAAGTGTGAAATAGAAGGCTTTCTGCCTTTCCACATCTCATAAGGTGTTTTCATGGTAAGTTTATTTATAAGAGTTCTGTTCTGAACATAGCAGGCAGTAGACACCGCTTCAGCCCATAGACTGAGAAGAAGTATTGCCCCTGCTAACATTGATCTGCCAGCCTCGACTAAAGTGCGATTCTTGCGCTTAGCTACCCCATTTTGTTGTGGAGTTCTGGGCGCAGAGAAGTCGTGCTGAATGCCCTGTTCAGAACAATATGACCTCATATCTGAGAAATCAAATTCTGTACCATGATCACTCCTGATGCATTTAATGCTCAGTCCTTGTGAATTGCTTATCCAGTTGAAGAGATTGACAAGGTGTTCAAAGGTTTGATCCTTAGATTTCAGGAACAACACCCATGCGTATCTGGTGAAGTCATCGATAACCACTAGGGTGTATCTCGCACCAACAAGGGAAGAAACAGAAATGGGACCACATAGGTCCATGTGAAGAAGTTGTAAAGGAGCAGTTATTGAATTAACTGTGTTGCTCTTAAAACTATGTTTGGTCTGTTTGCCAAGTTGGCATTCTCGACAGAGAGTGTCTCTGGAGTATTTGTGTTTAGGCAAACCAGTGGCCAAATCAAGCGACACTAATTTAGACAAGGTCTTAAAATTTAAATGTGCACAACGCTTGTCCCATAGCCAACTATCTTCATGTGATGCTGTAGTGAGGAAGCATACAGGGTCAGAAGAATTGTTTCTCAAGACCACAGAATATATGTCCCCATCTCTTGATCCGGATAACTTAATATCTCCGGATAAGTTATCTCTAACTGTGCAGGTGTTTGATAAAAAGGAAACTATGAATCCTTTGTCACATAAATTACTGACACTCAGTAGATTATGCTTAAACCTTCGACTAATGCAACCTTAGTAATTGATACACAGCCGTTGGTTAAAGTGCCATACCCCACAGTCTTACCTTTACTATTGTCACCATATGTTACGGATGGGCGTCGTTTGTCATTAACTTCAACAAGCAGAGTCTGATCACCCGTCATATGTCCGGAGCATCCGCTGTCCAGTATCCACTTGCTTTGATTGATCTTTGACTTCAAGTGAGACGACAGTGAATTCCATAGATGCTCTTGCAAGACAACAGATTACATTTTTGGTGCCCAAACTTGTTTTGGGCGGTTAGGAGAAGCAACAATGTCAACTATTCCGGATTTTATGTTTCTAGGAACTTTAACTTTCCAAGTTGACTTAGCTTTTTCCGTCTTAGTTGCTTCTTCAACTTGGGTTTTCTTAGGTGAAATACTCCGAGGAGTTTTAGATTTAGCTTTCCGAGAATAACCCTTTTTGACAACCGGATTTTTATTGATTGAAGAATGATTACATAACCAGTCATCAGATAGACTCCAACACTCATAGTAATAATGACCTATTTCGCGACATATCGAACAGACACTGTGATGAGGAGTTACAATAGGGGATACAGGTTTCTTAGGTTTTGCAGGTTTTCTACTCTGTTCCCTATGTCCTAATCCTTTGCGAACGGGTGACGCGCTCTTGGCCCTAGATGCGTCAGCCTTTGCCTTTCCTTTGTTTATGGGTGCTGCAGTTTTGGCTTTAATTGCAGCAGCCTACCCGTCATCATTTGGTACGGGTGCTACTACTTCGGGATTAGCAGTAACAGCCTCTGTTTCACAATCATAAACTATGGTGCCACCTAAAACAAAACCACCCAACGGTTTAGATGTACTAACAGGATATAGGTTGGTTAGTTTTGGAGTGTAGTCTGGAGGGCACTCAGTAGCTGGAGCAGTGGAAGTGGATTCGGATCCTAGGCCAGGTTTGACTCGGATATTGTCAGGATCAGTTCTAAAAGTAGAGGCTATTTCTCCGGATTTTAGCCATTTACGATTTATTTCCTTTTCCTTCTCAAGTTCAATCTCGAGTCTTTTAAGATTTACATTCATGCCTGTGAGGTTGGTATTCAGTAGGTGATTCTCAGCTCTTAGATCGTGATACCAAACCTCCCTGCTTCAGTAGTCAGCTATGTCCTTTTCAAGTTTAGAAACAGTAAGTTCTAGGCGCTTAGTCTGACCACTCATATTTTGATACATTTGAGTAATTATTAATCTCTCATTCTTTTCATCATCACGTTCCTTAGTAGGAGATTCAAGTTTACTCAAGAGCTCAGAGATAGAAGGTACCTCAGCGTTTGCCATGAGGCAGACGTTCGCCTTTTCCATTGGTTCGTCGTCTGAAGATTCCTCTTCTTCTTCCGAGCCACTGTTGTATTTTGAGACGAACGCCTTCCTCTTCATTTTGCTGTTGTCTGAGGTGGAGCGTCGAGGTTTAACCTTGTCATCCTTGTCGGCCATCATGGGTTTGGATCTACAGTCCTTGGCCCAATGACCAGGTTTCCCGCAATTGTAGCAGTCTTGGGATGTCGACTCCGACCGCTCCTTCCTTCTTGAGGATGAGGAAGAACCTCTTCTTAATCCTTTTCTGCTTTTCCGCAGAAATCATGTGAAGGATTTCACCAGGAGTGCTATTTTTTCTTCCATGTCCGAGTCAGAGTTTTCTGACTCTTCCGTATCATCCTCCGTCAGCATGCTTGGTCCAGCCGTAGCCTTAAGAGCTACCCCCTTTTCTTTCCGAGCTATCTTCTCATCTCGGTCAGTGTATTTGAATCTGACCTCATGAGTCCGTAGCTCTCCATATAGCTCTTCATGGGGAGCATACTGCCAGTTGTCTTTGGATTGCATCTGGAGCTGCTTGGAGTAATAGCGATCCGGCAAGGAATGAAAGAACTTGTCATTTATTTGGAACTGAGTGTAGTGCTCGTTGACAGTTTTCAATTCCAGGATGAGCTTGCCGAATCGCCGATAGATGCTCTCCAGGGATTCGCCAGGTTTGTGGTAGAAACTCTCAAAGTTTTGTCTGAGAGCGCAAATGACGTTCTGCATCTGGGACTGACTTCCTTCATATAGAATAGTCAATTTGTCCCACACAGCCTTTGCTGTCGTGCAGCCCTGGACGTCCGTGAAAGCCTTTGAATCCAAGGACGATGTCACATAAGCTAGAGCCTTTTCACTGGCGTATTGCCAGGCTCTTTCATCGTGAGTGAGTTCAGCATCAGTCTTTGGCCTCCTGACCCCATTTTATCTGATGGTCATCGGAATGGGAAGCTCCTGATGAAGACAAGGCCACATTAGATGATCATGACAGGTCATGAACATCTTCATGCGAGCTTTCCACTGGGAGAAAAGCTCTGGTGTGAACTTTGGTGGTTTGCTTAAAGTGTAGCCTGAACTCCGTGGTTGAGGAGCAGCGGCAGCAGCAGGTTGAGGTGGATCAACATTTTCACTGCTGCTTCGGTTGGGAAGGGGCTCTTGAGCTCCCCCGGAGTTAGGGCGGGTATTGAATAACATGCTGCTTTCTTTGGCCATTGTTAAGTTGAGAGGGAGTGAGGGATCTCTACGAGCAGGTAGAACTTGCTCTGATACCACTTGTTGGTCCCGGAGAGCCTAAAGGGGAGGGGGGGTGAATAGGCTCTTTGAAAAATCTTTCTCTCTCTTAATGGCTTAGACACCCACTCTGGTTAAACGGATAAAATCAGTGTGGAAGATTAACCAGGTAGTGGAAGTATGTTGCTTTATTATCTGAAGATAATTACAACAAAACAAAACAGCGTTTTAGCTGATTACAACATAACACTGTTATAGTTACACACACTTGGCAGTGAATCTATGTGTTTTGCTCTTTACAAGATATACGCTTATAAGTGTATAAGTACAAGTAAGCACGCATGTCTCGTTTTACATTGCTTCAGGCATATATATAGACATCCTAGAAATCTATCTCGGAACTGCATTTTCCGAGCAGTGTGGAGCATTGAAGTTCTTCATCGGAAAATGCTGAAGCTTTAACTGCTGCGGATGTGGAACTCGAAATATTGGAAGCATAAATTGTAACGAATTCTTTGCTTGATTCCAATTTTAGACTGCGTCCACATCTCTGTGTGTTCCACGTGTCAGACGATTTAGGTATTCAATAAGTTTGTCTTACATCGGGACGTAGCGAGCTGCTAGCATTAATTGCGGCTTGGAGAGATGAAGCAGTGTCTTCTTGGTCCGTTGCAAGGTTCCTTACTCCGCATGAACGAAGCTCGGATCTTTACTCCGTATCAGTGATTGCTTACTCCATATGAATGAAGTCTTGGAATCCTTATTCCGTGTCAGCACTTTCTTACTCCGCATTAGTAGTGGTTCGGAGAGCTTACTCCGCATCAGCGCTTCCTTACTCCGCATGAGTAATAGTTCGGATTCCTTATTCCGCATTTGATGTCCTTACTCCGCAACAGTTGCCCTTACTCCGCTCGAATGACAGACTCGGATTTCTTCGTCCGTGTCTTCTTTTTCTTAGTCCGGTTGGAGTGACAACTTCGATTCTTTCTCTCTCACAAGTCTCTTTTACTCCGTGCAAGATGTAGACTCCGGAACTTACTCCGCATTATTGACATAATGTTGTTGAGTGTTAGACATGGGTTCCTAGTTGTTTTGTCAAGTGTTTAATCAACACGAAGGGTCCTTACTCCGGATGATGACTTGGTTATATACCAAGTGAATGACGACACTCATGATGATCCGGATCAGGATTATGTATCCTGTCATTAGCTTTGTCCTCACATGAGTAGGTCCGGATTTAGAGTTAACTCATCTGCACAGACTTAATGGTAAACATGAAACATCTCGAGTCAAATTACATAGGGTTTGTTTTGCATTTTCCAAATTCTCGGTTTGATCCAACATGTTTAAAGGTGTGGTCTACGTTATCAAAGAAGGGTTCGGGAGTTGGTTACATGTAGGGAAGAATTAGCACCCCTACAGCGTCCTTTCGGTATCTATTTTCGGAGGAGGAGGTTTTCTATTTTATTTGCACTGCCACGACTGGGTTAGGTTTCCTAAAAAGTCTATGATTTTTATTTAGCTAAGTTATTTATTAAAGTCATGGTTAAAATGGATTTACCCTAAATTTCTAAAGGAAATCCTAAAATTTTTTGGTTTTTGTTTGAAGTGGAGAATGAGATCCTACGGGTTTTTTTGTTTTATTTTGGAAGCTGAAGTCCTAAAATAAGGAAATATGTTTTTTTTGTTTTACTTTCCTTTTTTTGTTTTTTTTGGGTTAGAAAACAATTTTTTTTGGTTTTTGTGTTTCGTAAAAAAATGTTTGGTTTTTGTTTTGTTTTTTTTCTTTTTTTTTTTGGAAAACATGTTGGTTTTTTTGTTTTGCTTTGTTTTTTTTGTTTGTTTTTTTTTTGTTTGGAAAACTTCTTTTTTTTCCCCGGTTTGTTTTGAAAACCCAAAGTCACACTTGTTACAAATGCATATCAAAGTAATGAACACATAAAATAAACGTGAAATGTGTGATTATGACATCCATAAATAAGCAAAAATAAAACCACTCTTTTTCCTTCTTCCTTTTCATCTCTTTTTTTTCTTTTTCTTTTTTTAGCTTTCTCTCGCTCTTTTTTTATTGTTTACCTTTTTAACCTTTTTTTTTACTATTTACATATTACAAGTATATATCACAAAATACACAAAACAAACAGGCCAAAATAGAAATGATTACAATGCTAAAGAGAGGAAGCAAAAATAAAATGAAATACAAATAAGTAAAAAAAGAAATAAAAAAACAAACAATAATAAACAATAATAAAGGTAGCTAAACCAACTCTAAAGATCACCACGCCCGACTTCTCCTGCTGGCGTCGGTAGCGTTGGAAGAACCTCCAAATTCAGTGGAGAGCTGTGAACTTGGGCCGGTGCAGTGTGTTGGAGCTTAGTTGGAGTTTGAAATTGACGCCAGAGGTGGATTGGAAGTGGGGAAGGATGGGAGAAAGGCTCTTGGGATTTTTTTGGGATTTTCGTGGTTTTTTTTTCTTAGAGAGAGATTGGAACAAAGGCTCCTGGGATCTTTCTTCGATTTTTGTGGGTATTTAATCTCTGGACTGGGGCGTTTTCTTAGGAGGGAGCTTGGGCGTTCTTTTGATGTGAAGACTTTGGGGGAAAGGGAAAAGCTTGGGCGTAATCTGGGTGTTGAGAGATTGGGGCTGAACTCTTTTTTCCTTTTTTTCTTCTTTTCTCTGCTGAACTCCTCTTTTTCTGGGTAAAAATCTCTCTCTGTTTTTCTCTTTTCTGTGTGCCAATCCCCGTTTTTTGTTGGAGAGGATACTAGTTTTAAAGAAATTTGGTTGCATCTCATTAATTGCTACATTTAATGCTTGGTCGGGTGTATTATTAATTTCAGCGTTTTTTATTTCCAAATTCTATGCGTTGTCGGGTGGTCTGGCGACCTGTGCAGCTCGTGTTTGTCCTTTTTTCATTTTTCATTTAGCACCTGTGACCGACAGGTGTTGAAAAACGATTCTGTCAGATGGCCAGCTCATTAAAATGTGTCCCGTGAACAATCAGTGAGAGAGCCAGCGAAAGAAGCCAAACAGCGAAGGTCAACGGTTCCTCGGCAGGGGAGGGAACTCGTGTGTCATGGGCCTTTCCGGAGGAGACAGTGAAGGGAACGTCCGGAATATGAGTAGGCATAAGAAAGCCATGGTCCAGATTCCAGATGATCATATCCTCCGGGGTGCGGGTGTGTTTGGCATAAAACACCCTGATGTCGTTGTCGGGGATGGAGGCAGTGCAGGTGAGGCTAAAACGAAACCACAAGTCCATTAGGGTGTCGGCAGAGAGATGGTCAAGGTAGTCTTGGGGTTGAGGTAGAGGAGGCATAGGAGCTTCCGGAAGAGATTTCGGGACATTAGCAGCGGCAGTGACAACGGCAGTATCAACCGCGGCAGCAATAACGGAAGTAGAGGGAGTGGGGACATCCGCAGCAGAAGGTGTTGGGGAAACAACCTTAGGTAAACTGGGCTGAGATGGTCCCGCAACCTCAGAGGGATCGGCACGGACGCTATGCTGGGAGGCTCGAGAGATGAAAGGGGCAGCAATAGATCGAATCTGGGAGGACCGGTGAGCAGAGCTGACTTCGGGGGCACGGCTGTCGGAGGGGTCACCAACCGAGCTGCCTTGTTGTTCCGAGGCAGGAAGAAGGCGGAGAGCAGCAGAGGGACGGCGAGCCATCATGTTCCTGTCAGGCATAAGGTGGCGAAGATAATAAGCCTGAGGGAAAGGGATAGCGTCGTATTGGGCAAAATGGTCCGAATGGACATGCCGGAAGACAGCACTGAGTATCCGCCTGAAAGCGTTGTTCTTTGGGCCGTTCTTCAGCAGTTGGAACAAGAATGTCCCCCAGTCCATCGGGAGACGCTCAAAGACGCCATACATAGCCAAGAGAAGGTCATACAGGATGGAGTCCAAAGCAGTGGTACGAGCCAAGAGACAGCGGCTCAATATGGTCGCCATACATCGGTAGTGACCGTGGAAAGACTTCATTTTGTACTCCTTCCCCTTATAGGAGCAGCCCATGGAAGCAGCCTTCGTCTCAGCATCCGGGCGCTAAGGATCACCAGGAGGGAGGTTGAGAGCAGCACAGAGTACGGCAAGGGTGATCAAGATGGATTCACCGCAAACATAGGAGATAATGGAGTTGGTGGTGCAGCGGATCCATTGGTAGAACTCCAGAATGTCCTCAATAAGAAGATCAATAGGATTGGAGATCAGGTTCAGGATGTGAGAAGCTTCCAGGAGGGGGCGAAGTTCCAGAAACCATGCCGGGGGATCGGAGACAGCGCGCCAATCAACCAGATGGCCGGGGTTAACACCGGAAAGAGAAGTTTTGGGTGCCATTGGTGGGAAAGATTAAGAGGAGAAGGAGACGAGGTCTTGAGGATTGAAGGAGCGACAAGGGTTTTAAGGATTTGGAAAATATAAAACTCGCGCTGCGCAGGAATGTTCAGGATATGTAAGACCGAGTTCGTGAATGTTAGCGGGTCTAGGGATTAAGCAAGTGGAACAGTGAACCGCTTGACATGCTGATGTCATTAGTCTTGAGAGCGGCGCACCTCTGGATATAGAGATGACGTGGAGATAGTATGACCAATGAATGATAACAGCTGTTTGCTTTCTTTGGGAAGTGTGTGCATCCCGAGACATGCATTTAATGGACCATCATTATTCCTCCTCAAAAGCACGCGATATATAATAAGACATGGATTATCACGATTTGAGAGTTCCAAGAGTCCGGAGGAACGAACCGACGATCATTCGGAGTGTACGATATCCGAGATATGATCATCTGGATGAAAAATAGACCAGGTCCGGAGAAACAGAGTGCAGTAGGAGAGAAGTAGATTCCTTTGCTGTCGTGAAGTTGAAGAGAAGAGAGGAGGAGTACCACAATACTTCAAATCCGAGACTATAGACAAGATATATCGATAAAGTTACAACGAAAATCTGAACCTGTAGCTTCACGTCATAACACACACTACGGTCACTTAAGCATAAAACCAAACACTTGGTGTGCACCCATTTACAAGTGCACAAACCCAGCCATTCAGGCAATAGAACAAACACCCAGCATGCATACATACACCAAATCACAAGTCCAGCCACACAGGCATATTACCAAACATGTAATAGGCAGATACACACAGCTATATTCACACAGGCATTTCATCGAACATATAGCATGCAACAACAGAATCACACCAAAATGCCATTGAAGGCCAACATCCATATAGGAGATCACACCTATATGGATTACATATATATATAAAGAGATATAATCCATAATCTACCCTAGAACCCTAGAATAGAGGATGATTTAGGAAGAACAGAACCCCTACCTTGTATGTTCTCCTATTCCCGCTTCCACGCAAGACTCCGACCACCCACGCAAGACGCTCCGGCAGCCACCAGAAGCTCTCCTTCCCTCTCTCTCTCTCTCTCTCTCTCTCTCTGCGACGGCTGGTGGAGCAACAAACCCTAAACCTAAAACAGAGGGGCTTCTCCTCCTTATATAGACAACACAACATCAAAACGACGTAGTTTTGATTAAGTGAATCCCAGCATCAAAACGACGTAGTTTTGATGGAACAAGCTATGACCTTCCCACATCTATACACACCAAAATATTCACAATTCCAACATGGTCCTTTGGGAAAAGATGATTAGAATGACAAAACCAAGGTAACCATGCAAAAACATGCCTGCACGCCAATTTGAACGCCAATTCCCCAATTGGCGTGCAGCTCCAAATGCACTCAAACTTCACCACAAGCCTCCTTGCATCTTGTAGAGGTCTGAGAAGCAAAAATATGCTTGCACGTGAAATGGGTGAATTCACGTGCAGCTCCAAATGCTCTGAAATTTCTGTGGTAGATAGAGGACCTCATTCTAAGCAACTTTTGTTCTTGCACGCCAATTGTTTGAGGCCATCTACTATACCAAAAGTGAGCTCCAAAATCTGTCAAAACAACTTAAAACCGCATGTATATGCATAGCATCTTCCTAGGGCATAAATGTACGTTATCACTTGTCACATGCACCTCCCAAAAGTCCCCTCTTGGGCTCATCTCTTACCTCAAACTTGTGCACCAACATCCAAGGTGTTTGTGGTTAACTTCTTACACACGGTCATTACATCCTCTCCCCCTTAAGACTTTTCGTCCTCAAAAAGAAATGACATACGAGGAAAACAAACACAAGCTACCCATTTGCCACACGGCGAGCCACAACACCCAAATGGGTCATACACCGCGCACAGCACATAACAGCACATAACAAGGTACCACCATAATCCATAACAACACATATCCGCATGTCACAAATACACATCTCAAAACATATCACAAATATGAACACATGTCTAAAAGACAAAACAAATACACCAAATCATACACAACTAATACAAGAAAACACATCACTATCCCTTGGCCAATAGCCACCAACGGCCGCCTCCCACGCTTAAGATTGTTCGTCCTCGAACAATTCTGGGTGCTGCTCACGGCTCATGGACTCACGCTCCCACGTCTCCTCCTCACCTAACACATACTTCACAAGTAGTCACATGTCACAATGATGTAAGACATATACTACCATCGCCAACACGTTTAACAAATTACCTAGGTCACAGACCAACTCACAGCATAAACACCACCACAAGGAACAACTCACAAAACACTACTACATGTTTAACGTTCCACTGCCCAGTCGCCAATACCATACAAACGCAGCAGTTGGGAGTTTCCTCACAACCGTCCCACCTTTTGGACTTTCCGTCCCCAAAAAGGGAAACCAAATAGTAAACAACAGGAAAAGATCAAAGCAACACATAATGCAGTCATTACCACAAATGTTGGAGATGCCAACTCGCGGCACGATGGGACCAACACTCCACAACGTAAAATACCCAACAATTGCCCACCAATTGGGATTTGAAGTCAACGCAGCCTCAGCCCATAGGTAGACCTCACCCTAACAGCAAACACAATGAGGTCACAATGAAACAGAAACAAACAGGATAGCATTATGCAAACCACAATCACATTCTCACACAGGGAGCTCACCTTAGCAGCACCATCACTGCGAAAACCACCTCACTCAAGCAAGGAACATTAAAACCCCACCAATGCCAATGGTGACGCAGAACGGAGTACAAGCCTGGACACAGAAACACGAAAATGGAGTGTGCCCTCAACCACTCGGTCGCAGTCAACCTAGGGCCCAACGGAGTCTAAGGATGCACTAAAAAAAGTAAATGCAGCACCACACACACAACCATGGTAAGACCAAAACCCACTATCGGGCTATCACTAGTCACCGACTTTGAGAATCGACCTCCTTGATCACGGTCAAATAGAGATCCGCCAAGGTCCCACACAGCCTTCACAACTGAGGCTTACCGTACAACCCAAGAGATAATGCCTTACCAAGTCAGCAGACGGGCCACGCGATAAGAATCCCTTGACGCCGAGTTGCTATGAACAACATAGTTCTCCCCACACTGAAAACTCTCCTATCTCGCAACCCGACCACAATGGAATCCTCTGTGTCACCACTCACAGGTCACAAGAAAATCCCTTGCCTCCAAGACATACTCCACCTCATGGCCCACCAACTCCGCTATATCAACTATTACGTTTTATCTCAACACACCAACAAAACACTCAAATGGACCAAGAAATACTCAGGCTCTAGCCACAACTTAATATGGTCACTGCAATTCCTCCGGGTAGGCACAAGAAACGAGACATGCAAACTCCTTATTCGGGACATTCACGTAGCTCCCAAACACACCAACACTTTGATGGCGTGGACCATCTCACTTACCACATCAAAACACACACGAAAGACTTTCAAGAAGAACATATGTAGCATGAGGACCCCATGATAGCCGCAGGACACAAATCTCCCCCCAAAGGGGTAAAGACTAATACCCCTTACAAGCAAAACTCACATCCGACTCCATTCGGTGAATCACAACTCATCAATACTTTCACACTTTAACTTAGCATGCCATCACACGTGACAAGGAATAGCATCAACATTACACATAACACCCCTCTTCATCCCACACCGCACATAATATGCCCATGCATCACCTCCTACTCCTCTGTATATGTCTGCCACGAGACCCACACATAAGAACTTTGCTATACCCCTCTAACACATATGCAACACACACAACAAAACAAAGCAACCACAACACACGAAATAAACTACTGTGTAGAACACATGTAAGAGAGGACATACTAGCCCCCACCTCCTCGCCTCTTCTAAGACTATTACCCACACGACATGGATTAACGGAATGGTCTTACCACCATGAGTACATCCTCAACCCCTCGGAAGATGTCTCCAAATTATGAGGAAAAACCCAAACAAGGCCTGCCCAATCTCACTCGCTTGCTTGCTTGCACTGATTAGGTTCACTGGGCACGATCCTATAAACTCACTCATAACTTAGTTCCAGAACTCATCACATTTGTATACAGATGCAAACCCATTTCACCACATATCCTATGAACATTACCCAAGGTGTTTCACACACCACCAACATGACACGTGGTCAATGTTTGGCCACCCAAGAATTTGTAGCCATCTCCACAGGACACCCATAAGAACCTTAAAACCACATACCACTCTCGCCAATCAAGTTAGATTTCAATGACTCCAGGAGTGGGTTATACTAGTGGCAATTTCCTCCCTCAATCGTGACACTTGGAAAGGTTACCAAAAGAACATCCTTCTTAGGTAGCACATCTACAGAAACCTCTACTCACATGAAAACACATTTCTATTACTCAAGGTTGCCACAGCGGGGTCACACACTACCCACAAGCCACTAACTCATGCCTCCAGCTTCCTAGGCTAGCTAGGCCAGAGGTAATCTCACCTACGCCAGAGTATTAGGGGTCACACAGTAACATTTATTACTTTCCTCACACACGGGCGCCCAAAATTGACTACCACACAAAGATACAATTAACACTTTAGACCATATTAAAACCACCAACTCTTTCTAACAACTGTTTATAACCATTAGTAATTTATTAGTCTTTTGGTGTCATATATATATATATATTATTTTTTTATTTTTTATTTTTTATTTTTTTTTACTCATTTATTCTCTAGTAGGCCCCCAACTACGTCCATCCAAAATGGCAACTCAAACGACCTTCTAAGCCTCACCTAACATAAAACAGTGGCTCAAGAGCCCACCCAGCGAGAATACCCCTCTATCACAAGTGTCTTAATTAAATTGCTAGAAACGCAGCAATCAAAGGTTCACCCAGCCTCACCTAATCCAGCACGAGACTCAACCGATCACTATCATTAAAGGAATATGATACCACCACTAAACAGAAATCTTAACACGCGAGAATCAAAATCGTACCCTTGACTAAGGAAAGTTCCCGCTATGCTCTCCTCCTAGCCTCACTTGGTAGTCTTCGGCCCCCAAACAAGGTTTGAATTTTTTTTTTTTTGCTTTATCCCTAGCTCGCTGAGCCAGTCCTCTAGCACCATGCCTTGCTTTACCAAAATAGACTATCTGGAGATGTCCTACTTTTCCACAGATGCGACACTAGTACTTCTTCCTGCCATACTCTTTTCCAATGTCCCGGTTGTCCACTGCAAGAACAACCCCTTTGGGAAACCGGTCCGTACCTCTTGAGCCCCTTTCTGCTGATCAGGACAACTATGCTTCAATTAATCTTCACCCAAGACCCCCCCGATGATGTGGGTTGATAGCTCTTGACGTACCTTGCTCTTAATCAGTTGTCGAATCTCATCCTTCAACTCTTGAATTACTAGGCTTAAGATGCCAACCTCTGCCATGATTAGATCATTACTTACATCCTGCAGCTCACCCACTTGCCCAGCCCGAGGGGCGGGCTTCTCTACTACCTCAATAGTCGCACAGGTCACAATTTTCGGAGACATTGGCTCCATGAAAAGGCAACGCTCCAGGTTATCACTCAGCAATCTCAATAACATTACCGACTAGGCATTCTGAGCTATAACTAACCTCAAAACATGCATTATCACCACACAATTTCATGGATGCACATCACAGACTATACAAGTTCACACCTTTACATTGCACATATAATCTATACTTAAGTGGATATCTCATCGTTTTGAACACTACATCGCTTCCTCCACACAATACCATACAAAGGCACATACTCAATCAGTCACAGAACACCAACATTATTGTATTTTATTTTTTTTTATTTTTCGTTCGTTCACATTTCACAAGCTTCACGTTCACAAGCACTCAATTTCAATACCACAAATTCTTTTCCATGTTTTCATGCTCGAACCATCACAAAATTTTAGAGTTGCACAATTGAAACTTTATCATGTTCAAACCATTTATCCATGCAATTACACACACTGCACACATTTCAGTTCTCATTAAACCACATTGCACAAACAACAATTCCACAAGCACACAGCTCAAGTTGTCATAAAATCAAACTTAATCAGAGTTGCACAGATTAAAACATGTTCTTCATATTTTCTCTCACATGCTTTATCTCGGTTACCCACACAATCACACAAAGACAACAAATGCAACTAGTGCCCTAATGCCAATGCATGCAAATCCTACCTCAGGTCTGGACTACCCTAAGTACACCTTAGAGGCTCAAAGAGGACCATGTTGATCAGGCATGTCCCTCCAGGCTCCTCCAAAGGACTCAAGATAACCAGATCCGCCCACTACCATAGGCCAACTAGACCATGCTCTGATACCATATTGTCACGCCCCGAATTTCCAACCCAAGGAAACAGGTATGTGACTCCCCATTCACCCACACGGAGGGCAACAGGGTTGGATTACTGGATGCCACACAAACAAGACTAACAATTACAATAAATCAAACAAGCACATCTTTATTTAATTTCAAACATTTAAGGTTCACAAACCAACCATGTTCCTTACTATAATTCAATTCCCTTAGTACATTTCCCCCCTTGGGGTTACATAAATTAAGAAATTGCATCACTGAAGTGAACAATAAAATGAAGATGGTCTTCCACCTTGGTGTATCCACCTAACGCCTGTAAGTCCCTGGAAAACAAGCAAACACAGTAGGAGGGGTGAACAACCACAGCTCAGTAGGGATCAAGTCACCCCAACCCTTCCCATGCTCCTAGCGGCTACATGCATGTGCACAGGTGTAGTGATGTCGCAGTATTAAGAAAAATAAAGCATTCCACACAAGCGGGCGTAACCTCAACCCCAGCCACACTGGCTAACAAACCACATTTCAAGCAAGTAATTTAACTGCCTCTTCAGGCCACTAGTTTAACCGCCTCTCAGGCAAAGTAATTTAACCGCCTCTTCAGGCCAGATACCACAGTTATGCACACAACACACACTACGGTCACTTAAGCATAAAACCAAACACTTGGTGTGCACCCATTCACAAGTGCACAAACCCAGCCATTCAGGGAATAAAACAAACACCCAACATGCATACATACACCAAATCACAAGTCCAGCCACACAGGCATATTACCAAACATGTAATAGGCATATACACACAGCTATATTCACACAGGCATTTCATCGAACATATAGCATGCAACAACAGAATCACACCAAAATGCCATTGAAGGCCAACATCCATATAGGAGATCACACCAATATAGATTACATATATATATATAAACAGATATAATCCATAATCTACCCTAGAACCCTAGAACAGAGGAGGATTTAGGAAGAACAGAACCCCTACCTTGTATGTTCTCCTGTTCCCGCTTCCACGCAAGACTCCGACCACCCACGCAAGACGCTCCGGCTGCCACCAGAAGCTCTCCTTCTCTCTCTCTCTCTCTCTCTCTCTCTCTCTCTCTCTGCGACGGCTGGTGGAGCAACAAACCCTAAACCTAAAACAGAGGGGCTTCTCCTCCTTATATAGACAACACAACATCAAAACGACGTAGTTTTGATTAAGTGAATCCCAAAGATCAAAACGACGTAGTATTGATGGAACAAGCTATGACCTTCCCACATCCATACACACCAAAATATTCACAATTCCAACATGGTCCTTTGGGAAAAGATGATTAGAATGACAAAACCAAGGTAACCATGCAAAAACATGTCTGCAAGCCAATTTGAACGCCAATTCCCCAATTGGCGTGCAGCTCCAAATGCACTCAAACTTCACCCCAAGCCTCCTTGCATCTTGTAGAGGTCTGAGAAGCAAAAATATGCTTGCACGTGAAATGGGTGAATTCACGTGCAGCTCCAAATTCTCTGAAATTTCTGTGGTAGATAGAGGACCTCATTCTAAGCAACTTTTGTTCTTGCACGCCAATTGTTTGAGGCCATCTACTATACCAAAAGTGAGCTCCAAAATCTGCCAAAACAGATTAAAACCGCATGTATATGCATAGCATCTTCCTAGGGCATAAATGTATGTTATCACTTGTCACATGCACCTCCCAAAAGTCCCCTCTTGGGCTCATCTCTTACCTCAAACTTGTGCACCAACATCCAAGGTGTTTGTGGTTAACTTCTTACACACGGGTCATTACAAACATGTCCTCCAATGCATGGTTCGTCCTCTCTGTTTGACCGTTAGTCTCCGAGTGAAAGGCTGTACTCAAGTGAAGCTTTGTCCCCATAGCCTCCTGCAAGCCTGCCCATAAACGGGAAGTGAACCGTGAATCTCTGTCAAACACAATCGACGATGGTACTCCATGCAATCTCACAACCTCGTTCACATATAGCTGGCTCAATGCCCCAATGGAGTCCCGCTCTCGAACGGCAAGAAAATCGGCCGACTTCGTTAGCCGATCCACAATCACCCATATCATGTCTTTCCTCCCAGTGGTGGGTGGAAGACCCATCACAAAGTCCATCACTATGTGGTCCCATTTCCACTCCGCGATCGACAATGGCTGCAACATACCTGCTGGCCGCTGGTGCTCAGCCTTCACCTTCTGACACGTGAGGCACCTCGAAACAAAAGCAGCTACATAACGTTTCATCCCAGGCCACCAAAAATGTCCCCGAAGTGCATGGTACATCTTTGTACCCCCAGGATGCATAGCAACTCTAAAATGATGAAACTCCCTCATCACCTCATCTCTGAGAGAAGAAGCCACTACTATCCGCCCCTGGAAAGACAACTCATGCTTAGGACCCTCTGTCCAATCCTCAGATAGCTCACCAGCCTCAATACAGGCACGAAGAGCCTCACACTCAATATCCCCCAATTGTCCCTCCCGGACTCGCTGGTACAGCTCAGGCACACTAACAATAGGACTCAGGACTGTCCCACCATCACGAGCAATAGGATGCAACTACAACATCACCAACTGCTCCATCAGCTTCCACTATCTCACGGCCACCTCAGCCTTCCCCTTCCTGCTCAACGCATCAGCCACAACATTGCCCTTGCCTGGGGTATAGGCAAGAGTAAAATCAAAGGTCTGCAAATACTCCACCATCTCCTCTGCCTCAAATTCAAGTCCTTATGAGTAAAGATGTACTGAAGGCTCTTGTGATCTAAGAACACCACAAACTTCTCCCCCAAAAAGTAATGCTGCCAACTCTTCAAGGCAAAGATGACAGCCGCCAACTCAAGATCATGAGTAAGGTAATTCTGCTCATGAGGTTTCAGCTGCCTCAACCCATAAGCTACGACACTGTGCTCTTGCATAAGCACACACCCCAAACCAATTCTAGACGCATCACAATACACCTCATATGGGATACCCTCCCTAGGTAACCTCAACATAGGTGTGGTGGTCAAACGGGTTTTGAGAGCCTCGAACGCTTGCTGACACTCGTCAGTCCACTCAAACTTCACTCCCTTCCGGGTCAACACCGTCATAGGAGCTGCCAAACGGGAGAATCCCTTAACAAAACGACGATAGTACCCCGCCAAACCAAGGAAACTATGAATCTCGAAAACATTGGTTGGCCTCTCCGACGATGCCACAGCCTCAATCTTGGCTGGGTCCACTCTAACTCCCTCAGTTGACACTACATGGCCAAGAAAGTGAACCTCCTACGTCCAAAACTCACATTTGCTAAACTTAGCAAACAACTGCTGGTCCCTCAAGGTTTGCAGCACTATCGCCAAATGCTCCACATGCTCCCTCTCCGTCTTGGAATACACCAAGATATCGTCTATGAACACCACCACAAAGGAATCCAAATATGGAGCAAAGACCTGGTTCATCAAATGCATGAACATTGTTGGTGCATTAGTGAGCCCGAAAGGCATCACTACCCACTCATAGTGCCCATACCTGCACCGAAAAGCCGTCTTAGGGATGTCCTCCTCCCTAACCCTTAACTGGTGATACCCCGATCGCAGATCTATGTTGGAAAACCACTGAGCCCCATTCAACTGATCGAACAGGTCATCTATCCAAGACAACGGATACTTGTTCTTCACAGTCACCGAATTCAACTTCCTATAATCAATGTAGAGGCGAAGCGTGCCATCTGCCTTCTTTGCAAAGAGCACCGGAGCACCCCAAGGTGAGGTACTCGGTCTGATATACCCCTAGTCGGCTGGCCCCATACGATATGCTACCTGGGAGATTGGGCTAGTCCCCGGTACCAATTCAATGGTGAACTCCACACTTCTCTTAGGAGGTAAACTCCTCAACTGGTCAGGGAAGACATCCTGAAATTGGTCAATAACTGCTGGCCACACTCTCTTTTCTACTTTCCCCTCCTCAGCAAAGGTCAGGACTACCAACCTGTGGGTAATGGCACCCCACTGGTCTAGCACTGGCCCAGCTCGACTCGCCTCACAGTCCGACTCCCCCTGCAGGGTGCCAGAAGTCCCTGCAGGTGTCACGAAGGATACACGGCGCCGATAACAATCTATCTTGGCCTGGAAGGCCATAAGCTAATCCATACCCAAGATCAGGTCAAATGTACAAATCGAAACTAAGCTCCACATCCCCTATAATTAACACATAGTCACGACATATGCGCCGCACCTCAATCATACCCCCCACCGGAGACTCCACTACTAGGGGCCTCTCTGCCTCAACACATGCTAATCCCAATCGCTCAATCAGAAGTTCAGCGACAAACGAACAAGATGCACCCGTATCAAAAAGTGCAGAAACAAGCGTACGAGAGATCAAAAGGGTACCTCTAACCACCGATGGTCTTGCCCCACCCTCCGCCGGTGGAGGTGGTAGCTCAGCCTCCTCCTGGGATGTTGCATTCAGTGCAAACACTCTCCCTTGGCCCGTGCCACTAGTCGGCTCCCCCATTGGACGGTTCCTGCCATGGCTGCCTCCACCTTCAGTCTGCTGCCGCTCAGGCCTCCCCTGACGTCGGTCTGGCTAGATCCTGCCTGACTAGCCTACCACTGATGCGCTGGCCTCTCCGCTGGTGCACGGAAACTAGCATCACTCCTCATGCTGGATGCCAAGCCTCCTGCTCCCCTGTTGCCACTCCTGCAAACCCTGCGCAAATGGCCCTCCCATCCACAGTTGTTGCACCGCCAGCCTTTCTTGGGACACTCCCTTTTGACATGGCCTTGCTACCTACAACAAAGACAACCGCTGGGAAGACCTCCTGCTGAACCTCCCAGTCTACTACTGCCAAAGGTGAACCTCCCTGGGTTCACAGATGGTTGACCCCGGTTGCGGAAGGAACTACTATCTCTCTCCTCAGTCTTGGGCCTCTTGGATCCTAAATCCCGATCTGACCCACCCTACAACGGGCGACCCTAATGGGCCTGCCTCCCATCATCCAGCTCTCTCTCAGCTACACGAGCCATCTCAACAACCTCAGCATAAGTCCTTAAACGCAGAATCGCCACCCTCTGCCTAAAGGCTGGCCTAAGGCCCAAAGTGAATTTGTGGGCCTTTAGGTCCTCCTTGGCCACAGTCTCGGGAGCAAATCTACTCAAGCTCCGGAACTCGCGTTCATACTCGGGCACCGTTTTCGATCCCTGCTTCAGACTCCCGAATTCCTCCCTCTTTTGCCACCTCAGCAACTCGGGGAAGAACTCGTCATGGAAAAGCTGTAAGAACTCATCCCACAACATGTACTGCACAGCACGACTTCCTACGACACTCAGCCACCACTCCAAGGCATTCCCCTCCAACTGCCAGATGGCCAACCTCACCTTATCCTCCTCCCGGAGTAGGAGAAAGGAGAACACGTGCTTGATCTGCCTTAACCAATGCTCCGCTATCACTGGATCCCACTCTCCCTTGAACCTCGGAGGTTGTTCCTTTCAGAATCTCGTCACAACATCATCTTCTGCATGATGCATCCATACACCACCCAGCGAACTCTCACGCTCATAAGGTAACTCCCTTACTGGCGGTGGTGGTGGTGGTTGCACGACCTACTGTGTTGCCATCTCATAGCACTTCCTCCCGAACCTCTTGTCGGATACCCACCTTCAGCTCTCGGACTTCCAGTCGGATGTTCTCTCGCAGCTGTGCCAACAACAACGCATGTCCTCCAGTGGGCTGCCCCGCACCAGGACCCTCGTGGGCAGATGACTCATCAGCCACTGCCCCGAACGCACCTGTCACTCTCCTCGGTGGCATTTTTACTATAAGAAGGAACACAAACGTCAAAATGAATTCGAATCTATCGCGTGTCACTACCTCTACCTCACTTATCAATTCCACTATCATATGGCATTACACACATACATTGTATCAATCCACATTGCACACAATTTAATTAAACAAGGAGTTTTCATGCTCAAGGTATTCCAAGAAAATTCAGAGTTGCACATTTCACACTTTATCACGCTATTCACGTCTTTTTTTAGTTTAGCAAACATAAACAACAAATGCAACTAGTGACCTAATGCCAATGAATGCAAATCCTACCTCAGGTCTGGACTACCCCAAGTACACCTTAGAGGCTCCAAGAGGACCGTGTTGATCAGGCACATTCCTCCAGGCTCCTCCAAAGGACTCAAGATAACCAGATCCGCCCACTACCCTAGGCCAACTAGACCATGTTCTGATACCATACTGCTACGCCCCAAATTTCTAACCCGAGGAAACTGGTTCATGACTCCCCCTTCACCCACACGGTGGAGAAGGGGGTAGGATGCAATACTCCCACACAGGACATCATATACTACACAACTGATATTCAGAAAGTCAAAATCATAAACTAATTAAATTCAAATCGGGATAAACGTTTACAAATCCACAAGCTTTTATTACAATAAAATCCACTTTACAATATCTCCCCACTGGGGTACAAAGCCTCCCAAAAATAATAATACAAATAACATAAATCAAAACCACAAACAGAACTGTTGTCCACCTTGGTGTTCCCACCTAATGCCTGTAGGTCCCGGAGAAAAACAGAACACAATAGGAGGGGTGAGCAACCATAGCTCAGTAGGGATCAAGTCTCCCCAACCCATCCCATGCACCTAACCACTACATGAGAACGTGTACTAGTGCAGTGTCATGGTAGTAGTAAATACAAGTAAAGCACACTACTCAAATGGGTGCAACCACAGTCCCAGCCACGCTGGCTCCACAACCTCATAGGCTACCAATTTCACAGCCTTCCAGGCTAACAATTTAACCGCCTCTCAGGCAAATATTTAACCACCTCTCGGGCAAATGTTTAACCGCCTCTCAGGCAAATAGTTTAACCGCCTCTCAGGCAAACAGTTCCCACAGCCTCTCAGGCTAACAATCATACAATCAAACACATAACATACATTTCTGCCACACAAGCATAAAATCAAATACATAATGGGCATAGCCACACAGGCATATTATCAAACACATAATAGGCTTAGCCTCACAGGCATATTATCAAACATATAATGTGTACACATTCATAGGCTCACAAACGCAGCCACACATGCATAAAATCGAACACCTATCATGCAGGCATACTTGCACAGGATAACAAACATCCACATAGGATATCACATCAAATATGTCATTGAAGGCCAACATTCATATAGGAGATCACACCTATATGAATTTACATATATACATATATATATATATATTATAACAACAACAATAATACTCGATAGATCATCCACCACAGGGTCTAACCCCGGAATGGGTACTAGGAGAGACAGAACCCCTACCTTAAGGATCCTTCACGTTCTAGCCTCCACGCCAAACGCCGTCCACTCCCGCGAATCACCACAGCAAGATCAGAAGCTCTCCTTCCCTCTCTCTCTCTCTCTCTCTCTCTGTCTCTGTGATGGCTGCAGTGGCTGATGGAAAAACCCTAAACCTAAAATAAGGAGACCTCCACCTCTTTATATTGACACCTCAATATCAAAACGACGTAGTTTTGATTAAGTGAACCCCAGCGTCAAAACGATGTAGTTTTGATGACACACTACAACCTTCCCGCATCCATACACACCAAAATATCCATAATTCAAACATAGTCCTTTGGGAAAAGATTACCAAAACAACAAAACCAAGGTGATGGTGCAAAAATATGGCTGCATGCCATAATGCACGTCATATCCTCATATGACATGCAGCTCCAAATGCTGTGAAATTCTACCCCAAGCTTCCTTGCATCATGTAGAAGGCGGGCATACAATAATATCTTTGCACGTCATAATGCCCCATATGACGTGCACTCTATTTCTGCCACCCTAGGCTGCCCTCTTTCGTCAAAAGTTCCCTATTTGGTAAATAAAATGATTTGCCTGAAGTCCATGAGTAGAAGTTCTCCAAAAACTAGAAAATTGCCACTCCAAAGGCAAAACTGTGACTAACTCCACACATCTCAAAACACGGGTCATTACGCACTCAATGGGACATAATCCATGGGGGTGATATATTTCCCATGCCGAGTCTAATACACTATTAGAAATGGGGAATACACGAGGTCACAAACCCTATCAAAATAGAAAAACCAACTACTTGTATCAATTAAAAATCGTAAGGCAAGTATCTTCAAGTTAGTGTAGGTCATTTACTTAATTTTTGATCCCTCAAGTGGATCAATCCAAAAACAAAACCAAAAATAGTACCCTTGAAAGATTAAAAGGACACTTATTATACTTCGTCCGCTCAGTGGGATGTACTCCACGATTGTGACGTATTTCCTACGCCGACTTTAATAAACTATTAGAAAGAAGGTACACACATGGTTATAAACTATATCAAAATGGATGAACCCACTATTTATTTCAACTACAAATCAAAAGGATGGCGATTTGGCTAATTGTGAACATCTCGAATGGATCAATCAAAGACAAAATGGAATATTCATTAGTGCTTTAAAGGACACTTGTTTGACATAGTTCGCCCAATGTGACGTTCTGCACAATAGTGAGGTATTACCCGTGCTGAGCCTATTAACCTACTGGCAATAAAAAAAACACATAACATCATATCCTCTATCAAAATGGTCAAAGCAAGTTTTTGTTTCAATTACAAATTAGAAGGCAAGTATCTTAGGCTAGGGCTTGTTATTTACTTGATTTCTCATGTGTCAAACGGATCAATCAAACAAAAAAGTAATATTAACAAAATATCAAAAGGACACTTGTTATACGTCATTTGTTCAATGTGAGATACTTCACATTGAAGAGGTCTTTCCTATGCCGAGTTTAAAACTCCAATAACGACAAGGAATACACAACATCACATGCTCTTTCAAAATAGATCAAAAACCTATTTATTTCAATTACAAATCAAAAGGGTAGTATCGAGTGAATCGATCAGAAAGGAAAATGTAATATTGAGGCAAGATTAAAAGGACACTAGTTGTACGTGGCTCGCTCAATGGGACGTACTCCACGGGAGTGATATATTTCCCAAGCCGAGTCTAATACACTATTAGAAATAGGGAATACACGAGGTCACAAACTTTATCAAAATAGAAAAACCAACTACTTGTATCAATTAAAAATCATAAGGCAAGTATCTTTAAGTTAGGGTTGGTTATTTAGTTAATTTTGGATGCCTCAAGTGGATCAATCCAAAACAAAAGCAAAAATAGTGTCCTTGATATATTAAAAGGACACTTGTTATACGTCATTCACTCAATGGGATTTACTCCACGATTGTGACATATTTCCTACGCCAGGTTTAATAAACTATAAAAAATAAGATATACACATGGTCATAAACTCTATAAAAATGGATGTACCCACTATTTATTTCAATTACAAATCAAAGGATGTCGATTTGTCTAATTATGGACGTTTTGAATGGATCGATCAAAGGCAAAACGAAATATTCATCAGTGCTTAAATGGACACTTGTTTGACGTAGTTCGCCCAACGTGACGTTCTGCACGATAGACAAGTGTTACGCATACTAAGCCTATTAACCTATTGGCAATAAAAAAACACACGATGTCATAATCTCTATCAAAATGGTCAAAGCAACTTTGTTTTGCAATTACAAATCAAAAGGCAAGTATCTAAGGCTAGGGCTTGTTATTTACTTGATTTCTCATGTGTCAAACGGATCAATCAAAAAAAATTTATTAATAAAAGATCAAAAGGACACTTGTTATACGTCATTCGTTCAATGTCAGATACTTCACATTGAAGAGGTCTTTCCTAAGTTGAGTTTAATACTCCAATAGCGACAAGAAATACACAACGGCACAAGCTCTTTCAAAATGGATCGGATAACTATTTGTTTCAATTACAAATCAAAATGGTAGTATCGAGTGGATCGATCAAAAAGGGAAATGTAATATTGATGCAAGATTAAAAGGGCATTAGTTGTATGTGGCTCGCTCAATGGGACGTACTCCACAGGAGTGATATATTTCCCTAGCCGAGTTTAATACACTATTAGAAATAGGGAATACACGAGGTCACAAACTCTATCAAAAATAGAAAAAACAACTACTTGTAACAATTAAAATTCATAAGGCAAGTATCTTTAAGTTAGGGTTGGTTATTTAGTTAATTTCGGATGCCTCAAGTGGATCAATCCAAAACAAAACCAAAAATTGTATCCTTGATACATTAAAAGGACACTTGATATATGTCATTCGCTCAGTGGGATGTACTCCACGATTGTGACGTATTTCCTATGCCAAGTTTAATAAACTGTTAGAAATAAGGTATGCACATGGTCATAAACTCTATCAAAATGGAAGTACCCACTATTTTTTTTGAATTACAAATCAAATGGATGGCGATTTGGCTAATTGTGGACGTCTCGAATGGATCGATCAAAGACAAAACGGGATATTCGTTAGTGCTTAAAGGGAGACTTGTTTCACGTAGTTCGCCCAATGCGACATTCTGCACAATAGTGAGATATTAACCTTGTTGAGCCTATAAACAACCTATTGGCAATAAAGATTACACGATGTTATATCCTCTATGAAAATGGACAAAGCAACTTTTTGTGTCAATTACAAATCAGAAGGCAAGTATCATAGGCTAGGGCTTTTTATTTACTTGATTTCTCATGTGTCAAACCGATTAATCAAACAAAAAAGTAATATTAACAAAAGATCAAAAGGACACTTGTTATGCGTCATTTGTTCAATGTGAGATACTTCACATTGAAAAGGTCTTTCCTAAGTCGAGTTTAATACTCCATTAGCGATAAGGAATACACAACATTACAAGCTCTTTCAAAATGGATCAACCAACTACCTGTTTCGATTAAAAATCAAAAGGGTAGTATTGAGTAGATCGATCAAAAAAGAAAATGTAATATTGATGCAATATTAAAAGGACACTAGTTATACGTGGCTTGTTCAATGGGACGTAGTCCATGGAGGTGATATATTTCCCATGCTGAGTCTAATACAATATTAGAAATAGGGAATACACGAGGTCACAAACCCTATCAAAATAGAAAAACCAACTACTTGTATCAATTGAAAATCATTAGGCAAGTATCTTTAAGTTAGGGTGGGTTATTTAGTTAATTTCGGATGCCTCAAGTGCATCAATCTAAAACAAAACCAAAAATAGTATCCTTGAAAGATTAAAAGGACACTTGTTATACGTCATTCGCTTGGTGGGATGTACTCCACGATTGAGAGGCATTTCCTACGCCGAGTTTAATAAACTATTAGAAAGAAGGTATGCACATGGTCATTAACTCTATCGAAATGGATGAACTCACTATTTATTTCAATTACAAATAAAAAGGATGGCCATTTGTCTCATTGTGGACGTCCTGAATGGATCATTCAAAGACAAAACGGAATATTCATCAGTGCTTAAAAGGACACTTGTTTAACGTAGTTCGCCTAATGTGACGTTCTGCACAATAGTGAGATATTACCCTTGCTGAGCCTATAAACAACCTATTGGCAATAAAGAATACACGACGTCATATCCTCTATCAAAATGGACAAAGCAACTTTTTGTGTCAATTACAAATCAGAAGGCAAGTATCTTATGCTCAGACTTTTTATTTACTTGATTTCTCATGTATCAAATGGATCAATCAAACAAAAAAGTAATATTAACAAAAGATCAAAAGGACACTTGTTATACGTCATTTGTTCAACGTGAGATACTTCACATTGAAGAGGTCTTTCCTAAGCCGAGTTTAATACTCTAATAGCGCCAAGGAATGCACAACGTCACAAGCTCTTTCAAAACGGATTAACAAACTATTTGTTTCAATTACAAATCAAAAGGGTTAGTATCGAGTGGATCGATCAAAAAGCAAAATGTAATATTGATGCAAGATTAAAAGGACCCTAGTTGTACGTGGCTTGCTCAATGGGACGTACTCCATGAGAGTTATATATTTCCTATGCCAAGTCTAATACACTATTAGAAATAGGGAATACAAGAGGTCACAAACTCTATCAAAATAGAAAAACCAACTACTTGTATCAATTAAAAATCATGAGGCAAGTATCTTTAAGTTAGGGTTGGTTATTTAGTTAACTTTGGACGCCACATGTGGATCAATCCAACGCAAAAATAGTATCCTTGAAAGATTGAAAGGACACTTGTTATATGGCGTTCGCTCAGTTGGATGTACTCCACAATTACAAATCAAAAGGGTAGTATCGAGTGGATCAATCAAAATGGAAAATGTAATATTGAAGCAAGATTAAAAGGACACTAGTTGTACGTGGCTCGCTCAATGGGACGTATAACATGGGGGTGATATATTTCCCATGCTGAGTCTAATACACTATTAAAAATAGTGAATACACGAGGTCACAAACTCTATCGAAATAGAAAAAGCAAATAAAAATCATAAGGCAAGTGTCTTTAAGTTAGGGTTGGTTATTTAGTTAATTTCGGACGCCACCTGTGGATCAATCCAAAACAAAAAATAGTATCCTCGAAAGATTAAATGAACACTTGTTATATGTCGTTCACTCAGTGAGATGTACTCCACGATTGTGATGTATTTCTTACACCAAGTTTAATAAACTATTAGAAATAAGGTATGCACATGGTCATAAACCCTATCAAAATGGATCAACCCACTATTAATTTTAGTTACAAATCAAAAGGATGGCCATTTGTCTAACTGTGGACGTCCCGAATGGATCAGTCAAAGACAAAACCGAATATTCATGAGTGCTCAAAAGAACACTTATTTGACGTAGTTCGCCCAATGTGACATTCTACACGAAAGTGAGATATTACCCTTGCTAAGCCTATTAACCTATTGGCAAAAAAAAATACACGACATCACATCCTCTATCAAAATGGACAAAGCACCTTTTTGTTTCAATTACAAATCAGAAGGCAAGTATCATAGGCTAGGGCTTTTTATTTACTTGATTTCTCATGTGTCAAACCAATTAATCAAACAAAAAAGTAATATTAACAAAAGATCAAAAGGACACTTGTTATACGTCATTTGTTCAATGTGAGATACTTCACATTGAAGAGGTCTTTCCTCAGCCGAGTTTCATACTCCAATAGTGACAAGGAATACACAACGGTACAAGCTCTTTCAAAACGGATCAACCAACTTTTTGTTTCAATTAAAAATCATAATGGTAGTATTGAGTGCATCGATAAAAAAGGAAAATGTAATATTGATGCAAGATTAAAAGGACACTAGTTGTACATGGCTCGCTCAATGGGACATACACCACAGACGTGATATATTTCCCATACTGAGTCTAATACACTATTAGAAATAGGGAATACACGAGGTCACAAACTGTATCAAAATAGCAAAACCAAGTACTTGTGTCAATTAAAAATCATAAGGCAAGTATCTTTAAGTTAGTGTTGGTTGGATGCCTCCGGTGGATCAATCCAAAACAAAACCAAAAGTAGTATCCTTAAAAGATTAAAAGGACACTTGTCATACGTCGTTCCCTCAGTGGGATGTACTCCATGATTGTGACGTATTTCCTACGCCGAGTTTAACAAAATATTAGTAATAAGGTATGCACGTGGTCATAAACTCTATCAAAATGGATGTACCCACTATTTATTTCAATCACAAATCAAAAGGATGACGATTTGGATAATTGTGGATGTCTTGAATGGATCGATCAAAGACAAAACGGAATATTCATCAGTGCTTAAAAGGACACTTGTTTGACGTAGTTCGTCCCATGTGACGTTCTACACAATAGTGCGGTATTACCCATGCTGAGCCTATTAACCTATTGGCAATAAAAAACACACGCCATCATATCCTCTATCACAATGGTCAAAGCAACTTTGTTTTGCAATGACAAATGAGAAGGCAACTAACTATCTAAGGCTAGGGCTTGTGATTTACTTGATTTTTCATGTGTCATACCGATCAATCAAACAAAAAAGTAATATTAACAAAAGATCGAAAGAACACTTGTTTGACATAGTTCGCCCAATGTGACGTTCTGCACAATAGTGAGGTATTACCCATGTTGAGCCTATTAACCTATTGGCAATAAAAAACACACGTCTTATCCTCTATCAAAATGGTCAAAGCAACTTTGGTTTGCAATTACAAATCAGAAGGCAAGTATCTAAGGCTAGGGCTTGTTATATACTTGATTTCTCATGTGTCAAACGGATCAATTGAACAAAAAATAATATTAACAAAAGATCAAAAGAACACTTGTTATACGTCATTCGTTCAATGTCAGATACTTCACATTGAAGAGGACTTTCTTAAGCTGAGTTTAATACTCCATTAGCGATAAGGAATACACAACATCACAAGCTCTTTCAAGGATACTATTTTTTGTTTTGGATTGATCCACTTGAGGCATCCGAAATTAACTAAATAACCAACCCTAACTTAAAAATACTTGCCTTATGATTTTTAATTGATACAAGTAGTTGGTTTTTCTATTTTGACATAGTTTGTGACCTCCTGTATTTCCTTTTGTAATAGTATATTAGACTCGGCATGGGAAATATATCACTCCCGTGGAGTACGTCCCATTGAGCGTGCCACGTACAACTAGTGTCCTTTTAATCTTGCACCAGTATTACATTTTCCTTTTTGATCGATCCTTTTTTTTTTTTGAAAAATAAATGATTATATTATGGAGAAAAACCAAAAATAGAAAAGACAAACCAGGGGTATACCCCTGAGGGAAAAGAAAAAAACCAAACAAAACCAACCCCAAATCCGAAGACTATAGGAGCAAAGCTAAAAGCAAATACAAACACCACACACCCAACAACCTCAGGAGTCATCCCGAAGCACGGGCACTAAATAAAAAGACATGCCATCAAAAAATCTGCCAGACATGCAACAGATGAGAAGTGAGACATGAATGGGGCCAGCCAGAGTGCAGACTAGCACAAACCCGCACAATTTCCATGACCAGATTTACCAACTGCTCGGTAGACCAGATCCCTCTCGCCCGTGTACTCTGGCATTGCGTTCCTGCCAGGGGTAGTACACCGAAGCCACCAAGGATAACCATGCAAGCAACAACTGAAGAGTGCTACCTAAAAGAGAAGTAGCAGCCCAAGAGATAAAAGCAGGCCAAGAAAGAGAGGCACAGGACAACCCACACATAGACAACACAGCCACCCAAACGCGCTGGGAAAAAGGGCAAGAAAAGAATAAATGATCATGAGTCTTAGCTGGAGCCTGACACAGGTGGCACCCCCCAAGAAGAGCAATGCCAAACAATAACATCCGGTCTTGAGTAGGAAGACGACGACGAATAGCCATCCACAGCAAGCACGCATGCCAGGGAGAATGACGCCGGAACCACACCACAGAACTGCAGTTCACAGGAGGGGAAAGCAATCAGAGATGATTCCAAGCCGAACTGATGGGAAAAGGAACATTCGAGGAAAACCACTGCACACAGTCACTCTAGCCATAAGGGGGAATAGCCAAGGTAGCCGTCTCCTCCTTTAACACAAGCAGCTCATGAAAGTTGGCCTGAGGCCAATGCCACCCCTGAGATAGAATAGCACTGACAGTAGCATCTGTGCCAAACCAAAAATCATATATCAGCCTAGCAGAGGCTGACAGACAAATAGGACCTCGAGGGAGCCAGGAATTAAACCAAAGCGAGGTAGAAAAGCCATCCCCAACCCTCACTGAAATACATTCATGGACGCGATTGTGTAAAGCCAACACCTTGCGCCATGTCCAGGAGCACCGCTGTCACGCTCCAAATTTCCAACCCAAGGAAATGGGTTTGTGACTCCCCTTTATCCACCTGGTGGGCAAGCGGTTGGGATAAAATATTCCATTTGGGACACCACTTCATTCCCAATAGATATTCATAAACAAATCATAAATCATTTTCACATACAAACTACAGTAAACATCCATGAAGGCAAACCACAAATCTTTATTCAACTCAATAATCCTTTACATCATTTCCCCATTGGGGTTACAGTAGTTCCACAAAATAACAAAAAACAAATAACATTTAAACAAAGCTACAAAGTAGGTCTGTCCTCCACCTTGGTGTTCCCACCTAACGCCTGTAGGTTCCTAAAAAGTAAACAAAACACAACGGGAGGGGTGAGCAACCACAGCTCAGTAGGGATCATGTCTCCCCAACCCATCCCATGCTCCTAACATCTACATGTTGACGTGCACGAGTGCAGTGTAGTGACAATAAGATATAGGCAGGTTATGTTCCACAGTTAAGTATCAAAACACAAGTCACAGAGTAGGTACAACCAGTGCAACAGCCACACAGGCTAACGTAACCACAGCCACACAGGCTAATATATCCAGCCACGGGCTTCAATAGCCACCGGGCTCTATAACCAAACACGGGCTTCCACAACCACCATGTTTCGGAGTTAACCACGGGCTTCCACAGCCACCGTGTTCCAGAGTTAACCACGGGCTTCCACAGCCAGCGTGTTCCAGAGTCCACAGCCACACAGGCATATAATCAAACACATAGCATACACAATCCACAACCACACAGGCAAAACATCAAACACTTAACATGCACAGCCCCATAGGCATAATGTCAAACACATAACATGCATATATTCCCCAAAAACCCCAAACAAAATATGCCATTGAAGGCCAACATTCATATAGGAGATCACACCTATATGGATTTACATATAAATATAGATAAATCCAAAAGCCACAAGGCCAAAACCCTAGGATAGATTCAAGGAAGAACAGAACCCCTACCATGAAAGCGTCCTCCTGCTCTTGCTTCCACGCTAGACGCCGTCCACCTACGCGAACCCCCACGACAGCAATCAGTATATCCTCTCTCTCTCTCTCTCTCTCTCTCTCTCTCTCTCTCTCTCTCTCTCTCTCTCTCCCGGCTGCGGCGGCTGACAAAGAGGCCCTAAAACCTCAACACAAAGAGGCTCCCCCTCCTTATATAGACATCACAACATCAAAATGACGTAATTTTGATGGAACAGGCTACAACCTTCCTGTATCCATACAAGACAAAATACCCACAATTCCAACATGCCCCTTTAGGAAAAGATGATTAGAATCACAAAACCAAGGTGATGGTGTAAAAACATGGCTACACGCCATATCCCCATATCACGTGCAGTTCTAAATGATGTGAAATTCTACCCCAAGCTTCCTTGAAACATGTTGAAGGCAGGCATGCAATAAAAACCTTGCACGTGATAATGCCCCATATCACGTGCACTCTATTTCTGCCTCCCTAGGCTGCCAGCTTTGGCTGATGTCTATGAGTAGAAGTTCCCCAAAAACTAGAAAATTGCCACTCAAAAGGCAAAACTGTGACTAACTCCACACATCTTAAAACACGGGTCATTACAACCACCAAGGAACCTTAGCCACCCAAAATTAACCTTTTTTTTTACCAAATTAGCTCGGATCCAGCTAACCCACATGGAAGAAGAAAGCAGCTAACAAAGATTCCAAATCAATCGAGAAATGGCAGCAACATTCCAATCTTTCAGCTTCTTTAACCCAAGACCACCTTCCTTTTTAGGTTTGGAGACTTCATCCCAAGAGACCCTAGCTCCCCGCCCCTGCAAAGTGGTACCCATCCAAAGAAAGGCAGCTAGAAGCCTCTCAATAGATTTAATCACTCGAGCAGGAAGGATAAAATGGTAGCTCCAGAAAGCTTGAGTTCCAAAGAGAATAAATTGAATAAGCATCAGCCGACCACCAAAGGACAAAAACCGAGTTGTCCAAGTGCGCACCCGCTGCAGAATGCCATCCACCAACACCTGACAATCCATAGCCCCAAGCCGCTTGGTGATAAGGGCCACCCCCAAATAGCGAACAGGGAGCGAACCAAGAGCAAACCCAATAGTGGCTAGAATCTCACTCTGAACAGAAGGAGACACCACAGAGAAAAAAACAGCACTCTTCTCCATATTCGAAGTAAGCCCAGAGAGCTGCGAGAAAGTCATAGGAGCCGCGTCGACAACTGCTCAGTTTGTTCTTTCAGCACTTCATAAGTCTCTTCCGGTTCCACCTCCGCAAAATCCACCTGCTGTAATTCGTGATCCACGCTTTCAGTGATCAAGCTCTCTTCGAAGTAGCTGTCCACGAATTCAGCAATCTGATCAATCCAATAACAGCTGGAATGATCATTTGCCTTGCGCATCGAACGCTCCATGTTGAACACCACTGCATCTTCATCCACACGCAGCATCAACTCCCCTGAGTTTACATCGATCAAGGCCCTTCCGGTACTCAGGAATGGCCTTCCAAGAATCAATTGGACTCCTTTATCTTCTTCCATTTCCAATACAACAAAATCCACTGGGAAGATAAAGTGATCCACCTTGATTAAAACATCTTCAATAATGCCCGTCAGCTTTCCTATCGATCGGTCAGCAAATTGTAAAGATATGGAAGTGGGCTTTATTCCCGTCAAGCCCAGTCGCCGATAGATGGACATTGGCATCAGATTTATACTCGCCCCTAAGTCACATAGGGCTTGCTCCAATTGCGAGGTGCCAATGGTACAGGTCAGCGTGAAACTACCCGGATCTTTAAGCTTGGGTGGTAGCTTGTGCTGCACCACTGCACTAATGTCATTTGTGAGAGCCACTATCTCACAATCAGTGTAGCTTCTCCTCTTGGACAGTAGATCCTTTAAAAACTTGACATATCCAGGCATCTGTTCCAAGGCTTCTATGAATGGGATGTTCACCTCCAGCTTTTTGAATACATCTAAGAATTTCTTGAACTGAGCATCTAATTTCTGTTTCCTCAGCCTTTGAGGATACGGCATAGGAGGTTTATACGGAGTGGGAGAGCTAACTTCAGGCTGACGGATTGTCGGTTGACTACTCCCAACCTTTTCTGTCTGGTCCTTACGTTGCTCAGCATCCCCTTCTTTAGCTTCCTCCTGGGCAAGCTGTTCCGACTCCTCCTTTGTTGGCTCGATTTTCTTCTCTCCAGCTGGTAGTTCTTTCCCACTTCGAAGCATTATAGCTTTGCATTGCTCCCTTGGGTTGACCTCCGTATTACTGGGAAAAGTGTTTGATGAAGATGGCCTAACTGCATTTGCTAACTAGCCAATCTGCTGCTCTATATTCTTCATGGCAGCCCCAAGATCCTAGACAGATGTGGTAAGGGACTCAATCCTTGTCTCCCCCTTACTCATTCTGTCCGTTGCTTGCTTAGCAAATTGATAAAAGAAGTTCCGCATCTCTTCATCCTTTGCCTTCTCTTTGTCTTCCTCCTTCTATTGAGGCATCTTCTGGAACCCAGGGGGAAGTTGTGGCTGAGAATGTTCTCCATACTGTGTTGCTCCAGTAGCAGAGACCTTATTCTGCCTTGGCCATAAGTAAGGCTGTTGTTGAAATTGGTGAGGTCCTCCTTGATTCTGGAAGTTGTTGGGCTGAGGAGGATTCTGGTACTGGGTTGGATTCTGATATTGTCGCTGAAATCCTCCACCTCGATTCCCAACATATTGGGCTTCTTCGTGTAGCTGGGTTGCAGCAGCGTCTTCAGTACCTGCCTTGGGTTGTTCAGTTCTGCCCTCCATGCGAACAGCCATCACTGACATTTGCTCTGTCAGTAACTCCATCTTCCTTGTCAACTCATCGAACTGAGTTAAATTTGATGAATTTGATACCGCAGCCACCGGCTCAGCTCTAGGGCGTCTGTCATTGGACCATTGGCAGTTTGACAACGCCATTCGCTCTATAAGCTCCACTGCTGCAGAAGGCTCCATCATCATGAACGCTCCTCCAGCAGCTACATCTATCATACTCCTTGTATTTGCGTGCAAACCTGCATAAAAAGATTCGACTTATAACCATTCTGGCCTGCCATGATTAGGACACCTCCTCACCAAGTCTTTGAATCGCTCCCAGGCCTCGTATAGCGACTCATCACCATGCTGGGTGAATTGATTTATTTGGCTCCTTAAATGAATAACTCTTGTTGGTGGAAAGTACTTGGAGAGAAACTTCTCCACCATTTGGTCCCATATGTGTATGCTCCCAGCAGGTAGGGATTGGAACCAACCAAGAGCTCGGTCCTTCAGGGAAAATGGGAAGAGCCGAAGCTTAATGGCGTCATCCGAGACTCCATTAATTTTGATAGTGTCGCAAATTTGCAAGAATCGCGCTAGATGGTTGTGTGGATCATCTAGTGCCGAGCCTCGGAATGCATCTTGCCCAACCATTTGTAGTAGCGCAGGCTTCAGCTCGAAGTTGTTTGCTTGGACCGGCACCCTTCTAATGCCTGAATACTCATCCGATAGTACAGGTCTAGCATAATCCATGAAGGTCCTCGGCTGATAACCGCCTTGGCCGTTGTGTCCCTGATCTTCCCTTGCTCTGTTTTCAGCCATGATTTCTTCACACAAGGTATGTAAACCTTCCAACTGCTTGTTCACTGCAACTAATACCCTCTCGAGCCCTTCGCTGCTCTCGCAATGTTCGTTCGATTTCGGGATCGTATGGTAATAACTCACCCCTGGTGTGACGCATACACAGAGGAATTTTCTCAAACACCTAGGGTGCACTCCTGACACGTAGCAAAAAAAACAAAAAGATACCAGGTAACACCGTACTAGCAAAATTACAAGAAAATAAAATTCCAGATCACAAATAAACTTAAGCACCTAATGTCACTTAGTCCTAACAACGTTTGGCTTGCCTCCCCGGCAACGGCGTCAAAAACTTGACCCGCATAAATTATGTCTGAAGGTTTTGCAGCAAGTGCACTAGTCAAGTAATAAAATGGAGTATTAAGACTCCGGTTGTCGAACCCACAGGGAGGTAGCTAATGCTGTTAAGCAGCAAGCACTAAGCTAACAAGTTGTTTTTATGTCTGGACAATTGATTTTTGTTGGACAAATAATGTGAACGACAGGTGATTAAATCAGAAAGTTGGCAAGCTATTGGTATAGAAATTTCAGTGATTAAGGATCTAGGGTCACAATGTTTACCACCCAATTGATTGTAATAGTCTGGTTATGGTTCTTGTTCTTGATTTATGTTCTAGTTCACGTTCATGTTGATTATCTCCTACCTATCTTACATTTGGTCCATGCTAAGATAGATTTAAGGCTTTTATCCCATTTGGTCCATGTGAATAAAAGTGATCAAGGTAGATAAACAATCTAATAGTTGCAGACTTGGTCCATCATGCAATATTAAATCTAATTCACTAGTGTTCCACCCTAGACAAGGGCTAAGATTACCTAATTATGCATAAACTAGGCATTTCCATTCAAGCAAATGAATTAAACAAGAACTGAATTCTATTTTATTGAACAACCATAACCAAACTGACTACAATTTATTTGGGGGCTACATTGCTCCCCTAGACTAACAAGACTACTCCATAATCATGACAAAAATAATAACAATCATAGGAAAGAACATGATTACAGTACCAGGACAATAAAGGAAGACTCCAAGATGAACCAGGACTCCAGCCTCCAACGACTCCGGCGTCTGCTGCCCAAAATCACTCCTTGCCAAGGACAATCCGATCTTTTAGCAATGGCTATAGCTCTTTTCAGAACTCAGATCAGATTCTCCCACTCAAGATGATTTACAATGCCTCCAAAGACCCCTATTTATAGGTTTTAGTGGGCCAAATTAGGGTTACAAAAGGTGTGCCCTAATTATAAATGTGGTCGCAGCCAAAACGACGTCGTTTTGGTTAGTGACACTAATCGACGTTCTAGGCGAAATAAAACTCAAACTACACCAAATTTGACCCCAGTTCTTTAGAGGAAAATGATTAAAACAACAAAATACATCATTTGGAGCGCAAACATGCTTGCACGTGAGAAGACTTTTCACGTGCACCTTGATTTTGCCTTCATTTTGCTTCCATCTTCAGTAGAAGAAACCAGACAGCTACTAGAAGTCTTACGAAAGCATAAGCAGGCCCTGGGGTGGTCTCTGGATGATATAAAAGGTATAAGTCCAGCGGTCTGCATGCACAAGATACTGATGGAGGAGACTTATACTCCTACTGTAGAGCGCCAACGCAGGCTCAATCCTGCAATGAAGGAAGTCGTTGGCAAGGAGATTCTGAAGTGGAGGACAGCGGGCATCATATATGCCATTTCAGATAGCTCCTGGGTTAGTCCAGTACAAGTGGTTCCCAAGAAGGGCGGCATGACAGTGATACGCAATGAGAAGAACGAGCTTATTCCATCCCGCACACGGTGACCGGGTGGCGCGTGTGCATTGATTCGCAAGTTGAATAAAGCCACGCGTAAGGACCACTTTCCGTTACCTTTCATTGATCAAATGCTAGATCGGTTAGCTGGCTTCCCATATTATTGTTTTCTGGACGGTTATTCTGGATACAACCAGATAGCAGTTGCCCCGGAGGATCAAGAGAAGACTACATTCACGTGCCCTTTTGGCACGTATGCTTTCCGGTGTATGCCATTTGGTCTTTGCAACGCACCTGCTACTTTCCAGAGGTGTATGATGGCCATTTTTCAAGGGTTAGTGGAGGACATTATGGAAGTCTTTATGGATGACTTCTCGGTATTTGGTTCATCTTTTTCCATCTGCCTCAGAAATCTGGAAACCGTGTTAGTCCGATGCAAGGAAAAGGACCTGGTCTTGAACTGGGAGAAGTGTCACTTCATGGTCAAGGAAGGAGTCGTCCTTGGGCATAGAGTGTCCGCAGCTGGGTTGGAAGTAGATAGAGCAAAGATCTCCACCATTGAGAGTCTACCTCCTCCCACTAATGTGAAGGGCATCCGGAGCTTTCTGGGTCATGCAGGGTTTTATCGGCGGTTCATCAAAGATTTCTCAAAAATTGCCAAGCCCCTAAGCATGCTTTTAGAGAAGGATGTTCCTTTCATTTATTCGGAAGACTGCCTTCAGGCCTTTACAGTGCTGAAAGAGAAGCTCAGTTCAGCACCGGTGATAGTAGCTCCAGACTGGTCGCAACCCTTTGAGCTGATGTGTGATGCGAGTGACTTTGCAGTTGGAGCGGTGCTTGGGCAGAAACGGGACAAAGTGTTCAGGGCAATATATTATGCCAGTCGCACGCTCAATGAGGCCCAGCTCAATTACACTACTACAGAGAAGGAGTTACTTGCTGTGGTGTTTGCTTGTGATAAGTGTTGGATCAAACCCAGAATTTGGATAATGCTGATAAAGCCTTATGTAATTTGATCTGAGATCTTTTGTGTTTATTTGATCATTGCAGAAGGTATGTCACTAATCCAAAGATGCACTCGTGAGAGCAAAGCTAAGGACAGGATACATAATCCTGATCCGGACAAGAGTTAGTGTCGTCAAACACTTGGTAAATAACCAAGTAACAAATACATACGGAATAAGGAACAATCCTACGGACTAAGAACTTAAAGGATAAGTGCGGAGTAAGGAAAATAAGTGCGGAGTAAGGAACTTAGATGCGGAGTAAAGAAACCAGATGCGGAGTAAGGAATCCGGACTTATTACTCGCCCGGAGTAAGGAACTTACATACGGAGTAAGGAACTTACATGCGGAGTAAGGAACTTACATGCGGAGTAAGGAAGCGCTGACACGGACTAAGGATTCCAGTACTGAATAGATACGGAGTAAGCAACCACTGACACGGAGTAAGGTTCCGAGCTTCATTAACTACGGAGTAAGGAAAATTACACCGGACCAAGAAGACACTGCTCCAACAAAACCGCATTTAAAGTTATCAGCTCGTGCTGTCCCGATGTAAGACGAATGCATTTAGAACAAGAAGAATCTTACACGTGGATCATCCGGATATGTGGACACAACCTTAATTGTATCTCGGAACTCACAAAGACACTTATACTCTTCAAATCCAAGATCTTGAGCTCCACAAACCACAGCAGTCAAGGCAGACAGATTACCGAGGGATAGTTAGTGTGGAACGCATTCCGGAACTTCAAGTTCCAAGGTTGTCTCTTAGGAATGTTTTGTATAAATATTCATACTTATACTTCATGTATAGGTGTGCTTAGGTGGGCAAAAATAGAAAAGGAACTTGGCTAGTGTGTGAGTTCATTGTTGTAAATAGAGTGTAAGAGAGTGTTTGCTTCTATTTTGTTGTAATCACCTTGTGATAATAAAACAAAATACTTCCACTATCTGGTTATCTTCCGCAGTGATTCTATCACTTAAACTAGATAAGTCTTTGTGTCTTGAGAGAAAAGAAAGAGTTCAAACAAGAGCCTATTCACCCCCCCTTTAGGCTCCAAGGGACCATCAAGTGGTATCAGAGCAAGTTCTACTTCGTTCTAAGTAGAGATCCCACTCTTTCAATCTCAGAAATGGACGATGAAAGCAGTATGCTATTCAACACTCGCCTTAACTCCGGAGGTGCACAGGAGCCCATCCCGAATCGAAGCAGCAGTGAAAATGTCGACCCACCACAACCTGCTGCTGCCGTCGCTTCTCAACCACGGAGTTCTGGGTTTACTCTAACGAAACCGCCCAAATTCACACCTGAGCTTTTCTCCAGGTGGAAAGCTCGCATGAAGATGTTTATGGTTTGCCATGATCATCTTATGTGGCCATGTCTTCATCAGGAGATTCCAATTCCGATGACTATCGGAGAACATGGCGTAAGGAGGCCAAAGACCGATCTTGAACTTACCAACGATGAAAGAGCCTGGCAGTGCGCTAGTGAAAAGGCTCGGCTTATGTTACATCGTCTTTGGATTCCGAGGCTTTCACGGACGTCCAGGGCTGCACGACAAGAAAAGCTGTTTGGGACAAACCGACAATCCTCTATGAGGGGAGTCGGTCCCAGGATGCGAATGTGATCTGTACTCTCGACAGAACTTTGAGAGTTTTAATCATAAACCGGGCGAATCACTTGAAAGCATCTATCGGAGATTCGGCAAGCTCATACTTGAACCGAAGACTGTCAATGAGCATTACTCTCAATCCCGGATCAATGACAAGTTCTTTCGCTCCTTGCCGGATCGCTACTACTCCAAACAACTCCAGATGCAATCGAGACAAAAGCGGCGTATGTTCCCCTTGAAGAACTATATGGAGAGCTGCGGACTCACGAAGTCGGGTTTAAGTACTCGACAGAGATGAGAAAATAGCTCGGAAAGAAAAGGGGGTAGCTCTCAAAGCTACGGAATGTCTAAACATCCGAGGAATGATGATACGGACGTATCCGACAATTCCGATTTCGACGAGGAGGAGGAGATAGCCCTTCTTGTCAAATCCTTTGAGCGATTCCTACGGAAAAGCAGAAAAGGGATCGAAGACGCTCATCATCATCGTTCCAACGGAAGGAGCGACCGGAGTCCAGTTCCCAGGAATGTTTCAACCGTGGGAAAACTGGTCACCTGGGCCAAGGAATGCAGGTCCAAAGCAAAGGTGGCCGAGAAAAGTGACAAGGTAAATCCTCGCCGCTCCACCTCGGATAACAGCAAGAGCAAGAGAAAGGCGCTCGTGACAAAATACATGAGTGGCTCGGAAGAAGAGGAGGAATCCTCGGATGATGAGCCGACCATTAAGCCGAACGTCCGCCTCATGGCAAATGCTCGAGGTACCTTCTATCTCTGAGCTCCTGAGTAAATTAGAATCTCTTACTATTGCATGTGATCATGAAAAGAATGAGAGACTAATAATTACTCAAATGTACAAAGATATGGAAAGTCGGAATAAACGTCTCGAATTTACTATTAATAGACTCGAAAAGGACGTCGGCGACTTCAGGAGGAAAGGAAGCTTGGTATCATGATCTAAGAGCTGAAAATCATTTGTTAAATACCAATCTCTCAGGCCTAAAAGTTATAGTGAAAAGACTCGAAAATGAACTGGAACAGGAAAAGGAAATAAATCGTAAGTGGCTAAAATCCGAGGAAATAGCCTCTACCTTTAGGACTGACCCTGACGACATTCGAGTCAAACCTGGCCTAGGTTCTGAACCATAAACCTCCATAGCTCAAGCTACTGAGTGTCCTCCGGATTTCACTCCTAAACTAACCAACTTATATCCTGTTAGTACATCTAAACCGTTGGATGGTTTCATTTCAGGTGGCACCATAGTATATGATCGTGGAACAGAGGTCATTCTTGCACTTCCCGAAGCAGTAGCACCCGTAACTAAAGATGAAGGGAAGGCTGCTGCAGTTAAAGCCAAAACTGTAGCACCCAAAAAGAAAGACAAGGCTAAAGGCCGACGCATTTAGGGCCAAGAGCGCGTCACCCAAACGTAATGGATTAGGCCACAAGGAACGAGTAGAAAAACCGTAAAATCTAAGAGACCTGTATCCCCTATTTGTACTTCACATTATAGTGTCTGTTCCATCTGTAGGGAAATGGGTCATTATCACTATGAATGTTGGAGTCTATCTCGATAGCTGGCTTTGTAATCAATTTCAATCAAATAAAGATCAGTTTAATAAAAGGGGTTCTTCGAGCAAAACAAGATCTAAATCTAAAAGGAGTGTCTCTCCCAAGAAAACCCAAACAAAAGAAGCATCCGAAACTAACAAGTTAATGTCAACGTGGAAAGCTAAGAGTCCTAACCAAATCAAATCCGTAAATGTTGACAATATCTGCTCACTCTAACCGCCCGAAACAAGTTTGGGCACCAAAAGTGTAAACCGTTGTCTTTCAGGAGCATCTCCTGGAATGAATTGCCGGATCACTTGAAGTTAAAGATCAATCAAAGCAAGTGGATCCTTGATAGTGGATGCTCCGGACATATGACGGGTGACCAGACTCTGCTTGTAGAAGTTAATGATAAACAAGGTCCATCCGTTTCATATGGCGACAACAAGACAAAGGTAAGACTGTCGGGTATGGCACTTTAACTAACGGCCGTGTATCAATCACTAAAGTTGCACTAGTCGAAGGTTTAAAGCATAATTTGCTAAGTGTCGTAAACTATGTGACAAAGGATTTCTTGTTTCCTTTTTGTCCAACACCGTACAGTAAGAGAAAACTTATCCAGGAGATGTTAAGTTATCCGGATCAAGAGATGGGGACATATATTCAGTGGTCTTAAGAAATAATTCTTCGACCTCGTATGCTTCCTCACGAAAGCAATAGATGAAGATAGTTGGTTATGGCACAAGCGATGCGCACATTTAAATTTTAAGACTTTGTCTAAATTGGCGTCACTTGATCTTGTCACTGGTCTACCCAAACTCAAGTTCTCCAGAGACACTCTCTGTCGAGAATGCCAACTTGGTAAACAGACCAAACACGGCTTTAAGAGCAAATCGGTTAACTCAATAATCTGCTCCTCTGCAACTTCTTCATATGGACCTATGTGGTCCTATATCTGTTTCATCACTAGCTGGTGCGAGATATACTCTTGTGGTTATCGATGATTACACCAGATACACATGGGTGATGTTCCTGAAATCAAAGGATCAAACTTTTGAACATCTTGTAGATCTCTTCAACTGGATAAGCAACTCACAAGGACCGAGCATTAAATGCATCAGGAGTGATCATGGTACGAATTTGACTTTTCGAAATGAGATCATATTGTTCGAACAGGGCATACAACATGACTTCTCTGCTCCCCGGAACCCCACAACAAAATGGGGTAGTCGAGCGCAAGAATCGAACTTTAGTTGAAGCTGGTAGATCCATGTTAGCAGGGGCAACGCTTCCTCTCAGTCTATGGGCTGAAGCTGTGTCCACTGCCTGCTATGTTTAGAACAGAACTCTAATAAATAAATCTACCATGAAAACACCCTATGAGATGTGGAGAGGACGAAAACCTTCAATTTCACATTTTGAGCCTTTGGGTGTACTTGCTATATACTGATAAATGGCAAAGAGACCCGGAATAAATTTGAACCAAAATCTGATGATGGGATTTTTGTCGGATACTCACTTCATAGCAAGGCTTATCGGGTCTTCAATAGAAAACTTTTTAAAGTTGAAGAATCTATCCATGTAACCTTTGATGAAGCTAATCTTGTTTGGTCAAAAGTCGGTCCTTCAAATTCCAATATGCAGGCCATGGACAGCAACGTCGATTACTCGAAGTTTATGAATATCCCTGTTACACATCCAGACTGGTATCCAGACCAACCACGTGGCATCAGCGAGACACAACGAAATTTTATGGATGATGCTACGGATGATTCTGACTCCGGACTACCACTTAGCTCCGGACAAACTCCTACGGATACACAAATTCCCGGGGCCCCTTCAAGTTCGTCCGGACTAGTTAACACTGGAAGAAACAGTGTTGCAGAACCAACTAGTTCATCCGTACCTCTAATTACGGGCGAAGCTCAATCAGTCGATACAACTGAACCACCCAATCTGGAAGAGCTTCAAATTGTTCAAGATCAACCAACACATGCACGAATTATAGATGGACCCGAAACCATCCCTCGGATCAAGTGATTGGTGATCCCTACTGTTGGTGTAAAAACAAGAGCAGCCACCTCAAACATGAGTCTTTACTCATGCTTTCTATCTCAAATAGAACCAAAGGTGGTAGATGAAGCTCTTCAAGATTCAAACTGGATAGAGGCCATGCAAGAAGAGCTGAATCAATTTAAGAGAAATAATGTGTGGACCTTAGTACCAAGGCCTAAGTCTCGGCAAGTCATTGGCGTTAAATGGGTGTTCCAGGAACAAGCTTGATACGGATGGAATAGTAACCGGAACAAAGCCAGACTGGTAGCCAAAGGATATCGTCAAGAAGAAGGAATAGATTATGATGAAACCTTTGCTCCGGTCGCAAGACTTGAGGCAATCCGAATGTTTCTGGCGTATGCTTCATATGAAAACTTCATAGTTTATCAAATGGACGTCAAGAGCGCATTCCTGAATGGAGACCTTCAAGAGGAGGTGTATGTTGAACAACCTCCCGGCTTCATTGAACCTAAGGCAGGACATCTTGTCTACAAACTTGAAAGCTCTATATGGTTTGAAGCAAGCTCCAATAGCCTGGTACGACACAATCGTCAAAATTCCTACTTGCTCATAACTTCCAAAAAGGGAAGATAGACACCACCCTATTTCTACGACAAGAGAAAGGACACACTCGATCGTACAAATATACGTGGACGATATCATTTTCGGATCAACGAATCCGAAGCTTTGTGAAGAGTTTGCTAAGTTGATGACA
Source organism: Taxillus chinensis (assembly GCA_023512835.1). Lineage (NCBI taxonomy): Eukaryota > Viridiplantae > Streptophyta > Magnoliopsida > Santalales > Loranthaceae > Taxillus > Taxillus chinensis. Next base: position 43,178,344 of record CM042092.1, on the reverse strand, counting down.
GGCAAGTTTGAAATGAGCATGATGGGAGAACCGTCCTACTTCCTTGGAATTGAAGTCAAACAATTAAAGGAAGGAATCTTTATCAATCAGGCTAAGTACACTCGCGATCTTATTAAGAAGTTTGGTATGGAAGGTTCATCTCCCGTCAAAACTCCAATGCCTGTCGGTGCCAAGTTAGATCCGGATGTGGACGGCATATCAATAAATGTGACCGACTACGAGAGGGATGATTGGATCCTTGCTTTATCTTACAGCAAGTCGCCCAGACATTATGTTTGCAACTTGCATTTGTGCACGATATCAGGCAAATCCCAAGGAGTCACATATGCTTCATGTAAAACGGATATTAAGGTATCTCAAAGGGACGATGGATTTGGGCCTCTGGTACCCAAAGGAGTCCAACTTCACCTTATCCGGGTACTCTGATGCCGACTTCGCTGGATGTCGCATCGACAGGAAAAGCACAAGCGGTACGTGTCAGTTTCTTGGAAATAGATTGATCTCATGGTTCGAAGAAGTAGAATTCGTATCAACTTCTACCTGAGGCGGAATATATAGTCTTTGGAAGTTCTTTGCGCATGACTACTTTGGATGCAAAGTCAACTTATCGACTACGGATTCACCATGTCCTCTATTCCACTTTACCGTGACAACACTAGTGCAATTGCCATCAACAACAATCCTGTCATGCATCCTAAGACGAAGCACATTGAGGTCCTGGTATCACTTCATACGCGATCATGTTCTCAAAAACCATATTTCACTGGAACATGTTGCCACTGAAGATCAATTAGCAGACATATTTACAAAGCCTCTACCTGATGCGAGGTTTTTCGAACTACTCTTCCGATTAGGTATGCTCGACTTCTCTGCATAGTTTCTCATTTGAGTTACCCAATAGTATATTTACTCACAGGACCATGCATTGTATGTTTCACTGAAAGTAGTAGAAACTCTCTGCCCGTATTGCTGATCATACTTCATGTTTAACGGTTTCATGCTTCAAATATTAATCTCAACCTCATTATGGGAGGATGCTTGCGTTCCCGATCAAGTCGTTTAAAGCTAACATAATTACAGTTTATATGATTTACCTCAGGTCGGATTCATGATCTTCACATCCATTAATCACCACATGACCAAAGCATGTTCATTTAGATTACTCTATTAACGTGCATAGTTGAAGAAGTGAAATGGGCTAGCTTGGAATGCCTGGTGGATGAATACACAAACGCATTCTGATCAGCTTCAAGTATAGTTTTCTAATAAGATAGACGATCTTGAACTACAAATTGGAACGGTCAACCGAGAGGATTGCACAATCTACGGGGGAGAAAATGCTTTATATTTTATTCAGGAATACCCCCGTATATGTCTCATGACCTTTTTCCTTATTGTCTATCCGAGGGGGAGCTTTTCATTGAGAGGATTAAATGATCTACGGGGGAGCAGCAATGAACCCCTAATATGTCTCGGATTCTCCCTCCCTCTCTGTTGTTACTTCCGGATCGACTGGACATGCTGTTTTAAATCGGAAAAGTGGCATGTGTGGATGTATTTTCTTTCTTCAACCATGCATTTTAATCGACTAATCATCTGCATTCTTTTGACATGTGTTCACCTTATCATTTCACACTCATGAATCCTAATGAAGCCAAATCATATGATCTTTAATTAATCTTAGCTACTGTTGTTAAGCAAGACGGTTTCGCTATGTTGACCTATATGAACCTGTGTATTGCTATCCGACATATGCCCTGACTCGGTAATATTGATCACTTTCACATTGCGTACGTCTACTACATTCCTTGCCATGCATGAGTTCTGTTTCTTATTAGTTCGGATTATGTTGTTTTTCACTGATTATCTTCTCCAATCCGTACTAATCCTTGCCTGTTCAGCTTTTGTATTTTCCGTATATCTTTATTTAGCTACAGGTTCAGATTTTCTTTGCAACCATATTGATAAATCCAATCCATAGTCTCAGATTTGAAGTGTTGTGGTACTTCTCTTCTCTTCGACTTATTGACTGCAAAGGGATCTACTCTACATTCTCACCAAACTCTGTTTATGACGGACGAGGTCTATTATTCATCCGGATACTCTTTCACGAATATTATTAACTCCGGATGAGTGTCGGCTCTTTCCTCCGGACTCCTGACTTTGTTCAATTGTGACAATTCACGTATACTCTTATGTCGCATGCTTTTGAGGAGGAATAATGATGATTCATTAAATGCCTATCTCGGGTTGCACACACACTTCTCCTGGATGGCAACCAGTTGTAATCTCTACTTGGTCATGCGGTCTCCACGACATCGTTTTATTCGGAGACGCCTCGATATCCAGACAAATGACATCAGCATGTCGCGCGGGTCCCCACCTCACTCCCACATTCCTAGACCCGCTGACATTTGCGGACTCGGTCTTATATGTTCTGATCATTCCTGCGAAGCACGAGTATTGCTCATTTCAAATCCCTAACCCTCTCGTTGCTCCTTCTACTGTCAAGACCTCACCTTTCCTATTTTCCTTCCCATCAAATCTGCAATGGCACCCAGAATCTTTCTTTCCGGCGTCAATCCTGGCCATCTCGTTGATTGGAATGCTGTCTCTGATCCTCCGGATTGGTTTCACCAGCTTCGCCCTCTTCTTGAAGCCTCGCACATACTCAACCTGGTCTCCAATCCCATCGATCTTTTTATCGATGACATTCTTGAGTATTACCAACGGATTCGCTGCACCACCGATTCCATAACCTCTCATGTCCGCGGTGAATCCATCATCATCACTCCGGCTGTTCTCCGCGCCGCTCTTCACCTTCCTCTTGGTGAACCACAACGTCCGAATGCCGAACCGATGGCGGCTTCTATGGGGTGCACGACCAAAGGGAAGGAATACAAGGTGAAATCCTTCCAGGGTTGCTATCGATGTATGGCGACTATTCTAAGTCGATGCCTACTAGCTCGCACATCCGCCCTGGACTCAGTTCCGTACGATCTTCTACTGGCCATGTACGGCGTCTTTGAAGGTCTTCCAATGGATTGGGGGATGTTCTTATTTCGTTTGCTACAAAATGGTCTCAAAAACCATTCCTTCGGGCGCATCCTCGCATGGTCTTCCGGCATCTTCGTCCGGACCATTTCGCCCAAGTTGATGGTGTCTCGTTTCCCTCGGCTCTTTACCTTCGTCATCTTACGCCGGACGGGAGCATGACCGCTCGCCGACCCAATGTAGCACTTCGCGTTCTCCCTGCCCCGGAACAACAAGGCAGCTCTGTTAGTGACCCCTCCGACGCCCAAGCCCACGAGGTCGGCTTCGCACACCGATCCTCCCGGATTCGGTCCGTTGTTGCGCCCTCCCACTCACGGGCCTCCCAGCCAAGCGTCCGTGCTGAACCGTCCGAGGTTGCGGGGCTCTCTCGGCGCAGTGCGTCTAAAGCCGTTTCCTCGGCCCCCTCTGTCGCCGATGTCCCCACTCCCTCCACATCCGCTATAGCTGCTGCGGTTGATACCGCTGTTGCCGTCGCCACCGCTGATGTCCCGGCTGCTTCTCCGGAAGCCCCCTTGCCTCCTCTACCTCAACCCCGAGATTACCTTGACCATCTCTCCGCCGTCACCTTAACGGACCTCTGGGCTCCGTTTCAGCCTAGCCCACACCTCTTCCATTCCCGACACCGATCTCCAGGTGTTTTACACCCGCAATACCCAATCCCCGGAGACTATGATCATCTGGAATCTGCACCACGGCTTTCTTACGCCGGCTGCCATTCCCGATGTGTCGTTCCCTATACCCTCCGGCCCAGTCCCTGCTACCCGAAGTCCCTCTACTGCTAAGGCTGGACCCTCTTCTCCTGCCGCCGCGATTCCCGTGGTTGACTTGTCTGGTCAAAGCGGGTCTCTTGCTCCGGATGCCTCCGATGCTCCGGATGCCTCTGATGCTCCGGATGCTCCTGCTGCTGCTGCTACTCCTGCGGACTCCTCTGCCCACCGCACTCCTGCTCCTGTTCCTGCGGGGGAATCCTCCAAAGCTCCAGAGTTAGCACTTGGGCGTGCCTCTTTTGGCACGGTCCACTCTGATGCTGTGCTTTCCGCTCAGCTGGACCGCCATGCCCACGCTCAAAGCGCCCAAATCTCCGCCATCGCTGCCAAAGTTGATGCCCTCGGCGCCCAACTACTCTCCGCCCTCAATGACTCCTCCACTTCCATTGAGCAGAAAATGGATCTTGTCGCCACCTCCGTTCATTCACTATCTACTTCCTTCGCGGATCTGGCGCATACGATGGCTCGTCCTCCCGTTGCTTCCCGGCGATCTGCCAAACCGGGGGAGAACGTGTCATCTGATCCGTCTACTCCTTCTGCCCCACAACCATCTTCCCGGACCGAGAAGCGGCCTGCCACTTGGTGCTTCAGGGAGTTCAAATTCCCAAACGAAGCCGCTTCTCTCAACCAAGCTCCTCTATCGCACCTCGAGCTCCTCCTCCATCCTCCTCATCCGCACTGATACCTTCCTCCCATCCTATGCGGAGTTTGACCCGTCCGATGCGGATGGAAGCTTGCGCAAGGTAATGAAAGCCTATGCTGCGTCTTCATCGAGAGAAGATGTCTTTTCGAAATGTATCCTTTCTCTCCGGCCGACATTCGGACTCTTTGTTCGGAGAAAGGACTCTTTACTACTGAAGACATTGACAACTTCTCGAGGGCTGCTAAGATGGAGATGAGGTCGTTTCCATCTCTTTACGAAGATGGGCACTTGTTTGAAGTTCTGCCATGTTGGAATGAGGGCTATCTTCCCAGTGTGGAGTTAATTCAGACTTACATTGACGGAACCGCTGAAGATAGCAAGCCATGGAAAACTCTCTCAACCATCCTCATTCCGTACCGGATCATGTCGCCACACTTCATGATGGTTGTCTTCATGATTCGGTCCAAGCAGATGATTCTCATCGATTCTCATCAGGTTGTGGAGCACTTCGTTAGGAAGAATCAATGGGAACCTCTCGTGTCTCGGACTAACCGAAGCCGTGAAGAAAGCCGGATTATATGAAGAGTTGGGTATCACACCCCTGCGTTCGACCGAGAAACTCAAGGCGACATTCCGGGGCAAGAAGCAAGTGCCACAACAATGGGATGGAGATAGCTGGGAGCCTTTGTTTGTCATTTCATCAAATCGTTCTTAACTGTGGACAAACATTGGAGCCAACACTCCACCTTTACGATGCAGCGAGATAATGGAGCTAAGAGAGAAGGCAAGCAACTATGATCTTCAAGTATAGTAAGCCTTATGTACCTTAGTGAAAAATCGTATTAAGGCTGATTTGTATTTAGTTGCTGATTAATGAAATTGGTTGTGCTGCGTATTTCGTATGATATTCTTTTGCATCGCTTACCGGATCAGATTACAAAGGGTTTGGGCATATCCATAATTGGGGGGAGATTGTTGGATCAAACCCAGAATTTGGATAATGCTTGATAAAGCCTTATGTAATTTGATCTGAGATCTTTTGTGTTTATTTGATCATTGCGAAGGTATGTCATTAATCCAAAGATGCACTCGTGAGAGCAAAGCTAAGGACAGGATACATAATCCTGATCCGGACAAGAGTTAGTGTCGTCAAACACTTGGTAAATAACCAAGTAACAAATACATACGGAATAAGGAACAATCCTACGGACTAAGAACTTAAAGGATAAGTGCGGAGTAAGGAAAATAAGTGCGGAGTAAGGAACTTAGATGCGGAGTAAAGAAACCAGATGCGGAGTAAGGAATCCGGACTTATTACTCGCCCGGAGTAAGGAACTTACATACGGAGTAAGGAACTTACATGCGGAGTAAGGAACTTACATGCGGAGTAAGGAAGCGCGACACGGACTAAGGATTCCAGATGAATAGATACGGAGTAAGCAACCACCGACACGGAGTAAGGTTCCGAGCTTCATTAACTACGGAGTAAGGAAAATTACACCGGACCAAGAAGACACTTGCTCCAACAAAACCGCATTTAAAGTTATCAGCTCGTGCTGTCCCGATGTAAGACGAATGCATTTAGAACAAGAAGAATCTTACACGTGGATCATCCGGATATGTGGACACAACCTTAATTGTATCTCGGAACTCACAAAGACACTTATACTCTTCAAATCCAAGATCTTGAGCTCCACAAACCGCAGCAGTCAAGGCAGACAGATTACCGAGGGATAGTTAGTGCGGAACGCATTCCGGAACTTCAAGTTCCAAGGTTGTCTCTTAGGAATGTTTTGTATAAATATTCATACTTATACTTCATGTATAGGTGTGCTTAGGTGGGCAAAAATAGAAAAGGAACTTGGCTAGTGTGTGAGTTCATTGTTGTAAATAGAGTGTAAGAGAGTGTTTGCTTCTATTTTGTTGTAATCACCTTGTGATAATAAAACAAAATACTTCCACTATCTGGTTATCTTCCGCAGTGATTCTATCACTTAAACTAGATAAGTCTTTGTGTCTTGAGAGAAAAGAAAGAGTTCAAACAAGAGCCTATTCACCCCCCCCTTTAGGCTCCAAGGGACCATCAATAAGTTTCGATCATATCTTTTGGGCACTAAGGTCATTGTTTACACCGACCACGCTGCCCTGAGATATTTGTTCAGCAAGAAGGATGCGAAACCCAGGTTGATCAGATGGGTTTTGTTACTCCAAGAGTTTGATCTGGAGATTAAAGACTTGAAGGGGACTTCCAACACTGTGGCAGACCATTTGTCAAGGCTCGAGCTAGGGGAAGGTAGTACTCAGGGTGCTACTATTTCTGACACCTTCCCTGATGAGCAGCTCTTTGTGGCTAAAGCAAAGATGCCATGGTTTGCTGATATAGTGAACTACCATGCATGTGACTATGTACCTACAGAGTTTATTTATCAGGAAAAGAAGAGGTTCCTCTTTAATGCAAGAAGATACATTTGGGATGAGCCTATTCTATACAAGCAATGTGCTGATCAGATCATCAGAAAATGTGTGCCAGAAGAGGAAGTGGACAGCATACTGACGCATTGTCATTCATCTGACTATGCTGGCCATTTAGGAGTACAAAGGATGGTGGCAAAGATCCTACAAAGTGGGTTTTACTGGCCAACCATGTTCACAGACACATACACTTTTGTTAAGACATGTGATCAGTGTCAACGAGCAGGAGGGATTACAAGGAAGCAAGAGATGCCCCAAACTGGCATTATGCCAGTCGAACTTTTTGACATATGGGGAATCGATTTCATGGGACCTTTCCCACCATCAGATGGGTTTTCTTACATCCTTCTGGCTGTTGATTACCTCTCGAAGTGGGTTGAAGCTATACCCACTAGGAAGAATGATGCTCAAGTAGTTACCAAGTTCCTTCGCTGCAACATATTCAGCAGGTTTGGAACACCTCGAGCAATTATCAGTGATGAAGGGAGTCACTTCTGCAATAAGCTTTTCGACAAGCTCTTAAACAAATATGGAGTTCAACATAGGCGCACCTTAGCCTATCATCCACAAGCAAATGGTCAAGCTGAAGTTTCCAACCATGAGATCAAGCACATTTTGGAAAAGACAGTGGGAGGCAACCGAAAAGATTGGGCGCTAAAACTCAATGAGGCGTTGTGGGCTTATCGCACAGCATTCAAAACGCCCATTGGAATGTCTCCTTATCGTCTACTGTACGGAAAGGCCTGCCACTTGCCTGTTGAATTGGAACACAAAGCATTTTGGGCAGTTAAAAAAGTCGAACATGGATCCCAATGTTGTCTTGAACTACGATTGCACCAATTAAATGAGTTGGAGGAATTTCGCTTCAATGCCTATGAGAGTGCGAAGCTGTACAAGGAGAGGTCTAAGCTCAGACATGATAAGAAGATTAGCCCTTCTACTGTTGAACTAGGGCAGAAGGTGCTTCTCTTTAATTCCAGACTTAAACTCTTTCCTGGGAAGCTGCGATCTAAATGGATGGGGCCTTTCACTGTTACAAAGGTTTTCCCATATGGTAGTGTTGAACTCCAATCATCCTCTGGACAAATTTTCAAAGTAAATGGTCAGCGTGTGAAGCCATACTACATGCAGGACCATGTTAAGGAGGTTGATCATTTCACTCTGAGCACAACTTGACAGCGGGGACGGTCAAGCTAAAGACCTAAACTCAGCGCTTCATGGGAGGCAACCCATGGTGATTTCTTTTCCTTTTTCTTTTATTTTATTTATTTTATTAGGATATTGTTATTGTGTGCTTTAACCCATAGTCTGTAGGGAGTGCATATCTGTTTTGTTTTAACTTTTATTGGCAGCATTTGAACCAGGGCCTAGGCCCAAATTCCTTGATGGAGCTTCTTTAAGCTTGGGCTTACTTGGGCCTGTGTATCAGAACTTCAACTAAATTTTCTCAGGTCCACATCCAAGTTCAGTTGAATGAAATCAGAGGGGCCCACTCAAATCTCTTGCCAAACCATGGAGATGAAGTTCTGGATTATATGATGGTATTTTGGGCCCACTAACTGACACGTTTTTGTCCTTGGGAGATGGGATACTAGCCTGTCAAATTTCAACATCATTGGGCTTCATTCAGGGTGTCAACCAGCTTGCCCATGAGAACCAGCATGTCACGTTCACATCTTAAATGAATCTACAGTTCCTCCGTGACCTACAGGCGAAATTTGGACAAAAAAGGCCCTGCCCGTGAAAATTCTTTTCGGGTGCACAAGGGTATAATGGTCCAATCGAGCTGAAATTTTGCATAGCGGCAACTGGCATCTTCTAGACCCTTCTGAGACCTGCCCGTGAAAACACTTTTCGCGTGCACAGGGATAGACGCGTCTTTTCGATCTAAAATTTTGGTGGACAGCAGCTAGCAGCGTCTAGAGTCATCCAAGCTTTGACCGTGAAAACACGCTTTTCACGTGCACACCTACCTTTGGCCAATCAATCTGAAATTTCGCTGGGCGCTAGCTGGCATCTTCTAGAGTCTTCTTTGGTCTGCACGTGAAAAAGGTGGAGCACTTTAAGAGGGATATTTTCGTCTTTTCCCCTTGTGGCGAATCACTATAAATAGTGATAAGTTCCAAGCTTCAAACTCACATCTCATACTTTCTCCTCCTTTCTTGCTGAGAGCAAAAAGAATTCTTCTCTGATTAGTCATGGTGCACACAAGGAGAGCCCACCAAGGAGAAGGCAGTCCTGAAGCCTCTGCCACCTCTCTGCCTTCGGCATTGAGAGACACCGACACTATCTTTGTGGGGAATGTGCTTGATTGGGAGATCCTGGAGTCCTCCACCCTTGACTTGACTGAAGAAGTTATGACCAAGCTGCAAGCGTTGGGACTGAGAAGGTTAGTATGCGCTCGCAGTGATTTGTATTACCCTGCCATGTTAGAATTTTATAATTCAGTCTATGTCAATGAGGAAGATGATGAGATAATTGGGGAGGTTCAAGGTGTCTTAATTTCTATTTCCCCTGCTTTGTTGAGAGATTGCTTTGATCTCGCAAATCCCATGCATGCAAAGCCCGCATTGACCTTAGGAGAATATGGTAGAGCTTTACAGTATACTAAGGAATTTGGGAAACGTCGGCAATTTACGAAAAACGGATTTCACGGGAAATACCGTTGCCTTGCCAATTTGGTAGGGAGGTGCTTACTGTTACAAACTAGTGGCGTAGACTCAGTCCCTAAATCCCATTTGGAGTTTATGTTTTGTATCGATCGCCAGTTACACATTGATTGGGCTGCGGGAATTTTTAAATTGTGGAAACGGGACATTCATAAATGCTTATATGGTCGACTACTTAGCATGCTTCTGCAATATCAATATGGTCATCTTAGTGCTCAAGTAGTCCCCACTATTTTCCCGGATAACTTGCGGTTACGAGTTCTCCATCCAGAGGGTGCTTTAGGAGTTAGCTACAAGGGCAAATGGGGAGATAGTATCCACGTCGCACCACAGCCTTCATGTCATAGCGTGCATATGGAGCGACCCACGGAGCAGTTTAGGGATACCTCCACTCCCATGAATGCCCGCCGACAGCATATCATCCAGTTGACTGCCATGTACATGCAGTTCAATGTTCACAAGGAGGAAATCTACAATTTCTTCCAAGGCATCAGTGGTCAAGTTTTTTCCACACGAAAGAAGAAGCTTGTCCATGGTTTCTTGAAAAAAATCAAAACCGCACTCCGAAAAGAAGGGCTATTGACATCCAAGTTACCTCTGGTGCACTTCAATGAAATGGAGCTTCCCCAACAACTTGATCAATTCAGTTGTGGGATTTTTGTCTGTTATTATTTGATAGCTCTGTTGCAGCATAAGGATACTTGGGCGCTCACAGGAGAAACCTCGGCTGACTTTGTCGCACGTCTTAGACGAATGGTGGCCCATGTTATCTTCTACTATAGCATACCCACCAACCGGTAACGCTCCTTTTCCTTTTACTTTTTCCATGCTCGAGGACATCGCTTCGTTTAAGTAATGGGGGGGGATTTCCCTTGAACCGGTTGCTTGTTTGTTTGCCTGCATGCGTTAATTTTATTTTATGTCTTTGCTGTGAATGTTTGTTTTGCCTGTGAGGTGCAATGGCTACCAAGGTATGACAATTCTGGTTAACTATACTGACCACCTTAGTATCTTGTTGTGATAAAGATGTTTCACTTGTTAAGGTGTGTTATAAGTTCGTTGAGCATGTCTTTACTTTTTGAATGATATCACCATGATTTTGGAGCTGACGCTTGAATAGTAAGCTGAGCATGTTATGTTAGGATAAGCTTTGTAAACCCTGAAGTTGAGTGCAGAATAGGCATATACTTTTTGAGAGCACCATTATCTTGCCTTTGAGTATATTTTATGGGTATTGGGTTATCAATTTACTCTTAATATTCATTACTAGCTATTTAATAGTTGGAGTTACTTAGGCATAAGAAGTACCTGTTTGTGCTCAGTGTTTGGTGTATGATGTTAGTGATTCCAGTATTTCCGCTCAGTTCTTGTTTAAAAAAAAGAACAAACAAACAAAAAAGGGGGCTTGTGTGAGGACAATAGCAGAGTGAATAATCCATCAAGGGAGAGCATAAAATGCAACCTTGTAAGGTTATTACTAAAAATAAGTGTGAAAAAAAAAAAAAAAAAAAAAAAAAAAAAAAAAAAAAAAAAGTGTTTGCCAGAATAAAAGCCACAATGGCTTACTGTTTATATGTGTTTTTGTTTTCGAGTTGCAGCCATAATGGCTAAGTTGTTTTGTCTTGCAATTTGTTTCACAAGTGTGAGCTTCCATCTTTAGCTCCAAGTGTTGGTCCAAAAGTAGACTAGAGGGTGTGTTTTCCTTGACGAGCATAATGGGGATCTCTTATGTTTACATGGCAAAACTTAATCAATAGTTAGTAGTGGGTGTAAGAGTAAATCCTTAGCTGATAGGCATTGATAGTAGGGCCTGAGAGGAGAGAAAAGAAAGTGACATTTAAGTGAGGCTGCTCTAACCTTGGTGAGGACCGTCGGGGGGGAGCTAAGTTTATTTTATCCTGGCATGTTTGCTTCTATCTGAACTGTTAGTAACGATATTACATGGTTGTTGGACTTAATAGTAAGGGCATGTTTTGATTAACTTATGATTCATTTTTAGCTATTGGAATGTCTACTTCATCATGATAGAATTGTATGCCTTGGGAAACTATGCCTCTCTTGTTTGTTAGTTTATTCGTTCTTTTCCGTTTGACTGTGTGTTTATTTCTTTTTGCTTGAGGACAAGCAAAGGTTCAAGTATGGGGGAATTTGTAACGTGCGTTTATGCCGTTATCCTATGCCTTATATAGGGTGTTTTAGAGTATGTTTTGTACCTATTTGCATGTTATTTTTGACATATTTGCTCTAACCCCTAGGAAGACCCTGTTTGGTGTATAGTGTTACTTTTTAAGTGTTTTTGGCAGGTTTTGGAGCAACTTTTGCCCACACACTTTGGCTAGATCACTCCATCAACTCACAAGGAAGCTATAGGAAGAAGATGGAAGCAAAATGAAGGCAAAATCAAGGTGCACGTGAAAAGTCTTGTCACGTGCATTCTCACGTGCAAGGATTTTATTGCATGGATGCCTTCTACAACTCAAGAGGAAGCTTTGGAGCAAATTTGAGTCAAATTGGAGCTACACGTGAAAAGGGTCTTCTCACGTGCATTCTCACGTGCAAGCATGTTTGCGCTCCAAATGATGTATTTTGTTGTTTTAATCATTTTCCTCTAAAGAACTGGGGTCAAATTTGGTGTAGTTTGAGTTTTATTTCGCCTAGAACGTCGATTAGTGTCACTAACCAAAACGACGTCGTTTTGGCTGCGACCACATTTATAATTAGGGCACACCTTTTGTAACCCTAATTTGGCCCACTAAAACCTATAAATAGGGGTCTTTGGAGGCATTGTAAATCATCTTGAGTGGGAGAATCTGATCTGAGTTCTGAAAAGAGCTATAGCCATTGCTAAAAGATCGGATTGTCCTTGGCAAGGAGTGATTTTGGGCAGCAGACGCCGGAGTCGTTGGAGGCTGGAGTCCTGGTTCATCTTGGAGTCTTCCTTTATTGTCCTGGTACTGTAATCATGTTCTTTCCTATGATTGTTATTATTTTTGTCATGATTATGGAGTAGTCTTGTTAGTCTAGGGGAGCAATGTAGCCCACAAATAAATTGTAGTCAGTTTGGTTATGGTTGTTCAATAAAATAGAATTCAGTTCTTGTTTAATTCATTTGCTTGAATGGAAATGCCTAGTTTATACATAATTAGGTAATCTTAGCCCTTGTCTAGGGTGGAACACTAGTGAATTAGATTTAATATTGCATGATGGACCAAGTCTGCAACTATTAGATTGTTTATCTACCTTGATCACTTTTATTCACATGGACCAAATGGGATAAAAGCCTTAAATCTATCTTAGCATGGACCAAATGTAAGATAGGTAGGAGATAATCAACATGAACGTGAACTAGAACATAAATCAAGAACAAGAACCATAACCAGACTATTACAATCAATTGGGTGGTAAACATTGTGACCCTAGATCCTTAATCACTGAAATTTCTATACCAATAGCTTGCCAACTTTCTGATTTAATCACCTGTCGTTCACATTATTTGTCCAACAAAAATCAATTGTCCAGACATAAAAACAACTTGTTAGCTTAGTGCTTGCTGCTTAACAGCATTAGCTACCTCCCTGTGGGTTCGACAACCGGAGTCTTAATACTCCATTTTATTACTTGACCAGTGCACTTGCTGCAAAACCTTCAGACATAATTTATGCGGGTCAAGTTTGCCGTGCGTTCACGGCATAAACGCACGTTATCAACGACACGAACAGACTGAACATCCCCTTTGCTGAAAACCATGAGGTCATCAACAAAGCAAAGGTGGGACAAGAGAGTTTTCCTGCAATGCCAGTGATACGAAAATGAGGGGGAGCTCCGAATAAAATGATCCAAAATGCCAGAGAAAGCTTCCATACACAGGGTAAATAGGTAAGGAGAGATGGGATCTCCTTGGCGAGCCCTTGTTTCCCAGGCAAAGTACCCCTTCAACTCACCATTAAGAGACAAAGAATAACCGGAAGAAGATACACATGCCCGAACCCACCCAATAAACTTGGGAGGGAACTCAAACAAAGAGAAGTTATCCCAAACGAAAGTGCACCGAAAAGAATCGTAAGCTTTCATCAAATCAACTTTAATAACACACCGAGGAGAGGAAGAAGAGGCGGCATACCCACGCACCAACTCTTGTGCAAGAAAAATATTGTCACCAATGTGCCACCCGGGGATAAAAGCCGCCTGAGCTTCATTGACGATGAAAGGAAGAGTCCGTTGCAGACGAGTGGCTAGTAACTTGGTAATGCACTTATAGATAGTGTTGCAGCAAGAAATGAACCGAAAATCCTTCCACTGAGAAGCATTGGGAACTTTAGGAATAAATGCCAGAATGGTAGCATTGGACTCCTTTAGTAGGACAAAAGAGGAGAAAAACTCTTGCACTGCGCGCACCACATCCGGATCAACAATATGCCAAGTCCGTTGAAAGAAAAAACCATTAAACCCATCAGACCCGGGAGCCTTGTTGGGGTGAAGACTAAACATGGAATCCTTGATGTCCTCCTCAGAAAAAGGAGCCACCAAACCAGAGATAAGATTAGCAGATAGGGAGGGCCCAACAAAATCAGGCAAAGAATGACCAACAGAACTCGAAACACTAGTGTGACCAAGAAGAGAGGTGAAGAACTGAACACCTGATTCAGCAATCTCAGTCTAGTCATACACCCAATTCCCATCCTCCGAACAAATACCTTGAGTCTTATTTCTATTTTGCCAACATTTGATAGAATTAAACAAGAAAAAGGAATTACAATCGCCCTCCTTGTGCCATTGAATCCGACTCTTCCGACGAACGACGCCTCCACCCCTCGACGGGCAGTAGTAAGGCAATATAGCGCCTCCTTTTCTTGGGCAAGTAAACCAACATCACCACCTAAGGTGGCAAGGCCAACCTGAATTCGACCGAGCTCGGCATGACAGGAATCCAACAATCCATCCCGGTTCGCCGCTTATGCGAGCGCCTTTAAAGCCCGCTTGAGAAGCTTGAGCTTTTGGTAAAGGTGAAACATAGCATAACCCTCAATGGGGGTCTGCTAGATGTTGGGAAGTTGTCCCACATGGAAGAAAGTGGGGGAAGCTAAACAGTTAATATAGTGGAGCAGGCCTGGAAAATGTCACAACACATTTTAAAGTCGTGCGGGCCGATGTAGCAATCCCAAAGTGGACAATATTGTGACATGCGGGTGGGCCTATCCCTTGGCCCGATCCTAACAAGTGGTATCAGAGCTTGGTTGTCCCTCGGAAAGGTGTTTCATGATATCAAAAGTCTTCTCGGCATAGTGTGATCGAGCGGCATGTTCCATGGTGTGCGGCGGTATACAAAACCTCTATCACCAGGTGATCGAATCAATATGATCTCAATGGTGTGGATTGAGGGGGAGCTGTAAAGAAAATTCCATGATGGTCCTACATGGTGGCAGCTCAGATCCATAGGTGTGTCATATGATGTGGTTCGATGTGTGATAAAGGGGGAGATTGATGAGAAGTTGTCCCAAATGGAAGAAAGTGGGGGAAACCAAGGAGTTAATATTGTTGGAAATAAGCTAGTTGGGTATCTATTTCCATCCGACAAGATTTTTAATTTGTTGTTAGAATTTTCTTCCATTGTTTTTTTTTACATTTGGTATTACAGCCAATGGAGACAATGGGAGATGTTGTGAACGATGAGATGAAGAGCTCGGCACCGATAGTAATGGGGCAAAACAGTAGTGTTCCAATCAAATATCCGATGTTGAACGACTCCAACTATGGCTCTGGGGGCCGTGAAGATGAAAATCATCTTGTGCGCACTAGGTGTGTGGAAGGCTATTGAAGGAGATGTGAGGAGGGAAGAAAAAGATCACGGCGCTCTAGCTGCGATCTCTCAAGCTATGTCCGATGCGGTGCTAATAGAAATTGCAAAGAAGACGACCGCAAAGGAAGAAGCTTGGGACGCCATTCAACAAATGAGCGTAGGAGAAGAATGTGTCCGGAAAGCAAGGACACAAGTGTTGAAACGGTAGTTTGATCGTCTTATCATGGAGGATACCTCAGGAGTTATGGAATTCTCTCAAAAACTCACTAGCATTGTTGGTGAGATCCGTTCCCTTGGTGTCGAGATGGAAGAAAGTACTATTGTTGAAAAACTATTTAGCGTAGTTCCGGATAAATTTCTTCCTCTCGTGAGTACCATTGAGCGGTGGGGAGATATATCCAAGATGTCCGTAGGTGAGGCGATGGGACGATTGCAAATCTTTGAGGAAAATCAAAAGGGGCATAGAGACTACAAAGATGAAGGAGAGCACGTACTACTTACATGTGCACAATGGGAAGCTAGGACCATCACAGAGCGGAAAGGCAGTGAATGACTTGACAAACGTCAAGGCTATGCAAAGAAACCTTACCGAAAATTTGACAAATCCATGAATATGGCCATTTTGCTTCTGAGTGTCAAAAGCCCAAGAAAGAAAGAATGTTTTTAGCAGAACAAAGTGATGAAGAACCTGCTCTCTTGATGCATGACATTGTAGAAGACACAAAATGTCAAGATAATGAGCAGAATGAAGGTGATATCTGGTACCTTAACTTGGGTGCCAGCAACCACATGACAGGATGTAGAAAGTGTCTTATCAATCTTGACACATTATTTAAAGGGACTATTAAACTTGGAGATGGCACAAAAGTATTCATTAGTGGCCGTGGGACAGTACTGTTTCAAAGTCGGATGGGAGAGCATAAAGCCTTAACTGATGTGTATTACATTCCAAAGTTGACGAGCAACATCATTAGCTTGGGACAACTGGAAGAGTGTGGACGCAAAATTATGATAATAATTTTACACGTGTTCGATAGCATAAGACAATTGCTTGTGCATGTGGAAAGAACAAGGAACAGGTTGTATACTCTTCATCTTGATGCAGCCCAACCTATCTCACTACTTACTTGTCACACCGATATCGCATGGAGGTGGCACGCACGATATGGACATTTGAATTTCCAAGCGTTACACAAACTAAGTTGCAACAACCTAGTGGATGGGCTCCCACCGATCACCAACACCGAATAGTTGTATGAAGGATGCTTAGTTGGGAAACAAAGATCCTACCCAGTTCCCAAAACACGCAAATTTTTGTGCAAGCATGGCATTAGATTTGTTTCATGGTGATTTATACGGACCTATCACCCCGACAACACTAGCTAGAAACAGGTATTTTGTTTTGATAGTTGATGACTATAGCCGATATATGTGGATTTCCTTATTAAAAACCAAGGATCGGGCATTTCAAAAGTTCAAAGAAGTCAAGGTTGAAGTTGAAGTTTAAATAGGCATCAAGTCAAAGGCGTTTCGAACCGATCGTGGAGGTGAATTCAGATCTACCGAATTCATGAACTACTCAAGGAAATGGGCATCAAGAGATTCTTGATAGCCCCTTACTCCCCTTAACAAAATGGGGTTGTCGAACGATGAAATCGGACGGTCACTTCAATGGCTCGAAGTATGATGAAAAGCATGAATATACCAACAAAGTTCGGGGAGAAGGTCACAACCGCAGATATATTCTCAATCGTGCACTAACAAGAAGTGTAGTGGGGATGACACCTTATGAAGCTTGGCGTTGAAGAAAACCCACAGATGGACATATGCAAACGTTTGGGTGCATCGAACATGTTATACCAGTCCATGGTTTTGAGAAAAAATTTGACTCTCGTAGCTTTCCAATGATTTTTCTTGGCTATGAAAATCAAACAAAAGCTTACCGTGGATATGACCCTACCACCAATAAAGTGATTGTGACCCGAGATGTTATCTTTGAGGAAGAAAAGTCTGGAAATGGGGACCTACATAATGTTTACAGGACACCACTACTAGTGAAGAATTTTTTGTGCCCATAAAGAAACGCTGGGTGGAGATTTTACTGGAGACAGTGGCTGATCCAAACCACCCGTACCAACAGGTAGCAACCCCAACGCATGATGATATGGTGGATATAGGAGATGCGGACGAAGGCTCGACATCTTGGAAAACCCCATCATCTTTGGCCTCCCAGGAGACACAAGCGACACAGGAAGGCCCCAAAAATTCGCCTCCATCCCATAGAATGCCAGGTACATATGCGTAGCCTACAAGATATTTATAATATGATAGAACTTGTGGTAAGCGATCTCTCTGGTCCGTGCCTCCTAAGTTTGGAGGAACCAGCAACGTTCCAAGATGATGTGCGAAATGAAAATTGGAGACGTGCAATGGAGGAGGAAATGCAATCAATCCAAGAAAATCATACATGGAGTTTGGTTGACCCACTTGCCGATCACACCGCTATAGGTCTGAAGTGGATTTTTAAAGTCAAGAAAGATTCGGATGGAAAGTCAGTGAAATACAAAGCGCGCTTAGTAGCCAAAGGGTATGTATAAAAACATGGTATTGATTTTGATGAAGTATTTGCACCGGTTGCTAGAATGGATACCGTAATACTTTTTATTGTTATTGCTGCCCAAGAAGGTTGGAGTTTGCATCATATGGATGTAAAATCCGCTTTCTTGAATGAGATTTTAGAGGAGGAAGTATATGTTAAATAGCCATTGTGTTTTGAGGTACAAGGAAGTGAACACATGGTGTTCAAATTACATAAAGCTTTATATGGTTGAAAATAGGCTCCATGAGCCTGGAACACTAAGTTGGACAACACCTTACTCTCTCTTGGTTTTGAAAGAAGTCCAGGTTGAACATGCGGTTTACAAAAGACATAAAGGATGTGTACGTCTTCTTGTAGGAATCTACGTAAATGATCTAATCATCACTAGAAACTGTCATGAAGAGATTAAAACATTCAAAGAACAATTGAAGGAATGTTTCAAGATGAGTGATCTAGGATTGCTAAATTAGTACCTTGGTATAGAAGTCACGCAATCATCACATGGGATCTTTATATGTCAGACAACATTTGCTAAGATGACCCTCCAGGATCATGGTATGATGGACTGTAATGCTACACATACTCCAATGGAAGCTAGATTGAAATTGAGTAAAAATAGCACTTCCAACCCAGTTGATCAAACTATTTTTCAAGCATTGTAGGCGCTTTACGGTACCTCATAAACACAAGGCCTGATTTAGCTTATTCTGTTGGGATTGTAAGCAGGTATATAGAGTCTCTAAAGGCTGAACATATGGCTGCTGTAAAACAAATCTTGAGATATTTAAAAGGCACTCTTGATTTGGGTTATTTCTATGGCAGAACGAAGGAGGGTGAAGTCCATTTAGTGGGCTACAGTGACAGGGATATGGCAGGTGATATAGACGATCGGAAAAGCACAATAGGTGTGTTCTTTTTCCTAGGGTCAAACTTAATTAGTTGGCAGTCTAGAAAATAGACCGTGGTTGCACTCTCCTCTTGTAAAGCTGAATATATTGCAACTACAACAGCAACGTGCCAAGGAATCTGGCTTACATCCCTTCTAGCTGATCTCACAAATCAAACTCAGTGTAGAATATGGCTTTACATAGACAACAAATCTACCATTTCTCTGTGCAAAAATCCTGTCCACCACCATCACAGTAAATACATAGATACTCGGTACCATTTCATAAGAAATTGTGTAGAAGAAGGCAAGCTTGAAGTGGAGCACATTGTGATCGACAAACAATTGGTTGATATTCTTACAAAACCACTGGGTCGTGTGAAATTCGTAGAACTCGGGAGAAAGTAGGAATGCAAGCATGTGAAGAGTCACACCTAGCTTAGGAAGGTGGAATGTTGGAAATAAGCTAGTTGGGTGTCTATTTCCATCTGGCAAGATTTTTAATTTGCTGTCAAAATTTTATTTTGTCTTTGATTGCTGTTTTATTTCCTTCCTTTGAAGTGTTGTGTCAAGAAAATTTCTTATGTTTAGTAGGTTAGTTGATGGAACAATTTGTGGTCCTAATAAAGGAAACCATATCGGTTGTGATCATCATATTCTAGCAATTAATGTCTATACCATATTTATTTATTTTTGGCTATAAGAAGGAAAATACGAAAAGGGTGTCATCATTGTGAACACCACACAAAACGCTCTTCTTCTCCTGGTGTGTTTCTTCTATTGTTTTTTTTACAAATATAGTAGAGCAAGCCTGGAAAACGTCACAACGCGTTTTAAAGCCGTGCGGGCCGATGTGGCGAGCCCAAAGTGGACAATATTGTGACATGTGGGTGGGCCTATGCCTTGGCCCGATTCTAACACCAGACCTCTTCAATAGTCGGGAAAAACTCATCATAGGAAACCCAATGATTAAAAAACTTAAACGAGGATCGAAACCCCGAAGACGGCACGCCAACATTAACCACACTGGAGAATGGTCGGAGACACTATAGGGAAGAAACTCAACAATCATATTGGGAAATTGTTGAAGCCACCCGAGTTAACAAGAACCCGATCTAGCTTCCTCCTAATGTAACCAGAGGCACGAGAGTTGTGCCAGGTAAAAAACAAACCAAGGTACCACAAGTCATCAAGCTTGGCCTCCAAAAGGGCCTCATTGAACTCATGCATAGATGCTGGCCACTCCAAAGAGCCACCACTATGGTCACAGTGAAAGCGGAGGGCATTAAAATCTCCCATCACCACCCAAGGCAAGGAAGGAGAAGCACTAGCAAGACCGGTAAGAGAACTCCGAGCTGGCGGCGCCCCTCCATCGCATTATAACCATACACAATAGACAAGCGAAACACCTGAAGACTATCAACCAACGAAACCGAAAAAAGATGGAGAAACTGGGCATGAGAAGAAAGACAAGTAACATCCAAACGAACAGGATCCCACCAAAACCTGAAAAGAAGAGTTTATTTTTTGTATATTATTTACTTGATGAAAAGGATACATATATATAGAATACAAATATCAATGTGAGAGCTTAAAATTAAATCTATATCCTAATATATATTCCTATATACAAGGAAATGATTTGACAGAGCATAAATCAAGGAAATCACTGATTTTATGCATTTGACATCTTTACTTTCCTTAACACTCCCCCTCAAGTTTGGAATGTATGTTAATAATTCCCAACTTGCCAATTAAAGTCAAGAACTGCAAGGAACTCAGTCGCTTTGTAAACATGTCCTGGAGGCTGATGCAATGTTGATATGTGAGCTTGTTTTGATTATCTTTTCTTGAATCTTTTCGCGTATAAGATGACAATCAATTTCTATATGTTTTGTCCGTTCATGGAACACCGGATTTGAAGCAATATGGAGTGCTACCTGATAATCACAAAATAGATTGGTAGGATGTGAATGCTTAATGCCCAGATCTTGTAGAATGTAGTTCAACTAAGTAATCTCATAAGAAGTTGTTGCCATGGATCGATACTCAACTTCGCACTTGATTGTGATACCGTAGTTTGCCTTTTGGTCTTCCAAGAAATTAAGGATTTTCCAATAAATATGCAATATCCAAGAATAGATCGTTGAGTATCACGACATCTAGCCCAATATGCATCACAATAGGCATTTAATTGGATTGAACTAGTTATAGGAAGAAACATTCCTTGGCCCGACATGTGTTTGACATAGCGCAAAACATGATGAGTCGCTTTAAATGTGGAACTCGTGGCTTGTCTAAAAATTGGCTTAGGATATGAACGGGATATGCTAAGTCTGGCCATGTGATGGTCAAATAAATTAGCCGCCCAACAAGTCTTCGATATGAAGAAGGATCACTAATATAGTCACCATCAAACGCACTGAGAGACAAGTTCTGTTCCATGGGAAAAAATGCTGGTTTTGCACCAAGATATCCAAGATCTTCAAGGATTTTAAGAGCATACATTCGTTGAGAAAAACAACAATGCTCTTTGTGGATCGAGCAACTTCTATGCCCAGGAAATATTTCAATTGGCCAAGATCCTTCAATTTAAATTGATCCTTTAAAAAAGACTTGGTGTCTTCAATATCTTGTAGATTATTTCCTATGAAAGTAATATCATCTACATAAATAAGAAGAGTAGTGAATTTACCACCATGTGTCACGGGGTCAGGTTTCCTGTGCCTCTCAACCCGTTGCAGCACTTAGCTTCTCTATCCACGGTCCGCTAAGTTTAGCCTTTGAGGGTTGAAACGCACGTAGACTGGTTTCGCCCTGCCCACTGGGCTCATTAGGAGAACGGCTCCGGTTCCCGACCAGTTTGTGTAAGGATGGCCAAATCCCTTCTTCAACGCCAAGTCCTCGACTAGCGGCGTGCTCCCCGCATTCAACCGGGTCGGCACGTCCCGAACTCCAAAGGGGTTCCATCCGTTTTCCTCCACGAACTGCCTGGAACCTTCGCTGCACACCATCTACGCTTTCAACCAACCCCTCTTCTTTACGTGGCACGAATACAATCCTAAATCATGCCACTAAGAAACGTCCCGCCAGCACCACGCTGGCTTGGGTCGTGACACATGGGATCGGACCAATAATGAATAATCAGCTTTGGATTGTCGATAACCGACTCGTTTGAGAGCGGTTGAAAGTTTGATAAACCACTAACGGGAAGCTTGCTTAAGACCATATAATGATTTGTGAAGTTTGCAAACATGTGTCTCCCCCTTGCGTCCAAAACCAGGAGGTAAAGACATGTAAACATCTTCATCAAGATCGCCATGCAAAAAAGCATTATTCACATCGAGTTGGTGAAGATGCCAATGTTGAGTTGAGGCCACAACAAGGAGAAGGTGAACAGTGACAAGCTTAACAACCGGAGCAAAGGTCTCACGGTAATCGAGGCCTTCAATTTGATTAGACCCTTTTTGCGACCAAGCGGGCTTTATAATACTCAATAGTACCATCAGGTTTGAATTTGATCTTATACACCCATTTGCATCCAACCAGTGTCTTCCCGGGAGGTAAGGGATAAAGAGACCATGTGTGATTAGCCTGGAGAGTAGCAAGCTCGTGGTGCATGGCAAGGCGCCACTTAGGATCACAAACTTCCTATGCAAAGGAATGTAGTTCTCTTGTAGTTGAAATAGAAATGGTGAAAGCATGGTGTTGAGGTGATAGGTTATCATAGGAAAGCATAGTAGATAAAGGGTGAGGGATACCTGAGGGTCTAGTCAACGCTAAGTTAGATGAGGAATCAAGTCGTGAAGGAAGAGGAATACCAACATGATACTCACAGAGATAAGCAGGAGCTCGTGTAATGCGTGTCAGCCGTGTAGGCAGAAGGTGGGTCATAGGAGAAGGAACGGGAGACATGGGAAGACTTGGAGAGATAGGTTCTTGTGAGAGAGAGTCCATGGGAGAACATGGAGATGAAGCAGGAAAAGAGATGTCATCATCATAGGGTGAGGATGGAGTAGAAGGAAGCACCAAAGGGGAATCGGCAGCGGAAGGGGGAAAAGGGAAAATGGTTTCATGGAAGGAAACTTCCCGGGAATCAAAGATCTTATGAGTGGAGAGATCATAAACCTGATAGCCTTTTTGACCATATGGATACCCAAGAAAGAGACAGAGTGTGGCTCAAGCATCAAATTTGGTGGGACGGTGGTGGTATGTAGAGGCAAAACACAAACACCCAAAAACACATAAATGATCATAGGTGGGTTTTTGATGGAAAAGCATCTCGAAAGGGGTTTGGTTGTGAAGGACTAGGGTGGGGGTTCGGTTAATGAGAGAGGTGGAAACCAAGATGGCATCTCCCCAAAATTGTTTAGGAAGATTAGCTTGAAATAATAAGGCGCGTGCCACATTGAGAAGATGGTGATGCTTGCGTTCGGCATGCCCATTTTGTTGTGGGGTGGAGACACAACTAGTTTGATGAATGATACCTTTAGTTGTATAAAATTTGGTCATTGTGAATTCGGAACCATTATGTTATTCCAAGGTTCCAAGCACAATATCTTTATATAAGTGTTTGTATACGAGAGAGGGGGGTGAATTTGTATACTATAAAACTTTTCTTTAAGTTTTATGAGTAGAATACTTTGGAGAGTTTGCTCTAATAGATGTGGTCTTCGTTTGGGTGATATTGTAATGTCTCATGCAATATCAGTCACAAGGGCATGTAAGAGAAAGAAAAGACAGAGACACAATATACGTGGTTTGATCAATGTGATCTACTCCACGGTGGTGAGGGTGTACCTACATCGAGTCCAATCCACTATTCTTCTTTAATACAGTAGGGTCCGGCCCTTGTTACAATAGGATCAACTCTCTCCTCTATTCAACGCAAATACAAAACAAGATTGCTCTAGAATTTACTCACCTGTCGGACTGCGTCTAACGCAATCGCTCCTGTGTGGATGACCGTTTGCTATGCTCGACCTTCAATCACGCCTATACCAGACTTATCGGTAATGACCCGTGTGTAACCCGTGTGTAAGAAGTTAATGACAAACACCTTGGATGTTGGTGCACAAGTTTGAGGTAAGAGATGAGCCCAAGAGGGGACTTTTGGGAGGTGCTTGTGACAAGTGATAACGTACCTTTATGCCCTAGGAAGACGCTATGCGTACACAAGGGTTTTAAGCTGTTTTGGCTGATCTTGGAGCTCACTTTTGATAGGGTAGATGGCCTCAAACAATTGGCGTGCAAGAACAAAAGTTTCTTAGAATGAGGTCCTCTACCTACCACAGAACTTTCAGAGCATTTGGAGCTGCACGTGAAATCACCCATTTCACGTGCAAGCATATTTTTGCTTCCTAGACCTCTACAAGATGCAAGGAGGCTTGGGGTGAAGTTTGAGTGCATTTGGAGTTGCACGCCAATTGGGGAATTGGCGTTCAAATTGGCATGCAGGCATGTTTTTGCATGGTTACCTTAGTTTTGTTATTCTAATCATCTTTTCCCAAAGGACCATGTTGGAATCGTGGATATTTTGGCATGTATGGAAGCGAGAAGGTGGTAGCTTGTGTAATCAAAACTACGTCGTTTTGATCCTGGGTTTCACTTAATCAAAACTACGTCGTTTTGATAATGGGGGGGTCTATATAAGGATGAGGAGACTCCTTGTTCTAGGGTTAGGGGTTTTTCGCCACTACGCCGTCGTGGAGAGAGAGAGCTAGAGAGAGGGAAAGGAGGAGAACCGCTGGTTGCCGCTGGAGCGTCTTGCGTGGGAAGGACGGCGTCAGCGCGGGAGCAAGGAGGATCTTCGTTAAGGTAGGGGTTCGTCTTACCTGGTCTATTCCGGGGTTAGGCCCTGTGTAGAGGATTTATCAAGTTTCTATTGTTATTGCTATATTATTTATATGTAAATTCATATAGGTGTGACCTCCTATATGAATGTTGGCCTTCGGTGGCGTTTTGGTGTGATTTCCGGAGTTGGGTGGTTAAGTGCATATTAAGTGTTCGATAAAATGCCTGTGTGAATATGTCTGTGTGAATATGCCTAGTATGTGTTTGATAATATGCCTGTGTGGCTGGACTTGTGATTTGGTGTATGTATGCATGCTGGGTGTTTGTTCTATTGCCTGAATGGCTGGGTTGTGCACTTGTGAACGGGTGCACACCAAGTGTTTGGTTTTATGCTTGAGTGACCATGGTGTGTGTTGTGTGCATAACTGTGGTATCTGGCCTGAAGAGGTGGTTAAATTACTTTGCCTGAGAGGCGGTTAAACCAAGGGCTTGAAGAGGCGGTTAAACTACTTTGCCTGAGAGGCGGTTAAATCGATGGCCTGAAGAGGCGGTTAAATCACTTGTGGCTTGTGTGATAGAGAATTGTAACTACCGGTGTGGTTTGTTATTGTCTGTTGAAATGATTGTAACACGACACCGCACTTGTACACATGGCATGTAGATCTTAGGAGCATGGGATGGGTTGGGGAGACTTGATCCCTACCGAGTCATGGATGCTCACCCCTCCTACCGTGGTGTGTTTTCTTGCAGGAACCTACAGGCGTTAGGTGGGAACACCAAGGTGGAAGAGTTCTTTTTGTGGCTTTGTTTTGTGTTATTTGCATTATGTAATTTTGTTGAGGCATTGTAACCCCAGATGGGAGGTATTGTAATGAAGTTTGAAACATAATAAAGGCATATGGTTTCAATTAAATAATTGTGTGATTTTGGTTTCTAAAGTGTATGTTGTGTTCCACCCCTTTATCCAAACCCGGGTAAAGGGAGGGTCACGTTCCGGTCTCCTCGGGTTGGAAAACCGGGATGTGACAATATGGTATCGAGCATGGTCTAGTTGGCCTAGGGTAAGTGGGCGGATCCTGGTTATCTTGAGTCCTTTGGAGGAACCGGGAGGGACGTGCCTGATCAACACGGTCCTCTTGGAGCCTCTAAGGTGTACTTGGAGTAGTCCAGACACTGAGGTAGGATTTGCATGCATTGGCATTAGGGCACTAGTTGCATTTGTTGTCTTTGTGTGATTGTGTGGGTAACCGAGATAAAGCATGTGAGAGGGAAACATGAAGAACGTGATTTAATCACGTAACTCGATTAACTCGATTTTATGACAACTTGAGCCGTGTGCTTGTGTAATGTGGTTTAATGAGAATCGAAATGTGTGCAATGTGTGTAATTGCATGGATAAATGGTTTGAACGTGATAAAGTTTCAATAGTGCAACTCTGAAAATTTGTGATGATTTGAGCATGAAAGTATGGAAAAGAATTTGTGGTATTGAAGCTGAGTGCTTGTGAACTTGAAGCTTGTAAAATGTGAACGAACGGAAAAATTAAATAAATTAAATATACAATAATGTTGGTGTTCGTGAATGGTTGAGCATGTGATTTGTTTGGTACTTGTGTGAAATAAGAGTGGTTATGAGCAATGCAATGGAATGTAAAATTGGTATAGTCTGTTAAATGTGAACCTATGGACTTGTGTGGTAATAACGCGTGTTATAACTTAAGCTGCTTAGTCGGTAGCGGTCTCGCGATTGTTGAGATCGTTTAGTGTTAATCTGGAGCGCTACCTTTTCGCGTAGCCAATGTTTCTGAGAACTATAAACCGTGCGACGTTGAGGTAACAAGAGGAGGCCGCAACTCAGGTTGGGCAAGTGAGAGAGCTGCAGTCGAAGGTGATAAACTAATCACGACGGAGGTTGGCATCTTTGACCCGATTATTCCAGAGGTGAGGGATGAGATTCGACAACTAAGTTGGAGCGAGGTGCGAGGTACGCCGAGAGCTGTCAACCCATGTCATTGAGAGGAGCTTGGGTGAGGATCAACCCTCAACACTCCCGTTTGAGCCCCGTTTCCCAAAGGGTTGCGCTTGCTGTGGACAACCGGGACTTTGGAAAAGAGAGTGTGCCAAGAAGCAGTACCGGTGTCGCCTCTGTGGAAAAGTCGGACGTCTTCGTACAGTCTGTTTTGGTAGGACCGGGAGTGATGCTGGAGGACTAGCTAGTGAGGCCCGTAGAAGAGCAAGACAGAACTTCATTGGTGGTATCGTGCCCCTTTGGTGGGTTGTCGGTTGAGTCTCGTACTAGTTATGTGAGGCAGGGTGGACTTTATCATGTTCCGTTTGAGTTAGCATTTCGAATGGATGTGGTTGGTGACCTGTTAGGAAATAAATAAGTAAAAAAAAGAGTAAATATAGATTCATAACGCTAGAAGAATAATAAGTAACTAATGAATATATATGGGTGTTGATTTTATATGTGAGTGGTATTCAACTTTGGCACGTGTTGATAATCAGAGTGACCAAATCTTGTAGGCTACCTTTTGCCAGTGGGAGGGAATTTAGATTGGCTAGCTAGTAGAGCTTGAGGTGTGAAGTGATGGCTTGTGGGTTATTGTGTGACACCTCCTTGGCAACCTTGAATAATAGAAATATGTTCTTAAGTGGATAGAGGTATGTGTTGGAGTACTACTTGAAAGGGATATTCCTATGGTTACCTTTCTTTTCCAAGCGTTGTGGTTGAGGGGAAAACGCAGGCTAGTATAGCCTTGCTCTTAAAGTCCTTGAAGTGTTATCTTGTTGGCTAGAGTGGTCGTTGCAAGTTCTGGTTAGTAACTATATAGGTGTTCTGGGTTCTCAGATGGTCAAGCAGTGGCCATGTGTCATGTTTGTCGAGTGCGAAAGACCATGAGTGATGTTCTTAGAACATGTTGTGAAATGGGGATGCACACGTGTAAAATGTGAAGTGTTCGGAGCTCAACTATCGGCCGTGAGTGGGTTTCAAGGGTCGTGCCCGATGCATCCAATTGGTAAAAAGAGGTAAGCAAGTGAGATTTGGCGGGCCTTGTTCGGGCTTTTTACCCACATCTTGGAAAACATTTCTCTAGGGGTCGTGAGTGTGCTTTTGCATGGTAGTGTCATTCCTTTGGTCTATATCTTGAGAAGAAGGTGTATAAAAATAAAAAAAATATAAAAATAAAAAAAAATATAAAAAATAAAAATTGGTACGTTCTACTCGTCAGAGTCTTGTGTTTCGTTGCATGTGTTGAGAATGTGCAGAAAATGCGGCATTGTGTTGTTGTATGTATTGCATAAGTGGTAGAGGTATATAGCGGAGTTGCTACGTGTGGGTGTTGCGACACATATGCGTAGAGAAGGATGAGGCATGGTGTATTGGTATAGTAACTGTGGTGTGAGGATGAGGAAGAGTGTTAGAAGTGATGATTGTTTATGTTCTTCCTTGTCTGGTGTTATTAAACTGTTGGTAAGTTAAACAAAAAAAACAAAAAAACAAAAAAAAAACAAAAAAAACGAAAAAAAAAAAGAAGGGGGGGGGGGGTTGTTTGATCCCCGAATTGAGTCGGTTGGCGCTTTTGCTTGGAAGGGGTATTAGTGCTACTCCTTGGGGAGCGATTTATGTCGGGCGGATGTCACAAAGGTGCATGTTTTAGAGCGAAGGCCTGGTAGGCGGATGACCTACATTTGTGCTCTTGAAAACCTTTCGGTGCGGTATCACGCGGTAAGGGAGACGGCTCACGCTATCAAGGTGTTGGTGTGTTTGGGAACTACATGAAGGTCCCGAATCAGGCGTTTGCATGTCTTGTTTCTGCGCCACCCGGAGGAATGGCGTTGATCACATTAAGTCGAGGCTAGAGCCCGAGCATTTCTTGGTCGGTTTGAGTGTTTTGTTGGTGTGTTGAGATAGGACGTGACGGTTGGTATAGCGGGGTTAGTGGGCATGTTGCAGGTAGGAGACTTTTCCAGGGTGGAGAGAACTACGTTGTTGGCAACTACCCAGCGTCAAAGAATTCTTGTCGCATGGAATGTCTGCCGATCGAGTAAGGCGTTATCACTTGGGTTGTAACATAAGCCTCACTTAGTGACGGCCGTGTGGGCCCTTGGTGGATCCCTATCCGACCGTAGTTAGGGAGGTGTTATTTATGTGATGTTCTGGTTCAAGGGATTCTTTAGTAGATTCTCAACATTGGTGACCGGTGTTAGCCCGATAGTAGCTTTTTGGTCTTGTCGTGGTTGTGTTTGGCACCGAATTTGTCATCCCCGGGACTCCATTGGGCGTCATGTCGATCGTGAATCGAATGGAAACTTCATCCTAGTATAGTTGTGTCCTGGATTGTAAGTCGTGGAGGGCCATCATTGCTGTTGGTTGTATTTCATTGTGACCTCATGGTGCTTGTCGTAAGGGTGCGGTCTACATCCGGGTGTGGCCGCGTGGTAAATTGTTGGTGTCCATTGCATCAAATCTTAGTGGTGGGTTACTATTGGGGTACCTTTAATTGGGGAGTGTTGCTTCTATTGGGATGCGCTTAGGCTGATGGTGTTGGCCTTGTTCGATTGTCGGGGTCTTAGCGAATCTATGGGAGGTTTCTCGACCTCACTGTTGTCGGACTTGCTCACGTGCGTTGTTGTCGCACGCTAATTGGCCAAGCTCTAGTTCTTGTTATGCTCATGGGTGTTATGTGTTGCTTTAATCTTCCCGTGATGTTTCCTACTTGGTTTCTCTTTTCGGGGACGAAAAGTCCAAAGGTGGAAAGGTTGTGAGGAAACTCCTGCGGATGAGTTTGTATGGTGTCGCGAGTGGGCGGTGGAACGTTAAATGTGTAGTAGTATTTTGTTTGTGCCTTGTTCCTTGTAGTGGTGTTTATGATGTGAGTTGGTCCGTGACCTATGTGATTTGTTAAACGTACGTGTTGGGGATGGCGTATATGTCGTACACCGTCGTGACGTGAATACTTGTGACATGTGTTAGGTGAGGAGAACAAGGGTTGTTGGTGAGATTAGAATATGTGTTTCCCTATCATGCCGTGTTGTATTGGGTCCGTAGGTACGTGCCTTCATGTGTGTTATTGTGTGATATCTTCGGTCGTGGGTATGTGAATGGTTGTGGGCGATGTGCATCAGCATGTGCATTATGGAAAGTGTATTGTCTTTTCGAGGACCACACGTCTTATGGAGGAAATATGGGAACGCGAATCCATGATGCGTGAGCAACACCCGAGTTGTTCGAGGACGAACAATCTTAAGGGTGGAGGGGTGGTCGTTGGTTGGTGTATTTGTATTGTCTTTTAGACATGTGTTCATATTTGTGATGTGTTTTGAGATGTGTATTTGTGACATGCGGATATGTGTTATATGCATTATTGTGATGCATGTGGTTATGGATTATGGTGGTACCTTGTTATGTCTTGTTATGTGCGGTGCGCGGTGTATGACCCATTTGGGTGTTGTGGCTCGCCGTGTGGCAAATGGGTAGCTTGTGTTTGTTTTCCTCGTATGTCATTTCTTTTCGAGGACGAAAAGTCTTAAGGGGGGAGAGGATGTAATGACCCGTGTGTAACCCGTGTGTAAGAAGTTAACCACAAACACCTTGGATGTTGGTGCACAAGTTTGAGGTAAGAGATGAGCCCAAGAGGGGACTTTTGGGAGGTGCATGTGACAAGTGATAACGTACCTTTATGCCCTAGGAAGACGCTATGCGTATACTAGGCGGTTTTAAGTCGTTTTGGCTGATCTTGGAGCTCACTTTTGATAGGGTAGATGGCCTCAAACAATTGGCGTGCAAGAATAAAAAATTTCTTACAATGAGGTCCTCTACCTACCACAAATTTTAGAGCATTTGGAGCTGCACGTGAATTCACCCATTTCACGTGCAAGCATATTTTTGCTTCCTAGACCTCTACAAGATGCAAGGAGGCTTGGGGTGAAGTTTGAGTGCATTTGGGGCTGCACGCCAATTGGGGAATTGGCATTCAAATTGGCGTGCGGGCATGTTTTTGCATGGTTACCTTAGTTTTGTTATTCTAATCATCTTTTCCCAAAGGACCATGTTGGAAATGTGGATATTTTGGCGTGTATGGAAGTGAGAAGGTGGTAGCTTGTGTAATCAAAACTACGTCGTTTTGATCATGGGTTTCACTTAATCAAAACTACGTCGTTTTGATAATGGGGGGTCTATATAAGGATGAGGAGACTCCTTGTTCTAGGGTTAGGGGTTTTTCAGCCACTACAGCCGTCGTGGAGAGAGAGAGCTAGAGAGAGGGAAAGGAGGAGAATCGCTGGTTGCTGACGGAGCGTCTTGCGTGGGAAGGACGGCGTCTAGCGCGGGAGCAAGGAGGATCTTCGTTAAGGTAGGGTTCTGCTTTACCTGGTCTATTCCGGGGTTAGGCCCTGTGTAGAGGATTTATCAAGTTTTTATTGTTATTGCTATATTATTTATATGTAAATTCATATAGGTGTGACCTCCTATATGAATGTTGGCCTTCAGTGGCGTTTTGGTGTGATTTCTGGAGTTGGGTGGTTAGTGCATATTAAGTGTTCGATAAAATGCCTGTGTGAATATGTCTGTGTGAATATGCGTAGTATGTGTTTGATAATATGCTTGTGTGGTCGGGACTTGTGATTTGGTGTATGTATGCATGCTGGTGTTTGTTCTATTGCTCGAATGGCTGGGTTGTGCACTTGTGAACGGGTGCACACCAAGTGTTTGGTTTTATGCTTGAGTGACCATGGTGTATGTTGTGTGCATAATCGTGGTATCCGGCCTAAAGAGGCGGTTAAATTACTTTGCTTGAGAGGCGGTTAAACCAGTGGCCTGAAGAGGCGGTTAAATTACTTTGCCTGAAGAGGCGGTTAAACTACTTTGCCTGAGAGGCGGTTAAATCGATGGCCTGAAGAGGCGGTTAAATCACTTGTGGCTTGTGTGATAGAGAATTGTAACTACTGGTGTGGTTTGTTATTGTCTGTTGAAATGATTGTAACACGACACTGCACTTGTACACATGGCATGTAGATGCTAGGAGCATGGGATGGGTTGGGGAGACTTGATCCCTACTGAGCTGTGGATGCTCACCCCTCCTACCTGTGATGTGTTTTCTTGCAGGAACCTACAAGGCGTTAGGTGGGAACACCAAGGTGGAAGAGTTCCGTTTTGTGGCTTTGTTTTGTGTTATTTGCATTATGTAATTTTGTTGAGGCATTGTAACCCCAGCTAGGGGGAGGTATTGTAATGAAGTTTGAAACATAATAAAGGCATATGGTTTCAATTAAATAATTGTGTGATTTTGGCTTCAAGTGTATGTTGTGTTCCACCCCTTTATCCAAACCCGGGTAAAGGGAGGGTCACGTTCCGGTCTCCTCGGGTTGGAAAACCGGGATGTGACACTTACGATCTGTTCTTTGAATGTATGAGGAAGTAAAACAGATTAACTCATTGTTACCTCCTCTTTAATCTTCCTCTCTCTCCCTGTAAAATCGAACTACTCACGTCACCTCTTGTATATGCTTTGATACGTTTCTTGTCCGCACAAAGTATATTTTCAGCGCACATTTAAAGTTAGGTACATTCCTTGCTTTTATAGGTCGGCCTAAGTCGGAAACCCTTTTGCTAGGGTTAAGCATGTTTCTTCCTTGATCTCAATCGTCAAAACATGTTACATGACCCTTAGATGTCGTCCATGTGTTTCCTAGTACTTAACGTACTTAAAATCGTTGCCCGGGTAACGACTTCAACAACGGTGAACTTTTGCACGTTTCATTCCTTCGTAGCTCGCTCCGCTCCTTTGCCTAGCCACACCCTCGGAGATATCGCCTCGTAGATTTTCTACGAGTCTATGAGTCTACCTCTTTAATTCTTCGAGTCCGATTCTTCGAACCAAGGGCATTTGATACTGCCTCGTAGCTTTTCTACGAGTCTACGAGTCTTCCTCTTCAATTCTTCGAGTCCGATTCTTTGAACCAAGGGCATTTGATCTTCCAATTCTTCTACTCTCTGACTTCGAAGCTTAGGTCAGAACTAGTGCTTGACTTACATCTCATTCTACGACCCAAAGAGCTCTACGAGTCTTCGAGTTAGTGATCGCATTATTCTGTTTATGGATCTCTGTACCACGTCTTTGAATCTACGACCCTGCGGACTTTGACTCTACGAGTCGTCGCTTCGATTCTACGAAACATGGCTCGCACCATGGATTATGACCCTACGGACTTCGACTCTATGAGTCTTCGCTTCGATTCTCACGAGACATGGCTCTTCACCTTGGATTTTTGCAACTATGACCCTTCGATCCTTGTGGTCCGTGGCCCTTCGAGGCTTTGACCCTCATGGTCCGATGGTCTACGACCTTCAAGTCTTCTGATCTAGGACCTTCGAGTCTACAACCTTGAAGTCTTTTGATCTTCCGATCTACGACCTTTGAGTCGAAACGTACAAGTTAGACTCCCCTACGAGCTCATTCTAAGAGATCACTCTACGAAGTTATCCAACCAAGTACAAATTTTCGAGTCCGGCAACATGTTGACAACAATGACAACTCAACCTCGCGGGAACAACAATCTCCCCCTTTGGAACATGTTGGCAACATACGGAATGCGCAAACCGTTCAAATCACTCCCCCCCGAACTCGAACCACTCCCCCCGAACTCCTCCACCGTGTGCTCCCCTAGACACGGATTTCTTCTCTTCTCCCCCTTTGTCAAACAATTGCAAAGAAAGAGGGGGGGGGGGGGGGGGGGGAACCCCACGGATGCCTTATGCGGGAGGAGGTAGCTGTACAGACAACCTGCTTTTGTGTCTATCAAACAGGTCAATGGAAAGAGGTTTGGTGAGAATATCTGCAGTTTGTTCCAGGGTGGGAACATACACCAATTGTACAAAGGCCCTCTTCCACTTGTTCTTTGATGTAGTGGTATCAGTAGTCGATATGCTTTGTCTTTGAATGTTGAACGGGATTCTTGCTAATATGAATTGCACTCTGGTTGTCACACCAAATGTTGACAAGTAACTCCGCATTCACTCCCAAGTCTGACAGCTGAGTATTCATCCATACCGCTTGAGTACATGCAGCATGTGGCACCACATATTCAGCTTCAGCTGTGCTATAGGCCACACTATTCTGTTTACGGCTGAACCATGCAACGTACTTTGAACCTAGATAAAAACTGCAGCCACTAGTAGATCGTCTGTCATCTATGTTTCCAGCCCAGTCTGCATCAGTGTAAGCTTGTAACTCAATTGAATCCTTAGAGGGATACCATAACCCCATCTCTAAGGTACCATGTAGGTATCTAAGGATTCGCTTGACTGCCAACAAGTGAGACTCTTTCGGATCGACTTGATATCTACTTGCTTAACACACAGCTTGCATTAGATCAGGTCTAGAGGCAGTGAGGTATAAGAGGCTTCCAATCATACCTCGATACTCTTTTTGATTTACACTAGTGCCTTCCTGATCTTTGTGTAATTTGCAGCCTGTTACCATTGGGGTTCCAACAGGACAACTATCATTCATCCCATACTTCTTTAACAGTTCTCTAGCATAGTTGTGTTGTGATAGAAAGATTTTTTCAAGGAATCTGCCTGATCTGTAATCCCAAGAAGTATGTTAATTCACCTATGAGAGACATTTCAAATTCATCACTCATTTTCTTAGCAAATTCTTCACATAATCTTGAGTGACTTCCTCCGAATACGATGTCATCTACATAGACTATGGTAGCCAACCGACCTCTATCTCGAATTCAGTATATATAAATTATGATCCATTGTTCCTCTACTGAAATTCATCTTCTATAGATACCCATCCAAATGATCGTACCATGCCGAGGAGCTTGCTTCAGGCCATACAAGGCTTTCTTTAACCTACACACATATGTCTCATCATCAGCAATCTGTACTCCATCCTGGTTGCTCAATGTAAACTTCCTCTTTTAGCAAGCCATTCGTAAATGCAGACTTCACGTCCATTTGATCAACTTTAAATCTCTTGTGTGTTGCCAATGCAAGAAACATCTTGATCGTTTCTAGCCTTGCCACTGGTGCAAATGTTTCATCTACATCTA
Source organism: Taxillus chinensis (assembly GCA_023512835.1). Taxonomy (NCBI): domain Eukaryota; kingdom Viridiplantae; phylum Streptophyta; class Magnoliopsida; order Santalales; family Loranthaceae; genus Taxillus; species Taxillus chinensis. The sequence goes on along the minus strand of CM042092.1, from coordinate 43,143,600 downwards.
TACCCTCAATCTAAGAGTATCCCTTGCATACCAGTCTAGCCTTCTTCCTAATAATCTTGCCATCTTTATTCAGTTTATTCCTGAACACCCACTTTGTTCCGATGACATTTTTACTCTTTGGTCTAGGAACTAGCTTCCACGTCATGTTCTTTTCAATTTGGTCCAACTCATCATTCATTGCTGTGACCCAAGCTTCATCTTTCTTGTTTCTCCAACTATTTTGGGCTCTATCTCGAGAGAGCAGCAGTAGTAGCCCTTGTAAACCTTCCCCCGGTAGTTACACCTGCTTGTGGATCACCAAGCATCCGATCCTTGTTATGCACACCGGACCATCTCCTCTTGGTCTTTTTTAGTTGAATTTTCTCCAGGGCTGGATTCTTGCGTTTCTTCTTCATCGACTTCTCTGAATCTGTGTCCTCATCTTTCTTTTCCTTTTCATGCTTAGTCTCTTCTTCCATCTGAGGTTCTGTTACTTCAAAATCTGGATTCTCATCCTCGATTACATCCTTCTTCCAATTTGCATCTACTTTAACTTCACTTGAAGTTATACCTTTTCCAAGTCTTGGAAGAAAAACTCTTTATCTCTATGTCTGATATGAGTATCCAACGAATGTTCCTTCCTCAGATCTGGCATGACACTTTCCTCTTCCTTGCTCCTTAATCTTTACGAAGCAAGGGCTTCTTAACATTCCAAGTATTTGGTCAAGTGACTTCTTTCCACACCATATCTCATAGGGTGTGCTTTCTATTCTTGGTCTTAATGTTACTCTATTCAGGGAGATGTACTGCTGTTCTCATTGCCTCTGCCCAAAACCTTGCATGAAGATTAGCTTCCAGCAACAGTGTTCTGCCCATTTCAATGACAGCTCTATTCTTTCTTTCAATAACTCCATTTTGTTGTGGAGTTCTTGCTATTGACAGTTGATGCTGAATTCCATGTTTGTTCAGATATCTCTCAAAGGCTTCATCTCAGAACTCGACCTTAATCAGATCTTAGAATCTTAATCTTTTGACCACAATCATTTTCAGCCATTCTTTTATACGTCTTGAAACAATCTAGAGCTTCCGTCTTGTACTTCAAATACATAATGCAGGTTCTCCTGGTGAAATCATCCACAAATAGAATGAAATAACTTTCACCATTGAGTCCCTTGTTTCTCATTGGACCACACAGTCCGTATGCACAATATCTAGAGTTGCTTCGAACTATACTCCTTCACATGGTGGTGAAATCGGCTTGTTTTCCATGTAAGCATGCCGAACGGACATGCTCTCTTTCTATTTTAATATCCTGGAGATCTCTAATAGCCTTTGCAATTTACAAGTCTTCTCATGTTCTTCCTGATTCAGATGTCCCAATCTTCTCGTGCGAGTTCATTCTCTTCCACCTTTGTAATATGACACTATGAGTCTTGTTTTCATCAATGATATACAAGTCCCCATCTGCCTTCTTCCAACTACTACTATGTTGCCACTTTCTCTTTTCACCTGACAACCAGTTCTAGTAAAGGTCACTTCATGACCTACATCACACACTTGAGTGTCGGATGCTAAATTGTACTTCAGTCCTTCAACATGCAAAACATCCTTCAGCTTATTCTTTCCCCATTTGGCTGATCTTAGCCCCTTGATCTTCAGTGAGCTATCATTGCCAAATCTTACTTTGCCAGATTTGTCTTTGTTTACATATGACAGTTTCTTCAGTTCACCAGTCATGTGACCTGAGCAGCCACTATCAAGGATCCACTGTCTGTCTTTGATGTCTGCTTTTAATGCAATCTCAGCAATATGAGCCACTTCTTTTCCTTTAGCCATGTAGACTTGTTTTACTTTAGACTTGAAGCGCTCTTCCTGAGGCGTAGGCTTCATAGTCTTCTGAGATGCTATTACTTTCCTTTTCTCTTGAACTTTCATAGTATCCTTTTTCTTATTTTGCTCAGGAGTAAGTACTCTTCTTGTACTGTGACGTTCACTGCCACACTTATCACAGACTTTCAAATCCGAAAGTACAGACAAACTTGTTGCTTGTGGTAATGGGCTTTGGCTTCCACCAACAATGAAGTTTCTTCATGACCTTGTTTCTGACAGTAAGCGCAGAAACTTCTAACTGGTTTCCTTCTTTCCTTCTGATGCAGGTTCCTTGTAGATGTCTTCATCACAGTTCTAGGATTCTACACCGGATACCTCCACGAACAGTGTCTGGCCATGTGTCCCCACACTGCACAGTAGTAACAGTGACCCTGAAAGCTAGTGTTGTTCACCCTCTGAACAACTGGGATCTTCTCCAAAACAGACTTGGCCTTGATAGTTGGTTTCACAGGTTTACCTACTTTCTTGAGGGGCACCCGAACACTTGAGGGAAATAATGTATGCATTAGATTTCTTCACATTCTTGGAATGCTCAGATTTCTGAACGCATTTGGTCACTCCATTAAGCTTGGACTCCTTCCGATGTCTCTCCATCTTCTCATCATTTGCACCACCTTTTCCTTTCATGTTACTTGGAATCGCGTCATTTACTCTATCCATTTCATCTAGTGGATTGTCATAGGAAACTGAATTGACAGCCATTCCCGTAACTACCGACGTCGCCCTGTTCTTCTGAGCGTCTGGTGCTGTGATGAGTGATCTGATCTGGGAGCTGCCAAAGGTTGAGGCTTGACTAGCTTTGTCTTTTGAGATCTTCTTTTGAAGGCCTACCAGTTCTTCTTCAAGCCATTGGATTGTGGTTTCTTTGGTGGTAAGTTCTGTGGTGATGTCATCACAAATCTTGATTTGCTCCTCTAACTTGAGCTTTAGACTAACAAGTTCCTCGCAGAACTTCTTGGATTCCTCTAACACCCTATCCTTCTCACCTCTAAATTCATCAAGTTCTCCCTTGGCTAGCTTGAGCTCTCCCTAGAGCTGTTTTATCCTACAACCTCTCTTGCGGATCTCCTCAGTAGCAAGGTCGAGCTCCTCCTCCAGATCTACTTCTTCTTCAACTGCCTCATCCTCCTTGGAGGTAGTGCTACCATTCTCTACCTCTATCTTGGCGACAAAGGCACAATCTGATAAACATTGCTCTTCATCATCAAATTCAGTAATCTAGCTCGTGTAGTTCTTATGTGAGCCCTTCTTCTTCTGTGGAGCTGCTGGTCTCCTTGTGGAATTGCTTCTTCGGTATGATGACTTCTTCCACTTTGTATCCTCTTCATCCGAGGCTTCATCATCTGAGTCATTAGCTTTTACTTTGCATTGAGATGCAAAGTGCCCCCGCTTTCCACATTTAAAGAATCTGAGGGAAAACCCTCCTTTCCCTTTTCCTCCAAAGATGCTTTCTTCCTCCACTCTTTCCGAATTTTCTAGTGAAGTAGGCTACCACTTCATCTTCACCATTTCCACTGTCACTGTCCTCTTGTTCATCTGAGGACTTAGCTTCCTTCTTTATTTTTAATTTTCTCATAGCCTTGAAGGCAACTTCTTTTGATTCCTTGGATGTGGGCTGGGATGTAGATGCAGATGGCTCTTCATAAGAGTGCAGTTTCATCTTGAATGCAGTCAGACTGCATTGCAACTCCTGCAATGACATTGTCTCCACTTCTCTACTGTTTTCCAAAACATCCACCCTTGGAATGAATCTTTTGGGTAGAACTCTCAACACCTTATTTACTATGGAAAAGTTCTTTTTATTTTTGCCATGACTTCGCATGTTAATGACAATTTCTGTTAATCGCACAAAGAACTCCTGTATACTCTCTTGATCCTCCATCTTGAGAGCTTCGAATCTCTGAGTATACAGTTGCAGCCTGGTTTCCTTTAGTCTGCCATCAGCTTGATAGAGACTTTTGAATATATCCCATAAATCCTTTGCAACCCTGCAGTCCATTACCTTTGCATATGCAGAGTCTGTGAGTGTTGATGTAATGACACACGTAGCTCTACCATTTAACTCATAAGTTCTTCTTTCAAACTTTCGGGTTCTCTGTCATTGGCTGGTTCTATATATCCGTCTCCGATTACCCGCTCAACGTCTATACCCATGTATATAAACACGGCTTTCCATCCTCGCTCTCCACATCTTATAATTTGTGCCATCAAAAATTAGCACTCTCTTAGCGTAGTTGGAGCTAGTACTCGGTCCGCCGATTGGAATCTCTATTTGTGTATATAAAGACTCTTGCTTGATCACTAAGTCGTTAAGCCACGGATCTCAAACAATACAAACGTATATAGTTTGTGAGATCACTTCTCTACAGTGATAGATCTGTCATAGTGAGAACTTAGCTCGATACCAATTGTTATTCCCGGATTCCAAGCACAACATCTTTATATAAGTGTTTGTATACGAGAGAGGGGGGTGAATCGATATACTATAAACTTTTCATTAAGTTTTATGAGGAGAATACTTTGGAGAGTTTGCTCTAATAGATGTAGTCTTCGTTTGGGTGATATGTTAATGTCTCATGCAATATTAGTCACACGCAGTATGTAAGAGAAAAAAAGACAGAGGCACAATATACGTGGTTTGATCAATGTGATCTACTCCACGGTAGTGAGGGTGTACCTACACCGAGTCCAATCCACTATTCTCGCTTTAATACGGGAGGGTCCAGCTCTTGTTACAATAGGATCAACTCTCTACTTTATGCTCGACCTTCAATCACGCCTATACCAGGACTTACGATCTGTTCTTTGAATGTATGAGAAAGTAAAACAGATTAACTCACCGTTACCTCTTCTTTAATCTTCCTCTCTCTCCCCGTAAAATCGAACTACTCTGCGTTACCTCTTGTATATGCTTTGATACGTTTCTTGTCCGCACAAAGTATATTTTCGGCGCACATTTGAAGTCGGTACATTCCTTGCTTTTATAGGTCGGTCTGAGTTGGAAACCCTTCGCTAGGGTTAAGCATGTTTCTTCCTTGATCTCAATCGTCGAAACATGTTACATCACCCTTAGATGTCGTCCATTTGTTTCCCAGGACTTAACGTGCTTAAAATCGCTGCCTGGGTAATGACTTACTAAAAACAATGAACTTTCGCACATTTCATTCCTTCGTAGCTCGCTCCGCTCCTTTGCCTAGCCACGCCTCGGAGATACCGCCTCGTAGCTTTTCTACAAGTCTACGAGTCTTCCTCTTCAATTCTTGGAGTTTGATTCTTCGAACCATGGGCATTTGATACCGCCTCATAGCTTTTCTATGAGTCTACGAGTCTTCCTCTTCAATTCTTCGAGTTTGATTCTTTAAACCAAGGGCATTTTATCTTCCAATTCTTCCGCTCTCTCGCTTTGAAGCTTAGGTCGAAACCAGGTGCTTGACTTACATCTAATTCTCTACGAGCCAAAGAGCTCTACGAGTCTTTGAGTCATTGATCGCATTATTTTGTTTATGGATCTCTATACCAGGTCTTTCAATCTACGACTCTACGAGTCGTCACTTCGATTCTCGAAACACGGCTCGCACCTTGGATTACGACCCTGCAGACTTCGACTCTACGAGGCTTTGCTTCGATTCTGCGAGACACGGCTCGCACCTTGGATTTTTGCAACTACGACCCTTAGATCCTTGTGGTCCTATGGCCCTTCGAGGCTTCGACCCTCATGGTCTGATGGTCTACGACCTTCGTGTCATCCGATCTACGACCTTCGAGTTAGAACATACAAAGTTAGACTCCCTCTACGAGCTCACTCTAAGAGATCACTCTACGAAGTTATCAAACCAAGTATAGTTCTTTGAGTCTTGGCAACATGTTGACAACAATGACAACTCAACCTCGCGGGAACAATACATTATCACTACGAAGAACCTTAACTTTTAAGGAAAATTGTGTCTCAACCAAATTAACGAAGGTGGTGATATATGTAGGGGTGTCTGATTTATGATGCATCAAATAAATCCATGTACACTACAAGAAATCAGGCCTTTAGTAAGACATAAAATGTATTACCGTAGGATACCGTAACACGTTTTGGGGTGTTAGGTCTGCTTGGCTTATGGAAAGTCTCCCATCTTTCGGTAACACTTTTTGGTGTGTTACTATTTTATATTACGGTAGATCATACAAGAACACTTGTTATTGTCTTATGAAACTTTTTCATAAGCTTTTTTTAAACTTACCATAGCACTCTTTACATAGCACTTTTTATTGTGTTACAATTGTTAGAGAAATGGTAATATGTTTCGTATTTTGAATACATAACACACAATCTATATATAGAGGATACAAAGGCCTATCATGGTAATACCAGTATGGTATATCCATGAATGCGTACAAATGCCTATTATGGAATGTGTACGTTGTAACACTCCCCCTCAAGTTGGAGCATTTATGTTAGAAAGCCCCAACTTGTTACAAAGTTGATGTACACGAGTACCTCGCAAGGGCTTAGTAAAGATATCAACGAGTTTATGTTCGCTATGGACGTGCACAAGCTCAATTTCATTGTTCTGCACTTTTTTCCGTACAAAATGACAATCAACCTCAATATGTTTTGTCCTTTCATGAAACACTGGATTGGATACAATATAGATAGCAGATTAACTATCACAATGCAACACTGAGGAACACGAAGAAGATAAGCCAATTTCGGATAATAACATGGTCAACCATGTCAGTTCACTTGCTGTATGTGCCATTGCTCTGTATTCAGCCTCTGCACTAGATCTTGACACAACGTGTTGTTTCTTACTCTTCCATGCCACAAGATTCCCACCAAGAAACAGGCAATATCCAATTATGGACCATCTATTGATCGGACAGCCTGCCCAATCAGCATCGAAATAACCATGAATATTGAGGTCACGCTGCTTTGTAAACAGAAGACCGCGTCCTGGTGCCCCTTTTAAGTACTTCACAATCTGTAAGACTGCATTCCAGTGGGTAATGCGAGGAGCACTCATGAACTGGCTTACAGTACTCACGACAAAGGAAATATCTGGTCGAGTAATAGTCAAATAGTTCAACTTCCCAACTAAGCGCCGATATTGCGTAGGATTATGTAATAAATCACCATGTTCTGAATCCAATCGGACAGGAGGATCCGTAGGCGAATCAGACGTTCGAACTCCTCAGTAGCCAACCTCAGTAAGAATGTCAAGCACATATTTTCGTTGGCACAAAGAGATAGAATGACCAGAGTAGACCACCTCAATCCCCAATAAATACCACAATCAACTGAGATCCTTAGTGCAAAACTCAACTTGAAGGAAACGCTTGAAACGTTGAATGCCGACTGCGTCACTACCTGTAATAACAATATCATCAACATATACAACTAAGAGAACACAACCAGAAAGCGGGGAGAGGAGCTAAATACAAAATGATCAATGCCACATTGTCGCAACCAGGCGAGCATTCAATTATTAAACACCCATCGACAACCCACAACATGCTTATGAGCAGGCAGCGGGGTGAGAACCCAAGTTTCATTAGTAACAAGAGCCTACATTTCATCTTCCATAGCATGGCGCCACCCAGGATGAGCGAGAGCATCCGCAACACTGCGAGGCACATCCACAAACAAAAGAGAAGAAACAAAAGCAGAAAAGGATGGGGATAATTGAGCAGTGGTGACAAAGTCAGATATAGGATAACGAGAGCGTAAAAGACTAGTATAAGAAACAAACTGATCAAGAGGGCGACCAACACAGGAACGAGTACCTTTACGTTGGGCAATAGGCAGATCAAGAGGCGGTGGCGGACCAGAAGACGGGACGTCGATCGAGGGGCTAGAAACCTCGGGAAGTGAAGCAGGTGTCCGTCACTGAAACGTTTTCCCAGTAAACAGATCCAAAGGTGGAGAACTCCTCAGGAAAGGCAGACTCATCTTCAGGAATGGGACAAACAGGAGTAGGAAGCACCAAAGCAGGAGTTTTGCTGGGTGAGGAAGAAGAAGAATAATAGGGCAAAGCCTCATGAAAAGTGACATCACGAGAAACATAAACCCGATGACGAGAGGGATCATAATACCGATATCCTTTTTGAGTATGTGAATAGCCTACGAATATGCATTTAATGGCACAGGGATCCAACTTATCTCGACCAAGTCCATGATGCTGCACAAAACAAACACACCCAAACACACGAAGGGGAATACAGAAAAGTGGGTTACAAGGATAAAGAATAGAATAAGGAACACGGTCATGAAGGACAGAAGAGGGAAGACGGTTAATCAAATAACACGCAGTAAGAATAGCAAATCCCCACAAATATTTAGGTAGATGCATATGTACTAGTAAACAACAGGAAATATCAAGTAAATGACGGTTCTTTCGTTCTGCAACTCCATTCCGTTGAGAAGTATAAGAACAAGAGGTTTGATGAACTATACCATGAGAGATAAGAAACGGTTGAAACCCCGAGGAAGAGCTTAAATATTCTTTTGCATTATCAGATCGCAAACACTTCACAGAAACCTGAAACTGTGTTTGCACTTCAAAATAGAATTTCTAAAAACAAGAAAAGACTTCAGTTCGATCTTTTAGTAAGTATAACCAAGTCATACGAGAATAATCGTCGACAAAGGTAACAAAATATCTAAAACCAGAGAAAGCTGATACAGGACATGGACCCCATATGTCTGAATGAACCAAGGCAAAGGGCGTGTCTACCCGATTTATGTGACGGGAAGGAAAGGACACACGATAATGTTTACCTAACTCACATGTTTCACAAGGAAGAGCCTTAACAGATATAGCAGATGGTGTGATTGACTAGAGAGTGCGAAGGGAAGGATGACCTAAACAACAATGTAAGCGATAAACATCGGAAGAATCTTGGGCAACCGTAGTAGCGGTTGCAAAGGACAGAGCTTTATTAAAATAATAGAGGCCATTAGCTTCAGTGCCCCCACCAATCATCCGTCTAGTCTTCAGATCTTGAAAAACACAACTAGAGGATGAAAAGGTTATAGAACAATTGAGTGATTTAGTTAAGGAACTAACAGATATCAAGTTATATGGTGAGTGTGGTAAGTGTAAAACGGACGAGAGTGAAAGCGAGGGACTTAATTGAGTGGTTCTAGTGCCTGTATTGATGTTTGTGAACCATCAGCAAAGGTAATAGGAAGGGATGAAGTGGGTGGTGAAGTTTGAAAATAGGACAAGAGGGCAGAGTTACCAGTCATATGATGAGTGGCACCTGGAATCTATCACCCGGGCATCGGGTGTGGAAGAAAGTAAACAAGAAGAACTACCTGAGGTTAAGATGCCAAAGCAGCAGTGGTTGCAGAAGCCTTAGTCATTTAGGCAGCGCCAACCAAAGAATCATAAGTAGCACGTGACAGTGTTACTGGTCCAAATGTAGACGACGTGGACTCTATAGTAACTTCCATAGCAGGGGTCGACTTATTAACCCCAGCATATGTCATATGTGTAGGGCGTAATTCAGAATGAAGAGTATAACAATAGGATTCTGTATGTCCAACCTTTTTGCAATGTGTACAGAATCGTTGTGTCTATCCACCAGGTGGAACATAAGCACCACAAGCGACGACTTCCAGATTACGATCGCCACGACCGCCGCGACCACGTATACCACGCCCCCGACCACGTTGGCCCCGGGACATGTGTCACCATGGCAGATGACTCGGAAGAAACAGAAGGAGTGAGTGAAGCCTTCGTTTCGGCGGTGTAGCGAAGAATTCGCGAGAAAACCTCATCAATAGATGGAAGAGACCGCTCACAAATGACTTGACGCCTAAGGTCGGAATGAGAGGGTCCCAACCCTTTAAGAAACAACATAACAAACATGTCCTCTTGTCACTTTGTCGACATCGACCTCCATAGTGGGTGGTAAAAAGTATCAAGTCGTTGTCGAAGCGACGTAAATGTGGAATAAAACTCTAGTAGAGTTTGATCGCCAAGCTGGAGATCAAATAATTCCCCCCCATGTATCACGACACGCTGCATTATCCTTGCCACCGTACATTAAGGCACACTTATCCCAAATACCTTTGGCAGATTTACACGGCATAAACTGGAGGTACCAACCGTGGTTCCATGCTATTCCACGTACAATTGAGTTCGAAGGATGGCATCGCCTTTGGTCCATTTAGCTTTGGCCTCCACAATTGGAACCAACCGGGGGGCTATTAGCATACAGATATGGTGCTTGAACAAGAGCCAAAGCATAAACCTCAACAACTGTAGACCAAGGCATATAATTGGACCCATCTAACTTCACCGAAGCCAATTGAAGAGGCGATGGATGGGTTGTATTCATGGCTTAAAATAGAAGCAATAGCAAAATATACCGAAACATGAAGCAGACAATTAAATCCCATAATATTTAACACAAAACAAATCACTAGTGTGACCTGTGTAACAAGTCACCGAGATTAGGACAGACCCACAAGAGAACATCTTGCATCACCGAGATCGTGCGCTAGTGGGGCTATCTCGTCCAACGTGAGCTCTGGACGCTGTTATCGCGCGTCGCCAGACAATGTCATCGCACGTCGTCGGACGCCGTCGTTGCGCGTCAACGGACGCCTTCGCCGTGCGTTGTCGGGCGCCTATGTCGCGAGTCGTCGGGCGCCTGTGTCGCGAGTCGTCGAGCGCCTTCGTCACGCGTCGTCGCTACCACCAGCGATGGCCGACGTCCAAACGACCGTGAAGACGTCAACCCCTCATCGAATGACCCGTCACCACCAGGAGAGGTCGAGCGTCACCAAGCGCCGTTGTCAGACGCAAATGCTGTGGCCGACCGTCGTCGCTAGACACAGGGGAGTTGTGTGGCTACGTCTTCGTCACTATGTCGCTGCTGAAATACTATCAGCAGCCAGGATCGTTTGCAGATAAGGATGTGTCTTCGTCACTGGGTCGCTGTGTGGCTGCGTCTTCGTCCTTCACAGGCATCAGTAGATCGATGTCGCAAAGGATCATCGTGCGTCGCTATCAAGGCTCTGATACCATGTTAAAGAAATGGTAATATATTTCGTATTTTGAATACATAACACACAATCTATATATAGAGGATACAAAGGCCTATTATGGTAATACCAGTATGGTATATCCATGGATGCGTACAAATGCCTATTATGGAATGTGTACGTTGTAACAACAATCATGTGTTGTCGAAAATCATACAATATGACTTTTTTTGTGTTACGAAAAATGACCGACATATCATAAGCCAAGCAGACCTAACACACCAAAAAGGCTTACAGTAGATGGCACAGAAATATGACTAGCCTTCTCAAATGCATATAATTATTGGTCTCAATTTCATAAATACCATTACAGTTCAAAAACTACCAATATTCAAAGAAATAAACCATCAAAAATATTAATAATATATTTCCCCATTAAAAAATAGTATTATGAAGTGTTACAATCCAAAAGAACCAACTGTGTTCAAAATATTTTACAAACCATAATATAAAATTCAAAATGTCTCTAAACAAAACCCCTAACATCCTTTTCATGCCATCTTCATTCCATGCCAGAATAAATTACCACACAACTCCATCATTTTGCAAGAAAAAAACTAATAAGTCTAGTAGTATTATTATATATCTATATCATTAATTTGGTTTACATATTGAATAAGTAGTTACCTTAATTATTACCTACCTTCAGCACTTCAATTCTGGCATTTGTTACTACTTACCTATGCAAGACAGAATATATAAGCATTAATATGTATCATGGCAGAATGTATAAGCATTATATGGATGAAATCCAATATTATAGTATTGAACATAGTCCACACAAAATTTCAAATTCTTATACAACGTAGTGTCGAGCTCTTGCTAAAACCGACTATAGTCGGTCAAAGTGAAGGGTGATGGTATGTATAAGACAATGGAGAAAAGCAGGGATAGTTATAACTTTAAAACCTGATCCTTGTGAACCGTTGAAGTGTCTCTAATGCATTCATCTCATGGCTTGTATAAAAGATGTGAGAGGCTTCATCAATAATAACAAATTTCTTAACAAGTATGTAATTAAAGTGTAAGACAAAAGTATATCTTCCATAAACAAAGCCAAAAGAAAGCTACAAACCTGCTCAATCTTGGTAAAACTCTCTCCTCGTCCAATACCTAGGTTCTTGCATATTTCATAAAACTCTGATAGTTTTTCTGCCTAAAAAAATTAAAAAAAATTGAGAAACACAGTTATGGAGACTCTCCTATTACAATCAATTCACCTCAAATGATAGTACCTGTTGCCCCACTTTCTTATATATCTCCAGAATGGTAATAGAAGTGCATACATTATGAATTATCAAGCATGATCAAGTATATTATGTTTTTAGGTTCAATGGAACGTTATGGATATTTTAGGGCAATTTGTCATTTTATATTAATAATGTTGTCCATACCCATTCAACCAAGTTTTATTTGGTTTTTGAAGATGGTGAATTCATGGCTTCCTGTCCACTCACTAACTCCAGAAGAAATACCCCAAAATTGTACATGTCGCTTTCTTCATTAAAGCGTCCGAACTCTCTTACCCTGCATAATAACAGCGGTAAATCAGTGAGCAGAAGTATGAATCAGATAAAAATACAAAAACTTTGTTTGTGGAAGTTACTCTGGAGCCAAGAATATCTCATCAGCTGCCACTTGAGAAGATGGGCTAGCAACATCTCCTCTCTCGAGCAAGTTACGTAGTCCCGTATCTACAACCTTGGCCATTAAGTTTTTATCTACAAGAACATTTGCTGTTTTGAAATTCTTATGTGACAAACGAGGACTTAGGAAATGTAGATGAGCCAAACCTGTGCAAAAATAAGCAAAAAAAGACTTGAATTATGTTGCATAATTTAAGCATGCAAACCCTACTTTCATAATTTTTGAGAAATTCAAATGGTCCCAACAGCTTACAGAAGCTTGGAAAAGAATCGTGGACCAATATTCATGTTTGGATATTCTATTAAAGAGAAAAACTAATACCAGGAAAGTCAAAAATGCTCACTGGCCGATACGGATATGTTGGGGGCAGCCATTTATTTCTGGGAACCTCGACGGCGGTGCTTCAACTTCAACAGCCTAGATCTTGTTCCCACAATAGAAGAATACAGAAGATTACTGGATATCCCCGTGGAAAACAAAATGAAAATCTATCTGCCAGAGCCCAGAAGGTCATGCCGAAGGGCCTTTGCCGAGATTATGGGAAAGCCGATATGGGACTCACCGGCGGTCACAACTTACGGTGGGCGCGAATATCTCTCATGGGCAACAATCAAAGAGATAATACAAACTGCAACGGAAACGGAGGCACACAAATTGCTTACACTAGCTATATATGGGCTAGTCATTTTCCCGAGGATACCGGCCCACATTGATGGGGCAATTGTGGATTTGGTCCCGCAGGTGCTCAAAGGATGTGACCCTACTCCTGCTATCTTGGCTGAAACCATCCGATCTCTTACTTACCTAAGGAGTAAAGGCTCGGGACAGTTCATGGGGTGCTTACCTCTCCTATGTACTTGGTTGCAAGGTCATTTCCCCTGTAGTGTTCATCGTTTCCCTGCTTGTTTATCAAGTACCAGCCACAACACTACTAGATATTCGCTCGGCAAGTGGAGCCTACCAAAAGACTTTGAAAGCTGGAAAAAGAAGTTGGGGAACCTCACAGTCGACATTACCTGGACTCGCTCCTTGGATGCCGATGGTCTCCATGACATATAGCTGCGGGGACTACAATTGGGTTCCACTTTTAGGTCCCTGGGGAGGAACCGCATATGCACCACTTGCAGGTGGGAAGACAAGTGGGGCGTCATCGGATTATTCCGTGCTCTTTGGCATGGAAGAGTGTGACTTCACTTACAGCAGAACCATGCTCACAGAAGAAGGCAAGAAGATGTATCAAGCATGGTCCACACCACACAAGATTCAACCCAACGAGTTCAAAACCTGGTGTTTTCCCGGACATACGTATCTTGGAGGGCACAACACAAGCCACAACTAACTTCGGACATGAAGGCTATCCTCCAGGAGAATCAGACTTTAAGGTAGCAGATCCAGAGGCTAGAAGCATCTCTAGAAGGAACTCTTCAAAGGCTGCAATGAGGGAAAAACGGATCGCGACCATAATGAGGCAGCGGGAGGATGTAGGTGAACGACCACCCCCAGAGAAAGAGGCGCCGTGCTCCTTAGGAGATGACTGGAAGAATGCCTTGAGATCATGTAGTGATAGCTCTCATTTTACATGGCATTTCAGACCGTACGTTTGCATTGAGTGTTTATATTGTGTGTTTTGTTCGCAATAAAGTTGTTTGTTTCTTTAACCCTCTGCATAGACATTCATGCATACATGCATATCAAATGAAAAATCAAATAAAAGTTCCCTTGTACCCGGTTGGGTAGCGGCCTCCCCTCCAGGATTTGCGCACTCTTACAATCTCGGATCCCGACGCAATCAAATACCTCAACCACGACCAATGGCAGAAGAAATAGAGAAACAGACTCATGGGGTTGGAACAGTCGAACAAACCCTACGAGGGCAAATGTCTCAATAATGGAAATGCTCACAAAATTGATGAAGAAAGAGGAAGAATTCCGGCCGGGGGAACTACCAATCACCATCAAGAGCAGGGATAGGAGGTCGTTCGGTCACCCAATCTGGCTCCAAGCCAGGCACCCACATACCATCCTGCTATGGCACAACCTCCTACCCCAAATCAAACTCATTTCACTATGCCCACACCAGGAAATGTAATGGAAGCGGTGGGTTCCCCGGCTCCTCAGGAAAATATTGAGTCGCTCGCTCTACGCCGACTCGAGGAAAGATTGAAGGCCGTAGAAGGCATTGACAGCTATGGTATGACCAGCCCACAAGACTTATGCTTAGTCCCTGGGTGGTGCTACCGCCAAAATTCAAAATGCCAGATTTTGAAAAATTCAACGGGACACGATGTCCAAAGACACATCCGGCCATGTATTATCAAAAGATGGCCGCTTATCCTGGTGAAGACAAGCTCCTCATGCATTGTTTCCAGGAAAGCCTAATCGGGGCATCCCTTCGCCGGTATTTTCAACCGAATGGAAACCGCATTAAGACATGGAAGGAATTAGCTACTTCCTTCTTGGCACAAGACAAACATGTCACCGAGCCGGCTGGATCGACTAACCCTGCAGTCTATGGAGAAGGGATCCGAAGAGAATTTCAAAGATTATGCACGAAGATGGAGAGAGGCATTGTGGAGGTCCAACCTCCCCTTACCGAAAGAGAACTCACTACTCTTTTTATCAACACACTAAAAGGTGTCTACTATGAGAAGTTGATCGGTAACGTCTCCAACAGCTTTGCAGACTTGGTCGCATCCGGTGAACGAGTAGAAAGTGGAATTAAAGGAGGAAAGCTAAAGGGTGATGCGGCTGAGGCATCAAAACGGTTTCAACCACCAGCAAAGAAGAAGGAAAATGAGAGCAACCTGGTATACCAAGCGCACCAGTCAATACAACCAACATTCTACCAAGCGCCAGGGTGCTACAAAGGGGCACCGTGGCGCTGCTCTTTGCGCACCCGCACCACCTCCCCAATTCATGCCATACCTGCCGCAAGGAGGGGTTCCATTTCCATATCCAATGACACCTAATCCATTTCAACCGAGAGCGCCATACCCAGGCAACCAAGGCCAGCAAGTCAAGAAGGACCGGGAGCCTCATTCCAAGGACAGGGCAACCAAGGGCCCAGATCCAGCAAGCAAGGAGCGAATCGGGCTTCTCGCCGACCACGACAGAGTTCGACCCGATCCCAATGACATATGCCGAATTATATCCCAGCTTTTAGAAGCAAGGATGGTAACTCCTATACCCTTGGGAGAAATAAAGACTCCTCCCCCGGCCTGGTATAAGCCGGATGCTAGATGTGAGTATCATGCGGTGGAGCTGGACATGATATCGAGAATTATATAACATTCAAAAGGAAGGTTCGGGCATTAAAGGATGCAAAATGGCTGGATTTCTCCGACTGTCTGGGACGCCGAATGGGAACAACCAATCCTCTCCCCGAACACTCCAATAATGTTGCTAGTATTGAAAATGAAGCACGGCTGGAAAGGGTCTCCCAAGTACAAATGGAGAAAACACATTTGTTTACTCTACAGGGAACATGGCTATATACTTACTAAAGACACGCCAAGGGCAGGAAAAGGAATAGATGGGGAAAAACAATGCCCTTATCACAAGATGTCACGGGGACATGACATCGCAGAATGCACCGAGTTTTCCGAGGTGGTGCAAAAACTCATGGACCAAAGGATGATAGAATTCTCAAGAGGAGGAATGGACAACCAAAGCCACATGATCCAAGAAGATCATTCACACAAATCGCCATGGGTGCTAACACCCCTTGTCTTAACCGTTAAGGCTTCGGAGAACCCGTTCTTGCCACATGGAATCAAGCCTCTCACTATCCATGCCTCAAGTCTCGTGCCAGACAAGGGGGAAAGGACCGAAATCCCACAACTACCGCATGGAATTGCACCCCTCACCATAGGTGTTCCTGCTCCTTTCACCTATAAAACGATAAAGCGAGTCCCATGTAATTACGGTTGTGAAGTAGTCCAGGGAGCCACCGCTATAGCAGAAAAGAAGACCAGGAGCGGTCGGGCTTACGCCCCGAGATAGTTGACAAAGCAAGGAAAGAAAAAAGGCTGTAGAACAAGACATTGAGCCTACACTGGAAGCAACAAAGAAGGGAACACCGATCACCGAAGAAGAAACCACAATTTTTGAAACTCATGAAGCGGAGCGAGTATAATATTATGGAAAAATTAAGTCGGCAACCGGCTCGCATCTCCTTGCTCTCATTAATGATGGATTCCCAACCTCACCGGGAAGCACTTGCTGAAGGTTCTAAGCCAAGCCTACGTTCCTCCAACCATCTCAGTCGTGAATGTGGATGGACTCACCAGTAACCTCATCCTGAATAACGTAATTAGCTTTGGAGATGACGAGCTACCCCAAGAAGGAAAGGGGCACATAAAAGCTCTGCACATCACGGTCAAATGCAAGGAGCACTGACAGACAAGATTTTTAGCCTCTCTAAAAGAGCTAGCTAATGTCGTTAAATCTCTCTTCAAGATAATAAATTCCCTAAGTTTGCACTAAAAGAATAAAGCGGCAAGCAAGGGGTCGAACCCACAGGGATTAGCCTAGTTTTCTAGTTCTCAAATCAAATCACCCAATTACTCTTATTCTATAAAATGTCTTGGCAAAAAGTTTTCTTTTTTAAACTAAAGATCTAATTTTTATTTGGTTTTCTGAATAAACAAAGAAAGTAAAGTGATTTTAAGATTAAGATTCAAGGATTAAAAGCATCTAGGGTCACAATTTCACCTCCCTATGTTATCTCTACTGATTCATGGTATTAGGGTTGTCTGATTGAAAACATGCTAAACATAAGCCAAGGACAACAAATGGTCATTGAGGTCCTTTTAAGAGTTGTATGCCAGAATGGTCATCTAAACACACAAACATGCAAAGCCAATAAATCATACTTGCAAAAAGATAATGATCACACCAATTACAAATAAGTTATGAATCTCAATCCGCCCCCAGACTAGGGCTAAGAATACCAAGGTGTACATCCAAAGATAGAATTAAGAACAGATTCATAAAACATGCAAAACTTCAATCATCCAAACCCAATATTCATAAATACAAAGAAAGCAACAAGGGGGGCTACATTGCTCCCCTAGATTAAAAGACTACTCACGCATGATTACAAGCAAACACAAAGCAGAAAAGCTCAACATCTTCTTCTTATCCACGCGCGCAACAAAGCTTCAAATCCAAGCTCCAAAATCCGCGACGGCTGCTGCGACGGCTGCTCTCCTAGGTCAAGGAGTACCTCCAAGTCGTGGAGCCTCTCTCTCTCTCTCTCTCTAGAAACGTGTAGGGGGGTTAGGCATGGCTAGCAGAGGTGTGGAGGCTTGTATTTATAGAGTTTGGATGGGCTTTGAGGTGTGTAACCTAGCCCATCTATCAAAACGACGTAGTTTTGATAAGTAACACTCGAAACTTTAAAATCTCTATCTTCCATCCACAATTTGGACTTGGGCCTTCAGGAACAAATGATCAGCATAGAAAAACGATAGGATCGGTCCAAAAATATCTCTGCACGCCAATTTGCACGTGATATGGTGAATTCACGTGCACCTCCAAATCAGCTCAAACTTCTCCCCAAGCTTCCTTGCATCCTGTAGAGGCCTGAGAGGCAAAAATAGGCTTGCACGTGAAATGGGTGAATTCACGTTCAGCTCCAAATGCTCTGAAATTTCTGTGGTAGGTAGATGACATCATTCTAAGAAACTTTTGTTCTTGCACGCCAATTGTTTAAGGCCATCTACTATGTCAAAAGTGAGGTCCAAAATCTGCCAAAACAGCTTTAAAAACGCATGTGCAACTAGCATCTTCCTAGGGGTTAGAGCAAATATATATGATATATGAAGCAATAAGGCTCTAATCATGCTCTTAAACATCCTAAATAAATACTAGAATAACGGCATAAAATGCACGTTATCAAGCACACCATAGCCCGTGTACTTATTGACAACGGCTCGGCCTTGAACATTATGCCCTTGCATATACTGCAGCAGCTTCCAATTGACACGTCCTATATGCGTCCTTGTATGATGAAGGTACGGGCATTCGATGGAGGAAAGCGTGACGTGGTGGGAACTCTGGATGTTCCACTCATGATTGGGCCAACTACTTTTACGGTGGAATTTCAGGTAATGGACATCACTCCATATTACACTGTTTCTTGGGAAGACCCTGGATCCACATGGCGAGGGCGGTGCCGTCCCGGTCTCCACCAAAAGATGAAGTTTGTAATGGGGGACCAGCTCATCTGCATCTCCTGGAGAGACAAGCTTCCTCGTCACCAAACCGGCATCGGTCCCTTATGTTGAAAGCAACGAAGATGTGCCAGAATGCTCTATCGGGCTTTTGAGATGGTAAATGTCGCCTCCGCCCCAGGACCATCGTCTCTCGAAGGCAGCAAAAATGGTTGCGGCCACTATGATCAAATAGGGGTACAAACCGGGGCAAGGATTAGGCCTGACAGCTCAAGGGATTCAAACCCCTGACCATCCGAGAAAATACCGAAAAGTTTGGGCTAGGCTACGTCTCTACAAAAGCGACGAGACGGAGAGAAGCTATCAAGAAGAGGGAAGTCGAATGGCAAGATTGCGAAAAAGGCCAGGTACAAGAAGAAAGGAGAAGCTTTCCCCCTTTGAATGTTACATTCCGAAGTGGAGGGTTTATCCACAAGAGCCAACCTGAGCCCAAGACGGGGACCGTAGCCGTCTTGGACATAATTGAGCATGTACCAAGCGAGATGGTTCAGTTAGTGCGAGAGGATCCCAACCAGCCACCGAACAATTGGACCAGCCTG
Organism: Taxillus chinensis; assembly: GCA_023512835.1. Lineage (NCBI taxonomy): Eukaryota > Viridiplantae > Streptophyta > Magnoliopsida > Santalales > Loranthaceae > Taxillus > Taxillus chinensis. Next base: position 43,124,263 of record CM042092.1, on the reverse strand, counting down.
GAACTCCCCATAATGTAATGCTTACGGGTCACTGGGATTTAATGTATTCTATTCTAATGTACTTTGAAGTCGTGAACATTTGTTTTTCCTTAAACCTTCCAATAAAATGTGTTTTTCAAATCTTTCATGGTGCATTCCATTCATCACATATGCATATCATATTTGGTTACCAACTTGTCATTCTCTTATAAACAGGTATCACAATGTCAATGAAAACATAGTATGCGAAAGCGAAACGAGATGCCAAAGGTTTGACCAAAGTCCAAACTGGGAACATCTCGTGTTTGAAGCTGATGAGAATGAGATAGAAGAGACACCTGAGCTACCAGGGGAGATTATACGCCTATTGGAAAGGGAAGACCGTTTATCCATTCCAAGTGAAGACCCGGTAGAAAGCGGTGAATTTGGGGACGACAGCAGAACCAAAAGAATTGAGGGTGGGGTCTTTGATATCTACCGACATCGGGAGGAAGTTAATCGAGTCGTTAAGAAGCTACATCGACATTTTTGCATGGTCATACCAAGATATGCCCGGATTAGACACAGATATAGTGCAACATCACATACCCGTGAAGCCGAGTGCAAGCCAGATGTAGAAATTGCGAAGAATGAGGCCAGGAGATGATACTAAAGATTAAAGAAGAAGTCAAAAATCAATGGGATGCAGGTTTCCTAAGTGTCTCCCATTATCCAGAATGGGTCGCTAATGTTGTACCAGTACCAAAGAAAGGAGGCAAAGTACGCATGTGTGTTGACTATAGAGATCCGAATTGGGCCAGTCCGAAAGACAACTTCCCGCTTCCTCATATTGATACCTTAGTGGATAATACAGCAAAACATGCCCTATTCTCCTTCATGGATGGTTTCTCGGGCTATAATCAAATTCGTATGGCCCCCGAACACAAAGAGAGGACCACATTCACGACACTTTGGGTTACCTTTTGCTATAACGTGATGCCTTTTGGCCTGAGGAATGCAGGGGCAACCTATCAGCGAGCCATGGTGACCCTATTCCACGACATGATGCATAAAGAAGTCGAGGTATATGTGGACGACATGATAGCCAAATCTCGAAGCACCGAAGATCATATCGAAGTACTCCTGGCAAGCTCTTCAACAAGCTACGGAAATATCAACTGAAATTGAACCCCGAAAAGTGCACTTTCGGAGCCATGTCAGGAAAACTGTTGGGTTTTATTGTGAGCCAAAAAGGAGTGAAAATCGATCCAGATAAAGTTCGAGCTATCCAAGAGATGTCGCCACCACGGACCATCAAGGAGGTTAGAGGATTCCTAGGGCGACTGAATTATATTGCCCGATTTATTTCCCAGTGACAGACCACATGTGAACCCATTTTCAAGACTTTACGAAAGAACAACCCAAGAAATTTGGAATGACAAATGTCAAGAAGCTTTTGACAAGATCAAACAATATCTGTCTAATCCATCCATTTTGATCCCACCAGGCACGGGATAGACCTCTGATCTTATACTTGACCGTTCAGGAGTCAGCGATGGGTTGTGTCTTGGGGCAACATGATTTTACAGGCAGGAAGGAGCAGGCCATTTATTACCTCAGCAAGAAGTTCACCATCAATGAAGAAAACTACACGCCCTTGGAGAAGACGTGCTGTGCTCTTGTCTCGCATAACGAGAAGATTGAGGCAATACACTCTTTATCATACTACATGGCTGATTTCAAGGCATGATCCGCTCAAATATCTCTTGGAAAAACCATCCATTTCCTGGAAGAATCGCCAAATGGCGGTTGATCCTATCGGAGTACGATATCATCTACGTACCTCAAAAAGCCATAAAAGGAAGTGCGATAGCCGACTATCCCGCGAGATAGAGCACCTGGAAGACTTTGAGCCCATGACTATTGGCTTCCCAGGATGAGCACATTAACATCATTTCGGACGAAGTATCGGACATATGGACGATGTGGTTCGATGGAGCCTCTAGTCTCTTAGGTCATGGTGTTAGGGCCATCCCGATATCCCCAAAAGGCGAACATTTCCCCATGGCGGCAAAGCTAACCTTCCCTTGTACAAACAATGTGGCAGAGTATGAGGCTTGTGTGATGGGACTTCAAGAAGCCATTCACAATGGAATCAAAAAATTACGAGTGTTCAGCCATTCGGCACTCATCATTTTTCAAGTAAGGGGTGAATGGGAGACTCGAAACCATAAATTAATCCCATATCGGAAGCACGTTGCGAGTTAGCCGAGCAATTCGAAGACATCACATTTAAACATATGCCCAGGGAATGCAACCGGCTCCCCGACGCGCCGGCAACTCTAGCCTCCCTCCTTCGACTAGACACAAAGTTGGAAGTTCGGTCTTTCGATATCCAGTATACAAGATGCTCCTGCACATTGCATGACCATTGAAGGACATGCCAAAGAAAAACCTTGGTTTGAGGATGTCAAACAATATTTGCTTAAGCAAGAATACCCAGAGAGAGGCCACTGAATCGATAAGAGAAATATCCGAAGGTCGGCATCCAACTATTATATTGATGGCCCAATTCGTATAAGAGAAACCACGACATGGTGCTATTGCGGTGTGTGGCAAAAGAAGAATCAACACAAATCATGAAAGAAGTGCACGAAGGGGAATGTGGTTCACATGCAAACGGACATGCACTAACAAGACAAATCATGCGAATGGGCTACTATTGGGTCACCATGGAAAAAGATTGCATTGAATATGTGCGCAAATGCCTCAAGTGTCAAATTTATGGCGACAAGATTCAAGTACCACCGTCTAAACTACACGTGATGGTCTCCCCGTGGCCGTTCTCACTTTGGGGCATTGATGTTATCGGGCCAATATCTCCAAAAGCGTCTAATCGTCATCGTTTCATTTTGGTAGCCATTGATTACTTCACTAAGTGGGTAGAAGCAGCATCATACGCTAATGTCACACAGGCTGTGGTACTTCGATTTATACGGAACAACATCATATGCCGATATGGTCTTCCCGAGCAGATCATAACGGACAATGCTGCCAATTTGAACAGCCGGATGATAGGGATGTTGTGCGAAACATACAAAATTCAACACCGCAACTCGACTCCCTATCGCCCAAAGATGAATGGAGCAGTTGAGGCAGCCAACAAGAACATCAAGAACATTATCAGAAAGATGACCGAAACGTACAAAGATTGGCACGAGAAGCTACCTTACGCTTTGCAGGCTTATCGTACCTCGGTGCGTACATCGACCGGGGCAACTCCATTTTCTTTGGTCTATGGTATGGAAGCAGTCCTACCGGTCGAAGTGGAGATACCTTCCCTCCGAATACTTAAGGATACTCGGCTCGAAGAAGCGAGTGGGTCCAAAGTCGTTATGAGCAGTTGAATTTAATTGAAGGCAAGTGCTTGGCAGCAGTTTGTAGAGGACAGTTGTATCAACAGAGAATGATGAATAATTACAATAAAAAGGTGAAGCCCAGAAGCTTTCAAGAGGGTGATCTTGTCCTCAAGAAGATCTTGCCAATCCAGCATGACCATCGAGGCAAATGGACTCCCAATTATGAAGGCCCATATGTTGTGAAAAAAGCATTCTCGGGAGGCGCATTGATCCTTGCCAAAATGGATGGAGATGAGCTTCCTAATCCGGTGAATAGCGACGCCGTCAAAAAGTTTTATGCTTAACTCTCATGTCTCCCCAACAAGGTTCTCATTCCTATAATGAGCGGACTTGGTGAAAACCCGAAAGGGCACCAAGGGTAAAATACAAAGCTCCAACAAAAGACAAAAAAAAAAAAGAAAAAAGGCGGACTTGGTGAAAACCCGAAAGGGCACCAAGGGTAAAATACAAAGCCAACAATAAATCTTGAAGGGTGAAATCAGTCGAATCGAAGGAATCGGGACCACAACAAATGGGGTCCAAGAAGTAGAGACAACATCATCCAAAAACAGCTGATCGCAAACAGTGGAAGATTTGGTCAAACTCGTGCACGCTCGAATCAAATTTGTACATTATGCTTTTAAAGACTTGCGATTCTATTTATCAGATTATGACAATAGGACACTTTTTATGATATAAATATGTTTTGTGGAATTAAACCAGCAAAAATCTTTTTTATCTCTTTAATCATGTTACATTGTTTTCATTTCACATTCAAGTAGAACATCTTAAATCCCCAGTAAGCTCTTCTAGCATTGCCTTATGAGTAGGGCCAAGCTCAAAATCCCCAAACAACTTAAAGCCCCCAACTCGGAGTACTCATATCTCCACGGGCTATCACTATCCCCAGAGAAGCCGTCAAATCAAGCTCCTCAATATGGCGAAGCAAAATTTAACAGACCCTTCATGCACAACAGGGAGTTCCCCAGCAAAGACAGGACGGATTCTCCATCCAAAAAGAATATTGTTCCCCAACAAGTTGAATGTTAGCCAACGGCCAAAACCCTCAGTGATACATCACGTGGCATTCAATGCATACATCGCATGGCATCACATTGCATCATATTTCACCACCAGTTGAGGTTTATGCATCCAGCACATTGCAGTCCATGTATCATTTGCATACATTCAGCATACTCTGCAATTTCAGGAATGTTGCCATCTCTGAAGATTCCTAAGAGCTCATACTCGACAAGCTTCTCATCAAGCTATCCTAGCTTTCTTCGTTCAAACTGTACACCTCTTCCTTTGCGATTTCCCCAAGCTCTAAGCGCATCCCTTTTGGCAATTGACAAACTTTTCCCATTTTGGGTCACCTCGTAGAGCGATCTCCTTGAGTGAACTCGTAGAGGGAGCTTAAATTGGGTTACTTCCCAAACTCACCAATTCTTTAAAGCATTTCCCCAAATACCAATTGATGTCTCCAACAAATCTTTTCAGTTTAAGCCTATCATTGCTGTGGGCTTTTCCATTTTTAGTCTAAGCCTATCGTTGATGTGGGTGACGAGACAAGATTTTTAGCCTCTCTAAAAGAGCTAGCTAATGTCGTTAAATCTCTCTTCAAAATAATAAATTCCCTAAGTTTGCACTAAAAGAATAGCGGCAAGCAAGGGGTCGAACCCACAGGGATTAGCCTAGTTTTCTAGTTCTCAAATCAAAACACCCAATTACTCTTGTTCTATAAAATGTCTTGGCAAAAAGTTTTCTTTTTTTAAACTAAAGATCTAATTTTTATTTGGTTTTCGAATAAACAAAGAAAGTAAACTGATTTTAGGATTAAGTTTCAAGGATTAAAGGCATCTAGGGTCACAATTTCACCTCCCTATGTTATCTCTATTGGTTCATGGTATTAGGGTTGTCCGATTGAAAACATGCTAAACATAAGCCAAGGACAACAAATGGTCATTGAGGTCCTTTTAAGAGTTGTATGCCAGAATGGTCATCAAAACACACAAACATGCAAAGCCAATAAATCATACTTGCAAAAGGATAATGATCACACCAATTACAAATAAGTTATGAATCTCAATCCGCCCCAGGACTAGGGCTAAAAATACCAAGGTGTACATCCAAAGATAGAATTAGGAACAGATTCATAAAACATGCAAAACTTCAATCATCCAAACCCAATATTCATAAACACAAGAAACAACAAGGGGGCTACATTGCTCCCCTAGATTAAAAGACTACTCACGCATGATTACAAGCAAAACCATAGCAGAAAAGCTCAACATCTTCTTCTTGATCACGCGCACAGCAAAGCTTCAAATCCAAGCTCCAAAATCCGCGACGGCTGTCTGCGACGGCTACGACGGCTGCTCTCCTAGGTCAAGGAGCACCTCCAAGTCGTGGAGCCTCTCTCTCTCTCTAAAACGTGTAGGGGTGTTAGGCATTGCTAGCAAGGGGCGTGGAGCTCTTATTTATAGAGTTTGGATGGGCCTTGAGGTGTGTAACCTAGCCCACTTATCAAAACGGCGTAGTTTTGATAAGTAACACTCGAAACATTAAAAACTCTATCTTCCATCCACAATTTGGACTTGGGCCTTCAGGAACAAATGATCAGCATGGAAAAACGATTGGATCGGTCCAAAAATATCTCTCGCACGCCAATTTGCACGTGATATGGTGAATTCACGTGCACCTCCAAATCAGCTCAAACTTCTCCCCAAGCTTCCTTGCATCCTGTAGAGGCCTGAGAGGCAAAAATAGGCTTGCACGTGAAATGGGTGAATTCACGTTCAGCTCCAAATGCTCTGAAATTTATGTGGTAGGTAGATGACATCATTCTAAGAAACTTTTGTTCTTGCACGCAAATTGTTTGAGGCCATCTACCTAGTCAAAAGTGAGGTCCAAAATCTGCCAAAACAGCTTAAAAACATGTATTTGCAACTAGCATCTTCCTAGGGGTTAGAGCAAATATATATGATATATGAGGCAATAAGGCTCTAATCATGCTCTTAAACATCCTAAATAAACACTAGAATAACGGCATAAAATGCACGTTATCAAATACACTACACTTGAACCATTGCTTGTCCTCAAGCAAAAACATACAAGCATGCAAAAATAAAATAAACACGCATCAAACGGAAGAAAAATAAAATAACAATCAAGGAGAATCATGGTTTCCTAAGCATGCAACTCTATCATGATGAAATGGGAATTTAAGCATCAAAATGAGTCATAGCTTAGTTCATTCATGTCCATATCCCTAGTCCAACAACCATGCAATATCACCACTTAAATTTTAGATATGAGCAAGCAATCCATGATAAAATAGCACCTAGTTTCCCTTTAAGTTCTTACCAAGGATAAGCAGCCTCACTCAAATATAATAATTCTCAAGCCCAATACCTATCAATGAACAAAGGATGGAAAACTCTATCTCTACACTCACCATCACCATTGATTAAGTACTTGCCAAGCAATCATGAGAGTTCCCTATTGTGCTCATCAAAGAAAACACACCCTCTATTCTACTTTATTTGAACTCACACACTATTCTAATAACTGATAAAACAAAACATGAGCCAAAGAATTGAGCTCAACACTCTTAAAACAAAACACAACTTAGCCAATGTGGCTACAAATCTAAACGATCACACATAAACATCAAGCCAGGTGTGGCTTTTATTCCGAATCTTTCTTTTCTTTTTCTTTTTCTTCTTCTTTTTTTTTTTTAGTAATAACCTTACAAGGTTGCATTTTATGCTCTCCCTTGATGGATTATTCACTCTTTTTTTTTACTCACATAACACATAAATAAGACTGATCTTTCTAATGCATACCCCATTTCAAAATGTGATGGGCTTTTTCCACAATGTGCATCACAGCCTTTTATATTTACAACACAACAAACAAAAATTAGAATACATAGGAAGTCAAAGTGACTTAAAGGTCTTGCATCCTAACTCCACACACCAAACACTGAGCACTAATAAGTAATCACATGCTTACTTGACTCCTACCATTAAATAACCAATGTTGAATGCAAGAAGAGTAGCAAATCAAACTATTACCCATACCCTAAATGTCACTCAAGGGCTAAAAAGAAGTCTGTTCTCATTTTTCATTTCTTTTTCACTCAACTTTAAGGGTTACTTAGGTCTATCATAGCATTTCATGCTCAGCTAATATTCAAAACTCGGCTCCAAAAATATGGTGATATCATTCAAGAGATATAGACATGATTAAACCAATTCAGAGCACATTTTAACTACTTTAACACCCTTATCACAACATGATACTAATGTGGCATAAAAATTAAATTTTAAGCCAAAATTGCATACTTAATATCCATGTCTCCACAAACAAATCATTCAAGCAAACAACTCAAACAATCATGCAACTAAAAATAGTATTTTTTTTTTTTAAATAAAACATGCAATCACAACATAAAAGACAAGCAAGTGGCTCAAGTAACTCCCATACACCACACTTAAAATATGCTATGTCCTCATGGCATAAAATAGGGAGTGGGAAAAACACTTACCCTTGGTTTGGCACACCGTAATAGTAGATGACATTGGCCACCATTCGTCGTACGAGCCACAAAGTCAACGGACGTCTCGCCGCGCACTTCCCAATTTTCCTTCCCTTGCGAATACCCATCATGTAGTAGCAAACAAAGATCCCACAACTGAATTGGTCAGTTGTTGGGGAATTTGCATTTCATTGTAGTGAATAAGAGGGAGCTTGTCCGCCAACAAGCCTTCTTTGATCATTGCTACTTTCATGCGTTTGATGAACCCATGCACTAACTTGTCTTTTCCGTCTAGCAAACCCTTCGCCTTGGCTTGGATCATATAGCACGGCATGGCCTACATCCGATTCACACGGACAAGTACATAGTGGCGGTCAATGTGCACCGGAATCGGCACCTCATGCATACCATGCCAAGGGCGGTGCCCTTCATTCTCTCCATTAATGCGTTGGCGCCACACCTCTTCGGACAAGGGTTGATTGAAAAGCTCACACAGGATGATGGAAGTGTACCCAGCTAAGGGGTAATTATGAGGCTCGGCCTCCACTACATACCGCATGGTCCTGGAAAGAGGTCTATCTCGTCGGCATAGAGATATTCATTCTCTCGAGATCCTCTTCAAGCTAAAAGGAGTGAAGATATCATTATCCCGTATAAATCGAGCCCTATGACTGTGGAATTGATGAATTCTTCAAATGCCGCTTGGCTCTCTTCGAACGATAAAGTTGGATTAATGATTAAATGAACAGGAGGGCCAAGTAGATCTTCAGGTTCAGCGGGCATGTATGCACCCCAAGATCCTGGAAGTATAGCGGGCACCAGGGCCTGAGAATATGCAAGATCTGTAAAAGGCCGGAAGGGTGAATACCCTGCTGGCGCTCTGCCTCCTCTTGAGGTTGGAAGGGTGAATACCCTGTTCTTGTGCCGCCTCCTCCGGGTGAGAGTAAGATGGCCGAGTCGAAGGTTCTTGTTGAGGTGGATCTGCCTGGGCTGGATAAGCATCTTCGGGGGATGGAGAGGGTTCTTCATCGAGTATCTCCACTATAGGAGAACATTTTGATGCTTTCCTCTTGCTCAAAGCCTTCCGATTTTGCCTAGGAGGCCTTTGACTTCTTTGTTGTCCTTCCTCGGGGCTTCCACCTCGCTTGGGGTTCCGGCATTGGCCTCCCCTGAGCTGCTGTGTTTCTTGCCTCCAAGCTTCGATAGATGCAGCAGGAGGAGCTTCCGGGGGCCTCCCATGCTCTAGGTGATGCATGAGCGGCTACATCTGGGGCCTCCCATGCTCAGTTCTAGGTTGTGAAGTAGCTTGTTGGTCTCCCAGAGATGAGTGCCATTAATTCTTCAAATTGGGCATTAGTGATGTGCCCATTAGTGATTGCCCAATTGATGACCTCCACTTCACTCACCACCTGCCCACTAATGCCTTGAAAGAAATTGAAAATGTCTTCTTTGTGTACATTGAACCGCATGTACATGGCGGTGAGTCTCAGTATAGAGTCTGCTTCCTTTGATCCAAATGAGGAGAGGTCTCCTTGCAAAGTCCGTGGATCGCTCCACATGAACACCGTGCCTGGCGGGCTGTGATGGAGGAGGAACATTGGTTGCCCAATGGCCTCCGGTACTGACCCCCAAACCTCCTTCGGCTTGCAATACTCTTAACACCCAGGTGAGAAGGAAAAGTAATGCTCTCCATGGAGGAAAATTGCAAAGCAGGCATGCTTTGAAATATCACACACAAAATTCTGCCATTTATCTGCTTGGATGAGTTTTTCTTCCACCATTTAAAAATGGTAGTGGCCCAATCCACATTTAGCATATGATCAATGCTATACATGAACTCCAGGTGTGGCTTAGGCACACTATCTAGCCCACTGTGCAGATCAATAAGCATTTCCCTACCAGGTAAGCTAGGCATCTAAATTTTCCAACAAAACCATTCTTGGTATACGCCTTCGACTTTGAAATTTTCTAGCATAGTTACATGCGGTACCAAATTCTCTAGGCTTAGGCGAGGGAAGCTACTCCGGGTTCAGGGAGGTTAAAGCAATTTCTAATAATATCGGGGGTTATTCCGACATAAACTCCTTGCACAACCCCCTATCGGTTCATCCTCACTCCCGAGAGACAGATGCATAGAAGTCTTGTAGGGCGAGAATAAGAAATAGGCCGGTCAGGCGGATACTAACCTTTGTAATCCCGAGTTTGAATTTTAACGACCACCTCTCTAGCCCAGCCCGGCTACGAAGCCTCCAAAGCTTGCATGTCAAGAGCATGCCCCAAGAGTATCTCCTCCTCAGGTTGGCTATCAGCACTAGGTGAGTGCACCTCCTCCTGGCCGGTCCTCCTTGTGCGCACCATCTTTGGAATGAGAAAATAAGAACAAGAGCAGAAACCGAAGAGCAAGAGAGCAAAAGGGCGGAGCTTCTCTAATACTCGGATCCGGAGTGATTTTGGTGTGGAAGCCTTGGAAGATGGCCTCCCTTTATATAGCGTGCGAGAAGGAAAGATGCTCCAATTGGCGTGATACACGTGCCCCTAACTTTTCGAGTGTTCGACCAAAATACCCTCTCGCACGTGAATTGGCTGAATTGGCGAGCAGGTCGAGAATCATCCCAAACTTTGGTGGTGGGTCCCCACCGAGGTGGAAAGCAATACTTCCTTGTGCACGTGAATTGTGGGAAGCTTCTAGGAGGGCTAAAATCGGTATTTTGCATTTTTGGGCCTCCATATGACAGCTAGCAATTTGCGTGCAAGAGTAAACGTGAATCACATGGTCCTCGGCTACCATTCCTCGAAAGTTACAGCTCAAAAGGAGGTGCACGTGAATTGGGCAATTCACGTGCAAATTCACGTTCAGGCCCAAACTGGCCCAAATTTCTCCACCGAGTTGCTTATGCATTATGGATCATCTTTAAGTCTTGCACGTGAATTGTTTGAGCCCATCTTCAAGCACTTTTGGGCTTCACTTGCTCCTTGCTCCTTGACTTTGACTTTAAAAACAATTCCACAAGTTCAGGACCCAAAAATTTGCTCATCCTGCACATGGTTAGCTAAGAAAGGAACAAAGTCTCTGCACAATGGTTAGCTTGCAAACAATTTATTGAATAAAACAAATAAAAGAAAATAACATAAAATAAAACATAGCAATAAACATTGGGTTGCCTCCCAATCAGCGCTTTATTTAAAGTCGTAGCTAGACTTGCGGTTATGATCAAGCAATGGTGAAAGAGAGGGAATCAACTATCTCCCTCCTGAGTTGAATCAAAGTAAGGTTTCAGCTATTGCCATTCACCCAAAATTTCTTGCCATCTATAGCTTGGAGCTCAAAGCTCCCATATGGCTTCTTATCAACTATCACAAAAGGTCCCATCCACTTGGACCTTAATTTGCCAGGAAATAACCTCAACCTTGTGTTAAATAGAAGAACTTTCTGTCCTAAGGTTAAAGGTTCATTGTTGAGTTGCCTATCATGCCATTTCTTAGTTCTTTCTTTGTAGAATTTAGCACTATCATAGGCATCCAACCTAAGCTCATCTAACTCAATTAATTGAGTCATCCTAAGCTCCTTGATCTCTTGTGGGTTGAAATTTAACTTCTTCAAGGCCCAATGAGCCTTGTGTTCTAGTTCCACAAGCAAGTGACATGCCTTACCATATAGAATACGGTAAGGTGACATCCCAATGGGAGTTTTGTAAGCTGTCCTATATGCCCATAAGGCTTCATCAAGCCTTTGAGACCAATCTTTCCTATTGGCTCCAACGGTTTTTCTCTAAAATGGCCTTAATCTCCCTGTTGGACACTTCGCTTGTCCATTAGCTTGTGGGTGGTAAGCTAAAGACTTCCTATGAGTGACACCATACTTGTTCAATAATTTATCAAACAATTTATTGCGGAAATGACTACCCTAATCACCGATTATAGCCCTTGGTGTCCCAAAACGGCTAAAGATGTTCCTAGTAAGGAAGTGAGTCACAACCCTAGCATCATTCACTCTAGTAGGAATAGCTTCTACCCATTTAGACACATAATCCACAAGAAGCAAAATGTATGAATACCCATCGAATTGGGGAATGGCCCCATGAAGTCAATGCCCCAAATGTCAAAAATTTCAACTGGAAGAATTCCGGTTAATGGCATCTCATTTTTCCTAGATAGACCACCTACCCTTTGACATCTATCACACTTTTTGATGTAGACATAGGTGTCTTTCACCATGTGAGGCCAATAAAAGCCACACTGCATGATCTTAGCCACGATTCTCTGCACCCCAAAGTGGCCCCCATAATGTGATGCATGACAATGATGAATTATGTCATCTACCTCCTCCTCAAGGACACACTTTCTTATGATTTGGTCTGGACACCTCCTATAAAGAATTGGGTCTTCCCAAATGTATTTCCTAGCATCCACTACCAATTTCTTTCTCTGGTGGTAGTCTAACCGCCTGGTATGAACCCAAGTGGCTAAATAATTTGCTATGTCGACAAACCAAGGAAGATGATGCACCTCAAACAACTTCTCATCAGGAAAGTCATCTACAATGGGTAGAGACTTAGGTGCATTCTCCACACGAGAGAGGTGATCAGCCACGAAATTTAGGGCTCCCTTTGTGTCTCTAATTTCAAGGTCAAATTCTGTAAGAGGAGAACCCATCTAATCAAGCGTGGCTTAGCTTCTTTTTTAGCAAACAAATATTTCAACGCAAAGATGATCGGTATAAACAATGACTTTAGACCCCAAAAGGTAGGGTCTAAACTTGTTGCGACCATAAACCACAACTAGCAACTCTTTCTCGGTGGTGGTATAGTTCGTTGAGCATCATCTAAGGTCTTACTAGCATAGTAAATGACCCTAAACACCTTTTCTCGCCTTTGCCCTAAGACTACCCCCACAAAGATAATCACTCGCATCGCACATTAGCTCAAAAGGTTGAGCCCAGTCAGGTGTGACTATAACAGGTGCGATGACTAACTTACCCTTGAGGATGTTAAAAGCTTCTAAGCAATCTTCATTAAACTCAAAGCCGTGTCTTTTTCTAACAACCTACTCATGGGTTTTGCAATTTTTGAGAAGTCCTTAATGAATCTCCTATAAAAGCCGGCATGGCCAAGGAAACTTCTCACTCCTTTTTCATTAGTTGGAGGTGGCGAGTCTCAATAGTGGAGATTTTTGCCTTGTCTACCTCCAAACCATGTGCGGACACCTTGTGCCCTAGAACTATCCCCTCGGTTACCATGAAATGGCATTTCTCCCCAATTTAGGACTAGTTCCTTCTCCTCACATCTCTCTAAGACCACATCTAGATTTTTCAAGCACCGTTGGTAGGAGGAACCAAACACCGAGAAGTCATCCATGAAGACCTCCATGATCTCCTCAACCAAACCCTGAAAAATAGCCATCATACACCTTTGAAAGGTGGCAGGGGGCATTACAAAGCCCAAATGGCATTCTCCTAAATGCAAATGTGCCAAAAGGGCACGTGAAGGTGGTCTTTTCTTGGTCCTCGGGCTTAACCATGATCTGATTATACCCCGAATAGCCATCTAAAAAGCGGTAGTGACTATAGCCAGCTAACCTATCCAACATTTGGTCAATGAAAGGAAGAGGAAAATGATCCTTCCTAGTGGCCTTGTTCAGCTTCCTATAGTCAACACACACTCTCCATCCCGTCACAATGCGAGATGGGATCAATTCATTTTTCTCATTCTTAATCACGGTCATGCCCCCTTTCTTGGGCACAACATGCAATGGACTCACCCACTCACTATCCGAAATAGCATAAATTATACCCGCATTTTTCCATTTTAAAATTTCTTTTCTAACAACTTCTTTCATGGCAGGGTTTAATCTTCTTTGTCTTTTAGCGATGGGTTTAAAATCATCATTCATCAAAATCTTATGCATGCAAATCCCTGGACTAATACCCCTAATGTCTTCAATGTTCCATCCTAGGGCCTTTTTGTGTTTCCTAAGGACTTCTAACAATTGAGTACACTCCACATCATTCAAATTAGAAGCAACAATGACAGGGAATTGATTTGTAGAGTCTAGAAATTCATACCTTAGGTGTCCAGGCAGCTCCTTGATTCGGAGCTGGATGCACGTCATCTTCTTTCTCCTCGGCTTGCTCCAAAGAGTTTGTAGTTTGCTCATCTTCCTCAGTGTCAAGTACATCTCTTCATCTTGTTGAGCTTCTATAAGTGAAGGGCTCCATCATTGGTGGTGGTAATTTCTTCGCCAAGTAATCTTCCACCAATTCCTCAAGGTCTTCAACCCAAAGGCAATCCTCCTCCTCTTGACCTTGCGAGCCTTCCCCATGTGGAAGACTAAGGTCTCCTCATTAATTCTCGGAGTAAGCTGCCCTTGAGCAACATCAATCAATGCACAACCCGTTTCGAGAAACGGTCTTCCAAGGAGTAGTCGAACTCCTCTATCTTCTTCCATCTCCAAAACTACAAAGTCTACCGGAAATATGAAGGAGCCCACTTTGACTAACACGTCTTCAATTATCCCTTCAGGCCTTCCAGGAACCGGTCAAAGAACTGCAATGATATGGAAGTGGGCTTCATGCCCTTAAGCCCAGCCGCTTGTACAAAGCAAAGGAAATCAAATTGATGCTGGCCCCTAAATCACATGGGGCCTCTTCTTTGCGGTGCATTGCCAATCACACAAGGGAGATTAAAGCTGCCCGGATCTTTATGCTTGATGGGCAAACTCGTTGAACAACACTTGCTCACCTCGTTAGTGACTGCCACCGTCTCATGATCCCCATATTTCCTCTTCTTTGTCACAAAATCTTTGATGTATTTTTTCGTACCTAGGCATCTGCTCCAAAACTTCCACAAATGGAATGTTAATCTCAAGCTTCTTGAACAAACTCAGGAAGCGCTCATACTCTTCTTCAACCCTCTGGTTCCTCGGCCTCTGAGGAAATGGCATAGTAGGCCTGAGCTCTTGCTTCGTTCTTGAGCTATTCTGTCTTGACTCAGTTGCTTGTCCTTCTTTTCTTGCACTTTTTCTTCGACTTCCAAGGGTCCGTTTTGTTCTTCCTGGAATTGCCTTCTTCTTAGGCTCTTCGGCTTCATTCGGTGTCTTCCCGCTCCTTAGAGTGATAGCCTTGCAACTCTCCTTGGGGTTCACCTCGGTGTCACTTGGAAAAGTATTGGTTGACACCCCTTGATTTACATTCGAGCCATACTCACAAGTAACTTCTCCATATTCTTAATTGAAGATTCTAGTGTGACTACCCTTTCCTCCAAATTATCCTCTCTTTTGGTTGGCTCATCCACATTCCGATATACCCTTCCTCTTTCTTGTTGAGGCCGAGGTCATTTCTTCGTCGAATCCTGGAGGTGGGTGCAAATAATTATCCGTAGCATACGGATTCCGCTTCATCCCTGGGGGCACATATTTGTCTTGAAATGAGGTATCTCCCCCTCGGTTCCGAGTTCTCCGAAATGGTTGAGATTGCTGCTGATTCTGGTTGTACCCTAGTTGTTGTTGTTGAGGATAAAATTGCTGTTTCTGGTACAAGCCCTTTCCTCCAACATAATTTGCTTCTTCAGCTCCACTCCAGCCCAGCTCAACTCCTGGTAAAGCTAGTGATCCTTCAACTTTAAGAGCCAATACTTCCATGCCTTTCACTAAAGCTTGAATGCGTGCTTGCACATCATTGGAAGAATTTTCAACGAAGCAATCTTCTCCCTTGGCTTTGAAGTACGCACATTAGACCACCGCCAATCGGCTAATGACAACCTCTCCAAGAGCTCTGCTGTGCGTCAGGCTCTAGATTCATCAAGCATCCTCCAGCCCATTGCATTCACCTTGTCTTGTGAATGGGACTGAAGACCTGTGTAGAAAGATTCAATTTGAATCCACTGGGCCTTCCATGATCAGGGCATCTTCTCACTAAGTCTTTGAAACGCTCCCAAGCTTCATGAAGAGTCTCCATCTCATCTTGCCTGAACCTGCTAATCTCTCCTCTTAGTGGATCACCTTGGAAGGAGGGAAGTACTTTGACATGAACTTGGTCCGCATCTCCTCCCAAGTGTTGATTGAACCTGTTGGCGATTGTTGAACCAGCCAAGAGCTCTATCCCTTAAAGAGAAAGGGAAAAGCCTTAGCTTTATGGCCTCTTCCGACACATTGTTGATTTTGATGGTGTCACACACCTGGTAGAACCTCATCAAATGCTGGTGTGGATCATCCACGGCTGTTCCTCCAAACGTGTTGTTGCTCACCATGTTGATCAATGCCAGGCTTCAGCTCAAAGCTATTCGCTTGGACTCTTGTCTGCCGAATCCCGAATAGTGGTCGACATCATCGGCCTCGCATAATCTAAGAAGGTTCCGGGCATAAACCTATTACCCTCTTCTTCGGATATTGGCCATTGTAATTGGCCCCTCCTTGCGGTGCACCACCATCAGGTCCGAGATCCGCCATCGGATCGCCTACGGATTGCTCCAAGCCCTGTAGTGCTTCTTCCGCCTCACGTGCGCTTCCCTAGCTGCTCTACGACGAGCTCTGAACAACCTTTCAGGTTCCCGCATAAATTGTATATCCTCCTCTCTTTGCATGCACAACTAGGAATCCTTGATGTATGTTCCTTGTAAACAACAACAAGAACACACCAAGACTCCGAACAATGCAAAATAAACAAATAAAGAACACAAAATAACGGAAAAGTAAAGACAAAATAAAACACCAAGATCGGAATTCAAACAATTTCACTCAATGTTGATTTTAAAAACTAGTTAACCGTTGAATCCCAGGCAACGGCGCCAATTTGACAGACAAGATTTTTAGCCTCTCTAAAAGAGCTAGCTAATGTTGTTAAATCTCTCTTCAAAATAATAAATTCCCTAAGTTTGCACTAAAAGAATAGCGGCAAGCAAGGGGTCGAACCCACGGGATTAGCCTAGTTTTCTAGTTCTCAAATCAAAACACCCAATTACTCTTGTTCTATAAAATGTCTTGGCAAAAAGTTTTCTTTTTTAAACTAAAGATCTAATTTTTATTTGGTTTTCGAATAAACAAAGAAAGTAAACGATTTTAGGATTAAGTTTCAAGGATTAAAGGCATCTAGGGTCACAATTTCACCTCCCTATGTTATCTCTCTTTGGTTCATGGTATTAGGGTTGTCCGATTGAAAACATGCTAAACATAAGCCAAGGACAACAAATGGTCATTGAGGTCCTTTTAAGAGTTGTATGCGAAATGGTCATCAAAACACACAAACATGCAAAGCCAATAAATCATACTTGCAAAAGGATAATGATCACACCAATTACAAATAAGTTATGAATCTCAATCCGCCCCGGACTAGGGCTAAAAATACCAAGGTGTACATCCAAAGATAGAATTAGGAACAATTCATAAAACATGCAAAACTTCAATCATCCAAACCCAATATTCATAAACACAAAGAAACAACAAGGGGGCTACATTGCTCCCCTAGATTAAAAGACTACTCACGCATGATTACAAGCAAAACCATAGCAGAAAAGCTCAACATCTTCTTCTTGATCACGCGCACAAACAAAGCTTCAAATCCAAGCTCCAAAATCCGCGACGGTCGCTGCGACGGCTACGACGGCTGCTCTCCTAGGTCAAGGAGCACCTCCAAGTCGTGGAGCCTCTCTCTCTCTCTCAAAACGTGTAGGGGTGTTAGGCATTGCTAGCAAGGGGCGTGGAGCTCTTATTTATAGAGTTTGGATGGGCCTTGAGGTGTGTAACCTAGCCCACTTATCAAAACGGCGTAGTTTTGATAAGTAACACTCGAAACATTAAAAAACTCTATCTTCCATCCACAATTTGGACTTGGGCCTTCAGGAACAAATGATCGGCATGGAAAAACGATTGGATCGGTCCAAAAATATCTCTGCACGCCAATTTGCACGTGATATGGTGAATTCACGTGCACCTCCAAATCAGCTCAAACTTCTCCCCAAGCTTCCTTGCATCCTGTAGAGGCCTGAGAGGCAAAAATAGGCTTGCACGTGAAATGGGTGAATTCACGTTCAGCTCCAAATGCTCTGAAATTTATGTGGTAGGTAGATGACATCATTCTAAGAAACTTTTGTTCTTGCACGCAAATTGTTTGAGGCCATCTACCTAGTCAAAAGTGAGGTCCAAAATCTGCCAAAACAAATTAAAAACGCATGTATTTGCAACTAGCATCTTCCTAGGGGTTAGAGCAAATATATATGATATATGAGGCAATAAGGCTCTAATCATGCTCTTAAACATCCTAAATAAATACTAGAATAACGGCATAAAATGCACGTTATCTGTGGCTTTCCATTTTAAATTCAAGCCTATCATTGTTGTGGGCCCTTTTTCCATTGTCAATTCATGCCTATCGTTCTTGTGGGCTTTTTCACTTTAAGCCTATCGTTCTTGTGGGCTTTCCCGTTCACTTTAAGCCTATCGTTGTTGTGGGCTATTCATTTTCAATTCAAGCCTATCGTTCTTTGTGGGCTATCCGTTTTCAATTCAAGCCCATCATTGTTGTAGGCCTTTTTCCCTTTTTAATTTGAGCCTATCGTTGCTGTTGGGCCTTTCAGTTTTCAATTCAAGCCCATCATTGTTGTGGGCCTTTTTCCATTTTTTTTAATTCGAGCCTATCGTTGCTGTTGGGCTATCCGTTTTCAATTCAAGCCCATCATTGTTGTGGCCCTTTTTCATTTTTAATTTGGGCCTATCGTTGCTGTGGGCCTTTCAGTTTTCAATTCAAGCCCATCATTGTTGTGGGCCTTTTTCCATTTTTTAATTCGAGCCTATCGTTCTTGTGGGCTATCCATTTTCAATTCAAGCCCATCATTGTTGTGGGCCATTTTCCATTTTTCAATTGGAGCCTATCGTTCTTGTGGGCCTTTCAACTTTTAGTTCACGCCCATCATTGTTGTGGGCCTTTTCTCTTTTTCGGTTCAAGCTGTCATTGTTGTAGGCTTTCAATCTCCGGTATCAAGCGGCCTTAGATGCCTCATCAAGGTATTATCCAAGCACACCGGCTGGTGAAGACCCCTTTTCCCTCTCGGGGACAAACCCCAAACCCAACCGTCGCATTTCTTCCTCTAGGTAAGTCCGGTAAGTGCTCCAACCTGTCCAAAATGACTCCCTTTTTATCTTTGTCTGTTTTTGTATACAAACGATGCAAAAAGAGGGGCACTGTTAGACCCCATTTTGTCCGGGTTGGACATACTAACCCCATTTCATATACCTTTCTGCCCATGCCGTATACCTTGTTGAACAGGTCCACAATGATCCCATACTTCCAAGGAATGGTCTAGCCCAATCGCACGAGATGGATACAATTGACACGGATGGGGAGTTCAAAATTAATGACTTTTGCTACAAGTCTTTGAAGCGCCCCAAGACCAACACCAGGTGATGGAGGATGAAAATTGGAGACCAACGCACTTGACCGAGCTCAAATCTGACTTAAAATGAAGAAGTTACGGCCAAAACGACTTTCGTTGGAAAAAGTCAAACTTGCCAAAAGACGGTCAATGCCCCTGGTCAAACTGCCCGCAAAAGTGATCATGCGAAACTCTTCAAAATGCCTATGTAGGCGAATATGGATCTCCCCAAACAATTCCTGGAAGGTTACCCATTTTTGCATTTTTGGTGGGGGTAAAAAGGTAATTAAAAAAAAAGGGTGACCGTTGACCGTTGACCTGCCGACACTTCGACCCATTGACCCCGAAGCTCGAAGCCCCGAAGCTCGAAGCCCCAAAATCCCGAAGCTCGAAGCCTCGAAGCCCCGAAGCTCGAAGCCCTGAAGCCTCGAAGCCTCGAAGTCCCGGCTCGAAGCCCCGAGCCCCGAAGCTCGAAGCCCCGAAGCCTCGAAGCCTCGAAGTCCCGAAGCTCGAAGCCCCGAAGCCCCGAAGCTCGAAGCCCCGAAGCCTCGAAGCCTCGAAGCCCCGTTGACCTGCTGATTTCTGACCTTCGACCCTTCGAGCCCCGAAGCCCCGAAGCTCGAAGCCTCGAAGCCTGTCAACCTCCGACCTTCGACCCTTTCGGCCCGTTGACCGTTGACCTTCGACCTGCCGACACTTCGACCCGTTGACCGTTGACTTTTGCCCCACTGAAATTCGACCCACCAAAGCTTCGACCCTGCCGACGCTCCGACTGCGGACACTTCGAACCTCCGACCCTGTTTTTTTGCCTTCGCTGATTTTTCTCGCCGACTTCCTCGTCGGCTTATTTTTCTCGTCCGGCTTCACGAGACCCATCTTCTGCGTGGCCACCTAACAAAGAATAACTCACCAACCTGTCAATCACATGTCTTGCTAAAATACAACTTCAAAAAGGCAATCACGAGCTCCCCCTGTTTCCCGCACAAGTTGTCCACCAGACAAAATACAAAATCTGCAATTAAAAAACGCCGCCTTCATAATAGAGCATTAAATGTAGCAATTAATGAGAATCTAGCCAAAAAATTTTCGCAGCCCTTAAGATGCGGTCTTGACCCTGACGCACAGAGAGTTCCGGGGAGGTGGATTGAAAGGAGAGAGCCTGTTTTCGTTGAAGAGAGCGATCAAAAAAGGGAGGAGGACCCAAAAAAAAAAAAAAAAGAAAAAAGAAGAGCCAACATCGTGAGAGAGATCAACCGAGACGTCAAAAAAAAAGAGATCCCGCCAGCTTCTTCCCCGCAAAAAAAGAGAGCAGAGTCCCAAATTCCTCCCGCGTGAAAAGAGAGAAAACAAAGAGGGAAAACAGGAATCACACCCAACAAAAATTGCCCAATCTTTTCGCTATCCTGCAATCACACGTTGCCCCCTTTATCCCCTTTCTCTCTTATCTCGTTCTAGTTCTTTTTTTAGCAAAAGAAAAACACAAAAAAAAACAACTCCAATTTCAGCCCTCTCTTTCTGCGTTTTCGGCAAAAGAAACAGAAAACCAGTTCCCAATTCCTTTTCCGGCTTTGCCTCTCACGCCCACTTTGATTATTGTCGGCTACCATGAAATCTTAACTTCAAAAAATCACTCTAGCCTCTCCACGAGTCTCGCCGCCAGATCTGTTGGTTCCAATTCGAGCAAGTAACTATCGGTCGACGAAGCTCAAACGAAGGTTGGTGTTGCAAGCCCCAAAGTCGGTTCGGCTTTTTATTACTTTTCGACTTATTTACATTGATTTTGATGTAATTCTTAATACTTCTTTGCATTTCTTTTTCTTTTTTCTTTTATTTTATTTATTGCATCATGTTTCCTTTGTATTTCACTTTCCTTTGTATATATGTATATTGTAATATGTAAAGTATAGTATAAAAAAAAAAGAAGGAAAAGAGAGAGGGCAAAGGGAGAAGATGAAAAAAAAGAAAAAAAAAGAGTGATTTTCTTTTTCTTTTGTGGATGCCATAATCACACACTCCACGCTTTTATTTTCATGCATATGTTCCTAAATTTGCTTTAAGATTTTGGATTCACAAAACAAAAAAAGGGGGGAAGAAAGAAAGGTTTCCAAAAAACAACAAAAACAAAAAAAACAAACAAAAAAAAAACAACAAAAAAAAACGTCTTCATATTTTTTTTTTAACAAAAAAAAAGAGGAAAAAGAGAGGAAGAAAACCAAAATTGATACTTCAATTTCTAAGACAAAAAAAGGAAACAAAGAGACCAAAATGTTTTTTTTACAAAACATAGAAAACAAAAAAATGTATGTTTTCTAACCCAAAAAAAAAAACAAAAAAAAACAAAAAAAACAAAAAAACAAAAAAAAAAAGAGAAAGTAAAAAAAATCATTTTCTAGGACTTCAACAAAACCAAAAACCCAAAACCAACCCATAGGATCTCGTTCTCCACTTCAAACAAAAACCCAAAATTTTTAGGATTCCCATTAGAAATTTAGGATAAATCCATCTTAACCATGACTTTAATAAATAACTTAGCTAAATAAAAATCATAGACTTTTTCGGGAATTTAACCCAGCTATGACAGTACAAATAAAATAAAACCTCCTCCTCCTAAATTAGATACCGAAAGGGCGCTGTAGGGGTGCTAATCCTTCCCTACACGTAATCAACTCCCGAACCCATCTCTGATAACGCAGACCAACACACTTAAGACTACTCAAAGTAGAGGGTATCCAACTATACCCCAAAAACAGTTGGTGGCGACTCTAAAATTTCTCACCATTGGTCTAGTTTGAGCTCACCCTAAAAGGGCCCGGGACGAAAACCGGTGATGACAATACTCATAGATAATAAACTGCAGACCATTTTCTTGGCAATATCCTAAAGGAGTCACAAGTTTTCCATGATGAATAAAGGAGAGGTATCGTACCTGATATGAAGTTTAGATGAAACAAATTAAACCACACAAAAGCATAATGCATGATATGAATTGGAGATGATCTAATTTCTATACTAAAGTAATAATTAGAATCATGTTTATTACAAATTTTAGGTTAATTAAAGCGAATGAAAGAAAAGTAATGGGAATTTTACATAAAAACTTTGTCCTTCTATTTTTTGTAGAGTAATCCGTAACCCATCTTCTTGGAATAAATTTTTTCAACCAAGTTCGTGGTACCGTCACTTATAGAATTATAAATTTTGATGCTTTCTAAAGTAAACTGTATAATTAAATGACATCAGAAAATATGAAAAGATCTTTTCTACAACATGCATTCGGAGAAACTGCTAGATAAAAGAATTGGTAAAAATTTCACTCACCATAGAAAGTGCTAACTTAATAATGAAATTATGAATTGCTGCTCCTTGTGGCTACATAAAAGTTCCAGAAATGTTTCCCATGAAAAATCAAGTTATGCTGAAAACATTTGTTATGTCCACATTGATGTATATAAATATAGGTATAACATAAGAACCTCTAAATCAAAAAATGAAGCAGCCAGACAAAACTACCGACAAACAATAACACAGTGAAGAAGTTGCTACAAAGCTAACAAGTGCTAAAGCAAGTCAATAGTATCTAGATCTCGAACAAAGGTAAATAACCACATTGAAATGCTAAAAAGAATTGCAAATATTAGATTTTCATATATTCTCATATTAAGTCGGAATTACACTATTGAATACCATGGTAAGTCAATCACATTTTATAAACATGAACTGAAACAAAATAGTTATTGGCGCATGAGTGGCATTAGAAAATCTTTATACAGGTTTTGGTGCCACTACCCAACATTAAACTCTGGGGTTCAAAAAATTTCATTTATTATTTTTCTGATAGTCAAAGAAATTTAATTAAAAAGCACTCAAGGTGGTGACAAAAATAGCTTAATTAGTTACTTTTTCTTCAAAAAAAAAGTGATTGCAATACCAAGCACCCAAAAGCTTGTATAAATTATTCTACTATAGCAAATATGACCATGCTTTATGTAAACGTAGTCAAACTATTTATTTTTGAAAATACACAGTTAAATAGATAATTGAAATAGATGTCTTGCAAAGGAATGAATGCTAAAAACAATGATCCTAAGAAAGAACAGATTCCTAATTACAGGGCGAATGGTCTCTATGTCATACTTCAAAACACAGAAACATTCTAGCCTCTTTTCCAAAAATAAAACATATGTGCGGACCCATCTTTGAATAATCCCATGTTGAGCGACCAGACAAACAGATTTTATTCACAAAGAACTTTTTAGTTAAAGTTCAATTGGTTTCACAATATAAAAATAACTAAATCAGGTGTACCATTTGGGTTGGAATCATCTTTAAAATAAGCCATGTTGAGCATATGGCTCCTGCTCCTTCCATAATTAACGAGCTCTTCATGGAATGTGGGATCCACCTCCCTCAAGGCACGATGAATAACAATTAACATTTTCAATGCAACCTAAACATCAACAACTTGTCACTATGTAATAATAAAAACTTATCAATTTTAATTATAATATACCAATCAATATTTAAGGAATAATGGAATCTATAGTCGGCGCCATATGCGCATACCGCCCAATTATGTGTCTTGGACAACCATCTTGCAAGGGCATGTATACAACATGCAACATCATCCTGAGGCCTTGTAGCTGAAATAGCGAGAAAAAATAGCTACAAGTAAAAAAAAGGAGAGGAAGCATCAAAGAAACCAAGTACACGCATAACCAAAGCCGAAAATTCACACACAAGAAATCAAGGTACAAAAGAAATCCAAAAGAACAAATATGTTTCACTATGATTAACATCAATTAAAAGATAAGAGTGAGTAGAAATTCTAACAGGATGCGGATGTAAACTAATTGGAAGTTAAAAATGGACATACAAATATTCAATCTCTCTTTCGTTCACAAACCCCCTTCCAAACCCGCAAGGTGACAGACTTCGATTCATGTCGTTGAGGCGAGAGAAAGGTGATGCGAAGAAGATCCCATGTGTGGAGGACTTCAGATCACGAGCATTTCATTGGGTTGGTGCAATTGAGAGATTCCCCCTTCCTAGGGTTCGTCGATGAACGATTGAGCGACCGTGTAGGGTTCATCATGAGAGAGAGAGAGGGAGAGACGTGTAGTGTTCGGAGGAATGAATGAAGTAAAATTTTTTCTTTTTTTTTTAGGTATGAGCATCGAAAATAAGAGGGATGATTTGTAGTTTTGCCGGCAACACTTATTTGACAAAAAAATATTCCCCGCTCACCCGAAATAGTCCGCGCACGGTCCAAACCCATTAGATGTCGCTCCACGTTTTTTAATACCTATATATTGTAACATTTTTTTCAATAATGTTACTTTTTGATGTTACGATAGGCTTGATTTCTTGTAGTTGTACATCGAGTATAATCATCAACAATGGTGAGAAAGTATCGTGCCCCAGTGATAGTAGGAATATGGTACCCTCCCCATATATCTACGTGAATTAATTCAAAAGGAGCATGAGTTTTGATAGAACTTCTTAGAAATGGAGATCAAGTTTGTTTAGCTAATGGGCAAATTAAGTAATCATCAATATCATTAAAAAAATAGGTCTTTAACAGATTGAGAAAGCAAACGAAGACACTTATTGGAGGGATGACCAAAGCGTTGATGCCAACGCCTCGAGGAATGGGAAACTGCTACGGTGAGGGAGTGACATCTGATATTCTTCGAAGTATCAAGGTAGTAAAGTCCTCCTCGTTTAGTTCCCATCCCAATCATCTTCCCCGACTGTTGGTCCTGAAACATACAAGCATCATTGGTAAATAGAGAAGGCAGTGGGAACTTTGAACAAGTTTGCTAACAGAGATCAGGTTTAATTTAAAGGATGGAACACAAAGGACATCATGTAAAAGGGCCAAAACAAATGCTTCCTATGTGTGTAACAGTAGCCAATGCTCAATTGGGAAGATGTACGGTTCTATTGGTAACTTGAGAAGTGGTAGTCAACAAGTTAGGAGAGCAAATCATGTGATCCGTGGCTCCAGTGTCAAGTATCTAACACAATTCTTTACCCAAAAGAGAAGCACAACAGGGTGTACCTGAGACATCACTCATAGCGGATGCACTACCAACGTTATTAGCCATGGAATTGGACTTGTTGCCGTTAAGAAGGGTCGGGGAGATTCTGATATTGTTCTGCTCTGACGTTAAAAGAGTTGGAAGATGTGGCTGCATTCCCACTAGTGTTGCCATGATATGTCTTACAGGTAAGATCCTGACGTGGATGTTGGTCAGGTGTACCACCAGTGATATTCTTCTTCTGCAATTTACGACATACATCAATAGTGTGACCGTTCCAGCCACAATAGTCGCATTTAAGATGTGCCCGACAAGTCATTGAGGTGTGTCCAAATGTAAGACCCGCAAAATTTTTAGCTATTTAAGTTCGACTTAAAGAGTAATAATAATAAAATAATAATAATATTATTGTTAACAATAGTTAGAAAGGATATTTTAGATATTATCACGATAAAAATAAGCACCCAATATAGTCATTCAAAGAGAATGTGACTAGTAAGTAGCCGTTATGAATAGTATCCGTCCGTTATGAATAGTATCCGTTTGGACTTCCATAAATAGGTATGAGCATGAGATTTTATTTATAAGAGAGTATAGAAGTAAGAAGAAGAATAATAAGAGTTATGGCATCAAGTTCTCAAGTACTGCCATCCGAGAATAGTGTACGCGATGAAGATCGGCGAGCAATACGACTTGAAGTTACAAAGCTATGCTTTGCTATAGATGAGCTAAATGCTCGTGTCCAATGGCTGCAATATAATGCGACGAGACACAGGGAGAAGTTTGAGGTTATTCGTGCGACAACCACGACAATGTTAGCTGAAGGGTTGTGCAGCTCTACTGCCGAAGCACAACACGTCCTACGCACATACGCTAATATAATTCAAGAAATTTTACGAAGGCCATAGAATATGATATTAATGTTTATGTTTAGGATTATAATATTTTATGCTATAATGTTATCTTACTTTATTGTTTATTGGTTATGCAATTATATTATTTTATCCGCGTAAATATTAAATACGTTATAAAAAAATAAAATAATTTCTCATATGTCATAAAAAGTTTAGATGCTATATATTATGTCATTTAGTTTCTTAAGCCAAATTACTATGGGTAAGTAAGTATTACAAGCCTTAACTTTACCAAAAGTATAAAACATAGGTAAGGCCCAAAAATTTGAATGAGGCAGATTCTAGAGGTCCCATTCAAAAATCCATAACTTGAATTATACAGATCCAATTGACATGAAACCAAAGCCCATTTGTTCATTTATGACTTATCTAAAACGTGTATAAATTTTAAAATTTAATATGAAGCCAATCAATTCCAGAATTTAAAATACTACACATAGGTTCAGTATGAACGGGTAAACATTTTAGTATGACTTTAAAATTCAATAACTTTTGTTATACATATTTAAAAATTATAAAATTGATACCCATTTGTGGATATTTGAGTTAGTAATGCAATACAATTAGCCATTTGTCAAAAACTACAAAATTAAAAACGTTATAATTAAATTAGTAGGGAGTACACCAATGTGGACTTTTGATGCCAAAGGAACCTTCTAGGTTTAAAAGTCTTAAAACATTTTTTTAATGGTAGGAGGAGATAACCATGTTTTTAATAAGAGATAATATGAAGAAAATAAAGTATTATATATATTTTAAATAATTTAATTTAATGCCAAAGTCAAATTTGTACACTATTTTTCACACTATTACACCTACCATCCTTGCCTATATAAGGAGTGTCTTGCCTCTCCTCTTAATGCACAAATCCCTCAAGCCACACCACGAAATTCCCTCTCAAAACACTCCCTTAAGCCCTCTTAACACCCCAAATACTCTACTCAAATCCTCTTTTGCTTTTGGTACTTACCAAGCGTCGAAGTTCTACGAAAGGTAATACTTAAGATTTTGAAATTTTGAAGTTACTTCTTATTTATTATGTAGATCTATATGGTTGGTTTTACCACCTCATATATACTATATTCATGGTTGGTTTTACCACCTTACATATGTTATTTATATGATTGGTTGTACCACCTCGTATATATACATACATGGTTGGCCTTGCCACCTCATATATATTTATATATACATGTGTAATGATTTTAAATTATAGTATTTTATCATAGCATATATTGTCATTCTATAATTCAAGTGAAAAGATGAGAATATTAACTTATGTTTTTATTTTTATTTTTAACGTTCTAGATAGCGGAAGATCGTAAGGAACGACTTCCAAAATGAATTCCCCCGACAATCGCCCTTCTTCTTCTTTGTAACCCCAATTGTTAATGCTTCAACCTCACAACTATCCCCATCCTTATCTCCTCCTGATCGTCCCTTTAGACCCGTGTCTAATATCCCCTCATGGTTAAGGTGGAAGACACGTAGGAAAAATAAGCTTATCGAATATCTTTTCCGTTCACCCAATACAAGAAGTAAATCTTATTCAAAAACTCTCAAGGCATATAACCTAATTAGTGCACAACTCAAGGCTTATGATGCATGGGATCGAAATAGGATATGGAACAGCAATAGAAGTGGGAACCCAAATTAATATTCAACCCCACAAGCACGGTATGCCTATTAAAAGATATAAGTTAAAGTATGATATATATATATATATATCTGGGTGGTTAACCTAGGTTATAATGTTATGATACGATGTCTAAACATAATCTTCCATGTTATGATTTCCTTGTGAAATGTTGATCATGTATGATGTGCAAATATTATATGGTATTTCCTATGTTCGATATCTTCATGATTTTCCTTACCCACTTATGTTTACCCTTACTGGGCTATTTGAGCTCACCCTTTTTTTATGATTTCTTTTCCAACCTCAGGTAATTAAGGGATGGAGAAACTAGGATAAAGAGTCGAGAAGTGCTTGAAAATAAAGTTGTGTGAAATTTTAAAGATTTATTAAGTTGTTTGCTCGTGTGCTTTGTTATGTAATAATGGGTTATGGATACTTAGTCTCTAAACCCCTAAACCTTAAAGATCTTGGATTGAAATTTGTAATAATGAATGGTTTGTTTGATTAAATAAGTAATAGTTTGAAATTGATATAAAATTTGTATATTTAATTTCCGCTAACGCACCCGGTTTGGAGGTTCAAATTTGGGGGCGTTACACCAAATTTGTCACAAAGTTCACATTTTAGAAGAGGATTTTTGAGAGTGAATTTGTTCCCAGAATTTCGTGAGTTGGTCCTTATGGCAAAGGCCGTAATGTCAGACATGGGTGCACTGCCCTTTGACACAACTCATTGTCTCTCATCTTGGAGAATAAGAGAAGAAGTCTTGTTGACAGTAGGAAGTGGATCCATGAGGAGATTCTGTCCCCAAACAGCAGTATATACGTCATTAAGACCTATAAGAAACTTCATAGTCTTTTGACTTTGTTGAAATTGTAGAACCTCTTTGATTGTACTGCAGGTGCAAGTTGGGATAGAGCACAATGCATCTCGTTCATCCTAGAGACCCTTGAGCTTGGCATAACAAGCACCAATGGTCATATTGTCCTATTTGCAATCATGGATTGCTTCTTCGACATGGAAGAGATGAACACTATTGATGCGTGGAAACCGCTCTTTCAAGTCAGCCCAAATTTCATGCGCAAACTCATTGTATATCACACTTGCTCCGATGTTGTGTGAAATTGAATTGAGAAGCCAGGATTTCACGAGATTGTTGCAATGCATCCATTGTTGGAGTGCCATGGTGGATGTAGATGGTGGTTTTTGAATGGTGCTGTTGATGAAGCCTTCTTTATTTTTGATGCTGAGAGCCATAAGCATGGCACGACTCCAAGTGCTATAATTTTCTTCATTCAACAGTTAGGTGACAAGCACAACTCCAGGTTAATCGGAGTGGTAAAGATAAAAGGATCATTTAGATCATTGTATTTTTTCCGCCTCACGTTTGGTTTGATTTTTTGCCATAGATGACAGGTTGAAAAGAGAAAAGAAAAAGAAATTATAATTGGATTGTTAGGAGCAAACGTGCTCTAATACCATGAAAAGAAGAGTTTATTTTATGTATATTATTTACTTGATGAAAAGGATACATATATACAGAATACAAATATCAATGTGAGATCTTAAAATTAAATCTATATCCTAATATATATTCCTATATACAAGGAAATGATTTGATAGAGCATAAATCAAGGAAATCACTGATTTTATGCATTTGACATATTTACTTTCCTTAACAAAACCAAATATGCCCCAGAGGATGACAATCAAAATTGTCAACAAACTTCCAACCACGCATTAAAGAAGCAACAACCGTAATTTGATTACATTGTTGAACCTTAGTTTCTATTAAGGCAACATAGGAAAGAGCATGGACCTTCACCAAATAACGAACCTCTACTTGCTTAATAGGGTCATTGAGACCCCGAATATTCAAAGCGGCAAACTTAATCATAGAGAACGCTGTAAGGTACAAGGGGAATCCAACCCCTTTTGTTTCTTACGACTCTCCTTATGCTTCAAATTCCACTGAGCATGCTTAGACAGTTTATCAACCCCATCAACCATATGCTGAAATAGGGAAGAAGTGATGGGACCCGAATTGCAGTCTGACCATGGGGACACTAGCCCATCCGGGGGAGTACTGGGCTCAAACACCACAAACTCCTGAGCGGGCAAGACCAAACTGCATCCCCCTTGCATTAGGGCCGGCACAGCAGAACCCCCATCGTCTAGAGCAAGAGGAGAGCAAATTTGCTCTGAAACCACTGCTGGAACAGCACTAGAATCTAGATTAACCGCCGCAAACTCCCTAGAGGGCAAGACCAAACCTGGAGAGCAACCGCCTTGCAATAGACCCAGGACAGCCCCTTCGCTAGAAACCAGGTCACCGCGAGCCAACACCTTAGAGGAATCGACAAGAGGCTCAGACATTGAAGCAAAATAACCAGCCGGAGAGGACTCGACCGGCACGTTGCCTGCATTGGGGCCGGCTAAAGTGGCACCAGCCACAGAGGAACCCCTTTTGACCCACATCTGAGTCTTCTTACAAAGACGAGTAAGGTGACCAAACTCACGACAATGAAGACACTTCTTAGGAACTCATTTATAGTCAACGCCAATAGCCACTAAATCCCCATCACCCAAGTCCATTAATCGATCCACTCGATACTACCCTTTTGATTTGTAATTTAAACAAATAGTTGGTTGATCCATTTTGAATGAGCTTGTAACGTTGCGTATTCCTTGTCGCTATGGGAGTATTAAACTCGGCTTTGGAAAGACCACTTCAATGTGAAGTATCTCACATTGAACAAATAACGTATAACAAGTGTCCTTTTGATCTTTTGTTAATATTACTTTTTTGTTTGATTGATCCGTTTGACACATGAGAAATCAAGTAAATAAAAAGCACTAGCCTAAGATACTTGCCTTCCAATTTGTAATTGCAAAAAAAGTTGCTTTAACCATTTTGATAGGGGATATGACGTCGTGTGTTCTTTATTGCCAATAGGTTAATAGGCTCAAGCATGGGTAATACCTCACTATTGTGCGAACGTCACATTGGGCGAACTACGTCAAACAAGTGTCCTTTTAAGCAATGATGAATATTCCGATTTGTCTTCGATTGATCCATTCGAGATGTCCACAATTAGCCGAATCGTCATCCTTTTGATTTGTAATTGAAATAAATAGTGGGTTCATCCATTTTGATAGAGTTTATGACCATGTGCATTCCATATTTCTAATAGTTTATTAAACTCGGCGTAGGAAATACATCACAATCGTGGAGTAAATCCCCAATCGAGCTAACGACGTATAACAAGTGTCCTTTTAATCTTTCAAGGATACTATTTTTCATTATGTTTTGGATTGATCCACTTGATGCATCCGAAATTAACTAAATAACCAACCCTAACTTAAAGATACTTGCCTTATGATTTTTAATTGATACAAGTAGTTGGTTTTTCTATTTTGATAGAGTTTGTGACCTCGTGTATTTCCTATTTCTAATAATGTATTAGACTCGGCATGGGAAATATATCACTCCTGTGGAGTACTTCACATTGAGCGAGCCACTACAACTAGTGTCCTTTTAAACTTGCGCCAATATTACATTTTCCTTTTTCATCGATCCAGTCGATACTACCCTTTTGATTTGTAATTGAAACAAGTAGTTGGTTGATCCATTTTGAAAGAGCTTGTGACGTTGTGTATTCTTTATCGCTAATGGAGTATTAAACTCGACTTAGGATAGACCTCATCAATGTGAAGTATCTCACATTGAACGAATGATGTATAACAAGTGTCCTTTTGATCTTTTGTTAATATTGCTTTTTTGTTTGATTGACCCATTTGACTCATGAGAAATCAAGTAAATAACAAGCCCTAGCCTTAGATACTTGCTTTCTGATTTGTAATTGCAAAACAAAGTTGCTTTGACCATTTTGATAAGGGATATGACGTCATGTGTTCTTTATTGCGAATAGGTTAATAGGCTCAGCATGAGTAATACCTCACTATTGTGCAGAACATCACATTAGGCCAACTACGTCAAACAAGTGTCCTTTTAAGCACTGATGAATATTCTATTTTGTCTTCGATCAATCCATTCGAGACATCCACAATTAGCCAAATCGCCATCCTTTTGATTTGTAATTGAAATAAATAGTGGGTTCATCCATTTTGATAGAGTTTATGATCATGTGCATTCCATATTTCTAATAGTTTATTAAACTCGGCGTAGGAAATACATTACAATCGTGGAGTACATCCCACTAAGCTAACGACGTATAATAAGTGTCCTTTTAATCTTTCAGGGATACTATTTTTCGTTTTGTTTTGGATTGATCCACTTGAGGCATCCGAAATTAACAAAATAACCAACCCTAACTTAAAGATACTTGCCTTTTGATTTTTAATTGATACAAGTAGTGAGTCTTTCTATTTTGATAGAGTTTGACACCTCGTGTATTCCCTATTTCTAATAGTGTATTAGACTCAGCATGGGAAATATATCACCCCCCGTCGAGTACGTCCCATTGAGCGAGCCACGTACAACTAGGGTCCTTTTAATCATGCATCAATATTACATTTTCCTTTTTCATCGATCCGCTCAATACTACACTCTTGATTTCTAATTGAAACAAATAGTTGGTTGATCCGTTTTGAAAAAGCTTGTGACGTTGTGTAATCCTTGTCGCTAATGGAGTTTTAAACTCGGCTTAGAAAAGACATCATCAATGTGAAGTATTTCACATTGAACAAACGACATATAGCAAGTGTCCTTACGATCTTTTGTTGACATTACTTTTTTGTTTGATTGATCCGTTTGACACATGAGAAATCAAGTAAATAAAAAGCCTTAGCCTAAGATACTTGTCTTCTGATTTTTAATTGAAACAAAAAGTTGCTTTGTCTATTTTGATAGCGGATATGGCATCGTGTATTCTTTATTACCAATAGGTTAATAGGCTTGCCATGGGTAATACGTCACTATTGTGCAGAACGTCACATTGAGCGAACTACGTCAAACAAGTGTCCTTCGAAGCACTGATGAATATTTCATTTTGTCTTTGATCGATCCATTCAAGACGTCCACAATTAGCCAAATCGCCATCCATTTGATTTGTAATTGAAGTAAATAGTGGGTTCATCCATTTTGATGGAGTTTATGACCATGTCCATGTTTCTAATAGTTTATTAAACCCGGTGGTGGAAATATGTCACAATCGTGGAGTACATCCCACTGAGTGAACGACGTATAACAAGTGTCCTTTTAATCTTTCAAGGATACTATTTTTTGTTTTGGATTGATCCACTTTAGGCATCCAAAATTAACTAAATAACCAACCCAATTTAAAGATACACTTGCCTTATGATTTTTAATTAATACAAGTAGTTGGTTTTTCCATTTTGATAGAGTTTATGAGCTCGTGTATTCCATATTTCTAATAGTGTATTAGACTCGGCATAGGAAATATATCCAATAGCGATAAGGAATACACAACGTCACACGCTCTTTCAAAATGGATCAACCAACTATTTGTTTCAATCACAAATCAAAAGGGTAGTATCAAGTGGATGGATCAAAAAGGAAAATGTAATATTGATGCAAGATTAAAAGGACACTACTTGTACGTGGCTCACTCTGTCATCACTGGTTTTCGTCCGGGCCCTTTTGGGGTGAGCTCAAACTAAACCAATGGTGAGAAATTTTAGAGTCGCCACCAACTGTTTTTGGGGTACAGTTGGATACCCTCTACTTTGAGTAGTTTTAAGTATATGGTCTGCGTTATCAGAGATGGGTTCGGGAGTTGGTTACGTGTAGGGAAGGATTAGCACCCCTACAGCGCCCTTTCAGTATCTAATTTAGGAGGAGGAGGTTTTATTTTATTCATACTGCCATGACTGGGCTAAGTTAAAAAGTTTATGATTTTTATTTGGCTAAGTTATTTATTAAAGTCATGGTTAAAATGGATTTATCCTAAATTTCTAAAGGGAATCCTAAAGGTTTTCGATTTTTGAAGTGGATAATGAGATCCTAGGGATTGGTTTGTTTTTTGGTTTTACTCTTGAAAATTGAAATCCTAAAAAATATTTGTTTATTTTTTCCCCTTTTTTTGGTTTGGGTTAGAACATGCATTTTGTGTTTGTTTTTCTATATTTTTTTGTTGTTTTTTTTGTTTTTTTTTTTTTGTTTTTTTTGTTTTTTTTGTTTTTTTTGTTTTTTTTGTTTTTGTTGGAAGACATTTGGAAAACATTTTATGAAAACATTTTCAAAACATGTTGTTGAAGAGATTAAAAAAAATTATTAAAAAATGTTTTTTTTTTTTTTGTTTTTTTTTTGTTTTTTTTGTTTGTTTTTTTTGTTTTGTTTTGTTTTTTTTTTGTTTGTTTGTTTTGTTTTTTTTTTTTGGGTTACAAAACATACATTTTTTTGTTTTCTATATTTTGTAAAAAAAACATTTTGACCCTTTTTTTCTTGCTTTTGTTTTTTTTTTTGTTTTTGGAAACCTTTCTTTCTTTCCCCTTTTTTTTTTGTTTTGTCAACCCAAAATCTTAAAGCCAATTTAAGAACATATGCATGAAAATAAAAACGTGGAGTGTGTGATTATGGCATCCACAAAAGAAAAAGAAAATCACTCTTTTTTTCTCTTTTTTTTTTTTCATGTTCTCCCTCTGCTCTCTCCTTTTTCTTTTTTGTTTTCCCTTTTTTCTTTACTATACTTTACATATTACAACATACACATAGGAAGAAATACAGGAAAATACAATGAAAAAGGCTGAAAAGCAATTACATCAAATATAGATAAGCTAAAAAACGAAAATTAGAAAAATGCTAAAAAAACAATTACACCAAATATAGATACAAATAAACTAAAAAAAGTATTGAAAAGATAAGGGCTGAACCGACTTTGAAGCTTTGCAACGCCAATCTTCTGCTTGAGCTCCCGCCGGCGCTGATAATCACTTGCTTAGAACCAATAAGATCTGACAGCGAGGTTTGTGAGGGGGATTTTTTGGTATTTGAAGAGTGGAGTGGTGTATTTTCTGGGTTTGAGTTTTTTGATGACTGGAAATAAGGAGAGTAGGCGTGAGAAATAGGGGATTGGAAAGGGATTGGTGTCTGTTATGTTTTTCGCTTGCTGAACACGAGAAAAAAGGCTGAAGTTGGGACTGTTTTTTGTGTTTTTTTTCTTGCTAAGAAAAAAAAGGAGCTGGGGTGAGATAGGAGAGAAAAAGGATGAAGGAGTAATGTTGATTGCAGAAGACTGGGCATTTAATCTGAAAGGATGGCAGTCAGGGAGGCGTGGAAGAGTGATCTTTTTTCTGGTTTTTGAGTTTCTCTTTTTTCTTTCTGTCTCTGTTTTTTCCTTTTCTTTCTCTGTTTTTTTTTTTGCTCTCTCTGATTTGCAGGTTTCTTTTCCCACGATGATGGCTCTCTGTGTGTGTTTTTTTTCACGATGATGGCTCTCTCTTTTTTTGATGACTCTCTTCAATGAAAACCCACTCTCTCTTTTTTTTTTTTTGGCTCTCTCCAACGAAAAAACTCACTCCCCTCTGCGCAGGGAATGGATGACTGCATCTTAAGGGCTGCAAAAAACGTTTTTGGCTGGATTATCATTAATTGCTGCATTTAATGCTCTATTATGAAGGCAGCGTTTTTAATTGCAGATTTTGTATTTTGTCTGGTGGACAGCTTGTGCAGGAAACAGGGGAGCTCGTGATTGCCTTTTTGAATTTGTAGTTTAGCAGCACATGTGACCGACAGGTATTCAAAATAATGTTTTGTCAGATGGCCAGCGCATAAAACAAGCCCCGAGAACGACCAGCGAGAGGAAAAAAGGAAACCCGTGAGAAAAAGCCGGTGCGAACAGCCAGCGAGAAAAAATCAGCGAAGGCAAAAAAAAGGGTCGGAGGTTCGAAGTGTCAGCAGGTCGGAGCGTCGGCAGGTCGAAGTGTCGGCAGCGAGGCTTCGAGGGTCGAAGGGTCGGAGGTGGAAGGCATACGGGTGCCGCGGGTCGAAGGCGTCGTAGCGACACTTCGAGGGTCGTGGGCGTCGTAAGTTGCGGGTCGAAGTGTCGGCAGCGAGGCTTCGAGGGTCGAAGGGTCGAAGGTTAGAAATCAGCAGGTCAACGGGGCTTCGAGGCTTCGAGGCTTCGAGGCTTCGGGGCTTCGGGGCTTCGAGCTTCGGGGCTTCGAGGCTTCGAGCTTCGGGGTCAATGGGTCGAAGTGTCGGCAGGTCAATGGTCAACGGTCAACCCCTTTTTTTTTAATTACCTTTTTATCCCCACCAAAAATGCAAAAATGGATAACCTTCCAGGAATTGTTTGGGGAGATCCGTATTCGCCTACATAGGCATTTTGAAGAGTTTCGCATGATCACTTTTGCGGGCAGTTTGACCAGGGGCATTGACCGTCTTTTGGCAAGTTTGACTTTTTCCAACAAAAGTTGTTTTGGCCATAACTTCTTCATTTTAAGTCCGATTTGAGCTCGGTCAAGTGCGTTGGTCTCCAATTTTCATCCTCCATCACCTGGTGTTGTTCTTGGGGCGCTTCAAAGACTTGTAGCAGAAGTCATTAATTTTGAACTCCCCATCCTGTGTCAATTGTATCCATCTCGTGCAGATTGGGGTAGACCATTCCTTGGAAGTATGGGATCATTGTGGACATATTCAACAAGGTATATGGCATAGGCAGAAAGGTATATCAAATGGGGTTAGTATGTCCAACCCGGACAAAATAGGGTCCTACACCTGCCCCTCTTTGTGCACTGTTTGTATACAAACAGCGTACAAAGATAAAAGGGAGTCATTTTGGACGGGTTGGAGCACTTACCTGACTTACCTAGAGGAAGAAGTGCGACGGTTGGGTTTGTCCCCGAGAGGGAAAAGGGGCTTCACAGGCCGGTGTGCTTGGATAATACCTTGATGAGGCATCTAAGGCCGCTTGATACCGGAGATTGAAAGCCTACAACAATGACAGGCTTGAACTGAAAAAGAGAAAAGGCCTACAACAATGATGGTCTTGAATTGAAAACTGAGAGGCCCACAGCAACGATAGGCTCGAATTGAAAAATGGAAAACGGCCCACAACAATGATGGTCTTGAATTGAAAACTGAAAGGCCCACAACAACGATAGGCTCGAATTGAAAAATGGAAAATGGCCCACAACAATGATGGTCTTGAATTGAAAACTGAAAGGCCCACAGCAACGATAGGCTCAAATTAAAAATGGAAAAAGGTCCACGACAACGATGGGCTTGAATTGAAAACGGATAGCCCACAGCAACGATGGGCTTGAATTAAAAATGGAAAAAGGCCCACAACAACGATGGGCTTGAACTGAAAACGGATAGCCCACAGCAACGATGGGCTTGAACTGAAAATGGATAGCCCACAGCAACGATAGGCTTAAAGTGAAAACGAGAAAGCCCACAGCAACGATAGGCTTAAAGTGAAAATGGAAAAGTCCACATCAACGATAGGCTTAAACGGAAAAATGAAAGGCCCACTGCAACGATAGGCTTGAAGTGAAAATGGAAAGCCCACAGCAACGATAGGCTTAAAGTGAAAACGGGAAAGCCCACAGCAACGATAGGCTTAAAGTGAAAATGGAAAAGCCCACAGCAACGATAGGCTTAAACGGAAAAATGAAAGGCCCACTGCAATGATAGGCTTGAAGTGAAAATGGAAAGCCCACAGCAACGATAGGCTTAAAGTGAAAACGGGAAAATGAAAGGCCCACTGCAACGATAGGCTCGAATCGAAAATGGAAAGCCCACAGCAACGATAGGCTTGAATTGGGAAGACTTGTTGGAGACATCAAATGGTATTTGGGGAAATGCTTTAAGGAATTGATGAGTTTGGGAAGTTACCCAATTTAAGCTCCCTTTACGAGTTCACTCAGGGAGATCGCTCTACGAGGTGACCCAAAATGGGAAAAGGTTGTCGAGTGCCAAAAGGATGCGTTTAGACTTTGGGGCAATTGCAAGGAAAGAGTTGTACAGTTGAACGAAGAAAGCTAGGATAGCTTGAAGAGAAGTTTCTTGAATATGAGCTCCTAGGATCTCCAAGAGGCAGCAACATTCCTGTAATTACAGAGTATGTTGAATGTATGCCAATGATGCATGGAATGCAATGTGCTGTATGCGGGGATGCATAAACCTCAACTTGTGGTGAAATATGATGCAATGTGATGCTATGCGATGTATGCATTGAATGCCACGTGATGTATTACTGCGGGTTTAACCAGGGCTAGAGATCTATCTCAATGTTGTTGGAGTGGTTGGCTAACATTCAACCTGTTGGGGAACAACGTTCTCTTTGGATGGAAAGTCCGTCTGTCTTTCTTTGGGGAACTCCCTGTTGTGCATGAAGGGTATGTTAAATTTCGCTTCGCCATATTGAGGAGCTTGATTTGACGGCTTCTCTGGGGATAGTGATATCTCGTGGAGATATGAGTACTCCGAGTTGGGGGCTTTAAGTTGTTTGGGGATTTTGAGCTTGACCCTACTCATAAGGCAATGCTAGAAGAGCTTACTGGGGATTTAAGATGTTCTACTTGAATGTGAAATGAAAACGATGTAACATGATTAAAGAGATAAAAAGATTTTTGCTGGTTTAATTCCACAAAACATATTTATATCATAAAAAGTGTCCTATTGTCATAATCTGATAAATAGAATTGTAAGTCTTTAAAAGCATAATGTACAAATTTGATTCGAGTGTGCCGCAGGTTTGACCAAGTCTTCCACTGTTTGCAGTCGCTGTTTTTGGATAATGTTGTCTCTACTGCTTGCAACGGACCCTATTTGTTGTGGTCCTGATCCTTTCAGTTTCTGACTGAACTGATTTCACCCTTCAAGATTTATTGTTGGCTTTGTATTTTACCCTTGGTGCCCTTTCGGGTTTTCACCAAGTCCGCCTTTGTTTTCTTTTTTTGTCTTTTGTTGGAGCTTTGTATTTTACCCTTGGTGCCCTTTTGGGTTTTCACCAAGTCCGCTCATTACAGGAATGAGAATCTTGTTGGGAGACATGAGAGTTAAGCATAAAACTTTTTGACGGCGTCACTATTCACTGGATTAGGAAGCTCAGCTCCGTCCATTTTGGCAAGGATCAATGCGCCTCCCGAGAATACTTTTTTCACAACATATGGGCCTTCATAATTGGGAGTCCACATTCCTCGATGGTCATGCTGGATTGGCAAGATCTTCTTGAGGACAAGATCACCCTCTTGAAAGCTTCTGGGCTTTACCTTTTTATTGTAATTGTTCATCATTCTTTGTTGATACAGCTGTCCTCTGCAAACTGCTGCCAGGCGCTTGCCCTCAATTAAATTCAACTGCTCATAACGACTTTGGGCCCATTCTGCTTCTTCGAGCTGAGTATCCTTAAGTACTCGAAGGGAAGGTATCTCCACTTCGACCGGTAGGACTGCTTCCATGCCATAGACCAAAGAAAATGGAGTTGCCCCAGTCGATGTACGCACTGAGGTACGATAAGCATGCAAAGCGTAAGGTAGCTTCTCGTGCCAATCTTTGTACGTTTCGGTCATCTTTCCGATAATGTTCTTGATGTTCTTGTTGGCTGCCTCGATCGCTCCATTCATCTTTGGGCGATAGGGGGTCGAGTTGCGGTGTTGAATTTTGTATGTTTCGCACAACCTCCCTATCATCCGGCTGTTCAAATTGGCAGCATTGTCCGTTATGATCTGCTCGGGAAGACCATATCGGCATATGATGTTGTTCCGTATAAATCGAAGTACCACAACTTGTGTGACATTAGCGTATGATGCTGCTTCTACCCACTTGGTGAAGTAATCAATGGCTACCAAAATGAAACGATGACCATTAGACGCTTTTGGAGATATTGGTCCGATAACGTCAATGCCCCAAAGTGAGAACGGCCACGGGGAGACCATCACGTGTAGTTTGGACGGCGGTACTTGAATCTTGTCGCCATAAATTTGACACTTGAGGCATTTGCGCACATATTCAATGCAATCTTTTTCCATGGTGACCCAATAGTAGCCCATTCGCATGATTTGTCTTGTTAATGCATGTCCGTTTGCATGTGAACCGCATTCCCCTTCGTGCACTTCTTTCATTATCTGTATTGACTCTTCTTTTGCCACACACCAGGTAATACCATATCATGGTTTCTCTTATACGTAAGTGAGCCATCAATATAATAGTTGGACGCCGACCTTCGGATATTTCTCTTATCAGATTCAGTGGCCTCTGCTGGGTATTCTTGCTTAAGCAAATATTGTTTGACGTCCTCAAACCAAGGTTTTTCTTCAGTATGTCCTTCAATGGCCATGCAATGTGTAGGAGCATCTTGTATACGGATATCGAAAGACCGAACTTCCAACTTTGTGTCTAGTCGAAGGAGGGAGGCTAGAGTTGCCCGGCGCGTCGGGAGCCGGTTGCATTCCCTG
Source organism: Taxillus chinensis (assembly GCA_023512835.1). Classification (NCBI taxonomy): domain Eukaryota; kingdom Viridiplantae; phylum Streptophyta; class Magnoliopsida; order Santalales; family Loranthaceae; genus Taxillus; species Taxillus chinensis. The sequence goes on along the minus strand of CM042092.1, from coordinate 43,084,023 downwards.
GGCATATGCTCAAATGTGATGTCTTCGAATTGCTCGGCTAACTCGCAACGTGCTTCCGATATGGAATTAATTTGTGGTTTCGAGTCTCCCATTCACCCCTTACTTGAAAAATGATGAGTGCCGAATCGCCGAACACTCGTAATTTTTTTATTCCTTTGTGAATGGCTTCTTGAAGTCCCATCACACAAGCCTCATACTCTGCCACATTGTTTGTACAAGGGAAGGTTAGCTTTGCCGCCATGGGAAAATATTCGCCTTTTGGGGATATCAGGATGGCCCCAACACCGTGACCTAAGAGACTAAAGGCTCCATCGAACCACATCGTCCATATGTCTAATACTTCGACCGAAATGATGTTAATGTGCTCATCTGGGAAGCCAATAGTCATGGGCTCAAAGTCTTCCAGCGCTCTATCTGCCAGATAGTCGGCTATCGCACTTCCTTTTCTGGCTTTTTGAGGTACGTAGATGATATCAACTGCCATTTGGCGATTCTTCCAGAAATGGATGGTTTTTCCAAGAGATATTTAAGCGGATCATGCCTTGAAATCAGCCAAGTAGTATGATAAAGGGTGTATTGCCTCAATCTTCTTGTTATCCATACAAGAGCACAGCACGTCTTCTCCAAGGGCGTGTAGTTTTCTTCATTGATGGTGAACTTCTTGCTGAGGTAATAAATGGCCTGCTCCTTCTTGCCTGTAGAATCATGTTGCCCCAAGACACAACCCATCGCTGACTCCTGAACGGTCAAGTATAAGATCAGAGGTCTATCCGGTACTGGTGGGATCAAAATGGGTGGATTAGACAGATATTGTTTGATCTTGTCAAAAGCTTCTTGACATTTGTCATTCCAAATTTCTGGGTTGTTCTTTCGTAAAGTCTTGAAAATGGGTTCACATGTAGCTGTCAGCTGGGAAATAAATCGGGCAATATAATTCAGTCGCCCTAGGAATCCTCTAACCTCCTTGATGGTCCATGGTGGCGGCATCTCTTGGATAGCTCGAACTTTATCTGGATCGATTTTCACTCCTTTTTGGCTCACAATGAAACCCAACAGTTTTCCCGACATGGCTCCGAAAGTGCACTTTTCGGGGTTTAATTTCAGTTGATATTTCCGTAGCCTGTTGAAGAGCTTGCGGAGTACTTCGATATGATCTTCAGTGCTTCGAGATTTGGCTATCATGTCGTCCACATATACCTCGACTTCTTTATGCATCATGTCGTGGAATAGGGTCACCATGGCTCGCTGATAGGTTGCCCCTGCATTCCTCAGGCCAAAAGGCATCACGTTATAGCAAAAGGTGCCCCAAAGTGTCATGAATGTGGTCCTCTCTTTGTGTTCGGGGGCCATACGAATTTGATTATAGCCTGAGAAACCATCCATGAAGGAGAATAGGGCATATTTTGCTGTATTATCCACTAAGGTATCAATATGAGGAAGCGGGAAGTTGTCTTTCGGACTGGCCCAATTCAGATCTCTATAGTCGACACACATGCGTACTTTGCCTCCTTTCTTTGGTACTGGTACAACATTAGCGACCCATTCTGGATAGTGGGAGACACTTAGGAAACCTGCATCCCATTGCTTTTTGGCTTCTTCTTTAATCTTTAGTATCATCTCTGGCCTCATTCTTCGCAATTTCTGCTGTACTGGCTTGCACTCTGGCTTCACGAGTATGTGATGTTGCACTATATCTGTGTCTAACCCGGGCATATCTTGGTATGACCATGCAAAAATGTCGATGTAGCTTCTTAACAGCTCGATTAACTTCCTCCTGATGTCGGTAGCTATCAAAGACCCCACCCTCAATTCTTTTGGTTCAGCTGTCGTCCCCAAATTCACTGTTTCTACTGGGTCTTCACTTGGAACGGATAAACGGTCTTCCCTTTCCAATAGGCGTATAATCTCCCCTGGTAGCTCAGGTGTCTCTTCTATCTCATTCTCATCAGCTTCAAACACGGGCTGCTCCCGGTTTGGATTTTGGTCAAACCTTTGGTATCTCGTTTCGCTTTCGCATACTATGTTTTCATTGACATTGTGATACCTGTTTATAAGAGAATGACAAGTTGGTAACCAAATATGATATGCATATGTGATGAATGGAATGCACCATGAAAGATTTGAAAAACACATTTTATTGGAGGGTTTAAGGAAAAACAATTGTTCACAGCTTCAAAGTACATTAAAATAGAATACATTAGATCCCAGCGACCCGTAAGCATTACATTATGGGGAGGTCCAGGCTGGTCCAATTGTTCAAAGGCTGGTTGGGATCCTCTCGCACTAACTGAACCATCTCGCTTGGTGCATGCTCATTTATGTCCAGTACGGCTACAGTCCCCGTCTTGGGCTCAGGTTGGCTCTTGTGGATAAACCCTCCACTTCGGAATGTAACATTCAAAGGGGGAAAGCTTCTCCTTTCTTCTTGTACTGGCCTTTTCTGCAATCTTGCCATTCTGACTTCCCTCTTCTTGATAGCTTCTCTCTGTCTGTCAGCTTTTGTAGGGACGTAGCCTAGCCCAAACTTTTCGGTATTTTCTCGGATGGTCAGGGGTTTTTGAATCCCCTGAGCTGTTAGGCCTAATCCTTGCCCCGGTTTGTACCCCTATTTGATTATAGTGGCTGCAACCATTTTTGTTGCCTTCGAGAGACGATGGTCTGGGGCTGAAGCGACGTTCACCATCTCAAATGCCCGATAGGAGCATTCTGGCACATCTTCGTTGCTTTCAACATAAGGGACTGATGCCGGTTTGGTGACGAGGAAACTTGTCTCTCCAGAGATGCAGATGAGCTAGTCCCCTATTACAAACTTCATCTTTTGGTGGAGACTGGACGGCACTGCCCCTGCCATGTGGATCCAGGGTCTTCCTAGCAAACAGCTGTAATATGGAGTGATGTCCATTACCTGAAATTCCACCGTAAAAGTAGTTGGCCCAATCATGAGTGGAACATCCAGAGTTCCCACCACGTCACGCTTTCCTCCATCGAATGCCCGTACCTTCATCGTACAGGGACGCATATAGGACGTGTCAATTGGAAGCTGCTGCAGTATATGCAAGGGCATAATGTTCAAGGCCGAGCCGTTGTCAATAAGTACACGGGCTATGGTGTGCTCCTTGCATTTGACCGTGATGTGCAAAGCTTTTATGTGCCCCTTTCCTTCTTGGGGTAGCTCGTCATCTCCAAAGCTAATTACGTTATTCAGGATGAGGTTACTGGTGAGTCCATCCACATTCGCGACTGAGATGGTTGGAGGAACGTAGGCTTAGCTTAGAACCTTCAGTAGTGCTTCCCGGTGAGGTTGGGAATCCATCATTAATGAGAGTAAGGAGATGCGAGCCGGTTGCCGACTTAATTGATCCACAATATTATACTCGCTCTGCTTCATGAGTTTGGAAATTCCGTGGTTTCTTCTTCAGTGATCGGTGTTCCCTTCTTTGTTGCTTCCAATGTCTTGTTCTACGTTTTTTCTTTCCTTGCTTTGTCAACTATCTCAGGGGCGTAAGCCCGACCGCTCCTGGTCTTCTTTTCTGCTATAGCGGCTCCCTGAACTGCTTCACAGTTATAGTTCCACGGGACTGCATTATCTGTCTTGTAGGGGAAAGGGGCAGGCACCCGTATGGTGAGAGGTATGATTCCATGAGGCAGTAGCGGGATTTCTGGAGTCTTGACATTCAAGACAAGGGGGGTTGGCACCCATGACGGTGTGTATGACACATCTCTTTGAATCATGTGGCTTTGACTGCCTATCTCTTCTGTGGAGAATTCGATCATCCTTTGATCCATGAGTTTTTGCACCACCTCAGAAAACTCACTACATTCTGTGATGTCATGTCCCTGTGACATCTTGTGATAAGGGCATTGCTTTTCCCCATCTGTTCCTTTCCCTGCCTTTGGCGCGTCTTTAGCCAGTATATATCCATGCTCCTGTAACAGAGTAAACAAATACATTTTCTCCATTTGTACTTGAGAGAACCTTTCCCGTCGCCCTTCCTTCTCGATACTAGCAACATTGTCGGAGTGTTCTGGGAGAGGATTGTTGTTCACATTTGGTGTCCCAGCCAGTGCGGAAAAATCCAGCCACTTTGCATCCTTTAATGCCTGAACCTTCCTTTTGAATGTTATACAGTTTTCGATATCATGTCCAGCTCCACCTGCATGATATTCACACCTGGCATCCGGCTTGTACCAGGCCGGGGGGAGGAGTCTTTATTTCTCCCAAGGGTATAGGGGTTACCATCCTTGCCTCTAAAAGCTTGGGGTATAGTTCGGCATATGTCATTGGGATTGGGTCAAACTCTTGTCGTGGTCGACGAGAAGCCTGATTCGCTCCTCGCTTGCCGGGTCGGGGCCCTTGGTTGCCCCTGTCCTTGGAATGCTACTCCTGGTCCTTCCTGAGTTGCTGGCCTTGATTGCTCTGGGTATGGCGCTCTCGGTTGAAATGAGTTAGGTACCATTGAGTATGGAAATGGGACGCCTCCTTGCGGCAGGTATGGCATGAATTGGGGAGATGGAGCAGGTGCAGCATAAGCAGCTACCTGGTGACCCTCTGTAGCACACTGGCGCTTGGTGGAACGTTGGTTGTATTGACTGGTGTGATGGGTATACCAAGTTGGTTTCATTTTCCTTCTTTTTCGCTGGTGGTTGAAACCGTTTTGATGCCTCAGCTGCATCACCCTTTAGCTTTCCTCCTTTAATTCTACTCTCCACACGTTCACCGGATGCAACCAAGCTCTGAAGCGTTGGAGACGTTACCGATCAACTTCTCATAGTAGACACCTTTTAGCGTGTTGATAAAAAGGGTAGTGAGTTCTCTTTCGGTAAGAGGAGGTTGAACCTCCACAGCGGCCTCTCTCCATCTTCGCGCATAATCTTTGAAATTCTCCTCGCATCCCTTTTCCATGGACTGAAGGGTTAGTCGATCCAGCGCCAGCTCGGTGACATGTTTGTACTGTGCCAAGAAGGAAGTAGCTAATTCCTTCCATGTCTTAACGCGGTTTCCATTCAGTTGAAAGTACCAGCGAAGGGATGCCCCGGTTAGGCTCTCCTGGAAACAATGCATGAGGAGCTTGTCTTCACCAGCATAAGCAGCCATCTTTTGACAATACATGGCCAGATGTGTCCTCGGACATCGGGTCCCGTTGAACTTTTCAAACTCTGGCATTTTGAATTTTGGTGGTAGCACCACCCCAGGGACTAAGCATAAGTCTTGCGGGCTGGTCATGCCATAGCTGTCCATGCCTTCTACGGCTTTCAATCTTTCCTCGAGTTGGCGTAGAGCAGGAGACTCAATATTTTCCTGAGGAGCTGGGGAACCCACCACTTCCATTACATTTCCTGGAGTGGGCATAGTGAAATGAGTTTGATTTGGGGTTGGAGGTTGTGCCATAGCAGGATGGTATGTGGGTGCCTGGCTTGGAGCCAGGTTGGGTGACTGAATGGCCTCCTGCCCCTGCTCTTGATGGTGATTGATAGTTCCCCCTATCGGGGTTCTTCCTCTTTCCTCAGTCAATTTTGTGAGCATTTCCATAATTGCAGACATTTGCCCCTGTAGGGTTTTGTGACTGTTCCAACCCCATGAGTCTGTTCTCTGTTTCTTCTGCCATTGGCTGCGGTTGAGGTATTTGATTGCGCCGGGATCTGAGATTGTAAGAGTGCGAAATCCTGGAGGGAGGCTGTTACCCACCTGGGTACAAGGGAACTTTTATTTGATTTTTCATTTGATATGCATGTATGCATGAATGTCTATGTAGAGGGTTAAAGAAACAAACAACTTTATTGCAAAAAAACAAAAACAAAAACAAAACACTCAATACAAACGTACAATGCTGAAATGCCATGTAAAATGAAAGCTATCACTACGTGATCTTAAGGCATTCTTCTAGTCATCTCCTAAGGAGCACGACGCCTCTTTCTCTGGGGTGGTCGTTTACCTGCTTCCTCCCTCTATTCATTATCGTCTCGATCTATTTTTCCCTCAGCTGCAGCCTTTGAAGAGCTCCTTCTAGAGATGCTTCTAGCCTCTGGATCTACTGCCTTAAAGTCTGATTCTCCTGGAGGATAGCCTTCATGTCTGAAGTTAGCTGTGGCTTGTGTTGTGCCCTCCAAGATATGTATGCTGGGAAAACACCAAGTTTTGAACTGTTGGGTTGAATCTTGTGTGGTGTGGACCATGCTTGATACATCTTCTTGCCTTCTTCTGTGAGCATGGTTCTGCTGTAAGTGAAGTCACACTCTTCCATGCCAAAGAGCACGGGAATAATCTGATGACGCCCCACTTGTCTTCCCACCTGCAGTGGTGCATATGCAGTTCCTCCCCAGGGACCTAAAAGTGGAACCCAATTGTAGTCCCTGCAGCTATATGTCATGGAGACCACTGGCATCCAAGGAGCAGTCCAGGTAATGTCAGCTTTTGTGAGGTTCCCCAACTTCTTTTTCCAGCTTTCAAAGTCTTTTGGTAGGCTCCACTTGCTGAGCAGAATATCTAGTAGTGTTGTGGCTGGTACTTGATAAACAGCAGGGAAACGATGAACACTACAGGGGAAATGACCTTGCAACCAAGTATATAGGAGAGGTAAGCACCCCATGAACTGTCCCGAGCCTTTACTCCTTAGGTAAGTAAGAGATCGGATGGTTTCAGCCAAGATAGCAGGAGTAGGGTCACATCCTTTGAGCACCTGCTGGACCAAATCTACAATTGCCCCATCAATGTGGGCCGGTATCCTCGGGAAAATGACTAGCCCATATATAGCTAGTGTAAGCAATTTGTGTGCCTCCGCTTCTATTGCAGTTTGTATTATTTCTTTGATTGTTGCCCATGGAAGATATTCGTGCCCACCGTAAGTTGTGACCGCCGGTGAGTCCCATACTGGCTTTCCCATAATCTCAGCAAAGGCCCTTCGGCATGACCTTCTGGGCTCTGGCAGATAGATTTTCATTTTGTTTTCCACGGGGATATCCAGTAATCTTCTGTATTCTTCTATCGTGGGAACAAGATCTAGGCTGTTCAAGTCGAAGCACCGCCGTCGAGGTTCCCAGAAATAAATGGCTGCCCCAAGCATATCCATATCGGCCAATAGCTCGATCACATGGAGCAAATCCCCAAACTGTTGTATGTATATGCTTTTCCTTTCGTCTGACCACTGCTTCCATATTGTCTGTACCTCCTTAGTGTAGTCCAGCTGATCTTCTATGATAACATGTTCTGCCTTGTAGGCCTCTCCTGGCGGGAAATCTCCAAGGCGAAGTTGAATGTCTCCCGATGCTTGGGCCACCACTGTGACAGTCTCCTTGTCCTGAAGGCCTTTTAGGAGATGACTGAAAGTTGCCATGCCTATATGAATGATGAATGTCATGTTGTGCGTGATGACAGGTTAGGATGACAAGTTAATATATATCAAGGTAGGTAGACGGGATAAAGAATAAACCGATTGTAAAAAAAAACAGTTAAATGTGCAGGGGATGACTTAAAGACTACCCTACAAAACAAAGGTTAGCATGGCATGGAATGAGCAAACAAAATGTGGGTCAATACCCCTGATGGGCTTTTATTGCTACCCCTATCTTATTCGTTGGTTCCCAAACTTCCTCAATAGAGGGCTCCGTACACCATGGGATTTACCGGAGGGGGATCTTAAAAGGACGTGCCTTAAAAGAACCTCAAGCTTGAGTGAGGAGTCCGAGGCCCTAATGCGGATAATGATCAACGCGTTGGGGACCGTCTCGAACCTTGCTAACCTAAATTGTGCTAAACCCGGGTATAGGGTTATGCATGTATGCAACAAGTATGGAAAGCGATAAATCACCACTATCATGGTAGTTAAAGCGTATAAATAAATCACAGTAAATATGAGCAACAATCACACAATTTAGCACAACAGTTAAATATATACAACAGTATAATTAAAATAACCTTCTAATCCTTAGTTCTCGACCTAACTCTCTAAAATGTTCATCTTCCCCAGCAGAGTCGCCAGCTGTCATCACTGGTTTTCGTCCGGGCCCTTTTGGGGTGAGCTCAAACTAAACCAATGGTGAGAAATTTTAGAGTCGCCCCAAACCTGTTTTTGGGGTACAGTTGGATACCCTCTACTTTGAGTAGTTTTAAGTGTATGGTCTGCGTTATCGAGAGATGGGTTCGGGAGTTGGTTACGTGTAGGGAAGGATTAGCACCCCTACACCCCTTTCTGGTATCTAATTTAGGAGGAGGAGGTTTTATTTTATTCATACTGCCATGACTGGGCTAAGTTAAAAAGTTTATGATTTTTATTTGGCTAAGTTATTTATTAAAGTCATAGTTAAAATGGATTTATCCTAAATTTCTAAAGGGAATCCTAAAGGTTTTGGATTTTTGAAGTGGATAATGAGATCCTAGGGATTGGTTTGTTTTTTGGTTTTACTCTTGAAAATTGAAATCCTAAAAAATATTTGTTTATTTTTCCCCCCTTTTTGGTTTGGGTTAGAACATGCATTTTGTGTTTGTTTTTCTATATTTTTTGTTATTTTTTTTTGTTTTTTTTTTGTTTTTTTGTTTTTTTTGTTTTTTTTTGTTTTTGTTGGAAGACATTTGGAAAACATTTTATGAAAACATTTTCAAAACATGTTGTTGAAGAGATTAAAATTTTTTTTTTATTAAAAAACGTTTTGTTTTTTTTTTGTTTGTTTTTCTGTTTTGTTTTGTTTTTGTTTGTTTGTTTGTTTGTTTGTTTGTTTGTTTGTTTTGTTTTTTTTTTTGGGTTACAAAACATACAATTTTTTGTTTTCTATATTTTGTAAAAAAAACATTTTGACCCTTTTTTTTTTGCTTTTGTTTTTTTTTTGTTTTTTGGAAACCTTTCTTTCTTTCCCCCTTTTTTTTTTTGTTTTGTGAACCCAAAATCTTAAAGCCAATTTAGGAACATATGCATGAAAATAAAAACGTGGAGTGTGTGATTATGGCATCCACAAAAGAAAAAGAAAATCACTCTTTTTTTCTCTTTTTTTTTCTTCATGTTCTCCCTCTGCTCTCTCCTTTTTCTTTTTTGTTTTCCCTTTCTTTTTACTATACTTTACATATTACAACATACACATAGGAAGAAATACAGGAAAATACAATGAAAAAGGCTGAAAAGCAATTACATCAAATATAGATAAGCTAAAAATGAAAATTAGAAAAATGCTAAAAAAACAATTACACCAAATATAGATACAAATAAACTAAAAAAAGTATTGAAAAGATAAGGGCTGAACCGACTTTGAAGCTTTGCAACGCCAATCTTCTGCTTGAGCTCCCGCCGGCGCTGATAATCACTTGCTTAGAACCAATAAGATCGACGGCGAGGTTTGTGAGGGGGGATTTTTTGGTATTTGAAGAGTGGAGTGGTGTATTTTCTGGGTTTGAGTTTTTTGATGACTGGAAATAAGGAGAGTAGGCGTGAGAAATAGGGGATTGGAAAGGGATTGGTGTCTGTTATGTTTTTCGCTTGCTGAACACGCAGAAAAAAGGCTGAAGTTGGGACTGTTTTTGTGTTTTTTTTTTTCTTGCTGAGAAAAAAAAGGAGCTGGGGTGAGATAGGAGAGAAAAAGGATGAAGGAGTAATGTTGATTGCAGAAGATTGGGCGTTTAATCTGAAAGGATGGCGATCGGGGAGGCGTGGAAGAGTGATCTTTTTTCTGGTTTTTGAGTTTCCCTTTTTTTTTTTCTGTCTCTGTTTTTTCCTTTTCTTTCTCTGTTTTTTTTTTTGCTCTCTTTGGTTTGCAGGTTTCTTTTCCCACGATGATGGCTCTCTGTGTGTGTTTTTTTTTCACGATGATGGCTCTCTTTTTTTTGATGACTCTCTTCAATGAAAACCCACTCTCTCTTTTTTTTTTTGGCTCTCTCCAACGAAAAAACTCACTCCCCTCTGCGCAGGGAATGGATGACTGCATCTTAAGGGCTGCAAAAAATTTTTTTGGCTGGATTATCATTAATTGCTACATTTAATGCTCTATTATGAAGGTAGCGTTTTTAATTGCAGATTTTGTATTTTGTCTGGTGGACAGCTTGTGCAGGAAAGAGGGGAGCTCGTGATTGCCTTTTTGAATTTGTAGTTTAGCAGCACATGTGACCGACAGGTATTTAAAATAATGTTTTGTCAGATGGCCAGCGCATAAAACAAGCCCCGTGAACGACCAGCGAGAGGAAAAAAGGTAACCCGTGAGAAAAAGCCAGTATGAACGACCCGGCGAGAAAAAAATCAGCGAAGGCAAAAAAAAAGGGTCGGAGGTTCGAAGTGTCAGCAGGTCGGAGCGTCGGCAGGTCGAAGTGTCAGCAGCGAGGCTTCGAGGGTCGAAGGGTCGGAGGTGGAAGGCGTACGGGTGCCGCGGGTCGAAGGCGTTGTAGTGAGACTTCGAGGGTCGTGGGCGTCGTAAGTCGCGGGTCGAAGTGTCGGCAGCGAGGCTTCGAGGGTCGAAGGGTCGAAGGTTAGAAATCAGCAGGTCAACGGGGCTTCGAGGCTTCGAGGCTTCGAGGCTTCGGGACTTCGGGGCTTCGAGCTTCGGGGCTTCGAGGCTTCGAGCTTCGGGCTTCGATCTTTGGGGCTTCGAGCTTCGGGCTTCGAGGCTTCGAGGTTCGGGACTTCGGGGCTTCGAGCTTCGGGGCTTCGAGACTTCGAGCTTCGGGGTCAATGGGTCGAAGTGTCGGCAGGTCAACGGTCAACGGTCAACCCCTTTTTTTTAATTACCTTTTTACCCCCACCAAAAATGCAAAAATGGCAGTTTGACCAGGGGCATTGACCGTCTTTTGGCAAGTTTGACTTTTTCCAACGAAAGTTGTTTTGGCCATAACTTCTTCATTTTAAGTCCGATTTGAGCTCGGTCAAGTGCGTTGGTCTCCAATTTTCATCCTCCATCACCTGGTGTTGTTCTCGGGGTGCTTCAAAGACTTGTAGCAGAAGTCATTAATTTTGAACTCCCCCATCCGTGTCAATTGTATCCATCTCGTGCAAATTGGGGTAGACCATTCCTTGGAAGTATGAGATCATTGTGGACCTGTTCAACAAGGTATATGGCATAGGCAAAAAGGTATATCAAATGGGGTTAGTATGTCCAACCCGGACAAAATAGGGTCCTACACACTCAATGGGACGTACTCCACGAGAGTGATATATCTCCCATGTCGAGTCCAATAAACTTTTAGAAATGGGAATACACGAGGTCAAAAACTCTATCGAAATAGAAAAACCAACTACTTGTATCAATTAAAAATCATAAGGCAAGTATCTTTATCTTTAAGTTAGGGTTGGTTATTGAGTTAATTTCGGATGCCTCAAGTGGATCAATCCAAAAACAAAATCAAAAATAGTATCCTTGAAAGATTAAAAGGACACTTATTACACGTCGTTCGCTTAGTGTGACATATTTCCTACACCGAGTTTAATAAATTGTTAGAAATAAGGTATGCACATGGTCATAAACTCTATTAAAATGGATGAACCCACTATTTACTTAAATTATAAATGAAAAGGATGGCGATTTGTCTAATTGTGGACATCCCGAATGGATTGATCAAAGATGAAATAGAATATTCATCAGTGCTTAAAAGGACACATGTTTGACGTAGTTTGCCCAATGTGACGTTCTACATAATAGTGACATAATACCCATGCTGAGCCTATTTATCTGTTGGGATTAAAGAATACATGACATCATATCCTTTATCAGAATGGGCAAAGCAAGTTTTTGTTTCAATTACAAATCAGGACGCAAGTATCTTAGGCTAGGGCTTGTTATTTACTTGATTTCTCATGTGTCAAACGGATCAATCAAACAAAAAAGTAATATTAACAAAAGATGAGAAGGACACTTGTTATACGTCATTTCTTTAATGTGAAGAAGTCTTTCCTAAGCCGAGTTTAATACTCCAATAGCGACAAGGAATACACAACGTCACATGCTCTTTCAAAACGGATCGAACAAGTATTTGTTTCAATTACAAATCAAAAGGGTAGTATCGAGTGGATCGATCAAAAAGGAAAATGTAATATTGATGCAAGATTTAAAGGACACTAGTTGTACGTGGCTCACTCAAAGGGACGTACTCCACGGGGGTGATATATTTCCTGTGTCGAGTCTAATACACTATTAGAAATAGGGAATACTCGAGGTCACAAACTCTATCAAAATAGAAAAACCAACTACTTGTATCAATTAAAAATCATAAGGCAAGTATCTTTAAGTTAGGGTAGGTTATTTAGTTAATTTCGAATGGCTCAAGTGGATCAATCCAAAACAAAACAAAAAATAGTATCCTTGAAAGATTAAAAGGACACTTGTTAAACGTCGTTTGCTCAGTGGGATGTACTCCATGATTGTGACGTATTTCCTATGTTGAGTTTAATAAACTGTTAGAAATAAGGTATGCACATGGTCATAAACTATATCAAAATGGATAAACCCACTATTTATTTCAATTACGAATCAAAAGGACGGCGATTTGGCTAATTGTGGACATCTCGAATGGATCGATCAAAGACAAAATGGAATATTCATCAGTGCTTAAAGGGACACTTGTGATGTTCTGCACAATAGTGAGGTATTACCCATGCTGAGCCGATTAACCTAGTGGCAATAAAGAATACACAACGTCATATCCTCTATCAAAATGAACAAAGCAAGTTTTTGTTTCAATTACAAATCAGAAGGCAAGTATCTTAGGCTAGGGCTTTTTATTTACTTGATTTCTCATGTATCAAACGGATCAATTAAACAAAAAAGTAATATTTACAAAAGGTCAAAAGGACACTTGTTATATGTCATTTGTTCCATGTGAGATCCTTCACATTGAAGAGGTCTTTCCTAAGCCGAGTTTAATACTCCAATAGCGGCAAGGAATATACAATGTCACAAGCTCTTTCAAAATGAATCAACCAACTACTTGTTTCAATCACAAATCAAAACGGTACTATCGAGTGGATCGATCAAAAAGGAAAATGTAATATTGATGCAAGATTAAAAGGACACTAGTTGTACGTGGCTCGCTCAATGGGATGTACTCCATGGGGCTGATATATTTCCCATGCCGAGTCAACTACTCTATTAGAAATAGGGAATACACGAGGTCACAAACTCTATCAAAATAGAAAAACTAACTACTTGTACCAATTAAAAATCATAAGGAAATTATCTTCAAGTTAGGGTTGGTTACTTAGTTAATTTTGGACGCTTCAAGTGGATCAATACAAAACAAAAAAATAGCATCCTTGAAAGATTAAAAGGATACTTGTTATACGTCGTTCGCTCAGTGGGATGTACTCCATGATTGTGACGTATTTCTTACGCCGAGTTCAATAAACTATGAGAAATAAGGTATGCATATGGTCATAAACTCTATCAAATTGGATGAACACCCACTATTTATTTCAATTACAAATCAAAAGGATGGTCATTTGTTTAATTGTGGACGTCCCGAACGGATCATTCACAGACAAAATGGAATATTAATCAGTGCTTAAAAGAACACTTGTTTTACGTAGTTTGCCCGATGCGACATTTTGCACAATAGTGAGATATTACCCTTACAGAGCCTGTTAACCATATAAAGAATACATGACGTCATATCCTCTATCAGAATGGTTAAAGCAATTTTTGTTTCAATTACAATTCACTAGGCAAGTATCTTAGCCTAGGGCTTGTTATTTACTTGATTTCTCATGTGTCAAACGGATCAATCAAACAAAAAACTAATATTAACAAAAGATTAAAAGGACACTTGTTATACGTCATTTGTTCAGTGTGAGATACTTCATATTGAAGAAGTCTTTCCTAAGTCGAGTTTAATACTCCAATAGCGACAAGGAATACACAACGTCACAAGCTCTTCCAAACGGATCAACCAATTATTTGTTTCAATTACAAATCGAAAGGGTAGTATCGAGTGGATCGATCCAAAAGGAAAATTTAATATTGATGCAAGATTAAAAGGACACTAGTTGTACGTGGCTCGCTTAATGGGGCGTACTCCACGGGAGTACAATATTTTCCATGTCGAGTCTAATACACTATTAGAAATGGGGAATACACGAGGTCACAAACTCTATGAAAAAAGAAAAACCAACTACTTGTATCAATTAAAAATCATAAGGCAAGTACGTTTAAGTTAGGGTTGGTTATTTAGTTAATTTTGGATGCCTCAAATGGATCAATCCAAAACAAAACAAAAAATAGTATTTTTGAAAGATTAAAAGGACACTTGTTATACGTCGTTTGCTCAGTGGGATGTACTCCACGATTGTGACGTATTTCCTATGCCGAGTTTAATGAACTGTTAGAAATAGGGCATGCACATGGTCATAAACTCTATCAAAATTGATGAACACACTATTTATTTCAATTACAAATCAAAAGGATGGCAATTTGGCTAATTGTGGACGGCTCAAATGGGTCGATCAAAGACAAAATGGAATATTGGTCAGTGCTAAAAAGGACACTTGTTTGTTGTAGTTCACCCAATGTGACGTTCTGCACAATAGTGAGGTATTACCCATGCTGAGCCTATTAACCTATTGGCAATAAAGAATACAAGACGTCATATCTTCTATCTAAATGAACAAAGTAGGTTTTTGTTTCAATTACAAATCAGAAGGCAAGTCGGGCTTTTTATTTACTTGTGATATTCCCAGGTTCCAGGCACAGTTATCTTTATATAAGTGTTTGTATAGAGAGAGGGGGGTGAATCTGTATACTATAAAACTTTTCCTTAAGTTTTATGAGTAGGATACTTTGCAGACTTTGCTCTAATAGATGTGGCCTTCGTTTGGGTGGTATGTTAATGTCTCATGCAATATCAGTCACTAACAAGCATATAAGAGAAAGAAAAGACAGAGACACACAATATACGTGGTTCGATCAATGTGATCTACTCCACGGTGGTGAGGGTGTACCTACACCGAGTCCAATCCACTATTCTCTTTTAATACAGTAGGGTCCAACCCTTGTTACAATAGGATCAACTCTCTCTTCTATTCAATGCAAATACAAAACAGTATTGCTCCAGAATTTACTCACTGCAAGAATCTGTCTAACGCAATCTGCTCCTGCGTGGATGACCGTTTGCTATGCTCGACCTTCAATCACTCCTATACCAGACTCACGATCTGTTCTTTGAATGTATGAGGAAGTAGAACAGATTAACTCACTGTTATCTCTTCTTCAATCTTCCCCTCTCTCTCTGTATTACGAACTACTCTGCGTCGCCTCTTGTATCTCTTTAGATACGTTTCTTGTCTGCAACTGCCTCGTAGCTTTTCTACGAGTCTACGAGTCTTCCTCTTCGATTCCTCGAGTCGGAGTCTTTGAAACAAGGGCATTTGATCTTCCAATTCTTCTGCTCTCTGGCTTCGAAGCTTAGGTAAGAACTAGTGCTTAACTTACATCTCATTCTACGAGCCTAAGAGCTCTACGAGTTTTCGAGTCAATGATCACCTTATCCTGCCTTGGCTGAATAACTACCTATGGGTCTGCCTATGGGTCTCTATACCAGGTCTTTCAATCTACTGTTCTGAGAGCCAATCTATGACCCTGCGAACTTCGACTCTATGAGTTTTCGCTTCGATTACGTGAAACACGGCTCTGCACCTGTCTGCACCTTGGATCTTTGCAACAATGACCCTTCGACCCTGTGGCCCTTCGAGGGTTCAACCCTATTCCTCTTCAAGGCTTCGACCCTGTGGTCCTTCGAGGATGCTACGAGCGTCATGGTCTGATGGTCTACGGCCTTCGAGTCTTCTGATCTACGACCTTCGAGTCTTCTGATCTTCTGATCTATGACCTTCGAGTCTTCTGATCTACGACCTTCAAGTCAGAACGTACATAGCTAGACTCCCCCTACGAGCTCACTCTAAGAGATCACTCTACGAAGTTATCCAACAAAGTACAGATCTTCGATCTAGACCTTCGAGCCTGCGGATTCAGTTTCCTACAACATGTTGACAACAATGACAACTCAACCTCGCGGGAACAACAATCTCCGCCTTTTGGAATTATTGGCAACATACGGAATGCGCAAAGCGTTCGAACCACTCCCCCTGAACTCCTCCACTGTGTGCTCCCCCTAGACACAGTACTCTCTTCTCTTCTCCCCCTTTGTCAACCAATTGCAAAGAACGAGGGGCGAACCCCACTAACACCTTACGCGGGAGGAGGTAGCTGTACAGATAGCCTACTTCGGTGTCTATCAAACAGCTCAATGGAAAGAGGTTTGGTGAGAATATCTGCAGTTTGTTCCTGCATGGGAACATACACCAATTGTACAGTGCCCTCATCCACTTGTTCTTTGATGTAGTGGTATCGGTAGTCGATATGCTTTGTCTTTGAATATTGAACGAGATTCCTGCTAATATGAATTGCACTCTGGTTGTCACACCAAATGTTGACAGGTAACTCTGCATTCACTCCCAAGTTTGACAGTTGAGTATTCATCCATACCACTTGAGTACATGCAGCATGTGCCACCACATATTTAGCTTCAGCTGTGCTGCAGGCCACACTGTTCTGTTTATGGCTGAACCATGCAACACACTTTGAACCTAGATAAAAACTGCAGCCACTGGTAGATCATCTGTCATCTATGTTTCCAGCCCAGTCTGCATCAGTGTAGGCCTGTAACTCAATTGAATCCTTAGAGGGATACCATAACCCCATCTCTAATGTACCATGTAGGTATCTAAGGATTCGTTTGACTGCCAGCAAGTGAGACTCCTTCGGATCGACTTGATATCTACTTGCTTGACACACAGCTTGCATTAGATCAGGTCTAGAGGCAGTGAGGTATAAGAGGCCTCCAATCATACCTCGATACTCTTTTTGATTTACACTTGTGCCTTCCTGATATTTGTGTAATTTGTAGCCTATAGCCATTGGGGTTCCAACAGGCCTACTATCATTCATCCCATACTTCTTTAACAGTTCTCTGGCATACTTGTGCAATGATATAAAGATCCCTTTAGTAGTCTGCTTGATCTGTAATCCTAAGAAGTATGCTAACTCACCTATGAGAGACATTTCAATTTCATCACTCATTTTCTTAGCAAATTCTTCACATAATCCTGAGTGACTTCCTCCGAATATGATGTCATCTACATAGACTATGGTAGCCAGCTGACCTCTATCTAAATTCAGTATATATAAGTTATGGTCCACTGTTCCTCTCATGAAGTTCATCTTCTATAGATACCCATCTAGTCGGCTGTACCATGCCCTAGGAGCCTGCTTCAGGACATACAAGGCTTTCTTTAACCTGCACACATGTGTCTCATCATTAGCAATCTGTACTCCATCTGGTAGCTCAATGTAAACTTCCTCTTTTAGAAAGCCATTCAGAAATGCAGACTTCATATCCATTTGATAGACTTTGAATCTCTTGTGTGCTGCCAATGCAAGAAACATCCTGATCGTTTCTAGCCTTGCCACTGGTGCAAAAGTTTCATCTACATCTATACCCTCAATATGAGAGTATCCCTTGCATACCAGTCTAGCCTTGTTCCTAATAACCTTGCCATCTTTATTCAGTTTATTCCTGAACACCCACTTTGTTCCGATGACATTTTTACTCTTTTCAATTTAGTCCAGCTCATCATTCATTGCTGTGACCCAAGCTTCATCCCCTACTACTTCTCCAACTGTTTTTGGTTGTATTTGAGAGAGCAGTGCAGTAGCCCTTGTAAACCTTCTCCTGGTAGTTACACCTGCTTGTGGATCACCAAGGATCTGATCCTTGTCATGCACACTGGACCATGTCCTCCTAATCTTTTTAGTTGAATTTTCTCTAGGGCTGGACTCTTCCTTCTCTTCTTCATCAGTCTTCTCTGAATCTGTGTCCTCATCCTTCTTTTCCTTTTCATGCTCAGTCTCTTCTTCCATCTGAGGTTCTGCTACTTCAAAATTTTGGATTCTCATCCTCGGTTACATCCTTCTTCCAATTTTCATCCACTTTAACTTCACTTGAAGTTATAACTTTTCCAAGTCTTGGAAGAAAAACTCTATATCCTTTTGTCTGATATGAGTATCCAACGAATGTTCCTTCCTCAGATTTGGCATGAGACTTTCCTCTTCCTTGCTCCTTTATCTTTATGAAGTAAGGGCTTCCAAATATTCTGAAGTATTTGGCTGTTGACTTCTTTCCACACCATAACTCATAAGGTGTGCAGTCTGTTCTTGGTCTTAATGTTACTCTGTTCAGGAGATGTACTGTTGTTCTCATTGCCTCTGCCCAAAACCTTGCATAAAGATTAGCTTCCAGCAATAGTGTTCTGCCCATTTCAATGACAGCTCTATTCTTTCTTTCAACAACTCCATTTTGTTGGGGAGTTCTTGAAGCTGACAGTTGATGTTGAATCCCATGTTTGTTCAGATAGTTCTCAAAGGCTTCATTTGTAAACTCAGTACCCTGATCAAATCTTAGAATCTTAATCTTTTGACCACAGTCATTTTCAGCCATTCTTCTATACTTCTTGAAATAGTCCAGAGCTTCTGTCTTGTGCTTCAAATACATAATGCAGGTTCTCCTGGTGAAATCATCCACAAATAAAATGAAATACCAATCACCATTGAGTCCCTTGTTTCTCATTGGTCCACACAAGTTTGTATGCACATATCTAGAGCTGCTTCTGAATTGTACTCCTTTACATGGTAGTGAAATCTGGCTTGTTTTCCATGTAAGCATGTTGAGCAGACATGCTCTCTTTCTCTTTTAATATCTGGGAGATCTCTAATAGCCTTGCAATTTACAAGTCTTATGTTGTTCTTCTGATTCAGATGTCCCAATCTTCTGTGCTAGAGTTCACTTTCTTCTACCTTTGTAATATGACAGCTATGAGTCTTGTTTTCATTAATGATATACAAGTCCCCATCTATCCTTCTTCCAGCTACTACTGTGTTTTCATTTTCTCTTTTCACCTGACAACCAGTTCTAGTAAAGTCACTTCATGACCTGCATCACACAGCTGACTGAAGGATGCTAAATTATATTTCAATCCTTCAACATGCAGAACATCCTTCAGCTTATTCTTTCCCCATTTGGCTGATCCTAGCCCCTTGATCTTCAGTGACCTATCATTTCCAAATCTTACTTTGCCAGATTTGTCTTTGTTTACATTTGACAGTTTCTTCAAGTCACCAGTCATGTGACCTGAGCAGCCACTATCAAGGATCCACTGTCTATCCTTGATGTCTACTTTCAATGCAATCTCAGCAATATGAGCCACTTGTTTTCCTTTAGCCATGTAGACTTGTTTTACTTTAGACTTGAAGCGCTCTTCCTGTTTTACTTTAGACTTGCCCTCCCCCTGAGGTGTAGGCTTCATAGTCTTCTAAGATGCTGTCACTTTCCTTTTCTCTTGAACTTTCACAATATCCTTTTTCTTATTCTACTCAGGGATAAGTACTCTTCTTGTACTATGACGTTCACTGCCACACTTATCACAAACTTCCAAGTCCGAAAGTACAGCAAACTTGTTGCTTGTGGTAATGGGCTTTGGCTTCCACCAGCATGAAGTTTCTTCATGACCTTGTTTCTGACAGTAAGTGCAAAAACTTCTAACTGGTTTCCTTCTTTCCTTCTGATGCAAGTTCCTTATGGATGTCTTCATCAAAGTTCTAGGACTCTGCACCGGATACCTCCACCAATAGTGTCTTGCCATATGTCCCCACACTGCACAGTAGTAACAGTGACCCTGAAAGCTGGTGTTGTTCACCCTCTAAACAACTGGATCTTCTTCAAAACAGGCTTGGCCTTGACAGTTGGTTTCACAGGTTTACCTTCTTTCTTGAGGGGCACCCGAACACTTGAAGAAATGACGTATGCATTAGATTTCTTCACATTCTTGGAATGCTCAGATTTTTGAATGCATTTGGTCACTCCATTAAGCTTGGACTCCTTCGGATGTCTCTCCATCTTCTCATCATTTGCACCACCTTTTCCTTTCGTGTTACTTGGAATCACATCATTCACTGTATCCATTTCATCCAGTGGATTGTCATGGGAAGAAGGATGGACTACCTTCGTAAGATCATCATGGAAAACTGAATTGACAGCCATTCCCGTAACTAGCGGTGTCGCCCTGTTCTTCTGAGCGTCTGGTGCTATGATGAGTGATCTGATTTGGGAGCTGCCAAAGGTTGAGGCTTGACTGGCTCTGTCTTTTGAAATCTTCTGTTGAAGGCCTACCAGTTCTTCTTCAAGCCATTGGATTGTGGTGTCTTTGGTGGTAAGTTCTGTGGTGATGTCATCACAAATCTTGATTTGCTCCTCTAACTTGAGCTTTAAACTGACAATTTCCTCGCAGAACTTCTTGGATTCTTCCAACACCCCTTCTCACCTTTGAATTCATCAAGCTCTCCCTTGGCTAGCTTGAGCTCTCCCTTGAGCTGCTTTATCTTGCAACCTCTCTTGCGGATCTCCTCAGTAGCAATCTCGAGCTCCTCCTCCAGATCTACTTCTTCTTCTACTGCCTCATCCTCCTCGAAGGCAGTGCTCCCATTGTCTACCTCTATCTTGGCGATAAAGGCACAATCTGATGAACATTCCTCTTCATCATCAGATTCAGTAATCCGGCTCATGTAGTTCTTGTGTGAGCCCTTCTTCTTCTGTGGAGCTGCTAATCTCCTTGTGGAATTGCTTCTTCGGTATGATGACTTCTTCCACTTTGTATCCTCTTCATCCAAGGCTTCATCATCCGAGTCATTAGCTTTTACTTTGCACTGAGATGCAAGGTGCCCCCGCTTTCCTCATTTAAAGCTTCTGAGGGAAAGCCCTCCTTTCCCTTTTCCTCTAGCATGCTTTCCTGCTCCACTATTTCTGAATTTTCTGGTGAAGTAGGCTACCACCTCATCTTCACCATCTTCACTGTCACTATCCTCTTGTTCGTCTGAGGACTCAGCTTCCTTCTTTATTTTTAATTTTCTCATAGCCATGAAGGCTACTTCTTTTGATTCCTTGGCTGTGGGCTGGGATGTAGATGCAAATGGCTCTTCATAAGAGTGAAGCTTTATCTCGAATGCAGTCAGACTGCATTGCAACTCCTACAATGACATTGTCTCCAGGTCTCTGCTATTTTCCAAAACTTCCACCCTTGGAATGAATCTTTTGGGTAGAACTCACAACACCTTCTTTACTATGGAAAAGTTCTTTTTATTTTTGCCATGACTTCGTATGTCATTGACAATTTCTGTTAATCGCACAAAGAACTCCTGTATACTCTCTTGCTCATCCATCTTGAGAGCTTCGAATCTCTGAGTATACAGTTGCAGCCTGGTTTCCTTTAGTCTGCCATCACCTTGATAAACACTTTCGAGTCTATCCCATAAATCCTTCGCAACCCTGCAGTCCATTACCTTTACATATTTAGAGTCTGTGAGTGCTGATGTAATGACACTCAGAGCTCTGCTGTTTAACTCATAAGTTCTTCTTTCAGCCTCTATGGGTTCTATGTCGTTGGCTGGTCTATATATCCATCTCTGATTACCCACTCAACGTCCATACCCATGGACATAAACACAGTCTCCATCCTCGCTCTCCACATTTTATAATTTGTGCCATCAAAAATTAGCACTCTCTTAGCGTAGTTAGAGCTAGTACTTGGTCCGCTAATTGGAATCTCCATTTATGTATATAAAGACTCTTGCTTGGTCACTAAGCTGTTAAGCCACAGATCTCAAACAATACAAACTGATCCAGTTGTGAGATGACTTCTCCACAGAGTGATAGATCTACCTCCAGTGAGAACTTAGCTCTGATACCAATTGATATTCTCAAGTTCCAAGTACAATTATCTTTATGTAAGTGTTTGTATACAGAGAGGGGGGTGAATCTATATACTATAAAACTTTTCCTTAAGTTTTATGAGTAGGATACTTTGGAGAGTTTGCTCTAATAGATGTGGTCTTCGTTTGGGTGATATGTTAATGTCTCATGCAATATTAGTCATAAGCATGCATGTAAGAGAAAGAAAAGATAGAGACACACAATATACATGGTTCGATCAATGTGTTCTACTCCACGGTGGTGAGGGTGTACCTACACCGAGTCTAATCCACTATTCTCTTTTAATACAGTAGGGTCCAGCCCTTGTTACAATAGGATCAACTCTTTCTTCTATTCAAGGCAAATACAAAACAGTATTGCTCCAGAATTTACTCACTGTAAGAATCTGTCTAACGCAATCTACTCCTGCGTGGATGACCGTTTGCTATGCTCAACCTTCAATCACTCCTATACCAGACTCACGATTTGTTCTTTGAATGTATGAGGAAGTAGAACAGATTGACTCACTGTTATCTCTTATTCAGTCTTCCTCTCTCTCTCTCTCTCTCTGTATTACGAACTACTCTGCGTCACCTCTTGTATCTCTTTAGATACGTTTCTTGTCTGCACAAAGTATATTTTCGGCACTATATGAAGTCAGGTACATTCCCTGCTTTTATAGGTCAGCCTGAGTCAAAAAGCCTTCTACCAGGGTTAAGCATGTTTCTCCCTTGATCTCAATCATTGAAACATGTTACACCACCCTTAGATGACGTCCATGTGTTTTCTAGTACTTAATATACTTAAAACCACCTTGCGGCTAACGACTTAGTGAAACAAGTGAACTTCCGCGTGTTTCATACCTTCGTAGCGCGCTCCGCTCCTTTGCCTAGCCACGGCCTCGGAGATCTCGCCTCGTAGCTTTTCTATGAGTCTACGAGTCTTCCTCTTCGATTCTTCGAGTCTGAGTCTTCGAACCAAGGGCATTTGATCTTCCAATTCTTCTGCTCTCTAGCTTTGAAGCTTAGGTCAGAACCAGTGCTTAACTTACATCTCATTCTACGAGCCTAAGAGCTCTACGAGTCTTCGAGTCAGTGATCACCTTATTCTGCCTTGGCTAAATAACTGCCTATGGGTCTCTGTACTAGGTCTTTTAATTTACGGTTCTGAGAGCCAATCTATAACCCTGCAAAATTTGACTCTACGAGTCTTCGCTTCGATTCTGCGAGACACAGCTCTGCACCTGTCTACACCTTGGATCTTTGCAACTACGACCCTTCGACCCTGTGGCCCTTCGAGGCTTCGACCCTGTGGCCCTTCGAGGATTCGACCCTGTTCCCCTTCAAGGCTTCAACCCTGTGGCCCTTCGAGGAAGCTACGAGCCTCATGGTCTGATGGTCTACGACTTTCGAGTCTTTTGATCTACGACCTTCGAGTCTTTTGATCTACGACCTTCGAGTCTACGCCCTTGGAGTCTTCTGATCTTCTGATCTACGACCTTCGAGTCTACGACCTTTGAGTCTTCTGATCTACGACCTTCGAGTCAGAACGTACATAGGTAAACTCCCTCTACGAGCTCACTCTAAGAGATCACTCTACGAAGTTATCCAACCAAGTACGGATCTTTGATCTAGACCTTCGAGCCTGCGGATTCAGTTTCCTGCAACATGTTGACAACAATGACAACTAAACCTCGCGGGAACAACAACTTGATTTCTCATGTATCAAAAGGATCAATCAAACAAAAAAAATAAGATTTAAAAAAGATCAAAACAAGACATGTTATATGTCATTTGTTCTATGTGAGATACTTCACATTGAAGAGGTCATTCCTAAGCCGAGTTTAATACTCCAATAGCGACAAGGAATACACAACGGCACAAGCTCTTTCAAAATGTCAACCAACTATTTGTTACAATCACAAATCAAAAGGGTAGTATCGAGTGGATCGATTAAAAAGGAAAATGTAATATTGATGCAAGATTAAAAGGACACTAGTTATACGTGGCTCGCTTAATGGGATGTACTCCACGGGAGTGATATATTTTCCATGCCGATTCTAATACACTATTAGAAATGGGAATACACGAGGTCACAAACTCTATCAAAATAGAAAAACCAACTACTTGTATCAATTAAAAATCATAAGGCAAGTATCTTTAAGTTAGGGTTGGTCATTTAGTCAATTTTGGACGCCTCATGTGGATCAATCAAAAGCAAAAAATAGTATCATTGAAAGATTAAAAGGACACTTGTTATACATCGTTCGCTTAGTGGGATGTACTCCACGATTGTGAGGTATTTCCTACACCGAGTTTAACAGACTATTGGAAATAAGGAATGCCCATGGTCATAAACTCTATCAAAACGGATGAACCTACTATTTATTTCAATTACAAATCAAAATGATGGCGATTTGTCTAATTCTGGACGTCCCAAATGGATTGATCAAAGACAAAACAGAATGTTCATCAGTGCTTAAAAGGACACTTGTTTGATGAAGTTCGCCCAATGTGACGTTCTGCACAATAGTGAGGTATTACCCGTGTTGAGCCTATTAACCTATTGGCAATAAAGAATACATGATGTCATATCCTCTATCAGAATTGTCAAAGCATGTTTTTGTTTCAATTACAAATCAGAAGGCAAGTATCATAGGCTAGGGTTTGTTATTTACTTGATCTCTCATGTGTCCAACGGATCAATCAAACAAAAAAGTAATATTAACAAAAGATCGAAAGGACACTTGTTATACGTTATTTGTTAAATGTGAGATACTTCACATTGAAGAAGTCTTTCGTAAGCCGAGTTTAATACTCAATAGCGACAAGGAATACACAATGTCACAAGCTATTTCAAAACGAATCAACCAACTATTTGTTTCAATCACAAATCAAAAGGGTACTATTGAGTGGATCGATCAAAAAGGAAAATGTAATATTGATGCAAGATTAAAAGGACACTAGTTGTACGTGGCTCGCTCAGTAGGACGTACTCCAGAGGGGTGATATATTTTCCATGCCAAATCTAATACACAGTTAGAAATAGGCAATACATGAGGTCACAAACTCTATCAAAATACAAAAACCAACTACTTGTATAAAATAAAAATCATAAGGCAAGTATGTTTAAGCTAGGGTTGGTTATATACTTAGTTTTAGAAGCCTCAAGTGGATCAATTCAAAACAAAACAAAAATAGTATCCTTGAAAGTTTAAAAGGACACTTGTTATACATCGTTCGCTTAGTCGATGTACTCCACAATTGTGATGTTTTTCCTATTCCGAGTTTAATCAACTATTGGAAATAAGGTATGCACACGGTCATAAATTCTATCAAAATGGATATACCCACTATTTATTTCAATTACAAATAAAAAAGATGGCGATTTGGCTAATTGTGGACGTCTCGAATGGATCGATCAAAGACAAAACGCAATATTCATCAATGCTTAAAGGGACACTTGTTTGACGTAGTTCACCCAATGTGATGTTCTGCATAATATTGAGGGATTACCCATGTCACGCCCCAATTTCCTTCCACTTGGAAATGAGTAGTGACTGCCCATGCCCGCACCCGAAGGGACAAGGGGTTGGTGCAAGCACCTTAAAAGGACTTCTGGCACGGGTGCTGTCCCAAACCTGCACAACCAGGCTAACATGCCAAGGGGCATGCTCCTGCTCCCAAACCATGCACACAAACACAAATTGAATAACAACATCTCATTTTATTACATTGCAAAGGCTAAATGTTTATTACAACCCAGTCGGGGAAAAACCCCTATGAAGCCATAAATAAAACCAAACCAGAATCCAAACACATAAAACCAGAGTACAACAAAGAAAATAATATAAAACTCCCAGCCTCAGGGGCCTAGCTCCTCGGCCTTCACCTACCGCTCGCTAAACCCCGCAAAAGAACGGTTTATAGGAGGGGTGAGCAAACCACGGCCTCGTAGGGATCCGGTCTCCCCGGACCCGTCCCGCTCTACAACATGCATGATATGTGTATGCTTGTGCTCGTGTCGTGCCTAAGGCTAAAGCGGCAAACATCACCCAAGAAACACTCTTTACCCGAACCCGCACCGGAGGGCGAGAGGACACCCCGCCACCACGGCGACATGACATACCACATCCAGGCGAATGTTGCATGGACACCAATGCAACATTTTCCACCCGAGTCGGTATGGTCAACCACCTCCTCGGGCGCCATACCTACCCTCAGGAATGGGTGTAGACTTAGCCCACCGTCGTGAGTGCTACACCGAGACTCAGGACCACGTCCTGGCCAAATCTCAAAGGGGTCCAGCTATTGTGCCTGGCCCATATCTCGGCTCGGTCTCAAACAGATTCAACGAACAAGATAGCATTACATCTCAACATGTAAACTCAAGACAACATTTACACTTTATCTCGAAGGACCAACATGGTCAGGATACAAGCCACACACATCAGCCTCACAGGCTTAAAATCAAATACAAATCAAACACAGTACACACCAGTCACACAGGTATATCATCAAACACCCATATACAAGGTCTCACAGGTATTATATTGAACACATGGCATGCAGGCCTTCACAGACATTTTATCAAATACATAGTGTGCAGGCCTCATAGACATTTCATCAAACACATGGTGGGCATAAACAAACCTAGAAAATCCTCAAGCCAAATTCAACATCAGAATCAACAGAATATGCCACTGAAGGCCAACATCCATATAGGAGATCACACCTATATGGATTTACATATATATATATATAGGTGAATATCCTAGAACAGAGGGGAGTTAGGAAGAACATGAATCCCTACCTCAGGCTCTTGTCCTAACCTCCACGCTAGACAGCTCCCAACGACACGAACCACCACGGCAACTGCCCGGAGATCCCCTCTCTCTCTCTCTCTCTCTAGCAGCAGCTGCAGCAAAGAAGAACACAAGAACCCTAAACTCAAACTCATGCCCTCATTATATAGACACTACCCACATCAAAACGACGTAGTTTTGATTAAGTAAACCCAGGATCAAAACGACGTAGTTTTGATCACACAAGTTAGCACCTTTCCGTACCCATATAGGCCAAAATACTCAGAATTTCAACATGGTCCTTTGGAGAAAGTTCATTAGAATGTCAAAACCAAGGGGACCATGCAAAAATATGGCTGCACGCCAATTTGCACGTGAATTCTCCAATTCACGTGCAACTCCAAATGCGCTCAAACTTCACCCCTAGCTTCCTTGCATCATTTAGAAGACAACCACACTTGCACGTGAATTGGACCCATATCACGTGCACCTCACATACACGTCCGTTTGGCCTGAAACTTCTGTGGTAAATAGAGGACATCATTCTAAGCATCTTTCCTTTTGCACGTGAATTCATTTGAGCCCATTCACTAGGTCAAAATCTAGAAAAACTCTACTCAGAAGGCAAAACTGTGACTAACTCAAGGTACGGGTCCTTACATCCTCTCCCCCTTAAGACTTTTCGTCCTCGAAAAGAAAAGGTAGAATGAAAGAAAACAATCACAACCAATGCATAGGCCTTTAACACCCTCTAGCACAAATTAATACACAACAAATCACAAATTATTTCACACATTTATACACTCCACATGGTCATGTAGCGATGACTAGTTGGGCAAATACCTGATTATGTTGAAGTTTGATGCTTGCCCTCC
The DNA here is from genome assembly GCA_023512835.1 of Taxillus chinensis. Lineage (NCBI taxonomy): Eukaryota > Viridiplantae > Streptophyta > Magnoliopsida > Santalales > Loranthaceae > Taxillus > Taxillus chinensis. The sequence continues at coordinate 43,056,590 of CM042092.1, read as the reverse complement.
TCCCCTCCTTCAGAGTTGTTCGTCCTCGAACAGATCAGGATAATGAGCACGCATCTCAGTCTCACGTTCCCAGGTCTCTTCCTCCAGCCCTCGGTGTTGCCACAACACCCGAACCAACGGAATCGTCTTGCCGCGCAGCTGCTTCTCTCGCCTATCTACAATACGAATGGGTGCCTCGACAACAGACACATCCTCTCCAAGATCCAGGGTACCCCAATCTAGCACGTGTGTGGGATCTGGATAATATTTCCGCAACTGGGATACATGGAAAACATTATGAACTCTGCTCAAACTAGGTGGTAATGCTAACCTATAAGCAACAGGTCCAACTCTGCTCAAAATCTCAAACGGTCCAATGTATCGAGGGGACAACTTGGACCCAGTCCCAAATCTCTTATGCCCTCTCCGTGGAGAAACACGAAGGAATACGTGATCTCCCACCAAAAACTCCAACGGTCGGCGTCGGCGATCTGCATAAGACTTCTGTCTGCTCTGAGCTGTAAGAAGGCGTTGTCGAATCAGCTGAACTTTTACCGTAGCCTCCTGGACCAGTTGAGGTCCTAACATAGTTGCCTCTCCGCTTCTTGCCCAACATAATGGAGACCGACACGGTCGGCCATACAATGCCTCAAACGGGGCCATCCCAATCGAAGACCGGTAACCTGTTATTATAGGCAAACTCCACCAGGAGGAAGGTGGGAAGCCCATGATCCTCCAAAATCAAGTACACAAGCCCTCAACAAGTCTTCCAATGTTTGAATGGTCCTCTCGGACTGACCATCGATCTCGGGATGGAATGCGGTACTCAAATTAAGTCGGGTTCCCAATGCTTCCTGCAGACCTCCCCAAAACCGGGATGTAAACCGCGCATCCCTGTCCGAAACAATAGACAAGGGCACTCCGTGCAAGCGGACAATCTCATCAACATACAACTGGCTTAACGTGCCGATAGAGTCGCGCTCTCGAATTGCCAAGAAATGGGCTGATTTAGTTAAGCGGTCCACTATGACCCAAATCATGTCCTTCCTCCCAGAAGTGGTAGGAAGTCCTGTCACGAAGTCCATGGTAATATGCTCCCACTACCATTCAGCTACAGGTAAAGGCTGCAATTGACCAGCGGGTCGTTGGTGCTCTACCTTCACTTGCTGACAGGTAAGGCACCTGGAAACAAACTCTACTACACTCCGTTTCAGCCCCGGCCACCAAAACTGTGCGCGAACGGCATGATACATCTTAGTTCCTCCTGGATGTACAGCCAAACGGGAATGATGAAATTCCCTCAGCACATCCTCACGCAAGGGAGGTGGTACTATCAGACGCCCCCGAAATTTCAGCTCATGCTCAACTCCTTCGTCCGGTCCTCGACGGCTCTCCGGCCTCTATCCTGGGCCCGGATCACCTCACGATCCATGTCGCCTAACTGTCCCTCCCGGACACACCGATACAACTCTGGTATCACGGTGAGAGGACACAGGATAGCTCCCTCATCGCTGAAAGCAGGTTGCACCCGAAGCATCGCCAACCGCTCCATCATTTTCCATTCTCTCATGGAAACCTCGGCTTTCCCCTTTCTACTTAGCGCGTCGGCTACTAAATTTCCCTTCCCAGGCGTGTAGGAGAGTGTGAAGTCAAACATTTGCGCAGGTACTCTACCCACCTCCGTTGTCGCAAATTTAGGTCTCTCTGGGTAAAGATATCTTGTAGGCTTTTGTGGTCGGTATATACCACAAATTTCTCTCCCACAGAGTAATGTCGCCAAGACTTCAGGGCAAAAATAATCGCTGCTAACTCCAGGTCGTGTGTTGGGTAGTTTTGCTCATGGGACTTCAAGTGTCGCGAGCCATATGCTATGACTTGGCGTTCTTGCATCGAACACACCCCAGTCCAATGTGAGACGCATCACAATACACCTCGAATGGCACTCCCTCCTGCGGTAGACTCAACACCGGTGCGGTAGTCGGGCGGGTCTTCAACTCCTCGAATGCCTGCCGGCACTTGTCCGTCCACTCGAATTTGGCTCCCTTCCGTGTAAGAGCTGTCATGGGCGCCGCCAACCGAGAAAACCCTTCCACAAAACGCCGGTAATACCCCCCGGACCCAAGAAACTTCGGATCTCGAAAACATTTGTGGGCCTCTTCCAAGATGCTACGGACTCAATCTTGGTTGGGTCCACTCTAACTCCTTCGGCAGATACTACATGCCCAAGAAAATGCACCTCTTGCATCCAGAAGTCACACTTGCTAAATTTAGCATACAAGTGATGATCTCGTAGTGCCTGCAGCACCACGGCCAAGTGCTCCTCATGCTCAGCTTGGGTTTTGGAGTACACAAGGATGTCGTCAATAAATACCACCACGAAGGAATCCAGGTATGGGGCAAATACCTGATTCATTAGATGCATGAACACAAGCGGTGCGTTCGTGAGCCCAAAAGGCATCACTAACCACTCATAGTGTCCGTATCCGCACCCGAACGCCGTCTTAGGGATGTCTTCGCTCCCGACCCTCAATTGATGATATCCCGAACGCAGATCGATTTTTGAGAACCACCGTGCTCCACTCACTGGTCGAATAAGTCATCAATCCGCGGCAAAGCGTACTTGTTCTTTACCGTTACTTGATTCGACTTCCGATAATCAATGCAAAGTCGCAACGAACCATCCGCCTTCTTAGCAAACAAGACCGGTGCACCCCAAGGTGAGGTACTAGGACGGATAAAACCTTTATCTCCCGGTTCCTTTATCGCTTCGAAGCTCCCGCAACTCAGCAGGTCCCATCCGGTATGCTACTTGTGAGATGGGTCCCACCCCTGGCAACAGCTCAATCGTGAACTCGATACTTCGTGTGGAGGCAACTCTAACAACTCCCCAGGAAAGACATCCTGGAAATTCTCGACAACATCTGGCCACACCCTTTTCTCTAAGTTACCTTCCTCCTCAAAGGTTAGGGTGGCAAGCCTATGGGTAATATTGCCCCATAGCTCCCTCGTCGGTCCAGCTCTCCCCAAAGATTTCTATCCCATTCACCCACTAGGGTACAGGAAGATCTTGTGGGTGTAGTAAATGATACTCGTCGCCTATAGCAGTCAATCTTAGCCTGAAAGGCCATCAACCAGTCCATCCCCAAAATCAAACTAAAGGTCCTCATGGGCATTACGTACAAATCAAATGAGAGGTCAACCTCTCCTATCGTAAACGCACACTCTCGACACATTTGGTGGATCAACTCCACACCTCCCATTGGGGACTCGACCCTCAGAGGTCTATCAGCCTCCACACAATCAAGTCCAAGGCTCTCCACCAAGGACTTAGCAATCAGGGAGCACGAAGCTCCTGGTATCAAACAATGCGGCAACAACGGTGCGAGATATTAGAATAGTACCTCGAACCACCGAAGGTCCAGCTCCACCTTCCTCGGAGGGTGATGGTAAATCCTCCATTTCAGCTCGTCTGAGGTAAGCGCGAACACTCGCCTTGGCTTGCCCCACCACCGGCCTCACTTGCCTTCCCTTTTGCTCCCGCTGCAGTCCACCTGGGACGCCCCTCCGATCCTCCTTGTGGTTGCCTCTCCCCCCGTGGCCTAGTGTGACTAGAACCACCTGACCGGCCTGCCACGAATGTCTGGCTTAGGGGCTGGGGCCTGAAATTGGGTCCCACCCCTGCTCCCTTGTGCTAAGCTTCCAGCTCCCCTGGCTGTTCCCCTTGCCGAAACACACCTTGCCGATGTGTCCCACCTTCCCACGGCTATGACACGTCAAGTGCTATTTGGGGCACTCACGTTTGACGTGCCCCGACAAAGCCACAACAGGTACACCCGCTTGGGAAGTTCCCAGGAAGACTCCCCTGTCCTCCAAAGTAACGGGATCTGGGCGGAGCCATTGAAGCTTGGCCCCTATCCTTGGGAAAAGTCCCACTCCCGGGCTCAACCTTCGCCTCTTGGTTTCACCGTGCTTGTCGCGTGCGCTCGCCCCCATCCGCTCCTGGTGAGCCTGTCTTCCCTCCTCTAATCCTCTCTCAACAATCTTGGCGGTGTCCACGACTTCAGGATAGGTCTTCGGCCGCAAGCATCTCCACCCTTTGCTTCAGGGCAGGTTTGAGACCCATGGTAAACTTATGGGCCCTCAGGTCCTCCCTTGATATTGCTTCGGAGCAAACCGACTCAGCCCCCGAAAATCTCGCTCATACTGCGCATCGAGCGCGATCCCCGCTTCAGTCGCCGAACTCCTCCCGCTTCGCCACCACAATGACTCGGAAAGAACTCCTCATGGAACACTGGAGGAACTCATTCCAGTCCATGGTCTCCATGTCCCGGCTTCCTGAGATGCTAAGCCACCATTCCAAGGCTTCCTCCTCCAACTGCCGGATCGCTAGTCTCACTTTGTCTTCCTCCCAGGGTCAAAGAAAGGAGAACACATGCTCGATCCGCCGCAGCCGGTGCTCCGCTCCTAGAGGTTCGGCTCCTCCCTTGAACCTTGGTGGATGTTCCTTTCGGAACCGCGTCAACATGTCTCCCTCTTCCCGCCTCACCGGCACTTCCCGCCTACACGGAGGTTCCGCCTCACGGGGTGGAGGGGGTGGCACCGCCTGTCGTGCCATCATCTCCTGACGCACCTCGTTTAGGATCTCTCCCCTGAGGTCCTCACGCATGCCTTGCACGTTCTCACTTAGGGCCCGGACTTGGGCCATGATCCGCTCCAGGGGATCATCGCCCTCTACACGCTGTCCTCTTCCCTCTCCGGCAGGGCAGAAGATTCATCTTCTACAACTGGAGTAGCTCGGGTTACTCTCCTAGGAGGCATAGTCTACATAATTTAAACCAAACTAGGATCAGCTTCTCTCAAGCTCTACACACCCTCATCCCCATGGGCCATGAGGTACTCAAGCAACATTTTACATTTAAACACACAGGTAAATCACAGAAGCACACAGCAGCAATTCATAGCAACAAGTCTCACAAAAAATCACTGAATTTCACAGCAACAAAATTTTGTTTTTAGCAACAAGTTTTCAGCAACACAGCATATACTCATACTGAAATTAAACTAGTGCCCTAATGCCAGTGCATGTATGCACCCTCAACTCAAATGCAAGTGCCCTACTCCTTGGTCTAACTACCCCTGAGTACACCCCGAGAAAACCAGGATAGGACCACGTTGATCAGGCGTGTCCTATACTGCCTCCTAAGAGTCTCAGAAGTAGCCAGGCCTCCCCACTATCCTAGGTCCACCAGACCATGAACTATCGCTCTGATACCATATTGTCACGCCCCAATTTCCTTCCACTTGGAAATGAGTAGTGACTGCCCATGCCCGCACCCGAAGGGACAAGGGGTTGGTGCAAGCACCTTAAAAGGACTTCGGCACGGGTCTGTCCCAAACCTGCACAACCAGGCTAACATGCCAAGGGGCATGCTCCTGCTCCCAAACCATGCACACAAACACAAATTGAATAACAACATCTCATTTTATTCCATTGCAAAGGCTAAATGTTTATTACAACCCAGTCGGGGAAAAACCCCTATGAAGCCATAAATAAAACCAAACCAGAATCCAAACACATAAAACCAGAGTACAACAAAGAAAATAATATAAAACTCCCAGCCTCAGGGGCCTAGCTCCTCAGCCTTCACCTACCGCCTGCTAAACCCTGCAAAAGAACAGTTTATAGGAGGGGTGAGCAAACCACGGCTCGGTAGGGATCCGGTCTCCCCCAGACCCGTCCCGCTCTACAACATGCATGATATGTGTATGCTTGTGCTCGTGTCGTGCCTAAGGCTAAAGCAGCAAACATCACCCAGTAAACACTCTTTACCTGAACCCGCACTGGAGGGCAGAGGACACCCCGCCACCACGGCGACATGACATACCACATCCAGGCGAATGTTGCATGGACACCAATGCAACATTTTCCACCCGAGTCAGGTATGGTCAACCACCTCCTCGGGCGCCATACCTACCCTCAGGAATGGGTGTAGACTTAGCCCACCGTCGTGAGTGCTACACCGAGACTCAGGACCACATCCTGGCCAAATCTCAAAGGGGTCTAGCTATTGTGCCTGGCCCATATCTCGGCTGGTCTCAAACAGATTCAACGAACAAAGCATAGCATTACATCTCAACATGTAAACTCAAGACAACATTTACACTTTATCTCAGAAGGACCAACATGGTCAGATACAAGCCACACACATCAGCCCCACAGGCTTAAAATCAAATACAAATCAAACACAGTACACACCAGTCACACAGGTATATCATCAAACACCCATATACAAGGTCTCACAGGTATTATATTGAACACATGGCATGCAGGCCTTCACAGACATTTTATCAAATACATAGTGTGCAGGCCTCATAGACATTTCATCAAACACATGGTGGGCATAAACAAACCTAGAAAATCCTCAAGCCAAATTCAACATCAGAATCAACAGAATATGCCACTGAAGGCCAACATCCATATAGGAGATCACACCTATATGGATTTACATATATATATATAGGTGAATATCCTAGAACAGAGGGGAGTTAGGAAGAACATGAATCCCTACCTCAGGCTCTTGTCCTAACCTCCACGCTAGACAGCTCCCAACGACACGAACCACCACGGCAACTGCCCGGAGATCCCCCCTCTCTCTCTCTCTCTCTCTAAAGCAATTGCAGCAAAGAAGAACACAAGAACCCTAAACTCAAACTCATGCCCTCATTATATAGACACTACCCACATCAAAACGACGTAGTTTTGATTAAGTAAACCCAGGATCAAAACGACGTAGTTTTGATCACACAAGTTAGCACCTTTCCGTACCCATATAGGCCAAAATACTCAGAATTTCAACATGGTCCTTTGGAGAAAGTTCATTAGAATGTCAAAACCAAGGGGACCATGCAAAAATATGGCTGCACGCCAATTTGCACGTGAATTCCCCAATTCACGTGCAACTCCATATGCACTCCAAATGCGCTCAAACTTCACCCCTAGCTTCCTTGCATCATTTAGAAGACAACCACACTTGCACGTGAATTGGACCCATATCACGTGCACCTCACATACACGTCCGTTTGGCCTGAAACTTCTGTGGTAGATAGAGGACATCATTCTAAGCATCTTTCCTTTTGCACGTGAATTCATTTGAGCCCATTCACTAGGGCAAAATCTAGAAAAACTCTACTCAGAAGGCAAAACTGTGACTAACTCAAGGTACGGGTCCTTACAACCCATGCTGAGCCTATTAACTTATTGGCATTAAAGAATACATGACGTCATATCCTCTTTCAGAATGGTCAAAGCAAGTTTTTGTTTCAATTACCAATCAGAAGGCAAGTATCTAAGGCTAGGGCTTATTATTTACTTGATTTCTCATGTGTGAAATGGATCAATCAAACAAAAAAGTAATATTAACAAAAAATCAAAAGGACACTTGTTATACGTCATTCGTTTCATTCAACGTCAGATACCTCACATTGAAGAAATCTTTCCTGAGCCGAGTTTAATACTCCAATAGCGACAAGCAATACACAACGTCACAAGCTCTTTCAAAATGGATCAACCAACTACTTGTTTCAATTACAAATCTAAAGGGTAGTATCGAGTGGATCGATCAAAAAGGAAAATGTAATATTGATGCAAGATTAAAAGGACACTAGTTGTACGTGGCTCGCTCAATGGGACGTACTCTATGGGGTTGATATATTTCCCATGCCGAGTCTACTACTCTATTAGAAATAGTGAATACACGAGGTTACAAACTCTATCAAAATAGAGAAACCAACTACTTGTATCAATTAAAAATCATAAAGCAAGTATCTTTAAGTTAGGGTTGGTTATTTAGTTAATTTCGGATGCGTCAAGTGGATCAATACAAAACAAAACCAAAAATAGTATTCTTGAAAGATTAAAAGGACAGTTGTTATGCATCGTTCGCTCAGTGGGATGTACTCCACGATTGTGACGTATTTCCTACACCGAGTTTAATAAACTGTTAAAAATATGGTATGCACATGGTCATAAACTTTATCAAAATAGATGAACCCACTATTTATTTCAATTACAAATCAAAAGGAAGGCAATTTGGCAAATTGTGGACGTCTCAAATGGATCGATCAAAGACAAAATGGAATATTCATTAGTGCTAAAAAGGACACTTGTGACATAGTTCGCCCAATGTGACGTTCTGCACAATATTGAGGTATTACCAACGTGAGCCTATTAACCTATTGGCATTAAAGAATACATGACGTCAAATCCTCTATCAGAATGCTCAAAGCAAGTTTTTGTTTCAATTACCAATCAGAAGGCAAGTATCTTAGGGTAGGGCTTGTTATTTACATGATTTCTCATGTGTCAAAAGGCTCAATAAAACAAAAAAGTAATATTAACAAAAGATGAAGAAGACACTTGTTATACGTCATTTGTTCAATGTGAGATACTTCACATCGAAGAGGTCTTTCCTAAGCCGAGTTTAATACTCCAATAGCGACAACGAATACACAACGTCACAAGCTCTTTCAAAAGGGACGAATGAACTACTTGTTTCAATTACAAATTAAAAGGGCAGTATCGAGTGGATAGATCAAAAAGGAAAATGTAATATTTATGCAAGAATAAAAGGACACTAGTTGTACGTGGCTTGCTCAATGGGACGTACTCAAGTCTAATACACTATTAGAAATCGGGAATACCCGAGGTCACAAACTCTATCAAAAAGGATGAAGACACTATTTATTTCAATTACAAATCAAGAGGATGGCGATTTGGCTAATTATGGACGTCTCGAATGGATCGATCAACGAGAAAACAGAATATTCATCAGTGCTTAAAAGGACACTTGTTTGACGTAGTTCACCCAATATGACATTCTGCACAATAGTGAGGTATTACCCATGCTGAGCCTATTAAACCATTGGCAATAAAGAATACACGATGTCATTTCCTCTGTCAGAATGGTCAAAACAAGTTTTTGTTTCAATTACAAATAAGAAGGCATGTATCTTAGGCTAGGGCTTTTTATTTACTTGATTTCTCATGTATCAAACGGATCACTCAAACAAAAAAGTAATATTTACAAAAGATCAAAAGGACACTTGTTATACGTCATTTGTTCTATGTGAGATACTTCACAATGAAGAGGTCTTTCCTAGGCCGAGTTTAATACTCTAATAGCGACAAGGAATACACAATGTCACAAGCTCTTTCAAAATGGATCAACCGACTATTTGTTTCAGTCACAAATCGAAAGGGTAGTATCGAGTGGATCAATCAAAAAGGAAAATGTAATATTGATGCAAGATTAAAAGGACACTAGTTGTACATGGCCGCTTAATGGGACGTTCTCCACAGGAGCGATATATTTCCGATGCCGAGTCTAATACACTATTAGAAATGGGGAATACACGAGGTCACAAACTCTATCAAAATAGAATAACCAACTACTAGTATCGATTAAAAATCATAAGGCAAGTATCTTTAAGTTAGGGTTGGTTATTTAGTTAATTTCGGGTGCCTCATGTGGATCAATACAAATCCAAAAATAGTATCTTTGAAAGATTAAAAGGACACTTGTTATATGTCGTTCACACAGGGGGATGTACTCCATGATTGTGACGCATTTCCTACACCGAGTTTAATAAACTGTTAGAAATAAGGTATGCACATGGTCATAAATTCTATCAAAATGGATGTACCCACTATTTATTTCAATTACAAATCAAAAGGATGGCGATTTGGATAATTGTGGACGTCTCGAATGGATCGATCAAAGAGAAAACGGAATATTCATCAGTGCTTAAAAGGACACTTGTTTGACGTAGTTCGCCCAATGTGACGTTCTGCTCAATAGTGAGGTATTACCTATGCTGAGCCTATTAACCTATTGGCATTGAAGAATACGTAACGTCATATCCTCTATTAGAATGGTCAAAGTAAGTTTTATTTCAATTACAAATCAGAAGGCAAGTACCTAAGGCTAGGACTTGTTATTTACTTGATTTCTCATTAGTTAAAAAAAGTTATATTAACAAAAGATCAAAGTGACACTTGTGATACGTCATTTATTCAATATGAGATACTTCACATTGAAGAGGTCTTTCCTAAGCCGAGTTTAATACTCCAATAGCGACAAGGAATACACAACATCACAAGCTCTTTCGAAACGGATCAACCAACTATTTGTTTAAATTACAAATCAAAAGGGTAGTATCGAGTGGATCGATCAAAAAGGAAAATGTAATATTGATGCAAGATTAAAGGGACACTAGTTGTACGTGGCTCGCTCAATGGGACATACTCGACATGGGTGATATATTTCCCATGCCGAGTCTATTAGCCAATTAGAAATAGGGAATACACGAGGTCACAAACTCTATCAAAATAGAAAAACTAACTACTTGTATCAATTAAAAATCATAAGGCAAGTATCTTTAAGTTAGGGTTGGTTGTTTAGTTTATTTCGGATGCCTTAAGTGGATCAATACAAAACAAAACCAAAAATAGTATCCTTGAAATATTAAAAGCACACTTGTTATACGTCGTTCGCTCAGTGGGATGTACTCGACGATTGTGAGGTATTTCCTACACCGAGTTTAACAGACTATTGGAAATAAGGAATGCCCATGGTCAACGCCAAACCGGGGGAGAAAGTGTCATCTGATCCTCCTGCACCTTCCCCAGCTCGTGCTGAAAAGCGGTCTGCATCCTCACTACTTCCGGGAATTACCATCCCTATACGCAGCCGCTTGTCTCAGCCCAGCTCTTCTAGTGCAGCTCCTCCTTCGACCTTTCCATATGTAGTGGCTGACACCTTCCTCCCATCATACACGGATCTTGATCCTCTTGATGAGGATGGAAGTGTTTTTGATGCTATAACCAAGTATCCCGCGTCGAATGCCGAGCGAAGATGTCTATCCGAGTTGTACCCCTTCTCTCCTCAAGACATAAAGGCTATTCGTTCTCAGATGGGTCTGCTCACCACAGAAGACATAGACAACTTCTCTTAGGCAGTTAAGATGGAGATGAGGCTATTTCTGTCCCTATACAAGGACAGGCACATGTTTGATGTCTTGCCATGTTGGAATGAAGGGTATCTTCCGGATATAGCCCACATTTAGACCTTCATTAACAGAACTGCTAAGGATAGCACTCCCTGGAAGACTCTCCAATCTGTCCTCATTCCGTACCGGATCATGACACCGCACTTCATGCTGGTTGTCTTTATAATTCCGTCCAAGCAGTTGATCCTAATTGATTCTCATCAAATCGTGGATCACAACATTAGAAGGAATCAATGGGAGCCATTGTGTCTTCGTCTGACGGAAGGAGTAAAGCAATCTGGGCTTGATGAAGATAGGGGCCTAACTCCGTTGGGTTCAACTGAAAAGTTGAAGGCGACGATCCGGGGGCAAGAAGCTAGTGCCACAACAGCCCGATGGAGAGAGCTGCAGAAGCGGTTGTTGCGTTTCTTCATCAAATCTATTATCAAGGTGGATAAAAGCTGGAATAGCATCCAAGCCTACACAATGGAGCAGACAATGGGGCTAAGGGAGAAAGCAGCAACTATGATCTTCAAATATAGTTAGCCTTATATACCTTAGTAAAAAGTCTGTATAAAGGCTAAATTGTACTATGTTGCTGCTCAATGAAAATGGTTGTGGTTTCTATTCTGTATGCTATATTTTTGCTGTACTTACCAAATCAGATTACAAAGGGTTTTGGCATATCTATAATTGGGGAAGATTGTTGGATCAAGCTCAGAATTTGGATGATGTGAACAGAACCCTATGTAACTTGATCTGAGACTTTTATTGTTTTCATGTTAAGTAATTCTAGAAGATATAAACTTAATCCGAACCTACAGTTGTGAGAGGAAAGCTAAGGATGGGATACATAATCCTGATTCGGATGAGAGTGTGCGTCGTCAAAAACTTGGTACATAACCAAGTCTTCACTTCATACGGAATAAGGATCATACGTGCGGACTAATGAGTTAAAGCTATGAACTAAGGAATCTGCGCCAAATAATTTAAAATGGACTAAGTCAATAGATGTGAAATAAGAATCCTTGTCTATAAGTCGCATGGAGAAAGTTACAGTTATCACGGAGTAAAAAGGCTAAGTCTTCCACACAAGCTGACTAAGGAAAAGAATCACGGAGTAAGAAATCCGGAGCATTCTATACATGCAGAGTAAGGAACGACTTATGCGGAATAAGGACCCGAGTCCTTATTTCGCACGGAGTAAGGAAATTTGATACTGAGTAAGGAATCCGAACCTGCTACTCTTGCGGAGTAAGGATGTGCTAATACGGAGTAAGCCATCCGTTCCTGACAGACAAGATTTTTAGCCTCTCTAAAAGACCTAGCTAATGTCGTTAAATCCCTCTTCAAAATAATAAATTTCCTAAGTTTGCACTAAAAGAATAGCAGCAAGAAAGGGGTCGAACCCACAGGGATTAACCTAGTTCTCTAGTTCTCAAATCAAATCACTCAATTACTCTTGTTCTATAAAATGTCTTGGCAAAAAGTTTTCTTTTTTAAACTAAAGATCTAATTTTTATGTGGTTTTCTGAATAAACAAAGAAAGTAAACTGATTTTAGGGTTAAGATTCAAGGATTAAAAGCATCTAGGGTCACAATTTCACCTCCCTATGTTATCTCTACTGGTTCATGATATTAGGGTTGTCTGATTGAAAACATGCTAAACATAAGCCAAGGACAACAAATGGTCATTGAGGTCCTTTTAAGAGTTGTATGCCAGAATGGTTATCAAAACACACAAACATGCAAAGCCAATAAATCATACTTGCAAAAGGATAATGATCACACCAATTACAAATAAGTTATGAATCTCAATCTGCCCCAGACTAGGGCTAAGAATACCAAGGTGTACATCCAAAGATAGAATTAAGAACAGATTCATAAAACATGCAAAACTCAATCATCCAAACCCAATATTCATAAACACAGCAAAGCAACAAGGGGGCTACATTGCTCCCCTAGATTAAAAGAACTACTCACGCATGATTACAAGCAAAACCATAGCAGAAAAGCTAAACATCTTCTTCTTGATCACGCGCACAAGCAAAGCTTCAAATCCAGGCTCCAAAATCCGCGACGGGTGCTGCTGCGGACGGCTGCTCTCCTAGGTCAAGGAGCACCTCCAAGTCGTGGAGCCTCTCTCTCTCTCTAAAACGTGTAGGGGGTTAGGCATGGCTAGCAGAGGCGTGGAGGCTTGTATTTATAGAGTTTGGATGGGCTTTGAGGTGTGTAACCTAGCCCACTTATCAAAACGGCGTAGTTTTGATAAGTAACACTCGAAACATTAAAAACTCTATCTTCCATCCACAATTTGGACTTGGGCCTTCAGGAACAAATGATCAGCATGGAAAAATGATTGGATCGGTCCAAAAATATCTCTGCACGCCAATTTGCACGTGATATGGTGAATTCACGTGCACCTCCAAATCGACTCAAACTTCTCCCCAAGCTTCCTTGCATCATGTAGAGGCCTGAGAGGCAAAAATAGGCTTGCACGTGAATTGGGTGAATTCACGTGCAGATCAAAATCAGCTCCAAATGCTCTGAAATTTCTGTGGCAGGTAGAGGACATCATTCCAAGCAACTTTTCTTCTTGCACGCCAATTGTTTGAGGCCATCTACTATGTCAAAAGTGAGGTCCAAAATCTGCCAAAACAGCTTAAAAGCACATGTATTTGCAACTAGCATCTTCCTAGGGGTTAGAGCAAATATATATGATATATGAGGCAATAAGGCTCTAATCATGCTCTTAAACATCCTAAATAAATACTAGAATAACGGCATAAAATGCACGTTATCAAATACACCACACTTGAACCATTGCTTGTCCTCAAGCAAAAACATACAAGCATGCAAAAATAAAATGAACACGCAGTCAAACGGAAGAAAAATAAAATAACAATCAAGGAGAATCATGGTTTCCTAAGTATGCAACTCTATCATGATGAAATGGGAATTTAAGCATCAAAATGAGTCATAACTTAGTTCATTCATGTCCATATCCCTAGTCCAACAACCATGCAATATCTCCACTTAAATTTCAGATATGAGCAAGCAATCCATGATAAAATAACACCTAGTTTCCCTTTAAGTTCTTACCAAGGTTAAGCAGCCTCACTCAAATATAATAATTCTCAAGCCCCAATACCTATCAATGAACAATGGATGGAAAACTCTATCTCTACACTCGCCATCAGCTATTGATTAAGTACTTGCCAAGCAATCATGAGAGTTCCCTATTGTGCTCATCAAAGAAAACACACTCTCTATTCTACTTTATTTGAACTCACACGCTAGTCTAAACTCAATAAACTCACACTCTATTCTAATAATTGATAAAACAAAACATGAGCCAAAGAATTGAGCTCAACATTCTTAAAACAAAACACAATTCAGCCAACGTGGCTTCACAAATAAATAATCACACATAAACATCAGGCCAGTGTGGCTTTTATTCTGAATCTTTCTCTTTCTTTTTTTTTTTTAAGTAATAACCTTACAAGGTTGCATTTTATGCTCTCCCTTGATGGATTATTCACTCTTTTTTTTTTACTCACATAACACATAAATAAGACTGATTTTTCTGATGTATGCCCCTTGCCATTTTGCTACATAAGGAGAGACAGAAATTCATTGATGTCTCACATCCCATTTCCCAATTAAGTGATGGCTTTTTCACATTCTATATCACAGCCTTTTCCAATAATATCACACAATAAAGAAAAGAATGCAAAGACAGTCACAATGACTTAGAGGTCTTGCATCCTAACTAAACACCAAACACTGAGCACTAATAAGTAATCACATGCTTACTTGACTCCTACCATTAAATAACCAATGTTGAATGCAAGATGAGTAGCAAATCAAATTATTACCCATACCCCATAAATGTCACTCAAGGGCTAAAAAGAAGCTGTTCTCATTTTTCATTTCTTTTTCACTCAACTTTAAGGGTTACTTAGGTCTATCATAGCATTTCATGCTCAGCTAATATTCAAAACACAGCTCCAAAAACATGGTGATATCATTCAAGAGATATAAACATGATTAAACCAATTCAGAGCACATTTTAACTACTTTAACACCCTTATCACAACATGATACTAATGTGGCATAAAAATTAAATTTTAAGCCTAAATTGCATACTTAATATCCATGTCTCCACAAACAAATCATTCAAGCAAACAACTCAAACAATCATGCAACTAAAAACATTTTTTTGTTTTTTTGTTTTTTTTAAATAAAACATGCAATCACAACATAAAAGACAAGCAAGTGGCTCAAGTAACTCCCTATACACCACACTTAAAATATGCTATGTCCTCATGGCATAAAATAGGGAGTAGGAAAAACAGTTACCCCTGATTTGGCAAGCTGTAATAGTAGATGACATTGGCCACCATTCGTCGCACCTGAGCCACAAAGTCTACCGACGTCTCGCCGCGCACTTCCCAAGTTTCCTTCCCTTGCAGAATAGCCATCATGTAGTAGCAAACAAAGATCCCACAGCTGAATTGGTCAGGCTGCTGAGGGATTTCCATTTCGTTGAGGTGAATAAGCGGAAGCTTGTCCTGCAACAATCCTTCTTTCTTCATTGCATCCTTGATTCGTTTGATGAGCCCATGAACAAGCCGTCTCTTTCTTCTGCTGAACCCTTCATTTTGGCTTGGATCATACAAGACCGCATGCCCTGCGATCAAATCCACTCGCACCAAGACATAATGACGTTCAATATGCCTGGGATCGGCACCTCGTGCATACCATGCCAAGGACGGTGCCCTTCATTCTGCCCATTGATACGCTGGCGCCACACACTTTCAGACAAAGGTTGGTCGTAAAGTTCGCACAGCATAATGGATGTATACTGGGATAATGGGTAATTCTGAGGCTCGGCCTCCACAACAAAATGCATAGTTCTGCAAAACAAGTCCACCTCATCTGAATATAGATATTCATTGCCTAAAATCCTTTGAAGGACAAACGAGGTGAAGAGGTCCATGTCCCTTGCAAATCGAGCCCTTAACACCTGAAAATTAATGAAGTCTTCAAATGCTGCTTGACTCTCAGCAGATGATATGGCTGGATCAATGATTAAATAGATAGGAGGGCCAAGAAGGTCTTCAGGTTCGGCAGGCATGTATGTACCCCAAGAGACAAGATGTATAACAGGCACAATAGCCTGAGAATATGCAAGATCAGTAAAAGGCTGGAAGGGTGAATACCCTTCTGCTGGCTTTGTCTTCTCTTGAGGCTGGAAGGGTGAATACCCTGTTGCTGGCGCTGCCTCCTCTGGGTGATAGTAAGATGGCTGAGCTGAAGGTTCTTGTTGAGGTGGATCTGCCTAGGCTGGATAAGCATCTTCAGGGGATGGAGAGGGTTCTTCATCAGATATCTCCACTATAGGAGAACGTTTTGATGCTTTCCTCTTGCTCAAAGCCTTCCAGATTTTGCCTAGGAGGCCTTTGACTTCTTTGTTGTCCTTCCTCAGGGCTTCCACCTCGCGCTGGGTTCTAGCATTTGCCTCCCTGAGCTGCTGTGTTTCTTGCCTCCAAGCTTCGATAGATGCAGCAGGAGGAGCTTCTGGGGCCTCCCATGCTCTAGGTGATGCATGAGCGGCTACATCCGGGGCCTCCCATGCTCCTGGTTCTAGGTTGTGAAGTAGCTTGTTGGTCTCCAAGAGATGAGGGCCATTAATTCTTCAAATTGGGCATTAGTGATGTGCCCATTAGTGATCGCCCAATTGATGACCTCCACTTCACTCACCACCTTGCCCACTAATGCCTTGAAAGAAATTGAAAATGTCTTCTTTGTGTACATTGAACCGCATGTACATGGCGGTGAGTCTCGTATAGAGTCTGCTTCCTTTGATCCAAATGAGGAGAGGTCTCCCTTGCAAAGTCTGTGGATCGCTCCACATGAACACCGTGCCTAGCGGGTCGTGATGGAGGAGGAACATTGGTTGCCCAATGACCTCTCGGGTATCGACCCCCAAACCTCCTTGACTTGCAATACTCTTAACACCCAGGTGAGAAGGAAAAGTAATGCTCTCCATGGAGGAAAAATGCAAAGCAGGCATGCTTTGAAATATCACACACAAAATTCTGCCATTGATCCGCTTGGATGAGTTTTTCTTCCACCAGTTAAAAATGGTAGTGGCCCAATCCACATTTAGCATATGATCAATGCTATACATGAACTCCAGGTGTGGCTTAGGCACACTATCTAGCCCACTGTCTGAATCAATAAGCATTTCCCTACCAGGTAAGCTAGGCATCTAAATTTTCCAACAAAACCATTCTTGGTATATCGCCTTCGACTTTGAAATTTTCTAGCATAGTTACATGCGTACCAAATTCTCCTAGGCTTAGGCGAGGGAAGCTACACTTGGGTTCAGGGAGGTTAAAGCAATTTCTAATAATATCGGGGGTTATTTCGACATAAACCCCTTGCACAACCCCTATCGGTTCATCCTCACTCCCAGAGACAGATGCATAGAAGTCTTGTAGGGCGAGAATAAGAAATAGCCTGGTCGGCGAGATACTAACCTTTGTAATCCCGAGTTTGAATTTTAACGACCACCTCTCTAGCCCACCCCTTCTCGAAGCCTCCAAAGCCTGCATGTCAAGAGCATGCCCCAAGAGTATCTCCTCCTCGGCTTGGCTATCAGCACTAGGTGAGTGCACCTCCCTCTGGCCGGTCCTCCTTGTGCGCACCATCTTTGGAATGAGAAAATAAGAACAAAGAGCAAGAAAACTCAAGAGCAAGAGAGCAAAAGGGCGAGTTTCTCTAATACTCAGATCTGGAGTGATTTTGGTGTGGAAGCCTTTGAAGATGGCCTCCCTTTATATAGCGTGCAGAAGGCAAGATGCTCCAATTGGCGTGATACACGTGCCCCTAACTTTTCAGAGTGTTCTGACCAAAATACCCTCTGCACGTGAATTGGCTGAATTGGCGTGCAGGTCAGAATCGTCCCAAACTTTGGTGGTGGGTCCATCTGGAGCTGGAAAGCAATAGTCCCTTCTGCACGTGAATTGTTTGAAGCTTCTAGGAGGGATAAAATCGGTATTTTGCATTTTTGGGCCTCCATATGACAGCTACCAATTCGCGTGCAAGAGTAAACGTGATTCACATGGTCTTCATCTACCATTCCAGAAAGTTACAGCTCAAAATGAGGTGCACGTGAATTGGGCAATTCACGTGCAAATTCACGTTCAGGCCCAAATTGGCCCAAATTTCTCCACTGAGTTGCTTATGCATTATGGACCATCTTTAAGTCTTGCACGTGAATTGTTTGAGCCCATCTTCAAGCACTTTTGGGCTTCACTTGCTCCTTGCTCCTTGACTTTGACTTTAAAAATAATTCCACAAGTTCAGGTCCCAATAATTTGCTCATCCTGCACATGATTAGCTAAGAAAGGAACAAAGTCTCCTGCACAATGGTTAGCTTGCAAACAATTTATTGAATAAAATAAATAAAAGAAAATAACATAAAATAAAACACAAAGAATAAACATTGGGTTGCCTCCCAAACCAAGCGCTTTATTTAAAGTCGTAGCTAGACTTTCGGTTATGATCAGGTAATGGTGAAAGAGAGGGAGTCAACTATCTCCCTCTCGGTTGAATCAAAGTATGGTTTCACCTATTGCCATTCACCCAAAATTTCTTGCCATCTACGACTTGGAGCTCAAAGCTCCCATATGGCTTCTTATCAACTATCACAAAAGGTCCCATCCACTTGGACCTTAATTTGCCAGGAAATAACCTCAACCTTGTGTTAAATAGAAGAACTTTCTGTCCTAAGGTTAAAGGTTCATTGTTGAGTTGCCTATCATGCCATTTCTTAGTTCTTTCTTTGTAAAATTTAGCACTATCATAGGCATCCAACCTAAGCTCATCTAACTCAATTAATTGAGTCATCCTAAGTTCCTTGATCTCTTGTGGGTTGAAATTTAACTTCTTCAAGGCCCAATGAGCCTTGTGTTCTAGTTCCACAGGCAAGTGACATGCCTTACCTTATAGAATACGGTAAGGTGACATCCCAATGGGAGTCTTGTAAGCTGTCCTATATGCCCATAAGGCTTCATCAAGCCTTTGAGACCAATCTTTCCTATTGGCTCCAACAGTTTTCTCTAAAATGGCCTTAATCTCTCTGTTGGACACTTCGCTTGTCCATTAGCTTGTGGGTGGTAAGCTAAAGACTTCCTATGAGTGACACCATACTTGTTCAATAATTTATCAAACAATTTGTTGCGAAATGACTACCCTCATCACTGATTATAGCCCTTGGTGTCCCAAAACGGCTAAAGATGTTCCTAGTAAGGAAGTGAGTCACAATCCTAGCATCATTCACTCTAGTAGGAATAGCTTCTACCCACTTAGACACATAATCCACAACAAGCAAAATGTATGAATACCCATCGGGAATGGGGGAAGGGCCCCATGAAGTCAATGCCCCAAATGTCAAAAATTTCAACCGGAAGAATTCCAGTTAATGGCATCTCATTTTTCCTAGATAGACCACCTACCCTTTGACATCTATCACACTTTTTGATGTAGACATAGGTGTCTTTCACCATGTGAGGCCAATAAAAGCCACACCGCATGAT
The DNA here is from genome assembly GCA_023512835.1 of Taxillus chinensis. Taxonomy (NCBI): domain Eukaryota; kingdom Viridiplantae; phylum Streptophyta; class Magnoliopsida; order Santalales; family Loranthaceae; genus Taxillus; species Taxillus chinensis. The sequence goes on along the minus strand of CM042092.1, from coordinate 43,036,956 downwards.
CTTAGCCACGAGTTCTTTGCACCCCAAAGTGGCCCCCATAATGTGATGCATGACAATGATGTATTATGTCATCTACCTCCTCCTCAAGGACACACTTTCTTATGATTTGGTCTGGACACCTCCTATAAAGAATTGGGTCTTCCCAAATGTATTTCCTAGCATCCACTACCAATTTCTTTCTCTGGTGGTAGTCTAACCGCTTGGGTATGAACCCGGTGGCTAAATAATTTGCTATGTCGGCAAACCAAGGAAGATGATGCACCTCAAACAACTTCTCATCAGGAAAGTCATCTACAATGGGTAGAGACTTAGGTGCATTCTCCACACGGGAGAGGTGATCAGCCACAGAATTTAGGGCTCCCTTTGTGTCTCTAATTTCAAGGTCAAATTCCTGTAAGAGGAGAACCCATCTAATCAAGCGTGGCTTAGCTTCTTTTTTAGCAAACAAATATTTCAATGCAGCATGATCAGTATAAACAATGACTTTAGACCCCAAAAGGTAGGGTCTAAACTTGTTGCGACCATAAACCACAACTAGCAACTCTTTCTCGGTGGTGGTATAGTTCGTTGAGCATCATCTAAGGTCTTACTAGCATAGTAAATGACCCTAAACACCTTTTCTCGCCTTTGCCCTAAGACTACCCCCACAGGATAATCACTCGCATCACACATTAGCTCAAAAGGTTGAGCCCAGTCGGATGTGACTATAACAGTGCGATGACTAACTTACCCTTTAGGATGTTAAAAGCTTCTAAGCAATCTTCATTAAACTCAAAGCTTGTGTCTTTTTCTAACAACCTACTCATGGGTTTTGCAATTTTTGAGAAGTCCTTAATGAATCTCCTATAAAAGCCAGCATGGCCAAGGAAACTTCTCACTCCTTTTTCATTAGTTGGAGGTGGCAGAGTCTCAATAGTGGAGATTTTTGCCTTGTCTACCTCCAAACCATGTGCAGACACCTTGTGCCCTAGAACTATCCCCTCTGTTACCATGAAATGGCATTTCTCCCAATTTAGGACTAGTTCCTTCTCCTCACATCTCTCTAAGACCACATCTAGATTTTTCAAGCACCTTGTTGGTAGGAGGAACCAAACACCGAGAAGTCATCCATGAAGACCTCCATGATCTCCTCAACCAAACCCTGAAAAATAGCCATCATACACCTTTGAAAGGTGGCAGGGGCATTACAAAGCCCAAATGGCATTCTCCTAAATGCAAATGTGCCAAAAGGGCATGTGAAGGTGGTCTTTTCTTGGTCCTCGGGCTTAACCATGATCTGATTATACCCGGAATAGCCATCTAAAAGCAGTAGTGACTATAGCCAGCTAACCTATCCAACATTTGGTCAATGAAAGGAAGAGGAAAATGATCCTTCCTAGTGGCCTTGTTCAGCTTCCTATAGTCAACACACACTCTCCACCCCGTCACGGTGCGAGATGGGATCAATTCATTTTTCTCATTCTTAATCACGTCATGCCCCCTTTCTTAGGCACAACATGCAATGGACTCACCCACTCACTATCTGAAATAGCATAAATTATACCCGCATTTTTCCATTTTAAAATTTCTTTTCTAACAACTTCTTTCATAGCAGGGTTTAATCTTCTTTGTATTTCAGCAGTGGGTTTAAAATCATCATTCATCAAAATCTTATGCATGCAAATCCCTGGACTAATACCCCTAATGTCTTCAATGTTCCATCCTAGGGCCTTTTTGTGTTTCCTAAGGACTTCTAGCAATTGAGTACACTCCACATCATTTAAATTAGAAGCAACAATGACAGGGAATTGATTTGTAGAGTCTAGAAATTCATACCTTAGGTGTCCAGGCAGCTCCTTCAGTTCTGGAGCTGGATGCACGTCATCTTCTTTCTCCTCCTCAGCTTGCTCCAAAGAGTTTGTAGTTTGCTCATCTTCCTCAGCTGTCAAATACATCTCTTCATCTTGTTGAGCTTCTATAAGCTGAAGGGCTTCATCATTGGTGGTGGTAATTTCTTCGCCAAGTAATCTTCCACCAATTCCTCAAGGTCTTCAACCCAAAGGCAATCCTCCTCCTCTTGACCTTGCAAAGCCTTCCCCATGTGGAAGACTAAGGTCTCCTCATTAATTCTCGAGTTAGCTGCCCTTGAGCAACATCAATCAATGCACAACCCGTTCGAGAAACGGTCTTCCAAGGAGTAGCTGAACTCCTCTATCTTCTTCCATCTCCAAAACAACAAAATCCGCTGGAAATATGAAGGAGCCCACTTTAACTAGCACATCCTCAATGATTCCTTCAGGCCTTCCAGTGGACCGGTCTGCGAAATGCAATGATATGGAAGTGGGCTTCATGCCCTTAAGCCCAAGTTGCTTGTACAAAGCAAAGGATATCAAATTGATGCTGGCCCCTAAATCACATAGGGCCTGCTGCTGTGGTGCATTGCCAATCACACAAGGGAGATTAAAGCTGCCCAGATCTTTATGCTTGATGGGCAAACTCTGTTGAACAACACTGCTCACCTCGTTAGTGACTGCAACCGTCTCATGATCCCCATATTTCCTCTTCTTTGTCACAAAATCTTTGATGTATTTTCTGTACCTAGGCATCTGCTCCAAAACTTCTACAAATGGAATGTTAATCTCAAGCTTCTTGAACAAACTCAGGAAGCGCTCATACTCTTCTTCAATCCTCTGGTTCCTCAGCCTTTGAGGAAATGGCATAGTAGGCCTGAGCTCTTGCTCGTTCTTCTGGCTATTTCTGTCTTGACTCATTGCTTGTCCTTCTTTTCGTGCACTTTTTCTTGACTTCCAAGGGTCTGCTTTGTTCTTCTGGAATTGCCTTCTTCTTAGGCTCTTCAGCTTCATTCAGTGTCTTCCCGCTCTTTAGAGTGATAGCCTTGCAACTCTCCTTGGGATTCACCTCAGTGTCACTTGGAAAAGTATTGGTTGATACCCTTTGATTAGCATTCTGTGCCATACTCACAAGTAACTTCTCCATATTCTTAATTGAAGATTCTATTGTGACTACCCTTTCCTCCAAATTATCCTCTCTTTTGGTTGGCTCATCCACATTCTGATATACCCTTCCTCTTTCTTTGTTGAGGCCGAGGTCAATTCCCCGCTCGAATCCTGGAGGTGGGTGTTAATAATTATCCGTAGCATACGGATTCGCTTCATCCCGGGGGGCACATATTTGTCTTGAAATGAGGTATCTCCCCTTCGGTTCGAGTTCTCTGAAATGGTTGAGATTGTCGCCGAGTCTGGTTGTACCCTAGTTGTTGTTGTTGAGGATAAAATTGCTTGTTTCGGTACAAGCCCTTTCCTCCAACATAATTTGCTTCTTCAGCTCCACTCCAGCCCTGCTCAACTACCTGGTAAAGCTTGTGATCCTTCAACTTTAAGAGCCAATACTTCCATGCCTTTCACTAAAGCTTGAATCGTGCTTGCACATCATTGGAAGAATTTTCAACCTGAAGCAATCTTCTCCCTTGGCTTTGAAGTACGCACATTAGACCACCGCCAATCAGCTAATGACAGCCTCTCCAAGAGCTCGCTCTTTGCGTCTGGCTCTAGATTCATCAAGCATCCTCCAGCATTGCATTCACCTTGTCTTGTGAATGGGACCGAAGACCTGTGTAGAAAGATTCAATTTGAATCCACTGGGGTCTTCCATGATCAGGGCATCTCCTCACTAAGTCTTTGAAACGCTCCCAAGCTTCATGAAGAGTCTCCATCTCATCTTGCCTGAACCTCGCTAATCTCTCCTCTGAGCTGGATCACCTTGGAAGGAGGGAAGTACTTTGACATGAACTTGGTCTGCATCTCCTCCCAAGTGTTGATTGAACCTGTTGGCAGACTGTTGAACCAGCCAAGAGCTCTATCCTTTAAAGAGAAAGGGAAAAGCCTTAGCTTTATGGCCTCCTCCGACACATTGTTGATCTTGATGGTGTCACACAAATGTTGGTGTGGATCATCCACGGCTGTTCCTCCAAACGCGTTGTTGCTCACCATGTTGATCAATGCCGGCTTCAGCTCGAAGCTATTCGCTTGGACTCTTGTCTGCCGAATCCCAGAATAATGGTCTGACATCATCGGCCTTGCATAATCTAAGAAGGTTCTGGGCATAAACCTATTACCCTCTTCTTCTGGATATTGGCCATTGTAATTGGCCCCTCCTTGCGGTGCACCACCATCAGGTCCGAGATCTGCCATCGGATCGCCTACGGATTGCTCCAAGCCTTGTAGTGCTTCTTCCGCCTCACGTCTTCGCTTCCCCTAGCTGCTCTACGACGAGCTCTGAACAACCTTTCAGGTTCCCGCGTAAATTGTATATCCTCCTCTCTTTACATGCACAACTAGGAATCCTTGATGTATGTTCCTGTAAACAACAACAAGAACACACCCAGCAGCTCCGAACAATGCAAAATAAACAAATAAAGAACACAAAATAACAGAAAATAAAAGACAAAATAAAACACCAAGATCAGAATTCAAACAATTTCACTCAATGTTGATTTTAAAAACTAGTTGACCGTTGAATCCCCGGCAACGGCGCCAGTTTGACGACAAGATTTTTAGCCTCTCTAAAAGAGCTAGCTAATGTCGTTAAATCCCTCTTCAAAATAATAAATTCCCTAAGTTTGCACTAAAAGAATAGCAAGCAAAAAGGGGTCGAACCCACAGGGATTAACCTAGTTCTCTAGTTCTCAAATCAAATCACTCAATTACTCTTGTTCTATAAAATGTCTTGGCAAAAAGTTTTCTTTTTTTAAACTAAAGATCTAATTTTTATGTGGTTTTTTTGAATAAACAAAGAAAGTAAACTGATTTTAGGGTTAAGATTCAAGGATTAAAAGCATCTAGGGTCACAATTTCACCTCCCTATGTTATCTCTCCTGGTTCATGATATTAGGGTTGTCGATTGAAAACATGCTAAACATAAGCCAAGGACAACAAATGGTCATTGAGGTCCTTTTAAGAGTTGTATGCCAAGAATGGTCATCAAAACACATAAACATGCAAAGCCAATAAATCATACTTGCAAAAGGATAATGATCACACCAATTACAAATAAGTTATGAATCTCAATCTGCCCCGGACTAGGGCTAAGAATACCAAGGTGTACATCCAAAGATAGAATTAAGAACAGATTCATAAAACATGCAAAACTCAATCATCCAAACCCAATATTCATAAACACAACAAAGCAACAAGGGGGCTACATTGCTCCCCTAGATTAAAAGAACTACTCACGCATGATTACAAGCAAAACCATAGCGAGAAAAGCTAAACATCTTCTTCTTGATCACGCGCACAAGCAAAGCTTCAAATCCAGGCTCCAAAATCCGCGACGGCTGCTGCGACGGCCGGACGGCCGCTCTCCTAGGTCAAGGAGCACCTCCAAGTCGTGGAGCCCTCTCTCTCTCTAAAACGTGTAGGGGGGTTAGGCATGGCTAGCGAGGCGTGGAGGCTTGTATTTATAGAGTTTGGATGGGCTTTGAGGTGTGTAACCTAGCCCACTTATCAAAACGGCGTAGTTTTGATAAGTAACACTCAAAACATTAAAAACTCTATCTTCCATCCACAATTTGGACTTGGGCCTTCAGGAACAAATGATCAGCATGGAAAAACGATTGGATCGGTCCAAAAATATCTCTGCACGCCAATTTGCACGTGATATGGTGAATTCACGTGCACCTCCAAATCGACTCAAACTTCTCCCCAAGCTTCCTTGCATCATGTAGAGGCCTGAGAGGCAAAAATAGGCTTGCACGTGAATTGGGTGAATTCACGTGCAGATCAAAATCAGCTCCAAATGCTCTGAAATTTCTGTGACAGGTAGAGGACATCATTCCAAGCAACTTTTCTTCTTGCACGCCAATTGTTTGAGGCCATCTACTATGTCAAAAGTGAGGTCCAAAATCTGCCAAAATAGCTTAAAAGCACATGTATTTGCAACTAGCATCTTCCTAGGGGTTAGAGCAAATATATATGATATATGAGGCAATAAGGCTCTAATCATGCTCTTAAACATCCTAAATAAATACTAGAATAACGGCATAAAATGCACGTTATCAGTTCCTTTAACTCACACGGAGTAAGGAAGCGCTGATGCAGAGTAAGCACTCTGACCTTATCATTCATACGGAGTAAGGAAGCGCTTACACGGAATAAAGATTCCAGTTCTAAATTGATACGGAGTAAGCAATCATTGCTACGGAGTAAGGATCCGAGCTCAGTTTAACACAGATTAAGGAACCTTACACCTGATTTAAGATGGTGTTGCTTCAACTTATTTCTTCATATTCAAAGTCACTGGCTCGCTGCTTCCCGATGTAAGACAAACTCGTTGAGAACCTAAAGCATCTTACACGTGGATCATCCGGATATGTCGACACAACTTAGACTAAACTTGGGAACTCACAAACGCATTTGTGTTTTGCAAACCCAAGACATTGAGCTCCACACCCGCAAGCACTTGACGAGAGAGGATTTTGAGGAACAGTAATTGTGCACATAGTTCGGAACATCAAGTTCCAAGATTATCTCTCAAGGATGTGCTATATATATTATGTAAACCTTGTATACCAAAGTGTGCACACATGAATGTAAAAGAGCTTAAGTAGATCATAAAGACAAGTGTGTGAGTGCATTGTAAACAGAGTGTTAGAGAGTTGTTAGTAGATCAAAAAGCTCCTTAAGCTTTAATCTGCTTCTATTTTGTTGTACTTATCATTTTGATAATAAAACAAAATACTTCCACTATCTGGTTATTTTTCGTATTGATTCTATCTCTTAACCAGATAGGTGTTGTGCCAAAGAGTTAAGGAAGGAGTTTCGATAAGAGCCTATTCACCCCCCCCCCCCCCCCTCTAGGCTCAAAGGGGCCAACAAGCCTATTAACCTATTGGCAATAAAGAATACACGTCGTCATATCCTCTATCAAAATGGATAAAGCAACTTTTTGTTTCAATTACAAATTAGAAGGCAAGTATCTTAGGCTAGGGCTTGTTATTTACTTGATTTCTCATGTGTCAAACGGATCAATCAAACAAAAAAGTAATATTGACAAATGATCGAAGGACACTTGTTATACGTCAGTTGTTCAATGTGAGAAACTTCACATTGAAGAGGTCTTTCCTTAGCTGAGTTTAATACTTCTATAGCGACAAGGAATACACAACATCACAAGCTCTTTCAAAACAAATCAACCAACTATTTGTTTCAATTACAAACCAAAAGGGTAGTCTCGAGTGGATCGATCAAAATGGAAAATGAAATATTGATGCAACATTAAAAAGACAAAAGTTGTCCGTGGCTCACTCAATGGGACGTACTCCACGGGGTTGATATATTTACCATGCCAAGTCTAATAGACTATTAGAAATAGGGAATACATGAGGTCACAAACTTTATCAAAATAGAAAAACCAACTACTTGTATAAATTAAAAATCACAAGGCAAGTATGTTTAAGTTAGGGTTGGTTATTTAGTTAATTTCAGATGCCTCAAGTGGATCAATCCAAAACAAAAAATAGTATACTTGAATGATTGAAAGGACACTTGTTATATGTCGTTCGCTCAGTGGGATGTACTCCACGATTCTGACCTATTTCCAACACCGAGTTTAACAAACTATTAGAAATAAGGAATGCACATGGCCTAAACTCTATCAAAGTGGATGAACCCACTATTTATTTTAATTACAAATCAAAAGGGTGGTGATTTGTGTAATTGTGGACATCCCGAATGAATTGATCAAAGACAAAACGGAATATTCATCAGCGCTTAAAATACAGTTGTTTGACGTAGTTCGCCCAATGTGACATTCTGCACGATAGTGAGGTATTAGCCATGCTAAGCCTATTAACCTATTGGCATTAAAGAATACATGACATCATATCCTCTATCAGAATGGTCAAAGCAAGTTTTTGTTTTAATTACAAATCAGAAGGCAAGTATCTTAGGCTAGGTGTGCACATTGTCATAAACTCTATCAAAATGGATGAACCCACTATTTATTTCAGTTATAAATCAAAAGGATGACCATTTGTCTAATTATGGACATCACGAATGGATCTTTCAAAGACAAAACGGAATATTCATCAGTGCTTAAAAGGAAACTTGTTTGACGTAGTTCGCCCAATGTGACGTTCTGCACAATAGTGAGATATTACCGTTGCTGAGCCTATTTACCTATTGGCAGTAAAGAATACACGACGTCATATCCTCCATCAAAATGGACAAAGCAACTTTTTGTTCGAATTACAAATTAGAAGGCAAGTATCTTAGGCTAGGGCTTGTTATTTATTTGATTTCTCATGTGTCAAACGGATCAATCAAACAAAAAAGTAATATTAACAAAAGATCAAAAGGACACTTGTTATACGTCATTTGTTCAATGTGAGATACTTCACATTGAAGAGGTCTTTCGTAAGCTGAGGTTAATAATCCAATAACGACAAGGAATACACAATGTCACAAGCTCTTTCAAAATGGATCAACCAACTATTTGTTTCAATTACAAATCAAAAGGGTAGTATTGAGTGGATCGATCAAAAAGGAAAATGTAATATTGATGCAAGATTAAAAGGACACTAGTTCTACGTTGCTCACTCAATGGGACGTACTCCACGGGGGTGATATATTTCCCATGCCGAGTCTAATACACTATTAGAAATAGGTAATACACGAGGTGGCAAACTCTATCAAAGTAGAAAAACCAACTACTTGTATCAATTAAAAATCTTTAGGCAAGTATGTTTAAGTTAGGGTTGGTTATTTAGTTAATTTCAAATGCCTCAAGTGGATCAATCCAAAACAAAAATTAATATATTTGAAAGATTAAAAGGACACTTGTTATTCGTCGTTCGCTCAATGTGATGTACTCCGCGATTGTGACATATTTCCAACACTGAGTTTAATAAACTATTAGAAATAAGGTATGCCCATGGTCATAAACTCTATTAAAATGGATGAACCCACTATTTATTTCAATTATAAATCAAAAGGATGGCCATTTGTCTAATTGTGGACGTCCCGAATGGATCATTCAAAGACAATACGGAATATTCATTAGTGCTTAAAAGGACACTTGTTTGACGTAGTTTGCCCAATGTGACGTTTTGCATAATTATGAGATATTACCCTTGCTAAGCCTATTAACTTATTAACCTAAGGCATGTTTCTTAGGCTAGGGCTTGTTATTTACATGATTTCTCATATATCAAACGAATCAATCAAACAAAAAAGTAATATTAACAAAAGATCAAAAGGACACTTGTACGTTATACCTCATTTGTTCAATGTGAGATACTTCACATTGAAGAGGTCTTTCCTACGACGAGTTTAATATTCCATTAGCGACAACGAATACACAACATCACATGCTCTTTCAAAATAGATCAACCAACTACTTCTTTCAATTACAAATCAAAAGGGCAGTATCTAGTGGATCGATCAAAAAGGAAAATGTAATATTGATGTAAGATTAAAAGGACACTAGTTGTACATTGCTCGCTCAATGGGACGTACTCCACAGAGGTGATATGTTTCCCATGCCGAGTCTAATACATTATTAGAAATAGGGAATACACGAGGTCACAAACTCTATCAAAATATAAAAACCAACTACTTGTATCGATTAAATATCATAAGGCCAGTTTTATTTAGTTAATTTCGGATGCCTCAAGGGGATCAATACAAAACAATACCAAAAATAGTATCCTTGAAAGATCAAAAGGACACTTGTTATACGTCGTTCGCTCAGTAGGATGTACTCCATGATTGTGACGTATTTCCTATGCCAAGTTTAATAAACTACTTGAAATAAGAATGCACATTTGTTTATATTACAAATCAGAAGGCAAGTATTTAAGGCTAGGGCTTGTTATTTACTCGGTTTCTCTTATGTCAAAGGGATCAATCAAACAAAAAACTAATATTAACAAAAGATCAAAAGGACACTCGTTATACGTCATTTGTTCAATGTGAGATACTTCACATTGATTAGGTCTTTCGAAAGCCGAGTTTAATACTCCAATGGCGACAAGGAATACACAACGTCACACGTGCTTTCAAAACGGATCAACCAACTATTTGTTTCAATTACAAATCAAAAGGGTAGTATCGAGTTGATCGATCAAAAAGGAAAATGTAATATTGATGCAAGATTAAAAGGACACTAGTTGTGTGTGGCTCGCTCAATGAGATGTACTCCATGGGGGTGAGATATTTTCCATGTTGAGTCTAATACACTGTTAGACATAGGAAATACATGAGGCATAAACTCTATCAAAATTGAAAAACTAACTACTTGTATAAATTAAAAATCATAAGGCAAGTATCTTTAAGTTAGGGTTGGTTATTTAGTTAATTTCGAATGCCTCAAGTGGATCAATTCAAAAACAAAACGAGAAATAGAAATCTTGAAAGATTAAAAGGACACTTGTTATACGTCGTTCCCTCAGTGGGATGCACTCCGTGATTGTGACGTATTTCCTACGCCGAGTTTAATAAACTGTTTGAAATAAGGTATGCACATGGTCGTAAACTATATCAAAATGGATGTACCCACTATTTATTTCAATTACAAATCAAAAGGATGGTGATTTGGCTAATTGTGGACGTCTCGAATGAATCGATCAAAGACAAAACGGAATATTCATCGGTGCTTAAAAGGACATTTGTTTGACATAGTTCGCCTAACGTGACGTTTTGCCCAATAGTGAGGTATTACGCATGCTAAGCCAATTAACCAATTGGCATTAAAGAATACTTGACATCATATCATCTATCAGAATGGTCCAAGCAAGTTTTTGTTTCAATTATAAATCAGAAGGCAAGTATCTTAGGGTTTTTTTTACTTCATTTCTCATATGTCAAACAGATCAATCAAACAAAAAAGTAATATTAAAAAAAGATTGAAAGGACACTTGTTATACGTCATTCGTACAATGTTAGATACTTCACATTGATTAGGTCTTTCCCAAGCCGAGTTTAATCCTGCATTGGCGACAAGGAATGCACAATGTCACAAGCTCTTTCGAAACGGATCAACCAACTATTTGTTTCAATTACAAATCAAAAGGGTAGTATCGAGTGGATCGATCAAAAAAGAAAATGTAATATTGATGCAAGATTAAAAGGATGCTAGTTGTGCGTGACTCGCTCAATGGGACGTACTCCATGGGGGTGATATATTTCCCTTGCCGAGTCTAATACACTGTTAGAAATAGGGAATAGATGAGGCACAAACTCTATCAAAATAGAAAAACCAACTACTTGTATAAATTAAAAATCATAAGGTATGTATGTTTAAGTTAGGGTTGGTTATTTAGTTAATTTTGGATGTCTCATGTGGATCAATTCAAAAACAAAACCAAAAATAGTATTCTTGAAAGAATGAAACGACACTTGTTATACGTCGTTCACTTAGTGGGATGTACTCCATGATTTTGACATATTTCCTATGCCGAGTTTAATAAACTATTAAAAATAAGGTATGCACATGGTTGTAAACTTTATCAAAATGGATGTACCCACTATTTATTTCAATTACAAATCAAAAGGATGGTGATTTGGCGAATTGGACGTCTCGAATGGTTTGATCAAAGACAAAATGGAATATTCATCGGTGCTTAAAAGGACACTTGTTTGACGTAGTACGCACAATGTGTCGTTCTACACAATAGTGAGGTATTACGTATGTTGAGCCTATTAACCTATTGGCATTAAAGAATACATGACATCATATCCTCTATCAAAATGGTCAAAGCAGGTTTTCGTTTTAATTACAAATCAGAAGGCAAGTATCTAAGGCTAGGGCTTGTTATTTACTAGATTTCTCGTGTGTGAAAGTGATCATTCAAACCAAAAAGTAATATTAACAAAAGATCAAATGGACACTTGTTATACCTCATTTGTTCAATGTGAGATACTTCACATTGAAGAGGTCTTTCCTAAGCCGAGTTTAATATTCCATTAGCAACAATGAATACACAACATCACAAGCTCCATCAAAACGGATCGACCAACTACTTGTTTCAATTACAAATCAAAAGGGCAGTATCTAGTGGATTGATCAAGAAGGAAAATGTAATATTGATGCAAGATTAAAAGGACATTAGTTGTGCGTGGCTCACTCAATGGGACGTACTCCACTTGGGTGATATATTTTCATGCCGAGTCTAATATACTGTTATAAATAGGGAATACATGAGGCACAAACTCTATCAAAATTGAAAAACCGACTACTTGTATAAATTATAAATTATAAGGCAAGTATCAGTTAGGGTTGGTTATTTAGTTAATTTCGGATGCCTCAAGTGGATCAATCCGAAACAAAACCAAAAATAGTATCCTTGAAAGATTAAAAGGACACTTGTTAAATGTCGTTCGCTCAATGGGATGCACTCCACGATTGTGACGTATTTCCTACGCCGAGTTTAACAAACTATTAGAAATAAGGAATGCACACGGTCATAAACTCTATCAAAATGGATGAACTCACTATTTCTTTCAATTACAAATCAAAAGGATGGCGATTTATCTAATTGTGGACATCCCGAATGGATCGATCAAAGACAAAACGTAATATTCATGGGTGCTTAAAAGGGCACTTGCTTGACGAAGTTCACGCAGTGTGACGTTCGCACAATAGTGAGCTATTACCCATATTGAGCCTATTAACCTATTGGCATTAAAGAATACATGACATTATATCCTCTATCAGAATGGTGAAAGCAAGTTTTTGTTTCAATTACAAGTCAGAAGGCAAATATCTTAGGCTAGGGCTTGTTATTTACTCTATTTCTCATGTGTCATCTCACGCCCCGAATTTCCAACCCAAGGAAACCGTTTCGTGACTCCCCTTTACCCACCCAGTGGGCAAGGGTATGGGATTACTTCCATACAGGACTTTACGCACATCCACAATAAATATTCACAAAAACAAAATTATAATATTAATTTCAAACCACAATAAATATTACAAACTAAGCGTGCCTTTACTATAATTAAATTTTCCTTTACAATATCTCCCCACTGGGTTGCAAAGGCCCCACAAAAATTAAAAACACAAAATAATATTAAACAAGGCAAAGCAGAACTGTCCACCACCTTGGTGTTCCCTCCTAACGCCTGTAGGTTCCTGAAAAGTAAACAAAATACAACAGGAGGGGTGAACAACCATAGCTCAGTAGGGATCATGTCTCCCCAACCCATCCCATGCTCCTAACATCTACATGTTGACGTGCACGAGTGCAGTGTCGTGGCAATACTATACAGACAGGCCATAATTAGCATTTATACACAAACAAGCCACATCAACAGGTACAACCATTGCCACAACTACATAGGCTTCATAACCAGCCATGGGCTTTGACCGATGAAATTTTACGGCTTACTGCAGTGCACAGGTCAAGTAATAAAGAGAGGTATATCTCGACCTTAGTGTATCGATCCCACGAGGATTAATTATATTAATTAATAAGCACTAAGATTGGCAAACTCTAAATATGTTTGGGGAATCATGTCTTTTGTTCAAACACTGATATAAATTAAACAAAATTATTCAAACTAACAATTTGACAAATGGAGAAGTATGACAATTATAACGACGACGATATGAGAGTCTAGGGACGAAGCCAATAGAGCTGAATTCCTCTATATCTTACCAAGAATTTATTCTTCCTATCTAGTCACATTAAGATTAATCTTCCTTTAATTGTAGTACCCTTTTCCCGTGATACACACCTTTAGGTTGATTTGATAAAGTTAAATGGGTTTGTTCATTCCTCACTCTTCTTTATCATGCTTTAGTTGTATTTCAGCTAATCACACTAAAATCACTTCTCTCCATCAACCTTTGTAAGAGAAGAGCACTATGCACCCAACCAAAGCAAATCCAATGTTATAACCATTTAGAAGATATTAAGTCATTCAAATCATGACAAGAGTAATCCAGTCCTAAGACTTCCTCCCTAGAATGGAAACTTAGCCTATCATGTTTGTCATAACAACAATCACAATAAATATAAATTCCATTAAAAAGGTTTACAAATCAAAGCACAAAGTTCAATTAACATCAACCGTTCTTACATCAACGAATGTTCTTCTGTCAAAGATACTGACAAAAAAATCCACCCAAATCGTCTGCCGTCCCCTTCTTAAAAACATCAGTTATCGTCCTTAAATAATAGGGTTTAAAACATTAGAGCCCAAATCGAACACAAATAGCCCACATCGATCACTATCTCGGGTCAACCAGCTCCCATATCGATCCAAAGCGAACCACATCGAACCACATCGACCGAATTCTCGCGTCGACCAGTGACTTTAAACCCTCGATCTTCAATGTGCTACATCGACCTTCCATAGTGCATCAACCAGAGAGAAAACACTTTACACATTGAGCATACATCGACTATATATCGATCTTCTCTTTCTGCTTTCCAAAACTCCATTCAGATATCGAACATAAAATCCAACTTCCCCTTCATTGAACTTGATTCCTGCTAAAAATAAGAAAATACTACAAAAATTCTAAAACAAGATTAGGGGTAAAACGGGAAATGAAGTTCCCAAACCATGCAAATAAAGGATAAAACAGGGGAAATAAATATTAAAATGCATGCAAAATAGAGATAGGATGCAATCCTATCAAATCCCCCACACTTGAACGTTTCCTCGTCCTTGAGTGAAACCAAAACTAACCCAAGAGAATGGAAATTACCTTGTTAAGATATTAACATACAAATAACACAACTAGCTAAGTTCTCATATGGTAAGTGTGTGTGTGTCCTTATACATACAAGCCATCCTTTTTCCCCACTTTAACCAAAGTTCACGCAACATGGCTCAACACATATCAAAGAATGCAAGCAAACACTTAATAAGGCTGTAAAAATAATTAGCAGGTAAAACCCCAAACTCCAAGCATCATGCGATCCCACATATCCAAACAATCAACAAAACAACATGAAGCTAGATGAACAATACCATGCTCAACTGAGATATGCCGAATAACACAGCAATATTCTATTTCTTTTATTCCCCTTATCCAATGCTTTTGTTCTTTGTCTCTCTTTTTTTTTTTTTTACAATGGGGTGCATGCCACAGATATCCTACACAACCTTACTTAGGGTTGCATTTTATGCTCTCCCCTTTGATGGATTATGTAGTCCTATGGTCCATACATTTGCTTTCTTTTCAAGGCACTAAGGTTTAGCAATTTGTCTCAAGTTAGCAGGCCACTCAAACAGATTATCTATGTTGCAACAAAACTGATCCGCGACAAGATGAAGAAAAACATGATGATCACAGTAAGGGGCAAAAACCAAAACTAATCATGAACATGCCTAAATAAGAGATTACTTGTAAGCGATGAAATGTATGGCATCCACATCAGCATGGAAGATGGTCAATGAAAAAGAAAAAGAAAACCCGTACATATTAAGATGTGCAAAAAAAGACCATGATGAGACAACAAAGCTAGACGACAAGAGAATGTTAAAACATTACTAAATCAAAACAAGGTAGACTCTAATGACTCCCGAGTACGGGAGAAAATGCTCAAGTGTGTAACACCCCCCCCCCACACGGGAAAAAAAATGCAGTGTCCTCAATGCAACGGAACCAAAAAAGAAAAGAAAAGTCACAAGGTAGGCTCACTGAAGATGAAAACTAAACGGGATACCATCTTGCAAGCTTCATGGGGATCAAGCGGTGGTGAGCTGGGGCCCCAAGTACTAACAAGATGTTGCGGGCAAGCTATAAGAAAATAACAAACAAACGGGCCACAACTCGCACTATCGTCTGCTGAGGAACGTGAGGAGCGACATGCAAGGGTAGCAAACGAGTCGGCTTTGATTGGACACGCCGCTCAAAGAAACGAAGACCAATAAGACCGACATTTAAGCACTGACGAAGATGATGAATACTCTCAGACCGCCGCTTCATGGACCCCTTGCCCAATGAGTCATAAAGATAAAGACAACGACGAGTGAGATCAATACGGAGGGCAATAAAATGGCCAGGAACAAATACAGGGAGTAAAACAAAATCCAAATCATCCCAAGGTCGAAACGGAGGACATCGCCCATCAATATAGTCCTCAAACAGGTTGTGGTGAAGCGCTATAGTGTCCACATTGAACTGTGGTAAAATCTCAGATTGAGGCCCATAAGGAAAACGATTCAGGTAAGCTGCAATGGTCCGCCGTAGGGCATGAACAAAGTTGTTGATATCAGAATCTTCAAACCATCCCTCCGAAACCAAGTGCCGTAAGATATTAGGCGAAAGATAAGGGAAGGCACCAGTATTACGACTCAGATCTGCTGAAGAATCGCGGAAAGTCTTATAATCCCTTAAAGCAGCAGCATCATAAATGATGGCAGGCAAGGACAACTTCAGTGTAGTCTCCGGTGCAGAGGAGAGTGATGAGGAAGGAGTGGCGATACGTCTTGTTTTCTTGGAACAACGCTTCGACAGTGGAAGAAAAGGAGAAGGAACACTTGCTGCAGCGGCTGTGGAAGAACCAGAAGTAGACGAGGAAGACCCAGATGGTGTAGAAATAGGACTAGTCGTGGAAGCAGCTGTGACCTGTTTATCGAGGAAAGCTTGGAAGGCCTTCATCTGACTAGCTAAGTCTGTCTGTCTAGTAGTCAAACTGTCTAACCGCTGATCAATAGCAGAGAAATGCGGGTCCACTGGAGGGGTAGAAAACGGACTAGTAGAAGCGGGGACACTATGCCACTGATAAGGTCCTCTACTAGGACTGATCAGAACATCATAAGGCATGTCCATATACTGGGTGCGGTCCTCTGCAGGAATAAGGTGGTGCTGAACGGCCCAAGCAACAACATCAGCCCTACTGGCCAAAGACATCCCATAATGGAGCCAAACCCGGCGAACCTCTGCTTCAGGTCGAGACTATGCAAATAAAATCCAAAACTACTCTAGCTGACTAGCAATAGTCCCTTCCCGATGGCTATCACTCCTGATAGGACGTTAAGTACGAGAAGAAGGCATGAGTTGTGACTGAAAAGCACTCCCAACATGGAGCATGGAGCGAGGTGCTGGAGGTAGTCGGCCGGCTTTGCGGGCGTCCATATACCCATTATTGAAAACATTCTTCAAAATGAAGTTATCAGGGTAAGGAATGGTTGGCCTGGTGACAAAAACAAAGGTATGTTGAGCGAGCATGATCTTGGTTAGTAATCTCCCATACAAACACATCGGCACACGTTCCTTCCAACTGTCAAAGACAACTGATGCCCATTTGATATCCAACCCATGATGTAAGCTAAACATACACTGTAAATGTTCATGGGTCATGCTATCCACACCTTCAAGATGACAATACATGCATTTGCCAATGAGAAAGGCAAGGAATCTATCCATCCCATTAAAACCCATTTTCTTAGGGTAATCTTTGAAGTACACCCTTAGGTTCCACAAAATCAAATGGGGCCATAATTCATGCTTGCTCAAAAACAGAAGTGAAAGTGTACCAATGGGAAGATGAAAAACTGATTGAATAACCGCTTAAGGAGATAACAACTTCTACCCCCTGGACTATAGCAACAAAACGATCATCAAATATACTCACATGTTGATAAAAAGATGTGCACTCGTCACCGAGGATCGGGCATGGATCACAACAAATGTTCCGCAATCCACTTGTTTGCAAAAGTTGAAGAGCTTGATCCTTCCAAGGTGCTTCTAACTTCTCCAAGGCCGACCAATCCAAGACATGACCAGGATGAACCATGACGATCAACAGAACAAGGATAGAGGAGCTAAAATCAATGGTTGAAGCCCCCCCCCCCCACACACACACTTGATCGACGTGAAGAAGATGACTATTAGAGAGTAAGGTTGTCGATGTCGCCGCTTGAAGTTAGGGTTGAAGCTATGTCGAATAGGCGTAGCTTATTAAAAAGCCCGTGGTCGATGCTAGAGGTCGACGCGAAATTATTGGTCGATGGAGATCGATATGTGGAATAATCTGAGCGACGTCGACCAGTGCAAATTCCAGAGAGCTGACTGCGAGTGGTGGTTGATCCGAGCTGTCATCGACGTGGATCAATGTCGACCAATGGCCAAGTCGATGTCGAAAGAATGCAATTTCCCGAGAGCAATGGTAAAAGTTGGTCGATCTGAGAGGACATCGAGGTCGACCAGTTTCCTGGTCGACGTCGCCTACGTTTGTGTAGTTGGCTGGAAAAAATGGGAGCTGCACAACGCCTAGACCAAAACCAGAATAGAACAGTAAAATAAAATAAAATATCTAAAATAAAAGAAAAACATACTGGGTTGCCTCCCGGTCAGCTCCTCATTTTCCGTCTTGGGCTAGACGACACCACATTCAAGGTTCTCCAAGTTTTGTGAGACCAGCGTCACGTTCAGCTGATGCTCCCAAATATGGTTTGAGTCTCTGATCATTAACTTTGAAAGTCTCATTCGAATTACCCTCTAACTCCACAGCTCCATAGGGGAAAACATGTAGTACCTTAAAAGGGACGGTCCACTTAGATCGCAATTTGCCAGGAAATAGCTTCAAACGAGAGTTGAAAAGTAAAACGAGTTGCCCTGGTTCAAATGTGTATGGTTGAATATGAGAGTCATGCCATTGCTTGGTTTTATCTTTATAAATTTTGGCATTCTCATATGCTTCCAATCTGAATTCTTCAAGTTCATGAAGCTGGAGCAATCGTTTGTCTTTTGCTAGATCGGGATCTAGATTCACCTTTTGAAGAGCCCAATGAGCTCTATGCTCAATCTCCACTGGTAAGTGGCAAGCTTTACCATAGACAATGCGATAAGGGGACATGCCAATGGGAGTTTTAGACGCTGTCCGATAAGCCCACAAAGCATTATCAAGTTTAGCAGCCCAGTCTCTTCTCTGAGCTCCTACTGTTTTCTGCAAAATTTGCTTGATTTCACGATTTGATACTTCAGTTTGGCCATTGGTTTGAGGATGGTAGGCTAAAGAAACTTTGTGACGCACTCCATACTTATGCAACAGCTTTTTAAACATGGAGTTGCAGAAATGAGAACCTCCGTCACTAAGTATAGCACGAGGCACGCCATGTCTAGAAAAAATGTGCTTTTGCACAAATTTCATTACAACCCTTGCGTCATTGGTCGAGGTCGAAATGGCTTCCACCCATTTAGAGACATAATCCACTCCTAGCCAAATATATAGGCATCCGTCTGAATTTAGGAATGGTCCCATAAAATCAATACCCCATAAATCAAATATTTTCACAACAGTGATACTATTCAGTGGTTGCTCGTGGCGTTTGGAAATAGTTCCCATCCTTTGACAGCTATCACACCTTTTGATGAAAGCATGGCTATCTTGAAACAATGTTGGCCAAAATAATCCGCACTGCAACACCTTAGCAGATGTCTTTTGTACTCCATGATGTCCCCCATAAGGAGAAGAATGACAATGTGTTAGTACTGCTTGGACCTCGTCTTCAGGTATACATCTCCTGAGAAGCTGATCTGGACCCCTTTTGAAAAGTAATGGATCATCCCAAATATACTGTCTAGCTTGAAATAAGAACCTTTTCTTCTACTCCCAAGAAAAATGAGCAGGAACTACTCCACATGCTAAATAATTTACTATATCAGCATACCATGGGAGTGTATTTGTACAAGAAAGGACCTGTTCATCAGGGAACTCATCTTGAATATTTGTCTCTTTGTCAACCATAACTACATGTTCCAAACGGGATAGATGATCAGCCACTTGATTTAATGTTCCTTTGGTATCCTTGATTTCTAAATCAAATTCTTGCAGTAGAAGGATCCACCGTATCAAGCGTGGTTTAACATCTTTCTTGCTAAACAAATATCTCAAAGCTACATGATCTGTAAATACAATTACCTTAGTTCCCAAAAGATAAGCTCTGAATTTTTCACAAGAAAACACTCCCGCCAAGAACTCCTTCTCGGTTGTGGTGTAATTTTGTTGAGCTGGTCCAAGAGTTTTGCTTGCGTAATAAATAGGCCTAAAAATCTTGTCCTTTCATCGCTTCTAAAACAGCTCCCACATCATGGTCACTAGCATCACACATAAGTTCAAATGGTTGTGACCAGCCTGGAGCTATCATTATCGGGGTTGAAATGAGCCTTTGTTTCGGTGTTTCAAAGGCCGAGAGACAATCGGTGTAAATTCAAATTTTGCTTCCTTCTCAAGTAACGCACACAAGGGTTTGGCAATTTTAGAAAAATCCTGAATAAATCTTCGATAAAAACCCCGCATGTTCTAGGAAGCTACGAACACCTTTCACATTAATTGGAGGTGGTAAACTTTCAATAGTAGATGTTTTGGCACGATCAACCTCCAAACCTACTGCTGAAATTTTATGGCCAAGGACAATGCCTTCTTGCACCATAAAGTGACACTTTTCCCAATTCAATACTAACTCTTTCTCTTGACAACGAGCTAACACAGCTTCAAGATTAGTCAAGCAATGATCAAAAGAAGAACCATAAACTGAAAAATCATCCATGAATACCTCCATAATTTCTTCTACCATCCCGTGAAAAATTGCCATCATACACCTTTGAAATGTCGCAGGTGCGTTACACAATCCAAATGGCATTCTACAAAAGGCATAAGTTCCAAACAGGCAAGTGAAAGTAGTCTTCTCTTGATCTTCTCGTGCGATGTAAATTTGGTTATAACCAGAATACCCATCTAAGAAACAGTAATAAGAATATCCAGCAAGTCTGTCTAACATCTGATCAATAAAAGGCAATGGGAAATGATCTTTTCGTGTTGCCTTGTTGAGTTTCCTATAATCAATACAAACTCGCCAACCAGTCACTGTTCTAGTAGGAATGAGCTCATTCTTCTCATTGATAATGACAGTCATACCTCCTTTCTTAGGTACCACTTGTACTGGACTCACCCAAGAACTATCAGAGATGGCATAAATGATTCCAGCTTACTCACCCAAGAACTATCAGAGATGGCATAAATGATTCCAGCTTCTCTCCATTTCAGCACTTCCTTTTTAACAACTTCCTTCATAGCTGGATTCAAACGGCGTTAGAGTTCAACAGAAGAAGTGTAGGTATCTTCCATTAAGATTTTATGCTGACAGATGGCAGGGCTAATTCCCTTGATATCACTAATATGCCAACCCAATGCTGACTTGTGTGTCGTGAGAACTTTGAGCAATTTGACTTTCTCTTCATTATTCAAGTGAGCAGAGATGCTTACTGGAAATCTCTTGCTCTTATTGAGAAATGCATATGTAAGATGGGCTGGTAACTGCTTCAGTTCAGGAAGTGGTGAAGAGTCTTCTTGAGTATTAACATCACTTAACTCCACTTCTGTTGGAAGTTCATCTTTTTCGTCCACCCCTGGTGCTGAAAACTCCTCAATTGCAGTTTCCTGTGCTAGACTATCCTGCACATATTCCTCCACTAATGAAGTAATATCATCAATCCAGTAACAACTAGGGTCATCTTCTAGTTGCAGTGCATGTGACATATTAAAAATAACCTGTTCATCATCCACTCGTAGGGTAAGCGCCCCTGCATGAACATCTATCACTGCACGACCTGTATGAAGGAGAGGTCTTCTTAAGATCAGTTGTATCCCTTTATCATCCTCCATATCAAGAATCACAAAATCTGCTAGAAATATGAATTTATCCACCTTGACTAGTACATCTTCAATAATTCCTTCAGGTTTTCTTACTGATATGTCTGCTAACTGTAATGAAATAGAAGTAGGTTTCATCCCAGTTAAACCCAATTGCTGATAGACTACAAGTGGCATTAAATTTATGCTTGCTCCAAGATCACATAAAGCCCTTGTGAACTGTGATTCTCCAATAGTACAAGGAAGAGTAAAACTCCCAGGGTCTTTCAACTTTGGAGGCAGGACGTGTTGGATAACCGCACTAGTTTCCCTGGTTAGAGTGACTGTTTCACAATCTTCTAGCCTCCTTCTTTGAGAGACAAAGTCTTTTAAATACTTTCCTGCTTTAGGCATACTCTGTAGCACATCGATAAGAGGGATATTAATCTCCAGTTTCTTGAAAAGCTCTAAAAACTTAGCAAAACCTGCATCCACCTTTTGTTTTTTTACTCTTTGTGGAAATGGTAGAGGTGTCTTCAAAACAGGAGGTTTGTCTACAAATCGAATACCCGGTTGATAAACCTCAAACCTCTCTTCAATAGGCTTGGAAGTCTCCTCTACTATTTCATCTTCAGGTATTATTTCTCTTGTATGCGGCCCTGATCCTTCCTCTATTTTGTGCTCCAGCTGTTCAGTAACTGGTTGTGGTAATTCTTCATTAATTTGGGATGACAACTCTTTCCCACTTCTTAATGTAACGGCCTTGCAATATTCCTTTGGATTCACTTCAGTATTGTTGGGGAAAGATCCTTTTTGCTATGCATGCTAAGCGTATTGGCAAGTTGCCCCATTTGTTGCTCCAACCCTTTTCTGAGTACCTAAATCATTCATCCCATCTTTCATTTCATTGAGCTTAACATCTGTATTCTCAAGTCGGGAGTGGGTTTGCTGTGCAAATTTATAGAAAAACTACTTCATCTCATCATCAGTAGCCTTCTCCTTTCCAGGCTATTGTTGGTATTGCTGCGGTGACTGAAACTGTTGAGGTTGAGATGGCTGTTGTACAAACCCAAGTGGTGTGGAAGGAAATGGCTAAGGGTTTAAAGTATTCTTCTGATTTGACCATGAAAGATTCTCATGATTCCTGTTACTTGGATGATAAGTCTGAGGAGGTGGGCCACTATGAAAATTCTGCTTCTGATAATACCCCTTGCCTCCTACATACAAGGCCTCCTCCACTGGAATCATGGTAGAAGAATTTGTCTCCAAAATTGTGTTATCAATAGGTGTAACGCCCCCAAATTTGAAACCTCCAAACTGGGTGCGTTGGCGGAAAATAAATATACAAATTTTATATAAATTTCAAACTATTACTTATTTAATCAAACAAACCATTCATTATTACAATTTCAATCCAAGATCTTTAAGGTTTAGGGGTTTAGAGACTAAGTGTCCATAACCCATTATTACATAACAAAGCACACGAGCAAACAACTTAATAAATCTTTAAAATTTCACACAACTTTATTTCCAAGCACTTCTCGACTCCTTATCCTAGTTTCTCCATCCCTTAATTACCTGGGGTTGAAAAATAAATCATAAAAAGGGTGAGCTCAAATAGCCCAGTAAGGGTAAACATAAGTGGGTAAGGAACATCATGAAGATATCGAACATAGGAAATACCATATAATATTTACACATCATATATGATCAACATTTCACAAGGAAATCATAACATGGAAGATTATATATAGACATCGTATCATAACATCATGATCCAGGTTAACTACCCAGATATCGTATCATAACATAACATATTATCAGCTGGATTAACACTCTCCAGTGATGTTCTTTACCCAATGCATTGGAGGTCTTTCCTGGAACCACCCATCTTAAACTTACTTTGTCCAAACATAAGAGATTATAACAACTTTAGCATACATAACATGAGGCATATCATAGAATGCCAATAAAACATTCAAGGTTAACAAGGATAACCACGAATATCAAAATGGTTATCTACCCCAATCAATAGCATAGATTATCAAGAGAGAGATTAAAAAGAGACTAATGTTCTCAACAATAAAATGGAAATAGAAAAATAAGAAACTTAAAACTCTTACAATAATAATTCCAAATAAAACAAGATAAAGAGGAAGAGAAAAGTCCCTTACAATAATAATGAAATATAGATTATAATGAAAAAGAAAAAGGGGATGAGAAGAAAACCCTTACAATCCGCTTGTTGTTCTCCGCGTTCTAAACCTTAAAAATATCAAAACACTAAATTAGCATTAATGCTTGAAAAGTTCAATATCATACATATCTCCTTTTATATATATATATATATATATATATATATATATATATATATATATATCATACTTTAACTTATATCTTTTAATAGGCATACCGTGCTTGTGGGGTTGAATATTAATTTGGGTTCCCACTTCTATTGCTGTTCCATATCCTATTTCGATCCCATGCATCATAAGCCTTGAGTTGTGCACTAACTAGGTTATATGCCTTGAGAGTTTTTGAATAAGATTTACTTCTTGTATTGGGTGAACGGAAAAGACGTTCAATAAGCTTATTTTTCCTACGTGTCTTCCACCTTAACCATGAGGGGATATTAGACACGGGTCTAAAGGGACGATCAGGAGGAGATAAGGATGGGGATAGGTTGTGAGGTTGAAGCAATAACAATTGGGGTTGACAAGAAGAAGGGCGATTGTCGGGGGAATTCATTTTGGAAGTCATTCCTTACGATCTTCCGCTATCTAGAACCTTAAAAAATAAAAATAAAAACATAAGTTAATATTCTCATCTTTTCACTTGAATTATAGAATGACAATATATGCTATGATAAAATACTATAATTTAAAATCATTACACATGTATATATAAATATATATGAGGTGGCAAGGCCAACCATGTATGTATATATATGAGGTGGTACAACCAATCATATAAATAACATATGTAAGGTGGTAAAACCAACCATGAATATAGTATATATGAGGTGGTAAAACCAACCATATAGATCTACATAATAAATAAGAAGTAACTTCAAAATTTCAAAATCTTAAGTATTACCTTTCGTAGAACTTCGACGCTTGGTAAGTACCAAAAGCAAAAGAGGATTTGAGTAGAGTATTTGGGGTGTTAAGAGGGCTTAAGGGAGTGTTTTGAGAGGGAATTTCGTGGTGTGGCTTGAGGGATTTGTGCATTAAGAGGAGAGGCAAGACACTTCTTATATTGGCAAGGATGGTAGGTGTAATAGTGTGAAAAATAGTGTACAAATTTGACTTTGGCATTAAATTAAATTATTTAAAATATATATAATACTTTATTTTCTTCATATTATCTCTTATTAAAAACGTGGTTATCTCCTCCTACCATTAAAAAATGTTTTAAGACTTTTAAACCTAGAAGGTTCCTTCGGCATCAAAAGTCTATATTGGTGTACTCCCTACTAATTCAATTATAACGTTTTTAATTTTGTAGTTTTTGACAAATGGCCAATTGTATTGCATTACTAACTCAAATATCTATAAATGGGTATCAATTTTATAATTTTTAAATATGTATAGCAAAAGTTATTGAATTTTAAAGTCATACTAAAATGTTTACCCGTTCATACTGAACCTATGTGTAGTATTTTAAATTCTGGAATTGATTGGCTTCATATTAAATTCTGAAATTTCTAAAAGTTTTAGCTAAGTAATAAATGAACAAATGGGCTTTGGTTTCATGTGAATTGGATCTGTATAATTCAAGTTATGGATTTTTGAATGGGACCTCCAGAATCTGCCTCATTCAAATTTTTGGGCCTTACCTATGTTTTATACTTTTGGTAAAGTTAAGGCTTGTAATACTTACTTACCCATAGTAATTTGGCTTAAGAAACTAAATGACATAATATATAGCATTTAAACTTTTTATGACATGTAAGAAATTATTTTATTTTTTTATAACGTATTTAATATTTACACGGATAAAATAATATAATTGCATAATCAATAAACAATAAAGTAAGATAACATTATAGCATAAAATATTATAATCCTAAACATAAACATTAATATCATATTCTATGGCCTTCGTAAAATTTCTTGAATTATATTAGCGTATGTGCGTAGGACATGTTGTGCTTCGGCAATAGAGCCGCACAACCCTTGCTAACATTGTCGTGGTTGTCGCACGAATAACCTCAAACTTCTCCCTGTGTCTCGTCGCATTATATTGCAGCCATTGGACATGAGCATTTAGCTCATCTATAGCAAAGCATAGCTTTGTAACTTCAAGTCGTATTGCTTGCCGATCTTCATCGCATACACTATTCTCGGATGGCAAGACTTGAGAACTTGATGCCATAACTCTTATTATTCTTCTTCTTACTTCTATACTCTCTTATAAATAAAATCTCATGCTCATACCTATTTATGGAAGTCCAAACAGATACTATTCATAACGGACGGATACTATTCATAACGGCTACTTACTAGTCACATGCTATTTGAATGACTATATTGGGTGCTTATTTTTATCGTGATAATATCTAAAATATCCTTTCTAACTATTGTTAACAATAACATTATTATTATTTTATTATTATTACTCTTTAAGTAAGAACTTAAATAGCTAAAAATTTTGCGGGTCTTACAATAGGTCCTCCCATCCTCACCGCCATAGTTGTCATATGTTGTGTAAGAAGATCCACTTTATTTGTGAGTTCACCCAACCGATTATCGACACCGTAGCTATACTCTTGCTAGGAACAGGACCTCGCTCATTTGGCCATTGATAATTATTAAGAGCCATTCTCTCTAATAGCTCCCTTGCTTCAATGGTTCTTTTAACATAAAAGCCCCTCTTGCCGCTCCATCAACATTTCCCTTCATTTGAGGTGTTAAACCCACAAAGAAAGACCGAATCCGAAACCATTCTGGCAACCCATCCGGTGGGCATCGACGTACTAGATCCTTGAATCTTTCCCATGCTTCATAAAGAGATTTAGTATCTCTTTGTCGAAAAACCCCAATCTCTCCTCTCAACTGTATCAACTTAGCTAGGGGAAAGAACTTAGATAAGAATTTGTCTGCAAGATCAGCCCATGTGTGAATGCTGCCCGGTTGTAATGAATGTAGCCATTGTTTAGCTCTATCCTTTAGAGAAAAAGGAAAGAGTTTAAGCCGCAGAGCATCTTCGGAAACACCATTCATCCTTAAGGTATCACATATTTCTAGAAAATGGTGTAAATGACTATATGGATCCTCAACAGCCATGCCTCCATATCGTCGCGACTAACCATGTGAATTAGAGCGGGCTTCAGCTCAAAATTAGCTGCTTGCACTGGCTGCCTATGAATGCCTGAATAATGATCAGAGATAGATGGTCTAGCAAAATCCAGCAAAGTCCTTGGCTGAGTATCTCCATGGTGAGTCTCTCCATTATGATCCCGCTTCTGGCGTCTTGTCGAGAACAAAGATGCTAGTATGGTTAACTTCGTTTGATCGCCGTTTGTCTCAACCTAGCTCTCAATTTCCTTTCAGGATCTGAATGAAATGGCACTAATTCTCGCAATCGAAATTGATGCATACACTAAAGGAAACACTGAAGTGAATGACAGTAACTGCAAAACAGAACAAAGAAAAGAAAAGAAACCCGGTGATATTGCTCAACAAAGAAGTAAAAGAAATTAAATTGCAAAACACAATATAAACAATCCCAAAGCACAAATATTATTCTTAGTCTTAATGTTATTCAAACTTAACACAATTGATCCCCGACAACGGCGCCAAAAACTTGACCGATGAAATTTTACGACTACTATGCGGTGCACCAGGTCAAGTAATAAAGAGAGGTATATCTCGACCTCGGTGTATCGATCCCACGAGGATTAATTATATTAATTAATAAGCACTAAGATTGGCAAACTCTAAATATGTTTGGGGAATCATGTCTTTTGTTCAAACACTGATATAAATTAAACAAAATTATTCAAACTAACAATTTGACAAATGGAGAAATATGACAATTATAACGACGACGATATGAGAGTCTAGGGACGAAGCCAATAGAGCTGAATTCCTCTATATCTTACCAAGAATTTATTCTTCCTATCTAGTCACATTAAGATTAATCTTCCTTTAAATGTAGTACCCTTTTCCCGTGATACACACCTTTAGGTTGATTTGATAAAGTTAAATGGGTTTGTTCATTCCTCACTCTTCTTTATCATGCTTTAGTTGTATTTCAGCTAATCACACTAAAATCACTTCTCTCCATCAACCTTTGTAAGAGAAGAGCACTATGCACCCAACCAAAGCAAATCCAATGTTATAACCATTTAGAAGATATTAAGTCATTCAAATCATGACAAGAGTAATCCAGTCCTAAGACTTCCTCCCTAGAATGGAAACTTAGCCTATCATGTTTGTCATAACAACAATCACAATAAATATAAATTCCATTAAAAAGGTTTACAAATCAAAGCACAAAGTTCAATTAACATCAACCGTTCTTACATCAACGAATGTTCTTCTGTCAAAGATACCAACAAAAAAATCCACCCAAATCGTCTGCCGTCCCCTTCTTAAAAACATCAGTTATCGTCCTTAAATAATAGGGTTTAAAACATTAGAGCCCAAATCGAACACAAATAGCCCACATCGATCACTATCTTGGGTCGACCAGCTCCCACATCGATCCAAAGCGAACCACATCGAACCACATCGATCGAATTCTCGCGTCGACCAGTGACATTAAACCCTGGCATCGATCTTCAATGTGCTACATCGACCTTCCATAGCGCGTCGACCAGAGAGAAAACACTTTACACATTGAGCATACATTGACTATATATCGATATTCTCTTTCTGCTTTCCAAAACTCCATTCAGATATCGACCATAAAATCCAACTTCCCCTTCATTGAACTTGATTCCTGCTAAAAATAAGAAAACCCTACAAAAATTCTAAAACAAGATTAGGGGTAAAACGGGAAACAAAGTTCCCAAACCATGCAAATAAAGGATAAAATAGGGAAATAAATATTAAAACGCATGCAAAATAAAGATAGGATGCAATCCTATCAGGCTCACACGACCACCGGGCTCCATAACCAGCCTCGAAGGCTCCGGCCACACAAGCTCCAACTATGCAAAGAGGGTGCCTATCTTTGATGGCACAAATTATAAGATGTGGAGAGCGAGAATGGAGACTATGTTTATATCCATGGGTATGGACGTTGAGCGGGTAATCCGAGATGGTTACATAAAACCAGCCAACGATAAAGAACCCCTGAAAGTTGAAAGAAGAACCTATGAGTTGAACGGTAGAGCTCGAGTGTAATTACATCGGCACTCACGGACTACGAATATGCTAAGGTTATGGACTGCAGGGTTGCAAGGATTTAATGGATAGACGGAAAGTGTTTATCAAGCAGATGGCAGATTAAAGGAAACCAGACTGTAACTGTATACTCAGATATTCAAATCTCTCAAAATGGAGGAACAAGAGAGTATACAGGAGTTCTTTGATCGTTGGACTGAGACTATCAATGACATGAGAAGTCATGGCAAAAACAAAAAGAACTTTGCACTTGTAAAGAAAGTTCTAAGAGTTCTACCCAAGAGATTCATCCCAATGGTGGAAGTTTTGGAGAACAGTCGAGACTTGGAAACAATGAGTTTGCAGGAGTTGCAGTGCAGTTTAACTACATTCAAGATGAAGCTGCACTCTTATGAAGAGCCATTGACTTCAACATCCCAGCCCACAGCCAAGGAATCAAAACAAGTAGCCTTCAAGGCTATGAGAAAATTAAAAATTAGGACGGAAGCTAAGTCCTTAGAAGAACAAGAGGACAGTGATAGTGAAGATGGTGAAGATGAGGTGGTAGCCTACTTCACCAGAAAATTTAGAAGGAATGGAGCAGGAAAGCAAGCTGGAGGAAAAGGGAAAGGAGGACTTTCCCTCAGATGCTTTAAATGTGGAAAGCGGGGGCACTTTGCATCTCAATGCAAAGTGAAAGCTAATGACTTGGATGATGAAGCCTCGGATGAAGAGGATATAAAGTGGAAGAAGTCATCATACCGAAGAAGCAATTCCACGTGGAGATCAGCGGCTCCACAATAAGAAGAAGGGCTCACACAAGAACTACATGAGCCGGATTACTGAATCTGATGATGAGAAAGAATGTTCATCAGATTGTGCTCTTGTCGCCAAGATAGAGGTAGACAATGGCAGCACTGCCTCCAAGGAGGATGAGGTAGTAGAAGAAGAAATAGATTTGGAGGAGGAGCTCGAGCTTGCAACAAAGGAGATCCGCAAGAGAGGTTGTAGGATAAAGCGGCTCAAGGAGAGCTCAAGCAAGCCAAGGGAGAGCTTGGTGAAATCAGAGGTGAGAAGGATAAGGTGTTGGAGGACTCCAAGAAGTTTTGTGAGGAAATTGTCGGACTAAAACTCAAGATGGAGGAGCAAATCAAGATCTATGATGACATTGCCACGGAACTAACCACCGAAAAACCACAATCCAACGCCTTGAAGAAGAACCTGGTAAACCTTCAACCGAAGATCTCAAAGGACAAAGCCGGTCAAGCCTCAACCTCTAGAAGTTCCCGGATCACATCGCACATCACTCCACAAGAAGCTCGGAGAACCGGGGCAACATTGCGGCAGGAATGGTTGTCAATTCAGATTTCTATGACAATCCTACGAAGCTTACCGTCGTGCCTCATACTAGCAAGAAAATGGAGAGAGTGAATGACGTGAAGATAGAGAGACACTCGAAGGAGTCCAAGACTACGGGAGCGGTTAAATGCATTCAGAAATCCGGCATTCCAAGAATGTAAAGAAATCTAATGCATATGTCATTTCCACAAATGTTTGGGTGCCCCTCAAGAAAGAAGGTAAACTTGTGAAACCAACCGTCAAGGCCAAACTTGTTTTGAAGAAGATCCTAGTTGTTCGAAGCTAAGCAACACCACCTTTTAGGGTCACCCGCTACTACGTGCGGTATGGGGTCACATGGCTAGAACTACGATGAAGACATCTAGAAGGAACTTGTACCAAACTAAGAGAAAGAAACCGGTGGGAAGTTTCTGCACTACCGTCGAAATAAGGACACGATGAAGCTTAATGCTGGTGGAAGCCAAAGCCCATTACCATGAACAATAAGTTTGCTATCTTGCCCAGGACTTGGATGTTTATAATAATTGCGGCAATGAACATCACGGTGCAAGAAAAGTGCTTTTTCCTGAGCAGGATAAGAAGAAGAACACTATGAAGTTGCACGAGATAAAGAAGGAGAAAGCATCTCGGAAGGCTTGTGAAGCCCAAGCCTCGGGGGGGAGTGCTTCAAGTCTAAAGTAAAACAGGAAAAGCGCTTAAAGTCCAAAGTAAAACATGTTTATATGGCTAAGGAGAAGGAAGTGGCTCGTATTCTTCGAGATTTCATTGAAAGTAGACATCAAGGACAGATAGTGGATCCTTGATAGTGGCTGCTCAGTCACATGACGGTGTAATGACCCGTGTTTTGGGAAGAACAAGTCGGAACGAAGATGAACATTACCCTGGGCGAACGGTTGGATCGAAAGGTGGAAGACCCGAAGATTTGGGTCATAGGATCGAAGACCGAGGGTCAAACTTCGAAGGTTTGAGGGTCGAAGGTTTGATCTTCGAGACAAATCTTCGAGGCCGCGTTTCCGCAACGATCTTCGAGGCCGCAACTATGAGGCTCGAGGCGATGATCTTCGAGCGGTGTTCTACGAGTCTTCGAGGGAGTATTACATTTATCAAAGCTATGTCGTTTTGATGGTGTGTTTCATTTATCAAAACTATGTCGTTTTGATGGTGTGTTTCATTTATAAAAACTATGTTGTTTTGACGGTGGGATTTCATTTATCAAAACTACGCCATTTTGATGGTGGGATTTCATTTATCAAAACTACGTCGTTTTGATAAGTGAGGTCTATATAAGGAGGAGCTCTCTTTGTTTTAGGTTTAGGGTTTTTGTTGTCAGCAGCCTCAGCCGTCGCAGAGAGAGAGAGAGAGAGAGAGAGAGAGAGAGAGAGAGAGAAAGAGAGAGAGTTCTTAAGCGCTGTACTGGGCTGACTCGTGTGGGTGGACGACATCTAACGTGGGAGCAAGAGCAGGAGGATTTTCCTGAGGTAGGGGTTACGTCTCTTCTAGTACCCATTCGGGGGTTAGACCACTGTGGTGAACGATTTTGTAGATTATTGTCGTTGTTAAAATATATATATGTAAATCCATATTGGTGTGATCTCCTATATGGATGTTGGCCTTCAATGGCTGAAAAGGGCATTTGTTGCACACACACTTCAAATAAAATTTAAACTAAGTATAGCATAGGACTAACCTAGGTCGTTCACTAACCGGAGGACTTATAAAATTTAATTCAACTTATTCTTCAATAAAAATAAAGAAAGAAAAGCTAGGTTAGAAAATTGGGGGGTTTTGTGTAAAATTAAAATAAAATTAAATATGTAAAGAAAATTAATTAACTAAAGATGCAATTGATTTAACCTCTCACTTCAATTATTATTTATCATTATCTTCTAAAAATATAATAACATATTTAAGGCCCTATAATTCAATTAAACCAAGACTCCATGATTATAATTAAATTATGAATTCACACTAAAAAATAGACTTGAACTTGTACCAATCCTAGAAACGATTATGTTTTGCATTCGGAAGACCAAATTGATGACTACGAAAAATAATCTTCCCATCTCAAAATTAATTAACGCCTACCGAATTAATCACAATTAAAAATTATTATTTAAACAATCCACAATTAACTACAATCGCAAATTCATTGTAAAGAATTTAAAACAGATAGAGAAACGAATTACAAACCATAACACCAAAATAAATTATCAAATTGAAGAACCAAGATTCAAAATAACAATCAAAGTGTGAAGTTAAATCAAATACAAGAAAATTAATTCATAGAAAATAAAATAAAAAAACGATGTAACGTCACGCCTAATGATTGCATGAATAAAATCAGGCGTGATGGGTCTCCTCTTCTGCCGTGAATGGAGTGATGAGACGATAGAGGTAGCGATGGGTTGATGGAACGATGGAATGGAAAGATGGCACGGTGTATTGGGCGTGGGATCCTCTTTGCATGCATGGGTATTTAAAAGGCAAAGCAATTGCCTTTTTTTATTTTGTTTCTTCTTTCCCAAGTGTTTCCAAATAATACATGATGCCCAAGTGTTTCCAAATACGGACAGCCCAAGTGCTCTTTCTTTCTTCCTAATTAATTATAGTGGGCTCCACTCCATTAAATATCTTCTTGTCAATTTGTCCTCCCACGTAGCATGCAAACATTTAACCTACAAAACTATTCAATAAATTAACTTAACAAAATTAATATTAACAATTAACTAAAACTCATAATTTAATTAACCAAAATATCACTTAGTAAAATTACAAATTAAGCTCAAAGAATTAATATCAAAATTGAAATATCTAATTCAACATTAAAAATCACCAAAATTAATATTGAATCTATAAAAGTGAATAAAACAATAAATAATTGAAATTGAGGAAAACTATTATAAAAATATGTTATTTCACCAAAATATTAAATTAAACCCCACAAATTACATGCAAATTTAATGATAAATTCCGCAATTATCAAATTCTCCCACATTTGAACTTTGGTCATCCTCGAACAAACACTAAGATTAAGCACCAAATAAAGATTATCCAATCCTGCAAATTCAAATATACAAAGAGAACAACTCAAGTATAACGAATCAAGTTCTAGTATGAATGTGAGTGTGTGCACTAAAATTATTTAACTTCCACACCTTCTCAATTTAAACCTTGATTCATAACACTTAATCAAGTTACACAAATATGTAGTCTTCAATCAATCAACTTGAAAAAGCATGCTTAAAAAATTAATATCATAATTTCTTTACACTTGAAATATCATGCCATGTATCATATCAACACTTAAAAATAAAACAAATCGGTGATACACATGAGGAACTAAACAAGATATAAGATAAATGAATTCTTATCTTTTTTTTATTTCACAATTTGTAGATTTTTTTTCTTATCATTCTCTTTTTTTTATATAATTGATAATGATGTGGATGTACTACAATACTTTACAAAGGGTGCATTTTATGCTCCTTTCTCCTTTGATGAGTTATGTATCCCCACAATCCATAATCTTCTCTCTTTTTTTCTTCTTGTTTTCTTTTAAGCACATAAGTTTAGTTCAAGACAGTCCCATTTTGCAAGAAAAACTTTAAGTGGAGGCATGAATAACATATAATGATATCTAAAGTATATCAAAATTTATAACATTAATGATCAAGCATAACTCAAAAATAGCTAATATCATGGTTTCTACAATTTGTGCTTCTCAAATAAGGCATAAATTTAAGCTAAATCAATTAAGCATAGGAGTTAAAAATTCTAGTTGTGAACAATGTGGATATCCATACCAGACAACTTAATTCTTACTACTCAAGATTCCAGATTATTATTCAAATAATGCATAATCAAAAAAACTCAAATTGGAACTAACATAAAGCACAAATAGTTCAAGTGTAAAAACAAGCACAAAATTTTTTTCACACTATATTCCCTCCCCCACACTTAAAACATGCAGTGTCCACAATGCATTCAAAAGTAAGCATAAAAGAGGAGCAAAATATAAATGGATGAAGAAAAAGAACCAATGTGTATGGCATTAAAAAACAAAAAAACAAAACAAAACACACCAAAAATAAAAACAAATAACCGCAATAAAAAACAAGGAAGGAAATTACCAAATTGGGTTGCCTCCCGAAAGTGCTTATTTAAAATCTATAGCTAAACTTTCTTCAAACAAGGCTCAACCATCGAATGATAAGCTTTCATCCTTGTAGTATACACTTTAACACATTCATAGGCCACATTAGGATGAGGAATGGGTGGTGGTAGCCATTTGAAGTCTTCAAAGTGCATACTTGAGGGTACCTTCACGAACATGGTGTCTTCTACTACAAATAAATGATGGTGACAAGGTAGTACAAACTCCACAGGTCGACTAAACAAGGCATCCACAACAATATGATCCACAGTGGTGACAACATCCTCAAGCAACTCCCCACACTTGAATTGTTGCTAATGAGCCAATTCAAGTCTTCATGTGGTTCTTATGGCCATGGTAATAGTGTTCTCTCATCCAAAGTTGTTGATATCAGAATCTTCAAACCATCCCTCCGAAACCAAGTGCCGTAAGATATTAGGCGAAAGATAAGGGAAGGCACCAGATTACGACTCAGATCTGCCTGAAGAATCGCGGAAAGTCTTATAATCCCTTAAAGCGACGAAGCATCATAAATGATGGCAGGCAAGGACAACTTCGGTGTAGTCTCCGGTGCGAGGGAGAGTGATGAGGAAGGAGTGGCGATACGTCTTGTTTTCTTGGAACAACGCTTCGACGAGTGGAAGAAAAGGAGAAGGAACACTTGCTGCGGCGGGTGTGGAAGAACAGTAGACGAGGAAGACCCAGATGGTGTAGAAATAGGACTAGTCGTGGAAGCAGTTGTGACTTTGTTTATCGAGGAAAGCTTGGAAGGCCTTCATCCGACTAGCTAAGTCTGTCCGTCTAGTAGTCAAACCTGTCTAACCGCTGATCAATAGCGAGAAATGCGGGTCCACCTGGAGGGGTAGAAAACGGACTAGTAGAAGCGGGGACACTATGCCACCGATAAGGTCCTCTACTAGGACCGATCGAACATCATAAGGCATGTCCATATATGGGTGCGGTCCTCTGCCAGGAATAAGGTGGTCTTTGAACGGCCCAAGCAACAACATCAGCCCTACTGGCCAAAGACATCCCATAATGGAGCCAAACCCGGCGAACCTCTGCTTCAGGTCGAGACTATGCAAATAAAATCCAAAACTACTCTAGCTGACTAGCAATAGTCCCTTCCCGATGGCTATCACTCCTGATAGGACGTTAAGTACGAGAAGAAGGCATGAGTTGTGACTGAAAAGCACTCCCAACATGGAGCATGGAGCGAGGTGCTGGAGGTAGTCGGCCGGCTTTGCGGGCGTCCATATACCCATTATTGAAAACATTCTTCAAAATGAAGTTATCAGGGTAAGGAATGGTTGGCCTGGTGACAAAAACAAAGGTATGTTGAGCGAGCATGATCTTGGTTAGTAATCTCCCATACAAACACATCGGCACACGTTCCTTCCAACCGTCAAAGACAATCGATGCCCATTTGATATCCAACCCATGATGTAAGCTAAACATACACTGTAAATGTTCATGGGTCATGCTATCCACACCTTCAAGATGACAATACATGCATTTGCCAATGAGAAAGGCAAGGAATCTATCCATCCCATTAAAACCCATTTTCTTAGGGTAATGCTGAAGTACACCCTTAGGTTCCACAAAATCAAATGGGGCCATAATTCATGCTTGCTCAAAACAGGAAGTGAAAGTGTACCAATGGGAAGATGAAAAACCGATTGAATAACCGCTTGGAGATAACAACTTCTACCCCCTGGACTATAGCAACAAAACGATCATCAAATATACTCACATGTTGATAAAAAGATGTGCACTCGTCACCGAGGATCGGGCATGGATCACAACAAATGTTCCGCAATCCACTTGTTTGCAAAAGTTGAAGAGCTTGATCCTTCCAAGGTGCTTCTAACTTCTCCAAGGCCGACCAATCCAAGACATGACCAGGATGAACCATGACGATCAACAGAACAAGGATAGAGGAGCTAAAATCAATGGTTGAAGCCCCCCCCCCCCCCACACACACACTTGATCGACGTGAAGAAGATGACTATTAGAGAGTAAGGTTGTCGATGTCGCCGCTTGAAGTTAGGGTTGAAGCTATGTCGAATAGGCGTAGCTTATTAAAAAGCCCGTGGTCGATGCTAGAGGTCGACGCGAAATTATTGGTCGATGGAGATCGATATGTGGAATAATCCGAGCGACGTCGACCAAGTGCAAATTCAGAGAGTCGATCGTGAGTGGTGGTTGATCCAGCTGTCATCGACGTGGATCAATGTCGACCAATGGCCAAGTCGATGTCGAAAGAATGCAATTTCCCGAGAGCAATGGTAAAAGTTGGTCGATCCGAGAGGACATCGAGGTCGACCGGTCCCGGTCGACGTCGCCTACGTTTGTGTAGTTGGCTGGAAAAAATGGGAGCCGCACAACGCCTAGACCAAAACCAGAATAGAACGATAAAATAAAATAAAATATCTAAAATAAAAGAAAAACATACTTGGGTTGCCTCCCGGTCAGCTCCTCATTTTCCGTCTTGGGCTAGACGACACCACATTCAAGGTTCTCCAAGTTTTGTGAGACCAGCGTCACGTCAATTTGATGCTCCCAAATATGGTTTGAGTCTCGATCATTAACTTTGAAAGTCTCATTCGAATTACCCTCTAACTCCACAGCTCCATAGGGGAAAACATGTAGTACCTTAAAAGGGACGGTCCACTTAGATCGCAATTTGCCAGGAAATAGCTTCAAACGAGAGTTGAAAAGTAAAACGAGTTGCCCTGGTTCAAATGTGTATGGTTGAATATGAGAGTCATGCCATTGCTTGGTTTTATCTTTATAAATTTTGGCATTCTCATATGCTTCCAATCTGAATTCTTCAAGTTCATGAAGCTGGAGCAATCGTTTGTCTTTTGCTAGATCGGGATCTAGATTCACCTTTTGAAGAGCCCAATGAGCTCTATGCTCAATCTCCACTGGTAAGTGGCAAGCTTTACCATAGACAATGCGATAAGGGGACATGCCAATGGGAGTTTTAGACGCTGTCCGATAAGCCCACAAAGCATTATCAAGTTTAGCAGCCCAGTCTCTTCTCTGGAGCTCTCTCGTTTTCTCGCAAAATTTGCTTGATTTCACGATTTGATACTTCAGTTTGGCCATTGGTTTGAGGATGGTAGGCTAAAGAAACTTTGTGACGCACTCCATACTTATGCAACAGCTTTTTAAACATGGAGTTGCAGAAATGAGAACCTCCGTCACTAAGTATAGCACGAGGCACGCCATGTCTAGAAAAAATGTGCTTTTGCACAAATTTCATTACAACCCTTGCGTCATTGGTCGAGGTCGAAATGGCTTCCACCCATTTAGAGACATAATCCACTCCTAGCCAAATATATAGGCATCCGTCTGAATTTAGGAATGGTCCCATAAAATCAATACCCCATAAATCAAATATTTTCACAACAGTGATACTATTCAGTGGTTGCTCGTGGCGTTTGGAAATAGTTCCCATCCTTTGACAGCTATCACACCTTTTGATGAAAGCATGGCTATCTTGAAACAATGTTGGCCAAAATAATCCGGCATCGCAACACCTTAGCAGATGTCTTTTGTACTCCATGATGTCCCCCATAAGGAGAAGAATGACAATGTGTTAGATCTTGCTTGGACCTCGTCTTCAGGTATACATCTCCTGAGAAGCTGATCTGGACCCCTTTTGAAAAGTAATGGATCATCCCAAATATACTGT
Organism: Taxillus chinensis; assembly: GCA_023512835.1. NCBI lineage: Eukaryota > Viridiplantae > Streptophyta > Magnoliopsida > Santalales > Loranthaceae > Taxillus > Taxillus chinensis. The sequence continues at coordinate 42,998,818 of CM042092.1, read as the reverse complement.
CTAGCTTGAAATAAGAACCTTTTCTTCTACTCCCAAGAAAAATGAGCAGGAACTACTCCACATGCTAAATAATTTACTATATCAGCATACCATGGGAGTGTATTTGTACAAGAAAGGACCTGTTCATCAGGGAACTCATCTTGAATATTTGTCTCTTTGTCAACCATAACTACATGTTCCAAACGGGATAGATGATCAGCCACTTGATTTAATGTTCCTTTGGTATCCTTGATTTCTAAATCAAATTCTTGCAGTAGAAGGATCCACCGTATCAAGCGTGGTTTAACATCTTTCTTGCTAAACAAATATCTCAAAGCTACATGATCTGTAAATACAATTACCTTAGTTCCCAAAAGATAAGCTCTGAATTTTTCACAAGAAAACACTCCTGCCAGCAACTCCTTCTCGGTTGTGGTGTAATTTTGTTGAGCTGGTCCAAGAGTTTTGCTTGCGTAATAAATAGGCCTAAAAATCTTGTCCTTTCACTGCCCTAAAACAGCTCCCACATCATGGTCACTAGCATCACACATAAGTTCAAATGGTTGTGACCAGTCTGGAGCTATCATTATCGGGGTTGAAATGAGCCTTTGTTTCAGTGTTTCAAAGGCTGAGAGACAATCGGCTGTAAATTCAAATTTTGCTTCCTTCTCAAGTAACGCACACAAGGGTTTGGCAATTTTAGAAAAATCCTGAATAAATCTTCGATAAAACCCTGCATGTTCTAGGAAGCTACGAACACCTTTCACATTAATTGGAGGTGGTAAACTTTCAATAGTAGATGTTTTGGCACGATCAACCTCCAAACCTACTGCTGAAATTTTATGGCCAAGGACAATGCCTTCTTGCACCATAAAGTGACACTTTTCCCAATTCAATACTAACTCTTTCTCTTGACAACGAGCTAACACAGCCTTCAAGATTAGTCAAGCAATGATCAAAAGAAGAACCATAAACTGAAAAATCATCCATGAATACCTCCATAATTTCTTCTACCATCCCGTGAAAAATTGCCATCATACACCTTTGAAATGTCGCGGTGCGTTACACAATCCAAATGGCATTCTACAAAAGGCATAAGTTCCAAACGGGCAAGTGAAAGTAGTCTTCTCTTGATCTTCTCGTGCGATGTAAATTTGGTTATAACCAGAATACCCATCTAAGAAACAATAATAAGAATATCCAAAGAAGTCCGTCTAACATCCGATCAATAAAAGGCAATGGGAAATGATCTTTTCGTGTTGCCTTGTTGAGTTTCCTATAATCAATACAAACTCGCCAACCAATCCTTGTTCTAGTAGGAATGAGCTCATTCTTCTCATTGATAATGACAATCATACCTCCTTTCTTAGGTACCACTTGTCATGGACTCACCCAAGAACATCGGAGAGATGGCATAAATGATTCGACTTACTCACCCAAGAACTATCAGAGATGGCATAAATGATTCCAGCTTCTCTCCATTTCAAGACTTCCTTTTTAACAACTTCCTTCATAGCTGGATTCAAACGGCGTTAGAGTTCAACAGAAGAAGTGTAGGTATCTTCCATTAAGATTTTATCTTTGACGGATGGCAGGGCTAATTCCCTTGATATCACTAATATGCCAACCCAATGCTGACTTGTGTGTCGTGAGAACTTTGAGCAATTTGACTTTCTCTTCATTATTCAAGTGAGCAGAGATGCTTACTGGAAATCTCTTGCTCTTATTGAGAAATGCATATGTAAGATGGGCTGGTAACTGCTTCAGTTCAGGAAGTGGTGAAGAGTCTTCTTGAGTATTAACATCACTTAACTCCACTTCTGTTGGAAGTTCATCTTTTTCGTCCACCCCTGGTGCTGAAAACTCCTCAATTGCAGTTTCTGTGCTAGACTATCCTGCACATATTCCTCCACTAATGAAGTAATATCATCAATCCAGTAACAACTAGGGTCATCTTCTAGTTGCAGTGCATGTGACATATTAAAAATAACCTGTTCATCATCCACTCGTAGGGTAAGCGCCCCTGCATGAACATCTATCACTGCACGACCTGTATGAAGGAGAGGTCTTCTTAAGATCAGTTGTATCCCTTTATCATCCTCCATATCAAGAATCACAAAATCGCTAGAAATATGAATTTATCCACCTTGACTAGTACATCTTCAATAATTCCTTCAGGTTTTCTTCTTGATATGTCCGCTAACCGTAATGAAATAGAAGTAGGTTTCATCCCCGATTAAACCCAATTCTTTGATAGACTACAAGTGGCATTAAATTTATGCTTGCTCCAAGATCACATAAAGCCCTTGTGAACTGTGATTCTCCAATAGTACAAGGAAGAGTAAAACTCCCAGGGTCTTTCAACTTTGGAGGCAGGACGTGTTGGATAGCTGCACTAGTTTCCCTGGTTAGAGTGACTGTTTCACAATCTTCTAGCCTCCTTCTTTGAGAGACAAAGTCTTTTAAATACTTTCCTGCTTTAGGCATACTCTGTAGCACATCGATAAGAGGGATATTAATCTCCAGTTTCTTGAAAAGCTCTAAAAACTTAGCAAAACCTGCATCCACCTTTTGTTTTTTTACTCTTTGTGGAAATGGTAGAGGTGTCTTCAAAACAGGAGGTTTGTCTACAAATCGAATACCCGGTTGATAAACCTCAAACCTCTCTTCAATAGGCTTGGAAGTCTCCTCTACTATTTCATCTTCAGGTATTATTTCTCTTGTATGCGGCCCTGATCCTTCCTCTATTTTGTGCTCCAGCTGTTCAGTAACTGGTTGTGGTAATTCTTCATTAATTTGGGATGACAACTCTTTCCCACTTCTTAATGTAACGGCCTTGCAATATTCCTTTGGATTCACTTCAGTATTGTTGGGGAAAGATCCTTTTTGCTATGCATTAACTGTATTGGCAAGTTGCCCCATTTGTTGCTCCAACCCTTTTACTGCAGTACCTAAATCATTCATCCCATCTTTCATTTCATTGAGCTTAACATCTGTATTCTCAAGTCGGGAGTGGGTTTGCTGTGCAAATTTATAGAAAAACTACTTCATCTCATCATCAGTAGCCTTCTCCTTTCCAGGCTATTGTTGGTATGCTTCGGTGACTCGAAATGTTGAGGTTGAGATGGGCGTTGTACAAACCCAAGTGGTGTGGAAGGAAATGGCTAAGGGTTTAAAGTATTCTTCTGATTTGACCATGAAAGATTCTCATGATTCCTGTTACTTGGATGATAAGTCTGAGGAGGTGGGCCACTATGAAAATTCTGCTTCTGATAATACCCCTTGCCTCCTACATACAAGGCCTCCTCCACTGGAATCATGGTAGAAGAATTTGTCTCCAAAATTGTGTTATCAATAGGTGTAACGCCCCCAAATTTGAAACCTCCAAATCGGGTGCGTTGGCGGAAAATAAATATACAAATTTTATATAAATTTCAAACTATTACTTATTTAATCAAACAAACCATTCATTATTACAATTTCAATCCAAGATCTTTAAGGTTTAGGGGTTTAGAGACTAAGTGTCCATAACCCATTATTACATAACAAAGCACACGAGCAAACAACTTAATAAATCTTTAAAATTTCACACAACTTTATTTCCAAGCACTTCTCGACTCCTTATCCTAGTTTCTCCATCCCTTAATTACCTGGGGTTGAAAAATAAATCATAAAAAGGGTGAGCTCAAATAGCCCAGTAAGGGTAAACATAAGTGGGTAAGGAACATCATGAAGATATCGAACATAGGAAATACCATATAATATTTACACATCATATATGATCAACATTTCACAAGGAAATCATAACATGGAAGATTATATATAGACATCGTATCATAACATCATGATCCAGGTTAACTACCCAGGATATCGTATCATAACATAACATATTATCACTGGATTAACACTCTCCAGGTGATGTTCTTTACCCAATGCATTGGAGGTCTTTCTGGAACCACCCATCTTAAACTTACTTTGTCCAAACATAAGAGATTATAACAACTTTAGCATACATAACATGAGGCATATCATAGAATGCCAATAAAACATTCAAGGTTAACAAGGATAACCACGAATATCAAAATGGTTATCTACCCCAATCAATAGCATAGATTATCAAGAGAGAGATTAAAAAGAGACTAATGTTCTCAACAATAAAATGGAAATAGAAAAATAAGAAACTTAAAACTCTTACAATAATAATTCCAAATAAAACAAGATAAAGAGGAAGAGAAAAGTCCCTTACAATAATAATGAAATATAGATTATAATGAAAAAGAAAAAGGGGATGAGAAGAAAACCCTTACAATCCGCTTGTTGTTCTCCGCGTTCTAAACCTTAAAAATATCAAAACACTAAATTAGCATTAATGCTTGAAAAGTTCAATATCATACATATCTCCTTTTATATATATATATATATATATATATATATATATATATATATATATATCATACTTTAACTTATATCTTTTAATAGGCATACCGTGCTTGTGGGGTTGAATATTAATTTGGGTTCCCACTTCTATTGCTGTTCCATATCCTATTTCGATCCCATGCATCATAAGCCTTGAGTTGTGCACTAACTAGGTTATATGCCTTGAGAGTTTTTGAATAAGATTTACTTCTTGTATTGGGTGAACGGAAAAGACGTTCAATAAGCTTATTTTTCCTACGTGTCTTCCACCTTAACCATGAGGGGATATTAGACACGGGTCTAAAGGGACGATCAGGAGGAGATAAGGATGGGGATAGCTGTGAGGTTGAAGCAATAACAATTGGGGTTGCAGAAGAAGAAGGGCGATTGTCGGGGGAATTCATTTTGGAAGTCATTCCTTACGATCTTCCGCTATCTAGAACCTTAAAAAATAAAAATAAAAACATAAGTTAATATTCTCATCTTTTCACTTGAATTATAGAATGACAATATATGCTATGATAAAATACTATAATTTAAAATCATTACACATGTATATATAAATATATATGAGGTGGCAAGGCCAACCATGTATGTATATATATGAGGTGGTACAACCAATCATATAAATAACATATGTAAGGTGGTAAAACCAACCATGAATATAGTATATATGAGGTGGTAAAACCAACCATATAGATCTACATAATAAATAAGAAGTAACTTCAAAATTTCAAAATCTTAAGTATTACCTTTCGTAGAACTTCGACGCTTGGTAAGTACCAAAAGCAAAAGAGGATTTGAGTAGAGTATTTGGGGTGTTAAGAGGGCTTAAGGGAGTGTTTTGAGAGGGAATTTCGTGGTGTGGCTTGAGGGATTTGTGCATTAAGAGGAGAGGCAAGACACTTCTTATATTGGCAAGGATGGTAGGTGTAATAGTGTGAAAAATAGTGTACAAATTTGACTTTGGCATTAAATTAAATTATTTAAAATATATATAATACTTTATTTTCTTCATATTATCTCTTATTAAAAACGTGGTTATCTCCTCCTACCATTAAAAAATGTTTTAAGACTTTTAAACCTAGAAGGTTCCTTCGGCATCAAAAGTCTATATTGGTGTACTCCCTACTAATTCAATTATAACGTTTTTAATTTTGTAGTTTTTGACAAATGGCCAATTGTATTGCATTACTAACTCAAATATCTATAAATGGGTATCAATTTTATAATTTTTAAATATGTATAGCAAAAGTTATTGAATTTTAAAGTCATACTAAAATGTTTACCCGTTCATACTGAACCTATGTGTAGTATTTTAAATTCTGGAATTGATTGGCTTCATATTAAATTCTGAAATTTCTAAAAGTTTTAGCTAAGTAATAAATGAACAAATGGGCTTTGGTTTCATGTGAATTGGATCTGTATAATTCAAGTTATGGATTTTTGAATGGGACCTCCAGAATCTGCCTCATTCAAATTTTTGGGCCTTACCTATGTTTTATACTTTTGGTAAAGTTAAGGCTTGTAATACTTACTTACCCATAGTAATTTGGCTTAAGAAACTAAATGACATAATATATAGCATTTAAACTTTTTATGACATGTAAGAAATTATTTTATTTTTTTATAACGTATTTAATATTTACACGGATAAAATAATATAATTGCATAATCAATAAACAATAAAGTAAGATAACATTATAGCATAAAATATTATAATCCTAAACATAAACATTAATATCATATTCTATGGCCTTCGTAAAATTTCTTGAATTATATTAGCGTATGTGCGTAGGACATGTTGTGCTTCGGCAATAGAGCTGCACAACCCTTCAGCTAACATTGTCGTGGTTGTCGCACGAATAACCTCAAACTTCTCCCTGTGTCTCGTCGCATTATATTGCAGCCATTGGACATGAGCATTTAGCTCATCTATAGCAAAGCATAGCTTTGTAACTTCAAGTCGTATTGCTTGCCGATCTTCATCGCATACACTATTCTCGGATGGCAGTACTTGAGAACTTGATGCCATAACTCTTATTATTCTTCTTCTTACTTCTATACTCTCTTATAAATAAAATCTCATGCTCATACCTATTTATGGAAGTCCAAACAGATACTATTCATAACGGACGGATACTATTCATAACGGCTACTTACTAGTCACATGCTATTTGAATGACTATATTGGGTGCTTATTTTTATCGTGATAATATCTAAAATATCCTTTCTAACTATTGTTAACAATAACATTATTATTATTTTATTATTATTACTCTTTAAGTAAGAACTTAAATAGCTAAAAATTTTGCGGGTCTTACAATAGGTCCTCCCATCCTCACTGCCATAGCTGTCATATGTTGTGTAAGAAGATCCACTTTATTTGTGAGTTCACCCAACTGATTATCAGTCACTGTAGCTATACTCTTGCTAGGAACAGGACCTCGCTCATTTGGCCATTGATAATTATTAAGAGCCATTCTCTCTAATAGCTCCCTTGCTTCAACTGGTTCTTTTAACATAAAAGCCCCTCTTGCCGCTCCATCAACATTTCCCTTCATTTGAGGTGTTAAACCCACAAAGAAAGACTGAATCTGAAACCATTCTGGCAACCCATCTGGTGGGCATCGACGTACTAGATCCTTGAATCTTTCCCATGCTTCATAAAGAGATTTAGTATCTCTTTGTCGAAAAACCCCAATCTCTCCTCTCAACTGTATCAACTTAGCTAGGGGAAAGAACTTAGATAAGAATTTGTCTGCAAGATCAGCCCATGTGTGAATGCTGCCCGGTTGTAATGAATGTAGCCATTGTTTAGCTCTATCCTTTAGAGAAAAAGGAAAGAGTTTAAGCCGCAGAGCATCTTCGGAAACACCATTCATCCTTAAGGTATCACATATTTCTAGAAAATGGTGTAAATGACTATATGGATCCTCAACAGCCATGCCTCCATATTGCTGCTGACTAACCATGTGAATTAGAGCGGGCTTCAGCTCAAAATTAGCTGCTTGCACTGGCTGCCTATGAATGCCTGAATAATGATCAGAGATAGATGGTCTAGCAAAATCCAGCAAAGTCCTTGGCTGAGTATCTCCATGGTGAGTCTCTCCATTATGATCCTGCCCTTCTGCCGTACTGTCGAGAACAAAGATGCTAGTATGGTTAACTTCTGTTTGATCACGCTGCTTCTGTCTCAACCTAGCTCTCAATTTCCTTTCAGGATCTGAATGAAATGGCACTAATTCTCGCAATCGAAATTGATGCATACACTAAAGGAAACACTGAAGTGAATGACAGTAACTGCAAAACAGAACAAAGAAAAGAAAAGAAACCCGGTGATATTGCTCAACAAAGAAGTAAAAGAAATTAAATTGCAAAACACAATATAAACAATCCCAAAGCACAAATATTATTCTTAGTCTTAATGTTATTCAAACTTAACACAATTGATCCCCGACAACGGCGCCAAAAACTTGACCGATGAAATTTTACGGCTTACTGCAGTGCACAGGTCAAGTAATAAAGAGAGGTATATCTCGACCTCAGTGTATCGATCCCACGAGGATTAATTATATTAATTAATAAGCACTAAGATTGGCAAACTCTAAATATGTTTGGGGAATCATGTCTTTTGTTCAAACACTGATATAAATTAAACAAAATTATTCAAACTAACAATTTGACAAATGGAGAAATATGACAATTATAACGACGACGATATGAGAGTCTAGGGACGAAGCCAATAGAGCTGAATTCCTCTATATCTTACCAAGAATTTATTCTTCCTATCTAGTCACATTAAGATTAATCTTCCTTTAAATGTAGTACCCTTTTCCCGTGATACACACCTTTAGGTTGATTTGATAAAGTTAAATGGGTTTGTTCATTCCTCACTCTTCTTTATCATGCTTTAGTTGTATTTCAGCTAATCACACTAAAATCACTTCTCTCCATCAACCTTTGTAAGAGAAGAGCACTATGCACCCAACCAAAGCAAATCCAATGTTATAACCATTTAGAAGATATTAAGTCATTCAAATCATGACAAGAGTAATCCAAGTCCTAAGACTTCCTCCCTAGAATGGAAACTTAGCCTATCATGTTTGTCATAACAACAATCACAATAAATATAAATTCCATTAAAAAGGTTTACAAATCAAAGCACAAAGTTCAATTAACATCAACCGTTCTTACATCAACGAATGTTCTTCTGTCAAAGATACCAACAAAAAAAATCCACCCAAATCGTCCGCCGTCCCCTTCTTAAAAACATCAGTTATCGTCCTTAAATAATAGGGTTTAAAACATTAGAGCCCAAATCGAACACAAATAGCCCACATCGATCACTATCTTGGGTCGACCAGCTCCCACATCGATCCAAAGCGAACCACATCGAACCACATCGACTGAATTCTCGCGTCGACCAGTGACATTAAACCCTGGCATCGATCTTCAATGTGCTACATCGACCTTCCATAGCGCGTCGACCAGAGAGAAAACACTTTACACATTGAGCATACATTGACTATATATCGATATTCTCTTTCTGCTTTCCAAAACTCCATTCAGATATCGACCATAAAATCCAACTTCCCCTTCATTGAACTTGATTCCTGCTAAAAATAAGAAAACCCTACAAAAATTCTAAAACAAGATTAGGGGTAAAACGGGAAACAAAGTTCCCAAACCATGCAAATAAAGGATAAAATAGGGGAAATAAATATTAAAACGCATGCAAAATAAAGATAGGATGCAATCCTATCAGGCTTCCACAGCCACCGGGCTCCATAACCAGCCTCGAAGGCTCCAGCCACACAAGCTCCAACTATGCAAAGAGGGTGCCTATCTTTGATGGCACAAATTATAAGATGTGGAGAGCGAGAATGGAGACTATGTTTATATCCATGGGTATGGACGTTGAGCGGGTAATCCGAGATGGTTACATAAAACCAGCCAACGATAAAGAACCCACAGAAGCTGAAAGAAGAACCTATGAGTTGAACGGTAGAGCTCTGAGTGTAATTACATCAGCACTCACAGACTCTGAATATGCTAAGGTTATGGACTGCAGGGTTGCAAGGATTTAATGGATAGACTGGAAAGTGTTTATCAAGCAGATGGCAGATTAAAGGAAACCAGACTGTAACTGTATACTCAGATATTCAAATCTCTCAAAATGGAGGAACAAGAGAGTATACAGGAGTTCTTTGATCGTTGGACTGAGACTATCAATGACATGAGAAGTCATGGCAAAAACAAAAAGAACTTTGCACTTGTAAAGAAAGTTCTAAGAGTTCTACCCAAGAGATTCATCCCAATGGTGGAAGTTTTGGAGAACAGTCGAGACTTGGAAACAATGAGTTTGCAGGAGTTGCAGTGCAGTTTAACTACATTCAAGATGAAGCTGCACTCTTATGAAGAGCCATTGACTTCAACATCCCAGCCCACAGCCAAGGAATCAAAACAAGTAGCCTTCAAGGCTATGAGAAAATTAAAAATTAGGACGGAAGCTAAGTCCTTAGAAGAACAAGAGGACAAGGTGATAGTGAAGATGGTGAAGATGAGGTGGTAGCCTACTTCACCAGAAAATTTAGAAGGAATGGAGCAGGAAAGCAAGCTGGAGGAAAAGGGAAAGGAGGACTTTCCCTCAGATGCTTTAAATGTGGAAAGCGGGGGCACTTTGCATCTCAATGCAAAGTGAAAGCTAATGACTTGGATGATGAAGCCTCGGATGAAGAGGATATAAAGTGGAAGAAGTCATCATACCGAAGAAGCAATTCCACGTGGAGATCAGCAGCTCCACATAAGAAGAAGGGCTCACACAAGAACTACATGAGCCGGATTACTGAATCTGATGATGAGAAAGAATGTTCATCAGATTGTGCTCTTGTCGCCAAGATAGAGGTAGACAATGGCAGCACTGCCTCCAAGGAGGATGAGGTAGTAGAAGAAGAAATAGATTTGGAGGAGGAGCTCGAGCTTGCAACAAAGGAGATCCGCAAGAGAGGTTGTAGGATAAAGCAGCTCAAGGGAGAGCTCAAGCAAGCCAAGGGAGAGCTTGGTGAAATCAGAGGTGAGAAGGATAAGGTGTTGGAGGACTCCAAGAAGTTTTGTGAGGAAATTGTCAGACTAAAACTCAAGATGGAGGAGCAAATCAAGATCTATGATGACATTGCCACAGAACTAACCACCAGAAAAACCACAATCCAACGCCTTGAAGAAGAACTGGTAAACCTTCAACTGAAGATCTCAAAGGACAAAGCCAGTCAAGCCTCAACCTCTAGAAGTTCCCAGATCACATCGCACATCACTCCACAAGAAGCTCAGAGAACCGGGGCAACATTGCAGGCAGGAATGGTTGTCAATTCAGATTTCTATGACAATCCTACGAAGCTTACTGTCGTGCCTCATACTAGCAAGAAAATGGAGAGAGTGAATGACGTGAAGATAGAGAGACACTCGAAGGAGTCCAAGACTACAGGAGCGGTTAAATGCATTCAGAAATCCGGCATTCCAAGAATGTAAAGAAATCTAATGCATATGTCATTTCCACAAATGTTTGGGTGCCCCTCAAGAAAGAAGGTAAACTTGTGAAACCAACCGTCAAGGCCAAACTTGTTTTGAAGAAGATCCTAGTTGTTCAGAAGCTAAGCAACACCACCTTTTAGGGTCACTGCTACTACTGTGCAGTATGGGGTCACATGGCTAGAACTGCGATGAAGACATCTAGAAGGAACTTGTACCAAACTAAGAGAAAGAAACCAGTGGGAAGTTTCTGCACTTACTGTCAGAAATAAGGACACGATGAAGCTTCATGCTGGTGGAAGCCAAAGCCCATTACCATGAACAATAAGTTTGCTATACTGCCAGACTTGGATGTTTATAATAATTGCGGCAGTGAACATCACAGTGCAAGAAAAGTGCTTTTTCCTGAGCAGGATAAGAAGAAGAACACTATGAAGTTGCACGAGATAAAGAAGGAGAAAGCATCTCAGAAGACTGTGAAGCCCAAGCCTCAGGGGGAGTGCTTCAAGTCTAAAGTAAAACAGGAAAAGCGCTTAAAGTCCAAAGTAAAACATGTTTATATGGCTAAGGAGAAGGAAGTGGCTCGTATTGCTGAGATTTCATTGAAAGTAGACATCAAGGACAGATAGTGGATCCTTGATAGTGGTCGCTCAGGTCACATGACCGGTGTAATGACCCGTGTTTTGGGAAGAACAAGCTGGAACGAAGATGAACATTACCCTGGGCGAACGGTTGGATCGAAAGGTGGAAGACCCGAAGATTTGGGTCATAGGATCGAAGACCGAGGGTCAAACTTCGAAGGTTTGAGGGTCGAAGGTTTGATCTTCGAGACAAATCTTCGAGGCCGCGTTTCCAGCGATCTTCGAGGCTGCAACTATGAGGCTCTGAGGCGATGATCTTCGAGGCAGTGTTCTACGAGTCTTCGAGGGAGTATTACATTTATCAAAGCTATGTCGTTTTGATGGTGTGTTTCATTTATCAAAACTATGTCGTTTTGATGGTGTGTTTCATTTATAAAAACTATGTTGTTTTGACGGTGGGATTTCATTTATCAAAACTACGCCATTTTGATGGTGGGATTTCATTTATCAAAACTACGTCGTTTTGATAAGTGAGGTCTATATAAGGAGGAGCTCTCTTTGTTTTAGGTTTAGGGTTTTTGTTGTCAGCAGCCTCAGCCGTCGCAGAGAGAGAGAGAGAGAGAGAGAGAGAGAGAGAGAGAGAGAAAGAGAGAGAGTTCTTAAGCGCTGTACTGGGCTGACTCGTGTGGGTGGACGACATCTAACGTGGGAGCAAGAGCAGGAGGATTTTCCTGAGGTAGGGGTTCTGTCTCTTCTAGTACCCATTCCGGGGTTAGACCCTGTGGTGAACGATTTTGTAGATTATTGTCGTTGTTAAAATATATATATGTAAATCCATATTGGTGTGATCTCCTATATGGATGTTGGCCTTCAATGGCTGAAAAGGGCATTTGTTGCACACACACTTCAAATAAAATTTAAACTAAGTATAGCATAGGACTAACCTAGGTCGTTCACTAACCGGAGGACTTATAAAATTTAATTCAACTTATTCTTCAATAAAAATAAAGAAAGAAAAGCTAGGTTAGAAAATTGGGGGGTTTTGTGTAAAATTAAAATAAAATTAAATATGTAAAGAAAATTAATTAACTAAAGATGCAATTGATTTAACCTCTCACTTCAATTATTATTTATCATTATCTTCTAAAAATATAATAACATATTTAAGGCCCTATAATTCAATTAAACCAAGACTCCATGATTATAATTAAATTATGAATTCACACTAAAAAATAGACTTGAACTTGTACCAATCCTAGAAACGATTATGTTTTGCATTCGGAAGACCAAATTGATGACTACGAAAAATAATCTTCCCATCTCAAAATTAATTAACCGCAACAGCGAATTAATCACAATTAAAAATTATTATTTAAACAATCCACAATTAACTACAATCGCAAATTCATTGTAAAGAATTTAAAACAGATAGAGAAACGAATTACAAACCATAACACCAAAATAAATTATCAAATTGAAGAACCAAGATTCAAAATAACAATCAAAGTGTGAAGTTAAATCAAATACAGAAAATTAATTCATAGAAAATAAAATATAAAAACAGTACTGCAGCGTCGCGCCAGTATTGCATGAATAAAATCAGGCGTGATGGGTCTCCTCTTGCTGCCGTGAATGGAGTGATGAGACGATAGAGGTAGCGATGGGTTGATGGAACGATGGAATGGAAAGATGGCACGGTGTATTGGGCGTGGGATCCTTGCTGCATGCATGGGTATTTAAAAGGCAAAGCAATTGCCTTTTTTTATTTTGTTTCTTCTTTCCCAAGTGTTTCCAAATAATACATGATGCCCAAGTGTTTCCAAATACGGACAGCCCAAGTGCTCTTTCTTTCTTCCTAATTAATTATAGTGGGCTCCACTCCATTAAATATCTTCTTGTCAATTTGTCCTCCCACGTAGCATGCAAACATTTAACCTACAAAACTATTCAATAAATTAACCCAGCAAAATTAATATTAACAATTAACTAAAACTCATAATTTAATTAACCAAAATATCACTTAGTAAAATTACAAATTAAGCTCAAAGAATTAATATCAAAATTGAAATATCTAATTCAACATTAAAAATCACCAAAATTAATATTGAATCTATAAAAGTGAATAAAACAATAAATAATTGAAATTGAGGAAAACTATTATAAAAATATGTTATTTCACCAAAATATTAAATTAAACCCCACAAATTACATGCAAATTTAATAATAAATTCCGCAATTATCAAATTCTCCCACATTTGAACTTTGGTCATCCTCGAACAAACACTAAGATTAAGCACCAAATAAAGATTATCCAATCCTGCAAATTCAAATATACAAAGAGAACAACTCAAGTATAACGAATCAAGTTCTAGTATGAATGTGAGTGTGTGCACTAAAATTATTTAACTTCCACACCTTCTCAATTTAAACCTTGATTCATAACACTTAATCAAGTTACACAAATATGTAGTCTTCAATCAATCAACTTGAAAAAGCATGCTTAAAAAATTAATATCATAATTTCTTTACACTTGAAATATCATGCCATGTATCATATCAACACTTAAAAATAAAACAAATCGGTGATACACATGAGGAACTAAACAAGATATAAGATAAATGAATTCTTATCTTTTTTTTATTTCACAATTTGTAGATTTTTTTTCTTATCATTCTCTTTTTTTTATATAATTGATAATGATGTGGATGTACTACAATACTTTACAAAGGGTGCATTTTATGCTCCTTTCTCCTTTGATGAGTTATGTATCCCCACAATCCATAATCTTCTCTCTTTTTTTCTTCTTGTTTTCTTTTAAGCACATAAGTTTAGTTCAAGACAGTCCCATTTTGCAAGAAAAACTTTAAGTGGAGGCATGAATAACATATAATGATATCTAAAGTATATCAAAATTTATAACATTAATGATCAAGCATAACTCAAAAATAGCTAATATCATGGTTTCTACAATTTGTGCTTCTCAAATAAGGCATAAATTTAAGCTAAATCAATTAAGCATAGGAGTTAAAAATTCTAGTTGTGAACAATGTGGATATCCATACCAGACAACTTAATTCTTACTACTCAAGATTCCCAGTTATTATTCAAATAATGCATAATCAAAAAAACTCAAATTGGAACTAACATAAGCACAAATAGTTCAAGTGTAAAAACAAGCACAAAATTTTTTTCACACTATATTCCCTCCCCCACACTTAAAACATGCAGTGTCCACAATGCATTCAAAAGTAAGCATAAAAGAGGAGCAAAATATAAATGGATGAAGAAAAAGAACCAATGTGTATGGCATTAAAAAACAAAAAAACAAAACAAAACACACCAAAAATAAAAACAAATAACCGCAATAAAAAACAAGGAAGGAAATTACCAAATTGGGTTGCCTCCCGAAAGTGCTTCTATTTAAAATCTATAGCTAAACTTTCTTCAAACAAGGCTCAACCATCGAATGATAAGCTTTCATCCTTGTAGTATACACTTTAACACATTCATAGGCCACATTAGGATGAGGAATGGGTGGTGGTAGCCATTTGAAGTCTTCAAAGTGCATACTTGAGGGTACCTTCACGAACATGGTGTCTTCTACTACAAATAAATGATGGTGACAAGGTAGTACAAACTCCATAGGCTGACTAAACAAGGCATCCACAACAATATGATCCACAGTAGTGACAACATCCTCAAGCAACTCCCCCACACTTGAATTGTTGCTAATGAGCCAATTCAAGTCTTCATGTGGTTCTTATGGCCATGGTAATAGTGTTCTCTCATCCGCATGTGGCATAGAGGCAGTAATAGTAATAGCAGGTGAACAACTATCCTCCAAGAATTCATAGGAGGGAGACTCATGTAAGGACCCGTGTTTGAGGGGTTCTTAGAGTTAGCCTTAAGTAAGAGACCTTGTCTTAGAGAATGAACATCAGAACAGTGATGTCCTAATCGAATGGAGAATTTTGACTATACTTGGGCTCAAGTTGGAGTTCGAGGCCCTGAGGGGTATTTTGGGAATTTCACATATCGTAAATAATATTTATTTGAGGGATTTATTTTAAATATTTGTTGGGCTTAATGAATTGGGCTGTTGAGCTTAAGAGATGGGTTAGAAAACCTTGGCCTTTGGGCTTTTAGATGCTGGGCTTTTAATTACTCAAAACTACATCGTTTTGACGTAGGGATTCACTTAATCAAAACTACGTCGTTTTGAATATGTGGGAAAATATATAAAGAAAAAGAGGTTAAAAATTAGGGAATTTCTCATTTGCAAACCCTAGCAGCCGTCAGGGAGAGAGAGAGAGAGAGACACGGCCAGAGAGAGGGAGAGACGGCCAGAGAGGGAGGGAGACGATCCAAGGCCGACGATCTGAGGTTCCTGTTGACAACGGGAGACCAGAGGTGTTGAGGTAGCTAGGATACAACGATCTATTGTATTCCCAAATTCTTGAGGTAGGGATTTCTTGATCAACCCTTCAAACTCTCTCACAAAATTCTGGATTTTACCTGTCATGGATGTGATGATGAGTATATATATAAGCGCGTGTTGGTTTATTGTGAGATTTTCAATAGATATCTGAGGGAAAATTGATTTGGATGGCCTGGGCATGTCTGGATGGGTGGTTAAACATGAGTATAGAGGCTGGAATTGGAAATAGGCCTTGTATCCTAGGTTTAAAGCCTAATAATTTACAAACTAACTGGAATTGGAGGTGGGTCCTCTAAAGAGAAGTCTTTAGAATAACAAAACAAAGAAAACTGTGCAAAAACATGCCTGCACGCCAATTTGCACGCCATATCCCCAATTGGCGTGCAAGTCCAATTACCCTGAAAATTTACCCCGGACATCCTTGAGGTGTGTAGAATGTAGGGAGACAAAAATACCCTTGCACGTCATATGGCCCATATGACGTGCACCCTTCATTTTGCTTCTTTTGGCTGCCCCATTTGGCCAGAAGTCTCTTGTGTGAAAAATAGAGTGATTTGGGTAATAAGCATGAGTTGAACTTCTCTTAAAATTTGCCAAAACAGCTCAAAAACACCTATGTTGGTAGAACTGTAAACTATGAATGTTAGTGAATCTTTGTTGCACGATGAAATTTGAACGCACTGTTGATTTACATTGATATATCTGAGTTATGCTTGCTGAGTTGCATTGATATATTTGAGTTGTGCTCTCTGAGTTACTTTGTATTGAGTTGAGATGTATGCCTGAGTTGCATTACTGAGTTACACTTGCGTTTGTTGTGTTTCTCGAGATGTACTTGAAATGTATTTCTTGAGATCTTGTGAACTTGTATTTGAGAATGAGTACCCAAACACTTGTGGGTTGAGATGACTTATGGGCCAGGCACAACTACTGGACCCCCTTTGAGATTTGGCCAGGATCGCGGCCCCGAGTCTCGGTGTAGCACTCACGACGGTGGGCTAAGTCTGCACCCATTCCTGAGGGTAGGTATGGCATCCGAGGAGGTGATGGCCATATCTGACTCGGGTGGAAAATGTTGCATTGGTGACCATGCAACATTCGCCTGGATGTGGTATGTCATGTCGCCGTGGTGGCGGGGTGTCCCTCGCCCTCCGGTGTGGGCACAGGTAAACGGTGTGTTACCGGGTGATGTGTCTTTGTTTAGTTTTAGGCACTACACGAGCACAAGCATACACTTGTCATGCATATTGTAGAGTGGGACGGGTCCTGGGGAGACCGGAACCCCTCTGAGCTATGGTTTGCTCACCCCTCCTATAAAGCTGTTCTTTTGCGGGGTCTAGCGGCGGTAGGTGAAGGAGGCTGTGGTGGTAGCCTACTGAGGCTGAAGATTTTATATTAATCTTATTGTTTTTCTGTGGATTTGTCTTTTATGGTTTCGTTTGTTTGTAAACAATATATTGTGGTTTGATGGGAGTTTTTCCCCAACTGAGTTATAATGGACTTTGAGCCCCTTTTGAAATGTAATAAATTGAGACATGATTATTATTTAATTTGTGGTTGTATGCATGGTTTGGGAGCTGGAGCATGCCCCGTGGCATGTAGCCTGGTTGTACAAGTTTGGGACAGCACCCATGTCAAGTCTTTTTTCTTTTAGGTGCTTGCACCAACCCCTTGACCCTTTGGGTGCGGGCATGGGCAGTCACTACCCATTTCCAAGTGAAAGGAAATTGGGGCGTGACAACTCAGTTGTGTGCTTGAACTTTGGAGTGATTGGTTGCGGCCGCTCCTCTTCGGAAAATTTAGCATATGCCTCTTCCTCTTCAGATAATACAAATATGGTAGTGGGCACTAGAATGTGGCCACTTTTCCCTAAAGTATAGGGAAGATACTCAAGTGGTGGCTCCATCTCATCCTCTTGATGCTCTTGATCCTCCATTGGGGTAGCATGGGCAAACACACCCTCCTCTTGATTTTGAATGTTGAGCTCATGGAAGGTGGCGGTCATTTGGTGTAACCAAGTCTTTATCTCGTGTATCTCCTCACTTTGCCTCTCCAATTGGTGTTGAATAGTAGCAAGTTGTTGTTTCTCTAGCAGTTGATGGATAAGGTCATCAGTAGAAGGGGTTTCCTGTTGTTGGTGATAGGGCCACTCTTCATGCCAATGTGGAGGCTCTTGTGGAAAGTTAAAATTTGGAGGGTCCTCCCACTCTTGATAATAAGTTGGTGCAATGGGAGCTTGCTGCTGATATGGCTGGTATGGAGAAACTCCCATTGATACCGGTTGAGTTGCTTCCAAAGCTGAGAGCATCTGTTGTAACATTGTAGACACCTCATCGAGTTTGTGAAGAAAAGAATGTTGGGATTGGGGTGCCTCTATCTGTTGTTCCCACCATGGAATAGGTATGCTATGTTCACCAAATCCTTGAAAGTTCATCTTGCCTCCTTTAGAAACCTAAACAAAAAAAAACAAAAAAAATAAAAACAAAAACAAGAAAGGGTTTTTTTTTTGAAAAAGGAACTTTAAAAAATGAAACTTAAAAAAAAACAAAAAAAATAAAAACAAAAACAAGAAAGGGTTTTTTTTTTTGAAAAAGGAACTTTAAAAAATGAAACTTAAAAAAAAAACAAAAAAAATTGTTAGAAAAAGAAAAACCTACAAAATAGGAACTATTAAAAAAACAAAAACAAAATAAGAAACTGTTAAAAAAAGAAAAGAAACATAAAGCAGGAAACGGTTAGAAAAAGGAAACCAATAAAATAGGAAACCGTTAGAAAGAAAACAATAATAAAAGGAAAGAAAATAAAAGAAAATTTTGTTTTTCTTAAAATTGCCTACAAAATAGGAAACTGTTAGAAAAGGAAAATAAAATAAAAATAATAAACCCGCAAAACAAAATAGGAAACTAGTAAAAACATATTAGGAAATTGACAAAAATAAAATAGGAAACCTGCACAAAAAATAAAAATTGTTAGAAAAAACAATAAAAATACAAACAGGAAATTATTAAAAGAAGAAACCTACAAAAAGTAGAAACAAAAATAGAGAACAAGTTCAATCAAAATCTTAGCCTCCCCGGCAACAGCGCCAAATTAAAAAGGGCATTTGTCGCACACGCACTTCAAATAAAATTTAAACTAAGTATAGCATAAGACTAACCTAGGTCGTTCACTAACCGGAGGACTTATAAAATTTAATTCAACTTATTCTTCAATAAAAATAAAGAAAGAAAAGCTAGGTTAGAAAATTGGGGGGTTTTGTGTGAAATTAAAATAAAATTAAATATATAAAGAAAATTAATTAACTAAAGATGCAATTGATTTAACCTCTCACTTCAATTATTATTTATCATTATCTTCTAAAAATATAATAACATATTTTAAGGCCACATAATTCAATTGAACCAAGACTCTATGATTATAATTAAATTATGAATTCACACTAAAAATCAGACTTGAACTCGTAACAATCCTAGAAACAATTATGTTTTGCATTCGGAAGATCAAATCGTTCACTACGAAAAATAATCTTCACATCTCAAAATTAATTAACTGCAACCGCGAATTAATCACAATTAAAAATCATTATTTAAACAATCAATAATTAACTACAACCGCAAATTAATTGTAAAGAATTTAAAACAGATAGAGGAACGAATTGCAAACCATAGCACCTAAATAAATTATCAAATTGAAGAACCAAGATTCAAAATAACAATCAAAGTTTAAAGTTAAATCAAATACAGAAAATTAATTCATAAAAAATAAAATATAAAAACAGTACTGCAGTGTCGCGCCAGTATTGCGTGAATAAAATCAAGCGTGATGGGTCTCCTCTTGCTACCGTGAATGGAGTGACGAGACGATAGAGGTGGTGATGGGTTGATGGAACGATGGAATGGAAGGATGGCACGGCATATTGGGCGTGGGATCCTTGCTGCACGCATGGGTATTTAAAAGGAAAAGCAATTGCCTTTTTTTATTTTGTTTCTTCTTTCCCAAGTGTTTCCAAATAATACATGATGCCCAAGTGTTTCCAATTACGGACAGCCCAAGTGCTCTTCCTTTCTTCCTAATTAATTATAGTGGGCTCCACTCCATTAAATATCTTCTTGTCAAAATGTCCTCCCACGTAGCATGCAAACATTTAACCTACGAAACTATTCAATAAATTAACCCACCAAAATTAATATTAACAATTAACTAAAACTCATAATTTAATTAACCAAAATATCACTTAGTAAAATTAAAAATTAAACTCAAAGAATTAATATCAAAATTGAAATACGTAATTCAACATTGAAAATCACCAAAATTAATATTAAATCTATAAAAGTGAATAAAATAATAAATAATTGAAATTGAGGAAAACTACTATAAAAATGCATTAATTCACCAAAATATTAAATTAAACCCCATAAATTACATGCAAATTTAATGACAAATTCTGCAGTTATCAATGGCATATTTTGTTTGGTGTGGACTCTAGGGGTTCGTTGCGTGGCAGTGGGTTTTAGAGGCCGTTGGGAATGTCTGTGTTGTTCGTTAAGCTTCGTTCCGTTATAGGTTCACGTGGGGAAACCTTGAGGTTTCCGGGGGGAATATATTTGATTATATGCCTGTGTGGCTGAGATACATGTTATGTGTTTGATTTTATGCCTGTGTGGCTGAGATGCATGTTATGTGTTTGATTTTATGCCTATGTGGCTGAGATACATGCTATGTGTTTGATTTTATGCTTGTGTGGCTAAGATGCATGCTATGTGTTTGATTTTATGCCTATGCGGTTGAGATGCATGTTATGTGTTTGATTGTATGCCTGTGTGGTTGGTTATGAGTCTGTGTGGCTGATTGTGGAGCCTGTGTGGCTAATTGTGGAGCCTGTGTGGCTGGTTGTGAGCCTGTGTGGCTGATTGTGGAGCCTGTGTGGCTGATTGTGGAGCCTGTGTGGCTGGTTGTGAGCCTGTGTGGCTGATTTTGGAGCCTGCATGGCTGGTTGTGAGCTTGTGTGGCTGATTGTGGAGCCTGCATGGCTGATTGTGGGCCTGTGTGGCCGTGGAGCCTGTGTGGTTGTAGATGTGGGCCTGTGTGGCTGTGGAGCCTATGTGGCTGTGGAGCATGGGATGGGTTGGGGAGACATGATCCCTACTGAGTTGTGGTTGCTCACCCCTCCTACTGTGTTTCTTTTCTTTCAGGGACCTACAAGCGTTAGGTGGGAATACCAAGGTGGAAGACAGTTCTGCCATGTTGCTTTGTTTAAATGTTATTTTGTGTTATGATGTTTTGTGGGACTTTGCACTCCCAGTGGAAAATGATGTAACCCTAGTGGGGAAATTTTGTAAAAGGGTTTTGACTGTAATAAAGGCAATGTTTGGTTTGTAAACATTTAATTGGGGTTTGACATTATTAATAATATGATTTTATTTTTGTGTATATTTATTGTGAATGTGCGTAAAGTTCTGTGTGGAATTAATCCCAACTCCTTGCCCACTGGGTGGGTAAAGGGGGTCATGAACTAGTTTCCTCAGGTTGGAAATCCAGGGCGTGACAGCTGGTGACCTAAAGAAACTGTCATATGTGAACAAAGACAAATCTGGCAAAGTAAGATTTGGCAATGATAGCCCACTGAAGATCAAGGGGCTAGGATCAGCCAAATAGGAAAAGAATAAACTGAAGGATATTCTGTATGTTGAAGGATTGAAATACAATCTAGCATTCATTAGTCAGCTGTGTGATGCAGGTCATGAAGTGACCTTTACAAAAACTGGTTGTCAGGTGAAAAAAGAAAATGACAACACAGTAGCAGCTAGAAGAAGGATAGATGGGGACTTGTATGTAATTGATGAAAGCAAGACCCATAGCTATCAAGGTAGAAGAAAATAAACTCTGGCATAGAAGATTGGGACATCTGAATCAAAAGAATATGAGAAAACTTGTTAATCGCAAGGCTATCAGGGATATCCCAGATATTAAAACAAAAAGAGAGCTTGTCTGTTCAGCATGCTTACATGAAAAAGAAGCCAGATTTCACTGCCATGTGAAGGAGTATAGTTCAAAAGCAGCTCTGGATATTATGCATATAGACCTATGTGGACCAATGAGAAACAAGGTACTCAATGGTGAAAGGTACTTCATTCTATTTGTGGATGATTTCACCAGGAGGGCCTGTATTATGTATTTGAAGCACAAGACAGAAGCTCTGGACTGCTTCAAGAAGTACAGAAGAATGGTTGAGAATGATTGTGGTCGAAGGATGAAGATCTTAAGATCTGATCAGGGTATTGAGTTTACTAATGATGCCTTTGAAAGGTATTTGAACAAACATGGGATTCAGCATCAACCGTCAGCAGCGAGAACTCCACAGCAAAACGGGGATGTTGAAAGGAACAACAGGGCTATCATTGAGATGGGCAGAACCTTGCTGCTGGAAGCTAATCTTCATGCAAGGTTTTGAACAGAGGCAGCAAGAACAACAATACATCTCCTGAACAGAGTAATGTTAAGACCAAGAACAAACTGCACACCCTATGAATTATGGTGTGGGAAGAAGTCAACAGTCAAATACTTTAGAATATTTGGAACTCCTTGCTTTGTGAAGATAAAGGAGCAGGGAAGAGGAAAGTTTCATGCGAGATCTGAGGAAGGAACATTCGTTGGATACTCATATCAGACAAAGGGATATAGAGTTTTTCTTCCAAGACTTGGAAAAGTTATAACTTCAAGTGAAGTTAAAGTGGATGAAAATTGGAAGAAAGATGTAACTGAGGATGAGAATCCAGATTTTGAAGTAGCAGAACCTCAGATGGAAGAAGACACTAAGCATGAATGTCACGCCCTGGATTTCCAACCTGAGGAAACCGGTTCGTGACTCCCCTTTACCCACCCGGTGGGCAAGGGATAGATGTACAAAATTCAACACATTCATAATAATCCACAATAAATAGCAAAAAGGCGAACCACTTATCTTTATTATGTTCTAAAATCCATTACATCATCTCCAATTGGAGTTACAATAGTCTCAACATAACATTTGACAAAACACTCAAATAACAAAAGGACTAAAGCCACAAGGCAGAAAGTCTTCCACCTTGGTGTTCCCACCTAACGCCTGTAGGTCCCTGTGAAGAAAACAAACAGAGTATGGGGGGTGAGCAACCACAGCTCAGTAGGGATCATGTCTCCCCAACCCATCTCATGCTCCTAGCATCTACATGCCGTGTGTACAAGTGCAGTGTCGTGATACAATTATTTCAACCAATATAACGGTAAGCCATCAACAAAAACAAATATTTCAAACAGCCACACAAGCTAACACAAGAGCAGTCCCGGGCTTCCACAGCCACCAAGTTTCACAAAACAGTCCCGGGCTTCCATAGCCACTAGGTTTCACAAAACACAGTACACATAACCACTCAGGCATAAAACCAAACACTTAGTAGGCACACATTCACAAATGTACAAACCCAACCACTCAGGCATAAAAACAAACACTTGGCATGCACACCTTTACCAAGTCACAATTCTAGCCGTACTGGCATATTATCAAACACATACTGGGCATATTCATACAAACATATTCACACAGGCATTTTATCAAACATTTAACATGCACTGCCCACCCAACATCAGAATCACACCAAAATGCCATTGAAGGCCAACATTCATATAGGAGATCACACCTATATGAATTTACATATAAGTATTATAGCATTAACGATAGAAGCTTTACAAAATATCCACAGGGCCTAACCCCGGAACAGACCAGGAAAGACAGAACCCCTACCTTGAAAACGTCCTCCTGCTCTTGCTTCCACGCTAGACATTGTCCAACCACGGGAATGGCAACGACAGCCACGAACTGGAGCTCTCTCTCTCTCTCTCTGCGACGGCTGCGGCGGCTGACAATAAAAACCCTAAACCTAAAATAAAGAGAGGTCCTCTTTATATAGACCTCACTTATCAAAATGACGTAGTTTTGATAAATGAAATCCACCATCAAAACGACGTAGTTTTGATAAATGAAACACACCATCAAAACGACGTAGTTTTGATAAATGAAACACACCATCAAAACGATGTAGTTTTGATAAATGAAACACACCATCAAAACGACGTAGTATTGATGAATAAAACATGAACTAACCACTCTGCTTCCACACAGGACAAAATACGCACAATCCGAACATGGTCATTGTCACACGCAGCCTCTACATGCTCCCACTTGAGCTCATTACACTCTCTAACAACCAAGCCACGAAGACTCGTAGAAACACTCTCTTGAAGACTCGCTGGAAACGCAGCCTCGAAGATCTGTCTCGAAGATCTAACTTTCGACCCTCAAACCTTCGAACTTCAACCCTCGGTCTTCGACCCTACAACCCAAATCTTCGGGTCTTCCACCTTTCGACCCAAGCGTTCGCCCAGGGTATTGTTCATCTTCGTTCCAGCTTGTTCTACCCAAAACGCGGGTCATTACATCCTCTCCCCCTTAAGACTTTTCGTCCTCGAAAAGAAACAACATGCAAGGAAAACAAACACATGTGGCCCATTTGCAAGACTGCGAGCCACAACGCCTAGATAGATCACACAACATAACAGGACATCTCAACATAACAGGACATCTCAAACACATTTTGCAATCTCAAAACACATCTCAATAAAAATACCTGTTTACAAGTAGAAATACAAATACACCAAAGCATAAACCACAAGAAAACACATCACTACAGCCACCTCCCCCCCTTAAGATTGTTCGTCCTCGAACAACTCTGGGTGCTGCTCACGCATCACGGACTCACGTTCCTATGTCTCCTCCTCAAGGCCACGGTGCTGCCATAGCACACGAACCAAAGGAATAGCACGACCACGCAAAAGCTTCTCTCGCCGATCGAGGATACGGATAGGGGCCTCAACAACGGACATGTCATCCTCAATGTCCAATGTCCCCCAATCGATCACATGAGTGGGGTCAGGATGATACTTCCTCAACCGGGACACGTGGAACACATTGTGCACCCGACTCAATCGCGGTCGCAATGCTAACCGGTAAGCTACAGGCCCCACACGAGCTATAACCTCAAATGGACCAATGAACCGGGGAGAGAGTTTGGAACCTCTCCCAAAGCGCCGATGTGCACGTCGTGGAGAGACACGGAGAAACACATGATCGCCCATAGAAAACTCCAAAGGTCGCCACCGCTGATTCGCATAAGATTTCTGCCGACTCTGAGCTGATAACAACCGCTGATGAATCAACTTAACCTTCTCGGTAGCCTCTTGAACCAACTATGGTCCCAAGAGAGCTGTCTCCCCCACCTCAGTCCAACACAAAGGTGATCAACACGGCCACCCATACAACGCCTCAAAAGGAGCCATCCCAATGGATGCCTGATAACTGTTGTTGTTGGCAAACTCCACCAAAGGAAGGTGAGTTGCCCACGAACCCCCAAAATCTAACACACAGGCCCGTAACATGTCCTCCAAAGTCTGATTCGTCCTCTCGGTCTGGCCGTCAGTCTCAGGGTGAAAGGCTGTACTCAAGTGAAGAATGTCCCCATAGCCTCCTGCAAACCTGCCCAAAAACGGGAAGTGAACCTCGAATCCCGGTCAGAGACAACCGATGATGGTACTCCATGCAGTCTCACAATCTCGTTCATGTATAGATGACTCAAGGTCCCAATAGAGTCCCGCTCGCGAACAGCCAGGAAATGGGCTGACTTTGTGAGTCGATCCATAATCACCCAAATCATATCTTTCCTCCCTGTGGTGGGTGGAAGACCCATCACAAAATCCATCACTATGTGGTCCCACTTCCACTCCGCTATGGGCAATGGCTGTATCATGCCCGCCGGCCGTTGATGCTCAGCCTTCACCTACTGACACGTGAGGCACTGCGAAACAAAGGCAGCCACATCACGTTTCATCCCAGGCCACCAAAAATGTCCCCGAAGCGCATGGTACATCTTCGTACCCCCTGGGTGCACAGCAACTCTAAACTGGTGAAACTCCTTCATCACCGCATCCCTGAGAGAAGAAGCCACTACTAACCGCCCCTGAAAAGACAACTCATGCTCAGGACCCTCTGTCCAGTCCTCAGATAGCTCACCGGCCTCAATATGGGCACGAAGAACCTCACACTTAATGTCACCCAACTGTCCCTCCCGGACGCGCTAGTACAACTCAGGCACAACCACCAAAGGACTCAGGATTGTCCCACCATCACGAACAACAGGTTGCAGCTGCAACATCGCCAACTGCTCCATCAGCTTCCACTCTCTCACGGCCACCTCAGCTTTCCCTTTTCTGCTCAACGCGTCAGCCATAACATTACCCTTACCCTTGCCCGGGGTATAGGCAAGAGTAAAGTCAAAGGTCTGCAAATACTCCACCCATCTCCTTTGCCTCAAATTCAAGTCCTTCTGAGTAAAGATGTACTGAAGGCTCTTGTGATCAGAAAACACTATGAACTTCTCCCCCAAAAGGTAATGTTGCCAACTCTTCAAGGCAAAGATGACAGCCGCCAGCTCAAGATCGTGGGTAGGGTAATTCTGCTCATGAGGCTTCAGCTGCCTTGACCCATAAGCTACCACACTATGCTCCTGCATAAGCACAAACCCCAAACCAAGCCTGGACGCATCACAGTATACCTCATATGGGATATCCTCCTGAGGTAACCTCAACACCGGTGCAGTGGTCAAATGGGTTTTGAGAGCCTCAAACGCCTGCTGACACTTGTCAGTCCACTCAAACTTCACTCCCTTCCGAGTCAATGCCGTCATAGGTGCTGCCAAGCGGGAGAACCCCTCTACAAAATGACGGTAATAGCCTACCAAGCCAAGAAAACTACGAATCTCGAAAACATTGGTTGGTCTCTCCCATGATGACACCGCCTCAATCTTGGCTGGGTCCACTCTAACCCCTTCAGCTGACACTACATGGCCAAGAAAATGGACCTCCTGCATCCAAAACTCGCATTTGCTAAACTTAGCAAACAACCGCTGATCCCTCAAGGTTTACAACATTGTTGCCAAATGCTCCAAATGCTCCCTCTCTGTCTTGGAATATACCAATATATCGTCTATAAACACCACAACAAAGGAATCCAAATATGGAGCAAAGACCTGGTTCATCAAATGCATGAACACTACTGGTGCATTAGTGAGCCCGAAAGGCATCACTACCCACTCATAGTGCCCATACCTGCACCGAAAAGCAGTCTTAGGGATGTCCTCCTCCCAAGCCCTGAACTGATGATACCCCGACCATAGATCTATTTTGGAAAACCACCGGGCTCCACTCAACTGGTCAAACAGGTCATCGATCCGAGGCAACGGATACTTGTTCTTCACAGTCACCGAATGCAGCTTCCTATAGTCGATGCAAAGGCGTAGCGTGCCATCTGCGTTCTTTGCAAAAAGCACCGGAGCACCCCAAGGTGAGGTACTCGGTCTGATATACCCCTGGTCCACCAACTCCTCTATTTGCCGCTAAAGCTCCCTCAGCTCGGTTGGCCCCATACGAAATGCTACTTGGGAGATTGGACCAGTCCCCGGTACCAACTCAATGGTGAACTTTACACTCCTCTTAGGAGGTAAACTCCTCAACTGGTCAGGGAAGACATCCTGAAATTGGTCAACAACTGCTGGCCACACTCTCTTTTCCACCTTCCCTTCCTCAGCAAAGGTCAGGGCTGCCAACCTGTGGGTAATGGCACCCCACTGGTCTAACACTAGCCCCGCCCGACTCGCCTCACAGTCCCACTCCCCCTACAGGGTGCAAGAGATCCCTGCAGGTGTTACGAAGGATACACGCCGCTGATAACAGTCTATCTTGGCCTGGAAAGCCATAAGCCAATCCATACCCAAGATCAGGTCAAAAGCACGCAAGGGCAATACATGCAGGTCAAAGCTCAGCTCCACACTTCCTATGGTTAACACACAGTCACAGCAAACACGCCGCACCTCAATCATACCCCCCACTAGAGACTCAACAACTAGGGGCTTCGCTGCCTCCACACAAGCTAACCCCAAGCTATCTATCACAAGCTCAGCAACAAAAGAACACGATGCACCCGTATCGAAAAGAACATAAGCTAATGTACGGGAGATCAAAAGGGTACCTCTAACCACCGATGGTCCTGCTCCACCCTCAGCCAGTGGGGGTGGTAGCTCAGCCTCCTCTTGGTACGTTGCCTCCAGCGCAAACACCCTCCCTTGGCCTGTGCCACTGGTCGGCTCACTCACTGGGCGCTTCCCGCCAAGACTGCCTCCAGCTTTAGTCTGCTATCGCTCTGGCCTCCCCTGAGGTCGGGTCTGGCTAGATCCTGCCTGGCTGGCCTGCTACTGACGAGCTGGCCTCTCAGCTGGTGTACGGAAGCTAGCATCACTCCTCATGCTGGATGCCACGCCTCCTGCTCCCCTGTTGCCATTCCTGTACACCCGGCTCAAGTAGCCCTCTCGCCCACAGCTGTTGCATTTCCAGTCTTTCTTTGGACACTCCCTCCTGAAGTGGCCTTGCTCCCCACAGCAATGACAACCGCTGGGGAGACCTCCTGCTGGACCTCCCAGTCTGCTACCACCAGAGCTAGACCTCCCTGGGTGTACTGATGTCTGTCCCCTGCTGCGGAAGGAATTGTTGTCCCTCTCTTCGGTCTTGGGCCTCTTGGGTCCCGAATCACGTTCAGATCCGCCCTGCAACTGGCGACCCTGATGGGCCTACCTCCCATCATCCAGCTCTCTCTCAGCGATACGAGCCGTCTCCACAACCTCAGCATAAGTCCTCAAGCACAAGATCGCCACCCTCTGCCTAAGGGCTGGCCTAAGGCCCAAAGTGAACTTGTGGGCCTTCAGGTCCTCCTTTGCCACAGTCTCGGGAGCAAACCTACTCAAGCTCCGGAACTCTCGCTCATACTCAAGTACCATCCTTGATCCTTGTTTCAGGCTGCCATACTCCTCCCTCTTCTGCCACCTCAAAGATTCCGGGAAGAACTCATCATGGAAGAGCTGTAGAAACTCCTCCCAAAGCATGAACTGCACCGCACGGGTCCCCGCGACATTCAACCACCACTCCAGAGCATTCCCCTCCAGCTGCCGAATGGCCAGTCTCACCTTATCCTCCTCCCGGGGTAGGAGAAAGGAAAACACATGCTCGATCTGCCCCAGCTAGTGCTCAGCTAACACTGGGTCCTCCTCTCCTTTGAATCGCGGAGGTTGTTCCTTTCGGAATCGTGTCACCACATCATCCTCTGCACGAGTCGGTATGCCACTCAGCGAACCCTCACGCTCCCTTGGTAACTCCCCCGCTGGTGGTGGCGGTGGTGGTGGCACCACCTGCTGTGCCTCCATCTCACGGCGCACCACCTCCCGGACTTCTTACCGGATACCCTCCCTCAGCTCTTGGACTTCCAGCCGGATGCCTTCTTGTAGCTATGCCAACAACAGTGCATGTCCTCCAATGGACTGCCCTGCACCCGGGCCCTCATGGGCAGATGACTCATCAGCCACTGCCCCGGACGCACATGTCACTCTCCTCGGTGGCATTCTAACTACATGAAGTAAGAAGCACAAACGTCAGAACGCGTTCAACTACTATCAAGTTTCATTAGCTCTACCCCATTATCAAGTCAAGTAGTATATGGCATCATACACATTTTACACGTTGCACCAATCAACATCACACACCGTTTAATTCACAGTACACACAGCTCAAATAAACAAAAACCTTTCCTTGTAGTCATGCTCAAGGTACTTCAAGAAAAATCAAAGTTGCACAGTTCACACCTTATCACATTATTCACATTTTTTTTATCACGATTACAATTTTAACAGTTATCCACACCTTCACATACAATAACTAATGCAACAAGTGCCCTAATGCCAATGCATGCAAATCCTACCTCAGGTTTGGACTACCCCAAGTACACCTTAGAGGCTCAAAGAGGACCGTGTTGATCAGGCATGTCCCTCCAAGTTCCTCCAAAGGACTCAAGATAACCAGACCTGCCCACTACCCTAGGCCAACTAGACCATACTCTGATACCATATTGTCACGCCCCGGATTTCCCACCCGAGGAAACCGGTTCGTGACTCCCCTTTACCCACCCGGTGGGCAAGGGTAGATGTACAAAATCCAACACATTCATAATAATCCACAATAAATAGCAAAAAGGCGAACCACTTATCTTTATTAAGTTCCAAAATCCATTACATCATCTCCAATTGGAGTTACAATAGTCTCAACATAACATGTGACAAAACACTCAAATAACAAAAGGAGTAAAGCCACAAGGCAGAAAGCCTTCCACCTTGGTGTTCCCACCTAACGCCTGTAGGTCCCTGTGAAGAAAACAAACATAGTAGGAGGGGTGAGCAACCACGCCTTCGAGGGATCATGTCTCCCCAACCCATCCCATGCTCCTAGCATCTACATGCTGTGTGTACAAGTGCAGTGTCGTGATACAATTATTTTAACCAATATAACGGTAAGCCATCAGCAAAAACAAATATTTCAAACAGCCACACAAGCTAACACAAGAGCAGTCTCGGGCTTCCACAGCCACTGGGTTTCCAAGAGCAGTCCCGGGCTTCCACAGCCACCGGGTTTCACAAAACAATCTCGGGCTTCCATAGCCACCAGGTTTCACAAAACAGTCCCGGGCTTCCACAGCCACCGGGTTTCACAAAACACAGTACACATAACCACTCAGGCATAAAACCAAACACTTAGTAGGCACACATTCACAAATGTACAAACCTAGCCACTCAGGCATAAAAACAAACACTTGGCATGCACACCTTTACCAACTCACAATTCTAGCCGTACTGGCATATTATCAAACACATACTGGGCATATTCATACAAACATATTCACATAGGCATTTTATCAAACATTTAACATGCACTGCCCACCCAACATCAGAATCACACCAAAATGCCATTGAAGGCCAACATTCATATAGGAGATCACACCTATATGAATTTACATATAAGTATTATAGCATTAACGATAGAAGCTTTACAAAATATCCACAGGGCCTAACCCCGGAACAGACCAGGAAAGACAGAACCCCTACCTTGAAAACGTCCTCCTGCTCTTGCTTCCACGCTAGACGTTGTCCAACCACGGGAATGACAACGATGGCCATGAACTGGAGCTCTCTCTCTCAATCTCCCTCTCTCTCTCTCTCTCTCTCTCTCTCTCTCTCTGCGACGGCTGCGGCAGCTGACAACAAAAACCCTAAACCTTAAATAAAGAGAGCTCCTCTTTATATAGACCTCACTTATCAAAACGATGTAGTTTTGATAAATAAAATCCCACCATGAAAATGACGTAGTTTTGATAAATGAAACACACCATCAAAACGACGTAGTTTTGATGAATGAAACACACCATCAAAACGATGTAGTTTTGATAAATGAAACACACCATCAAAACGATGTAGTTTTGATGAATAAAATATGAACTAACCACTCCGCTTCCACACAGGACAAAATACCCACAATCCGAACATGGTCATTGTCACACGCAGCCTCTACATGCTCCCACTTGAGCTCATTACACTCTCTAACAACCAAGCCACGAAGAATCGTAGAAACACTCTGTCGAAGACTCGCTGGAAACGCAGCCTCGAAGATCTGTCTTGAAGATCTAACTTTTGACCCTCAAACCTTCGAACTTCGACCCTCGGTCTTCGACCTTACGACCCAAATCTTCGAGTCTTCCACCTTTCGACCCAAGCGTTCGCCTAGGGTATTGTTCATCTTCGTTCCAGCTTGTTCTACCCAAAACACAGGTCATTACAATGAAAAAGAAAAGAAAGATGAGGACACAGACTCAGAGAAGTCTGATGAAGAAGAGAAGGAAGAGTCCAATCCTGGAAAAGATTCAACTAAAAAGACCAGGAGGACATGGTCCAGTGTGCATGACAAGGATTAGATCCTTGGTGATCCCCAAGCAGGTGTAATTACTAGGAGAAAGTTTACAAGGGCTACTGCACTGCTCTCTCAAATAGAGCCAAAAATAGTTGGAGAAGCAGTAGAGGATGAAGCTTAGATCACATCAATGAATGATGAGCTGGACCAAATTGAAAAGAACAAGACATGGGAGCTGGTTCCTAGACTAAAGAGCAAAAATGTCATCGAAACAAAGTGGGTGTTCATAAATAAACTGAATGAAGATGGCAAGGTTGTTAGGAACAAGGCTAGACTGGTATACAAGGGAGATTCTCAGATTAAGGGTATAGATGTTGATGAAACATTTGCACCAGTGGAAAGGCTAGAAACGATTAGGATGTTTCTTGATTTGGCAACACATAAGAGGTTCAAAGTATATCAAATGGATGTGAAGTCTACATTTCTGAATGGATTGCTAAAAGAGGAAGTTTATATTGAGCAACCAGATGGAGTATAGATTGCTGATGATGAGACACATGTGTGGAGGTTAAAGAAAGCCTTGTATGGCCTGAAGTAGGCTCCTAGAGCATGGTATAGCCGACTGGATGGGTATTTAAAAAGGATGAATTTCAAGAGAGGTACAAGGGGATCATAACTTCTTGGTATATACTCGATCCCGTACAGAGGTTTCAAGAAAGTCATCATAGTCTATGTAGATGACATTATATTTGGAGGAAATCACTTAGATTATGTGAAGAATTTTACAGCAGAATAGTGATTAATTTGAAACGTGTCTTATAGACGAATTAACATACTTCTTGGGATTACAAATCAGTACCATCAGAAGAATCTTTATATCAAAGACAAGTATGCCAAAGAACTTCAAAGAAGTATGGCATGAATGATGCTAGTCATTGAACACCAATGGCTATAGTCGCAAATTATACAAAGATCGGTGACATGAGCGTAACCTGAAAGAGTATCAACGCATGATCGTGTCTCTATACATTGCTGTGCCTCTCGACTTGATCTTACGTAAGCCGTGTGTCAGCCAAGCAGATATCAAGCAGACTCGAAGGAATCCCACTTACCGGGCAACTTCTCAAGTGAATTTTAGATACCTACATGGTACAATTGTAAACTGACTCAGGTATCCATCTAACAGGATTCAACTGAACCATCGATTACACCGATGCAGCACTGAGGTAGCCACACTAAGGTATCGCTCTACCGCTGGGTCGCAGCTTTTATCCTGGGTTCAAAAGTTGGTGTCGTATGGTTGAGCTGTGAACAGGGACAAAGGAACAGCTGCTCAGAAGATTCAATGCAAGTCAATACGTCCATACACATGCTCTATTTATTCCTGTTGGTACTAATGAACACTAACCCGCTTTGATTTGGGAGTGGATGGGGTTACCTCGTCAACATTGTGTGACAACTAAGAGTGTAATTAATATTAGCAGA
Source organism: Taxillus chinensis (assembly GCA_023512835.1). Taxonomy (NCBI): domain Eukaryota; kingdom Viridiplantae; phylum Streptophyta; class Magnoliopsida; order Santalales; family Loranthaceae; genus Taxillus; species Taxillus chinensis. The sequence goes on along the minus strand of CM042092.1, from coordinate 42,965,523 downwards.
ATCCTGCTCGGTATCTGAAAGACCAAGACATCGACTGCGTATATCACTACATCAAAGAACAAGGAAGGGTGAAATGTACAACCTGTGTATGTTCCAACCTGTGAGCAAATCGTTCGATATTCTCACCAAACCTCTATCCATCGACTTGTTTGATACACATGTACGTGAGTCGTTCCGTGCGCCTTTCCTCCACCCAATGGGCGTGGAGAGTGTTCCCCCTCTTGCCAGCGCATAACTGGTCACAAAGGAGGAGTAAGAATGTTGTGCACAAGTGGAGTACAATGGGAAGAGTTCAGGGCGAGCAAAGCAATGTTTTCGAGGTTCCTCAAGAGTCGTATGCCTGTGTATTCCACATGTTGCCAATAACTCGGGAGGGTGAGATTGTTGTTCCCGCGAGGTCGTAGTTATCATTGTCATTAACATTATTAGAAACGGAATTCGCAGGTTCGAAGGTCTCGGGGGTCGAAGATCCGTACTTAGTTGGATAATTTCGCTGAGTGATCTCAGAGCGAGGCTCGGCAGGAGTCGCGGGATGTACGTCCTTAACTTGAAGATCCGAGACTTGATTCAGCAGTGGTCGAAGGTCGTAGACTATCGTACCGGGAAACTCGATCACCCTCGAAGGACCAGCCGGGTCAAGGCCTTGAAGAGGCAGTGGTCGTAGCCTGCTGCACCTGCTGTGCATATGTGAAGAGCGCCACGTCTCGAGACTAAACAAAACTCATGAGTTAAGGCGCCACGTAGGTCTAGTCGGCTCACAGTGGTCGTAGTTCAAGGACCCGTCAGTGGAGACCTATGAACAAAGCAAATTAGCCAAGTCAAAATGTAGCTATTACTAAATCGAAGACTCAAAGGTAGCTCAAATGCTCTCAGACCCAGACGCGACTCAAGAACTGATTCTCGATCTAGCTGGGTCAGAGAGCAAAAGAAGTTCGAAGCACTCGACTCGAGAGTCGACACGAAGGCTCATGTACTCGTAGAAATGCTACGGTGCAACATTCTAAGGCGGTGGCTAGTCAAAGGAACGGGAGTACGCCGTGGAGGAGCAAAACGCACCCAAGTTCATCATTTAAGTAAATCATTACCCAGATACCATGAAGCACGCTTAAGTAATCGAAACACGCGGATGTCATCCAAGTAGGGTTTAACATGTTTCAACCCTCAAGATCAAAGGAAGAAACATGTTTAACCCTAGCAGTATGGACTGACTTGAACAACGTATAAAAGCAAGAATGTGCTATACTTGCAAGCAAGTACCCATAATATTTTAAAGTATAAAAAAACGATTCAAGAGATAAAAGGCAATGCAGAGGTTCATACGATATACGAGAGAGAGGAGAGATAATAAAGTGAGGTAACTGCTTTTCTTCCTCACATATTCAAAGCAATGATCATGAAAGTGGCAAAAGGAGGGTCAATAATACATAGCAAACGGTCAATACACAGGAGTTATATCAAGGCGCAAACAGCTTCCTTCACAAGTGAGCTATGAAGTAATACTGCTTTTGGTATTTACATTTAAAAGAAAAGAGAGTTGATCCTATTGTGGATGGGCTGACTCCTAATGTATTAAAAGAAGATAGTGGATTAGACTCTGTAGGTACACCCTCACCACCGCGGATAGATCATATTGATCAACTGGGCTATCCATTTCACTTTTGTCTTTTACTTTTCATACACCTGCTTATTTACTTGATCTTGTAGTGAGACACCAACATACCACCTAAACAAGAACTCACACCTATTGAACATTTCATAGAGTCCAACTCTTTTAAACCAAAGGAATAGCTTTAAAGTGGCATAAATTCACCTCTCGCTTGTATGCACACGCATACCAAAATGATCAAGCTTTGAACCTATGAATATTAATATTCACGCAAGATTACGGGCTTGCTCAATGGACGATCGCACGGGAGTGATATATTTTCCATGCTTATCTAATACACTATCATAAATAGGAAATACACTTTACAGGTCACAAACAATATCAAAATAAAAAACCCAACTACTTGTATCAATTAAAATCAGGCAAGTATCTTTAAGTTGGTCATGTTATTTAGTTAATTTCCGATTCCTCAAGTGGATCAATCCAAACCAAAAATAAGATCCTCGAAAGACTAAAAGGACACTTTTATATGTCATTCGCCATTGGACGATCATGATTGTTGATGTATTTTCACACTTAGTCTAATAAACTATTTAAATAAGGTACGCATCGGTCATAAACTTTATCAAACTAGCATGAACCCACTATTTATTTCCACTACAAATCAAAAGGATGTCTGCATTTCACTAATTGCGGACGCCCTAATGGATCAATCAAAGATTCACTGGGTTAAAAGGACAAATGTTTGATTTATTACCCACTGACGATTATGCACACTACAGTAGCCTCTGCTAAGCCAATTAACCTATGGGCAATAAAGAACACACAACGCCATATCCTCTATCAAAATGGTCAAAGAAATTTTTTTTGCAATTACAAATTAGAAGTTAAGCATCTATGGCGCGGGCTTATTCTCAGAAGACTCGTATTTAGGGTAGCTGAGAGATAGCCATTCTATGGGAATGTAACTACTCATTCCATGGGCAAGATAGTCTCTATGTGAGCATTTTGACCGCTCGCCCGACTCTAGTTGGGGCCCCATTTGACCGATCGTTGACTTTTGGGGTTCATCTGAGCCTCATTTGGGCTGTCTGGGTGTAATAATTTTCTTAGTGTCGTGCTCTCCGTCATTTCGAGCTGCTTTGACTGCACCTGACTCCACCTTGAGTTCGGGACCTTGGAGGTCAATTATTGTGGGAGGTCAATTATTGACTAGGTGTATTGGTCAACGATCGGGAAGAACATAAATAGAAGGGTGGAAAAGAAAGAGCTTTCACTTTTATGCTATCTTCAATGTTGGGAGAGAGAGAGAGAGAGAGAGAGAGAGAGGAGAGAGATAAGTTTGTGCCCCGATTTGGGTGATTTGGGGTTCTAGTAGAGCTCAAAGAAACACCCAAGTAGAAGTCCTTGAACTTCTTATCTTGATTCCATCCCTTGGCACGCACAAATTTGTCATGATTTATGAACATACATGAACCCTATGTTTTGGGGGAACTAATTTTTTAGCGGATCTAATGGTTTAAGATAAGATCTCGTGGTTAAGAACCTATTTTATATCGCTTTCACATGTGTTTTGTGATCTTGGGCTGAACAATTGCAAGCATTCCATGAGGGATGGAGAAGTCAAACATGAAAACCGACTCAGATCTAGATTTGAAACTTAAATTAATGCGTGTTTCAAGTATCCGGGTAAGGATTTGAGGCCTCCGGGGTGCATTTTATGTAGATATCAGCCCACACTATCAAATGCATATTTGTGAGCGTTTAAAGGCTGGGTTGATTCCGTATGAAGAATAGAAATACTACATTTAAGACAGATTAGGGCGATTACTCTGGTCAAATGACGAAGATCCAAAGTTCGGGTCGAAGGGTCGAAGATCTGTGGTCGTAGGTCAAAGGGTCGAAGATCTGTGGTCGTAGGTTCAAGGTTCGGGGAGTTTCTGGTTCAAAGGTTCGTAGTTCGTAGTTCGAGTCGAAGTTCGTAGTCTCAAGGTCTGGACAAGACCCGCTTTATTGAGTTCAGGCGCATTCAGCCTACGAATCGCAGCCTCCAATTTACTAGTTCTCTATACAACAGTCAGCTCCACGCCATTATAGTCATACTCCAACACGTAATCTAACACGGACTACATCGACTCGGACTTTATTTATATTGTAACTTATACCTTTCCACACATATTTAAGTAAGATCAGTTTACAATAAATAACCAATTACTTCCATCCGGATTCAAAGAAAAATACTAGAAAAATTAATTTCTCACTTTAAATGTGAAAATTAGGATTTAGTGTGGAAATCTTTAAAAATCCGCTTTTTCAGAAAAGGTGAATTTTTGAAAGTAGGTGTTATCCTCTAATAAAATCCCCAAAAATCAGATTATCTTAGTTATGATATGGGAACCCAATGTCGACTTTTTATATCTAAAATAATTTAAAGGGTATCTCCTTCCTCGTCAAGGAACGAGTGATCGTTTCCTGAAGACCGCCTTCGCTTACGAAGGGAGTATTGGTGAACCTCAATGCCACATTCGTGTCACTATGTTGGCTTGAGGAATCGCTTGGGCCTAAGACTGGCTCACCGTGGATGCACCGACGGTGCTACGTGGTCGACGTACTGCAGACGCCATGGACAGCCCGTGTGGCGATCGTGACGGGCATATTGCGTCGTGGGACTGCTAAGGCCTCATTTGGAGCTGCTGAGCTCACTGAGCTGTGTGGCCGAGTGCCCCGAGGCGGGATCCCGTGGAGGATCGGGAAAAGTCGTCTCGTATGGCAGGTCGGATTCCCATGTTTGTTTGCAGCCGAGTCCCCGATGATTGTGCACACCACAGGCTGACATCAGTACAGTAGCATGTAGGATAGACTCTGTGTGTTCGCATGACGTGGAGCATCGGAGTCACCTACCGAGCTTGTCGCCTCACCCCTACTTGTTGTTTACCTTTTCTAAGTGACCGAGATTAAATGGAGGACCTTCTTCCAGGAGGACGCCCACTACTCTAATCTATGATACAAAGATTATATTATGTATTTTTTAGGTGTAATCTCGAATACGAGTCCGTGACTATCAGATTTTGCATACCGTTATGGACGTGATGTCCGTAATGACCGCTGACATATTATATTTATGATGATGGCCTGGAAAGCATAGGATTACCCCTGATTTACGAACGTATAGGGGCTTATATTCGAGACAAAGACACGGTAGTCTCCATTTGGCGCTAGTCACCAACCCCTGACCTTCGGGTGCGGGCCAAGGGGTGTCTTGTTCTCAGTTTCGGTTCCCCGGAGTTGGAAGCGTGATATTTGCTATTTATCGATTTCATGTGTCAGCCACATCAATCAAACAAAAAGTATTATTAACAAAGATCAAAAGGACACTTTTATACGCCATTTGTCCAATGTTAGATACTCACATTAAAGAGATCTTTCCTAAGCCGAGTTTAATACCCATTCATGTATATGAATACACAATGTCACACGCACTTTCAAAACGGATCAACCAACTATTTGTTTCAATTAGCAATCAAAAGGTATGTCGAGATGACTACAAAAAAAGTGTAATGTTGACGCAAGATCAAAGGACACCAGTTGGATTTGGTTCGCTCAACGGGACGGACTCCATGGGGGCGATATATTCCCTTGGGCCGGTGTCTAATACACTATTTAAAATAGGAATACACTAAGTCACAAACTCTATCAAAATAGAAAAGCCAACAACTTCTATCAACTAAAAACCATAATCTACAGTCTTTTTGGTTGGTTATGAAGTTAATTTTGGTTGCCTCAAGCGGATCAATCCAAAACAAAACTCAAAAATTAGTATCCTTGAAAGATCTAAAGGACATTGATCACGCTGCTCGCTTTTTGGGATTACTCCATATGATTATGACGTGATTTCCACGCCTAGTTTAATCAACCATTCGAAAAGGAATGTTAACATATCATGCAACTCATCAAAAATGGACTTAACCCACTATTTATTTCAATTTAGAAATCAAAAGGATGGCGATTTATCTAATTGTGCATGTCCGTATTGGACCATTCAAAACACAAAACCTAATATTCATCACAGGTTAAAAGAACACTACTTGGTGAGCTCCCCAATATATGTTGTTCGCGACAATATCACGATCAACATGCTAGCCCTATTAACCATTAGCAATAAAGAATGAACACGCACGGTCACATCTCTATCAAAATGGCCGTCACTTTGTTTTGTGGGTCCATATCCGACGGCAAGTATCTAAGACTAGTTTGTTATTTACCCGATTTCTCATGTGTCAAACGGATCAATCAAACAAAAAAGTAATATTAACAAAAGATCAAAAGGACACTTGTTATACGTCATTCATTCAACGTGAGATACTTCACATTGATGAGGTCTTTCTCAAAGTCGATTTTATTACTCCATCACCGATAAAGAATACACAATGCCACAAGCTTTTTCAAAACGGATCGACCAACTACTTGTTTCAATTACAAATCAAAAGGGTAGATTTCAAGTGGATCGATCAAAAAAGAAAATGTAATGTCGATTCAATATTAAAAGGACACTAGTTGTACGTATTCTTCGCCCAATGGGACGCATCTACCAAGATATATTTCCTGGTTTAGTCTTGCATCGATTATTAAAAATAGGAATATACGAGGTCACAAACTCTATCAAAAATAGTAAAACCAACTACTTGTATCAACTAAAAATCATAAGGCAAGTTTCTTTGTTGTGGTTTGTTATTTAGTTAATTTTTGATGCCTCAAGTGGATCAATCCAAAATAAAACCAAAAATAATATTTGAAAGATCGAAAAGACATTTGTTATATGTCGGTCTCTCCGGGAAGATGTACTCCACACGGACTATTTCCAATGCCAACTTTAAAAACTATTAAAAATAAGTTATGCATATGGTCATAAACTCTATAAAAATGACCTAATCCTCCACTTATTTTAATTACAAATCAAAAGGATGGTGATTTGTCTTAATTGTGGACGTCCCCAATGGATCATTAAAAGACAAAACAAAATATTCATCAAGGCTAAAGGACACTTGCTTGATTTATCACCTAATGCGATATTATACACAGCAGTGAGGTACTACCCTTGTAAAGCCTATTAGCCTATTAGCAATAAAGAATACATGATATTTTCATCTCTCTATTAGAATGGACAAAGTAACTTTTTGTTTCAATTACAAATCTTAAGGCAAGTATCTTAGGTTTGAGCTTTTTATTCATTTGATTTCTCATATGTCAAATGGATCAATCAAAAAAAAAATAATATTAAGAAAAGATCAAAAAGACAAAACAAATATTCATTAGTGCTTAAAAGGACACTTGTTTAGTATTGTTCTCGCCCACTGTGGCGTTCTCGCACAATAGTGAGGTATTACCCATGCTGCCCATTATCCAATTGGCAATAAAGAATACATGATGTCATATCCTCTATCAAAATAGTCAAAGTAAGTTTTTGTTTCAATTACAAATCTAGACAAGTATCTTGATTAGTATTGGTTATTTACTCGATTTCCTCAGTGTCAAATTGATCAATCAAACAAAAAGTAAGATTAATAAAGATCAAAATGACACTTATTATACGTCATTTGTTTTAAAACGGATCAACCAACTATTTGTTTCCATTCCAAATCGAAAGGTAGTATCTAAAGGGATCGATTAAAAAGAAATGTAATATTGGCGCAATTAAAAGCACTACTTGTGCGTGGCTCACTCAATGGGATGTGTTCCACAGAATGATATATTTCCATGTGAGTCTAATATACTATTAGAAATAGAAATACACGAGGTCACAAACTCCATCAAGGTAAAAACCAACTACTTGTATCAATTAAAAATAATAAGGCAAGTATCTTTAATTTAGGTTGGTTATTTAGTTAATTTCGGATACCTCAAGTGGATCAATCCAATACAAAAAATAGTATCTTGAAAGATTAAAAAGACACTTATATAATTATGTCGTTGGGACTTACTTCACCATTGTGACTATTTCTACACCAGGTTAATAAACTATTAGAAAGAAGGTATGCACATACTCATAAACTTTATCAAAATGATGAACCCACTATTTATTTCATTACAAATCAAAGGATGGCGATTTGTCTAATTGTGGATGTCCCTAAGGGATCATTCAAAGACAAAACGAATATTCATCGCTCTTAAAAGGACACTTGTTTGACGTAGTTCACCCAATGTGACGTTCGCACAATAGTGAGGTATTACCCTTGTTGAGCCTATTAACCTATTGGCAATAAAGAATACACGACATCATATCCTTTATCAAAATGGACAAAGCAACTTTTTGTTTCAATTACAAATCAAGGCAAGTATCTAAGGCAGGCTTTTTTCTTTACTCATTTTTCATGTGTCAAACAGATCAACCAAACAAAAAAGTAATATTAACAAAAGATCCAAAGGACACTTGTTATATGTCATTTGTTAATGAGATACTTCACATCAAGAGGTCTTTCCTAAGCTTCGAGTTTAATACTCTAATGGCGACAAGGAATACACAACGTCACAAGCTCTTTCAAAACAGATCAACCAACTATTTGTTTCAATTGCTAATTAAAAGGCATGTACGAGTGGATCGATCAAAAAAGGAAAATGTAATATTGGTGCAAGATTAAAAAGGACACTAGTCAGACGGCTCGGCTAATTGGGACGTACTCCATTGGAGTGATATATTTCCATGCCGATCTAATACGAGGGAAATAGGGAATACACCAGGTCACAAACTCAATCAAAATAGAAAAACCAACAACTTATCAATTAGAAATCATAAGGCAAGTATCTTTATGTTAGAGTTGATTATTTAGTTATTTTCGGGACACCCTCATGTGGATAAATCCAAAACAAAAAATAATATCCTTGAAAGATTAAGAGGACACTTGTTATACATCATTCGCTCAGATGCGATGTACCCATGATTGGCGACGTATTTTCTACATCGAGTTTAATAAAATATAAGAAATAAGGAATGCACATGGTCATAAACACTACTCAAAATGGTCAACCCACTATTTATTTCAATTACAAATCAAAAAGGATGGCAATTTGTCTAATTGTAGACATCCCGAATGGATCGATCAAAGACAAAAACGGAATATTCATCAGTCTTAAAAGGACACTTGTTTGATTGAAGTTCGTCCAATGTGACGTTCGCACAATAGTGAGGTATTACCCTGCTAAGCCAATTAACCTATTGGCAATCAAGAACACACGACGTCATATCCTCTATCAAAATGGTCGAGCAAGTTTTTGGTTCAATTACAAATTCAAGGCAAGCATCTTAGGCTTGTTATTTACTTGATTCTCATGTGTCAAACGGATCAATCAAACAAAAAAGTAATATTAACAAAAGATCAAAAGGACACTTGTTATACGTCATTTGTTCAATGTGAGATACTTCACATTGAAGAGGTCTTTCCTAAGCCGAGTTTAATAGTCTAATAGCGACATGAATACACAACGTGACAAGCTCTTTCAAAATGGATTGACCAACTATTTGTTTCAATTACAAATCAAAAGGGTAGTATCAATTGGAATGATCAAAAAGGAAAATGTGATATTGATGCTAAGATTAAAAGGATACTAGTTATACGTGGCTCGCTCAACGGACGTACTCGCACGGGGTGATATATTTCCCATGTCTAGTCCTAATACACTATTAAAAAAGGGAATACACGAGGTCAAAAAATTCTTTCAAAATAAAAAAACTAACTACTTGTATCAATCAAAAATCATAAAGCAAGTATCTTTAAGTTATGCCCAAGTGGATAAATCCAAAACAAAAAAGTATCCTTGAAAGATTAAAAGGACACTTGTTATACGTTGTTCACTCAGTGCCATGTACTCCATTTATTAGACGTATTTCATACATCGTTTAATAAATTATTAGAAATAAGGTATGCACATGGAGATAAACTCTATCAAAATGGGTGAACCCCACTATTTATTTCCAATTACAAATCAAAAGGATGACAATTTGTCTAATTGTGGATGTCCCGAATGGATCATTCAAAGACAAACAGAATATTGATTTGTGATTAAACGAACACTTGTTTGACGTGGTTCGCCCAATGTGACGATATTCGCACAATAGTGAGGTATTACCCTTGCTAAGCCAATTAACCTATTGGCAATAAAGAACACACGACGTTATATCCTCATCAAAATGGTCTGAGCAAGTTTTTGTTTCAATTACAAATTAAGGCAAGTATCTTAGGCTTGGGCTTGTTATTTACTTGATTTCTCATGTGTCAAATAGATCAATCAAACAAAAAGTAATATTAACAAAAGATCAAAAGGACACTTGTTATATGTCATTTGTTTCAGTGTGTGATACTTCACATTGAAGAGGTCTTTCTAAGCCTAAGTTTAACACTCCAATAAGCGACAAGGAATACACAACGTCACAAGCTCTTTCAAAACCGATCAACCAACTATTTGTTTCAATTACAAATCAAAAGGGTAGATTGATGGATCGATCAAAAAGGAAAATGTAATATTGATGGTAGATTAAAAGGACACTAGTTGTACGTGGCTCGCCTATTGGGGACGACTCCTCGGGGGTGATATATTTTCCATGTCGAGTCTAATACACTATTAGAAATAGGGAATACACGATGTCACAAACTCTATCAAAATAAAAAACCAACTACTTGTATCAATTAAAAATCATAATGCAAATATCTTTAAGTTTGGGTTGGTTATTTAGTTAATTTCGGACGCACAAGTGGATCATCGAAAACAAAAAATAGTATCCTTGAAAGATTAAAAGGACACTTGTTATATGTCGCTTCACTCAATGTGATGTACTCCACGATTGTGACGCTTTTTCCTATGCCGAGTTTAATAAACTATTAGAAAGAAGGTATGCACATGGTCATAAACTCTATCAAGATGGACGAGCCCACTATTTTTTTAAAAGTAAAAAGAATATATTAAGGAGAAGAACCAATTACAAGAGAAACAAACCAAGGGCATACTTCCAGAGAGTAAAAGCAACAAAAAAGAAAACATCCCCAAAGCCCAAGGGGAACAACACTATAAGCAAAGACAAACACACTCAAAGAAACAAAACCATACAAAAGCAACCCACCAAAGCAGCCTACCAAAGTTGGCAAAGAAATGAGAATTTAGGCGAATGGGCCAACCGGAACGCATACTAGCGCGAGCCCGCACTCGAATCCATGACCAAATTGACCAGCTCCTGAGCGCCTCAGCCCCACACCCGTGCCCAAAGCATTGCGCTCCCTGCGTAGGTAATACACGAAGGCGCCAAGGATAACCGCACAAGCAAGAATCGAAGAGTGTTGCGCAGCAAGAAGAAACAACCCAAGAAATAAAGCGGACCCGGAGAGAGAAGCACAATACAATCCACAACAGACAAACACACCACCCAAACTCACCGAGCAAAAGGGCAAGAGAAAAATAAATGATCATGAGTATCGGCAGGGCCTTGACCCGTATAAATTGTGTCTATAGGTTTTGCGGCAAGTGCCACTGGTCCAAGTAATAAAATGGAGTATTAAGACTCCGCTTGTCGAACCGGATAGGGATGTAACTAATCCCGTTAGCCAGCAAGCACTAAGCTAATAAGTTGATTTTATGTCGGACAATTGATTTTTTTGTTGAATAAAAGTTTTGAACGAAAAATGATTAAATCAATGTCGTAAGCTATTGGTATAAAATTTCGATTAACGATCTAGGTCACATTGTTTACCACCCAATCGATCGTAATAGTCCCGTTATGGCTCTTGTTCTTGATTTATGTTCTAGTTCATGTTCATGTTGATTATCTCCTACCTATCTTACATTTGGTCCATGCTAAGATAGATTTAAGGCTTTTATCCCATTTGGTCCATGTGAATAAAAGTGATCAAGGTAGATAAACAATCTAATAGTTGCGGACTTGGTCCATCATGCAATATTAAATCTAATTCACTAGTGTTCTACCCTAGACAAGGGCTAAGATTACCTAATTATGCATAAACTAGGCATTTCCATTCAATCAAGTGAATTAAACAAGAACCTAATTTTATTTTTATCAACAACCATAACCAAACCGAATACAATTTATCGGGGGCTACATTGCTCCCTAGACTAATAAAAACTACTCCATAATCATGACAAAAGCAATAATAATTACAAGAAAGAACATGATTACAGATTGCAGGACAATAAAGGAAGACCACAAGATGAACCAGACTCGACCTCCAACGACTCCAAGATTCGCCGCCCAAAATCACTCCTGCCAAGGACAATCCGATCTTTTTAGCAATGGCTATAGCTCTTTTCGTAACTCAGATCAGATTATCCCACTCAAGATGATTTACAATGCCTCCCAAGCCCCCTATTTATTATAGGATTTAGTGGGCCAAATTAGGGTTACAAAAGTGTGCCCTAATTATAAATGTGGTCGCAGCCCAAAACGACATTTTTTGTTGGTGACACTATTCGATGTTCTAGGCAAATAAAAAACTCAAACTACACCAAATTTGATCCCGGTTCTTTAGAGGAAATGATTAAAACAACAAAACACATCATTTTGAGCTCAAAATGCCTACACGTGAGAATGCACGTGAAAAGACCCTATTCACGAACTAACTCAATTCGACTCAAATTTGCTCCAATGCTTTCCTTGAGTCGTAGTAGGCATCCATGCAATAAAATCCTTTGAATGCGAGAATGCACGTGAGAAAGCCTTTTCACGTGCACCTTGATTTTGCCTTCTTTTTTACTTCCATCTTTTTCCTATAGCTTCCTCTTGAGTGTAAGGATGATCAATGGCGGTATGTGGAAAAGGTTGCTCCAAAACCTCAAAAACACTCAAAAAGTACCACTATACACCAAAAGGTCTTCTAAGGGTTGGAGCAAATATGTGTAAAATAGCATGTAAATAAGTACAAAACATACGCTTAAAACACCCTATATAAGGTCTAGGTTAACGGCATAAATGCACGTTATCAAATTCCCCATACTTGAACTTTGCTTGTCCTCAAGCAAAGAAATAAACACACAATCAAACGGAAAAGAAAGAATAAACTAACAAACAAGAGAGGCATGGTTTCCCAAAGCATGTACAATTCTATCATGATGAAGTAGACATTCTAATAGCTAAAAATGAATCATAAGTTAATCGAAACATGCCCTTACTATCAAGTCCAACAACCATGCAATATCGTTACTAATGACTCGGGATAAGCAAACATGCAAGGATAAAATGAACTTAGCTCCCCGAAAGTCCTCACGAAGGCTGGCAGCCCACTCAAATATAACTTTCTTTTCTCTCCTCTCAGCCCTACTATCAATGCCTAACAACTAAGGGTTTACTCTTACACCCACTACTAGCTATCGATTAAGTTTGTTGCCAAGCAAACATGCGAGGTCCCCATTGTGCCCGTCAAGGAAAACACACACTCTATTCCACTTATCGATAAATACTGGAGCTAAAGATTTAAGCTCACACTTGTGAAACAAATTGTACAAGAAAACAACTTAGCCATTATGGTCGCAACACGAAAAACAAAAACACATATAAAAAGCAGAAGTATATGGCTTTTATTCCGGCAAACATTTTTTTTTCTGCTTCGTTTGTTTTTTTTTCACACTTCGTTTAGTAATAATCTTACAAGGTTACATTTTATGCTCTCCCTTGATGGATTATTTACTCGCATATTGTCCTCACACAAGCCCTTTTTTTTAACAAATTGAACCAAATACGTGAATCACTAACACCATACACCAAACACCGAGCACGAACAGTACTTCGTATGCCTAAGTAACTCCAACCATTAAATAGCTAGTAATGAATATTAAGAGCAAATTGAGAACCCAACAACCCACAAAATACACTCAAAGGCAAGATAATGGTGCTCTCAAAAAGTATATGCCTATTCTACACTTCACTTCAGGGTTTACAAAGTTCATCCTATCATAACATGCTTAGCTAACTATTCAAATGTCACTCCAAAATCATGGTGATTTCATAAAAGTAAAGACATGCTTAACTAACTTATAACACACCTTAACAATTGAAACATCTTTATCACAACAAGATACTAAGGTGGTCAATATAGTTAACCGGAATTTCCATACCTGCAGTAACCTATGTACCTCACCGGGCAAAACATACATTCACAAGAAAACACAAGAGAACAATGAAACATTATTGAAACAAACAAACAACCCGGTTCAGGGAAACCCCCCCCTACGTAAATGATGCGATGCCCCGTGAGCATAGGGAAAAGGAAAAGCGTAAGACCGTTACACGGCTGGTGGGAACTCTATAAGTAGAAGATAACATGGGCCACCATTCTTCCAAGACGTGCGACAAAGTCAGCCGAGGTTTCTCCTGTGAGTGCCCAAGTATCCTTATCTACAACAGCTATCAAATAATAGAGAAAAAATCCCACAACCGAATCGATCAGTTGTTGGGGAAGCTCCATTTCATTAAAGTGCACCGTAGGAAACTTGGATGTCAACAAACCCTCTTTTCGAGTGCGTTTTTTGATTTTTTTCAAGAAACCATGGACAAGCTTCTTCTTCGTGTGGAAAACCCATGGGCTTGGCTCGGGTCATAAAGGATGACATGGCCCACGGTCAAGTCTAACCGCAAGAGTACAAGTGTCGATCAAGGAGGACCCCATAAGAACCTAATGGACTCGGTGCCAAGAGCGATGCCCTCTCGCTGCTCCATTCATCCGCCGGCAAGATATGCTCCTCAACGCTGCTCATATATCTCACACAAACATGATAGAGGTATACCGAGCCATAGGTAGTCGTTGGGCTCGGCCTCCACCACGTGTCGCATCGGACGAGAATAAGTCAACTCGTGAAGATAAGTACTCATCAACTAGGATGCGCTACAAATAAGATGACGTGAAAGACTTCCGAGTCACGCGTAAAACGTTCTTGCAAGTGTCTCCATAAGTAACCCGCTAAAAGCACAATTGTGGCATCAACAAAGGAGAGGGCCTGGATGAAGAAGAATATAGATGGGCGCCCGAGGTTATCTTCCTGGGAGCTTCCCGACGATGCGCGGACCACCATTGCAACGGGCCGGATTAAGGGAACTAGGGCCCGTGGAGAGTCAACCCCGCTCGGTGGTGTGAAATAAACAGAACCGCCGGAGGGAAGGGTGGAGAGCGGTGTAGGCTCCGCCTCTTGCGGATACGGGGATACTCCGGTGTCTCTTCTTATGTAACGTGTTTGCCAGATTTCGGAGTCGACGGTGCGCCAAATGGATCCTCCACAGAGGTGTAGTAGTTGTCTTCTTCTTCTTCCCCGGGGCTTTCCCAGGATTACCGAGCGCCCCTTTGACTTCCTTCTCGCTCTTTAGGGATGAGAGTTTGATTTTTCTTCGGCAACCCGATCTCCGAACGGTTTCGCCCGTGCCTCTTGTGAATGAGCCAGTTGCTTCCGTAAGTCTTCATAAGAAGCGGCAGAGTTGGCTCGGGGATTCCCATGGTCGGCCCAGATGGACGGGACGTTGCTTGCCGATCTTGGAGTGATGTACTCGAGCGTCTCATCCACGGGCAGCCTTGTGATGTGGCCATTGTGAAGGCCCGCGAAGAACGTCAACTTCAGCGATAACTTGGCCACGATGCCATGGAAGAAATTGTAGATTTCCTCCTTGTGAACATTGAACCTACATGTACATGGCGGTCAGTGGAAGATGTCTGTCGCGGGCATTCATGGGAGTGGAGGTGTCCCTAAACCGCTGGTAGGTCGCTCTATGCGCACCCCGTGATTGGAAGGCTGGGGTGCGACGTGGATACTATCTCCCCATTTGCCCTTGTAACTAACTCCTAAGGCACCCTCTGGATGGAGAACTCGTAACCGTAGGTTATCCGGAAAACGAGTGGGGACTACTTGAGCACCGAGATGACCATATTGATATTGCGAAGCATGCTAAGTAGTCGACCATTATAAACATTTATGAATGTCCCCGTTTCCACAATTTAAAAATTTCAGCAGCCTCAATCAATGTGTAATTGACGATAGATGCAAACATAAACTCAAATGGGACTTATGGACCAGGGTCTACGCCACTAGTCCTGTAAGTAAGCACCTCCTACCAAATTAGCAAGTAACGGTACTTTCCATAAATCCATTTTTAGTAAATTGCCGACGTTTCCCAAATTCCTTATTATATCGAAGCTCTACCATAATCTCCTAAGGTCAACACGAAGGCCTTGCGTACATGGGATTTGAGCGATCAAAGCTAATCTCTCAACATAGCAGGAGAAAGAAATTAAGACACCTTGAACTTCCCCAATTATCTCATAATCTTCCTCATTGACATAGACCAATTATAAAAGTCTAACATGGCAGGTAATACAAATCACCGCGAGCGCATACTTACCTTCTCACCCCAACGCTGCAGCTGGTCATAACTTCTTCGGTCCGACCAAGGGTGGAGGACTCGGGATCTCCCCCATCAAGCACATTCCCCACGAAGATGGTGTCGGCGTCTCGCAATGCCGAAGGCAGAGGTGGGAGAGGCTTCAGAACGCCTTCTCCTTGGTGGGTTCTCCTTGTGTGCACCATGACTAACGCAGAAGAAATTTGCTCTCGCAGAAGGGAGAGGAAAGTATGAGATGGAGTTTGAAGCTTGGAACCCATCCCTATTTATGAGGGATTCGCCAAGCAAAAGACGAAAGGACCCTCTTAAAGTGCTCCATCGCGATCACGTGCGTAACAAAGAAAACTCTAGAAGATGCCACTAACTCCCACCGAAATTTCGATTGATTGACAATTGTAGGTGTGCACGTGAAAATCATGTTCTCACGGGCAAGGCTTGATGAATCTAGACACGTCCAACTGTCTTCCACCAAATTTTGAGCTTGAAAAGACGCTTCTATCCTTGTGCACGTGAAAAGCATTCTCACGGTCCAGGTCTCGGAAGGGGTCTGAGGACGGTTAGCTTCGGACAATTTTCGAATCAATTGGACCATTACCCTTGTGCACGCGAAAGCTTTTTCACGGTCGGGGGTTTTTTTGTCCAAATTGCACCAATAGGTCATGAATGAACCGCAGAGCCGGTATACATGTGCACGTGAAAAACTCCTTCTCACGGGGCAAGCTCGGTTGACACCTTGATGAAGTCCAACATTGTTGAAATTGAAAGACCAGTAACCCATCTCCCAAGGACAAAAACGTGTCAGCTTAGTGGGCCCAAAATACCATCTCATAATCCATAACTTCATCTCCTTGGGTTGGCAATAGATGGAGTGGGCCCCTCGATTCAATTCAATCGGGCTTGGATGGGCCTTAGAAAAGTTATCTAAAGTTCGATACACAAGCCCAAGTAAGCCCAAGGACATAAGTTCCATCAAGAAATATAGGCCTAGGCCCCGGTTCAAATGCCGCAAATAAAATTAAACAAAGCGTATATGTACTCCTAGGACTATGGGTTAAGGTAAAAATAAATAAAAATAAAAAGGAAAAGAAATCGAATAAAAAGGAAAGAAATACCATGGGTTGCCTCCCATAAAGCTCGAATTTAGGTCTTTAGCTTGATCGTCCCCTCTGTCAAGTCGTGCTCGAGTGAAATGATCAACCTCCTTAACATGATCCCGAATGTAGTGGCGGTCACACGCCGACCATTTACTTTGAATATTTTCCCAGAGGTTGATTGAGTTCAAAACTGCCATATGGGAAAACCTTTGTAACAGTTGAAAGGCCCCATCCATTTAGATCCAGCCTTCCAGGGGAAGAGTTTAAGTCCGGAATTAAAGAGAAGCACCTTTCTGCCCTAGTTCACAAAGAGAGGGCTGATCTTCTTATCATGTCGGAGCTTAGACACTCTCTTTGCACGCCTTTAGCACTCTCATAGGCATTGAACCGAATTCCTCCAACTCATTTAGTTGGTGAATCGTAGTTCAAAGAAGAACATTGGGATCCATGTTCGCCTTTTAACCGCCCAAAATGCTTTGTGTTCCAATTCAACAGAAAATGGGCAGTCCTTTCCATACAGAGACGATGGGAGACATTCCAATGGGCGTTGAATCTTTGTGCGGTAAGCCCACAACGCCTCATCGAGTTTTTTAGACCAATCTTTTCGGTTGCCTCCCACTATCTTTTCCAAATGTGCTTCGATCTCACGGTTAGAAACTTCACTTGACTCCGCTGTTTCAGGGATGATAAAGTACAGGTGCCTATGTTGAACTCCATATTTGTTTAAGAGCTTGTCAAAAAGCTTATTGTGGTATAACTCTTCATCACCGATAATTGCTCTAGGGTTCCAAACTCTTCGAATATGTTATTGGCGAAGGAACTTGGTAACCATTTGAGCATCATTCTTCCTAGTGGGTATAGCTTCAACCCACTTCGAGAGGTAATCAATGACTGGAAGGATGTACAAAAATCCATTTGATGGTGGGAAAGGTCCCATGAAATCGATTCCCATATGTCAAAAGTTCTACTAGCATAATGCCATTGGGCATCTCTTGCTTCCTTGTAATCCTCCTCGTTCTTCGACATCGATCACATGACTTAACAAAGGTGTATGTTTGTCTCCGAACATGGTCGACAAGAAACCCACTTTGTAGGATCTTGCCACCGTTCTTTGCACTCCTAAATGGCCAGCATAGTCAGGATGAATGACAATGCTTCAATATCTTTGTCCACTTCCTCTTCGGGCACACATTTTCTCGATGATCGATCAGGCACATTGCCATATAATGGCTCATCCCCAAATGTATCTTCTTGCATTAAAGAGGAACCTCTTCTTTCCCCGATAAGTAAACTCGGTAGGTACATAGTCACATGCATGGTAGTTCACGATATCGCCAAACCATGATACCTTTGCTTCCGCCTACAAAGAGTCGCTCAAGGGAAGGTGTCGAATAAGAAGACTTGAGTACTACCTTCCCCTAGCTCCGACCTTGACAAAATGGTCTCGCCACAAGTCATTGGAAGTCCCCTTCAAGTCTTTTAATCTCCAGATCAAACTCTAAGTAACAAAACCCACCTCGATCAACCTGGGTTTCGCATCCTTCTTGCCGAACAAGTATCTCAAAGCAGCGTGGCTGTGATGATAAGCTCACCTAATGCCCAAAAGATACGACCGAAACTTATCACAAGCAAATACCACGACAAGTAACTCTTTCTCTATAGTGGTGTAATTGAGTGGCCTCATCGAGTGTGCGACCGGCATAATATATTGCCCGAAACCTTGTCCCATTTCTGCCCAAGCACGCTTCTCGATCGCAAAGTCACCCGATCACACATCGCTCAGGGTTGCGACAAGTCAGAGCTACTATCACCAAGTCGAACCGAGCTTCTCTTTCGAAGATCGTAAAGGCTCAAGCGCGTCTTCCGAAAATACGAAAGGAACATCCTTCTCCTAAAAAGCATGCTTAGGGGCTTGGCAATTTTTGAGAAATCTTTGATGAACCGCGGATAAAACCCGCATGACCGGAAGCTCCCGATGCCCTTCACATTGGTAAGAGGAGGTAGACTCTCAATGGTTGAGATCTTTGCTCTATCTACTTCCAACTCAATGGACACTCCATGCCCAAGGACGACTCCTTCCTTGACCATGAAGTGACACTTCTCCGACTCAAGACCATGTCCTTTTCTTACATCGGATCGACGGTTTCCAGTTTCGAGGCGTAATGGAAAAAGATGAACCAAATACCGAGAAGTCATCCATAAAGACTTCCATAATGTCCTCCACTAACCCTTGAAAAATTGCCATCATACACCTCACGAAAGTAGCGGGTGTGTTGCGAGAGACCAAATGGCATACGCTCCGAAGCATACGTGCCAAAAGGGCACGTGAATGTAGTCTTCTCTTGATCCTCCGGGGCAAACCGCTATCCGGTTGTATCCAGACTAACCGTCCGAAAAACAATAATATGGGTAGCTTAACTAACCGATCTAGCATTTGATCAATGAAAGGTAACGGAAAGTGGTCCTTACGCGTGGCTTTATTCGGCTTGCGGTAATCAATGCACACGCGCCACCCGGTCACTATGCGGGATGGAATGAGCTCGTTCTTCTCATTGCGTATCACCGTCATGCCGCCCTTCTTGGGAACCACTTGCACTGGACTAACCCAGGAGCTATCTGAAATGGCATATATGATGCCCGCTTTCCTCCACTTGAATCTCCTTGCCAACAACTTCCTTCATTGTAGGATTAAGCTGCGTTGGCGCTCAATGAGGAGTATACGACTCCTCCATCGCATCTTGTGCATGCATCGCTAGACTTATACCTTTTATATTATCCGCAGACCACCCAGGGCCTCGCTTTATGCTCCCTTAAGACTTCTAAGCCGTCTGGTTTCTTCTTATTAAGGATGCAGCCTACTACATCACGGTAACGCCTTGTGTATCCAAAAACTTGTACCTTAGATGTTCTGGGAGTCGCTTGAATCGGCAAGGGTTCCGTGAGTCTTGAGGAGTCGATTAAGGAAGGTCTTCCTTAGTTTGGTCTTTCGGCACTTCATAAGTCTCTTCCAGGTTCCGTCTCGGCAAAATCCACCTGCTGCAATTCGGGATCCAAGCTTTCGGTGATCAAGCTTTCTTCAAGTAGTTGTCCATGAATTCAGCAATCTGATCAATCCAATAATAATTTGAATGATCATTCGCTTGCAGATCGAACGCTCCATGTTGAACACCACTGCGTCTTCATCCACACGCAGTCGTCAACTCCCCGAGTTTACATCGATCAAGGCTCTTCCGGTACTCAAGAATGGCCTTCCAAGAATCGGTTGGACTCCTTTATCTTCCTCCATTTCCAAAACAACAAAGTCCATTGGGAAGATAAAGCGATCCACCTTGATTAAAACATCTTCAATGATACCCCGGCTTTCTATCGAGCGATCAGCAAATTGTAAAGATATGGAAGTGGGCTTTATTCCCGATCAAGCCTGGTCGCCGATAGATGGACATTGGCATCAGATTTATACTCGCCTTAAATCACATAGGGCTTGCTCCAATTGCGAGGTGCCAATGGTGCAGGTCGAGTGAAACTACCCGGATCTTTAAGCTTGGGTGGTAGCTTGTGCCGCACCACTGCACCGATGTCATTTGTGAGAGCCACTATCTCACAATCGGTGTAACTTCTCCTCTTGAGAATAGATCCTTTAAAAATTTGACATATCCAGGCATCTGCTCCAAGGCTTCTATGAATGGGATGTTCACCTCCACCTTCTTAAATACATCTAAGAATTTCGGAACTAAGCATCTAATTTCTTTTTCCTCAACCTCTCGAGGATACGGCATAGGAGGTTGATATGGAATGGGAGAGCTAACTCGGTCGACGGGCTGTCGGTTGACTACTCCTAACCTTTTCCTTCGGTCCTTACGTTGCTCGGCATCTCCTTCTTTAGCTTCCTCCTGGGCATACCGTTCCGACTCCTCCTTGGTTGGCTCGATTTTCTTCTCTCCGGCCTGGTAGTTCTTTCCCACTTCTAAGCATTATAGCTTTGCATTGCTCCCTTGGGTTGACCTCCGTATTGCCGAGAATGCACGTGAGAAAGCCTTTTCACATGCACCTTGATTTTGCCTTCATTTTGCTTCCATCTTCTTCCTATAGCTTCCTCTTGAGTGTATGGAGTGATCTAGCGAAGGTATGTGGGAAAAGGTTGCTCCAAAAACCTCCCAAAAACACTCAAAAAGTACCACTATACACCAAACAGGGTCTTCCTAGGGGTTAGAGCAAATATGTGTAAAATAGCATGCAAATAGGTACAAAACATACGCTAAAACACCCTATATAAGGTCTAGGTTAACGGCATAAATGCACGTTATCAGGCCTAACACAAGCAAGCACCCCCTCCCCCCGAAGAGAAATGCCAAACAACAACAAACGGTCATGGGTAGGAAGCCGACAACGAATAGCCAGCCAAAGCAAACATGCGTGCCGGGGAGAATGATGCCTAAACCACACCATAGATGCCCAGGGCACGAGCGGAGAAGAAGAGCAGAGATGATGCCAGGCGGATTTGATGGAAAAGGGAATGCTCGAGGATAACCACTACACACGATCGTGCCTACCAACCGGGGCACGACCAAGGAAGCCGTCTCCTCCTTTAATTCAATCAACTCGGGAGAATTGGCAAGAGGCCAACACCACCCTTGAGAAAGGATATCACCGACAGTAGCATCGGTGCTCAAGCCGAGTCATAAATCACCCTCGTTGAAGCCGACAGGCAAATAGGACCACGAGGCAGCCGGAAATCAAACTAAGGAGAGGTAGAAGAGACATCCCCAACCTTCATCGAAATACATGGCCGGAGGTGATCACAAAAGCGGCACTTGCGCCATGTCCAAGAGCACCGCCAAGGAACCTTAGCCACCCAAAATTGACCTTTTTTAATCAAATTAGCCCGGACCCGACAAACCCACAAGGAGGAAGAAATGGGCTGAGAAAGATTCCAAATCAATCGAGAAATAGCAGCGACATTCCATTCATGAAGCTTCTTAAACCTAAGACCGCCTTCCTTCTTAGGCTTGGACACATTAGCCCAAGAGACCTCGCGCTCCACGCCCGACAAGCCAAAAGCCACTCTATAAATATAAGCGCGCGAGCGAAGGATAAAATGGTAACTCCGAATGCTTGGATCCCAAACAAAACAGACCGAATAAGCAACAACCGACCACAAAAGGACAAAACCGAGCTATCCAAGAGTGCACCGCTGAGAATACGGTCCACTAACACCCGACAATCAGCGGAACCCACCTCTTGGTGATAAGAGGCACCCCCAGATATCGGACGGGAGTGAACCAAGAGCAAACCCAACCGTGGCCGAATCTCACTCGAACTCACGGAGGCACACTAGAGAAAAAAAATAGCAATCTTCTCCGGATTCGGAGCAATGCGAGAGCTGCGAAAAAGTCGGAAGAGCCTCATGAAACACACGAACGGAAGGAACATCACCTTTACGTAAAACCAAAAGATCATCAAGCAAAGCAAAGGTGGGACAAGAGGGTCTTCCGGCAACGCCGGTGATACGAGAAAGAAGGGAGCTCCGAATAAAAGACTCCAAAATGCGGGAGAAGACCTCCATAACGTAACAAATAAATAAGGAGAAATGGGATCCCCATGCCGGAGCCCTCGCTTCCCAACAAAAGACCCCTTCAACTCATTGTTGAGAGAAAGAGAATAACTAGGGGAAGAGACACACGCCCGCCCCCACCCAATAAATTTGGGGGGGAAACCTAAACAAAGCCAAGCTATCCCAAAGGAAATCCCACCAAAAAGAATCATAAAGCTTTCGGGAAATCAACTTTAATAAGACACCGAGGAGAGGAAGACGGGGCATCATAACCATGCACCAACTCATGGGCAAGAAAAATATTGTCACCAATGTGACGCCCTAGAATAAAAGCCGCCTGAGCTGTATTGACTAAAGAAGGAAGTGTCCACTGCAGACGGACTGCCAGCAACTTGGTAATGCACTTATAAATAGTGTTGCAGCAAGAAATCGGCCTAAAATCCTTCCAGTAAGCAGCGTTGGGAACTTTAGGAATCAACGCCAAAATGGTAGCATTGGACTCCTTCAGAAGGACAGAAAAGGAGAAAAACTCCTGAATAGTGTGCACCACATCGGGACCAACAATGTGCCAAGTCTGTTGAAAGAAAAATCCATTAAAACCATCAGGCCCAGGCACCTTATTGGGGTGGAGACTAAACATGGAAGCCTTAATGTCCTCCGCGGAAAAAGGAGCCAGTAGCATAGAAATAAGGTCATCAGAGAGGGAGGGTCCAACAAAATCATGCAGAGAATGGCCAGAAGAAATCAAAGCACTAGAGGAACCAAGAAGAGAGGAGAAAAATGAACCCCCCGAAGAAGCAATCTCAGCCGGATCATACACCCAAGACCCATCCGCAGAACAAATACCACGAATCTTATTACAATTTTGCCAACATTTGATAGAGTTATAGAAGAAGGAAGAATTACTATCGCCCTCTTTAAGCCATTGAATCCGACTCTTTTGGCGAGCAGACTCCTCCACTCAACGACTAGCATTGGTTAGGCGAGACAAAGCCTCCTTCTCTTGGGAAAGCATCTCGGCATCACCACCAGTAGTGGTAACGCCAACCTCAATCCTACTGAGTGCCGAACAAAAAGAATCCAGAGAGCCATCCCCGAGCCGGCCACTGGCTCGGCTCCTTCAAGAGCCCACTTAAGGAGCTTGAACCGAGAATAAAGGCGAAACATAGCATAACCGGCAATGGGCGTCTACCAAACCGCTTTGATGGTCCGAAGAAAACCATCAAAAGAGACCCAATAATTGAAAAACTTAAAAAGGGAACAAACACCGAGAGACGCACTCCAACATGAACCACAAGCAGAGAATGATCAGGAGACACCATAAGGAAGAAACTCAAAGCAAATGCATTGGGAAACTGCTAAAGCCACATTGAATTAACATGAACCCGATCCAGCTTTTGCCAGATGTGATCATCACCACGAGAATTATGCCAAGAAAAACAAACCAATGTACTGCAAATCATCAAGCTTGGCCGCCGGAAGGGCTTCATTGAAATCATGCATAAACTCGAGCCATGCCAAAGAACCACCACTATGATCACAACGAAAATGGAGGGCATTAAAGTCCCCTAGCACCACCCAGGGCATGGAAGGAGACACTTGAGCAAGACCTATCGAGAAGCCCAAAGATACGGCGACCCTCCACCGCATTAGTGCCATAAACGATAGAGAGGTGAAACACCGGACCACTATCAACCAAAGAAACGGAAACATGGAGAACCGGGAATGAGAAGATAAAAGAGTAAACATCCAAATGCAGAGGATCCCACCAAAGCCAAATACGCCCGGGGGATGACAATCGAAATTGTCAATAAACTTCCAACCACGTATTAAAGACAAGGCAACTCCACTCGATTACTCTGCTGAACCTTGGTCTCAAGCAAGGCAACACAAGAGAGAGCATGAGCCAAGACCAATCGACGAACTTCAGCCTCGCTTGATAGGATCATTAAGACCCCGAATATTCCAAGCTACAAACTTAATCATGGCGAACTAGATGAGGAAGGGGAAGAACCCAACCCTTGCTTTTTCTTGCGACTCTCCTTACGCTTCAAATTCCGTTTAGCATGCTTAGACAAGTGAGCAATCTCATCAACCATGGGAAGATGTTGAAACGAGAGAAGAGGTGAGAGGAACCGCATGCGTAATCGGCCGGCGGGGATGCTAACCCATCGGGGGAACAAGGAGCCGCCTCCACCGCCCAAGGAGAGACCATAGCAACCACCCGTCTCCAAGCCCGGCACACCAAACCACCACCCTAATACCAGGATGCGGAAGCGGGCGCCGAGGACTCGGCCAAACAGAGGGAGAACCAGGAGCCTCTGCTACCTCACAGGGGAGCGGACCAGGCAGCCGCCCATCTCCCGACCGGGCATAAGAATAACCATCTCGGCACCATGGTCCAAACCCGGCGAAAGAGAAGAAGCTGCGACGGGACCACGCTCGGAATAGCGAGAGTCCAAAACGACCAACACTGCAGAACAAGAGGACCCGAAGTAGAGGTGGAAAGGCCCTCCCGAGAGGAATGGGGCGAGCAATCAACAACAACCTCTTTACCACGCCCGGGGTTACCCTAGGAACAGCCTACATCAGCCCGGCCGAAAGTGCAACAGCCATGGATGAACCACGAGTAACCCACACCTGAGCTTTCTTGCAAAGACCGGTCGGTGGCAAAATTCATGGTAGCGAAGACACTTCTTAGGGAGCCATTTATAATCAATGGCAATAGCTACCACCTCCCCATCGCCCAAATCCAGATCAACCGAGCGGGGAAAATCATCCTCAACACCCACCTCCACACAAATACGAGCAAAGGAGATCCGTTGGAGAGAATCGGTCATTGCATCGGCATACAACGGCTTCCCCACCACACTCGCGATGATGCTCAAACCTTCGGCCGTCCAATACTCCAAAGGAATATGTGAAAAATGAACCCAAATTGGAACCGAGCAACACCCCACCGTGGAGAGATTCAAACCCGGCAGCCACTTCTACAAGAAAATCGGCCATCCTCCAAAATGCCCGGCGCCACCTTCAAGCACATCCTGCATCCCCACCTCCGAGGAGAAACGGAAAAAGAAAAAGCCATCACCACTGCTCAACACCTCAATAAGATACTTTGAACCCCATACCTTGAGCGCAACTCTCTAAACAAAGGAAAAGGAAGGCGATCAAGAAAAAACCCGACCAGGGTGAATCGCCATCGAGAAAGCCCTTTGGAAACTACCGATTGAGGAGGTTTTAGCTTAATACGACCCCCAAAAAGAGGTGCTTGGAGGGGAAACATACGTCAGGTTCATGGAGGTGGTCACCGGCCCTCTCTCACAACAGACGACCAGGAATCAGGACCCACCAAAGCGATGCCGAGATCACACAACACCAGAGGTACACCCCTCTTGGTGATCCGCACCACACTAGTACTTGTCGCTAAAGGGAACCCACCCAAACGAGAACCCACCACCATAGCCGCCGAAGCCGCATGAGAACCAGAAGTAAACGCCATCACAGCCGCCATTAATGAACCCACTATTTATTTCAATTACAAATCAAAAGGATGGTGATTTATCTATTGTGGACGTCCTGAATGGATCATTCAAAGACAAAACAGAATATTCATCAGTGCATAAAGGACACATGTTTGACGTAGTTCGCCCAATATGACGTTTTTCACAATAGTGAGGTATTACCCTTGCTGAGCTTGTTAATCTATTGGAAATAAAGAATACATGACGTCATATCCTCTACCAAAATGGACAAAGCAAGTTTTTGTTTCAATTACAAATCAGAAGGCAAGTATCTTAGGCTAGGGCTTTTTATTTAGTTGATTTCTCATCCGTCAAATGGATCAATCAAACAAAAAGTAATATTAACAAAAGATCAAAAGGACACTTGTTATACATCATTTGTTCAATGTGAGATACTTCACATTGAATAGGTCTTTCCTAAGCCGAGTTTAATACACCAATAGCGACAAGGAATACACAACGTCACAAGCTCTTTCAAAACAGATCAACCAACTATTTGTTTCAATTACAAATCAAAAGGCTAGTATAGATTGGATCGATCAAAAAGGAAAATGTAATATTAGTACATGATTAAAAGGACACTAGTTATACGTGGCTCGCTCAAAGGGTCGTACTTCACAGGAGTGATATATTTCTCATGCCGAATCTAATACATTATTGGAAATAGGGAATACATGAGGTCACAAACTCTATCAAAATAGAAAAACCAACTACTTGTATCAATTAAAAATCATAAGCCAAATATCTTTAACTTAGGGTTGATTATTTAGTCAATTTCGGTCGCCTTATGTGGATAAATCAAAAGAAAAAATAATATCCTTGAAAGATTAAAAGGACACTTGTTATACATCGTTTGCTCAATGGGATGTACTCCATGATGGTGACGTATTTCCTACGCCGACTTTAATAAACTATAAGAAATAAGGAATGCACTTGGTCCTAAACTCCATCAAAATGGCTGAACCCACTATTTATTTCAATTACAAATCAAAAGGATGGCGATTTGTCTAACTGTGACGTCCGAATGGATCATTCAAATACAAAACGAAATATTCATGAGTGCTTAAAAGGACACTTGTTTGACGTAGTTCGCCTAATGTGACGTTCTACACAATAGTGAGGTATTACCCTAGCTGAGCCGGTTAACCTACTAGCAAAAAAGAATACACGACGTCATATCCTTTATCAAAATGGTCAAAGTAAGTTTTTGTTTCAATTACAAATCAGAAGGCAAGTATCTTAGGCTAGGGCTTGTTATTTACTTGATTTCTCATGTGTCAAACGGATCAAACAAACAAAAAAGTAATATTAACCAAAGATCAAAAGGACACTTGTTATACGTCATTTGTTCATTGTGAGATACTTCACATTGAAGAGGTATTTCCTAAGATGAGTTTAATACTCCAATAGCGACAAGGAATACACAACATCACAAGCTCTTTCAAAACGGATCAACCAACTATTTGTTTCAATTACAAATTAAAAGGGAAGTATCGATTTGATTGATCAAAAAGGAAAATGTAATATTGATGCTAGTTTAAAAGGATACTAGTTGTACATGGCTCACTCAATGGGACGTACTCCACGTGGGTGATATATTTCCCATGCCGAGACTAATACACTATTAGAAATAGGGAATACACTAGGTCACAAACTCTATCAAAATAGAAAAACCAACTACTTGTATCAATTAAAAATCATAAGGCAAGTATCTTTAAGTTAGGGTTGGTTATTTTGTTAATTTCGAATACCTTATGTGGATCAATCCAATACAAAACCAAAAATAGTATTCTTGAATGATTAAAAGGACACTTGTTATACGTCGTTCGCTCAGTGGGATATACTCCACGTTTGTGACGTATTTCCTATGTCGAGTTTAATAAACTGTTAGAAATAAGGTATGGACATGGTCATAAACTCTATCAAAATGGATGAATCCACTATTTACTTCAATTACAAATCAAAAGGATGGTGATTTGGCTAATTATGGACATCTTGAATGGCTCGATCAAAGACAAAACGGAATATTCATCAGTGCTTAAAAGGACACTTGTTTGACGTAGTTCGCCCAATATGACGTTTTTCACAATAGTGAGTTATTACCCATGCTGAGCCTATTAACCTATTGGCATTAAAGAATACATGATGTCAACCAACTATTTGTTTCAATTAGAAATCAAAAAGCTTGTATCGAGTGGATCAATCAAAAAGGAAAATGTAATATTAGTGCAAGATTAAAAGGACACTAGTTGTACGTCACTCGCTCAAAGGGTCATACTCCACGGAAGTGATATATTTCTCATGCCAAATCTAATATACTATTGGAAATAGGGAATACACAAGGTCACAAACTCTATCAAAATAGAAAAAGCAACTACTTGTATCAACTAAAAATCATAAGGCAAGTATCTTTAAATTAGGGTTGGTTATTTAATTAATTTCGGATGCCTCATGCGGATCAACCCAAAACAAAAAATAGTATCCTTCAAAGATTAAATGGACACTTGTTATACGTCGTTCGCTCAGTGGGATGTACTCCAGGATTGTGACGTATTTCCTACGCCGAGTTTAGTAAACTATTAGAAATAACGTATGCACATGGTCATAAACTCTATCAAAATGGATTGAACACACTATTTATTTCAATTACAAATCAAAAGGATGGACATTTGTCTAGTTGTGGACGTTTCGAATGGATCATTGAAAGACAAAACACAATATTCATCGAGTGCTTATAAAGACACTTGTTTGACGTAGTTTGCCCAATGTGACGTTCTTCACAATAGTGAGATGTTACCCTTGCTAAACCTATTAACTTATTGGCAATAGAGAATACACAACGTCATATCCTCTATCAAAATGGACAAAGCAACTTTTTGTTTCAATTACAAATCGAAGGCAAGCACGTTAGGCTAGGGCCTTTTATTTACTTGATTTCTCATGTATCAAATGGATCAATCAAACAAAAAAAGTAATATTAACAAAAGATCAAAAGGACACATTTTATACATCATTTGTTCAATGTGAGAAACTTCACATTGAAGTGGTCTTTCGTAAGCCTAATTTACTACTCCAATAGCGGCAAGGAATACACAACGTCACAAGCACATTCAAGATGGATCTGTCATCACCTGGTTTTTGTCCGGGCCCATTTGGTGTGAGCTCAAACTAAACCGATGGTGAGAAATTTTAGAGTCGCCACCAACTGTTTTTGGGGTACAGTTGGATACCCTCTACTTTGAGTAGTTTAAAGTGAGTGGTCTGCGTCATCAGAGAAGGGTTCGGGAGTTGGTTACGTGTAGAGAAGGATTAACACCCCTACAGCGCCCTTTCGGTATCTAATTTAGGAGGAGGAGGTTTTTATTTTATTTGTGTACCCAGAATGATCAGGTTAAATTTCCTAAAAAGTCTATAATTTTTATTTAGCTAAGTTATTTATTAAAGCTATAGTGAAAATGGATTTTACCCTAAATTTCTAAAGGGAATCCTAAAGGTTTTGGGTTTTTGTTTGAAGTGGATAGTGAGGTTCTAGGGATTGGTTTTGGATTTTGGTTTTATTTTAGAAATTGAGGTCCTAGAAAATGATTTTTTCTTTTCCCCCCTTTTTTTGGTTTTTCTTGAGTTAGAAAACATACATTTTTTTGTTTTTGTTTTTTTTTTTGTTGTTTTTTGTCTTTTTTTGTGTTCTTTTTTTTGGTTTTACAAATTGAAGTACTATATTTGGTTTTTTTTTGGTTTTAAAACATGAAAACGTTTTTTTTTGTTTGTTTTTTCTTTTGTTTTTTTAAGGAGACATTTTGAACACATTTTCAAAACTTTTTATAGAAAAACATGTTATAGAAGACCTTTTGGAAAAACATTTTGTGGAATACATTTTGTTATTATTTTTTTTGTTATGTATTTTTTAAAGCTTTGAACCTAAATCTACACGTTTCAATAATTGAAAATACATAGGAACACATATATCAAAATAGATGTGGAGTGTGTGAGTATGACATCCACAAAAGAAAAATAAAAGCACTTTTTTTCATCTTTTTTATCACTCTTTTTTTTCTCATGTCTCTATTTTTTGTCCCTCTTTTTTTTTACTGCACTTTACATATTACAACATAGACAGTATCAACAATCATAAACAGAACAAAATACTATGGCTTACATCAAGTAGGGATATAAATAAGCTAAGAAGCAATTAACACACAAATACAAATGAATTAGAAATTGAACCGACTTTAGTTTGGGTAGGACTTCAACACTGGCCTTCCGTTTCAGTTATCCTGTCTGCGCCGCTATTCTTCAGATTGAAAAAGCACCAAATCTAGTAATTACGAAAATCATATGGGATATATCATGGAGACTGTGGTGCTGTGTTGGAACTGAGACCAAATGATGAGAGGATTTTTATTTGGGGTTTTGGGCAGAAAAACGTGAGGGGGTTTGAAGATGGTAGAGTTTTCTTTGCTTTGGGCAAGATAACTCGTAAAAGGAAAAAAAAAGTCTGGGAGATCTCCTTTTTTTCTTTTTGGAAAAGAAGCTTGAAAGGGGAAAAATCTGGGTAGCTTTTTTGATTTTGGAACAGGGAGAATTTGGGGCGAAAAATCTGAGTATTTTTTGGGTGTAATCTGGGCGTTTCCTTTTCATCTGGGAGCTGAACTCTTCCTCTCTTTTTTTTATTAGACAGCTGGGTATGATTGAAAATGGTAGCAGGTTTTCGTGCCTCTCTCCTTTCTTTTTCTCTCTTTTTTTTTTTGCTGGGGCGTAATGGTAACAGGTTTTTTCCAACGATGATGGTTGTCTCTCTTTTTTTTTCACGAATAGGCCCCTCTGCGCAGGGACAGAAGATTGCATCTTAAAGTGCTGGCAGAAATTTTGGCTAGACTGTCATTAATTGCAGCATTTAATGCTGTATTATTGATTCCCTCATTTTTGTCCAGGTCTTGTGCAATTTGTCGAGTGGACAGCTTGTGCAGAAAACAGGGCAGCTCGTGATTCCCTTTTGAATTTGTATTTTAAAGACATGTGACTAATAGCGTCGTTACAAAATTGATTCTTTGTCAGGTGCCACGCAGAGGACGGGTCTCGTGAATGACACAGAGAGAAAAAAAAAAAGCCAGCGTGAAAAGCCCGAGAAACGCCAACCAAGAAAGGTCAAGGGGTCGAGGCTCGAAGTGTCGGCAGGGTCGGAGTGTCGGCAGGTCGAAGTGTCGGTAGGGTCGAAGCTTCGGTGGGTCAAAATTTTGGTGGGGCGAAGGTCAACGGTCAACGGGTTGAAGTGTCGGTGTTAGCAATTCCGCAAGCGTACGGATCGTTACAAGTAATAAAGTGGACTCAAAGTCCGGATGTCGAACCCACAAGGAAAGTGATCAAGTAAAAAGCTCATTTTGTAAATCCATGATGTATTTAAAGTTGGTTTTGTATCATTAGCAATTTGAATGTTGTAATTTAAATAAATAAAGCAATGTAAATGTTCTTATGGGAGAAAATAGGGATTTGGATGTCAATCAATGTAATTAATTAATCTCTTGTTCTTAAGGCATATTAATTCAAACTTTCCCTTCTTATTTAAAACCCAACACCTTTGCATGTACTAGCCTCTTTCAAGTGACCTAGCCATGTGTATACCCTAGCTTGGGGAACGGGCAACCCATTATGTCCTTAAGTTGTTTGAGTGTAGATTGGCATCACACCAACCCTAACTAGGTTACAAGCAAGATTACTGGCTTTCGCAAATTATAATCTTAGCAAGTCAAGTCTCTTAGCTATCCGGTTATCAATGTCTTCTTTCGATCCATAATTGATTAACCTTTTACAAGATTTAAGGTGGCCGAACTTAAATCTCACATGCTAACTCAAAAGACTTGATAAACATAACAGGGAATTTCAAATTAACTAGCCAAAAGAAAAGAAATTAAAAAAAACTTACATCAAATCCATCCTCCTCCCATGGGGGTTTAAGCTACCATAGCAAATAAGAAAACCATTGTTCTTACTATGAGAACCCAATACACTTCTCTCTCCCTCTCAGAATGAACGATTCCCCCAAATTACATGAAAAAATCCCTTTTTGTCTTACAATTCTGTGCATAACCGCATCCCCTAACCGTTAGAACTATTCCCTCCATTAATTCAAACTCGTTTCCCTCTCAAAAAGGTTGATGGAGCATCGTCAGATCCTTTAATGAAGGATTACAGGCTGTCACGTGGCATCTATGAGGATTCGTTGATCAGCAGAATACGTTGTGCAGAAACTGCCCGCGGTCAATTCATTTGGTCAACTCAATTTCAAATGACCGTTTCAAATAATCAAGCTCTTGGGAGCTTCTGATCAACTCAATTGGTCCCGTCATTTCTTTTTAGTCATTTCAAATTTGAAATGACCGCAGTGCAGATTATTCCTTGCTCCTTCATTCTTTCTTTGGACCTTGTACTTGGCCTGTTTTCCATTCAAAGACAACAAAAACACCACAAAGGATCTACTAATGCTATGTTAGGGGGTTAGTTCATTAATCATTTAAATTCATCAAAATGAAGTTAAAGATGTGATCTTTTATCATAAAATCTCCTTCATTTGACACTAAAATGTGTTAGAAAAACCCCCCTAACAACAACTCCAAATTTAGAACTTGCTCGTCCCGAGGCAATTAGAATTATGAGGCATAGCAAAAATAAGAAAATAAATTGATATAAGAGCATGTGAAAGAATAAAACATCCATAAAACATATGGTTTGACTCTTAATATCATGTATGAAGTTTTGTATTCTCAGTCCAACAATCATATGTTCTCTTTACTAAGACTAAGAAGCAAATGAATCACCAACATTCTGAAACAAATTTCCTAATTCCTTGTAATCTCACAATGAGCAAAGCAACCTCACTCATAAGATAATGTCACTTTACTCTCTCTCAATCTTTCATGGAATTAAAACTAAAACAAGTGCCTTCTTAATCCTTTTTGGTGATTCAACCATCATTCCATTACCCAATTAGTTTTTTGTCATAGACCACAATGACGGTAAAAGTAACAATGCCCAACACACTTCTTATCTATTTTTAATGTACAAGTAAGTTCTATGTACAATGCACTCGAAAATATACCGTAATCTTGTTTTTTTTTCAAGGATTATCTTGCAATAGCATATAACCTTACAAGTTTTTTTTCTTCAAGGATTATACATCTCCACAAACCCAAAACCTTTTTTTTTTTCCCTCCCCCCCCCCCCCCCCCCCCCCTTCTTTCCAAGCTGAGTAGCTATATAACCTTACAAAGTTTTCCTTGATGGATTATATATCTCCACAGTTCATAACCTTCTTTTTTTTTTAAAGTATACACACTTTATACAACACTTTATACAATTTGGAACATTGTACTTATTCTAAACAAAGTGGGTTATGACTCCAACTCCACCATTCCAACTATCCAATCACCAATGTAGAACTATAGAAGAACTTATTGAAGTTTAATTTCCATGAAGTGAATACTCATCAAAATATATAGCTCTCAGTAAAGTTATGTTCTCACTCATTCAAGGAATCAAGTTATATATTCAAAAGTTGTCAATTCATTATGGATCCAAGTCTTTGTTCAAACACATGATGATATCATTCCAAGTACATGAGTTTCATGCATGGGATTAATGAGTAACCATTGGTTTCAAAAGTATTTCATTCTTAAACATGTTATATATAAACATTTCAAAAATTTTCCTCATGAATTCATCTTTTGATCATGCAACTCCTTTCACAATATAACCAAATCTCATATATGAACAATGCATATCATCATTAATTCCATTGCATCTTCACAAACAACTCCAAACTTGGAGTTTTGCATATTCACAAAAACAAAAACATACAGCCAGAAAGGGAATTGTTCAAACCTTCTTCTTCTTTTTCTTACGAGGAGAGGCTGGCTCACTAAAATAATACATCATTTGAGCCATCAATTCACGAAGGGCTAGTACGAAATCGGGTTTGAATTTGGTGCATCCCATTTTCCTCCATGTTCTTGCATGAGAGCTGTCACGATAGTAACAAACAAAAGGCCCACAGCTTGAATTGTCAACTTGGCGAGGTGATGGTTGGACTGAATAGGACATTGTTCCTCTGGTTCCTCCATGCCAAAATGAGTATATATTTGAGCTATCTTCATAGCCTGATGCAAAGATTCTCCAACCCCAGCTGCTAACTCTTTTAATCTATCTGCATTATTTGCTCCCAAGGAATCATATACATGGATAACACGATTCCCCATTGTATACTTCAGTAGGATATAATGATTTGAGATGTGAATGGGGATAAGAACAGCTTTTAAATCTACCCACGGTCGGAAACCTTCTTCACTCCCTATCATATATGCAGCCAACGCCTCTGGCTTAAGGGGAGAAGAATTTGCAAGCAAGGGAAATACTTCATAGTCCTTACCATGTTTAAAAATCTCTGGTTCCTTCCTTATAAGCATCTCTTAAGGCAAAAAATGAAATTGCCCAAATCAGGTGACTCAATCCAATTTCGAACACCAACAATTCTCCTCAAGTCCCCTGGGCGGAAATGTTTTAAAGGCCCAGTTGTTCTATAAAGTTCTTGATTAGAATCTCTAAACTGGAAATATCTCTCTCTTGATTCAATTGTTTCCAGCCCTAGAGGGATAAGTATGTCCAACAATGACCATAGAGGAGTTGTAAGCAAATCCAATGATAGCTCGGTTCTCTTTTTCTTTTGAGCTCTTGTTGGAGCTCTTCTTGTTAGGGCTCTAGTTTTCTTTGGGCGTTTCGAACAAAGACTGCAGGATGCAACCGCTCTCTATCTCAAATGGTGGAAAAAGTTGTATTGTTAGTGGAGAAGGATCTCTCTACCACTCATCTTCTTGATTTGCCATTTGTTGGTTCAGGTGTAGCCACATGAGTGGAAGCTACTTCTTCCTCGATTTCTTTTGCTCCTTCTCTGATTCAGGTTGGGCTTTTGTTGATTTCTTCTTCCTTTGTTGCACTTTTTCCAGCAATTCTGCAATTTGTTTCATGTGGCTCTCATAAGCGGCCTTTACATCTCCTTAAAGCTTAAGTAAGACCGATTCCTCACTTGAACTTCGTACATCGTTTCTTTATCTTCCTCGAAGATTCATATTTCTCAGGTTTCCGCATATTTTCCTTTTCAATATTCTCTTCCTCGGTTGAAGAAATCTGAAGTGGGAGAGCTAAACCATCTTTTACAGGAGATATTTGCTTTACTCTATGAAATATAGGCCCCACCAATTCAATGGCTATAGTCCCTTCCTCGGTGATACATTTTATAATCAAATTGTTTGGGTAAGGGGTCTTAGCAGCGATTCTATATATACTAGGATAACGGTGTTGCACCACTTTTGTTAAAATTCGCACAAATCCCCTCTTATCCACTAACTTCTTCCACTCTTGAAATATCATTTCGCCGATCTATGGATAATTCTGCCTTGATGCTATACATGCATTGTAAATGTGCAACAGGGATCGCATCAATTCCTAGCATCTGAGAAAATATGCACCGACCAAAGAGAATAGCCGAAAACCTCAAATACCCCGAAAACCCCGTTTTCTTATGATATTTCTTCTCATTCCCCTTGGGTTTGGACTAGTCAAGTGCTTCACTAAATTCCTCTTTAGTTAGGTCAGTAAAAAGAAAAGCATTTGCTCTCGCAAATTGAAGGTTTTTCGAATATTGGCAGCAGAAATTACTACCTTCTTTCCCCCTACTGTACATATCATGCGATTCTCCTCTGTTTTTAGATTATTATAAAAATTTTCTGCAAACTCCATCAACGGAGGGCAAGGATCGCCACATACCTTGTGCAAGTTCTGCCCTTCAAGTATTCTCTGCATTTCGGCCGCCCATGAGATTCTAGGGTTATTCAAGAGTTCCCATGGAAACACCAGTCCTGGTGTCACCTCTCTGACAACTGCCTTTGATTTCACCATGTGAACCGTCGTGAAGAAAACGAGCGAGTGTTCAACTTGGTTGAAGATGATCTGAATCAACAAACCTTTAAGAGATAACGGAGCTGAGCGAAATTCGCAAACTAGAAGAGTGAGCTGGTGGATTTCGTGCAAAAGAAGTTCGGCTGAAATATTGACCCTCTGTTTTTAAATGAGTGTCCTTAGTCAATCGATTTGCCAACTCAATTTTTAATTGACTGAACCTTCGGGACACCTTAGTCATTTCAAATGGTTGTGTCATTTCAATTTGGTCATTTTAAATTTCAAATGACCACTTCACTAAAAATTACCAGTTTCAGTCTAAAACGCCGAATTAACCTCCTTCAATCGCACCGATGCTTGGATTCTCTATCCGAATATCAATAAACTCAAACAAACAATCAAATAATCACAAATAACTCGGGTTGCCTCCTGGAAGCGCTGCATTTAATGTCAGTAGCTTGACATTCTTCCTTGATTAATTTGGAAATGGAGCAAGGTAAAGAACCTCCTTTACTCCTGGAGCTCAACAAAAACCTTCAACCTGTGTCCATTAACAAGTGAATGCTGGAGAATTATCCTGTTGAATAAGTACTCCTCCCTTTTCAAAAACTTTTTTAACCACAAAAGGTCCAGACCATTTACTCTTGAGTTTTCCAGGGAAAACTTTCAGTCTAGAATTATACAACAAAACCTTCTGACCTTCTCAGAACTGCTTAGGATGAAGATGTTTATCATGCCATCTCTTAGTCTTCTCCTTGTAAATTTTTGCATTTTCATATGCATTCAATCTAAATTCCTCAATCTCATTTAATTGCATAAGTCTGGACTCCTCTGATTTCTGAGCATCAAAATTTAAAAAGTGTGTGGCCCAATAGGCCTTATGCTCTAGTTCCACAGGTAAGTGGCATGCTTTTCCAAAAACCAATTTGAAAGGTGATGTACCCAATGGGGTTTTGAAATGACCCTTTTTGTCTTACAATTCTGTGCATAACCGCATCCCCTAACCGTTAGAACTATTCCCTCCATTAATTCAAACTCGTTTCCCTCTCAAAAAGGTTGATGGAGTATCGTCAGATCCTTTAATGAAGGATTACAGGCTATACACGTGGCATCTATGAGGATTCGTTGATCGGCCAGAAGACGTTGTGTAAACCGCCCGCGGTCAATTCATTTGGTCAACTCAATTTCAAATGACCGTTTCAAATGATCAAGCTCTTGGGAGCTTCTGGTCAACTCAATTGGTCCCGTCATTTCTTTTTAGTCATTTAAAATTTGAAATGACCGCAGTGCAGATTATTCCTTGCTCCTTCATTCTTTCTTTGGACCTTGTACTTGGCTTGTTTTCCATTCAAAGACAACAAAAACACCACAAAGGATCTACTAATGCTATGTTAGGGGGTTAGTTCATTAATCATTTAAATTCATCAAAATGAAGTTAAAGATGTGATCTCCTTCATTTGACACTAAAATGTGTTAGAAAAACCCCCCTAACAGTCGGCAGGTTGAAGGTCGGAGTGTCGGCAGGTCAAAGGTTTATAGGCTTCGCGTGTCCAGGGTCGAAGGGCCGAAGGGTCGAAGGTCGGAGTGTCGGCAGTGGGGCTTCGAGGCTTTGAGAGTTAGGGGGTTGAAGGGCCAAAGGGCGAGTCGAAGGTCGGAGTGTCGGCAGCGGGGCTTCGAGGCTTCGAGGCTTCGAGGCTCCAGGGCTTCGAGGCTTTGAGGCTTCGGGGCGTCGACGCTTTGGGGCTTCAAGGCTTCGAAGGTCAATGGGTCGAAGTGTCGACAGGTCAACGGTCAATGGTCAATGGCCAACGGTCAACCCCGAAGTTTTTTTTAATTACCTTCTTACCCTTCACCTAAAATGCAAAAATGGATAACTTTCCAGGGATTGTTTGGGGAGATCCGTATTCGCCTAAATTGATGCTTTGAAGAATTTCGCATGATCACTTTGTCAGGAAGTTTGACTAGGGGCATTGACCATCTTTTGGCAAATTTGACTTTTTCTAACAAAAGTTGTTTTGGCCATAACTTCTTCATTTTAAGTCCGATTTGAGCTCGGTCAAGTGCGTTAGTCTCCAATTTTCATCCTATATCACTTGGTGTTGGTCTTAGGGTGCTTCAAAGACTTGTAGCAGAAGTCATTAATTTTAGACTCCCCCATCCGTGTCAATTGTATCCATCTCGTGCAAATTGGGGTAAACCATTCCTTGGAAGTATGGGATCATTGTGGACCTGTTCAACAAGGTATATGGCATGGGTAGAAAGGTATATCAAATGGGGTTAGTATGTCCAACCCGGACAAAATGGGGTCCAACAGCTGCCCCTCTTTGTGCACTGTTTGTATACAAACATCGTACAAAGATAAAAGGAAGTCATTTTGGACGGGTTGGAGCACTTACCTGACTTACCTAGAGGAAGAAGTGCGACGGTTGGGTCTGTCCCCGAGAGGGAAAAGGGCTTCATAGGTCGGTGGACTTGGATAATACTTTGATGCGGCATCTGAGGCTGCCTACGATGTAAAGATATGGGAGATTGAAAGCCTACAAAAATGACAGGCTTGAACTAAAAAAGAGAGCCTTCGGCAATGATAGACTTTGGTTAAAAAATGAAAAGCCCACAGCAATGATAGGCTTGAACTGAAAAGTGAAAAGGCCCACAAAAATGGTGGGCGTAAACTAAAAATTGAAAGGCCCACAGCAACGATAGGCTCGAATTGAAAATGGATAGCCTACAGCAACGATAGGCTTGAATTGAAAAATGTAAAAGGCCCATAACAATGATGGGCGTGAACTAAAAATTGAAAGGCCCACAGCAACGATAGGCTCGAATTGAAAATGGATAGCCCACAGCAACGATAGGCTTGAATTGAAAATGGATAGCCCACAGCAACGATAGGCTTGAATTGAAAAATGTAAAAGGCCCACAATAATGATGGACGTGAACTAAAAATTGAAACCACAGCAACGATAGGCTCGAATTGAAAATGGATAGCCCACAGCAACGATAGGCTTGAATTGAAAATGGATAGCCCACAGCAACGATAGGCTTGAACTGAAAAATGTAAATGGCCCACAACAATGATGGGCGCAAACTAAAAATTGAAAGGCCCACAAAGAACGATAGGCTCGAATTGAAAATGGATAGCCCACAACAACGTTAGGCTTAAACTGGAAAATGGAAAGCCCACAACAACGATAGGCTTAAATTGAAAATGAAAAGCCCACATCAATGATAGGCTTAAATTGAAAATGAAAAAGCCTACAGCAACGATAGGCTTAAATTGACAATAGGAAAGCCCACAGTAATGATAGGCTTGAATTGGAAAAGAAAAGCCCACAACAACGATAGGCTTAAACTGGAAAGACTTGTTGGAGACATCAATTGGTATTTGGGGAAATGGTTTAAGGAATTGGTGAGTTTGGGAAGTAACCCAATTTGGGCTCCCTCTACGAGTTCACTCAAGGAGATCGCTCTACAAGGTGACCCAAAAGGGGAAAAAGTTTGTCAAGTGCCGAAAGAATGCATTTAGAGCTTGGGGAAATTGCAAAGAAAGAGTTGTACAGGTGAACAAAAAAGCTAGGACAGCTTGATGAGAAGCTTGCTGAGTATGAACTCCTAGGATCTTCAGAGGCGGCAACATTTTGAAATTACAGAGTATGCTGAATGTATGCAAATGATGCATGGACTGCAACGTGCCGTATGCGGGGATGCATAAACCTCAACCTTTGGTGCCATATGATGCCATGTGATGCGATGCGATGTATGCATCAAATGCAATGTGATGTATCACTGAGGGTTTGGCCAGGACTAGAGATCTATCTCAATGCTGTTGGAGAGGTTGGCTAACATTTAACTTGTCAAGGAACAATGTTCTCTTTGGCTGGGGAGTCCGTTCTGTCTTTGTTGGGGAACTCCCTTTTGTGTATGAAGGGTCTGTTAAATTGAGCTTAGCCATATTGAGGAGCTTGACTTGACGGCTTCTCTGGGGATAGTGATATCCCGTGGAGATATGGGTACTCTGAGTTGGGGGATTAACTTGTTTGGGGATTTTGAGCTTGGCCCTACTCATAAGGCAATGCTAAAAGAGCCTACTGGGGATTCAAGATATTCTAATTAAATGCGAAATGAAGACCATGTAACATGATTAAAGAGATAAAAAGGGATTTTTGCTGGTTTAATTCCACAAAACATATTTATATCATAAAAAGTGTCCTATTGTTATAATCTGATAAACAGAATCACAAGTCTTTACAAGTATAATGTACAAATTTGATTCGAATGTGCCGCAGGTTTGACCATGTCTTCCCCGTTTGGCATTGTTTTTGGATGATGTTGTCTCTACTGTGTGCAAAGGACCCTATTTGTTGTGGTCCTGATCCTTTCAGATTCTGACTGATTGATTTCACCCTTCAAGATTTATTGTTGGCTTTGTATTTTACCCTTGGTGCCCTTTCAGGTTTTCACCAAGTCCGCCCTTGTTTTCTTTTTTTGTCTTTTGTTGGAGCTTTGTATTTTACCCTTGGTGCCCTTTCGGGTTTTCACCAAGTCCGCTCATTACAGGAATGAGAATCTTGTTGGGAGGTATGAGAGTTAAGCATAAAACTTTTTGACGGTGTCACTATTCACTGGATTAGGAAGCTCATCTCCGTCCATTTTGGCAAGGATCAATGCGCCTCCCGAGAATGCTTTTTTCACAACATATGGGCCTTCATAATTGGGAGTCCACTTGCCTCTATGGTTGTGTTGAATTGGCAAGATCTTTTTGAGGACAAGATCACCCTCTTGAAAGCTCCTAGGCTTCACCTTTTTATTGTAACTGTTCATCATTCTCTGTTGATATAGCTGTCCTCTACAAACTACTGCCAAGCGCTTGCCTTCAATTAAATTCAACTGCTCATAACGACTTTGGACCCATTCTGCTTCTTCGAGATGAGTATCCTTAAGTACTCGGAGGGAAGGTATCTCCACTTTGACCGGTAGAACTACTTCCATGCCATAGACCAAAGAAAATGGAGTTGCCCCAGTCGATGTACGCACTGAGGTACGATAAGCATGCAAAGCGTAAGGTAGCTTCTCGTGCCAATCTTTGTACGTTTCAGTCATCTTTCTGATAATGTTCTTGATGTTCTTGTTGGCTGCCTCGACTGCTCCATTCATCTTTGGGCGATAGGGGGTCGATTTGCGGTGTTGAATTTTGTATGTTTCACACAACCTCCCTATCATCCGGCTGTTCAAATTGGCAGCATTGTCCGTTATGATCTGCTCGGGAAGCCCATATCGGCATATGATGTTGTTCCGCATAAATCGAAGTACCACAGCCTGTGTGACATTAGCATATGATGCTGCTTCTACCCACTTGGTGAAGTAATCAATGGCTACCAAAATGAAACGATGACCATTAGAAGCTTTTGGAGATATTGGTCCGATAACGTCAATGCCCCAAAGCGAGAACGGCCACGGGGAAACCATCACGCGTAGTTTGGACGGCGGTACTTGGATTTTATCGCCATAAATTTGACACTTAAGGCATTTGCGCACATATTCAATGCAATCCTTTTCCATGGTGACCCAATAATAGCCGATTCGCATGATTTGTCTTGTTAATGCATGTCCATTTGCATGTGAACCACATTCCCCTTCGTGCACTTCTTTCATTATTTGTGTTCATTCTTCTTTTGCCACACACCGCAATAATACCATGTCATGGTTTCTTTTATACAGAACGGGACCATTAAGATAGTAGTTGGACGCTGACCTTCGGATATTTCTTTTATCAGATTCAGAGGCCTCTGCTGGGTATTCTTGCTTAAGCAAATACTGTTTGACGTCATCAAACCAAGGTTTTTCTTCAGTATTTCCTTCAATGGCCATGCAATGTGCAAGAGCATCTTGTATACGGATATCGAAAGACTGGACTTCCAACTT
The DNA here is from genome assembly GCA_023512835.1 of Taxillus chinensis. Lineage (NCBI taxonomy): Eukaryota > Viridiplantae > Streptophyta > Magnoliopsida > Santalales > Loranthaceae > Taxillus > Taxillus chinensis. Next base: position 42,923,504 of record CM042092.1, on the reverse strand, counting down.
TGTGTCTAGTCGAAGGAGGGAGGCTAGAGTGGCCAACGCATCAGGGATCTGATTGTATTCCCTGGGCATATGCTCAAACGTGATGTCTTCAAATTGCTCGGCTAACTCCGTAACGTGCTTCCGATACGGGATTAATTTGTGGTTTCGAGTCTCCCATTCACCCCTTACTTGAAAAATGATGAGTGCCGAATCGCCGAATACTCGTAATTTTTTGATTCCTTTGTTAATGGCTTCTTGAAGTCCCATCACACAAGCCTCATATTCTGCTACATTGTTTGTACAAGGGAAGGTTAGCTTTGCCGCCATGGGGAAATGTTCGCCTTTTGGGGATATCAGGATGGCCCCAATACCGTGACCTAAGAGACTGGAGGCTCCATCGAACCACATCGTCCATATGTCTGATACTTCGGCCGTAATGATTTTGATGTGCTCATCTAGGAAGCCAATAGTCATGGGCTCATAGTCTTCTAGTGCTCTGTCTGCCAAGTAATCAGCTATTGCGCTCCCTTTTATAGCTTTTTGTGGCACGTAGATGATACCATACTCCGATAGGATCAGCTACCATTTGGCGATTCTCCTAGAAATGGATGGTTTTTCTAAGAGATATTTGAGCGGATCATGCCTTGAAATCAGCCATGTGGTATGATAAAGAGTGTACTGCCTCAATCTTCTTGTTATCAGACAAGAGCACAACACGTCTTCTCCAAGGGTGTGTAGTTTTCTTCATTGATGGTGAACTTCTTGCTCAGATAATAAATGGCCTGCTCCTTGCCTGTAGAATCGTGTTGCCCCAAGACACAACCCATCGCTGACTCCTGAACGGTCAAGTATAAGATCAGAGGTCTATCCGGTACTGGTTGGACCAAAATAGGTGGATTAGACAGATATTGTTTGATCTTGTCAAAAGCTTCTTGACATTTGTCATTCCAAATTTCTGGGTTGTTCTTTCGTAAAGTCTTGAAAATGGGTTCACATGTGAAATAAATCGGGCAATGTAATTCAGTCGCCCTATGAATCCTCTAACCTCCTTGATGGTCCGTGGTGGCGGCATCACTTGGATAGCTCGAACTTTATCTAGATCGATTTCAACTCCTTTTTGGCTCACAATGAAACCCAACAGTTTTCCTGACATGGCTCTGAAAGTGCACTTTTCGGGATTCAATTTCAGTTGATATTTCCGTAGCCTGTTAAAGAGCTTGCGGAGTACTTCGATATGATCTTCAGTGGTTCGTGATTTGGATATCATGTCGTCCACATATACTTCGACTTCCTTATGCATCATGTCGTGGAATAGGGTCACCATGGCTTGCTGATAGGTTGCCCCTGCGTTTCTCAGACTAAAAGGCATCACATTATAGCAGAAAGTGCCCCAAAGTGTCGTGAATGTGGTCCTCTCTTTGTGTTCGGGGGCCATACGAATTTGATTATAGCCCGAGAAACCATCCATGAATGAGAACAGGGCGTGTTTTGCTGTATTATCCACTAGCGTATCAATGTGAGGAAGTGGGAAGTTATCCTTCGGACTGGCCTAGTTCAAATCTCTATAGTCGACACACATGCATACTTTGCCTCCTTTCTTCGGTACTGGTACAACATTGGCCACCCATTCTGGATAATGGGAGACACTTAGGAAACCTGCATCCCATTGCTTTTTGACTTCTTCTTTAATCTTCAGTATCATCTCTGGTCTCATTCTTCTCAATTTCTGCTGAACTGGCTTGCATTCCTGCCTTACTGGTATGTGATGCTGCACTATGTCCGTGTCTAATCCTGGCATATCTTGATACGACCATGCAAAAACATCTATGTAGCTCCTTAATAGCTCAATTAATTACTTCTTGATGTCGGTAGCTATTAAGGATCCCATCCTCAATTCTCTTGGTTCGGCAACCGTCCCCAAATTCACTGTTTCTACTGGGTCTTCACTTGGAATGGAGAAACGGTCTTCCCTTTCCAATAGGTGCATAATCTCCCCTGGTAGTTCAGGTGTCTCCTCTATCTCATTCTCGTCAGCTTCAAACACGGGCTGCTCCCAGTTTGGACTTTGGTTAAACCTTTGGCATCTTGTTTCGCCTTCGCATACTATGTTTTCATTGACATTGTGATACCTGCTTATAAGAGAATGACAAGTTGGTAACCAAATATGATATGCATATGTTATGAATGGAATGCACCATGAAAGATTTTGAAAAACACATTTTATCGGAAGGTTTAAGGAAAAACAAATGTTCACAGCTTCAAAGTACATTAAAATAGAATACATTAAATCCCAGCGACCCGTAAGCATTACATTATGGGGAGGTCCAGGCTGGTCCAATTGTTCAATGGCTGGTTGGGATCCTCTCACACTAACTGAACCATCTCGCTTGGTGCATGCTTATTTGTGTCCAATATGACTATAGTCCCCGTCTTGGGCTCAGGTTGGCTCTTATGGATAAACCCTCCACTCCGAAATGTCACATTCAAAGGGGGAAAGCTTCTCCTTTCTTCTTGTACTGGCCTTTTCTGCAATCTTGCCATTCTGACTTCCCTCTTCTTGATAGCTTCTCTCTGTCTGTCAGCTTTTGTAGGAACGTAGCCTAGCTCAAACTTTTCGGTATTTTCTCGGATGGTCAGGGGTTTCTGAATCCCTTGAGCTGTCAGGCCTAATCCTTGCCCCGGTTTATACCCCCGTTTGATCATAGTGGATGCAACCATTTTTGATGCCTTCAAGAGATGATGGTCTAGGGCAGAAGCAACATTCACCATCTCAAAAGCCCGATAGGAGCATTCTGCCACATCTTCGTTGCTTTCAACATAAGGAACTGATGTCGGTTTGGTGACGAGGAAACTTGTCTCTCCAGAGATGCAGATGAGCTGGTCCCCCATTACAAACTTCATCTTCTGGTGGAGACTTGATGGCACCGCTCTGCCATGTGGATCCAGGGTCTTCCCAACAAACAGCTGTAATATGGCGTAATGTCCATCACCTGAAATTCCACCGTAAAAGTAGTTGGCCCAATCATGAGTGGAAGATCCAGAGTTCCCACCACGTCATGCTTTCCTCCATCGAATGCCCGTACCTTCATCGTACAGGGACGCATATAGGACGCGTCAATTGGAAGTTGCTGCAGTATATGCAAGGGCATAATGTTCAAGGCCGAGCCGTTGTCAATGAGTACACGGGCTATTGTGTGCTCCTTGCATTTGATCGTGATGTCCAGAGCTTTTATGTGCCCCTTTCCTTCTTGGGGTAGCTCGTCATCTCCAAAGCTAATGACGTTGTTCATGATGACGTTACCGCCGATTCCATCAACATTTGCCACTGAGACGGTTGGTGGAACATAGGCTTGGCTCAGAACTTTCAGCAATGCTTCCCGGTGAGGTTGGGAATCCATCATTAATGAGAGCAAGGAGATGCGAGTCGGTTGTCGGCTTAGCTGATCCACAATATTATACTCGCTCTGTTTCATCAATTTTAGGAATTCCAATGTCTCTTTTTCAGTGACCGGTGCTCCTTTCTTTGTTGCCTCCAGCGTTGGCACAATGTCTGGTTCTACAGCTTTTTCCTTCCTTGCTTTGTCAGCCATATCAGGGGCATAAGCCTTACCACTCCTAGTTATCTTCTCTGCTGCGGTGGCTCCCTAGACTACTTCACAACTGTAATTCCATGGGACTGCTTTATCAGTTTTATATGGGAAAGGAGCAGGAACACCTATGGTGAGGGGTGCAATTCCATGCGTTAGTTGTGGGATTTCGGTCCTCTCCCCTTGTCTGGCACGAGACTTGAGGCATGGATAGTGAAAGGCTTGATTCTATGTCGCAGTAGCGGCATCTCCGGAGCCTTAATAGTTAAGACAAGGGGTGTTGGCACCCATGGCGATTTGTGTGAATCGTCTTCTTGGATCATGTGGCTTTGGTTGTCCATTCCTCCTCTTGAGAATTCTATCATCCTTTGGTCCATGAGTTTTTGCACCACCTCAGAAAACTCAGTACATTCTGCAATGTCATGTCCCCGTGACATCTGGTGATAAGGGCATTGTTTTTCCCCATCTGTTCCTTTTCCTGCCTTTGGTGTGTTTTTAGCAAGTACATAGCCATGTTCCTGTAACAGAGTAAACAAATGTGTTTTCTCCATTTGTACTTGGGTGACCCTTTCCCGTCGTGCTTCATTTTCGATACTAGCAACATTATTGGAGTGTTATGGGAGAGGATTGTTGTTCATATTTGGCGTCCCAGACAGTGCGGAAAAATCCAGCCATTTTGCATCCTTTAATGCCTAAACCTTCCTTTTGAATGTTATACAATTCTCGATATCATGTCCAGCTCCACCTGCATGATACTCACATCTGGCATCTGCCTTATACCAGGCCGGGGGAGGAGTCTTTATTTCTCCCAAGGGTATAGGGGTTACCATTCTCGCCTCTAAGAGCTTGGGGTATAATTCCGCATAAGTCATTGGAATAGGATCAAACTCTTGTCGTGGTCGATGAGAAGCCTGATTCGCTCCTGCTTGCTGGGTCGGGGCCCTTGGTTGCCCCTGTCCTTGCAATGAGGCTCCTGGTCCTTCCTGAGTTGCTGGCCTTGGTTGCTCTGGGTATGGCGCTCTCGGTTGAAATGAGTTAGGTACCATTGAGTATGGAAATAGGACCCCTCCTTGCGGCAGGTATGGCATGAATTGGGGAGATGGAGCAGGTGCAGCATAAGCAGCTACCGGTGACCCTCTGTAGCATCCTGGCGCTTAGTAGAATGTTGGTTGTATTGACTGGCGTGCTTGGTATACCAGGTTGCTCTCATTTTCCTTCTTCTTTGCTGGTGGTTGAAACCGTTTTGATGCCTCAGCCGCATCACCCTTTAGTTTTCCGCCTTTAATTCCACTTTCTACACGTTCACCGGATGCAACCAAGTCTGCAAAGCTGTTAGAGACGTTACCTATCAACTTCTCGTAGTATACGCCTTTTAGTGTGTTGATAAAAAGAGTGGTGAGTTCTCTTTCGGTAAGAGGAGGTTGGACCTCCACAGCGGCCTCTCTCCATCTTCGTGCATAATCTTTGAAATTCTCCTCGGATCCCTTTTCCATGGACTGCAGGGTTAATCGATCCAGCGCCGGCTGGTGACATGTTTGTCTTGTGCCAAGAAGGAAGTAGCTAATTCTTTCCATGTCTTGACGCGGTTTCCATTTAGTTGAAAGTACCAGCGAAGGGATGCCCCGGTTAGGCTTTCCTGGAAACAATGTATGAGGAGCTTGTCTTCACCAGCATAAGCAGCTATCTTTTGACAATACATGGCCAGATGTGTCCTGGGACATCGGGTCCCGTTGAACTTTTCAAACTCTGGCATTTTGAATTTTGGCGGTAGCACCACTCCAGGGACTAAGCATAAGTCTTGTGGGCTGGTCATGCCATAGCTGTCCATGCCTTCTACGGCTTTCAATCTTTCCTCGAGTCGGCGTAGAGCGGGAGACTCAATATTTTCCTGAGGAGCTGGGGAACCCATCGCTTCCATTACATTTCCCGTTGCGGGCATAGTGAAATGAGTTTGATTTGGAGTTGGAGGTTGTGCCATAGCAGGATGATAGGTGGGTGCCTGGCTAGGGGCCGGATTGGGCGGTTGAACTGCTTCTTGCCCCTGCTCTTGGTGGTGATTGATAGTTCTCCTTGTCGGGGTTCTTCCTCTTTCCTCAGTCAATTTTGTGAGCATTTCCATAATTGCAGACATTCGCCCCTGTAGGGTTTGTTGTGACTGTTCCAACCCCATAAGTCTGTTCTCAGTTTCTTCTGCCATCGGCTGCGACTGTGGTATTTGATTGCGCCGGGATTTGAGGTTGTAAGAGTGCGCAATCCTGTAGAAAGGCAGCTACCGACCTGGGTACAAGGGAAGTTTTATTTGATTTTTCCTTTGATATGCATGTATGCATGAATGTATGTGTGGAAGGTTAAAGAAACAAACAACTTTATTGCAAACAAAACACATAATACAAACACTCAATATAAACACACAATGCGAAATGCCATGTCAAAAAAAGGCTATTGCTACATGATCTTAGAGCAAACTTCCTGTCATCTCCTAAGGAGCACGGTGCCTCTTTCTCTAGGGTGGTCGTTCACCTGCTTCCTCCCTCTGCTTCATTATGGTCTTGATCTGTTTTTCCCTCAGCTCCAGCCTTTGTAGAGCTCCTTCTAGAGATGCTTCTAGCCTCTGGATCTGCTGCCTTAAAGTCTGACTCTCCTGGAGGATAGCCTTCATGTCTGAAGTTAGCTGTGGCTTGTGTTGTGCCCTCTAAGATATGTATGCGGGGTAAACACCAGGTTTTGAACTGTTGGGTTGGATCTTGTGTGGTGTGGACCATGCTTGATACATCTTCTTGCCTTCTTTTGTGAGCATGGTTCTGCTGTGAGTGAAGTCATACTCTTCCATGCCAAAAAGCACTGGGATAATCTGATGACACCCCACTTGTCTTCCAGGCTGGTCCAATTGTTCAATGGCTGGTTGGGATCCTCTCGCACTAACTGAACCATCTCGCTTGGTGCATGCTCATTTGTGTCCAATATGGCTACAGTCCCCGTCTTAGGCTCAGGTTGGCTCTTATGGATAAACCCTCCACTCCGGAATGTAACCTTCAAAGGGGGAAAACTTCTCCTTTCTTCTTGTACTGGCCTTTTCTGCAATCTTGCCATTCTGACTTCCCTCTTCTTGATAGCTTCCCTTTGTCTGTCAGCTTTTGTAGGGACGTAGCCTAGCCCAAACTTTTCGGTATTTTCTCGGATGGTCAGGGGTTTCTGAATCCGTTGAGCTGTCAGGCCTAATCCTTGCCCTGGTTTGTACCCCTGTTTGATCATAGTGGCTTCAACCATTTTTGCTGCCTTCAAGAGACGATGGTCTGGGGCAGAAGAAACATTCACCATCTCAAAAGCCCGATAGGAGCATTCTGGCACATCTTCGTTGCTTTCAACATAAGGAACTGATGCCGGTTTGGTGACGAGGAAACTTGTGTCTCCAGAGATGCAGATGAGCTGGTCCCCCATTACAAACTTCATCTTCTGGTGGAGACTTGATGGCACTGCTCCTGCCATGTGGATCCAGGGTCTTCCCAACAAACAGCTGTCATATGGCGTAATGTCCATCACCTGAAATTCCACCATAAAAGTAGTTGGCCCAATCATGAGTGGAAGATCCAGAGTTCCCACCACGTCACGCTTTCCTCCATCGAATGCCCGTACCTTCATCGTACAGGGACGCATATAGGACGCGTCAATTGGAAGTTGCTGCAGTATATGCAAGGGCATAATGTTCAAGGCCGAGCCGTTGTCAATGAGTACACGGGCTATGGTGTACTCCTTGCATTTGACCATGATGTGTAGAGCTTTTATGTGCCCCTTTCCTTCTTGGGGTAGCTCGTCATCTCCAAAGCTAATGACGTTGTTCATGATGAGGTTACCCCCAATTCCATCAACATTTGCCACTGAGACGGTTGGTGGAACATAGGCTTGGCTTAGAACTTTCAGCAGTGCTTCCCGGTGAGGTTGGGAATCTATCATTAATGAGAGCAAGGAGATGCGAGCCGGTTGTTGGCTTAGCTGATCCACAATATTATACTCGCTCTGCTTCATGAATTTTTGGAATTCCAATGTCTCTTTTTCAGGGACCGGTGCTCGTTTCTTTGTTGCCTCCAGCGTTGGCTCAATGTCTGGTTCTACAGCCTTTTCCTTCCTTGCTTTGTCAGCCATATCAGGGGCATAAACTTTACCACTCCTAGTTATCTTCTCTGCTGCGGTGGCTCCCTGGACTACTTCACAACTGTAATTCCATGGGACTGCTTTATCAGTTTTATAGGGGAAAGGAGCAGGAACACCTATGGTGAGGGGTGCAATTCCATGCGGTAGTTGTGGGATTTCGGTCCTCTCCCCCTTGTCTGGCACGAGACTTGAGGCATGGATAGTGAGAGGCTTAATTCTATGTGGCAGTAGCGGCATCTCCGGAGCCTTAACAATTAAGACAAGGGGTGTTGGCACCCATGGTGATTTGTGCGAATCGTCTTCTTGGATCATGTGGCTCTGGTTGTCCATTCCTCCTCTTGAGAATTCTATCATCCTTTGGTCCATGAGTTTTTGCACCACCTCGGAAAACTCAGTACATTCTGCGATTTCATGTCCCCGTGACATCTTGTGATAAGGGCATTATTTTTCCCCATCTGTTCCTTTTCCTGCCTTTGGCGTGTTTTTAGCAAGTATGTAGCCATGTTCCTGTAACAGAGTAAACAAATGTGTTTTCTCCATTTGTACTTGGGTGACCCTTTCCCGCCGTGCTTCATTTTCGATACTAGAAACATTATTGGAGTGTTCTGGGAGAGGATTGTTGTTCACATTTGGCATCCCAGACAATGCGGAAAAATCCAGCCATTTTGCATCCTTTAATGCCTAAACATTCCTTTTGAATGTTATAAAATTCTCAATATCATGTCCAGCTCCACCTGCATGATACTCACATCTGGCATCTGGCTTATACCAGGCCGGGGGAGGAGTCTTTATTTCTCCCAAGGGTATAGGGGTTACCATCCTTGCCTCTAAGAGCTTGGGGTATAATTCCGCATAAGTCATTGGAATAGGATCAAACTTTTGTCGTGGTCGACAAGAAGCCTGATTCGCTCCTGCTTGCTGGGTCGGGGCCCTTGGTTGCCCCTGTCCTTGCAATGAGGCTCCTGGTCCTTCCTGAGTTGCTGGCCTTGGTTGCTCTGGGTATGGCGCTCTCGGTTGAAATGAGTTAGGTACCATTGAGTATGGAAATAGGACCCCTCCTTGCGGCAGGTATGGCATGAATTGGGGAGATGGAGCAAAGATAAGCAGCTACCAGTGACCCTCTGTAGCATCCTGGCGCTTAGTAGAATGTTGGTTGTATTGACTGGCGTGCTTGGTATACCAGGTTGCTCTCATTTTCCTTCTTCTTTGCTGGTGGTTGAAACCGTTTTGATGCCTCAGCCGCATCACCCTTTAGCTTTCCGCCTTTAATTCCACTTTCTACACGTTCACCGGATGCAACCAAGTCTGCAAAGCTGTTAGAGACGTTACCTATCAACTTCTCGTACTATACGCCTTTTAGTGTGTTGATAAAAAGAGTGGTGAGTTCTCTTTCGGTAAGAGGAGGTTGGACCTCCACAGCAGCCTCTCTCCATCTTCGTGCATAATCTTTGAAATTCTCCTCGGATCCCTTTTCCATGGACTGCAGGGTTAATCGATCCAGCGCCAGCTCGGTGACATGTTTGTACTGTGCCAAGAAGGAAGTAGCTAATTCTTTCCATGTCTTGACGCGGTTTCCATTTAGTTGAAAGTACCAGCGAAGGGATGCCCCGGTTAGGCTTTCCTGGAAACAATGTATGAGGAACTTGTCTTCACCAGCATAAGCAGCTATCTTTTGACAATACATGGCCAGATGTGTCCTGGGACATCGGGTCCCGTTGAACTTTTCAAACTCTGGCATTTTGAATTTTGGCGGTAGCACCACTCCAGGGACTAAGCATAAGTCTTGTGGGCTGGTCATGCCATAGCTGTCCATGCCTTCTACGGCTTTCAATCTTTCCTCGAGTCGGCGTAGAGCGGGAGACTCAATATTTTCCTGAGGAGCTGGGGAACCCATCGCTTCCATTACATTTCCCGGTGCGGGCATAGTGAAATGAGTTTGATTTGGAGTTGGAGGTTGTGCCATAGCAGGATGATAGGTGGGTGCCTGGCTAGGGGCCGGATTGGGCGGTTGAACTGCTTCTTGCCCCTGCTCTTGGTGGTGATTGATAGTTCCCCTTGTCGGGGTTCTTCCTCTTTCCTCAGTCAATTTTGTGAGCATTTCCATAATTGCAGACATTTGCCCCTATAGGGTTTGTTGTGACTGTTCCAACCCCATAAGTCTGTTCTCTGGGTACAAGGGAAGTTTTATTTGATTTTTCCTTTGATATACATGTATGCATGAATGTATGTGCGGAGGGTTAAAGAAACAAACAACTTTATTGCAAACAAAACACATAATACAAACACTCAATATAAACATACAATGCGAAATGCCATGTCAAATGAAGGCTATTACTACATGATCTTAGAGCAAACTTCCAGTCATCTCGTAAGGAGCACGGCGCCTCTTTCTCTGGGGTGGTCGTTCACCTGCTTCCTCCCTCTGCTTCATTATGGTCTCGATCTGTTTTTCCCTCAGCTGCAGCCTTTGTAGAGCTCCTTCTAGAGATGCTTCTTGCCTTTGGATCTGCTGCCTTAAAGTCTGATTCTCCTGGAGGATAGCCTTCATGTCTGAAGTTAGCTGTGGCTTGTGTTGTGCCCTCCAAGATATGTATGCGGGGTAAACACCAGGTTTTGAACTGTTGGGTTGGATCTTGTGTGGTGTGGGCCATGCTTGATACATCTTCTTGCATTCTTCTGTGAGCATGGTTCTGCTGTAAGAGAAGTCACACTCTTCCATGTCAAAGAGCACGGGGATAATCTGATGACGCCCCACTTGTCTTCCCACCTGCAATGGTGCATATGCAGTTCCTCCCCAGGGACCTAAGAGTAGGACCCAATTGTAGTCCCCACAGCTATAAGTCATGGAAACCACCGGCATCCAAGGAGCAGTCCAGGTAATGTCAGCTTTTGTGAGGTTCTCCAACTTCTTTTTCCAGCTTTCAAAGTCTTTAGGTAGGCTCCACTTGCTGAGCAGAATATCTAGTAGTGTTGTGGCTGGTACCTGATAAACAGCAGGAAAACGATGAACACTACGGGGGAAATGACCTTGCAACCAGGTACATAGGAGAGGTAGGCACCCCATGAACTGTCCCGAGCCTTTACTCCTCAGGTAAGTAAGAGATCGGATGGTTTCAGCCAAGATAGCAGGGGTAGGGTCACATCCTTTGAGCACCTGCTGGACCAAATCTATAATTGCTCCATCGATGTGGGCTGGTATCCTTGGGAAAATGACTAACCCATATATAGCTAGTGTAAGCAGTTTGTGTGCCCCTGTTTCTGTTGCGGTCTGTATCATTTCTTTGATTGTGTCCCATGAAAGATATTCCCGCCCACCATAGGTTGTGGCTGTCGGTGAGTCCCATACCGGCTTTCTCATTATCTCAGCAAAGGCCCTTCGACATGATCTTCTGGGCTCCGGTAGATAGATCTTCATTTTGTTTTCTACGGGGATATCCAATAATCTTTTGTATTCTTCTATGGTGGGAACAAGATCTATGCCATTGAAGTTAAAGCACCGCCATCGAGACTCCCAGAAATATATGGCTGCCCCAAGCATATCCTTATCGGCCAGTAGCTCGGTCACATGGAGCAAATCCCCAAACTGTTGTATGTATATGCTTTTCCTTTCGTCAGACCACTGCCTCCATATTGTCTGTATCTCCTTAGTGTAGTCCAGCTGATCTTCTATGATAACATGTCCTACCTTGTGGGCTTCTCCTGGCGGAAAATCCCCAAGGCGAAGTTGAATGTCTCCAGATGCTTGGGCCACCACTGCGACAGCCTCCTTGTCCTGAGGGCCTTTTAGGAGATGATTGAAAGTTGCCATGCCTATATGAATGTCATGTTATGCATGATGACAGGTTAGGATGACAGGTTAATATATATCAAGGCAGTTAGACAGGATAAAGAAATAAACCAATAATAAAAAAGCTAATATATGTGCAGGGGATGTATTAAGGACTACCCTGCAAAACAAAGGTTAGCATGCCATGGAATGAGCAAACAAAATGTGGGTCAATGCCCCTGATGGGCTTTTATTGCTACACCTATCTTATTCGTTGGTTCCCAAACTTCCTCAATAGAGGGCTCTGTACACCATGGGATTTACCGGAGGGGGGTCTTAAAAGGACGTGCCTTAAAAGAACCTCAAACTTGAGTGAGGAGTCCGAGGACCCAATGCGGATAATGATCAACGCGCTGGGGACCGTACTGAACCTTGCTAACCTAATTTGTGCTAAACCCGGGTATAGGGTTATGCATGAATGCAACAAGTATGGAAAGCAGTAAATCACAACTAGCATGGTAGTTAAAGCATATAAATGACGACTGTAACAAAGAAATGAATATCTAGAAACAACTTATCACGACAGTCAAATGTATACAACAGTATAACTAAAAATAACCTCCTAATCCTAGTTCTAGACCTAACTCTCTAAAGTGTTTATTCTTATGTCCCCAGCAGAGTCGCCAGCTGTCATCACTGGCTTTTGTCCGGGCCCGTTTGGGGTGAGCTCAAACTAAACCAATGGTGAGAAATTTTAGAGTCGCCACCAACTGTTTTTGGGGTACAGTTGGATACCCTCTACTTTGAGTAGTTTAAAGTGTGTGGTCTGCGTCATCAGAGAAGGGTTCGGGAGTTGGTTACGTGTAGGGAAGGATTAGCACCCCTACAGCGCCCTTTCGGTATCTAATTTAGGAGGAGGAGGTTTTTATTTTATTTGTACTGCCATGACTGGGTTAAATTTCCTAAAAAGTCTATGATTTTTATTTAGCTAAGTTATTTATTAAAGCTATAGTGAAAATGGATTTTACCCTAAATTTCTAAAGGGAATACTAAAGGTTTTGGGTTTTTGTTTGAAGTGGGTAGTGAGGTTCTAGGGATTGGTTTTGGCTTTTGGTTTTATTTTAGAAATTGAGGTCCTAGAAAATGATTTTTTCTTTTCCCCCCTTTTTTTGGTTTTTCTTAGGTTAGAAAACATACATTTTTTGGTTTTTGTTTTTGTTTTTTTTTTGTTTTTTGTCTTTTTTTGTGTTCTTTTTTTTGGTTTTAGAAATTGAAGTACTAATTTTGGTTTTCTTCTTTTTTTTTTGGTTTTAAAACATGAAAACGTTTTTTTTTTGTTTGTTTTTTGTTTTGTTTTTTTTAAGGAGACATTTTGAACACATTTTGAAAACTTTTTATAGAAAAACATGTTATAGAAGACCTTTTGGAAAAACATTTTGTGGAATACATTTTGTTATTATTTTTTTTTTGTTGTGTATTTTTTAAAGCTTTGAACCTAAATCTACACGTTTCAATAATTGAAAATACATAGGAACACATATATCAAAATAGATGTGGAGTGTGTGAGTATGACATCCACAAAAGAAAAATAAAAGCACTCTTTTTCATCTTTTTATCACTCTTTTTTTTCTCATGTCTCTATTTCTGTCCCTCTTTTTTTTTACTGCACTTTACATATTACAACATAGACAGTATCAACAATCATAAACAGAACAAAATACTATGGCTTACATCAAGTAGGGATATAAATAAGCTAAGAAGCAATAAACACACAAATACAAATGAATTAGAAATTGAACAGACTTTAGTTTGGGTAGGACTTCAACACCGGCCTTCCGTTTGAGTTATCCTGTCTGCGCCGCTATTCCTCAGATTGAAAAAGCACCAAATCCAGTAATTACGAAAATCAGATGGGATATATCATGGAGACTGCGGTGCTGTGTTGGAACTGAGAGCAAATGATGAGAGGATTTTTATTTGGGGCTTTGGGCAGAAAAACGTGAGAGGGGGTTTGAAGATGGTAGAGTTTTCTTTGCTTTGGGCAAGAAAACTTGTCAAAGGAAAAAAAAGAGTCTGGGAGATCTCCTTTTTTTTCTTTTTGGAAAAGAAGCTTGAAAGGGGAAAAATCTGGGTAGCTTTTTTGATTTTGGAACAGGGAGAATTTGGGGCGAAAAATCTGGGTATTTTTTTGGTGTAATCTGGGTGTTTCCTTTTTGTCTGGGAGCTGAACTCTTCCTCTCTTTTTTTTTTTGATCAGACAGCTGGGTATAATTGAAAATGGTAGCAGGTTTTCGTGCCTCTCTCTTTTCTTTTTTCTCTTTTTTTTTTTGCTGGCGCGTAATGGTAGTAGGCTTTTTCCAACAATGATGGTTGTCTCTCTTTTTTTTTTCATGAACAGGCCCCTCTGCGCAGGGATAGAAGACTGTATCTTAAAGTGCTGGCAGAAATTTTTGCTGGACTGTCATTAATTGCAGCATTTAATGCTGTATTATTGATTCCCTCATTTTCGTCCAGGTCTTGTGCAATTTGTCGGGTGGACAGCTTGTGCAGAAAACAGGGCAGCTCGTGATTCCCTTTTGAATTTGTATTTTAGCACATGTGACTGACACGGTTGTTGCAAAATTGATTCTTTGTCAGGTGGCCAGCGCAGAGGACGGGTCTCGTGAACAGCCAGTGAGAGAAAAAAAGAAAAGCCAGCGCGAAAAGCTATCGAGAAACGCCAACCAGCAAAGGTCAAGGGGTCAGAGGCTCGAAGTGTCGGCAGGTCGGAGTGTCGGCAAGTCGAAGTGTCACCAGGGTCGAAGCTTCGGTGGGTCGAAATTTTGGTGGGGCGAAGGTCAACGGTCAATGGGTCGAAGTGTCGGTAGGTCGAAGGTCGGAGTGTCAGCAGGTCAAAGGTTTATAGGCTTCGCGTGTCCAGGGTCGAAGGGTCGAAGGGTCGAAGGTCGGAGTGTCGGCAGCGGGGCTTCGAGGCTTCGAGGCTTCGAGGCTTCGGGGCTTCGGGGCTTCGACGCTTCAGGGCTTCAACGTTTCGAGGCTTCGAGGCTTCGATGCTTTGAGGCTTCGATGCTTTGAGGCTTCGAGGCTTCGAGGCTTCGGGGCTTCGAAGGTCAATGGGTTGAAGTGTCGGCAGGTCAACGGTCAACGGTCAATGGTCAACCCCGAAGTTTTTTTTTTAATTACCTTCTTACCTTTCACCTAAAATGAAAAAATGGATAACTTTCCAGGGATTATTTAGGGAGATCCGTATTCGCCTAAATTGACGCTTTGAAGAATTTCGCATGATCACTTTTTCAGGTAGTTTGACCAGGGGCATTGACCGTCTTTTGGCAAATTTGACTTTTTCCAACAAAAGTTGTTTTGGCCATAACTTCTTAATTTTAAGTCCGATTTGAGCTCGGTCAAGTGCGTTAGTCTCCAATTTTCATCCTCTATCACCTGGTGTTGGTCTTGGGGCGCTTCAAAGACTTCTAGCAGAAGTCATTAATTTTAGACTCCCCCGTCCGTGTCAATTGTATCCATCTCGTGCAAATTGAGGTAAACCATTCCTTGGAAGTATGGGATCATTGTGGACCTGTTCAACCAGGTATATGGCATGGGCAGAAAGGTATATCAAATGGGGTTAGTATGTCCAACCCGGACAAAATGGGGTCCAACAGGTTCAACCAACTACTTGTTTCAATTACAAATCAAAAGGGTAGTATCGAGTCGATCGATCGAAAAGGAAAATGTAATATTGATGCAAGATTAAAAGGACACTAGTTGTACGAGGCTCACTCAATGGGACGTACTCCACGGGGGTGATATATTTCCCATGCCGAGTCTAATACACTATTAGAAATAGGGAATACACGAGGTCACAAACTCAATCAAAATAGAAGTACCAACTACTTGTATCAATTAAAAATCATGAGGCAAGTATCTTTAAGTTATGGTTGGTTATTTAGTTCGTTACGGACGCCTCAAGTGGATCAATCTAAAACAAAAAATACTATCCTTGAAAGATTAAAAGGACATTTGTTATACGTCGTTCGCTCAGTGGGATCCACGATTGTGATGTATTTCCTATGCCGAGTTTATTATACTATTAGAAATAAGGTATACACATGGTCATAAACTCTATCAAAATTGATGTACCCACTATTTATTTCAATTACAAATCAAAAGGATGGCGATTTGGCTAAGTGTGGACGTCTCAAATGGATCGATCAAAGACAAAACGGAATATTCATTTGTGCTTAAAAGGACACTTCCTTGACGTAGTTTGCCCAATGTGACGTTCAGCCCAATAGTGAGGTATTACCCATGCTGAGCCTATTAACCTATAGGCAATAAAAAAACACACGACGTCATATCCTTTATCAAAATGGTCGAAGCAACTTTGTTTTGCAATTACAAATCAGAAGGCAAGTGTCTAAGACAAGGGCTTGTTATTTACTTGATTTCTCATGTGTCAAATGGATCAATCAAACAAAAAAGTAATATTAATAAAAGATCAAAAGGGCACTTGTTATACGTTATTCGTTCAATGTCAGATACTTCACGTTGAACAGGTCTTTCCTAAGCCGAGTTTAATACTCCAATAATGATAAGAAATACACAACATCACAAGCTCTTTCAAAACGGATTGACCAACTACTTGTTTCAATTACAAATCAAAAGGGGTAGTATCGAGTAGATCAATCAAAAAGGAAAATGTAATATTGATGCAAGATTAAAAGGACACTAGTTGTACGTGGCTCAATCAATGGGACGTACTCTACGGGGGTGATAGATATCCCACGCTGAGTCTAGTACACTATTAGAAATAGGGAAAACACGAGATCATAAACTCAATCAAAATAGAAAAACCAACTACTTGTATCAATTAAAAATCTTAAGGCAACTATCTTTAACTTATGGTTCGTTATTTAGTTCATTTCGGATGCCTCAAGTGGATCAATCCAAAACATAAAATACTATCCTTGAAAGATTACCCATGCTTAGCCAATTAACCTAGTGGCAATAAAAAGGGTAGTATCGAGTGAATCGATCAAAAAGCAAAATGTAATATTCATGCAAGATTAAAAGGACACTAGTTGTACGTGGCTCGCTCAATGGGACGTACTCCACGGGGGTGACATATTTCCCATGCCGATTTTAATACACTTTTAGAAATAGGGAATACACGAGGTCACAAATACTATCAAAATAGAAAAACCAACTACTTGTATCAGTTAAAAATAATAGGCCAAGTTTCATAAAGTTAGGGTTGGTTATTTAGTTCATTTTAGATGCCTCAAGTGGATCAGTCCAAAACAAAACCAAAAATAGTATCCTTGAAAGATTAAAAGGACACTTGTTATACGTCGTTCGCTCAGTGGGATGTACTCCATGATTGTGACGTATTTCCTACGCCAAATTTAATAAAGTATTAGAAATAAGGTATGCACATGGTCATTAACTCTATCAAAATGGATGAACCCACAATTTATTTCAATTACAAATTAAAAGGATGGCCATTTGTCTAATTGTGGAAATCCCAAAGGGTTCAATCAAAGACAAAACGGAATATTCATTAGTGCTTAAAAGGAAACTTGTTTCACATAGTTCTCCCAATGTGACGATCTGCACAATAGTGAGATATTACCCTGGCTGAGCCTATTAACCTATTGGCAAGAAAGAAAACACGATGTCATATCCTCTATCAAAATGGCCAAAGCAACTTTTTGTTTTAATTACAAATCGGAAGGCAAGTATCTTAGGCTAGGGCTTTTTATTTACTTGCTTTCTCATGTATTAAACAGATCAATCAAACAAGAAAGTAATATTAACAAAAGATCAAAAGGACACTCGTTATACGTCATTTGTTTAATGTGAGATACTTCACATTGAAGAGGTCTTTCCTAAGCCGAGTTTAATACTCCAATAGCGACAAGGAATACACAACATCACAAGCTCTTTCAAAATGGATCAACCAACTATTTGTTTCAATTACAAATCAAAAGGGTAGTCTCAATTGGATCGATCAAAAAGGAAAATGTAATATTGATGCAAGATTAAAAGGACACTACTCGTACGTGGCTCGCTCAATGGGATGTACTCCACAGGAGTGATATATTTCCCATGCCGAGTCCAATACACTATTAGAAATAGGGAATACACGACGTCACAAACTCTATCAAAATAGAGAAACCAACTACTTGTATCTATTAAAAATTACAAGGCAGGTATCTTTACATTAGGGTTGGTTATTTAGTTAATTTCGGACGCCACATGTGGATGAACCCAAAACAAAAAATAGTATCCTTGAGAGATTAAAAGGACACTTGTTATACATCGTTCGCTTAATGGGATGTACTCCACCCCCCCCCCCCCCCCCGATTGTGACGTATTTCCTACACCGAGTTTAATAAAGTATTAGAAATAAGGTACGCACATGGTCATTAACTCTGTCAAAATGGATGAACCAACAATTTATTTCAATTACAAATTAAAAGGATGGCCATTTGTCAAATTGTGGAAATCCCAAATCGATCAATCAAAGACAAAATGGAATATTCATCAGTGCTTAAAAGGGCACTTGTTTGACGTAGTTCTCCCAATGTGACGATCTGCACGACAGTGAGATATTACCCTTGCTGAGCCTATTAACCTATTGGCAAGAAAGAAAACACGATGTCATATCCTCTATCAAAATGGCCAAAGCAACTTTTTGTTTTAATTACAAATCGGAAGGCAAGTATCTTAGGCTAGGGCTTTTTATTTACTTGCTTTCTCATGTATTAAACGGATCAATCAAACAAGAAAGTAATATTAACAAAAGATCAAAAGGACACTTGTTATACGTCATTTGTTTAATGTTATACGACATTGGACGTTTTGAATAAATGGATCAACCAACTACTTTATGCACATGGTCATAAACTCTATCAAAATGGTTGAACACACTATTTATTTCAATTACAAGTCAAAAGGATGGCGATTTGTCTAATTGTGGACATCCCGAACGGATCGATCAATGACAAAACGGAATTTTCATTACTGCTTAAATGGACACTTATTTGACGTACTTCGCCCAATTTGATGTTCTACACAAGAGTGAGGTATTACCCAAGCTGAGCCTATTAACCCATTGGCATTAAAGAATGCATGACGTCATCTCCTCCATCAAAATGGTCAAAGCAGGTTTTTGTTTCAATTACAAATTAGAAGACTGGTATCTTAGGCTAGGTCTTATTATTTACTTGATTTATCATGTGTCAAACAGATCAGCCAAACAAAAAAGTTATATTAACAAAAGATCGAAAGGACACTTGTTATACGTCATTTGTTTAATGTGAGATAGTTCGCATTGAAGAGGTCTTTCCTAAGCCGAGTTTAATACTCCAATAGCGACAAGGAACACACAACATCACAAGCTCTTTCAAAATGGATCAACCAACTATTTGTTTCAATTACAAATCAAAAGGGTAGTCTCAACTGGATCGATCAAAAAGGAAAATGTAATATTGATGCAAGATTAAAAGGACACTAGTTGTACGTGGCTCGCTCAATGGGATGTACTCCGCGGGAGTGATATATTTCCCATGCCAAGTCTAATACACTATTAGAAATAGGGAATACATGAGGTCACAAACTCTATCAAAATAGAAAAACCAATTACTTGTATCAATTAAAAATCATAAGGCGGGTATCTTTACGTTAGGGTTGGTCATTTAGTTAATTTCGGACGCTTCATGTGGATCAACCCAAAACAAAAAATAGTATCCTTGAAAGATTAAAAGGACACTTGTTATACATCGTTCGCTCAATGGGACGTACTCCGATTGTGACGTATTTCCTACGCCGAGTTTAGTAAACTATTAGAAATAATGTATGCATGTGGTCATAAACTCTATCAAAATGGATGAACACACTATTTATTTCAATTACAAATCAAAAGGATGGTCATTTGTCTAATTGTGGACGTTTTGAATAAATGATTCAAAGACAAAATAGAATATTCATCAGTGCTTATAAGGACACTTGTTTGACGTAGTTTGCCCAATGTGACGTTCTGCACAATAGTGAGATGTTACCCTTGCTGATCCTATTAACTTATAGGCAATAGAGAATACACAACGTCATATCCTCTATCAAAATGGACAAAGCAACTTTTTGTTTCAATTACAAATCAAAAGGCAAGTATCTTAGGCTAAGGCCTTTTATTTACTTGATTTCTCATGTATCAAACGGATCAATCAAACAAAAAAGTAATATTAACAAAAGATCAAAAGGACACTTGTTATACATCATTTGTTCAATGTGAGATACTTCACATTGAAGTGGTCTTTCCTAAGCCGAGTTTAATACTCCAATAGCGGCAAGGAATACAGAACGTCACAAGCACTTTCAAAATGGATCAACCAACTACTTGTTTCAATTACAAATCAAAAGGGTAGTATCGAATGGATCGATCAAAAAGGAAAATGTAATGTTGATGCAAGATTAAAAGGACACTAGTTGTACGAGGCTCACTCAATGGGACATACTCAACGGGGGTGATATATTTCCCACGCCGAGTCTAATACACTATTACAAATAGGAAATACACGAGGTCACAAACTCAATCAAAATAGAAATACCAACTACTTGTATCAATTAAAAGTCATAAGGCAAGTATCTTTAAGTTAGGGTCGGTTATTTAGTTAATTTCAGATGCCTCAAGTGCATCAATCCAAAAGAAAAAAATAGTGTCCTTGAAAGATTAAAAGTCACTTGTTATATGTCGTTCGCTCAGCGGGATGTACTCACGGTTATAACGTATTTCCTACGCCGAGTTTAATAAACTATTAGAAATAAGGAATACACATGGTCATAAACTCTATCAAAATGGTTGAACACACTATTTATTTCAATTACAAATCAAGAGGATGGCGATTTGTCTAATTGTGGACATCCCGAACGGATCGATCAATGACAAAACGGAATATTCATCTGTGCTTAAAAGGACACTTGTTTGACGTACTTCGCCCAATTTGATGTTCTACACTAGAGTGAGGTATTACCCAAGCTGAGCCTATTAACCCATTGGCATTAAAGAATTCATGACATCATCTCCTCCATCAAAATGGTCAAAGCAACTTTTTGTTTCAATTACAAATCAGAAGACAAGTATCTTAGTCTAGGTCTTGTTATTTACTTGATTTCTCATGTGTCAAATAGATCATCCAAACAAAAAAGTTATATTAACAAAAGATCGAAAGGACACTTGTTATACGTCATTTGTTTAATGTGAGATACTTCGCATTGAAGAGGTCTTTCTTAAGCCGAGTTTAATACTCCAATAACAGCAAGGAACACACAACATCACAACTGGATCAACCAACTATTTGTTTCAATTACAAATCGAAAGGGTAGTCTCAACTGGATCGATCAAAAAGGAAAATGTAATACTGATGCAAGATTAAAAGGACACTAGTTGTACGTGGCTCGCTCAATGGGATGTACTCCACGGGAGTGATATATTTCCCATGCCGAGTCTAATACACTATTAGAAATAGGGAATACACGAGGTCACAAACTCTATCAAAATAGAAAAACCAACTACTTGTATCAATTAAAAATCATAAGGCAGGTATCTTTTCGTTAGGGTTGGTTATTTAGTAAATTTTGGATGCCCCATGTGGATCAATCCAAAACAAAAAATAGGATCTTTGAAAGTATAAAAGGACACTTGTTTTACATCGTTCGCTCAGTGGGATGTACTCCATGATTGTGACGCATTTCCTACGACAAGTTTAACAAACTATTAGAAATAAAGAATACACATGGTCCTAAACTCTATCAAAGTGGATGAACCCACTATTTATTTCAATTACAAATCAAAGGGATGCCGATTTGTCTAATTGTGGACGTCCCGAATGGATCAACCAATAACAAAACAGAATATTCATCAGTGCTTAAAAGGACACTTGTTTGACGTAGTTCGCCCAATTTGACATTCTTCACAAAAGTGAGGTATTACCCATGCTGAGCCTGTTAACCCATTGGCCTTAAAGAATACATGACGTCATCTCTTCTACACAAAAGGTCAAAGCAAGTTTTTATTTCAATTACAAATCAGAAGGCAAGTATCTTAGGCTAGGTCTTGTTATTTACTTGATTTCGGATGTGTCAAACAGATCGGCCAAACATAAAAAGTATTATTAACAAAAGACCAAAAGGACACGTGTTATATCCCATTTGTTCAGTGTGAGATACTTCACACTGAAGAGGCCTTTCGTAAGCCGAGTTTAATACTCCAATACTGACATGGAATACACAACATCATAGGCTCTTTCAAAATGGATCAATGTATAATTTGTTCGAATTACAAATTAAAAGGGAAGTATTGAGTGGATCGATCAAAAAGGAAAATCTAATACTGATGCCAAATTAAAACGACACTAGTTGTATGTGGCTTGCTCAATGGGACGTACTCCACATGGGTAACTTATTTCCCATGCCGAGTCTAATACAATATTAGAAATAGGAAATACACGAGGTATGAAACTCTATCAAAATAGAAAAACCAACTACTTGTATCAATTAAAAATCATAAAGTAAGAATCTTTAAGTTAGGGTTGGTTATTTAGTTAATTTTGGATACCTCAAGTGGATCAATCCCAAACAAAACCAAAAATAGTATCCTTGAAAGATTAAAAGGGACTAGTTATACATCGTTCGCTCAGTGGGATATACTCCATGATTGGGACATATTTCCTACGCCGAGTTTAATAGAATATTAGAAATAAGGTATGCACATGGTCATAGACTCTATCAAAATGGATGAACCTACTACTTATTTCAATTACAAATCGAAAGGATGGCCATTTGTCTAATTGTGGATGTCTCGAATGGATCAGTCAAAGACAAAATGGAATATTCATTTGTGCTTAAAAGGACATTTGTTTGACGTAGTTCACCCAATGTGACGTTCTACACAATAGTAAGGTATTACCCATGCTGAGCCTATTAACCTATTGGCAATAAAAAACACACGACATCATATCCTCTATCAAAATGGTCAAAGCGACTTTGTTTTGCAATTACAAATCAGAAGGCAAGTATCTAAGGCTAGGGCTTGTTATTTACTTGATTTCTCATGAGTCAAACGAATCAATGAAATGAAAAAGTAATATTAACAAAATATGAAGAGGACACTTTTTATACGTCATTCGTTCAACGTCAGATACTTCACAATGAAGAAGTCTTTCCAAAGCCGAGTTTAATACTCCATTAGCGATAAGGAATACACAACGTCACAAGCTCTTTCAAAACGGATCAACCAACTATTTCTCTCAATTACAAATCAATAGGGCAGTATCGAGTGGATCGATCAAATAGGAAAATGTAATGTTGATGCAAGATTAAAAGGACACTAGTTGTACGAGGCTCGCTCAATGGGACGTACTCCACGGGGGTGATATATTTCCCATGCTGAGTCTAATACACTCTTAGAAATAGGAAATACACGAGGTGACAAACTCTATCAAAATAGAAAAACCAACTACTTGTATCAATTAAAAATCATAAGGCAAGTATCTTTGAGTTATGGTTGGTTATTAAGTTCGTTTCGGATGCCTCAAGTGGATCAATCCAAAACAAAAAAAACTATTCTTGAAAGATTAAAAGGACATTTGTTATACGTCGTTCATTCAATGCGATCCACGATTGTCATGTATTTCCTATGCCGAGTTTATTAAACTATTAGAAATATGGTATGCACATGGTCATAAACTTTATCAAAATGGATGAACCCACTATTTATATCAATTATAAATCAAAAGGATGGCCATTTGTCTAATTGTGGACGTCCCGAATGGATCATTCAAAGACAAAACAAAATATTCATTAGTGCTTAAAAGGACACTTGTTTGACATAGTTCAGCCAATGTGACGTTCCGCACAATAGTGAGGTATTACCCATGCTGAGCCTATTAACCTAGTGGCAATAAAAAGGGTAGTATTGAGTGGATTGATCAAAAAGGAAAATGTAATATTGATGCAAGATTAAAAGGACACTAGTTGTACGTGACTCGCTCAATGGGACGTACTCCATGGGAGGATATATTTCCCATGCCGAGTGTAATACACTTTTAGAAATAGGGAATACACGAGGTCATAAACACTATCAAAATAGAAAAACCAACTACTTGTATCAATTAAAAATCATAGGGCAAGTATCTTTAAGTTAGGGTTGGTTATTTAGTTAATTTCAGATGCCACATGTGGATCAATCCAAAACAAAAATTAGGATCCTTGAGAGATTAAAAGGACACTTGTTATACGTCGTTCGCTCAGTGGGATGTACTCCACAATAGTGACGTATTTCCTACGCCGAGTTTAATAAACAATTAGAAATACAGTATACACATGGTCATAAACTCTATCAAAATGGATGAACCCACAATTTATTTCAATTACAAATCAAAAGGATGGCCATTTGTCTAATTGTGGACATCCCGAATGGATCAATCAAAGACAAAACGGAGTATTCATCAGTGCTTAAAAGGACACTTGTTTGACGTAGTTCGCCCAATGTGACTATCTGCACAACAGTGAGATATTACCCTCGCTGAGCCTATTAACCCATTAGCAATAAAACATACATGATGTAATATCCTCTATCAAAATGGACAATGCAACCTTTTGTTTTAATTACAAATCGGAAGGCAAGTATCATAGGCTTGGGCTTTTTATTTACTTACTTTCTCATGTGTCAAACGGATCAATCAAACAAGAAAGTAATATTAACAAAAGATCAAAAGGACACTTGTTGTACGTCATTTGTTCAATGTAAGATACTTCACATTAAAGAGGTCTTTCCTAAGCCGAGTTTAATACTCCAATCGTGACAAGGAATACACAACATCACAAGTTCTTTCAAAATGGATCAACCAACTATTTGTTTCAATTTCAAATCAAAAGGCTAGTGTCGACTGGATCGATCAGAAAGGGAAATGTAATATTGATGCAAGATTAAAAGGACACAAGTTCTACGTGGCTCGCTGAATGGGATGTACCCCACGGGAGTGATATATTTCCCATGCCAAGTCTAATATACTATTGGAAATAGGGAATACATGAGGTCACAAAATCTATCAAAATAGAAAAACCAACTACTTGTATCTATTAAAAAACATAAGGCAGGTATCTTTAAGTTAGGGTAGGTTATTTAGTTAATTTTGGACGCCTCAAGTGGATCAATCCGAAACAAAAAAGTAGTATCCTTGAAAGATTAAAAGGACACTTGTCATATGTCATTTGCTCAGTGGGATGTACTCCACGATTGTGATGTATTTCTTGCAACGAGTTTAACAAACTATTAGAAATAAGGAAGACACATGGTCTTAAACTCTATCAAAATGGATGAACCCATTATTTATTTCAATTACAAATCAAAAGGATGGCGATTTGTCTAATTGTGGACATCCCGAATGGATCGATCAATGACAAAACGGAATATTCATCAGTGCTTAAAAGGACACTTGTTTGATGTACTTCGCCCAATTTGATGTTCTACATAATAGTGAGGTATTACCGAAGCTGAGCCTATTAACCCATTGGCATTAAAGAATGCATGGCGTCATCTCCTCTAACACAATGGTCAAAGCAAGTTTTGTTTCAATTACAAATCAGAAGACAAGTATCTTAGGCTAGGTCATGTTATTTACTTGATTTCTCATGTGTCAAATAGATCAGCCGAACAAAAAAGTTATATTAACAAAAGATCAAAAGGACACTTGTTATACGTAATTTGTTTAATGTGATATACTTGACATTGAAATAGTCTTTCCTAAGCCGAGTTTAATACTCCATTAGCAATAAGGAATACACAACATCACAAGCTCTTTTAAAAAGGATAAACCAACTACTTGTTTCAACTACAAATCAAAGGGGTAGGTATCGAGTGGATTGATCAAAAAGGAAAATGTACTATTGATGCAAGATTAAAAGGACACTAGTCGTATGAGGCTCGCTCAATGGGACGTACTCCACAGGGGTAACGTATTTCCCCTGCCGAGTCTAGTACAATATTAGAAATTTGAAATACACGAGGTAACGAACTCTATCAAAATAGTTAAACCAACTACTTGTATCAATTAAAAATCATAAGGCAAGTATCTTTAAGTTAGGGTTGGTTATTTAGTTAATTTCGGATGCCTCAAGTGGATCAATCCCAATAGCGACATGGAATACCCAACATCATAGGCTCTTTCAAAACGGATCAACGTACTATTTGTTTGAATTACAAATCAAAAGGGAAGTATCGAGTGGATCGATTGAAAGGGAAAATGTAATATTGATGCAAGATTAAAAGGACACTAGTTGTACATGGCTTGCTCGATGGGATGCACTCCACTGGGGTAACGTATTTCCCATGCCAAGTCTAATACACTTTTAGAAATAGGGAATACACGAGGTCACAAACCCTATCAAAATAGAAAAACCAACTACTTGTATAAATTAAAAATCATAATTGATCCTCAAGTGGATCAATCCCAAACAAAACCAAAAATAGTATCCTTGAAAGATTGAAATGATACTTCTTATACGTTGTTTGCTCAGTGGGATGTACTCCATGATTGTGACATATTTCCTACGCCGAGTTTAATAAACTATTAGAAATAAGGTATGCACATGGTCATAAACTCTATCAAAATGGATGAACCCACTACTTATTTCAATTACAAATCAAAAGAATGGCCATTTGGGTAATTGTGGACGTCTCGAATTGATCGATCAAAGACAACGAAATATTCATCTGTGCTTAAAAGGACACATGTTTGACGTAGTTCGCCCAATGTGACGTTCTGCACAATAGTGAGGTATTATCCATGCTGAGCCTATTAACCTATTCGCAATAAAAACACACGACGTCATATTCTCTATCAAAATGGTCAAAGCAACTTTGTTTTGCAATTACAAATCAGAAGGCATGTATCTAAGGCTAGGGCTTCTTTTTTACTTGATTTCTCATGTGTCAAACCGATCAATCAAACAAAAAAACAATATTAACCAAATATCAAAAGGACACTTGTTATACGTCATTCTTTCAATGTGAGATACTTCACATTGAAGAAGTCTTTCCTAAAACGAGTTTAATACTCCATTAGCGATAAGGAATGCACAACATCGCAAGCTCTTTCAAAACGGATCAACCAACTACTTGTTTTAACTACAAGTCAAAAGGGTAGTATCGAGTGGATCAATCAAAAAGGAAAATGTAATATTGATGCAATATTAAAATGACAGTAGTTGTATGACACTCGCTCAATGGGACGTACTCCACGGGGATGATATATTTGCCATGCCGAGTCTAATACACTATTAGAAATAGGGAATACATGAGGTGACAAACTCTATGAAAACAGAAAAACAACTATTTGTATCAACTAAAAATCATAAGGCAAGTATCTTTAAGTTATGGTTGGTTATTTAGTTCGTTCGGACGCCTCAAGTGGATCAATCAAAAACCAAAAAAACTATCCTTGAAAGATTAAAAGGACATTTGTTATACGTCATTCGCTCAGTGGGATCCCCGATTGTGACGTATTTCCTATGCCTAGTTTATTAAACTATTAGAAATATGGTGTGCACATGGTCATAAACTCTATGAAAATTGATGTACCCACTATTTATTTCAATTACGAATCAAAAGGATGGCGATTTGGCTAATTGTGGACGTCTCGAATGGATCGATCAAAGACAAAACAAAATATTCATCTGTGCTTAAGAGGACACTAGTTTGACGTAGGTCGCCCAATGTGGCGTTCAGTACAATAGTGAGGTATTACCCATGCTGAGCCTATTAAGCTATAGGCAATAAAAAACACACGATGTCATATCCTCTATCAAAATTGTCAAAGCAACTTCGTTTTACAATTACAAATCAGAAGGCAAGTATCTTAGGCTAGGGCTTGTTATTTACTTGATTTCTCATGTGTCAAATGAATTAATCAAACAAAAAAGTAATATTAATAAAAGATCAAAAGGACACTTGTTATAAGTCATTCGTTCAATGTCAGATAGTTCACATTGAAGAGGTCTTTCCTTAGCCGAGTTTAATACTCCAATAACGATAAGGAATACATAACATGACAAGCTCTTTCAAAACGGATCAACCAACTACTTGTTTCAACTACTAATCAAAGGGGTAGTATCGAGTGGATCGATCAAAAAGGAAGATGTAATATTGATGCAAGATTAAAAGGACACTAGTTGTTCGTGGCTCACTCAATGGGCCATACTCCACGGGAGTGATATATTTCTCTTGTCGAGTCTAATACACTATGACAAATAGGGAATACACGAGATCATAAACTCTATCAAAATAGAAAAACCAACTACTTATCAATTAAAAATCAAAGGCAAGTTTCTTTAACTTATGGTTGGTTATTTAGTTTATTTCGGATGCCTCAAGTGGATCAATCCCAAACATAAAATATTATCCTTGAAAGATTAAAAAGGACACTTGTTATCCGTCATTCTCTCAGTGGGATGTACTCCACGATTGTGACATATTCCCTATGCCTAGTTTAATAAACTATTAGAAATAAGGTATGCACATTGTCATAAAATCTATCAAAATGGATGAACCCACTATTTATTTCACTTACATATCAAAAGGATGGTCATTTGTCTACTTGTGGACGTCCCAAATGGATCATTCAAAGACAAAATAGAATATTCATCAGTGCTTAAAAGGACACTTGTTTGATGTAGTTCGCCCAATGTGACGATCTGCACAATAGTGAGATATTGCCCTCGCTGAGCCTATTAACCTATTGGCAATAAAAAATACATGACGTCATATCCTCTATCAAAATGGACAATGCAACTTTTTGTTTTAATTACAAATCGGAAGGCAACTATCTTAGGCTAGGGCTTTTTATTTACTTGCTTTCTCATGTATCAAACGGATCAATCAAACAAAAAAGTAATATTAACAAAAGATCAAAAGGACACTTGTTATACGTCATTTAGTCAATGTGAGATACTTCACATTGAAGAGGTCTTTCCTAAGCCGAGTTTAATACTCCAATAGCGACAAGGAATACACAACATCACAAGCTCTTTCAAAATGGATCAACCAACTATTTGTTTCAATTACAAATCAAAAGGACACTTGTTTGACGTAGTTCGCCCAATGTGACGATCTGCACAATAGGGAGATATTAGCCTTGCTGAGCCTATTAACCTATTGGCAATAAAGAATACACGATATCATATCCTCTATCAAAATGGTCAAAGCAAGTTTTTGTTTCAATTACAAATGAGAACACAAGTATCTTAGGCTAGGTCTTGTTATTTACTTGATTTCTCATGTGTCAAACAGATCATCCAAACAAAAAAGTAATATTAACAAAAGATCAAAAGGACACTTGTTATACGTCATTTGTTCAATGTGAGATACTTCACATTGAAGAGGCCTTTTGTAAGCCAAGTTTAATACTCCAATAGCGACATGGAATACCCAACATCATAGGCTCTTTTAAAATGGTTCAACATACTATTTGTTTGAATTACAAATCAAAAGGGAAGTATCAAGTGGATTGATCAAAAGGGAAAATGTAATATTGATGCAATATTAAAAGGACATTAGTTGTACGTGGCCTGCTCAATGGGACGTACTCCACGGGAGTAATGTATTTCCCATGCCGAGTCTAATACACTATTAGAAATAGGAAATACACGAGGTAACAAACTCTATGCAAATAGAAAAACCAACTACTTGTATTAATTAAAAATCATAAAGCAAGTATTTTAAGTTAGGGTTCGCTATTTAGTTAATTTCGGATGCCTCAAGTGGATCAACCCCAAACAAAACAAAAATAATATCCTTGAAAGAATAAAACGATATTTGCTATACGTCGTTCGCTCAGTAGGATCCACGTTTGTGACGTATTTCCTACGCCGAGTTTATTAAACTATTAGAAATAAGGTATGCACATGGTCATAAACTCTATCAAAATTTATGTACCCACTATTTATTTCAATTACTAATATAAAGGATAGCCATTTGGCTAATTCTGGACGTCTCGAATGGATTGATCAAAGACAAAACGGAATATTCATCTGTGCTTAAGAGGACACATGTTTGACGTAGTTCGCCCAATGTGACGTTCTGCACAATAGTGAGGTTTACCCATGCTGAGCCTATTAACCTATTGGCAATAAAAAACACACGACGTCATATCATCTGTCAAAATGGTCAAAGCAACTTTGTTTTGCAATTACAAATCAAAAGGGAAGTATCTAAGGCTAGGGCTTGTTATTTACTTGATTTCTCATGTGTCAAACGGATCAATCAAATGAAAAAGTAATATTAACAAAATATCAAGAGGATACTTGTTATACGTCATTCTTTCAATGTCAGATACTTCACATTAAAGAAGTCCTTCCTAAGCCGAGTTTAATACTCCATTTGCGATAAAGTATACACAACATCACAAGCTCTTTCAAAATGGATCAACCAACTACTTGTTTCAACTACAAATCAAAAGTGTAGTATCGAGTGGATCGATCCAAATGGAAAATGTAGTATTGACGCAAGATTAAATGGACGCTAGTTGTACGAGGCTCGCTCAATGGGACGTACTCCACGGGGGTGATATATTTCCCATACCGAGTCTAATACACTATTAGAAATAGGGAATACACGAGATCACAAACTCTATCAAAATAGAAAAACCAACTACTTGTATCAATTAAAAATCATAAGGCAAGTATCTTTAAGTTAGGGTTGGTTGTTTGGTTAATTTCGGATGCTTCAAGTGGATCAATCCCAAACAAAACCAAAAATAGTATCCTTGAAAGATTTAAAGGATACTTGTTATATGTCGTTCGCTCTGTGGGATGTACTCCATGATTGTGACATATTTCTTATGCCGAGTTTAATAAACTTTTAAAAGTAAAGTATGCACATGGTCATAAAGTCTATCAAAATGGATAAACCCACTACTTATTTCAATTAGAAATCAAAAGGGTGGCCATTTGTCTAATTGTGGACGTCCCGGATGGATCATTCAAAGACAAAACAAAATATTCATCTGTGCTTAAAAGGACACTTGTTTGACGTAGTTCGCCCAATGTGACACAATAGTAAGGTATTACCCATGCTGAGCCTATTAACCTATTGGCAATAAAAAAACACACGATTTCATATCCTTTATCAAAATGGTCAAAGCAACTTTGTTTTGCAATTACAAATCAGAAGGCAAGTATCTAAGGCTAGGGCTTGTTATTTACTTGATTTCTCATGTGTGAAATGGATCAATCAAATGAAAAAGTAATATTAATAAAAGATCAAAAGGACACTTGTTATACGTCATTCATTCAATGTCAGATACTTCACATTGAATAGGTCTTCCCTAAGTCGAGTTTAATACTCCAATAACAATAAGGAATACACAACATCACAAGCTCTTTCAAAACAGATCGACCAACTATTTGTATCGAGTGGATACAAATCAAAAGGGGTAGTATCGAGTGGATCGATCAAAAAGGAAAATGTAATATTGATGCAAGATTAAAAGGACACTAGTTGTATGTCGCTCACTCAATGGGACGTACTCCACGGGGGTGATATATTTCTCATGTCGAGTCTAATAGACTATTAGAAATAGGGAATACACGAGATTACAAACTCTATCAAAATATAAAAACTAACTACTTGTATCAATTAAAAATCTTAAAGCAACTATCTTTAACTTATGGTTGGTTATTTAGTTCATTTCGAACACCTCAAGTGATCAATTGAAAACAAAAAATACTATCCTTGAAAGATTAGAAGGACACTTGTTATGCGTCGTTCGCTCAGTGCGATGTACTCCACGATTGTGACGTATTGCCCACGCCGAGTTTAATAAACTGTTAGAAATAAGGTATGCACATGGTCATCAACTTTATCAAAATAGATGAACCCACAATTTATTTCAATTACAAATCGAAAGGATGGCCATTTGTCTAATTGTGGATGTTCTAAATGGATCATTCAAAGTCAAAATGGAATATTCATCAGTACTTAAAAGGACACTTGTGTGAAGTAGTTCGCCCAATGTGACGTTCTCCGGAGTTCAGGCGAGTGTTGAATAGCATACTGCTTTCTTCAGCCATTGTGAGAGAGAGAGAGAGAGAGAGAGAGAGAGAGAGAGAGAGAGTGGAATCTCTACTTTGAGCAGATAGAACTTGCTCTGATACCACTTGTTGGTCCCTCCGAGCCTAGAGGGGGGGGGGTTGAATAGGCTCTTATTAAAAACTCTTGTCTAACTCTTTAGCACAACACCTATCTGGTTAAGAGATAGAATCAATGCGGAAAATAACCAGATAGTGAAAGTATTGTTTTATTATCAAAAAGATAAGTACAACACAATGGAAGTAGATTAAAGCTTAAAGAGCTTTTTGATCTGCTAACAACTCTCTAATACTCAGTTTACAATGCACTCACATACTAGCCTCTATGATCTACTTGAGCTCTTGTACATTCACGTGTTCCTCTTTACAAGGTTTACATCATATATATATAACACATCCTTGAGAGACAATCTTGGAACTTGTTGTTCCGGACTATGTGCACAATTAATGTTCCTCGGAATCCTCTCTGTCTTAAGTGTTGCGGATGTGGAGCTTAATGTCTTGAGTTTGCAAAACAAAAGTGCGTTTGTGAGTTCCCAAGTTCAGTCTAAGTTATGTCCACATATCGAGATGATCCATGTGTAAGATGCTTTAGATTCTCAACAAGTTTGTCTTACATCGGGAAGCAGCGAGCCGGTGACTTTGAATACAAAGAGATAAGTTAAAGCAGCGTCATCTTAAATCCTGTGTAAGGTTCCTTACTCCGTGTTAAACTAAGCTCGGATCCTGTCACGCCCCGAATTTCCAACCCGAGGAAACCGGTTCGTGACTCCCCCTTTACCCACGCAGTGGAGAAGGGGGTAGGATATAATACTCCCACACAGGACATCATACACTACACAACTAATATTCAGAAAGACAAAATCATAAACTAATTAAATTCAAATCAGGATAAACGTTTACAAATCCACAAGCTTTTATTTTAATAAAATCCACTTTACAATATCTCCCTACTGGGGTACAAAGCCTCCCAAAAATAATAATACAAATAACATAAATCAAAACCACAAACAGAACTGTTGTCCACCTTGGTGTTCCCACCTAACGCCTGTAGGTCCCTGAGAAAAACAACACACAATAGGAGGTTTGAGCAACCACAGCTCAGCAGGGATCAAGTCTCCCCAACCCATCCCATGCACTTAACCACTACATGAGAACGTGTACTAGTTCAGTGTCGTGCCAGTAGTAAATACAAGTAAAGTACACCACTCAAATTGGCGCAACCAAAGCCCCAGCCACGCTGGCTCCACAGCCTCACAGGCTACCAATTTCACAGCCTTCCAGGCTAACAATTTAACTGCCTCTCGGGCAAATATTTAACCGCCTCTCGGGCAAATGTTTAACCGCCTCTCAAGCAAATAGTTTAACCGCTTCTCAGGCAAACAGTTCCCATGGCCTCTCAGGCTAACAATCATACAATCAAACACATAACATACATTTCTGCCACATAGGCATAAAATCAAACACATAATGGGCATAGCCACACGGGCATATTATCAAACACATAATAGGCTTAGCCTCACAAGTATATTATCAAACACATAATAGGCTTAGCCTCACAGGCATATTATCAAACATATAACGTGCACACATTCATAGGCTCACAAACGCAGCCACACATGCATAAAATCGAACACCTATCATGCAGGCATACTTGCATAGGATAATAAACATCCACATAGGAGATCACATCAAATATGCCATTGAAGGCCAACATTCATATAGGAGATCACACCTATATGAATTTATTTATATATATATATATATATATATTATAACAACAACGATAATACTCAATAGATCATCCACCACAGGGTCTAACCCCGGAATGGGTACTAGGAGAGACAGAACCCCTACCTCAAGGATCCTTCACGTTCTAGCCTCCACGCCAAACGCCGCCCACTCCCGCGAATCACCACAGCAAGATCAGAAGCCCTCCTTCCCTCTCTCTCTTTGCGACGGATGCGGTGGCTGATGGAAAACCCTAAACCTAAAACAAGGAGACCTCCACCTCTTTATATAGACACCTCAATATCAAAACGACGTAGTTTTGATTAAGTGAAACCCAACATCAAAACGACATAGTTTTGATGACACACCACAACCTTCCCGCATCCATACATGCCAAAATATCCATAATTCAAACATAGTCCTTTGGGAAAAGATTACCAGAACCACAAAACCAAGGTGATGGTGCAAAAATATGGTTGCATGCCATAATGCATGTCATATCCCCATATGACGTACAGCTCCAAATGCTGTGAAATTCTACCCCAAGCTTCCTTGCATCATATAGAAGGCGGGCATACAATAATATCCTTGCACGTCATAATGCCCCATATGACGTGCACTCTATTTCTGCCTCCCTAGGTTGCCCTCTTTCATCAAAAGTTCCCTATTTGATAAATAAAATGATTTGGCTGAAGTCCATGAGTAGACGTTCCCCAAAAACTAGAAAATTGGCACTCAAAAGGCAAAACTGTGACTAACTCTACACATCTCAAAATGCGAGTCATTACATCCTCTCCCCCTTAAGACTTTTTGTCCCTGAAAAGAAACATGCAAGGAAAAACAAACACAAGCTACCCATTTGCAAAACGACAAGCCACAACACCCAAATGGGTCATACACCGCACACAGCACAAAACAGGACATACGTGCGCAAACTCAACAAAACACCACCACAATCCATAATCACATACATGACAACGCATATAACACATACCCACATGTCACAAATACACAACTCAGAACACATCTCAAATATAAATACACATGTTTAAAAGACAATAAAAATACACCAAATCATAAACAACCAATTACAAGAAAGCACATCACTACAGCCACCTCCCACCCTTAAGATTGTTCGTCCTCGAACAACTCTAGGTGCTGCTCACGCATCACAGACTCACGTTCCTATGTCTCCTCCTCAATGCCACGGTGCTGCCATAGCGGGTGAACCAAAGGAATAGCACGACCACGCAAAAGTTTCTCCCGCCGATCTAGGATACGGATAGGGGCCTCAGTAATGGACATGTCATCCTCAATGTCCAATGTCCCCCAATCGATCACATGAGTGGGGTCAAGATGATACTTCCGTAACTGGGATACATGGAACACATTGTGCACTCGACTCAATCGCGGTGGCAATGCTAACCGGTAGGCCGCTGGCCCCACACGAGCCATAACCTCAAAAGGACCAATAAACCGCGGAGATAGCTTGGAACCTCGCCTAAACCGCCGATGTCCACGACGTGGCGAAACACGGAGAAACACATGATCTCCCACAGAAAACTCTAAAGGTCGCCGCTGCTGATGTGCATAAGACTTCTGTCGGCTCTGTGCGAACAACAAGCGCTAACGAATCAACTTTACCTTCTCGGTAGCCTCTTGAACCAACTGTGGTCCCAAGAGAGTTGCCTCCCCGACCTCAGTCCAACATAAAGGTGATCGACACGGCCACCCATACAACGCCTCGAAAGGAGCCATCCCAATGGATGCCTGATAACTGTTGTTGTAGGCAAACTCCACCAAAGGAAGGTGAGTTGCCCAAGATCCCCCAAAATCTAACACACAGGCCTGCAACATGTCTTCCAATGTCTGGTTCGTCCTCTCTGTTTGATCGTCAGTCTCCGGGTGAAAGGCTGTACTCAAGTTAAGCTTTGTCCCCATAGCCTCCTGAAAGCCTGCCCATAAACGGGAAGTGAACCATGAATCTCTATCAGACACAATCGACAATGGTACTCCATGCAGTCTCACAACCTCGTTCACATATAGCTGGCTCAATGCCCCAATGGAATCCCGCTCTCGAACGGCAAGAAAATGGGCCGACTTCGTTAGCCAATCCACAATCACCCATATCATGTCTTTCCTCCCAGTGGTGGGTGGAAGACCCGTCACAAAGTCCATAGCTATGTGGTCCCACTTCCACTCCGTGATCAGCAATGGTTGCAACATACCTGTTGGCTGCTGGTGCTTAGCCTTCACCTACTGACACGTGAGGCACCTCGAAACAAAAGCAGCTACATCACGTTTCATCCAAGGCCACCAAAAATGTCCCCAAAG
Organism: Taxillus chinensis; assembly: GCA_023512835.1. Lineage (NCBI taxonomy): Eukaryota > Viridiplantae > Streptophyta > Magnoliopsida > Santalales > Loranthaceae > Taxillus > Taxillus chinensis. Next base: position 42,887,816 of record CM042092.1, on the reverse strand, counting down.
TGCATGGTACATCTTCGTACCCCCAGGATGCACAATAACTCTAGACTGATGAAACTCCCTCATCACCTCATCTCTAAGAGAAGAAGCCACTACTAGCCACCCCTGGAAAGACAACTCATGCTCAGGACCCTCTGTCCAATCCTCAGATTGCTCACCAGCCTCAATACGGGCACGAAGAACATCACACTCAATATACCCCAATTGTCCCTCCCGGACGCGCTGGTACAACTCAGGCACAACAACAATAGGACTCAGGACTGTTCCACCATCACGAGCAATAGGCTGCAACTGCAACATCACTAACTGCTCCATCAGCTTCCACTCTCTCACGGCCACCTCAGCCTTCCCCTTCCTGCTCAACGCATTAGCCACAACATTGCCCTTGCCCGGGGTATAGGCAAGAGTAAAGTCAAAGGTCTGCAAATACTCCACCCATCTCCTCTGCTCAAATTCAAGTCCTTCTGAGTAAAGATGTACTGAAGGCTCTTGTGATCTGAGAACACCACAAACTTCTCCCCCAAAAGGTAATGCTACCAACTCTTCAAGGCAAAGATGACAGCCGCCACCTCAAGATCATGAGTAGGGTAATTCTGCTCATGAGGTTTCAGTTCCCTCGACCCATAAGCTACCACACTGTGCTCCTGCATAAGCACACACCCCAAACCAATCCTAGACGCATCACAATACACCTCATATGGGATACCCTCCCTAGGTAACCTCAACACAGGTGTGGTGGTCAAATGGGTTTTGAGAGCCTCAAATGCTTGCTGACACTCGTCAGTCCACTCAAACTTCACTCCCTTCCGAGTCAACACCGTCATAGGAGCCGCCAAACGGGAGAATCCCTTAATAAAACGACGATAGTACCACGCCAAACCAAAGAAACTACGAATCTCGAAAACATTGGTTGGCCTCTCCCACGATGCCACAGCCACAATCTTGGCTGGGTCCACTCTAACTCCCTAAGCTGACACTACATGGCCAAGAAAGTGAACCTCCTGCATCCAAAACTCACATTTGCTAAACTTAGCAAACAACTGCTGGTCCCTCAAGGTTTGTAGCACTGTTGCCAAATGCTCCACATGCTCCCTCTCCGTCTTGGAATACACCAAGATATCGTCTATGAACACCACCACAAAGGAATCCAAATATGGAGCAAAGACCTGGTACATCATATTTATGAACACTGCTGGTGCATTAGTGAGCCCGAAAGGCATCACTACCCACTCATAGTGCCCATACCTGCACTGAAAAGCCGTCTTAGGGATGTCTTCCTCCCTAACCCTTAACTAGTGATACCCTGATCGCAGATCTATCTTGGAAAACCACTGGGCCCCATTCAACTGGTCGAACAGGTCATCTATCCGAGGCAACGGATACTTGTTCTTCACAGTCACTGAATTCAACTTCCTGTAGTCAATGTAGAGGCGAAGCATGCCATCTGCCTTCTTTGCAAAGAGCACCGGAGCACCCCAAGGTGAGGTACTCGGTCTGATATACCCCTGGTCCACCAACTCCTCTATTTGCCTCTGAAGCTCCCTCAACTCGACTGGCCCCATACGATATGCTACCTGGGAGATTGGGCTAGTCCCCGGTACCGATTCAATGGTGAACTCCACACTTCTCTTAGGAGGTAAACTCCTTAACTGGTCAGGGAAGACATCCTGAAATTGGTCAACAACTGCTGGCCACACTCTCTTTTCTACTTTCCCCTCCTCAGCAAAGGTCAGGGCTGCCAACCTGTGGGTAATGGCACCCCACTGGTCCAGCACTAGCCCAGCTCGACTCGCCTCACAGTCCCACTCCCCCTGCAGGGTGCAAGAAGTCCCTGCAGGTGTCACAAAAGATACACGCCGCCGATAACAATCTATCTTGGCCTGGAAAGCCATAAGCCAATCTATACCCAAGATCAGGTCAAATGTACGCAAGGGCATCACGTACAAATCGAAACTAAGCTCCACATCCCCTATAGTTAACACACAGTCATGACATATGCGCCGCACCTCAATCATACCCCCCATTGGAGACTCCACTGCTAGGGGCCTCTCTGCCTCAACACATGCTAATCCCAATCCCTCAATCAAAAGTTCAGCGACAAACGAACAAGATGCACCCGTATTAAAAAGTGCAGAAACAAGCGTATGAGAGATCAAAAGGGTACCTCTAACCACCGATGGTCCTGCCCCACCCTCCGCCGGTGGAGGTGGTAGCTCAGCCTCCTCCTGGGGTGTTGCATTTAGTGCAAACACTCTCCCTTGGCCCGTGCCACTGGTCAGCTCCCCCACTGGACGGTTCCCGCCATGGCTGCCTCCAGCTTCAGTCTGCTGCCGCTCAGGCCTCCCCTGAGGTCGGGTCTAGCTAGATCCTGCCTGACTAGCCTGCCACTGACGCGCTGGCCTCTCCGCTAGTGCACGGAAACTAGCATCACTCCTCATGCTGGATGCCAAGCCTCTTGCTCCCTTATTGCGACTCCTGCAAACCCTGTGCAAATGGCTCTCCTGTCCACAGTTGTTGCACCGCCTGTCTTTCTTGGGACACTCCCTTTTGATGTGGCCTTGCTCCCCACAACAAAGAAAACCGCTGGGAAGACCTCCTACTGAACCTCCCTGTCTACTACCGCCAAAGGTGAACCTCCCTGGGTTCACAAATGGTTGACCCCGGCTACGGAAGGAACTACTATCTCTCTCCTCGGTCTTGGACCTCTTGGATCCTGAATCCCGATCTGACCCACCCTGCCTCCCATCATCTAGCTCTCTCTCAGCTATACGAGCCGTCTCAACAACCTTAGCATAAGTCCTCAAACGTAAAATTGCCACCCTCTGCCTAAGGGCTAGCCTAAGGCCCAAAGTGAACTTGTGAGCCTTCAGGTCCTCCTTGGCCACAGTCTCGGGAGCAAATCTACTCAAGCTCCGTAACTCGCGTCCATACTCGGGCACCGTTTTCGATCCCTGCTTCAGACTCCCGAATTCCTCCCTCTTCTACCACCTCAGCGACTCGGGGAAGAACTCATCATGAAAAGCTGTAAGAACTGATCCCACAACATGTACTGCACAGCACGGCTTCCCGTGACACTCAGCCACCACTCCAAGGCATTCCCCTCCAACTACTGGATACCCTCCTTCAGCTCTTGGACTTCCAGTCGGATGCTCTCTCGCAGCTGTGCCAACAACAACGCATGTCCTCCAGCGGGCTGCCCCGCACCAGGACCCTCGTGGGCAGATGACTCATCAGCCACTGCCCCGGACGCACGTGTCACTCTCCTCGGTTGCATTCTTACTATAAGAAGTAAGGAACACAAACGTCAAGACGAATTCGAATCTATCGCGTGTCACTACCTCTACCCCACTTATCAATTCCACTATCATATGGCATTACACACATACATTGCACACAGCTTAATTAAACAAGGAGTTTTCATGCTCAAGGTATTCTAAGAAAATTCAGAGTTGCACATTTCACACTTTATCACGCTATTCATGTTTTTTTTCTAGTTTAGCATACATAAACAACAAATGCAACTAGTGCCCTAATGCCAATGAATGCAAATCTTACCTCAGGTCTAGACTACCCCAAGTACACCTTAGAGGCTCCAAGAGGACCGTGTTGATTAAGCACGTTCCTCCAGGCTCCTCCAAAGGACTCAAGATAACCAGATCGGCCCACTACCCTAGGCCAACTAGACCATGCTATGATACCATACAGTCACGCCCCGAATTTCCAACCCGAGGAAACCGGTTCGTGACTCCCCCTTTACCCACGCGGTGGAGAAGGGGGTAGGATACAATACTTCCACACAGGACATCATACACTACAAAACTGATATTCAGAAAGACAAAATCATAAAGTAATTAAATTCAAATCAGGATAAACGTTTACAAATCCACAAGCTTTTATTTTAATAAAATCCACTTTACAATATCTCCCCACTGGGGTACAAAGCCTCCCAAAAATAATAATACAAATAACATAAATCAAAACCACAAACAGAACTGTTGTCCACCTTGGTGTTCCCACCTAACGCCTGTAGGTCCCTAAGAAAAATAGCACACAATAGGAGGTTTAAGCAACCACAGCTCAGCAGGGATCAAGTCTCCCCAACCCATCCCATGCACTTAACCACTACATGAGAACGTGTACTAGTTCAGTGTCGTGCCAGTAGTAAATACAAGTAAGCACACCACTCAAATGGGCGCAACCACAGCCCCAGCCAAGCTGGCTCCACAGCCTCACAGGCTACCAATTTCACAGCCTTCCAGGCTAACAATTTAACCGCCTCTCGGGCAAATATTTAACTGCCTCTCGGGCAAATGTTTAACCGCCTCTCAAGCAAATAGTTTAACCGCCTCTTAGGCAAACAGTTCTCACAGCCTCTCAGGCTAACAATCATACAATCAAACACATAACATACATTTCTGCCACATAGGCATAAAATCAAACACATAATGGGCATAGCCACACGGGCATATTATCAAACACATAATAGGCTTAGCCTCACAGGCATATTATCAAACACATAATAGGCTTAGCCTCACATGCATATTATCAAACATATAACGTGCACACATTCATAGGCTCACAAACGCAGCCACACATGCATAAAATCGAACACCTTGTTGAGCCTATTAACCTATTGGCAATAAAGAATACACGACGTCATATCCTCTCTCAAAATGGACAAAGCTTGTTTTTGTTTCAATTGGAAATCAGAAGGCAAGTATTTTAGGCAAGGGCTTGTTATTTACTTGATTTCTCATGTGTCAAACGGATCAATCAAACAAAAAAGTAATATTAACAAAAGATCGAAAGGAAACTTGTTATACGTCATTTGTTCAATGTGAGATACTTCACATTGAAGAGGTCTTTCCTAAGCCGAGTTTGATACTGCAATAAAGACAAGGAATACACAACATCACAAGCTCTTTCAAAACGGATCAACCAACTATTTGTTTCATTTACAAATCAAAAGGGTAGTATCGTGTGGATCGATTAAAAAGGAAAATGTAATATTGATGCAAGATTAAAAGGACACTACTAGTACGTGGCTCGCTCAATGGGACATACTTGACAGGGGTGATATATTTCCCATGCCGAGTCTAATACACTATTAGAAATAGGAAATACCGGAGGTCACAAACTCTATCAAAATAGAAAATCCAACTACATGTATCAATTTAAAATCATAAGCCAACTTTCATTGAGTTAGGGTCGGCTATTTAGTAAATTTCAGATGTCTCAAGTGGATCGATCTAAAACAAAACCAAAAATAGTATCCTTGAAAGATCAAAAGGACACTTTTTATACGTCGTTCGCTCAGTGGGATGCACTCCATGATTGTGCATATTTTCTATGCCTAATTTAACGAACTATTAGAAATAAGAAATGCACATGGTCATAAACTCTATCGAACTGGATAAACCCACTATTTATTTCAATTAGAAATCAAAAGGATGGCAATTTGTCTAATTGTGGACGTCCTGAATGGATCATTCAAAGACAAAACGGAATATTCATCAGTGCTTAAAAGAACACTTGTTTGACGTAGTCCGCTGAATGTGATGTTCTGAACAATAGTGAGGTATTATCCTGGCTGAGCCTATTAACCTATTGGCAATAAAGAATACACGATGTCGTATCCTGTATCAAAATAGACAAAGCAACGTTTTGTTTCAAGTACAACTCAGAAGGCAAGTATCGTAGGCTAGGGCTTTTCATTTAATTGATTTCTCATTTGTCAAATGGATCAATCAAATAAAAAAGTAATTTTAACAAAAGATCAAAAGGACACCTGTTATATGTCATTCGTTCAATGTGAGATAGTTCACATTGAAAACGCATTTCCTAAGCTGAGTTTAATACTTCAACCGCAACAAGTAATACACAACGTCATAGGCTCTTTAAAAACGGATCAACAAACTATTTGTTTCATTTACAAATCAAAAGGGTAGTATCGTGTGGATCGATCAAAAAGGAAAATGTAATATTGATGCAAGATTAAAAGGCACTAGTTGTGCGTGGCTAGCTCAATGGGACATACTCGACGGGGGTAATATATTTCCCATGCCGAGTCTATTACACTATTAGAAATAGGGAATACACGAGGTCACAAACTCTATCAAAATAGAAAAACCAACTACTTGTATCAATTAAAAATCATAAGGCAAGTATCTTTAAGTTAGGGTTGGTTATTTAGTGAATTTTGGATGCCTCAAGTGGATTAATCCAAAACAAAAAATAAATTGCTTGAAAGATTAAAAACACACTTGTTATACGTCATTTGCTCAGTGGGACGTACTCCACGATTGTAACATATTTCTTACGCTGAGTTTAATAAACTATTAGAAATAAGGAATGCACATGGTCATAAACTCTATCAAAATGGATGAACACACTATTTATTTCAATTAGAAATCAAAAGGATGGCGATTTGGCTAATTGTGGACGTCTTGAATGGATCGATGAAAGACAAAATGGAATATTCATTAGTCCTTAAAAGGACACATGTTTGATGTAGTTCGACCAATGTGATATTTTTCACAATAGTGATTTATTACCCATATTGAACCTATTAACCTATTGGCAATAAAGAATACACGACGTCATATCCTCTCTCAAAATGGAATAAGCTTGTTTTTGTTTCAATTAAAAATCAAAAGGCAAGTATCTTAGGCTAGGGCTTGTTATTTACTTGATTTCTCATGTGTCAAACGGATCAATCAAATAAAAAAGTAATATTAACAAAGATCAAAAGGACACTTGTTATACGCCATTTGTTCAATGTGAGATACTTCACATTGAAAAGGTCTTTCCTAAGCCGAGTTTAATACTGCAATAAAGACAAGGAATACACAACATCATAAGCTCTTTCAAAATCGATCAACCAACTATTTGTTTCAATTACAAATCAAAAGGGTAGTATCGAGTGGATCGATTAGAAAGGAAAATGTAATATTGATGCAAGATTAAAAGCACACTAGTTGTATGTGGCTCGCTCAATGGGACGTACTCCACGGGGCTGATATATTTCCCTTGCCAAGTCTAAAACACTATTAGAAATAAGGAATACATGAGGTTTCAAACTCTATCAAAATAGAAAACCAACTACTTGTATCATTTGAAAATCATAAAGCAAGTTTCGTTAAGTTAGGGTTGGTTATTTAGTTAATTTCAGATGCCTCAAGTGGATCAATTCAAAACAAAACCAAAAATAGCATCCCTGAAAGATCAAAAGGACACTTATTATACGTCATTCGCTCAGTGGGATGCACTCCATGATTGTGACGTATTTCCTATGCCTAGTTTAATAAACTATCAGAAATAAGGAATGTACATGGTCATAAACTCTATTGAAATGGATGAACCCATTACTTTTTTCAATTAGAAATCAAAAGGATGACGATTTGTTTAATTGTGGACGTCCCAAGTAGATCATTCAAAGACAAAACGGAATATTCATCAGTGCTTAAAAGAACACTTGTTTGACATAGTTTGCCAAATGTGATGTTCTGCACAATTGTGAGGTATTACCCTTGCTGAGCCTATTAACCTATTGGCAATAAAGAATACACGACGTCATATCCTGTATCAAAATAGACAAAGCAACTTTATGTTTCAATTACAAATCAAAAGGCAAGTATCTTAGGCTAGGGCTTTTTATTTACTTGATTTCTCATGTGTCAAACGGATCAATCAAACAAAAAAGTAATTTTAACAAAAGATCAAAAGGACACCTATCATACGTCATTCGTTCAATGTGAGATACTTCACATTGAAGAGGTTTTTCCTAAGCCGAGTTTAATACTCCAACCGTAACGAGGAATACACAACGTCATAGGCTCTTTCAAAATGGATCAACAAACTATTTGTTTCATTTACAAATCAAAAGGGTAGTATCATGTGGATCGATCAAAAAGGAAAATGTAATATTGATGCAAGATTAAAAGGACACTAGTTGTGCGTGGCTCGCTCAATGGGACATACTCGATGGTGGTGATATATTTCCCATGCCGAGTCTAATACATTATTAGAAATAGGAAATACCGGTGGTCACAAACTCTATCAAGATAGAAAAACTAACTACATGTATCAATTTAAAATCATAAGCCAACTTTATTTAAGTAATGGTTGGATTTTTAGTAAATTTCAGATGTCTCAAGTTGATAGATCCAAAACAAAACCAAAAATAGTATCCTTGAAAGATCAAAAGGACACTTTTTATGCGTCGTTCGCTTAGTGGGATGTACTCCGTGATTGTGACGTATTTCCTATGCCTAGTTTAATAAACTATTAGAAATAAGAAATGCACATGGTCATAAACTCTATCGAATTGGATGAACCCACTATTTATTTTTATTTTTATTTTTTAGAAAGTAAAGGAATATATTAATGAGAAATTATAAAAGAACAAAACCGGGTCAAACCCCTAAAAAAACCAACAAAAGCCAAAAAACCAAATAGCATAAACCAGGCACCCTACAATAAGGTGACAGACAGGAAAAAAAACACAAATACCAAACACTCAAAAACTCCTAAAGTCTGCCAAAGGTGCATCAAATGAGTATTAAACTGTGAATGGGGCCATGTAGAGTGTAGAGAGGGACGAACCCAAAACGTATCTATGATTAAAGTAACCTGCTGCTCCGTAGACCGAGACACACTTCCATGAGCTCTGGCGTTGAGCTCTTGCCAGAGATAATACACTGAAGCTGCGAGAGAGAGTCACGCAAGAATAGACTAAAGATAGTTGCTAGAACTAGAACTAGAAGCCCAATGGATGAAGGTGGACCAGTAAAGACTAGACTATCCACACATGGACAACATAGCCATCCAAACTCGCAGAGAAAAGGGGCAAAGAAAGAATAGGTAATCATGGTCCTCAAAAGAGGCTGGGCACAAATGGCACCCCCCCAGGAATAGCAATACCAAAAGATAATAATCTATCCCTAGATGGAGGACGACGTCTTATAGCTAACTGCAGCACACTCGCATGTCGGGGAGAGTGATGCCGAAACCATACACAGAATACCAGGGCACAAGGGAAGAAGGAGCACGAAGATGATTCCACATTGAGTAAATGGAAAAAGGAATATCGGAGTACAGCCACTGCACACGGTCACAGCTGCCAGCTTGGGGAATAGCTAGGATAGCCGTCTCCGATTTTAACTCAATCAGATCAAGAGAATTGGCCAAAGGCCAACGCCACCCCTAAGAGAGAATATCGCTGACAGTAGCATCAGCCCCCAACCTAGAATCCATGATCACCCTATCAAAGACCGACTGGCAGATAGGGCCTCTAGGCATCCAAGAATCAAACCAAAGCGACGTAGAAGAGCCATCCCCAATCTTTACTGAAATACAAGACCGGAGGCATTCGCGAGCGGCTAGTAACTTGCGCCATGTCCAAGAGCATCGCCACGGGACTTTAGCCACCCAGAATTGACCTTTTTTTACCAAATTAGATCGAACCCAGTTAACCCACAAGGAAGAAGAAGTCAGCTGGCAAAGAGACCAAACCAACCGAGAAATGGCAGCTGCATTCCAATCCTTGAGTTTCTTCAACCCAAGACCCCCTTCCTTCTTAGGCTTAGACACATCGTCCCAAGAGACCTGAGCCCCCCGCCCTTTCAACGCCGTACCCGTCTAGAGAAAGGCAGCCAAAAGCCATTCAATAGATTTAAGCACTCTAGCAGGGAGGATAAAGTGATAACTCCAGTAAGTTTGGATACCAAACAAAACGGATTGAATAAGCAATAACCGACCACCAAAGGACAAAAAGCGAGTCATCTAAGTGCGCACCCGCTACAGAATACGATCCACCAATACCTGACAATCAGAAGCACCTAGCTGTTTGGTAATAAGGGGAACCCCCAAATGGGGGATAGGAAGCGTGCCAATAGGAAATCCAATAGTAGCTGAAATTAAGCTCTGAACGGAAGGAGATACTCCCGAAAAAAACAAGGCACTTTTCTCTAGATTCGGAGTAAGGCCAAAGAGCTGCGAGAAGGTCAAAAGAGCCTTGTGAACAACATTAATAGATAGAGAATCCCCCTTACAAAACACCATGAGATCATCAGCAAAGCAAAGGTGGGACATCTTGGTTTTTGAGCACCTCCAGTGATACGAGAAGGAGGGTGAAAGCCAAATAAAATGCTCCAAAATGCGAGAAAAGACTTCCATACAAATAACAAACAAATACGGAGATATGGGATCCCCTTGGTGAAGACCCTGCTTCCCGGTGAAATAACCCTTTAACTCACAAGGCGCTTATGCTTTTCTCGCAGTTTTCTGGTCTTTCACCGAATATGACAAAGAGCGCTATTTTTCTCTCTGGAGTTACTCCATCTATTCAGAATGAAATTCTAACCACGGTTGGATTTCCTCTTGGTACTCTCCCTATTCGGTATTTGGGGGTGCCCCTTATAACCAAGCGGCTGGGTATTGCTGATTGTCAGGTGTTGGTGGAACGCATTTTGCAGCGAGTGCGTACTTGGACCATTCGGTTTCTGTCCTTTGGTAGTCGGCTGATGCTTATTCAATCTGTTTTATTTGGAATCTAAGCATTTTGGAGCTACCACTTTATACTTCCTACTTGTGTACTTTCATCTATTGAATGCCTTTTAGGGACCTTTCTTTGGACGGGTACAACCATGAAGAGTAGGGGGCCAGGGTCTCTTGGGATGATGTTTCCAAGCCTAAGCCAGAGGGTGGGCTGGGGATAAAGAAGCTTAAAGATTGGAATGCCACTGCCATCTCTCGTTTGATTTGGGGTCTTTGCCAGTCTTCTTCTTCTTCCATGTGGGTAAATTGGATCCGGGCAAATTTGCTTAAAAAAGGGCAATTTTGGGTTGCAAAGGTTCCTTGGCGGTGTTCTTGGACGTGGCGTAAGGTCCTGGCTTTCCGTGACTGCTTTCGACCATGTATTTTGGTGAAGATTGGGGATGGCTCAACTACCTCGCTTTGGTTTGATTCTTGGCTACCTTGAGGCCCTATTTGTTTGTCGGCTTGGGATAGGATTATCTATGATTCGGGTTTGGGTACTGAGGCTACTGTTAGTGATATTCTCTCTTAGGGGTGGTGTTAGCCCCTGGCTAACTCTCCCGAGCTACTTGTACTGAAGGAGGAGACTGCGGTTTTACCCTTTCCTCCATCGGGTAGGGGCGATTGTGTACAGTGGCTTTCCTCGAACAGGCCTTTTACTATCAAATCTGCCTGGAATCATATTCGCTCTCCTTCTCAGCCGGTTTTCTGGGCTTCTGTGGTTTGGTTTCGGCATCATTCCCCCCGGCATGCTTGCTTGTTGTGGCTAGCTATTCGTTGTCGGCTTCCTACGTTAGACAGGTTATTATCATTTGGTATCGTTGTTTCTGGGGGTTGCCTCTTGTGTCAGGCTGCCGGCAAAACGCACGACCACTTGTTCTTTTCCTGCCCCTTCTCTCAGCATTTCCGGTCCTCTGTTTTATCCATGTGTGGGTTGTCATGTGCTTCTTTATCCTGGACTGATTTTATTCACTGGGCGGCTGCCTCTTTTTCCGGAAGCTCTCTTCAGTTCTTGCTTGCGCGCTTATCCTTGGCTGCTTTGACTTACTATCTCTGGCAGGAATATAATGCCAGGATTCACGGCCGTGGGGCTAGGACAGTTGCACAGCTGGTTAATTTAGTTATGGACACAGTACGGGTTCATGCTAGTTTGCACTCTGGTTGGCCTACTTCGCCTTTTAACTCTCATTTGCTGCATGTTTGGCGGATTTCGTGACATGTTTGATCTAGTTTGTTGATGTGAGGCTTTTCTGGTCGTTTTGGTGCTTTTTGGTATATTTTGTTGCTATCTTGGCTCGATCGTAGTTCTGTTTTGATTTTGGCTTTATTCTTTCCGGGGTATACCCCTGGTTTTGTTTTGTTGTTTTTAATCTCTCAGGGGTATGCCCCTGGTTTGTTTCTTTTGTAATTTGTTCTTCTCTTTAATATATTCTTTATTTTTAAAAAAAAAAACCCTTTAACTCACCATTAAGAGACCGAGAGTAACTAAGAGTAGACACACACGCATGAACCCAGCCAATAAATGTCGAAGGGAATCCAAACAAAGCCAAACTATCCCAAAGGAACTCCCACTGAACAGAATTAAAGGCCTTCATTAGATCAACTTTTATAGCACACCGAGGGGAGGAAGAAGAGGCATTATAACCTCGCACCAACTCCTAAGCAAGAAGGATATTATCACCAATATGTTTCCCCGGAATAAAAGCTGCCTGAACTTCATTAATAAAAAAGGGGAGAGTCCGTTTCAGCCTTGTGGCCAACAGCTTGGTAATGCATTTATAGATAGTATTGCAGCAGGAAATCGGCCGAAAATGATTCCACTGAGAAGCATTGGGCACTTTAGGAATCAATGCCAAAATGGTAGCATTGGATTCCTTCAGAAAGTTAGAAGAAGAGAAGAATTCCTGAATAGCTTGCACCACTTCTGGATAACCAATAGGCCAAGTTTGATGAAAAAAGAAGCCATTAAACCCATCAGGCCCAGGCACTTTAGAGGAGTGAAGACTAAACATGGACGATTTGATATCTTCTGCAGAAAAAGGAGCCTCTAACATGGAAACCAAGTCAACAGATAAGGAGGGCCCAATAAACTCACGCAGAGAGTGATCTGAGGAACTCAGCACACGGGTACCAAGAAGGGAAGAGAAAAACTGAACACTCGATGCAGCAATCTCAGTTGGGCCATAGACCCAAGATCAATCATCTAAACAAATTCCTGGAATCTTATTTTGATTTTGCCGCCCTTTAACGAATTAAAGAAGAAAGAAGAATTACTATTGCCTTCCTTAAGCCATTGAATCTGACTCTTCTGGCGAGCGGAAGCCTCCACCCCCCTACTGGCATTAGTAAGGCTGAACAGCGCCTCCTTCTCCTGAGCAAGCAAAATGGCATCACCCCCAGAGTTAGCAAGTGCAACCTGAACTCGGCTGAGAGTAGAGCGTAAGGAATCCAACTTACTATTCTCCGTTTGAGAATCTTGAGCTTTTGATAAATGCGAAACATAGCATACCCCTCAATAGGCGTCTGCCAAACCTCTTCAACAAGCGGGAAAAACTCGGAAAGGAAACCCAATAATTAAAAAAACCTAAGGGGAGTGAAACCTAGCAGATTGCAAGCCAACATTCACTACAGCAAGAGAATGATCAAAAGCACTAAAGGGATGAAACTCAGCAAGTCCACTCAGAATTCACAAAACCCTATCTAGCTTCTTCTGAATATAACCAGACGCACGAGAATTGTGCCAGGTAAAAAACAATCCAATATACCTCAAGTCATCAAGCTTGGCCTCCGAAAAGGCCGAATTAAACTCATGCATGGACGCTGGCCACTCCAAAGAGCCGCCACTACGATCGCCATGAAAGCGAAGAGCATTAAAATCCCCCATCACCATCCAAGGCAGGGAAGGAGAGGAACTAGCAAGACTGGAAATAGAGCTCCAAAGCTGTTGGCGGCCCTCCACCAAATTAGAGCCATACACAACAAACAAGCGAAACACCTGCAGACTATTAACCAATGAAACTGAAAGATGGAGAAATTGCGCATGAGAGGCAAGACAAGAGATATTCAAGCGAACAGGATTCCACCAAAGCCAAATACGACCCAGAGGATGACAATCAAAATTATCAACAGACTTCCTCCCACGTAAGAGAGAAGCAGCAACCATAAGCTGATTACACGATTGAACCTTCGTTTCTAATAATGCAATACAAGAAAGAGCATGAACATTCACCAAATGAAGAACTTCTGCTTGCTTAATAGGATCATTGAGACCCCTAATATTCCAAGTTGCCAATTTAATCATAGAGAATGCCGCGAGGTACAAGGGGAAACCAACCCCTGCTTCTTCTTACGATTCTCCTTACGCTTCAAATTCCGTCTAGCCTGCTTAGAGAGAGCAGCCCCATCTCACAAAGAGAAAGGAACCAAGCTACAATCAGACTGAGGAGACGCAAGCCAATCCGGGTGAGGACAAGGTGTAGCTGCCTCAAAATCCTTAGGGTGTATTACCAAACTCCTAGAGGAGCCACCCTCCTAAGAAAGACCCGGCACGTCAAAAACCCCGTCGCCAGGACCAAGAGAAATGGATGATGTTATCACTCGTTTTCGTCTAGGCCAAACCCAAATGATAAAATATACAGACTCGCCACCAACTGTTTTTGGGGTACAATTGGATACCCTCTACCTTGAGTAGTTAAGATGTGGTTTGTGTTACCAGAGATGGGTTCAGGAGTTGGTTACGTGTTGGGAAGGTTTTAGCACCCCTACAACGCCCTTTCGGTACCTGTCTTAGGAGGAGGAGGTTTCTATTTGTTTTTATTTTTATTTTTTTTGTTTTTTTGTTTTCTAATCTAAATCTAATTCTCAAATTTTTATTTTAATCCGTCACATGCTAATTAATTAATAGGCTTAATTACTACTTACGCGCTAATTATTAAATTAAAAGTTAAAGGGTAAATTTAATTATCATAATCTAATTACAAATTATTTAAATTAGTCTAATTATTTACTAAATTTTAAATATGAAAATTAATTATAAAAGTTCATTACTAATTTATCTAATTACTAATGTTATTTAATTCATTACGCGCTAATTATTTAATTACCAGGCTTTTTACTATTTACATGCCTAAATTTGAAAAGTTTAATTACAAACTTATTAAAAATTAACTAACTAATTATGCTAATTTAATTATACTAATTATGCTAAATTTAAAAACTAACTAACTAATTAACTAAATATGCTAAAATTAACTAATTAAAATTATGCTAATTATGCTAAATTAAAAAAAAACTAACTAACTAATTATGCTAGATTTAATTATAAACTAACTATTAATTTACTACACAAAATAATAATAAAAATTAAAGAAGGAAAGGAATAAAAACCTGAAATATTGTGGACCAAGGGCGCCCTTCTCCCGAATGCCTCCTTTTTCTACAAAAGAAGGGAAAAGAAAATTAATTTGACTATAACCGCAGTTCTTTTTTAGAACCGCAGTTAAGTTTACACTTTACTCTTTTTTTTGAGTTTTGTGTAATTGATGGATGGTGTGTTGGAAGGGGGAGAGGAGACCCCTTTATATAGGTGTTAAGGGAGAGGGAGATTTGAGCATTTTTCGATGTGGGACTTCCCATTTCTTCTTCTTTTTTTTTGTTTTTTTTTTTTTTGTCGCCTGCTTCTTCCCTTCTTCCTCTCTTTTCTTTCTTTCTTCTTTCTTTTTCTTCTTTTCTTTGGTTGTCAGCACACACTATATAATAATAATAATAATAATAATAATAATAATAATAATAATAATAATAATAATAATAATAATAATAATAATAATAATAATAATAATAATAATAATAATAATAAAAAGGTCAACTAAGGTGGGCGGGTACTGTTTCATGAACAGTACTCAGGGACTGTTCATGAAACAGTAACCACGGTACTGTTCATGAAACAGTACCTCGGGTACTATTCGTGATTAGTGATGCGAATAGTACCTTAGCATTGTTCGCGTATATGTTTTTTTTTTAACCTATGTCGGCCGCGACTGGTCACTGGGATGGTTTTATTTATTTATTTATTTAACCTATATATGTATATATATATACCCACAGATAACACATAAACATGCAAACTGTAATTTATTTAGGACTCCGTGGTGGAGATATTACATGATTCAACCTAAAATATATTCTGTGGCCATTGCCATTACATACAAGAGGATGATGAAAGCAAGGAGGGGTATGAAAGCACCGCCCAGCATAGGATACACAATAGTACATGCCACTACTAGCACCGTTAGCACGCACTTCGCCCAATCAGCCATTTTCGCAGAAGAGGAGGCAAAAAAACGTGGAGAATTGAAGAAGAGAGTTTGAAGAGTGGTAGAGTGGAAATTGTGTGAGTGAAGGAGAGGAATGAGGGTGTATTTATAGGGTGGAAAAGTGGCCATTGGTGGAGAATATAGCCGTTGGAAATAGTATCGTGACCGTTGGAACAGTGCCATGACCGTTGGAACAGTGCCGTGATCATTTTTTTTGTGCAAAAAATGCTGTTTAAAAAATAAAAATGCAGACATACAACAGGCTCTAATGATATTTTTTTGTTTTTTTTTTTTTTTTTTGTTTTTTTTTTTTTTTTGTTTTTGAAATTTTCTTTTTTTCTTTTTTTGTTTTTGTTTTTGTGTTTTATATATATAATTAACGTCACACCCTTTAAATTAACAGTCACACCTTTTTATTTATCTATACAAAGTGAATGATAAATATGAAATAATATAAAGCTAAAATGAATATGTATGTCCAACCCGGACAAAATGGGGTCCAACAGCTGCCCCTCTTTGTGCATTGTTTGTAGACAAACAGTGTACAAAGATACGAAGGAATCATTTTGGACGGGTTGGAGCACTTACCTGTCTTACCTAGCGCTGAAGCAGGGTAGGACATTATGGTTGGGTCTGTCCCCAAGAATGAAAAGAGGCTTCTAAGGCCGGTGGAATTTGAACAATTTTGACGAGGCATCTAAGGCCTGACGGGAGTTGAAAAGGGCATCTAAGGCCTGACAGAATCGAAAAGGCATTTAAGGCCTGACAGAAATGAAAAGGCATCTAAGGCCTGACAGAAATTGAAAAGGGCATCTAAGGCCTGATAGGAAGCGAAAAGGGCATTTAAGGCCTGACAGAAATGAAAAGGCATCTAAGGCCTGACAGAAATTGAAAAGGGCATCTAAGGTCTGGCAGGAATTGAAAAGGCATCTAAGGCCTGATAGAAATTGAAAAAGGCATCTAAGGCCTGACAAAAATTGAAAAGGCATCTAAGGCCTAACAAGAATTGAAAAGGCATCTAAGGCCTAATCAGGAATTGAAATAGCATCTAAGGCCAGACAGAATTGAAAAGCCATGTAAGGCCTAATCAGGAATTGAAAAGGCACCTAAGGCCTTACAGGAATTGAAAAGGCATCTAAGGCCTAACAGGAATTGAAAAGGCATCCAAGGCCTAACAGGAGTGGAAAAGGCTTCCGAAGCCTAACAAGAATTGAAAAAGCATCCAAGGCCTAGACAAGGGTGCATGATTGTTGAAGAAGGTATATGGGCTCCCTCTACGAGTTCACTCAATGAGATCGCTCTACGTGGTTACCCGAAAAGAGTGGAAGTTTGTTCGAGTCTCAAAAGGGTGCTTTTAGAGCTTGGGGATATTATATATATATATATAAAAGTCTTTTAAAGTTAAACGAAGGAAGCTAGTAGGGCTTGATGAGAAGCTTGTTGCGGATGAGTTCTTGGGATTTTTAAAGGCGATGATGTTCTTGAATTTGCAAAAAATGCTGAATGTATGCAATGATGCATGGAATGCAATGTGGTGTATGCAGGGGAGACATACTGAATAAAATGTGTTGCCAAGGACCCAATATGGGCTAAGGTTTTATTCTCAATATGGCTGGATAGTTTGACTGACATCCAACTTGTTGGGGAACTCTCTCCCTCAATATGGATGGAGGGCTTGTTTGACTTAGCTTCACTGCATTGAGGAACTTGATTTGACGACTCCGTTGGGGATGTTGGCACTTTGTGTTGAAGAGTTTGACTTGTTTGAGGTTTGAGCTTGGCCCTACTCATAAGGTAACGCCAAAGGAGCCTACTGGGGATTTAAAATGTTCTAATTAAATGTGACATGAAGACGATGAAACATGCGTAGGGAAATAAAAAGGATTTTTGTCGATTTAATTCCACAAAACATATTTATATCATAGAAGGAAGGTGCCCCTTGTTATAATCTGATAAACAGAATTACAAGTCTTTAAAACATAATGTACAAATTTGATTCGAGTATGCCTCAGGTTTGACCAGGTCTTCCACCGTTTGCAGCTATTGTTTTTTAGATGGTGCTGTTTCCATTGTTTGCAAAGGACCCTGTTTTACGTGGTCTTGATCTTTTCGTCCTTCAGGATTTATTTTTGGATTTGTATTTTACCCTTGGTGCCCTTTAAGGTTTTCACCAAGTCCACCTTTGTTCGTTTCTTTGTCTATTGTTGGAGCTTTGTATTTTACCCTTGGTGCCCTTTCGGGTTTTCACCAAGTCCGCTCATTGCTGTCATGCTTTATTCCTTCCATGTCTCGGAAGAAAGATTAAGTAACTCCTCATTTGGACGAGAGAGTTAAGCATAGAACTTTTTCACTACATCGCTATTCACTGGGTTAGGGAGCTCATCACCATCCATTCTGGAAAGGATTAACGCGCCTCCTGAGAATACTTTCTTCACAACATATGGGCCTTCATAGTTGGGAGTCCACTTGCCTCTATGGTCATGTTGAATTGGTAATATTTTCTTGAGGATGAGATCACCCGCTTGAAATATTCTAGGCTTCACCTTTTTATTGTAGCTGTTCATCATTCTCTGTTGATATAACTGACCTTTGCAGATCGCTGCCAAGCGTTTGCCCTCAATTAAATTCAATTGTTCATAACGGCTTTGGACCCACTTTGCTTCTTCAAGTTGAGCATCCTTGAGTACTCGGAGGGAAGTTATCTCTACTTCAACAGGTAAAACTGCTTCCATATCGTATATTAAAGAAAAAGGAGTTGCCCCAGTTGATGTACGTACGGAGATGCGATACACATGCAAAGCATAGGGGTCGTTTCTCATGCCAATCTTTGTATGTTTCAGTCATCTTCCTAATGATATTCTTGATATTCTTATTGGCTGCCTCAACTGCTCCATTCATTTTGGGGCGATAGGGGGTCGAGTTGCGGTGTTGGATTTTGTATGTTTCGCACAACTTACCCATCATCCGACTATTCAGATTGGCAGCATTGTCTGTTATGATTTGCTCAGGAAGGCCGTATCGACATATGATGTTGTTCTGCAAAAATTTAAGCGCCACGGCTTGTGTGACATTAGCATATGATGCTGCTTCTACCTACTTGGTGAAATAATCAATGGCCACTAAGATGAAGCAGTGACCATTGGATGCTTTCGGAGATATTGGTTCAATAACGTCGATACCCCAGAGCGAGAATGGCCATGGGGAAACCATCACATGTAGCTTGGATGGAGGTACTTGGATCTTATCGCCATAAATTTGACACTTGAGGCATTTACGTACATACTCAATACAATCTTTTTCCATGGTGACCTAATAATAGCCCATTCGCATGATTTGCTTGTTAATGCATGTCTATTTGCATGTGAACCGCATTCTCCTTCATGCACTTCTTTCATTATCTATGTCGACTCTTCTTTTGCCACACACTGCAATAACACCATGTCATGATTTCACTTATATAGAATGAGACCATCAAGGTAATAATTGGATGCCGACCTTCGGATATTTCCTTTATCAGACTCAGAGTCCTCCGCCGGGTATTCTTGCTTAAACAAATACCGTCTGATGTCATCATACCAGGGCTTTTCCTCGGTATTTCCTTCGATGGCCATACAATGTGAAGGAGTATCTTGTATGCGAATGTCGAAAGACTGAACTTCCAACTTTGTGTCTAGCCGAAGGAGGGAGGCTAGAGTTGCAAGTGCATCGGGAATCTGATTGTACTCCCTGGGCATATGCTCAAATGTAATGTCTTCAAACTGCTTAGCTAACTCTGCAACATGCTTCCGATATGGGATTAATTTGTGGTTTTGAGTCTCCCATTCTCCCCTTACTTGAAAAATGATAAGCGCAGAATCACCAAACACTCATAATTTTTTAATTCCTTTGCTAATTGCTTCTTGGAGCCCCATCACACAGGCCTCATATTTCGCCACATTGTTGGTACAAGGAAAGGTTAACTTTGCCGCCATTGGGAAATGTTCGCCTTTTGGAGATATCAGGATGGCCCCAATACCGTGTCCCAAAAGACTAGAAGCTCCATCAAACTACATAGTCCACATGTCTGATACTTCAGCCGTAATGATGTTGATGTACTCATCTGGAAAGCCAATAGTTATGGGCTCATAATCTTCTAATGCTCTATCTACCAAGTAATCGGCTATTGCACTTCCTTTTATGGCTTTCTGAGGCACGTAGATGATATCATATTCCGACAGGATCAACTGCCACTTGGCGATTCTTCCAGAGATGGATGGTTTTTCCAAGAGATATTTGAGTGGATCATGCTTGGAGATCAGCCATGTAGTATGATAAAAAGTATACTGCCTCAATCTTCTTGTTATCCAAACAAGGGCACAACATGTCTTTTCCAATGGTGTATAGTTTTCTTCATTGATAGTGAACTTCTTGCTGAGATAATAAATGGCCTGCTCCTTCTTGCCAGTAGAATCATGTTGCCCTAAGACACAACCCATTGAGGACTCCTGAAAAGTCAAGTATAAGATCAAAGGTCTGTCTGGTATTGGTGGGACCAAAACAGGTGGATTGGACAGATATTGTTTGATCCTGTCAAAGGCTTCTTGACACTTGTCATTCCAACTGTCTGGATTGTTCTTCCGTAATGTCTTGAAGATGGGTTCACATGTGGCTGTCAATTGTGAAATGAACCGAGCAATGTAATTCAATCGCCCGAGGAATCCTCTAACCTCCTTGATGGTTCGTGGTGGGGGCATCCCTTGGATAGCTCGAACTTTTTCTGGATCAATTTCCACTCCTTTTTGGCTCACAACGAAACCTAATAGTTTTCCCAGCATGGCTCCAAAAGTGTATTTTTTGGGTTCAATTTGAGTTGATATTTTCATAGCCTATTGAAAAGCTTACGGAGTACTTCAATATGATCTTTAGTGCTCCGCAATTTGGCTATCATGTCATCCACATATACTTTGACTTCTATATGCATCATATCATGGAATAGGGTCACCATGGCTCATTGATAAGTTGCTCCTGCATTCTTCAGGCCAAACGGCATCACATTATAACAGAATGTGCCCCAAAGTGTCGTAAACGTGGTCCTCTCCTTGTGTTCGGGGGCCATACGAATCTGATTGTAGCCTGAGAAGCCATCCATGAATGAGAATAGGGCATGTTTTGCTGTGTTATCCACTAGTGTATCAATATGAGGAAGCGGGAAGTTGTCTTTCAGGCAGGCCCAATTCAAATCTCGATAATCGACACATATGCGAACCTTGCCTCCTTTCTTTGGTACTGGTACAACATTGGCCACCCATTCTGGATAGTGGGAGACACTTAGAAAACCTGCGTCTCATTGCTTTCTGACTTCTTCTTTAATCTTCAGTAGCATCTCCGGTCTCATTCTTCGTCATTTCTGCTGTACTGGCTTGCACTCTGGCTTTACTGGTATGTGGTGCTGCACTATGTCGGTGTCTAATCCCGGCATATCTTGATATGACCAAGTAAAAACATCTATGTAGCTTCTCAACAGCTCAATTAATTGCTTCTTGATATTGGCAACTATCAAGGACCCTACCTTCAATTCTTTTGGTTCAGTTGTCGTCCCCAAATTCACCATTTCTACTGGGTCTTCACTTGGAATGGATAAACGATCGTCCCTTTCCAATAGGCGTATGATCTCTCCCAGTAGTTCGGGTGTCTCCTCTACCTCATTCTCATCAGCTTCAAACACTGGCTGCTCCAAGTTTGGACTTTGGTTAAACCTTAGGCATCTCGTTTCACTTTCGCATACGATGTTCTCATTGACATTGTGATACCTGCTTATAAGTGGATGACAAGTTGGTAACTAAATATGATATGCATATGTCATGAATGGAATGTACCATGAAAGATTTGAAGAAACACATTTTATTGGAAAGCTTTTAATAAAAACACATGTTCACAACTTCAAAAGACATTAAAATAGAAAATAGTAAATCCCAGTGACCCCTTAAGGATTACATTATGGGGAGGTCCAGGCTGGTCCAATTGTTCAATGGTTTGTTGGAAT
Source organism: Taxillus chinensis (assembly GCA_023512835.1). Classification (NCBI taxonomy): domain Eukaryota; kingdom Viridiplantae; phylum Streptophyta; class Magnoliopsida; order Santalales; family Loranthaceae; genus Taxillus; species Taxillus chinensis. The sequence continues at coordinate 42,865,949 of CM042092.1, read as the reverse complement.
CCTCTTGCGCCACCAGAACCATCTCGCTCGGTGCATGCTCGTCTGTGTCCAAGGCAGCTGCAATCCTTGTCTCGGGCTCAAGTTGGCTCTTGTGGATAAACCCTCCAGTCAGGAATGTAACATGTAAGGGGAAAAAGCTCCTTTTTCCCTCTTGTATTGGCCTTTTCTGCAACTTTGCCATTCTGATTTCCTTCTTTTTGGCAGCTTCCCTCTGTTTGTCAGCTCTTATAGGCACGTAGCCTAACCCAAACTTCTCGGTATTTTCTCGAATCGTCAATGGTTTTTTGATTCCTTGAGCCTTTGGGCCTAATCCTTGCCCTGGTTTGTACCCCTGTTTGATCATGGTGGCTGCAATCATTCTTGCAGCCTTCGAGAGATAATGGTTTGGGGCAAAAGTGACATTCACCATCTCAAATGCCCGATAGGAGCATTCTGGAACATCCTCATTGTTTTCAATATAGGGGACTGATGCTAGCTTGGTGACAAGGAAACTTGTCTCTCCAGATAAGTTTCATCTTTTGGTGGAGGCTTGATGGCACTACTCCTGCCATGTGGATCCAAGGCCTTCCCAACAAACAACTATAATAGGGTATAATGTCCATCACCTGAAATTCTACCATAAAGGTAGCTAGTCCAATCAGTAGTAGAATGTCTAGGGTTCCCACCACGTCACGTTTTCCTCCATCGAATGCTCGTACCTTCATTGTACAAGGGCGCATATAGGATGCATCAACCGGCAGTTGTTGCAGTATATGTAAGGGCATAATGTTCAAAGCAGAGCCGTTGTCAATAAGAACTCGGGCTATGGTGTGCTCCTTACACTTGACAGTAATGTGCAGAGCTTTTATGTGTCCCTTCCCTTCCTAGGGCAGCTTGTTATCTCCAAAGCTGATGACGTTGTCCATAATGAGGTTACTAGTGAGTCCATCCACATTCGCCACTGGGATGGTTAGAGGAACATAGGCTTGGCTTAGAACCTTCATTAGTACTTCCCGGTGAGGTTGGGAATCCATCATTAATGAGAGCAACGAGATGCGAGCCAGTTGTCGACTAAGCTGATCCACAATGTTATATTCGCTTTGTTTCATAAGTTTCAAAAATTTTGTGATCTCTTCTTCAGTGACCAGTGCTCCTTTCTTTGTTGCCTCCAGTGTTGGCTCATTGTTGGGTTCTGCAACTTTTTCTTTCCTTGCTTTGTCAGCCATATCAGGGGCATATGCCTGACCGCTCTTGGTTTTCTTTTCTACTGCGGTGGCTCCTTGGATTACTTTACAGCTATAGTTCCATGGGACTGCTTTATCCGTCTTGTAAGGGAAAGGGGTAGGAACTCGTATGGTGAGCAGTGTAATTCCATGAGGCAGTTGCGGGATCTCTATTTCCGCCTTCTTGTCTGGCACAAGATTTGCATCATGTATAGTGAGAGGCCTGATTCCATGTGGCAGTAGTGGGATTTCTGGAGTCTTCACGTTCAAGATAAGGGGTGTTGGCACCCATGATGGTTTGCATGACATATCTCCTTGGATCATATGGCTTTGATTGTCCGTATCTTCTCTTGAGAATTCGATTATCCTTTGATCCATCAGTTTTTGCACCACCTTGGAAAACTCACTACATTCTTCAATGTCATGTCCCTGTGACATCTTGTGGTATGGGCATTGTTTTTCCATATGTACCCCCTTCTCTGCTTCTGATGTGTCTTTGGCTTGTACATATCCATGTTCTTGTAGTAATTGAAACAAATACACCTTTTTCATATGTACTTGAGAAGCCTTTTTCAGTCGTCCTTCAGTCTCGATACTAGCTACATTATTGGAGTGTTCTGGGAGAGGGTTGTTGTTCACATTTGGCGTTCCCGTCATTGTGGAAAAATCTAACCAATTTGCATCTTTCAAAGCTTGGACCTTCCTTTTGAATGCTATGCAGTTTTCAATATCATGTCCTACTCCACCAGCATGATACACGCATCTAGCATCTGGTTTGTACCAAGCCAGGGGAGGCGACCTTATTTCTCCCAAGGGTGTAGGGAGTACCAACCTTGCTTCTAAAAGCTTGGGATATAATTCCGCATATGTCATTGGAATTGGATCAAACTCTTGCCGTGGCCGACGAGAGGCCTGATTCGATCCTGCATGTTGGGTTTGGGCCCTTGGTTGCCCCTGTCCTTGGAATGCGGGTCTAGGTCCTTCCGGAGCTGACGCCCTTGGTTCCTCTTGGTATGGTGCTCTCGGTTGAAATGGGTTTGGTGCCATTGGATATGGAAATGGAACCCCTCCTTGTGGCAAATAGCGCGTGAATTGGGGAGCAGGAGCAGGTGCAGCATAGGCAGCTACTGGTGATCCTCTGTAGTACCCTGGTGCTTGGTAGAATGTCGGTTGTATTGTTGGGTGCGATTGATATACTAGGTTGGTCTCATTTTCCTTCTTCTTTGCCAGTGGTTGAAACCTTTTTGATGCCTCGGCCACATCACCCTTTAGCTTTCCTCCTTTAATGCCACTTTCAACACGTTCACCAGATGCGACCAAGTCTGTAAAGCTACTAGAGACGTTGCCAATCAATTTCTCATAGTAAACGCCTTTTAGCGTGTTGATGAAAAGAGTAGTGAGTTCCCTTTCTGTAAGGGGAGGTTGGACCTCCACAGCCGTCTCTCTCCATCTCTGTGCATAATCCTTGAAGCTTTCGTCGGATCCCTTTTCTAAAGACTGCAGGGTTAGTTGGTCCAACGCTAACTCAATGACGTGCTTGTATTGAGCCAAGAAGGATGTGGCCAATTCTTTCCAAGTCTTGATACGGTTGCCATCCAACTGAAAGTACCAGTGGAGGGATGCCCCAGTTAGGCTTTCCTGGAAACAATGCATAAGGAGCTTGTCTTCACCTGCGTAGGCTGCCATGTTTTGACAATACATGACTAGGTGTGTCTTCGGACGACGGGTTCCGTTGAATTTCTCAAACTCTGGCATCTTGAATTTCGGTGGCAGCACCACTCCCGGCACTAAGCATAAGTCTTGTGGGCTAATCATGCCATAGCTGTCGATGCCTTCTACAGCTTCCAATCTTTCCTCCAATTGTCTTAAAGTAGGAGAGTCAACATTCTCCTTCGGAGCTGTGGGACCCACTGCTTCCATTACATTTCCTGTTGTAGGCATAGTACAATGAATCTGATTTGGAGTAGGGAGTTGTGTCATGGCAGGATGATATGTGGGTGCTTGACTTGGATCCAGATTAGGTGGTAGAACTGCTTCCAGCCCCTGTTCTTGTTGGTGATTTGAGGTTCCTCTTGCCAAAGTTCTTCCCCAGTCAGCTTGGTAAGCATTTCCATTATTGCAGACATTTGCCCCTGTAGGGCTTGTTGTGACTGTTCCAACCCCATGAGTCTGTTCTCTGTTTCTTCCGCCATTGGCTGTGGCGGTGGTACTTGATTGCGCCGGGATCTGAGGTTGTAAGAGTGCGCAATCCTGGAGAAAAGCGGCTACGAACCTGGAATAATGTAATTTTTACTTGATTTTCAATTTTAATATGCATGTATGCATGAATGACTATGTGATGGGTTAGAGAAACAAATAACTTTATTCCGAACATTTGCAAAAAACACACAGTAAAATGCAGAAATGCCATGTAGATGAGATCTATGGCTACATGATCTTAAGGCAAACTTCCTGTCATCTCCTAAGTAGCACGACGCCTTTTCCTCTGGGGTGGTCACTCTCCTGCCTCTTCCCTCTGCTTCAATATGGTCTCGACCTGTTTTTCCCTCAACTGTAACCGCTGAAGAGCTCCTTCTAGGGATGCTTCTAGCCTTTGGATCTATTGCCTGAGATTCTGATTCTCTTGGAGGATCACCCTCATGTTTATAGTTAACTGTGGCTAGTGTTGTGCCCTCAAGGATATGTATGCCGGATAAACACCAGATTTTGGACTGTTGGGTTGGATCTTGTGTGGGATGGACCATGCCTGATACATCTTTTTGCCTTTTTCTGTTAGCATGGTTTTATCATAGGTGAAGTCACAATCTTCCATTCCAAAGAGAACTGGGATAATCTGATTACGCCCAACTTGTCTTCCGCCCTGCAGTGGTGCATATGTAGTGCCTCCCCAAGGGCCTAAAAGTGGAACCCAATTGTAGTCCCCGCAGCTATATGTCATGGAGACTACCGCCATCCAGGGAGCAGTCCAGGTAATGTCAGCTTCTGTGAGGTTCTCTAACTTCTTCCTCTAGTCTTCAAAGCCTTTTGGTAAGCTCCACTTGCTAAGCAGAATATCCATTAGCGTCGTGGCTGGCACTCGATAAACAGCATGAAAACGAGGAACAATACAAGGGAAATGACCCTAAAGCCATGTGCATAGAAGAGGTAGGCACCCCATGAACTGCCCCGAGCCCGTACTCCTCAGATAAGTAAGAGATCGAATGGTTTCGGCCAATATAGCAGGAGTAGGGTCACATCCTTTGAGTACTTGTTGAACCAAATCCACAATTGCTCCGTCGATGTGGGACGAGATCCTTGGGAAGATTATTAGCCCGTATATGGCTATTGTAAGTAATTTGTGCGTCCCTGCTTCTGTTGCAGTCTGCATCATTTCTGTTATCGTTGCCCGTGAAAGATATTCTCGCCCACCATAGTTTGTAGGCACCGGTAAGTCCCAAACTGGCTTTCCCATTATCTCAGAAAATGCTCTTTGACATGATTTTCTGGGCTCTGGTAAATAAATCTTCATGTTGTTTTCTACTGGGATATCCACCAATCTTCTGTATTCTTCTATGGTGGGAACAAGATCTACATTGTTGAAATCGAAGCATCGTCGTTGAGGTTCCCAGAAATAGATTGATGCCCCAAGCATATCCTTGTCGACTAGTAGCTCGGTTATATGGAGCAAATCTCCAAACTGTTGTGTATAGATGTTTTTCCTTTCGTCTGACCACTGATGCCATATAGTCTATAATTCTTTGGTGTAGTCTAACTGATCTTCTATGATAACCCGCTCTGCCTTACATGCCTTTCCTGTTGAAAAATCTCCAAGGCGACTCTGAATGTCCCCAGATGCTTGGGCCACCACTGTAACGGCCTTCTTGTCATTAAGGCCTTTTAGGAGATGACTAAACGTTGCCATGTGCCTATGTGAATGTTATGTTATGCATAATGACATGTTAGGATGACAGTTTAAAATATCAAGGTACTCTGTACAAGAAACAAAAACAGGTATTAAGGCAAGTAATTTGTACAAGAGATGCTTTTAACAACTACCCTGCAAAACAGAGGTTAGCGTGGCATTGAATGATCAAACACCATGTGGGTTTAATGCCCCTAGTGGGCTTTACTAATCCTATCTTATTCGTTGGTCCCCAAGCTTCCTCTATAGAGGGCTCCGTACACCTTGGGATTTACCGGAGGGGGGCCTTAAAAGGACGAGCCTTAAAAGGACCTCAAGCTTCAGTGAGGAGTTCGGGGCCCCTTTGCGGATAATGATCAACGTGCAGGGGACCTTACTAAACCTCGCTAACCTAAATGGTGAGAAACCCGGGTATAAGGTTATGCATGGATGTAACAGTTAAGGAAAACAATAAATCATAACTATCATGTCATTTCAAAGTATATACATCATAATTAACGGTTAAGCAAGCACAAATATATACAATTAAGTAAAAAGAAAAGCAACCTCCTACTCTTAATTCTAGGCCTAACTCTCTACAATTATATAGAGTCCCCAGCAGAGTCGCCAGCTGTTATCACTCGTTTTCGTCCGGGCCGAACCCAAATGATAAAATATACAGAGTCGCCACCAACTGTTTTTGGGCTACAGTTGGATACCCTCTACCTTCAGTAGTTAAGATGTGGTCTGTGTTACCAGAGATGGGTTCGGGAGTTGGTTACGTGTTGGGAAGGTTTTAGCACCCCTACAACGCCCTTTCGGTACCTGTCTTAGGAGGAGGAGGTTTCTATTTGTTTTTATTTTTATTTTTTTTGTTTTTTTGTTTTCTAATCTAAATCTAATTCTCAAAATTTTATTTTAATCCGTCACATGCTAATTAATTAATAGGCTTAATTACTGCTTACGCACTAATTATTAATCTAAAAGTTAAAGGGTAAATTTAATTATCATAATCTAATTACAAATTATTTAAATTAGTCTAATTATTTACTAAATTTTAAATATGAAAATTAATTATAAAATTTAATTACTAATTTATCTAATTACTAATGTTATTTAATTCATTACGCGCTAATTAATTAATTACCAGGCTTCTTACTATTTACATGCCTAAATTTGAAAAGTTTAATTACAAACTTATTAAAAATTAACTAACTAATTATGCTAATTTAATTATACTAATTATGCTAAATTTAAAAACTAACTAACTAATTAACTAAATATGCTAAAATTAACTAATTAAAATTATGCTCATTATGCTAAATTTAAAAAAAAAACTAACTAACTAATTATGCTAGATTTAATTATAAACTAACTATTAATTTACTACACAAAATAATAATACAAATTAAAGAAGTAAAGGAATAAAAACCTAAATATTGTGGACCAAGGGTGCCCTTCTCCCGAATGCCTCCTTTTTCTGCAAAAGAAGAGAAAAGAAAATTAATTTAACTATAACCGCAGTTCTTTTTTAGAACCGCAGTTAAGTTTACACTTTACTCTTTTTTTTTGAGTTTTGTGTAATTGATGGATGGTGTGTTAGAAGGGGGAGAGGAGACCCCTTTATATAGGTGTTAAGGGAGAGGGAGATTTGAGCATTTTTCGATGTGGGAGTTCCCACTTCTTCTTCTTTTTTTTTTTTTTTTTTTTTTTTTTGCGTCGCCAGCTTCTTCCCTTCTTCCTCTCTTTTCTTTCTTTCTTCTTTCTTTTTCTTCTTTTCTTTGGTTGTCGGCACACACTATATAATAATAATAATAATAATAATAATAATAATAATAATAATAATAATAATAATAGTAATAATAATAAAAAAAAAAGGTCAACTAAGGTGGGCGGGTACTATTTCGCAGAAGAGGAGGCAAAAAAAACGTGGAGAATTGAAGAAGAGAGTTTGAAGAGTGGTAGAGTGGAAATCGTGAGTGAAGGAGAGGAATGAGGGTGTATTTATAGGGTGGAAAAGTGGCCGTTGGTGGAGAATATAGCCGTTGCAAATAGTATCGTGACCGTTGGAACAGTGCCATGACCGTTGGAACATTGTCGTGACCATTTTTTTGTGTGTAGAAAATGCTGTTTGAAAAATAAAAATGTAGACATACAACAGGCTCTAATGATATTTTTTTTGTTTTTTTTGTTTTTGAAGTTTTCTTTTTTTGTTTTTTTGTTTTTGTTTTTGTGTTTTATATATATAATTAACGTCACACCCTTTAAATTAACAGTCACACCTTTTTATTTATCTATACAAAGTGAATGATAAATATGAAATAATATACAGCTAAAATGAATATATATGTCCAACCCGGACAAAATGGGGTCCAACAGATGAACCCACTATTTATTTCAATCAAAAATCAAAAGGATGGCAATTTACCAAATTGTGGATGTCTTGAATGGATCGATGCAAGACAAAACGGAATATTCATCAGTGCTTAAAAGCACACATGTTTAACGTAGTTCAACCAATGTGATGTTTTGCACAATAGTGCGGTATTACCCACGTTGAGCCTATTAACCAACCTACTGGCAATTAAAAATCAATTAAACCAACTACTTGTATCAATTAAAAATCATAAGGCAAGTATCTTTAAGTTAGGGTTGGTTATTTAGTGAATTTCGGATGCCTCAAGTGGATTAATCCAAAACAAAAAATAATATGCTCGAAAAATTAAAAAGACACTTGTTATACATCATTTGCTCAGTGGGAAATACTCCACGATTGTAACGTATTTCCTACGCCGAGTTTATTAAACTATTAGAAATAAGGAATGCACATGGTCATAAACTCTATCAAAATGGATGAACACACTATTTTTTTTAATTAGAAATCAAAACGATGGCGATTTGGCTAATTGTGGACGTCTTGAATGGATCGATGAAAGACAAAACGGAATATTCATCAGTGCTTAAAAGGACACATGTTTAACGTAGTTCAACCAATGTGATGTTTTGCACAATAGTGCGGTATTACCCACGTTGAGCATATTAACCAACCTACTGGCAATTAAAAATCAATTAAACCAACTACTTGTATCAATTAAAAATCATAAGGCAAGTATCTTTAAGTTAGGGTTGGTTATTTAGTGAATTTCAGATGCCTCAAGTGGATTAATCCAAAACAAAAAATAATATGCTCGAAAAATTAAAGACACTTGTTATACATCGTTTGCTCAGTGGGAAATACACCACGATTGTAACGTATTTCCTACGCCGAGTTTAATAAACTATTAGAAATAAGGAATGCACATGGTCATAAACTCTATCAAAATGGATGAACACACTATTTTTTTTAATTAGAAATCAAAATGATGGCGATTTGGCTAATTGCGGACGTCTTGAATGGATCGATGAAAGACAAAACGGAATATTCATCAGTGCTTCAAAGGACACATGTTTGACGTAGTTCGACCAATGTGATGTTTTGCACAATAGTGAGGTATTACCCACGTTGAGCCTATTAACCTATTGGCAATAAAGAATACACGATGTCATATCCTCTCTCAAAATGGGCAAAGCTTGTTTTTGTTTCAATTAAAAATCAGAAGGCAAGTATCTTAGGCTAGAGCATGTTATTTACTTGATTTCTCATGTGTCAAATGGATCAATGAAACAAAAAATTAATATTAACAAAAGATCAAAAGGACACTTTTTATACGTCATTTGTTCAATGTGAGATACTTCACATTGAAGAGGTCTTTCCAAAGCCGAGTTTAATACAGCAATAAAGACAAGGAATACACAACATCACAAGCTCTTTCAAAATGGATCAACCAACTACTTGTTTGAATTATAAATCAAAAGGGTAGTATCGAGTGGATCGATCAAAAAGGAAAATGTAATATTGATGCAAGATTAAAAGGACACTAGTTGTACATGACTCGCTCAATGGGACGTACTCCATGGGGGTCGTATATTTCCCTCGCCGAGTCTAATACACTATTAGAAATAAGGAATACATGAGGTCACAAACTCTATCAAAATAAAAAAACCAACTACTTGTATCATTTAAAAATCACAAAGCAAGTTTCGTTAAATTAGGCTTGGTTATTTAGTTATTGTCGTATGCCTCAAGTGGATCAATGCAAAACAAAACCAAAAATAGTATCCCTGAAAGATCAAAAGGACACTTGTTATACGACATTCGCTCAGTAGGATGTACTCCATGATTGTGACGTATTTCCTACACTTAGTTTAATAAACTATTAGAAATAAGGAATGCACGTGGTCATAAACTTTATCGAAATGGATGAACCCACTATTTATTTCAATTAGAAATCAAAAGGATGGCGATTTGTCTAATTGTGGACATCCCGAATAGATCATTTGAAGACAAAATGGAATATTCATTAGTGCTTAAGAGAACACTTGTTTGACGTAGTTCGCGTAACGTGTTATTCTGCACAATAGTGAGGTATTACCCTTGCTGAGCCTATTAACCTATTGCCAATAAAGAATACACGACGTCATATCCTTTTTCAAAATAGAGAAAGCAACTTTTTGTTTCATTTACAAATCAAAAGGGAAGTATTGTGTGGATCTATAAAAAAGGAAAGTGTAATATTAATGCAAGATTAAAAGGACACTAGTTGTGCGTGGCTCGCTCAATGGGACATACTCAACGGGGGTGATATATTTACCATGTCGAGTTTAATAAACTATTAGAAATAGGAAATACCGGAGGTCACAAACTCTAACAAAATAGAAAAATCAACTACATGTATCAATTTAAAATCATAAGCCAACTTTCATTAAGTTAGGGTTGCTTATTTAGTAAATTTCAGATGACTCAAGTGGATCGATCCAAAACAAAACCAAAAATAGTGTCCTTGAAAGATCAAAAGGACACTTTTTATATGTCGTTCGCTCAGTACGATGCACTCCATGATTCTGACGTATTTCCTACGCCTAGTTTAATAAACTATTAGAAATAAGAAATGAACATGGTCGTAAACTCTATCGAAATGGATGAAACCACTATTTATTTCAATTAGAAATCAAAAGGATGGCGATTTCTCATATTGTAGACGTCTTGAATGGATCGATGAAAGACCAAACGGAATATTAATCAGTGCTTCAAAGGACACATGTTTAACGTAGTTCGACCAATGTGATGTTTTGAACAATAGTGAGGTATTACCCATGTTGAGCCTATTAACCTATTGGCAATTAAAAATCAATTAAACCAACTACTTGAATCAATTAAAAATCAAAAGGCAAGTATCTTTAGGTTAGGGTTGGTTCGTTACTGAATTACGGATGCCTCAAGTGGATTAATCCAAAACAAAAAATAATATGCTCGGAAGATTAAAAAGGCACTTGTTAAATGTCGTTTGCCCAATGAGATGTACTCCACGATTGTAACGTATTTCCTACACCGAGTTTAATAAACTATTAGAAATAAGGAATGCACATGGTCATAAACTCTATCAAAATGGATGAACACACTATTTATTTCAATTAGAAATCAAAACGATGGCGATTTGGCTAATTGTGGACGTCTTGATTGGATCGATGAAAGACAAAACGGAATATTCAACAGTGCTCAAAAGGACACATGTTTGACGTAGTTCGATCAATGTGATGTTTTGCCCAATAGTGAGGTATTACCCACGTTGAGCCTATTAACCTATTGGCAATAAAGAATACACGATGTCATATCCTCTATCAAAATGGACAAAGCTTGTTTTTGTTTCAATTAAAAATCGAAAGGCAAGTATCTTAGGCTAGGGCTTGTTATTTATTTGATTTCTCATGTGTCAAACGGATCAATCAAACAAAAAAGTAATATTAACAAAAGATCAAAAGGACACTTGTTATACGTCATTTGTTCATTGTGAGATACTTCACATTGAAGAGTTCTTTTCGTAGTTTCGAGTTTAATACTGCAATAAAGACAAGGAATACACAACATCACAAGCTCTTTCAAAACAGATCAACCAACTATTTGTTTCAATTACAAATCAAAAGGGTAGTATCGAGTGGATCGATCACAAAGGAAAATGTAATACTGATGCAAGATTAAAACGACACTAGTTGTGCGTGGCTCGCTAAACGGGACATACTCAACGGGGGTGATATCTTTCCCATGTGGAGTCTAATACACTAATAAAAACAGGGAATACACGAGGTGGCAAACTCTATGAAAGTAGAAAAACCAACTACTTGTATCAATTAAAAATATTTAGGCAAGTATCTTTAAGTTAGGGTTGGTTATTTATTTAATTTCAAATGCCTCAAGTGAAACAATCCAAAACAAAACCAAAAATAGTATCCCTGAAAGATCAAAAGGACACTTGTTATACGTTATTCGCTCAGTGGGATGTACTCCATGATTGTGGCGTATTTCCTACGCCTTATTTAATAAACTATTAGAAATAAGGAATGCACATGGTCATAAACTCTATCGAAATGGAGGAACCCACTATTTATTTCAATTAGAAATCAAAAGGATGGCGATTTGTCTAATTGTGGACGTCCCGAATGGATCATTCAAAGACAAATTGAAATATTCATCAGTGCTTAAAAGAACACTTATTTGACATAGTTCGCCGAATGTGATGTTCTGCACAATAGTGAGGTATTACCCTTGTTGAGCCTGTTAACCTATTGGCAATAAAGAGTACACGACGTCATATCCTGTATCAAAATAGAGAAAGCAACTTTTTGTTTCAATTACAAATCAGAAGGCAAGTATCTTAGGTTAGGGCTTTTTATTTACTTTATTTCTCATGTGTCAAACGGATCAATCAAACAAAAAAGCAATTTTAATAAAAGATCAAAAGGACACCTGTTATACGTCATTTGTTCAATACGAGACACTTCACATTCAAGTGGTCTTTCCTAAACCGAGTTTAAGACTCCAACGGCAACAAGGAATACACAACGTGATAGGCTCTTTCAAAACGGATGAACAAACTATTTGTTTCATTTACAAATCAAAAGGGTAGTATCCTGTGGATCAATTAAAAAGGAAAATGTAATATTGATGCAAGATTAAAAGGACACTAGTTGTGCGTGGCTCGCTCAGTGGGACATACTCGACGGGGGTAATATATTTCCCATGCCGAGTCTATTACACTGTTAGAAATAGGGAATACACGAGGTCACAAACTTTATCAAAATAAAAAAACCAACTACTTGTATCAATTAAAAATCATAAGGTAATTATCTTTGACTTAGGGTTGGTTATGTAGTGAATTTCGAATTCCTCAAGTGGATTAATCCAAACAAAAAACAATATGCTCGAAAGATTAAAAAGGCACTTCTTATATGTCGTTTGCTCAGTGGGATGTACTCCACGATTGTAACGTATTTCCTACGCCGAGTATAATAAACTATTAGAAATAAGGAATGCACATGGTCATAAACTCTATCAAAATGGATGAACCCACTATTTATTTCAATTAGAAATCAAAACGATGGTGATTTGGCTAACTGTAGACATCTTGAATGGATCGATGAAAGACGAAACGGAATATTCATCAGTGCTTCAAAGGACACATGTTGACGTACTTCGACTAATGTGATGTTTTGCACAATAGTGAGGTATTACCCACCTTGAGCCTATTAACCTATTGGCAATTAAAAATCAATTAAACCAACTACTTGTATCAATTAAAAATCAAAAGGCAAGTATCTTTAAGTTAGGGTTGGTTCGTTACTGAATTACGGATGCCTCAAGTGGATTAATCCAAAACAAAAAATAATATGCTCGAAAGATTAAAAAGACACTTGTTAAACGTCGTTTGCTCAGTGAGATATACTCCACGATTGTAACGTATTTCCTACACCGAGTTCAATAAACTATTAGAAATAAGGAATGCACATGGTCCTAAACTCTATCAAAATGGATGAACACACTATTTATTTCAATTAGAAATTAAAACGATGGTGATTTGGCTAATTGTGGACGTCTTGAATGGATCGATGAAAGACAAAATGGAATATTCAATAGTGCTCAAAAGGACACATGTTTGACGTAGTGCGATCAATGTGATGTTTTGCACAATAGTGAGGTATTACCCACGTTGAGCCTATTAACCTATTGGCAATAAAGAATACACGATGTCATATCCTCTATCAAAATGGACAAAGCTTGTTTTTGTTTCAATTAAAAATCGAAAGGCAAGTATCTTAGGCTAGGGCTTGTTATTTATTTGATTTCTCATGTGTCAAACGGATCAATCAAACAAAAAAGTAATATTAACAAAAGATCAAAAGGACACTTGTTATACGTCATTTGTTCAATGTGAGATACTTCACATTGAAGAGGTCTTTCGTAAGCCGAGTTTAATACTGCAATAAAGACAAGGAATACACAACATCACAAGCTCTTTCAAAACAGATCAACCAACTATTTGTTTCAATTACAAATCAAAAGGGTAGTATCGAGTGGATCGATCACAAAGGAAAATGTAATACTGATGCAAGATTAAAACGACACTAGTTGTGCGTGGCTCGCTCAACGGGACATACTCGACGGGGGTGATATCTTTCCCTTGCGGAGTCTAATACACTAATAGAAATGGGGAATACACGAGGTGGCAAACTCTATCAAAGTAGAAAAACCAACTACTTGTATCAATTAAAAATCTTTAGGCAAGTATCTTTAAGTTAGGGTTGGTTATTTAGTTAATTTCAAATGCCTCAAGTGGATCAATCCAAAACAAAACCATAAAATAGTATCCCTGAAAGATCAAAAGGACACTTGTTATACGTCATTCGCTCAGTGGGATGTACTCCATGATTATGGCGTATTTCCTACGCCTTGTTTAATAAACTATTAGAAATAAGGAATGCACATGGTCATAAACTCTATCGAAATGGAGGAACCCACTATTTATTTCAATTAGAAATCAAAAGGATGGCGATTTGTCTAATTGTGGACATCCCGAATGATTCATACGAAATATTCATCAGTGCTTAAAAGAACACTTATTTGACGTAGTTCGCCGAATGTGATGTTCTGCACAATAGTGAGGTATTACCCTTTTTGAGCCTGCTAACCTATTGGCAATAAAGAGTACACGACGTCATATCCTATATCAAAATAGAGAAAGCAACTTTTTGTTTCAATTACAAATCAGAAGGCAAGTATCTTAGGTTAGGGCTTTTTATTTACTTTATTTCTCATGTGTCAAACGGATCAATCAAACAAAAATGCAATTTTAATAAAAGATCAAAAGCACACCTGTTATACGTCATTTGTTCAATGCGAGATACTTCACATTCAAGTGGTATTTCCTAAGCCGAGTTTAATACTCCAACGGCAACAAGGAATACACAACGTGATAGGCTCTTTCAAAACGGATGAACAAACTATTTGTTTCATTTACAAATCAAAAGGGTAGTATCGTGTGGATCAATTAAAAAGGAAAATATAATATTGATGCAAGATTAAAAGGACACTAGCTGTGCGTGGCTTACTCAGTGGGACATACTCGACAGGGGTAATATATTTCCCATGCCAAGTCTATTACACTATTAGAAATAGGGAATACACAAGGTCACAAACTCTATCAAAATAGAAAAACCAGCTACTTGTATCAATTAAAAATCATAAGGCAATTATCTTTGACTTAGGGTTGGTTATTTAGTAAAATTCATCAGTGCTTCAAAGGACGTCTTGAATGGATCGATGAAAGACGAAACGGAAAATTCATCAGTGGTTCAAAGGACACATGTTGACGTAGTTCGACTAATGTGATGTTTTACACAATAGTGAGGTATTACCCATGTTCGGCCTATTAACCTATTGGCAATAAAGAATACACGGCATCATATCCTCTATCAAATTGGACAAAGCTTGTGTTTGCTTCAATTAAAAATCAGAAGGCAAGTATCTTAGGCTAGCGCTTGTTATTTACTTGATTTCTCATGTGTCAAACGGATCAATCAAACAAAAAAGTAATATTAACAAAAGATCAAAAGGACACTTGTTATACGTCATTTGTCTAATATGAGATGCTTCACATTGAAGAGGTCTTTCCTAAGCCGAGTTTAATACTTCAATAAAGACAAGGAATACACAACATCACAAGCTCTTCCAAAACGGATCAACCAACTACTTGTTTCAATTACAAATCAAAAGGGTAGTATCGAGTGGATCGATCAAAAAGGAAAATGTAATATTAATACAAGATTAAAAGGACACTAGTGGTATGTGGCTCGCTCAATGTGACGTACTCCACGAGGGTGATACATTTCCCTTGCCGAGTCTAATACACTATTAGAAATATGGAATACATGAGGTCACAAACTCTGTCAAAATAGAAAAACCAACTACTTGTATCATTTAAAAATCATAAAGCAATTTTCGTTAAGTTAGGGTTGGTTATTTAGTTAATTTCGGAGGCCTCAAGTGGATCAATTCAAAATAAAACCAAAAATAGTATCCCTGAAAGATCAAAAGGACACTTGTTATATGTCATTCGCTAAGTGGGATGTACTCCATGATTGTGACGTATTTCCTATGCCTAGTTTAGTATACTATTAGAAATAAGGAATGCAGATGGTCATAAACTCTATCGAAATGGATGAACCCACTATTTATTTCAATTAGAAATCAAAAGGATGGCGATTTCTCTAATTGTGGACGTCCCGAATGGATCATTCGAAGACAAAATGGAATATTCATCAGCGCTTAAAAGAACACTAGTTGTACGTGGCTCGCTCAATGGGACGTACTCGACGGGGGTGATATGTTTCCCCTGTCGAGTCTAACACACTATTAGAAATAGGGAATACCGGAGGTCACAAACCCTATCAAAATAGAAAAACTAACCAGTTGTATCAATTAAAAATCATAAAGGAAGTTTCATTAAATTAGGGATGGTTATTTATTAAATTTCGGATCCATCAAGTGGATCAATCCAAAAAGAAACCAAAAATAGTATCCTTGAAACATTAAAAGGACATTTGTCATACATCGGTCACTTAGTGGGATGTACTCTAGGAGTGTGACATATTTCTTACGCCTAGTTTAATAAAGTATTGGAATAATGGAATGCACATGGTCATAAACTCTATTGAAATGGATAAACTCACTATTTATTTCAATTAGAAATCAAAAGGATGGCAATTTGTCTAGTTGTGGACATCCTGAAAGGATCATTCAAAGAAAAAACGGAACATTCATCAGTGCTTAAACGAACACTTGTTTGATGTAGTTCGGCCAAAGTGACGTTCTGCACAATAGTGAGGTATTACCCTTGCTAAGTCGATTAACCTATTGGCAATAAAGAATACACGACGTCATATCCTCTATCAAAATGGACAAAGCAACTTCTTGTTTCAATTACAAATCAGAAGGCAAGTATCTTAGGCTAGGGCTTTTGATTTACTTGATTTCTCATGTGTCAAACAGAACAATCAAACAAAAAAATAATATTAACAAAAGATCAAAAAGATTATACGTCATTCGTTCAATGTGAGATACTTCACGTTGAAGAGGTCTTTCCTAAGCCAAGTTTAATACTCCAATAGCGACAAAGAATAAACAACATCACATGCTGTTTTCAGAATGGATCAACCAACTATTTGTTTCCATTACAAATGAAAAGGGTAGTATCGACTGGATCAATCAAAAAAGAAAATGTATTATTGACGCAAGATTAAAAAGACACTAGTTGTACGTGGCTCGCTGAATGGGACGTACTCGAGGGGGGTGATATGTTCCCCAGCCGAGTCTAATACACTATTAGAAATAGGGAACATCAGAGGTCACAAACTTTATCAAAATAGAAAAACTAACTAGTTGTGTCATTTAAAAATCATAAGGGAATTTTCATTAAGTTAGGGTTGGTTATTTAGTTCATTTCGGATACATCAAGTGGATCATTCCAAAAAGAAACCAAAAATAGTGTCCTTGAAACATTAAAAGGACATTTGTCAATTGGAAATGGAAGAACACACTATTTATTTCAATTGGAAATCAAAAGGATGACAATTTGTCTAGTTGTGGACGTCCTGAATGGATGATTCAAAGAAAAAATAGGACATTCATCAGTGCTTAAAGAACACTTGTTTGATGTAGTTCGCCCAATGTGACGTTCTGCACAATAGTGAGGTATTACCCTTGCTAAGCCTATTAACCTATGGGCAATAAACAATACATGACGTCATATCCTCTACCAAAATGTAATATTGACGAAAGATTAAAAGGACACTAGTTGTACGTGGCTTGCTCAAGGGGACGTACTCCACGGGGTGATATATTTCCCTTGCCGAGACTAATACACTATTAGAAATAAGGAATACATGAGTTCACAAACTCTATCAAGATAGAAAAACGAACAACTTGTATCAATTAAAAATCATAAGGCAAGTTTCATTAAGTTAGGGTTGCCTATTTAGTTAATTTCAGATCGCTCAAGTGGATCAATCCAAAATAAAACCAAAAATAGTATCCTTGAAAGATCAAAAGGACACTTTTGATATGTCGTTCGCTAAGTGGGATGTACTCAACCATTGTGACATATTTTCTACACCTAGTTTAATAAACTGTTAGAAATAAGGAATGTACATGGTTATAAACTCTATCGAAATGGATGAACCCACTATTTATTTCAATTAGAAATCAAAAGGATGGCGATTTGTCTATTGTGGACGTCTCAAATGGATTGATCAAAGACAAAACGGAATATTCATCAGTGCTTAAAAGGACACTTGTTCGACGTAGTTCGACCAAAGTGACGTTTTGCACAATAGTGAGGTATTACCCATGTTAAGCCTTTTAACCTGTCACGCCCCAAATTTCCTTCCCTTGGAAATGGGTAATGACTGGCCATGCCCGCACCCGAAGGGTCAAGGGTTCGGTGTAAACACCAAAGTGAGGACACCTACCGCGGGTGCTGTCCTATCCCTGTATCACAAGTCAACATGCCAAGGGGCACGTACCTGTTTCCATGCCAAGCACACCACCACAATATATATATTTACAGTGTTCACAACCCAATACATCAATTACATTGCTTAGAGGCTTCCAGCCCTTTTACAACCCACTAGGAAACAAATTCCCAATAATAAAACCAGGGTACACAGTTCAAGCAAACAGAATCTCGAATACAATGAAATAACCAAATGTATATATATATAAGGCCATACAGCCCCAGCGGCCTACCAACTCAGCTCTTCCGCCTATCGCCTGCTAGGTCCTACAAAGAACAGTTCATAGGAGGGGTGAGCACACCACAGCTCAGTAGGGATCAAGTCTCCCCAGTCTCGTCCCATTCTAAAACTATGCATGTCAAGTGGATGCATGTGCTCATGTAGTGACTTAAGCTAAAACAATAACCATCACCCAGTAAACACGCCTCATACCTTTGCCTGCACAGGAGGGCAGAGGACACCCAGCCACCACGGCGACGTGACATGCCACACCAGGCAAATGTGAATCTCATCTCAAGGGGTACAGTATAATGACTGTCCCATACTCAGCTCAATTCCCCGCGTTTCTAGGGTTCTTATCTCAACTCCCCGCGTTTCTGGGGTCCTCAGCATACACATTTCAACATATACAACTCAATAAACATAACCCAACAAACACAGTACAAACATGCAACTCATTTAGCATACAAAAACTCAACTCAGAATGTAAAACAACAGATAGTCTCAGAACAATGAAATCATTACATATAACATCACCTAACCCCTCATGATCCCTGAAGTCCACACATTTCTCACTTATAGTCTAGATCATAAACCTTTCAAAGGAAGCTTATCCACCTCAAGGGGAGCCCAAAACAAGCTGCACGTGACAACCTATTGTCACGTGTAGAGGAAAATTTACTCCAAACATCATTCTAGCCATGCCAAAAGGTTCAGGGATGATTTTTAGCCAAAAACAAGGTTGCACGTGAAAAGGTCATTCTCACATGCAGGGGTATTTCAACTCTTATGCCTCTAAGGAAACTCCACCTAAAATTTGGGGCAATTTGGAGCAAGAACGAATCTGCAAGTGAAAAAGGCATTCTCACGTGCAGGCTCCAAAACCTTCCTTTTGTCATTCTAATCATTTTTCCCTAAAGAACTAACCTCAAATTCGTCTTAGTTTAGAAGTTATTGAGGTTCTAAGCCCATAAACCGGGTCTAAAACCAACTCTGGCCTCACTCTCATATGATTTCCCAATACCAGAGGCCTTAGCCAAGCCAAATACAGGGTTTTCCCAAAACTTTTCATCTAAATAATCCCAAGACAATGGGTATACAAATGACCCCTAACCCAAAAGTATAAATAATCTCACACAAAAATTCAGAAATTTAGAAAACTCAGACAAAAAAACCCCAGATCATCAATAGTCTCAAGGTGGAATTTAGAAACTCAATATATATAAAAAGGTCCCTTCTCAACATCCCAGATCAACACATAAATTTTATTTTCTAGAAATCTGTAAGAGAGAGACGACAAATAGACAAACTTGAAATCCCTAACTTGTATTGCAGAAAAAGAATTTTTCCAGGAATTAGCTTCCAGCCACCAGAAAAGATCCTTGATTGCCGGAAATCTCCCTTCCAGCCTCCGGATCGTCTTCTCCTTCTCTTCCTCAGGCCTCAGGCCCCTTTCCCTTGGCCGGAATTTGCAGATCCCCTCTCTCTCTCTCTCTCTCTCTCTCTCTCTCTAGGTCGGCTGCCAACAATGAGTAGGGTTTGGTTTCTCCTTTTTTTTTCTTTCTTATTATTATTTTGTTTTTAATAGAAGCCCAAGACCAAATGCAACCCAAAGGTTAAGTAAACCCAAGAAGAAAGGCAAAACAGCCCACTCTCTCTCATATTGGGTTTTTCCCTTGAGGGGAGGCCCAAAGCTCAAAATACAAACCCAGGTAATTTAAAAGGGAATATAAAATTATTTGTGAAATCCCGAAAATACCCCTCAGGGCCTCAAATCCCAAATTTAGTCCAACTACAGTCAAAATTCTCCATTTGACGAGCACATCATTGTGCTGATATTCATTTGTTAAAATAAGGTCTCTAACTCAAGGCTATCTCTAAGACCCCTCAAATATGGGTCCTTACATCCTCTCCCCCTTAAAGACTTTTCGTCCTCGAAAAGAAAATGCGGAATCAAAAGAAACAACAACCACAACCAAAGAATAGACGACTAACACAAATGAATAGACGCATCAAACAACCAGTTAGACAAGTACCTGACTATGTTGATGTTTGCCTTCCTCCCCCCTTCAAGGTTGTTCGTCCTCGAACAGGTCAGGGTAGTGAGCACGCATCTCAGCCTCACATTCCCAAGTCTCTTCCTCCATACCGCGGTGTTTCCACAACACCCTAACCAACGGAATAGTCTTACCTCGCAGCTGCTTCACGTGCCTATCCAAAATACGGATTGGTGCCTCAACAATCGTCATATCCTCCCCAATATCTAGGGTACTCCAATCCAGCACATGTGTGGGATCCGGATGGTATTTCCGCAACTGGGATACATGGAAAACATCATGAACTCTGCTCAAACTGGGAGGTAATGCCAACCTATAAGCAACGGGTCCAACTCTGCTCAAAATCTCGAACGGTCCAATGTATCGTGGAGATAACTTGGATCCCTTTCCAAATCGCTTATGCCCTCTCCGTGGAGAAACACGAAGAAACACGTGGTCTCCAACCAAAAACTCCAATGGTTTGCATCGGCGATCCGCATAAGACTTTTGTCTATTCTGGGCTGTAAGAAGGCGCTGCCTAATCAGTTGGACTTTTGCTGTGGCCTCTTGGACCAATTGAGGTCCCAACATAGCTACCTCTCCAGCTTCTGCCCAACATAATGGAGATCGGCAAGGTCTGCCATACAATGCCTCAAACGGGGCCATCCCAATAGAAGCCTGGTAACTATTATTATAGGCAAACTCTACCAAAGGAAGGTGAGAAGCCCATAATCCCCCAAAATCAAGCACACAAGCTCTTAACAGGTCTTCCAACGTTTGAATGGTCCTCTCTGACTGACCATCAGTCTCAGGATGGAAAGCAGTACTCAAATTAAGCCGCGTCCCCAATGCCTCTTGCAAACCATTCCAAAACCGAGAAGTGAATCGTGCATCTCTGTCCGAAACGATAGACAAAAAGGCACTCCATGCAATCGCACAATCTCATCAACATACAGCTGGCTCAATGTTCCAATGGAGTCTCGCTCCCGAATAGCCAAGAAATGGACCGATTTAGTCAATCGGTCTACAATGACCCAAATCATATCCTTCCTCCCAGAAGTGGTAGGAAGTCCTGTCACAAAATCCATGCTAATATGCTCCCACTTCCACTCAGCCACAGGCAATGGCTATAACTGACCAGCAGGTCGTTGGTGCTCTGCCTTTACTTGTTGACAAGTAAGGCACCTGGAAACAAACTCTGCTATACACCTCTTCAGTCCTGGCCACCAGAACTGTGTTCGCACGGCGTGATACATCTTAGTCCCTCCTGGATGCACAGCCAAACGGGAATGATGAAACTCCCTCATCACATCCTCGTGTAAGGAGGGCGGTACTATCAAGCGCCCCTGAAATCTCAGCTCATGTTCAGTTCCTTCCGTCTATTCCTCAGACAGCTCGCCGGCCTCTATCTGGGCCCGGATCACTTCACAGTCCACGTCCCCCAACTGTCCCTCACGGACACGCTGGTATAACCCTGGCAGTACAGCAATAGAACATAGGACTGCTTCCCCACTGCTAAAATCAGGTTATACCTGCAGCACTGCTAATTGTTCCATCATTTTCCATTCACTCATGGAAACCTCAGCTTTTCCCTTCCGACTCAGTGCATCTGCAACTACATTCCCCTTCCCAGGTGTGTAGGAGAGTGTAAAGTCAAACATCTGCAAGTACTCCACCCATCTCCTCTGTCTCAAATTTAGATCCCTCTGGGTGAAGATGTACTGTAGGCTCTTGTGGTCAGTGTATACCATAAATTTCTCCCCCAGCAGGTAATGTTGCCATGACTTCAAGGCAAAGATAACTGCTGCTAATTCCAGATCATGCGTTGGGTAATTCTGCTTATGGGGCTTAAGCTGTCGTGAGCCATAAGCTATGAATTTGTGTTCCTGCATCAGAACACACCCCAATCCAACGCGGGATGCATCACAATACACCTCGTAAGGCACTCCATCCCGTGGTAGACTCAAAACTAGTGCAGTAGTCAAACGAGTCTTCAATTCCTCAAAAGCTCGCTGACACTTGTCCGTCCACTCGAATTTAACTCCTTTTCGTGTCAGGGCTGTCATCGGTGCTGCTAACCGAGAGAACCCTTCCACGAAACACCTGTAATATCCTGCTAGACCTAAGAAGCTGCGGATCTCAAAAACATTTGTGGGCCTTTTTCAAGATGATACAGACTCAATCTTGCTCCTCATGCTCCTCTCGGGTCCTTGAGTACACAAGGATGTCATCAATAAATACCACCACAAAGGAATCTAGGTACGGGGCAAATACCTGATTCATCAGGTGCATGAACACTGCCGGTGCGTTCGTGAGCCCGAAAGGCATCACTAACCATTCATAGTGCCCATATCTACACCGAAAGCGTCTTAGGAATATCCTCGCTCCTGACCCTCACCTGATGATACCCAGAACGCAAATCAATCTTTGAAAACCATTGTGCCCCACTCAGCTGGTCAAACAGATCATCAATCCTCGGCAAAGGGTATTTGTTCTTTACCGTCACTTGGTTCAGCTTTCGATAATCAATGCAGAGTCGTAGTGAACCGTCTGCCTTTTTAGCAAACAAGACTGGTGCACCCCAAGGTGATGTACTTGGGCGAATGAAACTTTTATCTCCCAGCTCCTTTATTGGCTTTTGAAACTCCCTCAACTCGGCAAGTGCCATCCGGTATGCCACTTGTGAGATAGGTCCCACCCCTGGCAATAACTCGATTGTGAACTCAACACTCCTGTGTGGAGGCAACTCCAATAACTCCCTAGGAAACACATCCTGAAAATTTTCAACAACAATTGCCCACACTTGTTTTTTAGTATTACCTTCCTCCTCAAAAGTAAGTGTAGCAAGCCTATGGGTAACACTACCCCATAGCCCTCTCGTCAGTCCAGCCCTCCCGGCATTCTCATCCCATTCCCCCACTAGGGTACAGAGTAACCCTGTGGGTGAAATAAATGACACCCGCCGTCTATAGCAGTCAATCTTAGCCTGGAAGGCCATTAACCAGTCCATCCCTAAAATCAAATCAAAAGTCCTCATGGGCATCACATACAAATCAAATGTGACCTCAACATCTCCTATCGTAAGCATACACTCACGACACACTCGGTTTATTGTCGATGCACCTCCCACAGGTGACTCAACACTCAGGGGCTTATCTGCCCTCACACAATCAAGTCCAAGGCTCTCAACCAAGGACTTAGCAATCAAGGAGCACGAAGCTCCGGTATCAAACAAGATAGCAACTATAGTGCGAGATATCAAAACAGTACCTTGAACCACCGAAGGTCCGGCTTCGCCTTCCTTGGAGGATAATGGCAACTCCTCCCGCTCGGATGGTGCTGAAGTAAGTGCAAATACTCTGCCATGGTTTGCCTTGCTACTAGCCTCTCCTGTTTGTCCTTTGATCCCTGCTCGATGTCCACTTGGACGATTCTCTGAACCGCCTTGTGGTTGCTTCTCTCCCTGTGGCCTTGCATGAGTGGAACCAGCCGACTACCTTGCCATGAACGTGCTGGCCTCGGAGTCGGGGCCCGAAAGTGGGTCTCACTCCTCCCTCCTGATGCGAATCCACCAACTCCCTGGTTGTTCCCCTTACTGAAACATACCGTACTAATGTGTCCTGTCTTCCCATAGCTATGGCACTG
This sequence comes from Taxillus chinensis, assembly GCA_023512835.1. Classification (NCBI taxonomy): domain Eukaryota; kingdom Viridiplantae; phylum Streptophyta; class Magnoliopsida; order Santalales; family Loranthaceae; genus Taxillus; species Taxillus chinensis. The sequence goes on along the minus strand of CM042092.1, from coordinate 42,842,025 downwards.
CAGGTGCTGCTTGGGACACTCACGTTTCATGTGTCCAGTTTGGCCACAACAAGTACACTCACGTGGGAAACCTCCAACTGAGTTCCCCGGTCCTCCAGAGTAACGGGACTTTGGTGGAGCCATTGGTGATTGGCCCTTGTCCCTGGGGAAACTGCTACCTCCAAGCTCAACTCTCGGTTTCTTGGAGTCTCCCTGCTTATCGCGTGTACTCTGTGCTAGCCGCTCCTGATGAGCCTGTTTACCCTCCTCCAGTCCTCTTTCCACAATCTTAGCTGTCCCCACGACCTCCGCATAGCGACAAGGAATACACAACATCACAAGCTTGTTCAAAATGGATCAACCCACTATTTGTTTCAAATACAAATCAAATGGGTAGTATCGAGTGGATTGATCACAAAGGAAAATGTAATATTAATGCAAGATTAAAAGGACACTAGTAGTACGTGGCTCACTCAATGGGACATACTCGATGGGGGTGATATATTTCCCATGCTGAGTCTAATATACTATTAGAAGTAGGGAATACCGGAGGCCACAAACTCTATCAAAATAGAAAAACTAACTAGTTGTATCAATTAAAAATCATAAGGGAAGTTTCATTAAGTTAGGGTTGGTTATTTAGTTAATTTCGGATGCCTCAACTGGATCAATCCAAAACAAAACCAAAAATAGTATCCTTGAAAGACCAAAAGGACACTTTTTATATGTCGTTCGCTCAGTGGGATGTACTCCACGATTGTGACGTATTTTCTACGCCTAGTTCAGTAAACTATTAGAAATATGGAACGCTCATGGTCATAAACTCTATAAAAATTGATGAACCCACTATTTATTTCAATTAGAAATCAAAAGGATGGAGATTTGCCTAATTGTTGACTTCCCGAATGGATCATTGAAAGAAAAAAACGGAACATTCATCAGTGCTTAAAAGAACACTTGTTTGATGTAGTTCGCCCAATGTGACGTTCTGCACAATAGTGATAACGTGCATTTATGCCGTTATTCTATTGCCTATTTAGGGTTGTTTAAGAGCATGATTAGAGCCTTATTGTATCATATTTCATTTATATTTGCTCTAACCCCTAGGAAGATGTTATTTGCATATACATCCACTTTTAGGCTATTTTGTCAGGTTTTGAAAATTAATTTTGACCAAGTAGATGGCCTCGAATGAATTGGCGTGCAGAACTAAAGTTTCTCAGAATGATGTCCTCTATCTTCCACAGAAGTTTAAGAGCCAAAGGCCTTGAACACCAATTGGACCAATTGGCGTGCAAGCATATTACTGCATACCAGCCTTCTACATGATGTAAGGAAGTTTGGGGAAGAATTTCACCTAATTTGGAGCTGCACGCCAATTGGGCATATGACATTCGAATTAACGTGCAGCCATATTTTTGCACCGATTCAGTCGTTTTGTTATACTGATCATTCTTTCCTAAAGGACCTTGTTCATATTGTGCTTAGATTGAGAGATTCAATGTTGGAAGTGTCACTTATCAAAACTACATCGTTTTGATAAGTTGTGACAGATGGGCTAGGGCACACTTTATAATACAGCATTCAGGCCCATCCAGCAGCTATAAAAGGAGGTCTTCACGTCCTTGGAAGGGAGGGGGTTTTCCTAACACGTTGGAGGCTTCACGTTTTTGGAGGAAACCTAGGGAGTAGCCGTGATTTTGGAAACTTGGATTGAAGCTCTATTGCGTGGGTGATTAGAAGAAGATGTTGAGTTTTTCTGCTTGTGTTTGCTTGTAATCATGCGTGAGTAGTCTTTTAATCTAGGGGAGCAATGTAGCCCCCTAAGTTGTTAAACTGATTATTTGAATATTGGGTTTGTTTAATTGAGATTGCATGTTTTATGAATCTGTTCTTCATCTTTTAATATCTGGGGTGTATACCTGGGTTTTCTTAGCCTTAGTCTGAGGCTGATCTTTGGTTCATAACATATTTGTGATTGGTGTGACCATTATCCTATCATGAGTATGATAATTAGGCTTTGTTTGTTGCTGCTTTGATGACCATTCAGGCAAATAACACTTAGAAGGTCTGTCAATGACCATTTGCAGAACCTTGGGTCATGTATAGCATGCTATCATTTAAATATTCCCAAGAACCTTAAAATTAGTAGAAACAGCGTAGGGAGGTTTTACCTTTAAAATCATGTGATCCTAGATGCCTTTAATCTTTGAGATTTTACCTTAAAATCAATTCTGCTATCTTTGATATTTTAGAAAAACACATAAAAATTAGATCTTTAGTTTAAAAAAGAGAACTTTTTGCCAAGACATTTTATAGAACAAGAGTAATTGGGTGTTTTGATTTAAAAACTAGAAAACTAGGCTAATCCTTGTGGGTTCGACCCCTTGCTTGCTGCTATTCTTTTAGTGCAAACTTAGGGAATTTATTATCTTGAAGAGAGATTTAACGACATTAGCTAGCTCTTTAAAGAGGCTAAAATCAGTCTGTCAAATTGGCGCCGTTGCCGGGGAATTTAACGGTTGACTAGCTTTAGAAAATCAACATTGAATGAAATTATCTGAATTTTGATCTTGGTGCTTATTTTTCTTTAGTTTTTATTTATTTTTGAATTGTTCGGAGTTGCTGGGTGTGTTCTTGTTTTGTTACAGGAACATTTACAGCGTATTTGCGAGAATTCCTAGTTGTGCATGCCAAGAGAGGAGTTTATAGCATTTAATCGGGAACCTGAAAGGTTTTTCAGAGCTCGTCATAGGGCAGCTAGGGAAGCAGCACGAGAGGCTGAAGAAGCATTGCAAGGCCTAGAGCATTAAGTAGGTGAATTGATGGCAGATTTAAGGCCTAATGGTGGTGCACCGCAAGGAGGGCCCAATTACAATGGCCAATATCCAGAAGAAGAGGGTAATAGGTTTATGGTCAGAACCTTCTTAGACTACGCGAGACCGATGATGTCAAACCATTATTCTAGGATTAGGCAAACAAGAGTTCAAGCAAATAGTTTTGAGCTGAAGCCGGCATTAATTAATATGGTGAGCAACAACGCTTTTGGAGGAACAGCAGTGGATGATCCACACCAGCATTTGATGAGATTCTACCAGATGTGTGACACCATAAAGATCAACAATGTGTCGGAGGAGGCAATAAAGCTAAGGCTTTTCCCTTTCTCCTTAAGGGATAGAGCTCTTGGGCGGTTTAACAGTTTACCAGCAGGTTCAATAAATACTTGGGAGGAGATGCAGACTAAATTCTTGTCTAAATACTTTCCTCCTTCCAAGGTGATCCAGCTCAGAGGGGAAATCAGCAGATTCAGGCAAGATGAGATGGAGACTCTTCATGAGGCTTGGGAGCACTTTAAAGATTTGATAAGAAGATGCCCTGACCATAGAAGTCCCCAATGGATTCAAATTGAATCTTTCTACACTGGTCTTCAGTCTCACTCATAAGATAAGGTGAATGCAGCGGCTGGAGGATGTTTAATGAATCTAGAGCCTGATGCTGCAGTTGAACTCTTAGAGAGACTATCTTTGGCTGATTGGCAGTGGTCGAATGAACGAACTTCAAGGCCAAAGGAGAAAATAGCTTCAGTTGACAATTCTTCCAACGATATGCAAGACCAGATCCAGGTTTTAATGAAAAGCATGGAAGTGTTGGCTCTTAAAGTTGGAGGATCACAACAAGCCTCACCAGTAGTTGAGCAAGGATGGAGTGGAGCTGAAGAAGCAAATTATGTTGGAGGGGAAGGCTTGTACCAGAAGCAGCAATATTATCCTCAACAACAAGGACAAGGGTACAATCACAACCAACAACAATCTCAGGCATATCAGAAGAACCAGAACCGAGGGGGAGATACATCAGTTCAGTATAAATATGTGCCCCAGGGATGAAGCAAAATCCGTATGCTACTGACAATTATTTACATCCACCTCCAGGATTTGAGCAGCAACAGCCTCAGCCTCAACAACAAAGAGGAAGAACATATCTGAATGAGGATGAGACAGCTAAAAGAAAGATGGGTGATTTGGAGGAAAGGGTAGGCAGCATGGAATCTTCAATGAAGAATATGGAAAAGCTGCTCGTAAGTATGGCACAGAATGCAAATCAAGGAGTTTCAGCTAAATCTTTTCCAAGTGACACTGAAGTGAACCCCAAGGAGAGTTGCAAGGCTATCACTTTAAGGAGTGGGAAAGCATTGAAGGAAACTGAAGAGCCTAAGAAGAGGGCCATATCAGAAGAGCAAAGCAGACCCTTGGAAGCTGATGACCAAGGAAAATTTGATAAAGAAGAAGAAAAGGTGCAAGAAAAGAAGGACCAACAGTTGACTAAAGGCAGACTAGCTGAAGAACAAGGCCTACCATGCCATTTCCTCAGCAGTTAAGAAATCAAAGGGTTGAGGAAGAGTATGAGCGCTTCCTGAGTTTATTCAAGCGGCTTGAAATTAATATCCCATTTGTGGAAGTTTTGGAGCAGATGCCCAGGTATAGAAAATACATTAAAGATTTTGTGAAGAAGAAGAGAAGGTATGGGGACCATGAGACGGTAGCTGTCACAAACGAGGTAAGTAGTGTTGTCCAAAGGAATTTGCTCATCAAGCATAAAGATCCGGGCAGTTTTAACCTCCCTTGTGTGATTGCAAATGCGCCGCAGCAGCAGGCCCTTTGTGATTTAGGGGCTAGTATCAACTGATCTCCTTTTCTCTATACAAGCAGCTTGGGCTCACAGGAATGAAGCCAACTTCCATCTCATTGCAGTTTGCAGACCGGTCCACTGGAAGACCTAAAGGAATCATTGAAGATGTATTAGTTAAGGTGGGCTCCTTCATTTTTCCAGTAGACTTTGTAGTTTTGGAAATGGAAGAAGATAGAGGAGTTCAGCTCCTCCTTGGAAGACCGTTTCTCAGAACAGGGTGTGCACTGATAGATGTGGCTCAAGGGCAACTGACTCTGAGAATTAATGAAGAGACCTTAGTCTTCCATATGGGGAAGGCTTTACAAGGTCAAGAGGAGGAGGACTGCCTATGGGTTGAAGATTTTGAGGAGTTGGTGGAAGACTTTTTGGCAGAAGAAATTACCATAGCAAATGATGGAGTACTCCAGCTTATAGAAGCTCAACAAGATGAAGAAGTGGACTTGACAGCTGAGGAGGATGAGCAAACATCAAATTCTTTGGAGCAAGCAAAGGAGGAGAAGGAAGAGGACATACCTCCAGCTCCAGAACTGAAAGAACTGCCTGGACACCTAAGGTATGAATTTCTAGACTCTACAAATAAATTTCCAGTTATAGTTGCTGCTAATTTAAATGATGTAAAGTGCACTCAACTGCTAGAAACCCTTAGGAAACACAAAAAGGCCCTAGGGAACAGTGAAGACATTAGGGGTATAAGTCCAGGGATTTGTATGCACAAAATCCTAACGAATGATGACTTTAAACCCACAGCAGAAAGACAAAGAAGATTAAACCCTGCCATGAAAGAAGTAGTAAGAAAAGAAATTCTAAAATGGAAAAATGCGGGAATAATTTATGCTATTTCAGATAGTGAGTGGGTGAGCCCGTTGCCTGTTGTGCCAAAGAAAGGGAGTATGACAGCGATTAAAAATGATAAGAATGAATTGATCCCATCTCGGACTGCGACGGGATGGAGAGTGTGTGTTGACTATAGGAAGTTGAATAAGGCCACCAGGAAGGATCACTTTCCCCTTCCTTTCATTGACCAGATGTTGGATAGGTTAGCTGGCTATAGTCACTACTGCTTTTTAGATGGATACTCCGGGAATAATCAGATCATGGTTAAACCCGAAGACCAAGAAAAGACCACTTTCACGTGCCCCTTTGGCACCTTTGCTTTTAGGAGGATGCCATTTGGGCTATGCAATGCACCTGCCACCTTTCAAAGGTGCATGATGGCCATTTTCCAGGGCCTGGTGGAGGAGATCATGGAGGTTTTCATGGATGACTTTTCGGTGTTTGGTTCCTCCTACCAACAGTGTTTGAAAAATTTAGATGTGGTCTTAGAAAGATGTGAGGAGAAGGAACTAGTCCTAAATTGGGAAAAATGCCATTTTATGGTAACTGAAGGGATAGTTCTAGGGCACAAGGTGTCTTCACAAGGTTTGGAGGTGGACAAGGCAAAAATCTCCACTATTGAGACTTTGTCACCTCTAACAAATGAAAAAGGGGTGAGAAGTTTCCTTGGCCATGCTGGCTTTTATAGGAGATTCATTAAGGACTTCTCTAAAATTACAAAACCCATGAGTAGGCTATTAGAGAAGGACACAAGCTTTGAGTTCAATGCAGATTGCTTAGAAGCTTTCAACATCCTCAAGGGTAAGTTAGTCACTGCACCAGTTATAGTCACACCAGACTGGGCTCAGCCTTTTGAGCTAATGTGTGACACAAGTGATTATGCTATGGGAGTAGTCTTAGGGCAAAGACGTGATAAGGTGTTTAGGGTCATTTACTATGCTAGTAAGACCTTAGATGATGCTCAACAGAACTACACCACCACTGAAAAAGAATTGCTAGTCGTGGTTTATGGCTGCAACAAGTTTAGACCTTACCTTTTTGGGTCTAAAGTAATTGTTTATACTGGTCATGCAGCTTTGAAATATCTATTTTCTAAAAAGGAAGCTAAGCCACGCTTGATTAGGTGGGTACTCCTTTTATAGGAATTTGATCTTGAAATTAAAGACACAAAGGGAGCCTTAAATTCTGTGGCTGACCACCTCTCCCGTGTGGAGAATGCACCGAAGTCTCTACCCATTGTAGATGATTTTCCTGATGAGAAGTTGTTTGAGGTGCACCAGCTTCCTTGGTTTACGGATATAGCAAACTATTTAGCCACTGGGTTTATACCCAAGCAATTGGACTACCATCAGCGTGGTAGTGGATGCTAAGAAATACATTTGGGAAGACCCTATTCTCTACAGGAGGTGTCCAGACCAAATAATTAGAAGGTGTGTCCTTGAAGAAGAGATAGATGACATAATATACCATTATCATTCATCACATTATGGGGGCCACTTTGGGGTGCAGAGAACTGTGGCTAAGATCATGTAGTGTGGCTTCTATTGGCCTCACATGGTGAAAGACACCTATGTCTACATCAAAACCTGTGATAGATGTCAAAGGGTAGGTGGTCTGTCTAGGAAGAATGAGATGCCATTAACTGGAATTCTTCCCGTTGAAATTTTTGATATATGGGGCATTGATTTTATGGGGCCATTCCCCAATTCTGAAGGGTATTCATATATCCTATTGGCTGTGGATTATGTGTCAAAGTGGGTAGAAGCTATAGCAACCAGAGTGAATGATGCTAGAGTAGTGACTCACTTCCTTACCAGAAACATCTTTAGCCGATTTGGGACACCAAGGGCTATAATTAGTAATGAGGGTAGTCACTTCGGCAATAAATTGTTTGACAAGTTGTTGAACAAATATGGGGTAACTCATAGGAAGTCTTTAGCTTACCACCCACAAGCTAATGGATGATAACGTGCATTTTATGCCGTTCTTCTAGTGTTTATTTAGGATGTTTAAGAGCATGATTAGAGCCTTATTGCTTCATATATCATATATATTTGCTCTAACCCCTAGGAAGATGCTATTTGCAAATACATGCGCTTTTAAGCTGTTTTGGCAGATTTTGGAGCTCACTTTTGACATAGTAGATGGCCTCAAACAATTGGCGTGCAAGAACAAAAGTTGCTTAGAATGATGTCCTCTACCTACCACAAAAATTTCAGAGCATTTGGAGCTGATTTGGAGCTGCATGTGAATTCACCCATTTCACGTGCAAGCCTATTTTTGCCTCTCAGGCCTCTACAGGATGCAAGGAAGCTTGGGGAGAAGTTTGAGCTGATTTGAAGCTGCACGTGAATTCACCATATCACGTGCAAATTGACGTGCAGAGACATTTTTGGACCGATCCTATCGTTTTTCCATGCTGATCATTTGTTACTGAAGGCCCATGTCCAAATTGTGGATGGAAGATAGAGATTTTAAAGTTTCGAGTATTACTTATCAAAACTACGCCGTTTTGATAGATGGGCTAGGGTACACACCTCAAAGCCCATCCAAACTCTATAAATAAGAGCTCCACGCCCCCTGCTATGTATCCTAGACCCCCCTACACGTTTTTAGAGAGAGAGAGAGGCTTCACGACTTGGAGGTTCCTCCTTAACCAAGGAGAGCAGCCGTCGCAGCAGCCGTCACGGATTTTGGAGCCTTGTTGCGCGCGTGGATTAGAAGAAGATGTTTAGCTTTTCTGCTTTGTGTTTGCTTGTAATCATGCGTGAGTAGTTCTTTTAATCTAGGGGAGCAATGTAGCCCCCTTGTTGCTTTTTTTGTGTTTATGAATATTGGGTTTGGATGATTGAGTTTTGCATGTTTTATGAATCTGTTCTTAATTCTATCTTTGGATGTACACCTTGGTATTCTTAGCCCTAGTCTGGGGCGGATTGAGATTCATAACTTATTTGTAATTGGTGTGATCATTATCCTTTTTCAAGTATGATTTATTGGCTTTGCATGTTTGTGTGTTTAGATGACCATTCTGGCATACAACTCTTAAAAGGACCTTAATGACCATTTGTTGTCCTTGGCTTATGTTTAGCATGTTTTCAATCAGACAACCCTAATACCATGAACCAGTAGAGATAACATAGGGAGGTGAAATTGTGACCCTAGATGCTTTTAATCCTTGAATCTTAATCCTAAAATCAGTTTGCTTTCTTTGTTTATTCAGAAAACCACATAAAAATTAGATCTTTAGTTATAAAAAGAATTCGTTTTTGCCAAGACATTTTATTGAACAAGAGTAATTGGGTGTTTTGATTTGAGAACTAGAGAACTAGGCTAATCCCTGTGGGTTCGACTCCTTGCTTGCTGCTATTCTTTTAGTGCAAACTTAGGGAATTTATTATCTTGAAGAGAGATTTAACGACATTAGCTAGCTCTTTTAGAGAGGTTAAAAATTTGTCTGTCAAATTGGCGCCGTTGCCGGGGATTCAACGGTTAACTAGTTTTTAAAATCAACATGGAGTGAAATTGTTTGAATTCTGATCTTGGTGTTTTATTTTGTCTTTTATTTTCTGTTATTTTGTGTTCTTTATTTGTTTATTTTGCATTGTTCGGAGCTGCTGGGTGTGTTCTTGTTGTTTTACAGGAACATACACTAAGTGTTGGAGGAATTCCTAGTTGTGCATGCCAAGACAGGAGTTTATACCATTTAATCGGGAACCTGAAAGAATGTTCAAAGCTCGGCGTAGAGCAGCTAGGGAAGTAGCACGTGAGGCTGAAGAAGCACTGCAAGGCTTAGAGCATTCAGTAGGTGAATTGATAGCAGATTTAAGGCCTGATGGTGGTGCACCGCAAGGAGGGGCCAATTACAATGGCCAGTATCCAGAAGAAGAGGGTAATAGGTTTATGCCCAGAACGTTCTTAGACTATGCGAGACCGATGATGTCAGACCACTATTCTGGGATTCGGCAGACAAGAGTCCAAGCAAATAGCTTCGAGCTGAAGCCGGCGTTGATCAACATGGTGAGCAACAACGCGTTTGGAGGAACAGCCGTGGATGATCCACACCAGCATTTGATGAGGTTCTACCAGATGTGCGACACCATAAAGATCAATAATGTATCAGAGGAGGCAATAAAGCTAAGGCTTTTCCCTTTCTCTTTAAGGGATAGAGCTCTTGGATGGTTCAACAGTCTGCCAGCAGGTTCAATCAACACTTGGGAGAAGATGCAGACCAAGTTCATGTCAAAGTACTTCCCTTCTTCCAAGGTGATTCAGCTCAGAGGAGAGATTAGTAGATTCAGGCAAGATGAGATGGAGACTCTTCATGAAGCTTGGGAGCGTTTCAAAGACTTAGTGAGAACATGCCCTGATCATGGAAGACCCCAGTGGATTCAAATTGAATCTTTCTACACAGGTCTTCAGTCCCACTCACAAGACAAGGTGAATGCAGCTGCTGGAGGATGCTTGATGAATCTAGAGCCTGACGCAGTTGCAGAGCTCTTGGAGAGGCTGTCATTAGCTGATTGGCAATGGTTTAATGTGCGTACTTCAAAGCCAAGGGAGAAGATAGCTTCAGTTGATAATTCTTCCAATGATATGCAAGCACAGATTCAAGCTTTAGTGAAAGGCATGGAAGTATTGGCTCTTAAAGTTGAAAGATCACAACAAGCTTTACCAGTAGCTGAGCAGGGCTGGAGTGGAGCTGAAGAAGCAAATTATGTTGGAGGAAAAGGCTTGTATCAGAAGCAGCAATTTTATCCTCAACAACAACAACAAGGGTACAACCAGAACCAGCAGCAGTCTCAGCCATTTCAGAGAAATCAGAACCAAGGGGGAGATACCTCATTTCAGTACAAATATGTGCCCCCAGGGATGAAGCAGAATCCGTATGCTACGGATAATTATTTACACCCACCTCCAAGATTCGAGCAGAAACAGCCTCAACCTCAACAGCAAAGAGGACGGGCATATCAGAATGTGGATGAGCCAACCAAAAGAGAGGATAATTTGGAGGAAAGGGTAGTCACCATAGAATCTTCAATGAAGAATATAGAAAAGCTGCTTGTGAGTTTGGCCCAGAATGTAAATCAAGGAGTCTCAGCTAAATCTTTTCCAAGTGATACTGAGGTGAACCCCAAGGAGAGCTGCAAGGCTATTACTCTAAGAAGCGGGAAGGCACTGAAAGAAGCTGAAGAGCCTAAGAAGAAGGCAAATCCAGAAGAACAGAGCAGACCATTGGATGCTGATGACCAAGGAAAATCAGATAAAGCTGAAGAAAGAGTGCAAGAAAAGAAGGACCAGCAGCTGAGTCAAGACAGAATAGCTGAAGAACAGAGGCAAGAGCTCAGGCCTACTATGCCATTTCCTCAGAGGCTGAGGAACCAGAGGGTTGATGAAGAGTATGAGCGCTTCCTGAGTTTATTCAAGAAACTTGAAATTAACATTCCATTTGTGGAAATCTTGGAGCAGATGCCTAGGTACAGAAAATACATCAAAGATTTTGTGACGAAGAAGAGGAAATATGGGGATCATAAGACGATGGCAGTCACTAACGAGGTGAGCAGTGATGTTCAACAAAGTTTGCCCATTAAGCATAAAGATCCGGGCAGTTTTAATCTCCCTTGTGTGATTGGCAATGCACCGCAGCAGCAGGCCCTATGTGATTTAGGGGCCAGCATCAATTTGATCTCCTTCGCTTTGTACAAGCAGCTTGGGCTTAAGGGCATGAAGCCCACTTCCATATCATTGCAGTTTGCTGACCGGTCTACTGGAAGGCCTGAAGGGATAATTGAAGACGTGTTAGTCAAAGTGGGTTCCTTCATATTTCCAGTGGACTTTGTAGTTTTGGAGATGGAAGAAGATAGAGGAGTTCAGCTACTCCTTGGAAGACCGTTTCTCAGAACGGGTTGTGCATTGATTGATGTTGCTCAAGGGCAGCTAACTCTGAGAATTAATGAGGAGACCTTAGTCTTCCACATGGGGAAGGCTTTGCAAGGTCAAGAGGAGGAGGACTGCCTTTGGGTTGAAGACCTTGAGGAATTGGTGGAAGACTACTTGGCAGAAGAAATTACCACCACCAATAATGGAGCCCTTCAGCTTATAGAAGCTCAATAAGATGAAGAGATGTACTTGACAGCTGAGGAAGATGAGCAAACTACAAACTCTTTGGAGAAAGCTAAGGAGGAGAAAGAAGATGACGTGCCTCCAGCTCCAGAACTGAAGGAGCTGCTTGGACACCTAAGGTATGAATTTCTAGACTCTACAAATCAATTCCCTGTCATTGTTGCTTCTAATTTGAATGATGTGGAGTGTACTCAATTGCTAGAAGTCCTTAGGAAACACAAAAAGGCCCTAGGATGGAACATTGAAGACATTAGGGGTATTAGTCCAAGGATTTGCATGCATAAAATTTTGATAAATGATGATTTTAAACCCACTGCTGAAAGACAAAGAAGATTAAACCCTGCCATGAAAGAAGTTGTTAGAAAAGAAATTTTAAAATGGAAAAATGCAGGTATAATTTATGCTATTTCGGATAGTGAGTGGGTGAGTCCATTGCATGTTGTGCCCAAGAAAGGGGGCATGACTGTGATTAAAAATGAGAAAAATGAATTGATCCCATCTCGCACTGTGACGAGGTGGAGAGTGTGTGTTGACTATGGAAAGCTGAACAAGGCTACTAGGAAGGATCATTTTCCTCTTCCTTTCATTGACCAAATGTTGGATAGGTTAGCTGGCTATAGTCACTACTGCTTTTTAGATCGCTATTCCGGGTATAATCAGATCATGGTTAAGCCTGAGGACCAAGAAAAGACCACCTTCACGTGCCCTTTTGGCACTTTTGCATTTAGGAGAATGCCATTTGGGCTTTGTAATGCCCCTGCCACCTTTCAAAGGTGTATGATGGCTATTTTTCAGGGTTTGGTTGAGGAGATCATGGAGGTCTTCATGGATGACTTCTCGGTGTTTGGTTCCTCCTACCAACAGTGCTTGAAAAATCTAGATGTGGTCTTATAGAGATGTGAGGAGAAGGAACTAGTCCTAAATTGGGAGAAATGCCATTTCATGGTAACTGAGGGGATAGTTCTAGGGCACAAGGTGTCTGCACATGGTTTGGAAGTAGACAAGGCAAAAATCTCCACTATTGAGACTCTGCCACCTCCAACCAATGAAAAAGGAGTGAGTAGCTTCCTTGGCCATGCTGGCTTTTATAGGAGATTCATTAAGGACTTCTCAAAAATTGCAAAACCCATGAGTAGGTTGTTAGAAAAAGACACAAGCTTTGAGTTTAATGCAGATTGCTTAGAAGCTTTCAACATCCTCAAGGGTAAGTTAGTCACCGCCTGTTATAGTCACACCCGACCTGGGCTCACCTTTTGAGCTAATGTGTGATGCTAGTGATTATGCTGTGGGGGTAGTCTTAGGGCAAAGGTGAGAAAAGGTGTTTAGGGTCATTTACTATGCTAGTAAGACCTTAGTTGATGCTCAACAGAACTATACCACCACTGAGAAAGAGTTGCTAGCCGGGGTTTATGGCTGCAACAAGTTTAGACCCTACCTTTTGGGGTCTAAAGTAATTGTTTATACTGATCATGCTGCATTGAAATATTTGTTTGCTAAAAAAGAAGTTAAGCCATGCTTAATTAGATGGGTTCTCCTCTTACAGGAATTTGACCTCGAAATTAGAGACACAAAGGGAGCCCTAAATTCTATGGCTGATCACCTCTCCCGTGTAGAGAATGCACCTAAGTCTCTACCCATTGTAGATGACTTTCCTGATGAGAAGTTGTTTGAGGTGCATCATCTTCCTTGGTTTGCTGACATAGCAAATTATTTAGCCACTGGGTTCATACCCAAGCAGTTAGACTACCACCAGAGAAAGAAATTGTTAGTTGATGCTAAGAAATACATTTGGGAAGACTCAATTCTTTATAGGAGGTGTCCAGACCAAATCATTAGAAAGTGTGTCCTTGAGGAGGAAGTAGATGACATAATACATCATTGTCATGCATCACATTATGGGGGCCACTTTGGGGTGCAAAGAACTGTGGCTAAAATCATGCAGTGTGGCTTTTATTGGCCTCACATGGTGAAAGACACCTATGTCTACATCAAAAAGTGTGATAGATGTCAAAGGGTAGGTGGTCTGTCTAGGAAAAATGAGATGCCCTTAACCGGAATCCTTCCAGTTGAAATTTTTGACATTTGGGGCATTGACTTCATGGGGCCATTCCCCAATTCTGATGGGTATTCATACATTTTGCTTCCTGTGGATTATGTGTCTAAGTGGGTAGAAGCTATTCCTACTCGAGTGAATGATGCTAGGGTTGTGACTCACTTCCTTACTAGGAACATCTTTAGCCGTTTTGGGACACCAAGGGCTATAATCAGTGATGAGGGTAGTCATTTCTGCAACAAATTGTTTGACAAATTATTGAACAAGTATGGTGTCACTCATAAGAAGTCTTTAGCTTACCACCCACAAGCTAATGACAAGCAGAAGTGTCCAACAGAGAGATTAAGGCCATTTTAGAGAAAACTGTTGGAGCGAATAGGAAAGATTGGTCTCAAAGGCTTGATGAAGCCTTATGGGCATATAGGACAGCTTACAAAACTCCCATTGGGATATCACCTTACCGTATTCTATATGGTAAGGCATGTCACTTGCCTGTGGAACTAGAACACAAGGCTCATTGGGCCTTGAAGAAGTTAAATTTTAACCCACAAGAGACCAAGGAGCTTAGGATGACTCAATTAATTGAGTTAGATGAGCTTAGGCTGGATGCCTATGATAGTGCTAAATTTTACAAAGAAAGAACTAAGAAATGGCATGATAGGCAACTCAACAATGAACCTTTAACCTTAGGACAGAAAGTTCTTCTATTTAACACAAGGTTGAGGTTATTTCCTAGAAAATTAAGGTCCAAGTGGATGGGACCTTTTGTGATAGTTGATAAGAAGCCATATGGGAGCTTTGAGCTCCAAGCTGTAGATGGCAAGAAATTTTGGGTGAATGGCAACAGACTGAAACCATACTTTGATTCAACTCAGAGGGAGATAGTTGATTCCCTCTCTTTCACCATTGCATGATCATAACTGAAAGTCTAGCTACAGACTTTAAATAAAGCGCTGGTTGGGAGGCAACCCAATGTTTATTGCTATATTTCATTTTATGTTATTTTCTTTTATTTATTTTATTCACTACATTGTTTGCAAGCTAACCATTGTGCATGAGACTTTGCTTCTTTCTTAACTAACCATTTGCAGGATGAGCAAATTATTGGGTCCTGACCTTGTGGAATTGTTTTTAAAGTCAAAGTCAAGGAGCAAGGAGCAAGTGAAGCCCAAAAGTGCTTGAAGATGGGCTCAAACAATTCACGTGCAAGACTCAAAGATGGTCCATAATGCACAAGCAACAAAGTGGAGAAATTTGGGCCAGTTTCGGCCTGAACGTGAATTTGCATGTGAATTGGCCAATTAACGTGCACCTCCTTTTGAGCTATAACTTTCTGGAATGGTAGATGAAGACCATGTGAATCACATTTACTCTTGCACGCGAATTGCTAGTTGTCATATGGTGCCTCAAAAATGCAAAATACCAATTTTAGCCCTCCTAGAAGCTTCAAACAATTCACGTGCAGAAGGGACTATTGCTTGCCAGCTCACGGAGGACCCACCACCAAAGTTTGGGACGATTCTGACCTGCACGCCAATTCAACCAATTCACGTGCAAGGGCTATTTTGGTCAGAACACTCTGAAAAGTTAGGGGCACGTGTATCACGTCAATTGGAGCATCTTTCCTTCTGCAAGCTATATAAAGAGAGGCCATCTTAAAAGGCTTCCACACCAAAATCACTTCAGATCTGAGTATTAGAGAAACTCTGCTCTTTTGCTCTCTTGCTCTTCAGTTTTCTGCTCTTTGCTCTTTATTCTCATTCCAAAGATGGTGCGCACAAGGAGGACTGGCCAGGAGGAGGTGCACTCAACTAGTGCTGATAGCCAACCTGAGGAGGAGATACTCTTGGGGCATGCTCTTGATATGCAGACTTTGGAGGCTTCAGAGCTGGGCTGGGCTAGAGAGGTTAAAAATCTGTCTGTCAAATTGGCGCCGTTGTCGGGGATTCAACGGTTAACTAGTTTTTAAAATCAACATTGAGTGAAATTGTTTGAATTCTGATCTTGGTGTTTTATTTTGTCTTTTATTTTCTGTTATTTTGTGTTCTTTATTTGTTTATTTTGCATTATTCGGAGCTGCTGGGTGTGTTCTTGTTGTTTTACAGGAACATACACCAAGTGTTGGAGGAAATCTGTCTGTCAAATTGGTGCCGTTGCCTGGGAACAAAGGTTAGTATCTGCCCAGCCAGCTATTTCCTATTATGCCCTACAAGAATTTTATGCATCTGTCTCTGTGAGTGAGGATGAACTAATAGGGGTCGTGCAGGGGGTTTATGTCAGAATTACCCTTGAAATTATTAGACATTGCTTTAACCTCCCTGCACCCAGTGATAGCCTTCCTCAGCTAAGCCTAGGAGAATTTGGTACTACATGCAACTATGCTAGAAAATTTCAAAGTAGAAGGCAGTATACCAAGAATGGTTTTGTTGGAAGATTTAGATGCCTATCTTACCTGGTAGGAAGATGCTTATTGATTCAAACCAGTGGGATAGATAGTGTGCCTAAGCCACACCTGGAGTTGATGTATAGCATTGATCATATGCTAAATGTGGATTGGGCCACTACCATTTTTAAATGGTGGAAGAAAAACTCATCAAAGCAGATAAATGGCAGATTTTTGTGTTTGATATTTCAAAGCATGCCTGCTTTGCATTTTTCCTCCATGGATAGCATCACTTTTCCTTCTCACTGGGTGTTAAGAGTATTGCATACTGAAGGGGGTTTGGGGATCAGTACTAGAGGTCATTGGGCAACCAATGTTCCTCCTCCATCACAGCCCGCAAGGCATGGTGTTCATGTGGAGCGATCCACTGACTTTGCAAGGGAAACCTCTCCTCATATGGATCAAAGGAAGCAGACTCTATACAGACTCACTGCCATGTACATGCAATTCAATGTACACAAAAAAAGATATTTTCAATTTCTTTCAAGGCATTAGTGGGCAGGTGGTGAGCGAAGTGGAGGTCATCAATTGGGCCGTCACTAATGGGCACATCACTAGTGCCCAATTTGAAGAATTAATGGCCCTCATCTCTGGAGACCAACAAGCTACTTCACAACCTAGAACCAGAGCATGGGAGGCCCTAGACGTAGCTGCTCATGCATCTCCTAGAGCATGGGAAGCCCCAGAAGCTCCTCCTGCTGCATCTACCGAAGCTTGGAGGCAAGAAACACAGGAGCTCAGGGAGGCAAATGCCAGAACCCAGCGCGAGGTGGAAGCCCTGAGGAAGGACAATAAAGAAGTCAAAGGCCTCCTAGGCAAAATCTGGAAGGCCTTGAGCAAGAGGAAAGCATTAAAACGTTCTCTTATAGTAGAGATATCTGATGAAGAACCCTCTCCATCCCCTGAAGATTCTTATCCAGCCCAGGCAGATCCACCTCAACCAGAACCTTCAGCTCGGTCATCCTACTATCACCCAGAGGAGGCAGAGCCAGCAATAGGGTATTCACCCTTCCAGCCTCAAGAGGAGACAAAGCCAGTAGAAGGGTATTCACCCTTCCAGCCTTTTACTGATCCTGCATATTCTCAGGCTCTTGTGCCTGCTATACTTCCTGTCTCTTGGGGTGCATACATGCTTGTTGAACCTGAAGATCTTCTTGGCCCTCCTATCCATTTAATCATTAATCCAGCTTTATCATCTAACGAGAGCCAAGCAGCATTTGAAGAGTTCATCAATTCCACGGTTCAGAGGGCTCGCTTTATACGGGATAATGATATCTTCACCCCTTTTAGCCTAAAGAGGATCTCAGAGAATGAATATCTCTACTGTGACGAGATAGACCTCTTCTGTAGGACCATGCGCTATGTAGTGGAGGCTGAGCCTCATAACTACCCCTTAGCTTAGTTCACTTCCATCATGCTGTGCGAGATATTCAATCAACCCTTGTCCGAAGAGGTGTGGCACCAACGCATCAATGGTGAGAATGAAGGGCACCGCCCTTGGCATGGTATGCATGAGGTGCTGATTCCGGTGCACATTGACCGCCACTATGTATTGGTCCATTTGAATCTGGATGTAGGACATGCCGTGCTATATGGCCCAAGCCAAGGCGAAGGGTTTGCCAGACGGAGAAGACAGTTAGTGCATGGGTTCATCAAACGAATCAAAGCGGCGATGATCAAAGAAGGCTTATTGGCCGACAAGCTACCTCTTATTCACTGCAACAAAATGGAAATCACTCAGCAGCCTGACCAATTCAGCTGTGGGATCTTTGCTTGCTACAACATGATGGCTATTCTGCAAGGGAAGGAAACTTGGGAAGTGTGCGGCGAGACGTTGGTTGACTTTGTGGCTCAGGTGCAACGAATGGTGGCCAATGTCATCTACTATTACAGTGTGCCAAACCAGGGGTAAGTGTTTTTCCTACTCCCTATTTTATGCCATGAGGACATAGCATCTTTTAAGTGTGGTGTATGGGGAGTGACTTGAGCCACTTGCTTGTCTTTTATGTTGTGATTGCATGTTTTATTTATAATTATTTAAAAAAATAAAAAAAATGTTTTTAGTTGCATGATTGTTTGATTTGTTTGCTTGAATGATTTGCATGTGGAGACATGGATATTAAGTATGCAATTTTGGCTTAAAATTTAATTTTTATGCCACATTAGTATCATGTTGTGATAAGGGTGTTAAAGTAGTTAAAATGTGCTCTGAATTGGTTTGATCATGTCTTATCTTTTAAATGATATCACCATGTTTTTGGAGCTGAGTTTTGAATATTAGCTGAGCATGAAATGCTATGATAGACCTAAGTAACCCTTAAAGTTGAGTGAAAAAGAAATACAAAATGAGAACAGCTTCTTTTTAGCCCTTGAGTGACATTTATGGTTTTTGGGTAATAGTTTGATTTGCTACTCTTTTTGCATTCAACATTGGTTATTCAATGGTAGGAGTCAAGTAAGCATGTGATTACTTATTAGTGCTCAGTGTTTGGTGTTTAGTTAGGATGCAAGACCTCTGAGTCACTATGATTGTCTTTGCATTCTTTTCTTTATTGTGTGATATTATTGGAAAAGGCTGTGATGCACATTGTGGAAAAAGCCCATCACATTTTGAAAAGGGGTATGCATTAGAAAAATCAGTCTTATTTATGTGTTATGTGAGTAAAAAAAAAAGAAGAGTGAATAATTCATCAAGGGAGAGCATAAAATGCAACCTTGTAAGGTTATTACTAAAAAAAAAGATTCAGAATAAAAGCCACAATGGCTTGATGTTTATGTGTGATTATTTATTTGTGAAGCCACAGTGGCTGAATTGTGTTTTGTTTTGAGAGTGTTGAGCTCAATTCTTTGGCTCATGTTATGTTTTATCAGTTATTAGAATAGAGTGTGAGTTTTTTGAGTTTAGTCTAGCGTGTGAGTTCAAATAAAGTAGAATAGAGGGTGTGTTTTCTTTATTGAGCACAATAGGGAACTGTCATGATAGCTTGGCAAGTACTTAATCAATAGCTGATGGCGAGTGTAAAGATAGAGTTTTCCATCCATTGTTCATTGATAGGTATTGGGCTTGAGAATTATTATATTTGAGTGAGGCTGCTTATCCTTGGTAAGAACTTAAAGGGAAACTAGGTACTATTTTATCATGGATTGCTTGCTCATATCTGAAATTTAAGTGGTGATATTGCATGGTTGTTGGACTAGGGATATGGACATGAATGAACTAAGCTATGACTCATTTTGATGCTTAAATTTGACAGACAAGATTTTTAGCCTCTCTAAAAGAGCTAGCTAATGTCGTTAAATCCCTCTTCAAAATAATAAATTCCCTAAGTTTGCACTAAAAGAATAGCAGCAAGAAAGGGGTCGAACCCACAGGGATTAACCTAGTTCTCTAGTTCTCAAATCAAATCACCCAATTACTCTTGTTCTATAAAATGTCTTGGCAAAAAGTTTTCTTTTTTAAACTAAAGATCTAATTTTTATTTGGTTTTCTGAATAAACAAAGAAAGTAAACTGATTTTAGGATTAAGATTCAAGGATTAAAAGCATCTAGGGTCACAATTTCACCTCCCTATGTTATCTCTACTGGTTCATAGTATTAGGGTTGTCTGATTGAAAACATGCTAAACATAAGCCAAGGACAACAAATGGTCATTGAGGTCCTTTTAAGAGTTGTATGCCAGAATGGTCATCAAAACACACAAACATGCAAAGCTAATAAATCATACTTGCAAAAGGATAATGATCACACCAATTACAAATAAGTTATGAATCTCAATCCGCCCCAGACTAGGGCTAAGAATACCAAGGTGTACATCCAAAGATAGAATTAAGAACAGATTCATAAAACATGCAAAACTTCAATCATCCAAACCCAATATTCATAAACACAGCAAAACAACAAGGGGGCTACATTGCTCCCCTAGATTAAAAGAACTACTCACGCATGATTACAATCAAAACCATAGCAGAAAAGCTAAACATCTTCTTCTTGATCACGCGCACAGCAAAGCTTCAAATCCAGGCTCCAAAATCTGCGACGGCTGCTGCGCGGCGGCGGCGACGGCCGGACGGCTGCTCTCCTAGGTCAAGGAGCACCTCCAAGTCGTGGAGCCTCTCTCTCTCTCTCTAAAAACGTGTAGGGGGGTTAGGCATGGCTAGCAGAGGCGTGGAGGCTTGTATTTATAGAGTTTGGATGGGCTTTGAGGTGTGTAACCTAGCCCACTTATCAAAACGGCGTAGTTTTGATAAGTAACACTCGAAACATTAAAAACTCTATCTTCCATCCACAATTTGGACTTGGGCCTTCAGGAACAAATGATCAGCATGGAAAAACGATTGGATCGGTCCAAAAATATCTCTGCACGCCAATTTGCACGTGATATGGTGAATTCACGTGCACCTCCAATTCAGCTCAAACTTCTCCCCAAGCTTCCTTGCATCATGTAGAGGCCTGAGAGGCAAAAATAGGCTTGCACGTGAATTGGGTGAATTCACGTGCAGATCCAAATCAGCTCCAAATGCTCTGAAATTTCTGTGGCATATAGAGGACATCATTCCAAGCAACTTTGCTTCTTGCACGCCATTTGTTTGAGGCCATCTACTATGTCAAAAGTGAGGTCCAAAACCTGCCAAAACAGCTTAAAAACGCATGTATTTGCAACTAGCATCTTCCTAGGGGTTAGAGCAAATATATGTGAAATATGAGGCAATAAGGCTCTAATCATGCTCTTAAACATCCTAAATAAATATTAGAATAACGGCATAAAATGCACGTTATCAAAATTCCCATTTCATCATGATAGAGTTGCATGCTTAGGAAACCATGATTCTCTTTGATTGTTATTTTATTTTTCTTCCGTTTGACTGCGTGTTTATTTTATTTTTGCATGCTTGTATGTTTTTGCTTGAGGACAAGCAATGGTTCAAGTGTGGTGTATTTGATAACGTGCATTTTATGCCGTTCTTCTAGTGTTTATTTAGGATGTTTAAGAGCATGATTAGAGCCTTATTGCTTCATATATCATATATATTTGCTCTAACCCCTAGGAAGATGCTATTTGCAAATACATGCGCTTTTAAGCTGTTTTGGCAGATTTTGGAGCTCACTTTTGACATAGTAGATGGCCTCAAACAATTGGCGTGCAAGAACAAAAGTTGCTTAGAATGATGTCCTCTACCTATCACAAAAATTTCAGAGCATTTGGAGCTGATTTGGAGCTGCACATGAATTCACCCATTTCACGTGCAAGCCTATTTTTGCCTCTCAGGCCTCTACAGGATGGAAGGAAGCTTGGGGAGAAGTTTGAGCTGATTTGAAGCTGCACATGAATTCACCATATCACGTGCAAATTGACGTGCAGAGATATTTTTGGACCGATCCTATTGTTTTTCCATGCTGATCATTTGTTACTGAAGGCCCATGTCCAAATTGTGGGTGGAAGATAGAGATTTTAAAGTTTCGAGTGTTACTTATCAAAACTACACCGTTTTGATAGATGGGCTAGGGTACACACCTCAAAGCCCATCCAAACTCTATAAATAAGAGCTCCACTCCCCCTGTTATGTATCCTAGACCCCCCCTACACGTTTTTAGAGAGAGAGAGAGGCTTCCCAACTTGGAGGTTCCTCCTTAACCTAGGAGAGCAGCCGTCGCAGCAGCCGTCACGGATTTTGGAGCCTTGTTGCGCGCGTGGATTAGAAGAAGATGTTTAGCTTTTCTGCTTTGTGTTTGCTTGTAATCATGCGTGAGTAATTCTTTTAATCTAGGGGAGCAATGTAGCCCCCTTGTTGCTTTTCTGTGTTTATGAATATTGGGTTTGGATGATTGAGTTTTGCATCTTTTATGAATCTGTTCTTAATTCTATCTTTGGATGTACACCTTGGTATTCTTAGCCCAAGTTTGGGGCGGATTGAGATTCATAACTTATTTGTAATTGGTGTGATCATTATCCTTTTGCAAGTGTGATTTATTGGCTTTGCATGTTTGTGTGTTTAGATGACCATTCTGGCATACAACTCTTAAAAGGACCTCAATGACCATTTGTTGTCCTTGGCTTATGTTTAGCATGTTTTCAATCGACAACCCTAATACCATGAACCAGAGAGATAACATAGGGAGGTGAAATTGTGACCCTAGATGCTTTTAATCCTTGAATCTTAATCCTAAAATCAGTTTGCTTTCTTTGTTTATTCAGAAAACCACATAAAAATTAGATCTTTAGTTATAAAAAGAATTCGTTTTTGCCAAGACATTTTATTGAACAAAGTAATTGGGTGTTTTGATTTGAGAACTAGAGAACTAGGCTAATCCCTGTGGGTTCGACTCCTTGCTTGCTGCTATTCTTTTAGTGCAAACTTAGGGAATTTATTATCTTGAAGAGAGATTTAACGACATTAGCTAGCTCTTTTTGAGAGGTTAAAAATCTGTCTGTCAATGGACAAGCAGAGGTGTCCAACAGAGAGATTAAAGCCACTTTAGAGAAAAACTGTTGGAGCAAATAGGAAAGACTGGTCTCAAAGGCTTGATGAAGCCTTATGGGCATATAGGACAGCCTATAAAACTCCCATTGGGATGTCACCTTACCGTATTCTTTATGGGAAGGCTTGTCACTTACCTGTGGAATTAGAGCACAAGGCTCATTTGGCCTTGGGGAAGTTAAATTTTGATCTACAAGCGGCCAAAGAGCTTAGGATGACTCAATTAATTGAATTAGATGAGTTCAGGATGGATGCCTATGAAAGTGCTAAAATTTATAAAGAAAGAACCAAGAAATGGCATGATAGGCAATTAACTAATGAACCTTTAACCTTGGGGCAGAAAGTTCTCTTATTTAACACAAGGTTAAGGCTATTTCCTGGAAAATTAAGGTCCAAGTGGATGGGACCTTTTGTGATAGTTGATAAGAAGCCATATGGGAGCTTTGAGCTCCAAGCTGTAGATAGCAAGAAATTTTGGGTGAATGGCAACAGACTGAAACCATACTTTGATCCAACTTAGAGGGAGATTGTTGATTCCCTCTCTTTCACCACCTCATGATCTTAATTGAAAGTCTAGCTACAGACTTTAAATAAAGCGCTGGTTGGGAGGCAACCCAATGTTTTATTTTATTTATTTTTATTCAACAATTTTGTTTGCAAGCTAACCCTAGTACGGTAGATTTTGTTTCTTTCTTGACTAACCATTTGTAGGATGAGCCAAAATTATTGGGCCTTGGACTTCTGAATTTATTTTAAGGAACAAGTCCTGGAGCAAGGAACAAGTGAAGCCCACAAGTACTTGAATTTAAGCCCAACAAATTGGCGTGCAAGCATAGAAGTTGATCCATACTGCAAACGCAACTCCGTGGAAAAGTTTGGGCTAATTTGGGCCTGCACGCCATATTGAACGCCAATTGACCAATTGGCATGCACCTCTTTTGCCTCTGCAAATTTCTGGGCCAGTGGATAAACATGACATGAAGCACTTTACCTCTCGCACGCCAATTTCTAGCTGTCATCTGAAGGGATAAAAAGGCAAAATACCGATTTTGACCCTCCTAGAAGCTTCAAGAATATCACGTGCGGAAGAGACTATTGCTTGACAGCTCATGACGGACCCACCACCAAAATTTGGGACGATTCTGACTTGCACGCCAATTCATCCATATGACGTGCAAGGGCTAAAATGGTCCAAATGCTCTGAAATTTTGTGAGCATGTGTATTATTGGAATTGGAGCACATGTACCTTCTGCACACTATAAGTAAGGAGGCCTACATCTAGGTCTTCCACACCAAAAACTATTTCAGATCTAAAATTGGAGATACACTATTCTTTGCTCTGCTCTTTGCTCTTTGCTCTTGCTCTTGTTTTAAATATGGTGCGCACAAGGAGGTCAGGCAAGGAAGAGGTGCACTCACCTAGTGCTGATAGCAGTATTGAAGAAGAGATACTCTTGGGGCATGCTCTGGATATGCGTGCTTTGGAGGAATCAGAGCTGGGTTGGGTTAGAGAGGTGGCTTTGAAGATTCAAAATCTGGGTTTACAAAGGTTAGTCTCAGCTCAATGTGCCATTTCCTACCCTGCCCTGCGAGAATTTTATGCATTTGTCTGCGTGAATGAGGAAGAAGATGAATTGATAAGGACTATGCAGGGGGTTTATGTCCGAATTACCCCTGATGTTATTAGAAATTGCTTTAACATCCCTGCACCCACTGATAGCTTCCCTCATTTAAGCTTAGGAGAATTTGGTACTGCCTGCAGTTATGCTAGAAAATTTGAAAGTAGAAGGCAGTATACTAAGAATGGCTTTGTGGGAAAATTTAGATGCCTAGCCTACCTTGTAGGAAAGTGCTTATTGATTCAGACTAGTGGAAGGGATAGTGTGCCTAAGCCACATCTGGAATTCATGTACAGTATGGATCATATGTTAAATGTGGATTGGGCCACTACCATTTTTAAGTGGTGGAAGTAGAATTCAACAAAACAGATTAATGGCAGAATTTTGTGTTTGATATTCCAAAGCCTACCTACCTTGAAATTTTCTGCCATGAATAGCATTCCTTTCCCTCCTCGCTGGGTTTTAAGAGTATTGCATACTGAAGGAGGTTTGGGGGTCAGTACAAGAGGTCATTGGGCAACCAGTGTTCCTCCTCCATCACAGCCATAAAGGCACAGCGTTCATGTGGCTGACTTTGCAAGGGACACCTCTATTCCAATGGATGATAGGAAGCAAACTCTCTTTAGACTCACTGCCATGTACATGTAGTTCAATATGCACAAGGAAGATATTTTTAACTTCTTTTAAGGTATAAGTGGGCAGGTAGTAAGTGAAGTGGAAGTTATAAATTGGGCATTCACCAATGGGCACATCACTAGTGCCCAGTTTGAAGAGTTAATCGCCCTTATCACTCAAGATCAACAAGCCACTTCCAGACCTAGAACCAGAGCATGGGAAGCCCCTGAAGCTCCTACTACTGCATCTACTGAAGCGTGGAGAAAAGAAACACAAGAGCTCAGGGAGGCAAATGCTAGAACCCAACGCGAAGTGGAAGCATTAAGGAAGAATAACAAGGAAGTCAAGGGCCTCCTAGGCAAAATTTGGAAGGCCTTGACCAAGAAGAAAGCATCCAAACACTCTCCTGTAGTGGAGATATCTGAAGAAGACTCACCTTCAATCCATGAAGACTCTTATCATGCCCAGGAAGACCACCACAACCAGAAACTTCAGCCGGGCAAGCTTATTATCCAGAGGAGGTAGAGCCAGCAGCAGGGCATTCACCTTTTAAGCCCTTTATGGATCCTACCTATTCTCAGGCTATTGTGCCTATGGTGCTTCCTGTCTCATGGGGGACATACATTCCTGTTGCACCTCAAGACCTGCTCGGAGAGCCTATACACTTAACCATAGATCCAACCCTATCATCTGCAGAGAGTCAAGCAGAATGTGAGAACTTCATTAACTCCCAGGTGTTAAGGGCTCGCTTTGCAAGGGATATGGACCTCTTCACCTCGTTTGTCCTTTAACGGATCTTAGGTGATGAATATCTATACACAGATGAGGTGGACTTATTTTGCAGGACTATGCGTTTTGTAGTGGAGGCTGAGCCTCATAACTACCCACTATCCCAGTATACCTCTATTATGCTGTGCGAGCTTTATGAGCAACCTTTGTCTGAAAGTGTGTGGCGCCAACGTATAAATGGTCAGAATGAAGGGCACCGTCCTTGGCATGGTATGCACGAGGTGCTGATCCCTGTGCACATTGATCGTCACTCTAGAAGCTATTCCTACTAGAGTGAATGATGCTAGGGTTGTGACTCATTTCCTTACTAGGAACATCTTTAGCCGTTTTGGGACACCAAGGGCTATAATCAGGTGATGAGGGTAGACATTTCGCAACAAATTGTTTGACAAATTATTGAACAAGTATGGTGTCACTCATAGGAAGTCTTTAGCTTACCACCCACAAGCTAATGGACAAGCAGAAGTGTCCAACAGAGAGATTAAGGCCATTTTAGAGAAAACTGTTGGAGCCAATAGGAAAGATTGGTCTCAAAGGCTTGATGAAGCCTTATAGGCATATAGGACAGCTTACAAAACTCCCATTGGGATGTCACCTTACCGTATTCTATATGGTAAGGCATGTCACTTGCCTGTGGAACTAGAACACAAGGCTCATTGGGCCTTGAAGAAGTTAAATTTTAACCCACAAGAGATCAAGGAGCGTAGGATGACTGAATTAATTGAGTTAGATGAGCTTAGGCTGGATGCCTATGATAGTGCTAAATTTTACAAAGAAAGAACTAAGAAATGGCATGATAGGCAACTCAACAATGAACCTTTAACCTTAGGGCAGAAAGTTCTTCTATTTAACATAAGGTTGAGTTTATTTCCTGGAAAATTAAGGTCCAAGTGGATGGGAGCTTTTGTGATAGTTGATAAAAAGCCATATGGGAGCTTTGAGCTCCAAGCTGTAGATGGCAAGAAATTTTGGGTGAATGGCAACAGACTGAAACCATACTTTGATTCAACTCAGAGGGAGATAGTTGATTCCCTCTCTTTCACCATTGCATGATCATAACTGAAAGTCTAGCTACAGACTTTAAATAAAGCGCTGGTTGGGAGGCAACCCAATGTTTATTGCTATGTTTTATTTTATGTTATTTTCTTTTATTTATTTTATTCACTACATTGTTTGCAAGCTAACCATTGTGCAGGAGACTTTGCTTCTTTCTTAACTAACCATTTGCAGGATGAGCAAATTATTGGGTCCTGAACTTGTGGAATTATTTTTAAAGTCAAAGTCAAGGAGCAAGGAGCAAGTGAAGCCCAAAAGTGCTTGAAGATGGGCTCAAACAATTCACGTGCAAGACTTAAAGATTGTCCATAATGCACAAGCAACTAAGTGGAGAAATTTGGGCCAGTTTGGGCCTGAACGTAAATTTACACGTGAATTGCCCAACTCACGTGCACCTCCTTTTGAGTTGTAACTTTCTGGAATGGTAGATGAAGACCATGTGAATCACGTTTACTCTTGCACGCGAATTGCTAGCTGTCATATGCAGGCTCAAAAATGCAAACTACCAATTTTAGCCCTCCTAGAAGCTTCAAACAATTCACGTGCAGAAGGGACTATTGCTTGCCAGCTCAAGGGGGACCCACCACCAAAGTTTGGGACGATTCTGACCTCCACGCCAATTCAACCAATTCACATGCAAGGGCTATTTTGGTCAGAACACTCTGAAAATTTAGGCGCACGTGTATCACGCCAATTGGAGCATCTTTCCTTCTGCACGTTATATAAAGAGAGGCCATCTTCAAAGGCTTCCACACCAAAATCACTCCAGATCTGAGTATAAGAGAAACTCTGCTCTTTTGCTCTTTTGCTCTTCAGTTTTCTGCTCTTTGCTCTTTATTCTCATTCCAAAGATGGTGCGCACAAGGAGGACTGGCCAGGAGGAGGTGCACTCACCTAGTGCTGATAGCCAACCTGAGGAGGAGATACTCTTGGGGCATGCTCTTGATATGCAGGCTTTGGAGGCTTCATAGCCGGGTGGGCTAGAGAGGTGGCTCTTAAAATTCAAAAACTGGGATTACAAAGGTTAGTATCTGCCCACTGCCACTATTTCCTATTCTGCCCTACAAGAATTTTATGCATCTGTCTCTGTGAGTGAGGATGAATCGATAGGGGTCGTGCAAGGGGTTTATGTCGAATTACCCCTGAAATTATTAGACATTGCTTTAACCTCCCGCACCCAGGTGATAGCTTCCCTGCCTAAGCCTAGGAGAATTTGGTACGCATGCAACTATGCTAGAAAATTTCAAAGTCGAAGGCAGTATACCAAGAATGGTTTTGTTGGAAGATTTAGATGCCTAGCTTACCTGGTAGGGAAATGCTTATTGATTCAGACTAGTGGGATAGATAGTGTGCCTAAGCCACACCTGGAGTTGATGTATAGCATTGATCATATGCTAAATGTGGATTAGGCCACTACCATTTTTAAATGGTGGAAGAAAAACTCATCAAAGCAGATAAATGGCAGATTTTTGTGTTTGATATTTCAAAGCATGCCTGCTTTGCATTTTTCCTCCATGGATAGCATCACTTTTCCTTCTCACTGGGTGTTAAGAGTATTGCATGCTGAAGGGGGTTTGGGGATCAGTACCAGAGGTCATTGGGCAACCAATGTTCCTCCTCCATCACAGCCCGCTAGGCACAGTGTTCATTTGGATCAAAGGAAGCAGACTCTATACAGACTCGCTGCCATGTACATGCAGTTCAATGTACACGAAGAAGATATTTTCAATTTCTTTCAAGGCATTCGTGGGCAGGTGGTGAGCGAAGTGGAGGTCATCAATTAGGCAGTCACTAATGGGCACATCACTAGTGCCCAATTTGAAGAATTAATGGCCCTTATCTCTGGAGACCAACAAGCTACTTCATAACCTAGAACCAGAGCATGGGAGGCCCCAGACGTAGCTGCTCATGCATCTCCTAGAGCATGGGAGGCCCCAAAAGCTCCTCCTGCTGCATCTACCGAAGCTTGGAGGCAAGAAACACAACAGCTCCGGGAGGCAAATGCCAGAACCCAGCGCGAGGTGGAAGCCCTGAGGAAGGACAACAAAGAAGTCAAAGGCCTCCTAGGCAAAATCTGGAAGGCCTTGAGCAAGAGGAAAGCATCAAAACGTTCTCCTATAGTGGAGATATCTGATGAAGAACCCTCTCCATCCCTTGAAGTTTCTTATCCAGCCCAGGCGGATCCACCTCAACCAGAATCTTCAGCTAGGCCATCCTACTATCACCCAGAGGAGACAGAGCCAGCAGAAGGGTATTCCCCCTTCCAGCCTTTTACTGATCCTGCATATTCTCAGGCACTTGTGCCTGTTATACATCCTATCTCTTGGGGTACATACATGCCTGCTGAACCTGAAGACCTTCTTGGCCCTCCTATCCATTTAATCATCAATCCAGCCTTATCATCTGCTGAAAGTCAAGCAGCATTTGAAGACTTCATTAACTCTCAGGTGTTAAGGGCTCGCTTTGCAAGGGACATGGACCTCTTCACCTCGTTTGTCCTTCAAAGGATTTTAGGCGATGAATATCTATATTCAAATGAGGTGGACTTATTTTGCAGGACTATGCGTTTTGTTGTGTAGGTTGAGCCTCATAATTACCCACTGTCCCAGTATACCTCTATTATGCTTTGCGAGCTTTATGAGCAACCTTTGACTGAAAGTGTGTGGCGCCAGCGTATAAATGGTCAGAATGAAGGGCACCGTCCTTGGCATGGTATGCACGAGGTGCTGATCCCTGTGCACATTGATCGTCACTATGTATTGGTGCGTGTGGATTTGAGAGCAGGGCATGCGGTGCTTTATGATCCAAGCCAAGGCGAAGGGTTCACCAGAAGAAAGAGACGGCTTGTTTATGGGCTCATAAAAAGAATCAAGGATGCGATGAAAAAAGAAGGATTGTTGCAGGATAAGCTCCCTCTTATTCACCTCAACGAAATGGAAATCCCTCACAGAACCGACCAATTCAAGTTGTGGGATCTTTGCTTGCTACTACATGATGGCTATTCTGCAAGGGAAGGAAACTTGGGAAGTGCGCGGCGAGACGTCGGTTGACTTTGTGGCTCAGGTGCGACGAATGGTGGCCAATGTTATCTACTACTACAGCTTGCCAACTGAGAGGTAAGTGTTTTTCCTACTCCCTATTTTATGCCATGAGGACATAGCATATTTTAAGTGTGCTGTATGGGGAGTGACTTGAGCCACTTGCTTGTCTTTTATGTTGTGATTGCATGTTTTATTTATAATTTTCTAAAAAAAAAGTGTTTTTAGTTGCATGATTGTTTGAGTTGTTTGCTTGAATGATTTTCTCGTGGAGGCATGGATATTAAGTATGCAATTTTGGCTTAAAATTTAATTTTTTATGCCACATTAGTATCATGTTGTGATAAGGGTTTTTGAATAGTTAAAATGTGCTCTGATTTAGTTTGATCATGTCTTTATCTTTTGAATGATATCACCATGTTTTTGGAGCTGAAGTTTGAATATTAGCTGAGCATGAAATGCTATGATAAACCTAAGTAACCCCTAAAGTTGAGTGAAAAAGAAATGAAAAATGAGAACAGCTTCTTTTAGCCTTTGAGTGCCATTTTAGGGTATGGGTAATAATTGCTACTCTTCTTGCATTCAACATTGGTTATTTAATGGTAGGAGTCAAGTAAGCATGTGATTACTTATTAGTGCTCAGTGTTTGGTGTTTAGTTAGGATGCAAGACCTCTGAGTCACTGTGACTGTCTTTGCATTCTTTTCTTTATTGTGTGATATTATTGGAAAAGGCTGTGATGCACATTGTGGAAAAAACCCATCACATTTTGAAAAGGGGTATGCATTAAAAAAATCAGTCTTATTTATGTGTTATGTGAGTAAAAAAAAACAAGAGTGAATAATCCATCAAGGGGGAGCATAAAATGCAACCTTGTAAGATTATTACTAAAAAAAATCAGAATAAAAGCCACAATGGCTTGATGTTTATGTGTGATTATTTATTTGTGAAGCCACATTGGCTGAATTGTGTTTTGTTTTGAGAGTGTTGAGCTCAATTCTTTGGCTCATGTTATGTTTTATCATTTATTAGAATAGAGTGTGAGTTTATTGAGTTTAGTCTAGCGTGTGAGTTCAAATAAAGTAGAATAGAGAGTGTGTTTTCTTTGATGAGCACAATAGGGAACTCTCATGATTGCTTGGCAAGTACTTAATCAATAGCTGATGGCGAGTGTAGAGATAGAGTTTTCCATCCATTGTTCATTGATAGGTATTGGGCTTGAGAATTATTATATTTGAGTGAGGCTGCTTATCCTTGGTAAGAACTTAAAGGGAAACTAGGTGCTATTTTATCATGGATTGCTTGCTCATATCTGAATTTAAGTGGTAATATTGCATGGTTGTTAGACTAGGGATATGGACATGAATGAACTAAGTTATGACTCATTTTGATGCTTAAATTCCCATTTCATCATGATAGAGTTGCATGCTTAGGAAACCATGATTCTCCTTGATTGTTATTTTATTTTTCTTCCGTTTGATTGCGTGTTTATTTTATTTTTGTATGCTTGTATGTTTTTGCTTGAGGACAAGCATTGGTTCAAGTATAGTGTATTTGATAACGTGCATTTTATGCCGTTATTCTAGTATTTATTTATGACGTTTAAGAGCATGATTAGAGCCTTATTGCTTCATATATCATATATATTTGCTCTAAGTTAGGGTTTATTTAGTTAATTTTAGATGCCTCAAGTCGATCAATCCAAAACAAAACCAAAAATTGTATCCTTGAAAGATCAAAAGGACACTTTTTATATGTCGTTCACTCTGTGGGACGTACTCCACGATTATGACGTATTTTCTATGCCTAGTTTAGTAAATTGTTAGAAATAGGGAATTAACACAGTCATAAACTCTATCGAAATGGATGAACCCACTATTTATTTCAATTAGAAATCAAAAGGATGGCAATTTGTCTAATTGTGGACGTCACGAATGGATCATTCAAAGAAAAAACAGAATATTCATCGGCGCTTAATAGAACACTTGTTTGACGTAGTTCGCGCGATGTGACGTTCTGCACAATAGTGAGGTATTACCCTTGCTGAGCCTAATAACCTATTGGCAATAAAGAATACATGATGTCATTTCTTCTTTCAAAATGGACAAAGCAACTTTTTGTTTCAATTACAAATCAGAAGGCAAGTATTTAAAGCCAGGGCTTTTTACTTACCTGATTTCTCATGTGTCAAACGAATCAATCAAAAAAAAAAGGTAATATTAACAAAAGATCAAAAACACACTTATTATACATCATTCGTTCAATGTGAGATACATCACAAGCTCTTTCCAAATGGATTAGAAGGGAAGTATCTAAGGCTAGGGCTTTGTACTTACTCGATTTCTCTTGTGTCAAACGGATCAATCAAACAAAAAGCTAATACTAACAAAAGATTGAAAAGACACTTATTATACGTCATTCGTTCAATATGAGATACTTCACATTGAAGAGGTCTTTCCTAAGCCGAGTTTAAAACTCCAATAGCGAAAAGGAATACACAACATCACAAGCTCTTTCAAAATGGATCAACCAACTAATTGTTTCAATTACAAATCAAATGGGTAGTATCGAGTGGATCGATCAAAAAGGAAAATGTAATATTGTTGCAAGATTAAAAGGATATCAGTTGTGCGTGGCTCGTTCAATGGGACATACTGGACGTGGGTGATATATTTCCATGCTGAGAGTAATACACTATTAGAAATAGGGAATACCAGAGGTCATAAACTCTATGAAAATAGAAAAACCAACTACTTGTATCAACTAAAAATCATAAGGCATGTTCTATTAACTTAGGGTTGGTTATTTTGTTAATTTTATATTCCTCAAGTGGATCAATCCAGAACAAAAGCAAAAATAGTATCCTTGAAAGATCAAAAGGACACAATTTATATGCCGTTCACTCAATGGGATGTACTCCACGATTGTGACGTATTTCCTACGCCTAGTTTAATAAACTGTTAGAAATAAGGAATGCACATGGTCATAAACTCTATCGAAATGGATGAACCCACTTTTTATTTCAATTAGAAATCAAAAGGATGGCAATTTGTCGAATTATGGACGCCTCGAATAGATCATCCAAAGAAAAAACGGAATATTCATCGGTGCTCAATAGCATACTTGTTTGAGCCCGATGTGACGTTCTCCACAATAGTGAGGTATTACCCTTGTTGAGCCTATTAACCTATTGGCAATAAAGAATACATATCGTCATATTCTTTTTCAAAGTGGACAAAGCAACTTTTTGTTCGAATTACAAATCAGAAGGCAAGTATCTAAGGCTAGGGCTTTTTACTTATCTGATTTCTCGTGTGTCAAACGGATCAATCAAACAAAAAGGTAATATTAAGAAAAGATCAAAAGGACACTTATTATACGTCATTCGTTCAATGTGAGATACTTCCAATTGAAGAGGTCTTTCCTAAGCCGAGTTTAAAACTCCAATCGCGACAAGGAATACACAACATCACAACCTCTTTCAAAACGGGTTAACCAACTATTTGTTTCAATTACAAATCAAATGGGTAGTGTTGAGTGGATAGACCAAAAAGGAAAATGTAATATTGATGCAAGATTAAAAGGATACTTGTTGTGCGTGGCTCGCTCAATGGGACATACTCGATGGGGGTGATATATTTCCCATGCCGAGTCTAATACACTATTGTAAATACGGAATACCGGAGGTCACAAACTTTATCAAAATAGAAAAACCAACTACTTGTATCAATTAAAAATCATAAGGCAAGTTTCATTAACTTAGGGTTGGTTATTTCATTAATTTTAGATGCCTCAAGTGGATCAATCCAAAACAAAAGCAGAAATAGTATCCTTGAAAGATCAAAAGGTCACTTTTTATACGTCGTTCACTCTGTGGGATGTACTCCACGATTGTGACATATTTCCTATGCCGAGTTTAATAAACTGTTAGAAATAAGGAATGGACGTGGTCAAAAACTCTATCGAAATAGATGAACCCACTATTTATTTCAATTGGGAATCAAAAGGATGGCAATTTGTCTAATTGCGGACGTCACGAATGGATCATTCAAAGAAAAAACAGAATATTCATCGGCGCTTAATAGAACACTTGTTTGACGTAGTTCACGCGATGTGACGTTCTGCACAATAGTGAGGTATTACCCTTGCTGAGCCTAATAACCTATTGGCAATAAAGAATACACGACGTCATATCTTCTTTCAAAATGGACAAAGCAACTTTTTGTTTCAATTACAAATCAGAAGGCAAGTGATTAAGGCTAGGGCTTTTTAGTTACCTGATTTCTCATGTGTCAAACGGATCAATCAAAAAAAAAGGTAATATTAACAAAAGATCAAAAACACACTTATTAGACATCATTCATTCAATGTGAGATACATCACAAGCTCTTTCCAAATGGATCAGAAGGGAAGTATCTAAGGCTAGGGCTTTTTACTTACCTGATTTCTCATGTGTCAAACAGATCAATCAAACAAAAAGGTAATATTAACAAAAGATCAAAAGCACACTTATTATACGTCATTCGTTCAATGTGAGATACTTCACATTGAAGAGGTCTTTCATAAGCCGAGTTTAAAATTCCAACAACGACAAGGAATACACAACATCACAAGCTTTTTCAAAACGGGTCAACCAACTATTTGTTTCAATTACAAATCAAATGAGTAGTATCGAGTGGATCGATCAAAAAGGATAATGTAATATTGATGCGAGATAAAAAGGATACTTGTTGTGCGTGGCTCGCTCAATGGGACATACTCGATGGGGGTGATATATTTCCCATGCCGAGTCTAATACACTATTGGAAATACAGAATACCGGAGGTCACAAACCCTATCAAAATAGAAAAACCAACTACTTGTATCAATTAAAAATCATAAGGCAAGTTTCATTAACTTAGGGTTGGTTATTTAGTTAATTTTAGATGCCTCAAGTGGATCAATCCCAAACAAAAGCAAAAATAGTATCCTTGAAAGATCAAGAGGACACTATTTATACGCGGTTCACTCGAGTGACGTATTTCCACGATCGTGACGTATTTCCTACGCCTAGTTTAATAAACTGTTAGAAATAAGGAATGCACCTGGTCATAAACTCTATCGAAATGGATGAACCTACTTTCTATTTCACTTAGAAATCAAAAGGATGGTAATTTGTCGAATTATGGATGCCTCGAATAGATCATCCAAAGAAAAAACGGAATATTCATCGGTGCTTAATAGCACACTTGTTTGATATAGTTCGCCCGATGTTACGTTCTGCACAATAGTGAGGTATTACCCTTGCTGAGCCTATTAACCTATTGGCAATAAAGAATACATGACGTCATATTCTCTTTCAAAGTGGACAAAGCAACTTTTTATTTGAATTACAAATCAGAAACTCTTTCAAAACGGGTTAACCAACTATTTGTTTCAATTACAAATCAAATAGTTGTTGAGTGGATCGACCAAAAAGGAAAACGTAATATTGATGCAAGATTAAAAGGATACTTGTTGTGCGTGGCTCGCTCAATGGGACATACTCGATGGGGGTGATATATTTCCCATGCCGAGTCTAATACACTATTGGAAATACGGAATACCGGAGGTGACAAACTCTATCGAAATAGAAAAACCAACTACATGTATGAATTAAAAGTTATAAGGCAAGTTTCATCAACTTGGGGTTGGTTCTTTCGTTAATTTTAGATGCCTCAAGTGGATACATCCAAAACAAAAGCAAAATTAGTATCCTTGAAAGATCAAAAGGTCACTTTTTATACGTCGTTCACTCTGTGGGATGTACTCCACGATTGTGACGTATTTCCTATGCCTAGTTTAATAAACTGTTAGAAATAAGGAATGGACGTGGTTAAAAACTCTATCGAAATAGATGAACCGACTATTTATTTCAATTAGGAATCAAAAGGATGGCAATTTGTTTAATTGTGGACGTCTCGAATTGATCATTAAAAGAAAAAACGGAATATTCATCGGCGCTTAACAGAACACTTGTTTGATGTAGTTCGCTCGATGTGACGTTTTGCACAATAGTGAGGTGTTACCCTTGCTGAACCTATAAACCTATTAGCAACAAAGAATACACGACGTCATATCCTCTTTCAAAATGGACAAGGCAACTTTTTGTTTGAATTACAAATCAGAAGGCAAGTATCTAAGCCTAGGGCTTTTTACTTACCTGATTTCTCATGTGTCAAACGGATCAATCAAACAAAAAGGTAATATTAACAAAAGATCAAAAGGACACTTATTATACGTCATTCGTTCAATGTGAGATACTTCACATTGAAGAGGTCTTTTGTAAGTCGAGTTTAACATTCCAAAAGCGACAAGGAATACACAACATCACAAGCTTTTTCAAAACGGGTCAACCAACTATTTATTTCAATTACAAGTCAAATGATTAGTATCGAGTGGATCGATCAAAAAGGATAATGTAATATTGATGCGAGATTAAAAGGATACTTGTTGTGCGTGGCTCTCTCAATGGGACATACTCGATGGGGGTGATATATTTCCCATGCTGAGTCTAATACACTATTGGAAATACGGAATACCGGAGGTCACAAACTCTATCAAAATAGAAAAACCAACTACTTGTATCAATTAAAAATCATAAGGCAAGTTTCATTAAGTTAGGGTTGGTTATTTCGTCAATTTTAGATGCCTCAAGTGGATCAATCCAAAACAAAAGCCAAAATAGTATCCTTGAAAGATCAAAAGGTCACTTTTTATACGTCGTTCACTCTGTGGGATGTACTCCACGATTGTGACGTATTTCCTATGCCTAGTTTAATAAACTGTTAGAAATAAGGAATGGACGTGGTCAAAAACTCTATCGAAATAGATGAACAAACTATTTATTTCAATTAGAAATCAAAAGGATGGCAATTTGTCTAATTGTGGACGTCTCGAATGGATCATTCAAAGAAAAAATGGAATATTCATCGCCGCTTAACAGAACACTTGTTTGACGTAGTTCGGCCGATGTGACGTTCTGCACAATAGTGAGGTATTACCTTTGCTGAGCCTAATAACCTATTGGCAATAAAGAATACACGATGTCATATCTTCTTTCAAAATGGACAAAGCAACTTTTTGTTTCAATTACAAATCAGAAGGCAAGTATTTAAGGCTAGGGGTTTTTTACTTACCAGATTTCACAAGTGTCAAACGGATCAATCAAACAAAATGGTAATATTAACAAAAGATGAAAAGGACACCTTTTATACCTCATTCGTTCAATGTGAGAAACTTCACATTGAAGAGTTCTTTCCTAAGCCGAGTTTAAAACTCCAATAGCGACAAGGAATACACAACATCACAAGCTTTTTCAAAACGGATCAACCAACTCTTTGTTTCAATTACAAATCAAACGGGTAGTATCGAGTGGATCGATCAGAAAGGAAAATGTAACATTGATGCGAAATTAAAAGGATACAAGTTGTGCGTGGCTCACTCAATGGGACATACTTTATGGGGGTGATATATTTTTTCCATGCCGAGTGTAATACACTATTAGGAATAGGGAATATCGTAGGTCACAAACTCTATCAAAATAGAAAAACCAACTACTTCTATCAATTAAAAACCAGAAGGCATGTTTCATCAAGTTAGGGTTGTTTATTTGGTTAATTTTAGATGCCTCAAGTGGATCAATCCCAAACAAAACCAAAAATAGTATCCTTGAAAGATCAAAAGGACACTTTTTATAGGTCGTTCCCTCTGTGGGATGTACTCCACGATTGTGACGTATTTCCTACGCCTAGTTTAATAAACTGTTAGAAATAAGGAATACACGTGGTCATAAACTGTATCGAAATGGACAAATCCACTATTTGTATCAATTAGAAATCATAAGGATGGCAATTTGTCTAATTGTGGACATCTCGAATGCATCATTCAAAGAAAAAATGGAATATTCATTGGTGCTTAATGGAACACTTGTTTATCGTAGTTCGCCTGATGTGACGTTCTGCATAATAGTGAGGTATTACCCATGCTGAGCCTAATAACCTATTGGCAATAAAGAATACACGACAACATATCCTCTTTCAAATTGGACAAAGCAACTTTTTGTTTGAATTACAAATCAGAAGGCAAGTATCTTATTCTAGGGCTTTTTGTTTGCTTGATTTCTCATGTGTCAAACGGATCAATCAAAAAAAAAAAAAGGTAATATTAACAAAAGATCAAAAAGTCACTTATTATACATCATTCGTTCAGTGTGAGATACATAACAAGCTCTTTCCAAATGGATCAGAAGGGAAGTATCTAAGGCTAGGGCTTTGTACTTACTCGATTTCTCTTGTGTCAAACGGATCAATCAAACAAAAAGCTAATATTAACAAAAGATCAAAAACACACTTATTATACGTCATTCGTTCAATGTGAGATACTTCACATTGAAGATGTCTTTCCTAAGCCGAGTTTAAAACTCCAATAGCAAAAAGGAATACAAACATCACAAGCTCTTTCAAAATGGATCAACCAACTATTTGTTTCAATTACAAATCAAATGCGTAGTATCGAGTGGATCGATCAAAAAGGAAAATGTAATATTTTTGCAAGATTAAAAGGATATCAGTTGTGCGTGGCTCGTTCAATGGGACATACTCGACATGGGTGATATATTTCCATGCCGAGTGTAATACACTATTAGAAATAGGGAATACCAGAGGTCATAAACTCTATCAAAATAGAGAAACCAACTACTTGTATCAATTAAAAATCATAAGGCATGTTTTATTAACTTAGGTTGGTTATTTAGTTAATTTTAGATGCCTCAAGTGGATCAATCCAAAACAAAGCAAAAATAGTATCCTTGAAAGATCAAAAGGTCACTTTTTATACGTCGTTCACCCTGTGGGATGTACTCCACGATTGTGACATATTTCCTATGCCTAGTTTAATAAACTGTTAGAAATAAGGAATGGACGTGGTCAAAAACTCTATCGAAATAGATGAACCCACTATTTATTTCAATTAGGAATCAAAAGGATGGCAATTTGTCTAATTGTGGACGTCTCGAACGGATCATTCAAAGAAAAAACGGAATATTCATCGGTGCTTAATAGAACACTTGTTGGATGTAGTTCGCTCGATGTGACGTTTTGCACAATAGTGAGGTGTTACCCTTGCTGAGCCTATTGACCTATTAGCAATAAAGAATACACGACGTCATATTCTCTTTCAAAATGGACAAAGCAACTTTTTGTATGAATTACAAATCAGAAGGCAACTATCTAAGGCTAGGGCTTTTTACTTACCTGATTTCTCATGTGTCAAACAGATCAATCGAACAAAAATGTAATATTAACAAAAGATCAAAACGACACTTAATATACATCATTCGTTCAATGTGAGATACTTCACATTGAAGAGGTCTTTCGTAGGCCGAGTTTAAAATTCCAACAGCGACAAGGAATACACAATATCACAAGCTTTTTCTAACCGGGTCAACCAACTATTTGTTTCAATTACAAATCAAATGAGTAGTATCGAGTGGATCGATGAAAAAGGATAATGTAATATTGATGCGAGATTAAAAGGATACTTGTTGTGCGTGGCTCGCTCAATGGGACATACTCGATGGGGTGATATATTTCCCATGCCGAGTCTAATACACTATTGCAAATACGGAATACCGGAGGTCACAAACTCTATCAAAATAGAAAAACCAACTACTTGTATCAATTAAAAATCGTAAGGCAAGTTTCATTAACTTAGGGTTGGTTATTTCGTTAATTTTAGATGCGTCAAGTGGATCAATCCAAAGCAAAAGCAATAATAGTATCCATGAAAGATCAAAATGTCACTTTTTATACGTCGTTCACTCTGTGGGATGTACTCCACGATTGTGACGTATTTCCTATGCCTAGTTTAATAAACTGTTAGAAATAAGGAATGGACGTGGTCAAAAACTCTATCAAAATAGATGAACCCACTATTTATTTCAATTAGAAATCAAAAGGATGGCAATTTGTCTAATTGTGGACGTCTCGAATGGATCATTCAAAGAAAAAATGGAATATTCATCGGCGCTTAACAGAAAACTTGTTTGACGTAGGTCGGCCGATGTGACGTTCTGCACAATAGTGATGTACTACCCTTGCTGAGCCTAATAACCTATTGGCAATAAAGAATACACGATGTCATATCTTCTTTCAAAATGGACAAAGCAACTTTTTGTTTCAATTACAAATCAGAAGGCAAGTATTTAAGGCTTGGGCTTTTTTACTTACCAGATTTCACTTGTGTCAAACAGATCAATCAAACAAAATGGTAATATGAACAAAAGATCAAAAGGACACTTATTATACATCATTCGTTCAATGTGAGATACTTCACATTGAAGAGTTCTTTCCTAAGCCGAGTTTAAAAACTCCAATAACGACAAGGAATACACAACATCACAAGCTCTTTCAAAACGGATCAACCAACTCTTTGTTTCAATTACAAATCAAACGGGTAGTATCGAGTGGATCGATTAAAAAGGAAAATGTAATATTGATGCGAAATTTAAAGGATACAAGTCGTGCGTCGCTCACTCAATGGGACATACTCTATGGGGGTGATATATTTTCCATGCCGAGTCTGATACACTATTAGAAATAGGGAATACCGGAGGTCACAAACTCTATCAAAAAAGAAAAACCAACTACTTCTATCAATTTAGTTAGGGTTGTTTATTTAGTTAATTTTAGACAGCTCAAGTGGATCAATCCCAAACAAAACCAAAAATAGTATCCTTGAAAGATCAAAAGGACACTTTTTATACATCGTTCACTCTGTGGGATGTACTCCACGATTGTGACGTATTTCCTTCGCCTAGTTTAATAAACTATTAGAAATAAGGAATGCATGTGGTCATAAACTCTATCAAAATGGATAAATCCACTATTTGTATCAATTAGAAATCAAAAGGATGGCAATTTGTCTAATTGTGGACATCTCGAATGCATCATTCAAAGAAAAAATGGAATATTCATTGGTGCTTAGTGGAACACTTGTTTGTCGTAGTTCGCCCGATGTGACATTCTGCACAATAGTGAGGTATTACCCTTGCTGAGGCTAATAACCTATTGACAATAAAGAATACACGACATCATATCCTCTTTCAAAATGGACAAAGCAACTTTTTGTTTGAATTACAAATCAGAAGGCAAGTATCTTATTCTAGGGCTTTTTGTTTACTTGATTTCTCATGTGTCAAACGGATCAATAAAAAAAAGGTAATATTAACAAAAGATCAAAAAGACACTTATTATACATCATTCGTTCAATGTGAGATATTTCACAATGAAGAGGTCTTTCCTAAGCCGAGTTTAAAACTCCAATAGCGAAAAGGAATACACAACATCACAAGCTCTTTCAAAATGGATCAACCAACTATTTGTTTCAATTACAAATCAAATGGGCAGTATCGAGTCGATCGATCAAAAAGGAAAATGTAATATTGTTGCAAGATTAAAAGGATATCAGTTGTGCGTGGCTCGTTCAATGGGACATACTCGATGTGGGTGATATATTTCCCATGCCGAGTGTAATACACTATTAGAAATAGGGAATACTAGAGGTCACAAACTCTATCAAAATAGAAAAACCAACTACTTGTATCAATTAAAAATCATAAGGCATGTTTCATTAACTTAGGGTTTGTTATTTAGTTAATTTTATATTCCTCAAGTGGATTAATCCAAAACAAAACCAAAAATAGTATCCTTGAAAGATCAAAAGGACACTTTTTATATGTCGTTCACTCAGTGGGATGTACTCCATGATTGTGACATATTTCCTACGCCTAGTTTAATAAACTGTTAGAAATAAGGAATGCACATGGTCATAAACACTATCGAAAGGGATGAACCTACTTTTTATTTCAATTAGAAATCAAAAGGATGGCAATTTGTCGAATTGTGGAGACCTCGAATAGATCATCCAAAGAAAAAACGAAATATTCATTGGTGCTTAATAGCACACTTGTTTGATATAGTTCGGCCGATGTGACGTTCTGCACAATAGTGAGGTATTACCCTTGCTGAGCGCATTAACCTATTGGCAATAAAGAATATATGACATCATATTCTCTTTCAAAGTAGACAAAGCAACTTTTTATTTGAATTACAAATCAGAACGCAAATATCTAAGGCTAGGGCTTTTTACTTATCTGATTTCTCATGTGTCAAACGGATCAATCAAATAAGAAGGTAATATTAACAAAAGATCAAAAGGACACTTATTATACGTCATTCGTTCAATGTGAGATACTTCACATTGAAGAGTCTTTCGTAAGCCGAGTTTAAAATTCCAATAGCGACAAGGAATACACAACATCACAAGCTTTTTCAAAACGGGTGAACCAACTATTTGTTTCAATTACAAATCAAATGAGTAGTATCGAGTGGATCGATCAAAAAGGATAATGTAATATTGATGCGAGATTAAAAGGATACTTGTTGTGCGTGGCTCGTTCAATGGGACATACTCGATGGGGGTGATATATTTCCCATGCCGAGTCGAATACACTATTGCAAATACGGAATACCGGAGGTCACAAACTCTATCAAAATAGAATAACCAATTACTTGTATCAATTAAAAATCGTAAGGCAAGTTTCATTAACTTAAGGTTGTTTATTTAGTTAATTTTAGATGCCTCAAGTGGATCAATCCAGAAAAAACCAAAAATAGTATCCCTGAAAGACCAAAAGGACACTTTTATACGTCGTTCACTCTGTGGGATGTACTCCACGATTGTGACATATTTCTACGCCTAGTTTAATAAACTGTTAGAAATAAGGAATGCACGTGCTCATAAACTCCATCGAAATGGATGAAGCCACTATTTATTTCAATTAGAAATCAAAGGGATGGCAATTTGTCTAATTGTGGACGTCTCGAATGGATCATTCAAAGAAAAAACAGAATATTCATCGGTGCTTAATAGAACACTTGTTTGACGTAGTTCGCCCGATGTGACATTCTGCACAATAGTGAGGTATTACCCTTGCTGAGCCTAATAACCTATTGGCAATAAAGAATACACGACGTCATATCCTCTTTCAAAATGGACAAAGCAACTTTTTGTTTGAATTACAAATCAGAAGGCAAGTATCTAAGGTTAGGGCTTTTTACTCACCTGATTTCACATGTGTCAAACGGATCAATCAAACAAAAAGGTAATGTTAAGAAAAGACAAAAGGACACTTATTATACGTCATTCGTTCAATGTGAGATACTTCACATTGAAGAGGTCTTTCCTAAGCTGAGTTTAAAACTCCAATAACAACAAGGAATACACAACATCACAAGCTCTTTCAAAACGGATCAACCAACTCTTTATTTCAACTACAAA
Organism: Taxillus chinensis; assembly: GCA_023512835.1. Classification (NCBI taxonomy): domain Eukaryota; kingdom Viridiplantae; phylum Streptophyta; class Magnoliopsida; order Santalales; family Loranthaceae; genus Taxillus; species Taxillus chinensis. The sequence continues at coordinate 42,798,957 of CM042092.1, read as the reverse complement.
TCAAACGGGTAGTATCGAGTGGATCGATCAAAAAGGAAAATGTAATATTGATGCGAGATTAAAAGGATACTACTTGTGGGTGGCTCACTCAATGGGACATACTCGATGGGGGTGATATATTTTCCATGCCGAGTCTAATACACTATTAGAAATAGGGAATACCGTAGGTCACAAACTCTATCAAAATAGAAAAACCAACTACTTCTATCAATTAAAAACCATAAGGCATGTTTCGTCAAGTTAGGGTTGTTTATTTAGTTAATTTTAGATGCCTCAAGTGGATCAATCCCAAACAAAACCAAAAATAGTATCCTTGAAAGATCAAAAGGACACTTTTTATACGTCGTTCACTCTGTGGGATGTACTCCACGATTGTGACGTATTTCCTACGCCTAGTTTAATAAACTGTTAGAAATAAGGAATGTACGTGGTCATAAACTCTATCGAAATGGATAAATCCACTGTTTGTATCAATTAGAAATCAAGAGGATGGCAATTTGTCTAATTGTGGACATCTCGAATGCATCATTCAAAGAAAAAACGGAATATTCATTGGTGCTTAATGGAACACTTCTTTGTCGTAGTTTGCTCGATGTAACGTTCTGCACAATAGTGAGGTATTACCCTTGCTGAGCCTAATATCCTATTGGCAATAAAGAATACACGACATCATATCCTCTTCCAAAATGGACAAAGCAACTTTTTGTTTGAATTACAAATTAGAAGGCAAGTATCTTATTCTAGGGCTTTTTATTTACTTAATTTCTCATGTGTCAAACGGATCAATAAAAAAAAGGGAATATTAACAAAAGATCAAAAAGACACTTATTATACATCATTCGTTCAATGTGGGATACATCACAAGCTCTTTCCAAACAGATCTACCAACTATTTGTTTCAATTACAAATCAAACGAGTAGTATCGAGTGGATCGATCAAAAAGGAAAATGTAATATTGATGCAAGATTAAAAGGATACTAGTTGTGCGTCGCTCGCTCAATGGAAAATACTTGACGGGGGTGATATATTTCCCATGCCCAGTCTAATACGCTATTAGAAATAGGGAATACCGGAGGTCACAAACTCTATCAAAATAGAAAAACCCACACTTGCATCAATTAAAAACCATAAGGTAGGTTTCATCAAGTTAGGGTCGTTAATTTTAGATGCCTGAAGTGGATCAATCCAAAACAAAACCAAAAATCGTATCCTTGAAAGATTAAAAGGTCACTTTTTATACGTCGTTCACTTTGTGGGATGTAATCCACGATTGTGACGTATTTCCTAAGCCTAGTTTAATAAACTGTTAGAAATAAGGAATGCACGTGGTCATAAACTCTATCGAAATAGATGAACCCACTATTTATTTGAATTAGAAATCAAAAGGATGGCAATTTTTCTAATTGTGGACGTCTCGAATGGATCATTCAAAGAAAAAATGGAATATTCATCGGTGCTTAATAGAACACTTGAATGACGTAGTTCGCCCAATGTGACGTTCTGCACAATAGTGAGGTATTACCCTTGGTGAGCCTAATAACCTATTGGCAATAAAGAATACACGACATCATATCCTCTTTCAAAATGGACAAACCAACTTTTTGTTTGAATTACAAATCAGAAGGCAAGTATCTTATTCTAGGGCTTTTTATTTACTTGATTTCTCATGTGTCAAACGGATCAATCAAAAAAAAGGTAATATTAACAAAAGAATGAAAAGGCACTTATTATACATCATTCGTTCAATGTGAGATACATCACAAGCTCTTTCAAAACGTGTCAACCAAACATTTCTTTCAATTACAAATCAAATGGGTAGTATTGAGGGGATCGATAAAAAAGGATAACGTAATATTGATGCGAGATTAAAAGGATAGTAGTTGTGCATGGCTCGCTCAATGGGACATACTCGATGGGGGTGATATATTTTCCATGCCGAGTCTAATACACTATTAGAAATAGGGAATACCGGAGGTCACAAACTTTATCAAAATAGAAAAACCAATTACTTGTATCAATTGAAAATCATAAGGCATGTCTCATCAAGTTAGGGTTGTTTATTTAGTTAATTTTAGATGCCTCAAGTGGATCAATCCAGAACAAAAGCAAAAATAGTATCCTTGAAAGATCAAAAGGTCACTTTTTATACGTCGTTCACTCTGTGGGATGAACTCCACGATTGTGACATATTTCCTATGCCTAGTTTAATAAACTGTTAGATATATGGAATGGACGTGGTCAAAAACTCTATCGAAATAGATGAACCCACTAATTATTTCAATTAGGAATCAAAAGGATGGCATTTTGTCTAATTGTGGACGTCTCGAATGGATCATTCAAAGAAAAAACGGAATATTCATTGGTACTTGATAGAACACTTGTTTGACGTAGTTCGCCTGATGTGACATTCTGTACAATAGTGAGGCATTACCCTTGCTGAGCCTAATAACCTATTGGCAATAAAGAATACACGACATCATATCCTCTTTCGAAATGGACAAAGAAATTTTTGTTTGAATTACAAATCAGAAGGCAAGTATCTTATTCTAGGGCTTTTTACTTACTTGATTTCTCATGTGTCAAAATGATCACTCAAACAAAAAGGTAATATTAACAAAAGATCAAAAGGACACTTATTATATGTCATTCGTTCAATGTGAGATACTTCCCAATGAAGAGGTCTTTCCTAAACCGAGTTTAAAACTCCAATAGCGACAAGGAATACACAACATGACAAGCTCTTTCAAAATGGTTCGACCAACTATTTGTTTCAATTACAAATCAAATGGGTAGTATTGAGTTGATGGATCAAAAAGGAAAATCTAATATTGATGCAAGATTAAAAGGATACTAGTTGTGCGTGGCTCGCTCTATGGGATGTACTCCATGGGAGTGATATATTTCCCTTACCGAGTCCAGTACAGTTTTAGAAATAAGGAATACATGAGTTCACAAACTCTATCAAAATAGAAAAACCAACTACTTGTATCAATTAAAAATCATAAGGCAAGTTTCATTAAGTTAGGGTTGGTTGTTTAGTTAATTTTAGATGCCTCAAGTGGAACAATCCAAAACAAAACCAAAAATAGTATCCTTGAAAGATCAAAAGGACACTTTTTATATATCGTTCACTCAGTGGGATGTATTCGACGATTGTGACGTATTTCCTACACCTAGCTTAATAAATTGTTAGAAATAAGGAATGCACGTGGTCATAAACTCTATCGAAATGGATGAACCCCCCATTTATTTCCTTTAGAAATCAAAAGGACGGCAATTTGTCTAATTGTGGACGTCTCGAATGGATCGTTCAAAGAAAAAACAGAATATTCATCAGTGCTTAATAGAACACTTGTTTAACGTAGTTCGCCCGATGTGACGTTCTTCACAATAGTGAGGTATTACCTTTGCTGAGCTTATTAACCTATTGGCAATAAAGAATACACGACGTCATATCCTCTTTCAAAATGGACAAAGCAACTTTTTGTTTAAATTACAAATCAGAAGGCAAGTATTTAAGGCTAGGGCTTCTTACCTAGCCGATTTCTCATGTGTCAAACGGATCAATCAAACAAAAGGGTAATATTAACAAAAGATCAAAAGGACACTTATTATACGTCATTCGTTCGATGTGATATACTTCATATTGAAGAGGTCTTTCCCAAGACGAGTTTATAACTCCAATAGCAACAAGGAATACACAACATCACAAGCTCTTTCAAAACGTATCAACCAACTATTTGTTTCAATTACAAATCAAATGGGTAGTATCGAGTGGATCAATCAAAAAGGAAAATGTAATATTGATGCAAGATTAAAATGATACTAGTTGTGCGTGGCTCGCTCAATGGGACATACTCGACGGGGGTGATATATTTCCCATGCCGAGTCTAATACGCTATTAGAAATAGGGAATACCGGAAGTCACAAACTCTATCAAAATAGAAAAACCCACACTTGCATCAATTAGAAACCATAAGGTAGGTTTCATCAAGTTAGGGTCGTTAATTTTAGATGCCTGAAGTGGATCAATCCAAAACAAAACCAAAAATAGTATCCTTGAAAGATCAAAAGGTCACTTTTTGTACGTCGTTCACTCTGTGGGATGTAATCCACGATTGTGACGTATTTCCTGGGCCTAGTTTAATAAACTATTAGAAATAAGGAATGGACGTGGTCATAAACTCTATCGAAATGGATGAACCCACTATTTATTTGAATTAGAAATCAAAAGGATGGCAATTTGTCTAATTGTGGATGTCTCGGATGGATCATTCAAAGAAGAAATGGAATATTCATCGGTGCCTAATAGAACACTTGTTTGACGTAGTTCGCCCGATGTGAAGTTCGGCACAATAATGAGGTATTGGCCTTGCTGAGCCTAATAACCTATTGGCAATAAAGAATACACGACGTCATATCCTCTTTCAAAATAGACAAAGCAACTTTTTGTTTGAAATACAAATTAGAAGGCAAGTTTCTAAGGCTAGGGCTTTTTACTTACCTGATTTCACATGTGTGAAACGGATCAATCAAACAAAAAGGTAATATTAACAAAAGATCAAAAAAACACTTGTTATACGTCATTCGTTCAATGTGAGATACTTCACATTGAAGAGGTCTTTCCTAAGCTGAGTTTAAAACTCCAATAGCGACAAGGAATACACAACATCACAAGCTCTTTCAAAACGGGTCAACCAACTATTTCTTTCAATTACAAATCAAATAGGTAGTATCGAGTGGATCCAACAAAAAGGATAATGTAATATTGATGCGAGATTAAAAGGATAGTAGTTGTGCGTGGCTCGCTCAATGGGACATACTCAATGGGGGTGATATATTTTCCATGCCGAGTCGAATACACTGTTGGAAATAGGGAATACCGGAGGTCACAAACTCAATCAAAATAGAAAAACCAACTACTTGTATCAATTAAAAATCACAAGGCAAGTTTCATCAAGTTAGGGTTGTTTATTGAGTTAATTTTAGATGCCTCAAGTCGATCAATCGAAAACAAAACCAAAAACAGTTTCCTTGCAAGATCAAAAGGTCACTTTTTATACATCGTTCACTCTGTGGGATGTACTCCACGATTGTGACGTATTTCCTACGCCTAGTTTAATAAACTATTAGAAATAAGGAATGGAGGTGGTCATAAACTCTATCGAAATGGTTGAACCCACTATTTATTTCAATTAGAAATCAAGGGGATGGCAATTTGTCTAATTGTGGACATTTCGAATGGATCATTCAAACAAAAAACGGAATATTCATCGGTGCTTAGTAGAACACTTGTTTGACGTAGTTCGCCCGATATGACGTTTTGCACAATAGTGAGGTATTACCCTTGCTGAGCCTATTAACCTATTGGCAATAAAGAATACACGACGTCATATCCTCTTTCAAAATGGACAAAGGAACTTTTTGTTTGAATTACAAATCAGAAGGCTAGGGCTTTTTACTTACCTGATTTCACATGTGTCAAACGGATCAATCAAACAAAAAGGCAATATTAACAAAAGATAAAAAGAACACTTATTATACATCATTCATTCAATGTAAGTTACTTCACATTGAAGAGGTCTTTCCTAAGCCAAGTTTAAAACTCCAATAGGGAGAAGGAATACACAACATCACAAGCTCTTTCAAAATGGGTCAACCAACTATTTCTTTCAATTACAAATCAAATGGGCAGTATCGAGTGGATTGATCAAAAAGGATAATGTAAAATTGGTGCGAGATTAAAAGGATACTAGTTGTGCGTGGCTCACTCAATGGGACATACTCAATGGGGGTGATATATTTTACATACCGAGTCTAATACACTATTTGAAATAGGGAATACCGGAGGTCACAAACTCTATCAAAATAGAAAAACCCACTACTTGTATCAATTAAAAACCATAATGATGTTCCCTTGGAGCCTAGGGGCGGGGGGGTGAATAGGCTCTTATCGAAACTCTTTCTATTCTCTTATGACACAAACACTTATCTAGTTAAGTGATAGAATCACTGTAGAAGGTAACCAGATAGTGGAAGTATTTTGTTTTATTATCAAAAGATAAATACAACAAATTAGAAGCAAGACTCTCTTACACTCTGTTTTCAAAAGGATTCACACACTAGCCTATATTATGTCTTTGAACTCTTGTGCATACACAGGATTGATTCAGGCTCGCTCACACACGTTGCTTCAAATATACAAGTATGAATATTTATACAAAAACATTCCTAAAAGACAACCTTGGAACTTGTAGTTCCGGAATGCGTTCAGCACTAACTATTCCTCGGTAATCTCTCTGCCTTGACTGCTTCGGTTTGTGGAGCTCAAGATCTTGAGTTTGAAGATTATAAGTGCCTTTGTGAGTTCCCAAGTATAATTAAAGTTGTGTCCATATATCTGGATGATCCACGTGTAAGATACTTTAGGTTATCAACAAGTTTGTCTTACATCGGGACACCACGAGTTGATAACCTTAAATGCGGTTAAGTTGAAGCAGCATCTTCTTGGTCCGGTTTAATTTTCCTTACTCCGTAGCTAATGAAGCTCAGAACCTTACTCCGTGTCAGTGGTTGCTTACTCCGTATCTATTTGGTACTAGAATCCTTAGTCCGTGTCAGCACTTCCTTACTCCGTGTGAACGAGAAGGTCGGAGTGTTTATTCCGTATCAGCGCTTCCTTACTCCGTATGTAAGTTCCTTACTCCGTGCGAGTCTAAAGGATCGGATGGCTTACTCCGTATTAGTACATCCTTACTCCGCATGAATGAGTGGTTCGGATTCCTTACTCCGCATGCATCTGGTTTCCTTACTCCGTGCGAATAAAGACTCGGGTCCTTATTCCGCATCAGTACTTCCTTACTCCGTATGTATGAATGACTCGGATGCCTTACTCTGTGTCTTCTTTACTTTACTTCACTTGAGTGGAAGACTTAACTTTTTAGCTCCATGTCGACTCTTTTACTTCGTGCGACCTTTTAGACCAAGATTCTTACTCCCCATCAATTTGACTTAATCCGTTTGAGATATTAAGAACAGATTCTGTAATCTGTAGCATTTAAGTTCTTAGTCCGCACGAATGTTCCTTATTCCGTATGTATTGGTGACTTGGTTATTTACCAAGTGTTTGATGACACTCACTCTTGATCGGATCAGGATTATGTATCATGTCCTTAGCTTTGCTCTCACGAGTGTATCTCCGGATTAATAACATATCTTCTGCAATGATCAAAGAAACACAAGAGATTTCAAATCAAATTACATAGGGCTTTATCAACATGATCCAAATTTTGGGCTTGATCCAACAATCTCCCCCAATTATGGATATGCCCAAACCCTTTATAATCTGATCTGGTAAGTAGCGCAAAAAGATAACATACAGAATACACATCACAACCATTTTCATTTATCAACAACAGAATATAATTCAGCCTTTATACAAGATTTTCATTAAGGTATATAAGGCTTACTATACTTGAAGATCATTGTTGCTGCTTTCTCTCTAAGCTCCATTGTCTGCTTCATCGTATAAGTGGTGTGTTGGCTCCAAGATTTGTCCACACTTCAGAATGACTTGATGAAGTAACAGACAAAGGCCCCGCAGCTATCTCCATCTGGCTGTTGTGGCACTTGCTTCTTGCCCCGGAATGTCGCCTTCAGCTTCTCAGTTGGTCTCAAAGGAGTGATGCCCAACTTTTCATATAATCTGGCTTTCTTCATAGCTTCAGTCAACCTGAGACATAGTGGTTCCCATTGATTCTTTCTTACATACTGCTCTACAATCTGATGAGAATCAATCAGAATCATCTGTTTGGACTGAATCATGAAGACAACCATCATGAAATGTGGCGACATGATCCGGTACGGAATGAGGATAGTTGAGAGAGTACTCCATGGCTTGCTATCCTCAGCAGTTCCATCGATAAAGGACTGAATGACATCTATACTGGGAAGATAGCCCTCATTCCAGCACGGCAGAACTTCAAACAAGTGGCCGTCCTTGTACAGAGATGGAAACAGCCTCATCTCCACTTTAGTAGCCCTAGAGAAGTTGTCAATGTAGTCTGTTGTAAAGAGGCCTTTCTCCGAACAAAGGGTCCGAATGTCATCCGGGGAGAAGGGGTACAGGTCAGAGAGACATCTTCTCTCGGTAGAAGACGCAGCATAGGACATCATTGCCCTACGCACGCTTCCGTCTGCATCAAGAGGGTCACACGCCGCGTATGATGGGAGGAAGGTGTCAGCTGCGGATGGAGAGGATGGAGGAAGAGCTGCAGTCGAGGAGCTTGGCTGAGAGAAGCGGCTACGTTTGGGGATTTGAACTCCCGGAAGCAATGAAGAGGCAGGCCGCTTCTTAGCACGAGTGGATGAATGTGATACAGGAGGAGCAGAAGGATCAGATGACACTCTCCCCCGGTTTGGCAGATCGCCGGGGAGCAACGGGAGGGCGAGCCATCGTGTGCGCTAGGTCCGTGAAGGAGGTAGACAAGGAGTGGACGGATGAGGCGACTAGGTCCATCTTCTGTTCCATGGAGGTGGAGGAGTCGGTGAGGGCGGAGAGGAGTTGGGCGCCAAGAGCATCAACCTTGGCGGTGATGGCGGATATTTGGGCGCTTTGAGCTTGGGCGTGGCGGTCCAGCTGGGCGGAGAGCACAGCGTCGGAGTGGACCGTGCCAAAAGAAGCACGCCCAAGGGCCAACTCTGGAGCTTTGGAGGACTCCCCCGCATGAACAGGAGCCGGAGTGCGCTGGGCAGAGGAGTTCGCAGGAGTATCAGCAGCAGCAGCAGAAGGGGCATCCGGAGCAGCAGAGGCATCTGGAGCAGCGGACTCGCTTTGACCAGATAGGTCAACAACGGGAATGTCAACAGCAGGAGAAGAAGGTCCAGCCTTAGCAGGGGAAGGACTCTGTGCGGCATGGACCGGACTGGAGGGGTTAGGGAACGGCACATCTGGAATGGAGGCCGGCGTAAGAAAGCCTTGGTCCAAATTCCAGATGATCATGGTCTCCGGGGATTGAGTATGGCACGTGTAAAACACCCGGAGATCGGTGTCAAGAATGGAGGCGGTGTGGGCAAGGTTGAAACGGAGCCGAAGGTCCGTTAAGGTGTCGGTGGAGAGATGGTCAAGGTAATCTCGGGGTTGAGGTAGGGGAGGCAAAGGAGCTTCTGGAATAGATTCCGGGACATCAGCAATTACGGCAGCAACGGCGGTATCAACCGCGGCAGCAACAGCGAAGGGGCTGAGGAAACAGCTCTAGGGACACTGTGCTGAGATGGCCCCGCAACCTCGGAGGGATCGGCACAGACGCTGTGCTGGGAGGCCCGAGAGATGGATGGTGTAGCAATGGACCGAATCCGAGAGGATCGGTGAGCAGAGCTGACGTCAGGGGCATGGCTGTCGGAGGGGTCACCAACAGAACTGCTTTGTTGTTCCGTGGCAGGGAGAATGTGGAGAGCTGCAGAGGGACGGCGGGCCGTCATGTTCCCATCAGGCGTAATATAGCGAAGATAATAAGCCAGAGGAAAGGGAACAGCGTCAGAGCGAGCGAAATGGTCCGGATGAAAATGCCGGAAGACAATGCTTAGGATGCGCCCGAAGGAATGGTTCGTGGGTCCAGTCTGCAACAGTCGTAACAAAAACGTCCCCCAGTCCATTGGAAGACCTTTGAAAATGCCATACATGGCCAGAAGAAGATCGTACGGAACAAAGTCCAGAGCGGAAGTGCGAGCCAGTAACCATCGACTCAGTATGATCGCCATACAGCAATAGCGACCTTGGAAGGACTTCACCTTAAGGCAAGGAATAGAAGCCGCCATGGGATCGGCATCGGGGCGCTGTGATTCACCGGGGGGTAGACTGAGAGCAGTGCGGAGAACGTCGGGGGTAATGAGGATGGATTCACCGCGAACATAGGAGATGATGGAGTCGGTGGTACAGCGGATCCGCAGGTAATACTCGAGAATGTCGTCTATAAGAAGATCGACAGGATTGGAGATCAAGTCGAGTATGTGAGAGGCTTCTAGAAGAGGGCGAATATGGATAAACCAGTCCGGAGGGTTGGAGACAGCGCTCCAATTGACCAGATGGCCGGGATTGACGCCGGAAAGAGATGTTCTGGGTGCCATTGTAGATGAAAATTGAAGGGTGAGAGGGAAGGCGAGGTCTTACGGATTGAAGGAGCAATTGAGAGTTTTAGGGATTTGAAGAGGCTAACACTCGTGCTTCGCAGGAATGACCAGAATATATAAGACCAAGTCCGTGAATGTCAGCGGGTCTAGGAATTTGGCGAGTGAAACAGTAGACCGCTTGACATGCTGATGTCATTAGTCTTGATATTGGTGTGCCTCCAAATTAAAAGATGACGTGGAGATGGCATGACCAAGTAAGGATAACAGCTGTTTGCCTTCTAGGGGAAGTGTGTGCCTCCCGAGACATGCATTTAATGAATCATCATTATTCCTCCTCAAAAGCACGAGATATAAAATAAGACATGGATTATCGCAATTTGACAGTATCAGGAGTCCGGAGGAATGAACCGATAATCATCCGGAATAAGCGATAGTTGAGTAACGAGTATCCGGATGAAAAGTAGACCGTGTCCGTAGTAACAGAGTGCGGTGAGAGAAAAGTAGATTCCTTTGCTGTCAATAAGTCAAAGAGAAGAGAAGTACCACAACACTTCAAATCCAAGACTATGGACTGGATTTATCGATAAGGGTGCAAAGAAAATCTGAACCTGTAGCTTCACAAAGATAAGCTAAAAGTACAAAAGCTTAACAGGTAGGGATTAGTACGGATTAGGAGAAAATAGTAAGTGAAGAGCTATATAATCCGAACTAATGAGTAGAAGAACTTATGCATTACAAAGAATGAAATAGACATATACATACTAGAGAATGATCAATGTGACTGAATCAGGGCATATGTCAGATAATAAATACACAAGTTCATATTGGTCAACATAGCGAAACCGTCCTGTTGAACGACGTAGCTAAGATTAATTAAAAATCATATGATTTGACCAAACTAGGATTCATGAGTGAAAAATAAGGAAGTGGACACATGTCAAAAGCAAGCAGTTGATTATCCGATTAAAATGCATGGTTGAAGAAAAAAAATACATCCAAGCATGCCGCAATTCTGTTTCAACGACGCATGTCCAGTCAGATCCGGAAGTAAAGGTTTAGAGGAGGGAGTATCTGAGACATATTAGGGGGTTATTACTGAGGTAATAGATGAAGCTTAGGCTCCCCCGTAGATCATTCGATCCTCTCAATGAAAGGCTCCCCCTCGAATAGACAGTCAGGAAAGAGGTCATGAGACATATATGAGGGGTATTACTCGAATAATTTATAAAGCATTTTCTCCCCCGTAGATTGTGCAATCCTCTCGGTAGACCTTTCCGGCTTAAAGAAATTCAGCACTGTCTATCTTTTTAGGAAACTATACTTCAGAAGCTGATCAGACTGCGATTGTCTATTCATCCACAAGGCATTCCGAGCTAACCCATTTCATTTCTTCAACTATACATGTTAATAGAGTAATCTAAATGAACAGGCATTTGTCATATAGTGATTAGTGGAAATTAAGATCATGAAACCAGAATGAGGTTAATCATATAAACTTTAATCATGTTTGCTTAAACGACTTCAGTCGGAAAATGCAAGCATCCTCCCATTATGAAGTTGATATCAATATCAGAAGCATGAACCACGATAAACAGTAAGTATGATCAACATTAAGATCAGCATGTATCTACTACTATCAATAAAAGCACAATGCATGTTCTGAAAGTAAGTATACTGTGGGGAATTTAAATGTGAAACTATGCAGAGAAGTCGAGCATACCTAATCAGAAGAGTAGTTCAGAGAATCTTGCATCAGGTAGGGGCTTTATAAATATGTCTGCCAGTTGATCTTCAGTAGCAACATGTTCCAGTGAGATATGACTTTTGAGAACATGGTCACGTATAAAGTGATACTTGACCTCAATATGCTTCGTCTTAGGGTGCATGACAGGATTGTTGCTGATAGCAATTGCGCTTAGTCTTTGTCGTGAAGAGAGTGGAATAGATGACATGTTGAAACCGTAGTCGGTAAGTTGACTTTGCATCCAGAGTAGTTATGTGCAGCAACTCCCAGAGCTATATATTCCGCCTCAGCAGTAGAGGTTGATACGGAATTCTGCTTCTTACTGAACCATGAAATTAATCTATTTCCAAGAAACTGACACGTACCACTTGTGGGTACCAGAGTCCCAAATTCATCGTTCCGTTGAGATACCTTAATATCCGTTTAACATGAAGCATATGTGACTCCTTGGGATTCGCCTGATATCGTGCACAGATGCAAGTTGCAAACATAATGTCTGGGCGACTTGCTGTAAGATACAGCAAGGATCCTATCATCCTCTCGTAGTCGGTCACATTTACTGATATGCCGTCCACATCAGGATCTAACTTGGCACTGACAGGCATGGGAGTTTTGATGGGAGATGAACCTTCCATACCAAACTTCTTAATAAGATCGCGAGTGTACTTAGCTTGATTAATGAAGATTCCTTCCTTCAATTGTTTAACTTCTATTCCAAGGAAGTAGGATAGTTCTCCCATCATGCTCATCTCAAACTTGCCTGTCATCAAATTTGCAAACTTTTCACAACTTCGGATTTGTTGATCCGAAAATGATATCATCCACATATATCTGTACGATTAGAGTGTGTCCTTTCTCTTTTCGTAGAAATAAGGTGGTGTCTATCTTCCCTTTTTGGAAGTTGTGAGCAAGTAGAAATTCTGACAGTGTGTCTTACCAGGCTCTTGAAGCTTGCTTCAAACCATATAAAGCTTTTCGAAGCTTATAGACTAGATGTCCTGCCTTTGGTTTAATGAAACCGGGAGGTTGTTCAACGTACACCTCCTCTTGAAGATCTCCATTCAGGAATGCGCACTTGACGTCCATTTGATAAACTATGAAGTTTTCATATGAAGCATACGCCAGAAACATTCGGATTGCCTCAAGTCTTGCTACCGGAGCAAAGGTCTCATCATAGTCTATTCCTTCTTCTTGACGATATCCTTTGGCTACCAGTGTGGCTTTGTTCCGGATTACTATTCCATCCGTATCAAGCTTGTTCCGGAACACCCATTTAACTCCAATGACTTGCTGAGACTTAGGCCTTGGTACTAGAGTCCACACATTATTTCTCCTAAATTGATTTAGCTCTTCTTGCATAGCTTCTATCCAATTCGAATCCTGAAGAGCTTTTGTTGGATCAAACCCAGAATTTGGATAATGCTGATAAAGCCTTATGTAATTTGATCTGAGATCTTTTGTGTTTATTTGATCATTGCAGAAGGTATGTTACTAATCCAAAGATGCACTCGTGAGAGCAAAGCTAAGGACAGGATACATAATCCTGATCCGGACAAGAGTGAGTGTCGTCAAACACTTGGTAAATAACCAAGTAACAAATACATACGGAATAAGGAACAATCCTACGGACTAAGAACTTAAAGGATAAGTGCGGAGTAAGGAAACTAGATGCGGAGTAAGGAAACCAGATGCGGAGTAAGGAATCCGGATTTATTACTCGCCCGGAGTAAGGAACTTACATACGGAGTAAGGAACTTACATACGGAGTAAGGAACTTACATGCGGAGTAAGAAAGCGCTGACACGGAATAAGTCATCAGACTTTTCAAGACTCGCCCGGAGTAAGGAACTTACATACTGAGTAAGGAACTTACATGCGGAGTAAGGAACATACATGCGGAGTAAGGAACTTACATGCGGAGTAAGGAACTTACATGCGGAGTAAGGAACTTACATGCGGAGTAAGGAACTTACATGCGGAGTAAGGAACTTACATGCGGAGTAAGGAAGCACTGACACGGACTAAGGATTCCAGTACTGAATAGATACGGAGTAAGCAACCACTGACACGGAGTAAGGTTCCGAGCTTCATTAACTACGGAGTAAGGAAAATTACACCGGACCAAGAAGACATTGCTCCAACTAAACCGCATTTAAAGTTATCAGCTCGTGGTGTCCCGATGTAAGACGAATGTATTGAGAACCTGAAGAATCTTACACGTGGATCATCCGGATATGTGGACACAACCTTAATTATATCTCGGAACTCAAAAAGACACTTATACTCTTCAAATCCAAGATCTTGAGCTCCACAATCCACAGCAGTCAAGGCAGAGAGATTACCGAGGGATAGTTAGTGCGGAACGCATTCCGGAACTACAAGTTCCAAGGTTGTCTCTTAGGAATGTTTTGTATAAATATTCGTACTTATACTTTATGTAAAAAATGTTGAGACGAGTATATAAAAGAAAAACAAAAGAAAATAAGAGGGTTATCATCTTTGGAGAAAGAACTTGGCTAGAGTGTGAGTTCATTTTGTAAACAGAGTGTAAGAGAGTGTTTGCTTCTATTTTGTTGTAATCACCTTGTGATAATAAAACAAAATACTTCCACTATCTGGTTATCTTCCGCAGTGATTCTATCACTAAGATAAGTGTTTGTGTCTTGAGAGAAAAGAAAGAGTTCGAATAAGAGCCTATTCACCCCCCCCCCCTCTAGGCTCCAAGGGACCATCAAGTGGTATCAAAGCAAGTTCTACTTTGTTCTAAGTAGAGATCCCACTCTTTCAATCTCTGAAATGGCCGAAGAAAGCAGTATGCTATTCAACACTCGCCTTAACTCCGGAGGTGCACAGGAGCCCGACCCGAATCGAAGCAGTAGTGAAAATGTCGACCCACCTCAACCTGCTGCTGCCGCCGCTTCTCAACCACGGAGTTCTGGTTTTACTTTAACGAAACCACCCAAATTCACACCTGAGCTTTTCTCCCAGTGGAAAGCTCGCATGAAGATGTTTATGGTTTGCCATGATCATCTTATGTGGCCATGTCTTCATCAGGAGATTCCAATTCCGATGACTATCGGAGAACATGGAGTAAGGAGGCCAAAGACAGATGCTGAACTTACCAACGATGAAAGAGCCTGGCAGTGCGCTAGTGAAAAGGCTCTGGCTTATGTTACATCGTCTTTGGATTCCAAGGCTTTCCACAGACGTCCAGGGCTGCACGACGGCAAAAAAGCTGTTTGGGACAAGGCGACAATCCTCTATGAGGGGAGTCAGTCCCAGGATGCAGAATGTGATCTGTACTCTCAGACAGAACTTTGAGAGTTTTAATCATAAACCGGGCGAATCACTTGAAAGCATCTATCGGAGATTCGGCAAGCTCATTCTTGAACTGAAGACTGTCAATGAGCATTACTCTCAATCCCAGATCAATGACAAGTTCTTTCGCTCCTTGCCGGATCGCTACTACTCCAAACAACTCCAGATGCAATCGACAAAACTGGCAATATGTTCCCCTTGAAGAATCGTATGGAGAGCTGCGGACTCACGAAGTCAGGTTTAAGTACTCGACGAGAGATGAGAAAATAGCTCGGAAAGAAAAGGGGGTAGCTCTCAAAGCTACTGAATGTCTAAACATACCGAGGAATGATGATACGGACGTATCCGACAATTCCGATTTCGACGAGGAGGAGGAGATAGCCCTTCTTGTCAAATCCTTTGAGCGATTCCTACGGAAAAGCAGAAAAGGGATCAGAAGACGCTCATCATCATCGTTCCAACGGAAGGAGCGACCGGAGTCCAGTTCCCAGGAATGTTTCAACTGTGGGAAAACCGGTCACTGGGCCAAGGAATGCAGGTCCAAAGCAAAAGTGGCCAAGAAAAGTGACAAGGTAACTCCTCGCCGCCCCACCTCAGATAACAGCAAGAGCAAGAGAAAGGCGCTCGTGACAAAATACATGAGTGGCTCGGAAGAAGAGGAGGAATCCTCGGATGATGAGCCGACCACTAAGCCGAACGTCTGCCTCATGGCAAATACTGAGGTACCTTCTATCTTCGAGCTCCTGAGTAAATTAGAATCTCTTACTACTGCATGTGATCATGAAAAGAATGAGAGACTAATAATTACTCAAATGTACAAAGATATGGAAAGTCAGAATAAACGTCTTGAATTCACTATTAATAGACTCGAAAAGGACGTCACTGACTTCAGAGGAAAAGAAGCTTGGTATCATGATCTTAGAGCTGAAAATCATTTGTGAAATACCAATCTCTCAGGCCTAAAAGTTATAGTGAAAAGACTCGAAAATGAACTGGAACAGGAAAAGGAAATAAATCATAAGTGGCTAAAATCCGGGGAAATAGCCTTTACCTTTAGGACTGACCCTGACGACATTTGAGTCAAACCTGGCCTAGGTTCTGAACCATCAACTTCCATAGCTCAAGCTACTGAGTGTCCTCCGGATTTCACTCCTAAACTAACCAACTTATATCCTGTTAGTACATCTAAACCGTTGGATGGTTTCATTTCAGGTGGCACCATAGTTTATGACTGTGGAGCAGAGGCTGTTACTACATCTCCCAAACCAGTAGCACCCGTAACTAAAGATGAAGGGAAGGCTGCTGCAATTAAAGCCAAAACTGTAGCACCCAAAAAGAAAGACAAGGCTAAGGCTGACGCATTTAGGGCCAAGAGCGCGTCACCCAAACGTAATGGATTAGGCCACAGGGAACAGAGTAGAAAATCGCAAAATCTAAGAGACCTGTATCCCCTATTTGTACTTCACATTATAGTGTCTGTTCCATCTGTAGGGAAATGGGTCATTATCACTATGAATGTTGGAGTCTATCTGATAGCTGGCTTTGTAATCAATTTCAATCAAATAAAAATCAGTTTTATAAAAGGGGTTCTTCGAGCAAAACAAAATCTAAATCTAAAAGGAGTGTCTCTCCCAAGAAAACCCAAATAAAAGAAGCAGCTGAAACTAACAAGTTAATGTCAACTTGGAAAGCTAAGAGTCCTAACAAAATCAAATCCGTAAATGTTGACAATATTGCTGCTCACTCTAACCGCCCGAAACAAGTTTGGGCACCAAAAGTGTAAACTGTTGTCTTTCAGGAGCATCTCTGGAATGAATTGCCGGATCACTTGAAGTTAAAGATCAATCAAAGCAAGTGGATCCTTGATAGTGGATGCTCCGGACATATGACGGGTGACCAGACTCTACTTGTAGAAGTTAATGATAAACAAGGTCCATCCGTTTCATATGGCGACAACAGCAAAGGTAAGACTGTCGGGTATGACACTTTAACTAACGGCTGTGTATCAATCACTAAAGTTGCACTAGTCGAAGGTTTAAAGCATAATTTGCTAAGTGTCAGTAAACTATGTGACAAAGGATTTACTGTTTCCTTTTTTGTCCAACACCGTACAAGAAGAGAAAACTTATCCGGAGATGTTAAGTTATCCGGATCAAGAGATGGGGACATATACTCGGTGGTCTTAAGAAATAATTCCTTCGACTTGTATGCTTCCTCACGAAAGCAACAGATGAAGATAGTTGGTTATGGCACAAGCGATGCGCACATTTAAATTTTAAGACTTTGTCTAAACTGGCGTCACTTGATCTTGTCATTGGTCTACCCAAACTCAAGTTCTCCAGAGACACTCTCGTCGAGAATGCCAACTTGGTAAATAGACCAAACACAGCTTTAAGAGCAAATCAGTTAACTCAATAATCGCTCCTCTCGCAACTTCTTCATATGGACCTATGTGGTCCTATATCTGTTTCATCACTAGTCGGTGCGAGATATACCCTTGTGGTTATCGATGATTTCACCGGATACACATGGGTGATGTTCCTGAAATCAAAGGATCAAACTTTTGAACATCTTGTAGATCTCTTCAACTGGATAAGCAACTCACAAGGACCGAGCATTAAATGCATCAGGAGTGATCATGGTACGTAATTTGATTTTTCAGAAATGAGATCATATTGTTCTCGAACAGGGCATACAAAGATGACTTCTCTGCTCCCGTAACCCCACAACAAAATGGGCTAGCCGAGCGCAAGAATCGAACTTTAGTTGAAGCTGGTAGATCCATGTTAGCAGGGGCAACGCTTCCTCTCGCCTATGGGTCAAGCCGTGTCCACCGCCCGCTATGTTCGAACGGAACTCTAATAAATAAATCTACCATGAAAACACCCTATGAGATGTGGAGAGGACGAAAACCTTCAATTTCACATTTCAGAGCTTTTTGGTGTACTTGCTATATACTGATAAATGGCAAAGAGACCCGGAATAAATTTGAACCAAAATCTGATGATGGGATCTTTGTCGGGTACTCACTTCATAGCAAAGCTTATCGGGTCTTCAATAGAAAACTTTTTAAAGTTGAAGAATCTATCCATGTGACCTTTGATGAAGCTAACCTCGTTTGGTCAAAAGTCGGTCCTTCAAATTCCAATATGCAGGTCATGGACAGCAACGTCGATTACTCGAAGTTTATGAATATTCCTGCTACACATCCTGACTGGTATCCTGACCAACCACATGACATCAGCGAAACACAACGAAATTTTATGGATGATGCTACGGATGACTCTGACTCCGGACTACCATTTAGCTCCGGACAAACTCCTACGGATACACAAAATTCTGGAGCACCTTCAAGTCCGTCCGGACTAGTTAACACTGGAAGAAACAGTGTTGAAGAACCAACTAGTTCATCCGTACCTCTAAATACGGAAACATCTACTCCGGGGGAAGCTCAACCAGTCGATACAACTGAACCACCCAATCTGGAAGAGCTTCAAATTGTTCAAGATCAACCAACACACGCACAGAATTATAGATGGACCCAAAACCATCCCTCAGATCAAGTGATTGGTGATCCTACTGTTGGTGTAAGAACAAGAGCAGCCACCTCAAACATGAGTCTTTACTCATGCTTTCTATCTCAAATAGAACCAAAGGTGGTAGATGAAGCTCTTCAAGATACAAACTGGATAGAAGCCATGCAGAAGAAGACTGAATCAATTTAAGAGAAATAATGTGTGGACCTTAGTACCAAGGCCTAAGTCTCAGCAAGTCATTGGCGTTAAATGGGTGTTCCGGAACAAGCTTGATACGGATGGAATAGTAATCCGGAACAAAGCCAGGACTGGTAGCCAAAGGATATCGTCAAGAAGAAGGAATAGATTATGATGAAACCTTTGCTCCGGTCGCAAGACTCGAGGCAATCCGAATGTTTCTGGCGTATGCTTCATATGAAAACTTCATAGTTTATCAAATGGACGTCAAGAGCGCATTCCTGAATGGAGACCTTCAAGAGGAGGTGTATGTTGAACAACCTCCCGGCTTCATTGAACCAAAGGCAGGACATCTTGTCTACAAACTTTGAAAGCTCTATATGGTTTGAAGCAAGCTCCAAGAGCCTGGTACGACACATCGTCGAATTCCTACTTGCTCATAACTTCCAAAAAGGGAAGATAGACACCACCCTATTTCTACGACAAGAGAAAGGACACACTTTGATCGTACAAATATACGTGGACGATATCATTTTCGGATCAACGAATCCGAAGCTTTGTGAAGAGTTTGCTAAGTTGATGACAGGCAAGTTTGAAATGAGCATGATGGGAGAACTGTCCTACTTCCTTGGAATTGAAGTCCAACAATTAAAGGAAGGAATCTTTATTAATCAGGCTAAGTACACTCGCGAACTTATTAAGAAGTTTGGTATGGAAGGTTCATCTCCCGTCAAAACTCCCATGCCCGTCGGTGCCAAGTTAGATCCGGATGTGGACGGCATATCAAGTAAATGTGATCGACTACGAGAGGATGATCGGATCCTTGCTCTATCTTACAGCAAGTCGCCCAGACATTATGTTTGCAACTTGCATTTGTGCACGATATCAGGCAAATCCCAAGGAGTCACATATGCTTCATGTAAAACGGATATTAAGGTATCTCAAAGGGATGATGAATTTGGGACTCTGGTACCCAAAGGAGTCCAACTTCACCTTATCCGGGTACTCTGATGCCGACTTCGCTGGATGTCGCATCGACAGGAAAAGCACAAGCGGTACATGTCAGTTTCTTGGAAATAGATTGATCTCATGGTTCAAGAAGAAGCGGAATTCCGTATCAACCTCTATCGCCGAGGCGGAATATATAGCTCAGGAAGTTCTTTGCGCACGACTACTTTGGATGCAAAGTCAACTTATCGACTACGGATTCGACATGTCCTCTATTCCACTTTATTGTGACAACACTAGTGCAATTGCCATCAGCACCAATCCTGTCATGCATCCTAAGACGAAGCACATTGAGGTCAGGTATCACTTCATACGCGATCATGTTCTCAAAAAGCATATTTCACTGGAACATGTTACCACTGAAGATCAATTAGCAGACATATTTACAAAGCCCCTACCTGATGCGAGGTTTTCCGAACTACTCTTCCGACTAGGTATGCTCGACTTCTCTGCATAGGTTCTCATTTGAATTACACAACAAGATATTTACTCACAGACCATGCATTGTATGTTTACGAAAGTAGTAGAAACTCACCTGATCGTATTGCTGATCATACTTACCGATTCAACGGTTCCATGTTTCGATATTAATCTCAACCTCATATTGGGAGGATGCTTGCGTTTCCCGATCAAGTCGTTTAAAGCTAACATAATTACAGTTTATATGATTTACCTCATCGGGTTCATGATTTTAACATCCATTAATCACCACATGACCAAAGCATGTTCATTTAGATTACTCTATTAACATGCATAGTTGAAGAAGTGAAATGGGCTAGCTTGGAATGCCTGGTGGATGAATACACAAACGATCGATCGATCACCAAGTATAGTTTTCTAATAAGATAGGCAGTCTTGACCTACAAATTGGAATGGTCAACCGAGAGGATTGCACAATCTACGGGGAGAAAATGCTTTATATTTTATTCAAGTAATACCCCCCGTATATGTCTCATGACCTTTTTCTTGATCGTCTATCCGAGGGGGAGCTTTTCATTGAGAGGATTAAATGATCTACGGGGGAGCAGCAATGAACCCCTAATATGTCTCGGATTCTCCCTCCTCTAAGCTTTTACTTCCGGATCTGACTGGACATGCTGTTTTAAATCGGAAAAGTGGCATGTTTGGATGTATTTTCTTTCTTCAACCATGCATTTTAATCGACTAATCATCTGCCTTCTTTTGACATGTGTTCACTTTATCATTACTCACTCATGAATCCAAATGAAGCCAAATCATATGATCTTTAATTAATCTTAGCTACCCGTTCAAGCAAGACGGTTTCGCTATGTTGACCTATATGAACCTGTGTATTGCTATCTGACATATGCCCTGACTCAGTAATATTGATCACTTTCACGTTGCATACGTCTACTATATTCTTAGCCATGCATAAGTTCTGTTTCTTATTAGTTCGGATTGTGTTGTTTTTCACTGATTATCTTCTCTAATCCGTACTAATCCTTGCCTGTTAAGCTTTTGTATTTTCAGTATATCTTTAATTAGCTCCAGGTTCAGATTTCCTTTGCAACCGTATTGATAAATCCAGTCCATAGTCTCGGATTTGAAGTGTTGTGGAACTTCTCTTCTCTTCGACTTATTGACTGCAAAGGAATTTACTCTCTCACCAAACTCTGTTTACGACGGACAAGGTCTATTATTCATCCGGATACTCTTTCACGAATATTATTAACTCCGGATGAGTGTCGGCTCTTTCCTCCGGACTCCTGACTTTGTTCAATTGTGACAATCCACGTATACTCATATGTCGCGTGCTTTTGAGGAGGACTAATGATGATTCATTAAATGCATATCTCGGGTTGCACCCACACTTCTCTGGATGGCAACCAGTTGTAATCTCTATTGGTCATATCGTCTCCACGACATCGTTTTATTCGGAGACGCCTCGATATCCAGACAAATGACATCAGCATGTCGCGCGGGTCCCTACCTCACTCACACATTCCTAGACCCGCTGACATTTGCGGATTCGGTCTTATATGTTCTGATCATACCTGCGAAGCACGAGTATTGCTCATTTCAAATCCCTAAACCTCTCGTTGCTCCTTCTACCTGTCAAGACCTCACCTTTCCTCTTTTCCTTCCCATCAAATCTGCCATGGCACCCAGAATCTTTCTTTCCGGCGTTATTCCTGGCCATCTAGTTGATTGGAATGCTGTTTCTGATCCTCCGGATTAGTTTCTCCAGCTTCGCCCTCTTCTTGAAGCCTCGCACATACTCAACCTGGTCTCCAATCCCATCGATCTTCTTATCGATGACATTCTTGAGTATTACCAACGGATTCGCTGCACCAAAGATTCCATAACCTCTTATGTCCACGGTGAATCCATCGTCATCACTCCGGCTGTTCTCCGCGCTGCTCTCCACCTTCCTCTTGGTGAACCACAGCGTCCGGATGCCGATCCGATGGCGGCTTCTATGGGGTGCACGAACAAGGGGAAGGAATACAAGGTGAAATCTTTCCAGGGTCGCTATCGATGTATGGCGACTATTCTAAGTCGATGCCTATCGGCTCGCACATCAGCCCTAGACTCGGTTCCGTACGATCTTCTACCTGGCCATGTACGGCGTCTTTGAAGGTCTTCCAATGGATTGGGGGATGTTCTTATTTCGTTTGCTGCGGAATGGTCACAAAAACCATTCCTTCGGGCGCATCCTCAGCATTGTCTTCCGGCATCTTCGTCCGGACCATTTCGCCCGAGTTGATGCTGTCTCGTTTCCCTCGGCTCTTTACCTTCGTCACCTTACGCCGGACGGGAACATGACCGCTCGCCGACCCACCGTAGCTCTCCGCGCTCTCCCCGCCCCGGAACAACAAGGCGGCTACGGTGGTGACCCCTCCGACAGCCAAGCCCACGAGGTCGGTTCGCACACCGATCCTCCCGGATTCGGTCCGTTGTCGCGCCCTCCCACTCACGGGCCTCCCGGCCAAGCATCCGTGCTGAACCGTCCGAGGTTGCGGGGCCCTCTCGGCGCAGTGCGTCTAAAGTCGTTTCCTCGCCCCCTCTGCCGCTGGTGTCCCCACTCCCTCCACATCCGCTATAGCCGCTGCGGTTGATACCGTCGTTGCCGTCGCCACCGCCGATGTCCCGGCCGCTTCTCCGGAAGCCCCCTTGCCTCCTCTACCTCAACCCCGAGATTACCTTGACCATCTCTCCGCCGTCACCTTAACGGACCTCTGGATCCGTTTCAGCCTAGCCCACACCTCCTCCATTCCTGACACCGATCTCCGGGTGTTTTACACACGCAATACCCAATCCCCGGAGGCTATGATCATCTGGAATCTGGACCACGGCTTTCTTACGCCGGCTGCCATTCCCGATGTGTCGTTCCCTACACCCTCAGGCCCAGTCCCTGCTACCCGAAGTCCTTCTCTTGCTAAGGCTGGACCCTCTTCTCCTGCCGCCGCGATTCCCGTGGTTGACTTGTCTGGTCAAAGCGGGTCTCTTGCTCCGGATGCCTCCAATGCTCCGGATGCCTCCGAAGCTCCGGATGCCTCGATGCTCCGGATGCTCCTGCCGCCGCCGCTACTCCTGCGGACTCCTCCGCCCACCGCACTCCTGCTCCCTGTTCATGAGGGGGGAGTCCTCTAAAGCTCCCGAGTTAGCACTTGGGCGTGCCTCTTTTGGCACGGTCCACTCCGATGCCGTGCTTTCCGCTCACTGGACCGCCATGCCCACGCTCAAAGCGCCCAAATTTCCGCCATCGCCGCCAAAGTTGATGCCCTCGGCGCCCAACTACTCTCCGCCCTCACCGACTCCTCCACTTCCATTGAGCAGAAAATGGATCTTGTCGCCACCTCCGTTCATTCACTATCTACTTCCTTCGCGGATCCGGCGCATACGATGGCTCGTCCTCCCGTTGCTTCCCGGCGATCCGCCAAACCGGGGGAGAAAGTGTCATCCGATCCGTCTACTCCTTCTGGCCCCACAACCATCTTCCCCGGACCGAGAAGCGGCCCGCCACTTCGGTGCTTCAGGGAGTTCAAATTCCCAAACGAAGCCGCTTCTCTCAACCAAGCTCCTCTCGCACCTCCAGCTCCTCCTCCATCCTCCTCATCCGTGCTGATACCTTCCTCCCATCCTATGCGGAGTTTGACCCGTCCGATGCGGATGGAAGCTTCAGCAAGGAAATGAAATCCTATGCCGCGTCTTCCGCCGAGAGAAGATGTCTTTCGAAATGTATCCTTTCTCTCCATCCGACATTCGGACTCTTTGTTCCGAGAAAGGACTCTTCACTACAGAAGACATTGACAACTTCTCGAGAGTCGCTAAAATGGAGATGAGGTTGTTTCCATCTCTTTACGAAGATGGGCACTTGTTTGAAGTTCTGCCATGTTGGAATGAGGGCTATCTTCCCAAGTGTGGAGTTAATTCGGACTTACATCGACGGACTGCCGAGGATAGCAAGCCATGGAAAACTCTCTCAACCATCCTCATTCCGTACCGGATCATGTCGCCACACTTCATGATGGTTGTCTTCATGATTCGGTCCAAGCGATGATTCTCATTGATTCTCATCAGATTGTGGAGCACTTCGTTAGGAAGAATCAATGGGAACCTCTGTGTCTCAGACTAACTGAAGCCGTGAAGAAAGCCGGACTATATGAAGAGTTGGGTATCACACCCCTGCGTTCGACTGAGAAACTCAAGGCGACATTCCGGGGCAAGAAGCAAGTGCCACAACAGCTGGATGGAGATAGCTGCGGAGCCTTTGTCTGTCACTTCATCAAATCGTTCTTAACTGTGGACAAACATTGGAGCCAACACTCCACCTTTACGATGCAGCAGACAATGGAGCTAAGAGAGAAGGCAACAACTATGATCTTCAAGTATAGTAAGCCTTATGTACCTTAGTGAAAAACCTGTATTAAGGCTGAATTGTATTTAGTTGCTGATTAATGAAATTGGTTGTGTTGCGTATTCGTATGATATTCTTTTGCATCGCTTACCAGATCGGATTACAAAGGGTTTGGGCATATCCATAATTGGGGGAGATTGTTGGATCAAACCCAGAATTTGGATAATGCTGATAAAGCCTTATGTAATTTGATCTGAGATCTTTTGTGTTTATTTGATCATTGCAGAAGGTATGTTACTAATCCAAAGATGCACTCGTGAGAGCAAAGCTAAGGACAGGATACATAATCCTGATCCGGACAAGAGTGAGTGTCGTCAAACACTTGGTAAATAACCAAGTAACAAATACATACGGAATAAGGAACAATCCTACGGACTAAGAACTTAAAGGATAAGTGCGGAGTAAGGAAACTAGATGCGGAGTAAGGAAACCAGATGTGGAGTAAGGAATCCGGATTTATTACTCGCCCGGAGTAAGGAACTTACATACGGAGTAAGGAACTTACATGCGGAGTAAGAAAGCGCTGACACGGAATAAGTCATCAGACTTTTCAAGACTCGCCCGGAGTAAGGAACTTACATACTGAGTAAGGAACTTACATGCGGAGTAAGGAACTTACATGCGGAGTAAGGAACTTACATGCGGAGTAAGGAACTTACATGCGGAGTAAGGAACTTACATGCAGAGTAAGGAAGCGCTGACACGGACTAAGGATTCCAGTACTGAATAGATACGGAGTAAGCAACCACTGACACGGAGTAAGGTTCCGAGCTTCATTAACTACGGAGTAAGGAAAATTACACCGGACCAAGAAGACATTGCTCCAACTAAACCGCATTTAAAGTTATCAGCTCGTGGTGTCCCGATGTAAGACGAATGTATTGAGAACCTGAAGAATCTTACACGTGGATCATCCGGATAGGTGGACACAACCTTAATTATATCTCGGAACTCACAAAGACACTTATACTCTTCAAATCCAAGATCTTGAGCTCCACAATCCACAGCAGTCAAGGCAGAGAGATTACCGAGGGATAGTTAGTACGGAACGCATTCCGGAACTACAAGTTCCAAGGTTGTCTCTTAGGAATGTTTTGTATAAATATTCGTACTTATACTTTATGTAAAAAATGTTGAGACGAGTATATAAAAGAAAAACAAAAGAAAATAAGAGGGTTATCATCTTTGGAGATAGAACTTGGCTAGAGTGTGAGTTCATTTTGTAAACAGAGTGTAAGAGAGTGTTTGCTTCTATTTTGTTGTAATCACCTTGTGATAATAAAACAAAATACTTCCACTATCTGGTTATCTTCCGCAGTGATTCTATCACTAAAACTAGATAAGTGTTTGTGTCTTGAGAGAAAAGAAAGAGTTCGAATAAGAGCCTATTCACCCCCCCCCCCCTCTAGGCTCCAAGGGACCATCAGCTTTATCTACCACTTTTGGTTCTATTTGAGATAGAAAACACGAGTAAAGACACATGTTGAAAGTGGCTGTTCTTGTTCTTACACCAGCAGTAGGATCACCAATCACTTGATCTGAGGGATGGTTTTGTGTCCATCTGTAATTCTGTGCATGTGATGGTTGATCTTGAATAATTTGAAGCTCTGCCAGATTAGGTGGTTCAGGTATATCTGCTGGTTGAGCTTCTTTCGGACCAGATGTTTCCGTATTAGAAGGTACGGTAGAACTAGGTAGTTCTTCAACACTGTTTCTTTCAGTGTTAATTGGTCCGAACGGGCTTGAAGGTGCTCCGGAATTTTGGGTATCCGAAGGAGTATGTCCGGAGCTTAATGGTAGTCCTGAGTCCGAATCATCCATAGTATCATCCATATAATTTCTTTGTGCCTCGCTGATGAAACGTGGTTGGTCAGAATGTGTAATAGGAACATTCATAAACTTCGAGTAGTCGATGTTGCTGTCCGGGACCTGTACATTTGAACTTGAAGAAGCAACTTTTGACCAATCAAGATTAGTTTCGTCAAAGGTCACATGGATAGATTCTTCAACTTTAAAAAGTTTTCTATTGAAGACCCGATAAGCCTTGCTATGTAATGAGTACCCGACAAAAATCCCATCATCAGATTTTGGTTCAAATTTATTTCGGGTTTCTTTGCCATTTATCAATATATAGCAAGTACACCCAAAAGCTCTGAAATGTGAAATTGAAGGCTTTCGTCCTCTCCACATCTCATAGGGTGTTTTCATGGTAGATTTATTTATTAGAGTTCTGTTCTGAACATAGCAGGCAGTGGACACAGCTTCAGCCCATAAACTAAAAGGAAGCGTTGCCCCTGCTAACATAGATCTGCCAGCCTCGACTAAAGTACGATTCTTGTGCTCAGCTACCCCATTTTGTTGTGGAGTTCTGGGCGCAGAGAAGTCGTGCTGAATTTCCTGTTCAGAACAATATGATCTCATTTCTGAAAAATCAAATTCTCTACCATGATCACTCCTGATGCACTTTATGCTCAGTCCTTGTGAGTTGCTTATCCAGTTGAAAAGATCTACAAGATGCTCAAAAGTTTGATCCTTTGATTTCAGGAACATTACCCATGTGTATCTGGTGAAATCATCGATAACCACAAGGGTATATCTCGCACCAGCCAGCGAAGGAACGGAAATAGGACCACAGAGGTCCATATGAAGAAGTTGCAAAGGAGCAGATATTGAGTTAACTGATTTGCTCTTAAAGCTATGTTTGGTCTGTTTGCCAAGTTGGCATTCTCGACAGAGAGTGTCTCTGGAGTATTTGAGTTTAGGTAGACCAGTGACAAGATCAAGTGATGCTAACTTAGACAGTGTCTTAAAGTTTAAATGTGCGCATCGCTTGTGCCATAACCAACTATCTTCATCTGAAGCTTTAGTGAGGAAGCATACAGGGTCAGAAGAATTATTTCTTAAGACCACTGAGTATATGTCCCCATCTCTTGATCCGGATAACTTAACATCTCCGGATAAGTTTTCCCTTACTGTGCAGGTGTTGGACATAAAGGAAACAGTAAATCCTTTGTCACATAAATTTTTGATACTTAGCAAATTATGCTTCAAACCTTCGACTAGTGCAACTCTAGTGATTGATACACAGCCGTTGGTTAAAGTGCCATACCCGACAGTCTTTCCTTTGCTGTTGTCGCCATATGAAACGGATGGACCTTGTTTTTCATTAACTTCAACAAGCAGAGTCTGACCACCCGTCATATGTCCGGAGCATCCACTATCGAGGATCCACTTGCTTTGATTGATCTTTAACTTCAAGTGATCCGGCAGTACATTCCAGAGATGCTCCTGAAAAACAACAGTTTACACTTTTGGTGCCCAAACTTGTTTCGGGCGGTTAAAAAGAACAGCAGTAATGTCAATAGTTCTGGATTTTACTTTGCTAGGACTTTTAGCTCTCCAAGTTGACTTTAACTTGTTAGTTTCAGCTGCTTCTTTTATTTGGGTTATCTTGGGAGAGATACTCCTTTGAGGTTTATATTTTGCTTTGCTCGAAGAACCCTTTTTATTGAACTGATCTTTATTGGTACGAATTTGATTACAAAGCCAGTTATCAGATAAACTCCAACATTCATAGTGATAATGACCTATTTCCCTACAGATGGAACAGACACTATAATGCGGAGTACAAACAGGGGATACAAGTCTCTTAGATTTCACAGACTTTCTACTCTGTTCCCTATGGCCTAATCCATTGCGTTTGGGTGACACGCTCTTGGCCCTAGATGCGTCAGCCTTAGCCTTTCCTTTCTTTTTGGGTGCTACAGTTTTGGCTTTAACTGTAGCAGCCTTCCCTTCATCATTAGTTACGGGTGCTACTGCTTCGGGAAGCGCAGTAATAGCCTCGACTCCACAGTCATAAACTATGGTGCCACCTGAAATGAAACCATCCAACGGTTTAGACATACTAATAGGATATAAGTTGGTTAGTTTTGGAGTGAAATCCGGAGGACACTCAGTAGCTTGAGCATTGGAGGTTCATGATTCTGAGCCTAGGCCAGGTTTGACTCGAACATTATCCGGATCAGTCCTAAATGAAGAGGCTATTTCCCCGGATTTAAGCCACGTACGATTTATTTCCTTTTCTTGTTCAAGTTCATTCTCAAGTCTTTTTACAATAACTTTTAGGCTTGAGAGATTGGTATTTAGCAGATGATTTTCAGCCCTTAGATCATGATACCAAGCTTCTTTTCCTCTGAAGTCAGCTATGTCTTTTTCAAGTCTAGTAATAGTAAATTCAAGACGTTTATTCTGACTCTCCATATCTTTGTACATTTGATTAATTATTAGTCTCTCATTCTTTTCATGATCACATTCAGTAATAAGAGATTCTATTTTACTCATGAGTTCAGAGATAGAAGGTACCTCAGTATTTGCCATGAGGCAGACGTTCGGCTTAGAAGTTGGCTCATCATCCGAGGATTCCTCCTCTTCTTTCGAGCTACTGAAGTACTTTGTCACGAGCGCCTTCCTCTTGTTCTTGCTGTTGTCTGAGGTGGTACGTCGAGGAGTAACCTTGTCACTTTTCTCTGCCGTCTTAGATTTGGATCTGCATTCCTTGGCCCAGTAACTGGGTTTCCCACAATTAAAGCATTCTTGGGAGCTCGTCTCCGATCGTTCCTTCCTTCTGGATAATGAGGAGCCTCTTCTGAATCCTTTTCTACTTTTCCGAAGGAATCGTTCAAAGGATTTAACAAGAAGAGCTATTTCCTCTTCTGGATCTGAGTCAGAATTCTCTGACTCATCCGTATCATCCTCTTGATGATTACTGGAGCATTCCGTAGCTTTGAGGGCTACCCTTTTTTCTTTCCGAGCTATTTTCTCATCAGTCCAAAGCTCTCCGTATATTTCTTTAAGGGCAGTAAACGGCCAGTTTTTGTCAGCTTGCATCTGGAGCTGCTTGGAGTAGTAGCGATCCGGCAAGGATCAAAAGAACTTGTCATTGATTTGAGACTGGGTGTAGTGTTCATTGACAGTTTTTAGCTCTAGAATGAGCTTGCCGAATCTCCGATAGATACTCTCAAGGGATTCGCCAGGTTTGTGATTGAAACTCTCAAAGTTCTGTCTGAGAGCACATATCACGTTTTGCATCTGGGATTGACTTCCCTCATAGAGGATTGTCAGTTTATCCCAGACAGCTTTTGCTGACGTGTAGCCCTGGACGTCCGTGAAAGCCTCGGAATCCAAAGACGATGTAACGTAAGCCAAAGCCTTTTCGCTAACGCACTACCAGGCTCTTTCATCGTTGGTAAGTTCGGCATCCGTCTTTGGCCTTCTAACTCCATGTTCTCCGATAGTCATCGGAATTGGAATCTCCTGATGAAGACAGGGCCACATGAGATGGTCATGGCATACCATGAACATCTTCATGCGAGGTTTCCACTGGGAGAAAAGCTCAGGTGTGAATTTGCGCGGTTTTGTCAGAGTAAAACCAAAACTCCGTGGTTGAGCAGTGGAGGCAGCAGCAGGTTGAGGTAGGTTGACATTTTCACTGCTGCTTCGATTCGGGATGGGCTCTTGTGCACCTCCGGAGTTAAGGCGAGTATTGAATAGCATACTGCTTTCTTCGGCCATTGCTGAGAGTGAAAGAGTGGGATCTCTACTTAGAACAAATAGAACTCGCTCTGATACCACTTGATGGTCCCTTGGAGCCTAGAGGGGGGGGGGTGAATAGGCTCTTATCGAAACTCTTTCTATTCTCTTATGACACAAACACTTATCTAGTTAAGTGATAGAATCACTGCGGAAGATAACCAGATAGTGGAAGTATTTTGTTTTATTATCAAAAGATAAATACAAAAAAATAAAAGCAAGACTCTCTTACACTCTATTTTCAAAAGGATTCACACACTAGCCTATATTATATCTTTGAACTCTTGTGCATACACAGGATTGATTCAGGCTCGCTCACACACGTTTCAAATATACAAGTATGAATATTTATACAAAAACACTCCTAAAAGACAACCTTGGAACTTGTAGTTCCGGAATGCGTTCAGCACTAACTATTCCTCGGTAATCTCTTTGCCTTGACTGCTGCGGTTTGTGGAGCTCAAGATCTTGGGTTTGAAGAGTATAAGTGCCTTTGTGAGTTCCCAAGTATAATTAAAGTTGTGTCCACATATCCGGGTGATCCACGTGTAAGATACTTTAGGTTCTCAAGAAGTTTGTCTTACATCGGGACACCACGAGCTGATAACCTTAAATGCGGTTAAGTTGAAGCAGCATCTTCTTGGTCCGGTGTAATTTTCCTTACTCCGTAGCTAATGAAGCTCGGAACCTTACTCCGTGTCAGTGGTTGCTTACTCCGTATCTATTTGGTACTGGAATCCTTAGCCCGTGTCAGCGCTTCCTTACTCCGTGTGAATGGGAAGGTCGGAGTGCTTATTCCATATCAGCGCTTCCTTACTCCGCATGTAAGTTCCTTACTCCGTATGTAAGTTCCTTACTCCGTGCGAGTCTAAAGGATCGGATGGCTTACTCCGTATTAGCACATCCTTACTATGCATGAATGAGTGGTCCGGATTCCTTACTCCGCATCTGGTTTCCTTACTCCGTGCGAATAAAGACTCGAGTCCTTATTCCGCATCAGTACTTCCTTACTCCGAATGTATGAATGACTCGGATGCCTTACTCCGTGTCTTTTTTACTTTAGTTCACTTGAGTGGAAGACTTAACTTTTTAGCTCCCGGTCGACTCTTTTACTTCGTGCGACCTTGTAGACCAAGATTCTTACTCCGCATCAATTTGACTTAGTCCGTTTGAGATATTAAGAATAGATTCAGTAATCCGTAGCATTTAAGTTCTTAGTCCACACGAATGTTCCTTATTCCGTATGTATTGGTGACTTAGTTATTTACCAAGTGTTTGACGACACTCACTCTTGTCCGGATTAGGATTATGTATCCTGTCCTTAGCTTTGCTCTCATGAGTGTATCTCCGGATTAATAACATATCTTCTGCAATGATCAAAGAAACATAAGAGATCTCAACTCAAATTACATAGGGCTTTATCAGCATGATCCAAATTCTGGGCTTGATCCAACACATAAGGCAAGTTTCATCAAGTTAGTGTTGTTTATTTAGTTAATTTTAGATGCCTCAAGTGGATCAATCCAAAACAAAACCAAAAATAGTATCCTTGAAAGATAAAAAAGACACTTTTTATACGTCATTCATCTGTGGGATGTACTCCAAGATTGTGACGTATTTCGTATGCCTAGTTTAATAAACTGTTAGAAATAAGGAATGCACGTTGTCATAAAGTCTATCAAAATGGATGAACCTACTATTTATTTCGATTAGAAATCAAACGGATGGCAATTTGTCTAATTATGGATGTCTCGAATGGATCATTCAAAGAAAAACCGAAATATTCATCGGTGCTTAATAGAACACTTGTTTGACAGAGTTCGGCCAATGTGACGTTCTGCACAATAGTGAGCTATTACCCTTGCTGAGCCTATTAACCTATTGGCAATAAAGAATACACGACATCATATCCTTTTCTAAAATGGACAAAGCAACTTTTTGTTTGAATTACAAATCAGAAGACAAGTATCTAAGGCTAGGGCTTTTTACTTACCTGATTTCACATGTGTCAAACGGATCAATCAAACAAAAAGGTAATATTAACAAAAGATCAAAAGGACACTTATTATACGTTATTCGTTCAATGTAAGATACTTCATATCGAAGAGGTCTTTCCTAAACCGAGTTTAAAACACCAATTCCGACAAGGAATACACAACATCACAAGCTATTTCAAAACGGGTCAACTGATAACGCGCATTTTATGCCGTTATTCTAGTGTTTATTTAGGATGTTTAAGAGCATGATTAGAGCCTTATTGCCTCATATATCATATATATTTGCTCTAACCCCTAGGAAGATGCTAGTTGCAAATACATGCGTTTTTAAGCTGTTTTGGCAGATTTTGGACCTCACTTTTGACATAGTAGATGGCCTCAAACAATTTGCGTGCAAGAACAAAAGTTTCTTAGAATGATGTCATCTACCTACCACAGAAATTTCAGAGCATTTGGAGCTGAACGTGAATTCACCCATTTCACGTGCAAGCCTATTTTTGCCTCTCAGGCCTCTACAAGATGCAAGGAAGCTTGGGGAGAAGTTTGAGCTGAATTGGAGGTGCACGTGAATTCACCATATCACGTGCAAATTGGCGTGCAGAGATATTTTTGGACCGATCCAATCGTTTTTCCATGCTGATCATTTTTTCCTGAAGGCCCAAGTCCAAATTGTGGATGGAAGATAGAGTTTTTAATGTTTCGAGTGTTACTTATCAAAACTACGTCGTTTTGATAAGTGGGCTAGGTTACACACCTCAAGGCCCATCCAAACTCTATAAATAAGAGCTCCACGCCCCCTGCTATGTATGCCTAACCCCTTACACGTTTTAGAGAGAGAGAGGCTCCACGACTTGGAGGTGCTCCTTGACCTAGGAGAGAGCCGCCGTCGCCTGCCGCAGCAGCCGCCGCCGCGGATTTTGGAGCCTGGATTTGAAGCTTTCTTTGTGCGCGTGATCAAGAAGAAGATGTTGAGCTTTTCTGCTATGGTTTTGCTTGTAATCATGCGTGAGTAGTCTTTTAATCTAGGGGAGTAATGTAGCCCCCTTGTTGTTTTGCTGTGTTTATGAATATTTGGGTTTGATGATTGAGTTTTGCATGTTTTATGAATCTGTTCTTAATTCTATCTTTGGATGTACACCTTGATATTCTTAGCCCTAGTCTGGGGCAGATTGAGATTCATAACTTATTTGTGATTGGTGTGATCATTATCCTTTTGCAAGTATGATTTATTGGCTTTGCATGTTTGTGTGTTTAGATGACCATTCCGGCATACAACTCTTAAAAGGACCTCAATGACCATTTGTTGTCCTTGGCTTATGTTTAGCATGTTTTCAATCGACAACCCTAATACCATGAACCAAGAGAGATAACATAAGGGAGGTGAAATTGTGACCCTAGATGCTTTAATCCTTGAATCTTCATCCTAAAATCAGTTTACTTTCTTTGTTTATTCAGAAAACCACATAAAAATTAGATCTTTAGTATAAAAAAAGAAAACTTTTTGCCAAGACATTTTATAGAACAAGAGTAATTGGGTGATTTGATTTGGGAACTAGAGAACTAGGCTAATCCTGTGGGTTCGACCCCTTTCTTGTTCGTTATTCTTTTAGTGCAAACTTAGGGAATTTATTATTTTGAAGAGAGATTTAACGACATTAGCTAGCTCTTTTAGAGAGGCTA
The DNA here is from genome assembly GCA_023512835.1 of Taxillus chinensis. Taxonomy (NCBI): domain Eukaryota; kingdom Viridiplantae; phylum Streptophyta; class Magnoliopsida; order Santalales; family Loranthaceae; genus Taxillus; species Taxillus chinensis. The sequence goes on along the minus strand of CM042092.1, from coordinate 42,764,895 downwards.
AAAATCTTGTCTGTCAAATTGGCGCCGTTGCGGGGATTCAACGGTTGACTAGTTTTTAAAATCAACATTGAGTGAAATTGTTTGAATTTCGATCTTGGTGTTTTATTTTGTCTTTTAATTTTCGTTATTTTTGTTTGCGTTTTTATTTGTTTATTTTGCATTGTTCGGAGCTGCTGGGTGTGTTCTTGTTGTTTTTCAGGAACATACATCAAGTGTTTGAGGTATTGCTAGTTGTGTATGCGATGAGGGGAACTTGTGTCCTTTAATCCAGAACCGAACAAGACTCCAATGGATAGACGGTTTGGAGATGAGGAGGAGCTAACCATGGAACAATGTTTGGAAAGGATGATCCAAGGCAACAAATATTTGTGGGAAAATCAAAGGAGAGATGAGGAGAATTCAATGATGGCAGACCAACATGTTTATGTTCCAGGCCATGCAACAGATCAATTTTCATATAGTGCTTGGGATTGCACTGTCTATAATTCTCCCATAAGCGATTATTCATACCAGGAGCCTCCTTGTTATGGTGGGAGTATTAATGGAGATGGTAGAGAAGTATGGCCAACTTGCACCCAACCTGAGGGTGACTACTATCCACAAGAGCCACCACCTTGAGGAGTTTAATGGTTTCTTCAATGGATATTCTCGAGAATAGATGGGTTGGGCAATATCAAGATGAAGCTTACTATGAAGCCCCACTTTATGGCAATTATTGTCCATATCAACAACAAGAGTGGCAGCCCCAAGTTGAAGATGAAGAAACCAGAAGAGAGAATTTGAATGAAAGGATAGGAAGATTGGAGACTACCATAAAAAAATATGGAGCAATTATTGATGAGTATGGCTCAAAATGCAAATACTGGAGTCTCATCTCACTCCTTTGCTGATGACATAGAGATAAAAACTGAAGAGAATTGCAAAGCCATCACCCCAACTTCCATGAATCAATCTTTGATGTCTGCCTCATAAGAATGGGAGTTTTCTGCTAATAATGATTCTGAAGATGAAGCTCGCATTCTAGATGGTCAAACCATTAATGCTGCTATAGAACAAGGAGTGGATACAAGGGCAATGGTTCATTATGATGAGGTTGTCCCTCCACCACAATTTAATAGCCCATGTGATGTATCCACTTCAACTCTTCCCATGGTTGGAGCTTATGAGGACAATTTTTCCATCCAAGAAGAAGAGGAAGACTTGAATTGTCCGGGGTGTTAGAAGAACATGAGAAACCAATAAATGACAACCCAAGGATGCAGCAACAAATCTTGGATGATGATGCTATAATTCTCATATCTGAAGGCACATCAAACCAAGGTACTCTTTATGAAGACAAGCTACATGAGCCCACCACTACTATGTTTGCTTTGGAATCATCTTCCCTTATACAAGAGAAGGAAGTGCTTGACAAGGGAGGTAACCATGCGTGCATCATGACTACTCCAATTGTAGAGTATGTTGAATTTGTGTTACCACCTCGTTGGAATGAGAGGAAGGAGAACCATAAGTTTGTGGAGGTGTCTCCCTATCAACAATTGAATCAGGAGTTCAAGTGGCTCCCACAGCGGTTCATTCATCCGATTGCTATGGTCTATGAGACTCGCCGAGGTTTACAATGCAAGGATGAAAGCCTTTCATACATTGGTTGAGTTTAGTATGACAAGGTCTAGCTACGAGACCTTAAATAAAGCGCTGGTTGGGAGGCAACCCAATGTTTATTCTTTGTGTTTTATTTTATGTTATTTTCTTTTATTTATTTTATTCAATAAATTGTTTGCAAGCCAATGGTGGAGGAGACTTTGCTTCTTTCTTAACTAACCATTTGCAGGATGAGCAAATTATTGGGTCAATTCAAATTGTGGGATCTTTGTTTACTACTACATGATGGCTATTCGCAAGGGAGAGAAACTTTGGAAGTGCGCGGCGAGACGTCGGTTGACTTTGTGGCTTAGGTGCGACGAATGGTGGCCAATGTCATATACTATTATAGTGTGCCAAACCAGGGGTAAGTATTTTCCTACTCCCTATTTTATGCCATGAGGACATAGCATATTTTAAGTGTGGTGTATGGGAGTGACTTGAGCCACTTGCTTGTCTTTTATGTTGTGATTGCATGTTTTATTTATAATTTTTTTTAAAAAAAAAAAACTGTTTTAGTTGCATGATTGTTTGAGTTGTTTGCTTGAATGATTTGCTTGTGGAGGCATGGATATTAAGTATGCAATTTTGGCTTAAAATTTAAAATTTAATTTTTATGCCACATTAGTATCATGTTGTGATAAGGGTGTTAAAGTAGTTAAAATGTGCTCGAATTGGTTTAATCATGTCTATATCTCTTGAATGATATCACCATGTTTTTGGAGCTGAGTTTTGAATATTAGCTGAGCATGAAATGCTATGATAGACCTAAGTAACCCTTAAAGTTGAGTGAAAAAGAAATGAAAAATGAGAACGACTTCTTTTTAGCCCTTGAGTGACATTTATGGGGTATGGGTAATAGTTTGATTTGCTACTCATCTTGCATTCAACATTGGTTATTTAATGGTAGGAGTCAAGTAAGCATGTGATTACTTATTAGTGCTCGGTGTTTGGTGTGTGGAGTTAGGATGCAAGACCTCTAAGTCATTGTGGATTGTCTTTGCATTCTTTTCTTTATTTTGAGATATTATTGGAAAAGGCTGTGATATGGAATGTGAAAAAGCCATCACTTAATTGGAAAATGGGATGTGAGACATCAATGAATTTCTGTATCTCCTTATGTAGCAAAATGGCAAGGGGCATGCATTAGAAAAATCAGTCTTATTTATGTGTTATGTGAGTAAAAAAAAAAGAGTGAATAATCCATCAAGGGAGAGCATAAAATGCAACCTTGTAAGGTTATTACTTAAAAAAAAAACAGAAAAGAAAAAAAAAGAAAAAAAAGAAAAGAAAAAAAGACTCAGAATAAAAGCCACAATGGCTTGATGTTTATGTGTGATTATTTAGATTTGTAGCCACATTGGCTCAGTTTTGTTTGTTTTAAGAGTGTTGAGCTCAATTCTTTAGCTCATGTTTTGTTTATTGAGTTTAGAATAGAGTGTGAGTTCAAATAAAGTAGAATAGTGAGTGTGTTTTCTTTGATGAGCACAATAGGGAACTCTCATGATTGCTTGGCAAGTACTTAATCAATAGCTGATGGCGAGTGTAGAGATAGAGTTTTCCATCCATTGTTCAACGATAGGTATTGGGGCTTGAGAATTATTATATTTGAGTGAGGCTGCTTATCCTTGGTAAGAACTTAAAGGGAAACTAGGTGCTATTTTATCATGGATTGCTTGCTCATATCTGAAATTTAAGTGGAGATATTGCATGGTTGTTGGACTAGGGATATGGACATGAATGAACTAAGCTATGACTCATTTTGATGCTTAAATTCCCATTTCATCATGATAGAGTTGCATGCTTAGGAAACCATGATTCTCTTTGATTGTTATTTTATTTTTCTTCTGTTTGACTGCGTGTTTATTTTATTTTTGCATGCTTGTATGTTTTTGCTTGAGGACAAGCAATGGTTCAAGTGTGGTGTATTTGATAACGCGCATTTTATGCCGTTATTCTAGTGTTTATTTAGGATGTTTAAGAGCATGATTAGAGCCTTATTGCCTCATATATCATATATATTTGCTCTAACCCCTAGGAAGATGCTAGTTGCAAATACATGCGTTTTTAAGCTGTTTTGGCAGATTTTGGACCTCACTTTTGACATAGTAGATGGCCTCAAACAATTTGCGTGCAAGAACAAAAGTTTCTTAGAATGATGTCATCTACCTACCACAGAAATTTCAGAGCATTTGGAGCTGAACGTGAATTCACCCAATTCACGTGCAAGCCTATTTTTGCCTCTCAGGCCTCTACAAGATGCAAGGAAGCTTGGGGAGAAGTTTGAGCTGAATTGGAGGTGCACGTGAATTCACCATATCACGTGCAAATTGGCGTGCAGAGATATTTTTGGACCGATCCAATCGTTTTTCCATGCCGATCATTTTTTCCCGAAGGCCCAAGTCCAAATTGTGGATGGAAGATAGAGTTTTTAATGTTTCGAGTGTTACTTATCAAAACTACGTCGTTTTGATAAGTGGGCTAGGTTACACACCTCAAGGCCCATCCAAACTCTATAAATAAGAGCTCCACGCCCCCTGCTATGTATGCCTAACCCCCTTACACGTTTTAGAGAGAGAGAGAGGCTCCACGACTTGGAGGTGCTCCTTGACCTAGGAGAGCAGCCGTCGCAGCCGTCGCAGCAGCCGTCGCGGATTTTGGAGCCTGGATTTGAAGCTTTGCTGTGCGCGTGATCAAGAAGAAGATGTTGAGCTTTTCCTGCTATGGTTTTGCTTGTAATCATGCGTGAGTAGTCTTTTAATCTAGGGGAGTAATGTAGCCCCCTTGTTGTTTTCTTGTGTTTATGAATATTTGGGTTTGATGATTGAGTTTTGCATGTTTTATGAATCTGTTCTTAATTCTATCTTTGGATGTACACCTTGATATTCTTAGCCCTAGTCCAGGGCAGATTGAGATTCATAACTTATTTGTGATTGGTGTGATCATTATCCTTTTGCAAGTATGATTTATTGGCTTTGCATGTTTGTGTGTTTAGATGACCATTCCGGCATACAACTCTTAAAAGGACCTCAATGACCATTTGTTGTCCTTGGCTTATGTTTAGCATGTTTTCAATCGACAACCCTAATACCATGAACCAAGTAGAGATAACATAGGGAGGTGAAATTGTGACCCTAGATGCTTTAATCCTTGAATCTTCATCCTAAAATCGGTTTACTTTCTTTGTTTATTTGGAAAACCACATAAAAATTAGATCTTTAGTATAAAAAAAGAAAACTTTTTGCCAAGACATTTTATAGAACAAGAGTAATTGGGTGATTTGATTTGGGAACTAGAGAACTAGGCTAATCCCTGTGGGTTCGACCCCTTTCTTGTCGCTATTCTTTTAGTGCAAACTTAGGGAATTTATTATTTTGAAGAGAGATTTAACGACATTAGCTAGCTCTTTTAGAGAGGCTAAAAATCTTGTCTGTCAAATTGGCGCCGTTTTCGGGGATTCAACGGTTGACTAGTTTTTAAAATCAACATTGAGTGAAATTGTTTGAATTCCGATCTTGGTGTTTTATTTTGTCTTTTAATTTCTGTTATTTTTGTTTGCGTTTTTATTTGTTTATTTTGCATTGTTCGGAGCTCTGGGTGTGTTCTTGTTGTTTTTCAGGAACATACATCAAGTGTTTGAGGTATTGCTAGTTGTGTATGCGATGAGGGGAACTTGTGTCCTTTAATCCAGAACCTGAACAAGACTCCAATGGATAGACGGTTTGGAGATGAGGAGGAGCTAACCATGGAACAATGTTTGGAAAGGATGATCCAAGGCAACAAATATTTGTGGGAAAATCAAAGGAGAGATGAGGAGAATTCAATGATGGCAGACCAACATGTTTATGTTCCAGGCCATGCAGCAGATCAATTTTCATATAGTGCTTGGGATTGCACCGTCTATAATTCTCCCATAAGCGAGTTATTCATACCAGGAGCCTCCTTGTTATGGTGGGAGTATTAATGGAGATGGTAGAGAAGTATGGCCAACTTGCACCCAACCTGAGGGTGACTACTATCCACAAGAGCCACCACCTGAGGAGTTTAATGGTTTCTTCAATGGATATTCTCGAGAATAGATGGGTTGGGCAATATCAAGATGAAGCTTACTATGAAGCCCCACTTTATGGCAATTATTGTCCATATCAACAACAAGAGTGGCAGCCCCAAGTTGAAGATGAAGAAACCAGAAGAGAGAATTTGAATGAAAGGATAGGAAGATTGGAGACTACCATAAAAAATATGGAGCAATTATTGATGAGTATGGCTCAAAATGCAAATACCGGAGTCTCATCTCACTCCTTTGCTGATGACATAGAGATAAAAACCGAAGAGAATTGCAAAGCCATCACCCCAACTTCCATGAATCAATCTTTGATGTCGCCTCATAAGAATGGGAGTTTTCTGCTAATAATGATTCTGAAGATGAAGCTCGCATTCTAGATGGTCAAACCATTAATGTTGCTATAGAACAAGGAGTGGATACAAGGGCAATGGTTCATTATGATGAGGTTGTCCCTCCACCACAATTTAATAGCCCATGTGATGTATCCACTTCAACTCTTCCCATGGTTGGAGCTTATGAGGACAATTTTTCCATCCAAGAAGAAGAGGAAGACTTGAATTGTTCTGGGGGTGTTAGAAGAACATGAGAAACCAATAAATGACAACCCAAGGATGCAGCAACAAATCTTGGATGATGATGCTATAATTCTCATATCTGAAGGCACATCAAACCAAGGTACTCTTTATGAAGACAAGCTACATGAGCCCACCACTACTATGTTTGCTTTGGAATCATCTTCCCTTATACAAGAGAAGGAAGTGCTTGACAAGGGAGGTAACCATGCGTGCATCATGACTACTCCAATTGTAGAGTATGTTGAATTTGTGTTACCACCTCGTTGGAATGAGAGGAAGGAGAACCATAAGTTTGTGGAGGTGTCTCCCTATCAACAATTGAATCAGGAGTTCAAGTGGCTCCCACAGCGGTTCATTCATCCGATTGCTATGGTCTATGAGACTGCTGAGGTTTACAATGCAAGGATGAAAGCCTTTCATACATTGGTTGAGTTTAGTATGACAAGGTCTAGCTACAGACCTTAAATAAAGCGCTGGTTGGGAGGCAACCCAATGTTTATTGCTGTGTTTTATTTTATGTTATTTTCTTTTATTTATTTTATTCAATAAATTGTTTGCAAGCCAATGGTGGAGGAGACTTTGCTTCTTTCTTAACTAACCATTTGCAGGATGAGCAAATTATTGGGTCAATTCAGCTGTGGGATCTTTGTTTACTACTACATGATGGCTATTCTGCAAGGGAGAGAAACTTTGGAAGTGCGCGGCGAGACGTCGGTTGACTTTGTGGCTTAGGTGCGACGAATGGTGGCCAATGTCATATACTATTATAGTGTGCCAAACCAGGGGTAAGTATTTTCCTACTCCCTATTTTATGCCATGAGGACATAGCATATTTTAAGTGTGGTGTATGGGAGTGACTTGAGCCACTTGCTTGTCTTTTATGTTGTGATTGCATGTTTTATTTATAATTTTTTAAAAAAAAAAAAACTGTTTTAGTTGCATGATTGTTTGAGTTGTTTGCTTGAATGATTTGCTTGTGGAGGCATGGATATTAAGTATGCAATTTTGGCTTAAAATTTAAAATTTAATTTTTATGCCACATTAGTATCATGTTGTGATAAGGGTGTTAAAGTAGTTAAAATGTGCTCGAATTGGTTTAATCATGTCTATATCTCTTGAATGATATCACCATGTTTTTGGAGCTGAGTTTTGAATATTAGCTGAGCATGAAATGCTATGATAGACCTAAGTAACCCTTAAAGTTGAGTGAAAAAGAAATGAAAAATGAGAACAGCTTCTTTTTAGCCCTTGAGTGACATTTATGGGGTATGGGTAATAGTTTGATTTGCTACTCATCTTGCATTCAACATTGGTTATTTAATGGTAGGAGTCAAGTAAGCATGTGATTACTTATTAGTGCTCAGTGTTTGGTGTGTGGAGTTAGGATGCAAGACCTCTAAGTCATTGTGGACTGTCTTTGCATTCTTTTCTTTATTTTGAGATATTATTGGAAAAGGTGTGATATGGAATGTGAAAAAGCCATCACTTAATTGGAAAATGGGATGTGAGACATCAATGAATTTCGTATCTCCTTATGTAGCAAAATGGCAAGGGGCATGCATTAGAAAAATCAGTCTTATTTATGTGTTATGTGAGTAAAAAAAAAGAGTGAATAATCCATCAAGGGAGAGCATAAAATGCAACCTTGTAAGGTTATTACTTAAAAAAAAACAGAAAAAAAAAAAAAAGAAAAAAAGAAAAGAAAAAAAGACTCGAATAAAAGCCACAATGGCTTGATGTTTATGTGTGATTATTTAGATTTGTAGCCACATTGGCTCGGCTTTTGTTTGTTTTAAGAGTGTTGAGCTCAATTCTTTAGCTCATGTTTTGTTTATTGAGTTTAGAATAGAGTGTGAGTTCAAATAAAGTAGAATAGTGAGTGTGTTTTCTTTGATGAGCACAATAGGGAACTCTCATGATTGCTTGGCAAGTACTTAATCAATAGCTGATGGCGAGTGTAGAGATAGAGTTTTCCATCCATTGTTCAACGATAGGTATTGGGGCTTGAGAATTATTATATTTGAGTGAGGCTGCTTATCCTTGGTAAGAACTTAAAGGGAAACTAGGTGCTATTTTATCATGGATTGCTTGCTCATATCTGAAATTTAAGTGGAGATATTGCATGGTTGTTGGACTAGGGATATGGACATGAATGAACTAAGCTATGACTCATTTTGATGCTTAAATTCCCATTTCATCATGATAGAGTTGCATGCTTAGGAAACCATGATTCTCTTTGATTGTTATTTTATTTTTCTTCTGTTTGATCGCGTGTTTATTTTATTTTTGCATGCTTGTATGTTTTTGCTTGAGGACAAGCAATGGTTCAAGTGTGGTGTATTTGATAACGCGCATTTTATGCCGTTATTCTAGTGTTTATTTAGGATGTTTAAGAGCATGATTAGAGCCTTATTGCCTCATATATCATATATATTTGCTCTAACCCCTAGGAAGATGCTAGTTGCAAATACATGCGTTTTTAAGGCTGTTTTGGCAGATTTTGGACCTCACTTTTGACATAGTAGATGGCCTCAAACAATTTGCGTGCAAGAACAAAAGTTTCTTAGAATGATGTCATCTACCTACCACAGAAATTTCAGAGCATTTGGAGCTGAACGTGAATTCACCCAATTCACGTGCAAGCCTATTTTTGCCTCTCAGGCCTCTACAAGATGCAAGGAAGCTTGGGGAGAAGTTTGAGCTGAATTGGAGGTGCACGTGAATTCACCATATCACGTGCAAATTGGCGTGCAGAGATATTTTTGGACCGATCCAATCGTTTTTCCATGCTGATCATTTTTTCCTGAAGGCCCAAGTCCAAATTGTGGATGGAAGATAGAGTTTTTAATGTTTCGAGTGTTACTTATCAAAACTACGTCGTTTTGATAAGTGGGCTAGGTTACACACCTCAAGGCCCATCCAAACTCTATAAATAAGAGCTCCACGCCCCCTGCTATGTATGCCTAACCCCCTTACACGTTTTAGAGAGAGAGAGAGGCTCCACGACTTGGAGGTGCTCCTTGACCTAGGAGAGCAGCCGTCGCAGCCGCAGCGCACGGCCGTCGCGGATTTTGGAGCCTGGATTTGAAGCTTTCTTGTGCGCGTGATCAAGAAGAAGATGTTGAGCTTTTCTGCTATGGTTTTGCTTGTAATCATGCGTGAGTAGTCTTTTAATCTAGGGGAGTAATGTAGCCCCCTTGTTGTTTGCTTGTGTTTATGAATATTTGGGTTTGATGATTGAGTTTTGCATGTTTTATGAATCTGTTCTTAATTCTATCTTTGGATGTACACCTTGATATTCTTAGCCCTAGTCTGGGGCAGATTGAGATTCATAACTTATTTGTGATTGGTGTGATCATTATCCTTTTGCAAGTATGATTTATTGGCTTTGCATGTTTGTGTGTTTAGATGACCATTCTGGCATACAACTCTTAAAAGGACCTCAATGACCATTTGTTGTCCTTGGCTTATGTTTAGCATGTTTTCAATCAGACAACCCTAATACCATGAACCAGTAGAGATAACATAGGGAGGTGAAATTGTGACCCTAGATGCTTTAATCCTTGAATCTTCATCCTAAAATCAGTTTACTTTCTTTGTTTATTCAGAAAACCACATAAAAATTAGATCTTTAGTATAAAAAAAGAAAACTTTTTGCCAAGACATTTTATAGAACAAGAGTAATTGGGTGATTTGATTTGGGAACTAGAGAACTAGGCTAATCCCTGTGGGTTCGACCCCTTTCTTTGCCGTTATTCTTTTAGTGCAAACTTAGGGAATTTATTATTTTGAAGAGAGATTTAACGACATTAGCTAGCTCTTTTAGAGAGGCTAAAAATCTTGTCTGTCAAATTGGCGCCGTTGCCGGGGATTCAACGGTTGACTAGTTTTTAAAATCAACATTGAGTGAAATTGTTTGAATTCTGATCTTGGTGTTTTATTTTGTCTTTTAATTTCTGTTATTTTTGTTTGCGTTTTTATTTGTTTATTTTGCATTGTTCGAGTCCTGGGTGTGTTCTTGTTGTTTTTCAGGAACATACATCAAGTGTTTGAGGTATTGCTAGTTGTGTATGCGATGAGGGGAACTTGTGTCCTTTAATCCAGAACCTGAACAGCACTCCAATGGATAGACAGTTTGGAGATGAGGAGGAGCTAACCATGGAACAATGTTTGGAAAGGATGATCCAAGGCAACAAATATTTGTGGGAAAATCAAAGGAGAGATGAGGAGAATTCAATGATGGCAGACCAACATGTTTATGTTCCAGGCCATGCAGCAGATCAATTTTCATATAGTGCTTGGGATTGCACTGTCTATGATTCTCCCATAAGCAGTTATTCATACCAGGAGCCTCCTTGTTATGGTGGGAGTATTAATGGAGATGGTAGAGAAGTATGGCCAACTTGCACCCAACCTGAAGTATTTTCCATGCCGAGTCTAATACACTATTAGAAATAGGGAATACCGGAGGTCACAAACTCTATCAAAATAGAAAAACCAACTACTTGTATCAATTAAAAACCACAAGGCATGTTTCATCAAGTAGGGTTGTTTATTTAGTTAATTTTAGATGCCTCAAGTGGATCAATCCAAAACAAAACCAAAAATAGTATCCTTGAAAGATCAAAAGGACACTTTTTATACATCATTCACTCTGTGGGATGTACTCCATGATTGTGACGCATTTCCTACGCCTAGTTTAATAAATTGTTAGAAATAAGGATTGCACGTGGTTATAAACTTTATCGAAATGGATGAACCCACTATTTATTTCAATTAGAAATCAAACGGATGGCAATTTGTGTAATTGTGGACGTCTCGAATGGATCATTCAAAGAAAAAAATGAAATATTCATCGGTTCTTAATAGAACACTTGTTTGACGGAGTTCAGCCGATGTGACGTTTTGCACAATAGTGAGGTATTACCCTTACTGAGCCTAATAACCTATTGGCAATCAAGAATACACGACATCATATCCTCTTTCAAAATGGACAAAGAAACTTTTTGTTTGAATTCCGATTCAGAAGGCAAGTATCTAAGGCTAGCGCTTTTTTACTTACCTGATTTCTTATGTGTCAAACGGATCAATCAAACAAAAAGGTAATATTAACAAAAGATCAAAAGGACACTTATTATACGTCATTTGTTCATTGTGAGATACTTCACATCGAAGAGATCTTTCCTAAGCCGAGTTTAAAACTCCAATAGCGACAAGGAATACACAACATGACAACCTCTTTCAAAATGGGTCAACCAACTATTTGTTTCAATTACAAATCAAATGGGTAGTATCGAGTGGATCGATTAAAAAGGAAAATGTAATATTGTTGCAAGATTAAAAGGATACTTGTTGTGCGTGGCTCGCTCAATGGGACATACTCGATGGGGGTGATATATTTCCCATGCCGAGTGTAATACACTATTACAAATAGGGAATACTGCAGGTCACAAACTCTATCAAAATAGAAAAACGAACTACTTGAATCAATTAAAAATCATAAGGCAAGTTTCATTAACTTAGGGTTGGTTATTTAGGTAATTTTAGATGCCTCAGGTGGATCAATCCAAAACAAAACCAAAAATAGTATCCTTGAAAAATCAGAAGGACACTTTTTCTACATCGTTAAAAAAAAATGGAATATTCATCAGTGCTTAATAGAACACTTGTCTGACGTCGTTCGCCCGATGTGACATTCTTCACAATAGTGAGGTATTACCCTTGCTGAGCCTATTAACCTATTGGAAATAAAGAATACACGACGTCATATCCTCTTTGAAAATGGACAAAGCAAGTTTTTGTTTGAATTACAAATCACAAGGCAAGTATCTAAGGCTAGGGTTTTTAGTTACCTGATTTCTCATGTGCCAAACCGATCAATCAAACGAAAAGTAATATTAACAAAAGATCAAAAGTACACTTATTATACGTCATTCGTTCAATGTGAGATACTTCACATTGAAGAGGCCTTTCCTAAGCCGAGTTTATAATTCCAATAGTGACAAAGAATACACAACATCACAAGCTCTTTCAAAACGGATCAACCAACTATTTGTTTCAATTACAAATCAAATTGGTAGTATATCGAGTGGATCGATAAAAAAGGAAAATGTAATATTGATCAAAAAGGAAAATGTTAGAACTAAGGAATGAACACGGTCATAAACTCTATCGAAATGGATAAACCCACTATTTATTTCCATTAGAAATCAAAAGGATGACAATTTGTCTAATTGTGGGCGTCTTGAATAGATAATTCAAAGAAAAAACGGCATATTCGTCCGTGCTTAATAGAACACTTGTTCGATGTAGTTCGCCCGATGAGACGTTCTACACAATAGTGAGGTATTACCCTTGCTGAGCCTATTAACCTATTGGCAATAAAGAATATATGACATCATATCCTCTTTCAAAATGGACAAAGCAACTTTTTATTTGAATTACAAATCAGAAGGCAAGTAAATAAGGCTAGGGCTTTTTACTTACCTGATTTCTCATGTGTCAAACGGATCAAGTAAACAAAAAAGTAATATTAACAAAAGATCAAAAGGACACTTATTATACGTCATTCGCTCAACGTGAGATACTTCACATTGAAGAGGTCTTTACTAAGCCGGGTTTAAAACTCCAATAGCGACAAGGAATACACAACATCACAAGCTCTTTCAAAACTGATCGACCAACTACTTGTTTCAATTACAAATGAAATGGGTAGTATCGAGTGGATCGATCAAAAAGGAAAATGTAATGTTGATGCAAAGTTAAAAGGATACTAGTTGTGCATGGCTTGCTCTGTGGGACTTACTCCATGGGGCGGATATATTTCCCTTGCCGAGTCTAGTACGGTATTAGAAATAAGGAAAACATGTGTTCACAAACTCTATCAAAATAGAAAAAACCAACTGCTTGCATCCTTTAAAAATCATAAGGCAAGTTTCATTAAGTTAGGGTCGGTGGTTTAGTTAATTTCAGATGCCTTAAGTGGAACAATCCAAAACAAAACCAAAAATAGTATCTTTGAAAGATCAAGAGGACACTTTTTAAAGGAAGCGACGGCTTCCTTGCCTGTACCCCCGGTTGGTCGGCGAGATCGTGTGCAGTGGCTCTCTTCAAGCGCTCCCTTTTCCATTAAATCCGCTTGGAACCATCTCCGCTCTTCTTCTCCACTCGTGCCTTGGGCGTCTGTGGTGTGGTTTCGCCATCATTCTCCTCGGCACGCGTGTTTGCTTTGGATGGCTATTCGTCGTCGGCTTCCTACCCTCGACCGTTTGCTTTTGTTTGGCATTTCTCTCCCTGGGGGGTGCCTTTTGTGTCCCGCCCCTGCCGAGTCACATGACCATCTTTTCTTCTCTTGCCCTTTTGCTCAGCGTGTTTGGGTGACTCTTTTGTCCCACTGCGGCTTTTCTTGCGTTTCTCTTTGTTGGTCCGCCTTTATTTCCTGGGCTGTTTCTTCTTTCTCCGGTAATTCTCTTCAGTGCCTTCTTGGGCGATTATCCTTGGCGGCTTCGGTGTATTATCTTTGGCAGGAGCGTAATGCCCGTCGGCACGGACGTGGAGCTCGGATGCTCGCACACCTGGTTAATTTGGTTATGGTTTCCGTGAGGGCTCGCGCTAGCTTGCATTCTGGCTGGCCCCCTTCGCGGCTCAATTCTCATTTGCTGCAAGTTTGGCAGCTTCCTTGATGGGCTGTCTTGTGAGTTTCTTTTTTGGGTTGTTCTTTTTGTGCTGCAGTTTCGTTTCTCAGGGGTATGCCCCTGGTTCCTTGTAATTGATTCTTTTTAATATATTCCTTTTACTTTTCAAAAAAAAAAAAAAAAAAAAAAAGAGGACACTTTTTATATATCGTTCACTTAGTGGGATGTGCTCGACGATTGTGATGTATTTCCTACACCTAGCTTAATAAACTGTTAGATATAAGGAATACACGTGGTCATAAACTCTATCGAAATGGATGAACCAACTATTTATTTCAATTAGGAATCAAAAGGATGGCAATTTGTCTAATTGCGGACGTCTTGAATGGATCGTTCAAAGAAAAAACGGAACATTCAGCAGTGCTTAATAGCACACTTGTTTGACGTAGTTCGCCCGATGTGACGTTCTTCACAGTAGTGAGGTATTACCCTTGCTGAGCCTATTAACCTCTTGGCAATAAAGAATATACGACGTTATATCTTCTTTCAAAATGGACAAAGCAACCTTTTGTTTGAATTACAAATCAGAAGGCAAGTAAATAAGGCTAGGGCTTTTTACTTACATGATTTCTCATGTGTCAAACGGATCAATTAAACAAAAAAGTAATATTAACAAAAGATCAAAAGGTCACTTATTCTATGTCATTCGCTCAACGTGAGATACTTCACATTGAAGAGGTCTTTACTAAGCCGAGTTTAAAACTCTAATAGCGACAAGGAATACACAACATCACAAGCTCTTTCAAAATGGATCACCAACTATTTGTCTCAATTACAAATTAAATGGGTAGTATCGAGTGGATCGATAAAAAAGGAAAATGTAATATTGATGCAAGATTAAAAGGATACTAGTTGTGCGTGGCTTGCTCTGTGGCACGTACTCAATGGGGGGGATATATTTCCCTTGCTGAGTCTAGTACAGTATTAGAAATAAGGAATACATGAGTTTACAGACTCTCTCAAAATAGAAAAACCAACTGCTTGTATCAATTAAAAATTGTAAGGCAAGTTTCGTTAAGTTAGGGTTGGTTGTCTAGTTAATTTCAGATGCCTCAAGTGGATCAATCCAAAGCAAAACAAAAAATAGTATCCTTGAAAGATCAAAAGGACACTTTTTATACGTCGTTCACTCTATGGGATGTACTCCACGATCGTGACGTATTTTCTATGCCAAGTTTAGTAAACTTTTAGAAATAAGGAATCAACACGGTCATAAACTCTACCGAAATGGATGAACCCAGTATTTAATTCAATTAGAAATCAAAGGGATGGCAATTTGTCTAATTGCGGACATCTCGAACGGATCGTTGAAAGAAAAAACGGGATATTCATCAGTGGTTAATAGAACATTTGTTTGACGTAGTTCGCCCGATGTGACGTTCTTCACAATAGTGAGGTATTACCCTTGCTGAGCCTATTAACCTATTGGCAATAAAGAATATACGACGTTATATCTTCTTTCAAAATGGACAAAGCAACCTTTTGTTTGAATTACAAATCAGAAGGCAAGTAAATAAGGCTAGGGCTTTTAACTTACATGATTTCTCATGTGTCAAACGGATCAATTAAACAAAAAAGTAATATTAACAAAAGATCAAAAGGACACTTATTATACGTCATTCGCTCAACGTGAGATACTTCACATTGAAGAGGTCTTTACTAAGCCGAGTTTAAAACTCCAATAGCGACAAGGAATACACAACATCACAAGCTCTTTCAAAATGGATCACCAACTATTTGTCTCAATTACAAATTAAATGGGTAGTATCGAGCGGATCGATAAAAAAGGAAAATGTAATATTGATGCAAGATTAAAAGGATACTAGTTGTGCGTGGCTTGCTCTGTGGCACGTACTCAATGGGGGGGGATATATTTCCCTTGCTGAGTCTAGTACAGTATTAGAAATAATGAATACATGAGTTTACAGACTCTCTCAAAATAGAAAAACCAACTGCTTGTATCAATTAAAAATCATAAGGCAAGTTTCATTAAGTTAGGGTTGGTTGTTTAGTTAATTTTAGATGCCTCAAGTGGAACAATCCAAAACAAAACCAAAAATAGTATCCTTGAAAGATCAAAAGGACACTTTTTATATATCGTTCACTCAGTGGGATGTATTCGACGATTGTGACGTATTTCCTACACCTAGCTTAATAAACTGTTAGAAATAAGGAATGCACGTGGTCATAAACTCTATCGAAATGGATGAACCCCCCATTTATTTCCTTTAAAAATCAAAAGGACGGCAATTTGTCTAATTGTGGACGTCTCGAATGGATCGTTCAAAGAAAAAACAGAATATTCATCAGTGCTTAATAGAAAACTTGTTTAACGTAGTTCGCCCGATGTGACGTTCTTCACAATAGTGAGGTATTACCCTTGCTGAGCCTATTAACCTCTTGGCAATAAAGAATATACGACGTTATATCTTCTTTCAAAATGGACAAAGCAACCTTTTGTTTGAATTACAAATCAGAAGGCAAGTAAATAAGGCTAGGGCTTTTTACTTACATGATTTCTCATGTGTCAAACGGATCAATTAAACAAAAAAGTAATATTAACAAAAGATCAAAAGGTCACTTATTCTACGTCATTCGCTCAACGTGAGATACTTCACATTGAAGAGGTCTTTACTAAGCCGAGTTTAAAACTCCAATAGCGACAAGGAATACACAACATCACAAGCTCTTTCAAAATGGATCACCAACTATTTGTCTCAATTACAAATTAAATGGGTAGTATCGAGTGGATTGATCAAAAAGGAAAATGTAATATTGATGCAAGATTAAAAGGACACTAGTTGTACGTGACTCGCTCAATGGGACGTACTCCATGGGAGGATATATTTCCCATGCCGAGTGTAATACACTTTTAGAAATAGGGAATACACGAGGTCATAAACACTATCAAAATAGAAAAACCAACTGCTTGTATCAATTAAAAATTGTAAGGCAAGTTTCGTTAAGTTAGGGTTGGTTGTCTAGTTAATTTCAGATGCCTCAAGTGGATCAATCCAAAGCAAAACAAAAAATAGTATCCTTGAAAGATCAAAAGGACACTTTTTATACGTCGTTCACTCTATGGGATGTACTCCACGATCGTGACGTATTTTCTATGCCAAGTTTAGTAAACTTTTAGAAATAAGGAATCAACACGGTCATAAACTCTACCGAAATGGATGAACCCACTATTTAATTCAATTAGAAATCAAAGGGATGGCAATTTGTCTAATTGCGGACATCTCGAACGGATCGTTGAAAGAAAAAACGGGATATTCATCAGTGGTTAATAGAACATTTGTTTGACGTAGTTCGCCCGATGTGACGTTCTTCACAATAGTGAGGTATTACCCTTGCTGAGCCTATTAACCTATTGGCAATAAAGAATATACGACGTTATATCTTCTTTCAAAATGGACAAAGCAACCTTTTGTTTGAATTACAAATCAGAAGGCAAGTAAATAAGGCTAGGGCTTTTAACTTACATGATTTCTCATGTGTCAAACGGATCAATTAAACAAAAAAGTAATATTAACAAAAGATCAAAAGGACACTTATTATACGTCATTCGCTCAACGTGAGATACTTCACATTGAAGAGGTCTTTACTAAGCCGAGTTTAAAACTCCAATAGCGACAAGGAATACACAACATCACAGCTCTTTCAAAATGGATCACCAACTATTTGTCTCAATTACAAATTAAATGGGTAGTATCGAGCGGATCGATAAAAAAGGAAAATGTAATATTGATGCAAGATTAAAAGGATACTAGTTGTGCGTGGCTTGCTCTGTGGCACGTACTCAATGGGGGGGGGATATATTTCCCTTGCTTGAGTCTAGTACGGTATTAGAAATAATGAATACATGAGTTCTCAGACTCTCTCAAAATAGAAAAACCAACCGCTTGTATCAATTAAAAATCATAAGGCAAGTTTCATTAAGTTAGGGTTGGTTGTTTAGTTAATTTTAGATGCCTCAAGTGGAACAATCCAAAACAAAACCAAAAATAGTATCCTTGAAAGATCAAAAGGACACTTTTTATATATCGTTCACTCAGTGGGATGTATTCGACGATTGTGACGTATTTCCTACACCTAGCTTAACAAACTGTTAGAAATAAGGAATGCACGTGGTCATAAACTCTATCGAAATGGATGAACCCCCCATTTATTTCCTTTAAAAATCAAAAGGACGGCAATTTGTCTAATTGTGGACGTCTCGAATGGATCGTTCAAAGAAAAAACAGAATATTCATCAGTGCTTAATAGAAAACTTGTTTAACGTAGTTCGCCCGATGTGACGTTCTTCACAATAGTGAGGTATTACCCTTGCTGAGCCTATTAACCTCTTGGCAATAAAGAATATACGACGTTATATCTTCTTTCAAAATGGACAAAGCAACCTTTTGTTTGAATTACAAATCAGAAGGCAAGTAAATAAGGCTAGGGCTTTTTACTTACATGATTTCTCATGTGTCAAACGGATCAATTAAACAAAAAAGTAATATTAACAAAAGATCAAAAGGTCACTTATTCTACGTCATTCGCTCAACGTGAGATACTTCACATTGAAGAGGTCTTTACTAAGCCGAGTTTAAAACTCCAATAGCGACAAGGAATACACAACATCACAAGCTCTTTCAAAATGGATCACCAACTATTTGTCTCAATTACAAATTAAATGGGTAGTATCGAGTGGATCGATAAAAAAGGAAAATGTAATATTGATGCAAGATTAAAAGGATACTAGTTGTGCGTGGCTTGCTCTGTGGCACGTACTCAATGGGGGGGATATATTTCCCTTGCTGAGTCTAGTACAGTATTAGAAATAAGGAATACATGAGTTTACAGACTCTCTCAAAATAGAAAAACCAACTGCTTGTATCAATTAAAAATCGTAAGGCAAGTTTCGTTAAGTTAGGGTTGGTTGTCTAGTTAATTTCAGATGCCTCAAGTGGATAAATCCAAACCAAAACAAAAAATAGTATCCTTGAAAGATCAAAAGGATACTTTTTATACGTCGTTCACTCTATGGGATGTACTCCACGATCGTGACGTATTTTCTATGCCAAGTTTAGTAAACTTTTAGAAATAAGGAATCAACACGGTCATAAACTCTATCGAAATGGATGAACCAACTATTTATTTCAATTAGGAATCAAAAGGATGGCAATTTGTCTAATTGCGGACGTCTCGAATGGATCGTTCAAAGAAAAAACGGAACATTCAGCAGTGCTTAATAGCACACTTGTTTGACGTAGTTCGCCCGATGTGACGTTCTTCACAATAGTGAGGTATTATCCTTGCTGAGCCTATTAACCTCTTGGCAATAAAGAATATACGACGTTATATCTTCTTTCAAAATGGACAAAGCAACCTTTTGTTTGAATTACAAATCAGAAGGCAAGTAAATAAGGCTAGGGCTTTTTACTTACATGATTTCTCATGTGTCAAACGGATCAATTAAACAAAAAAGTAATATTAACAAAAGATCAAAAGGTCACTTATTCTACGTCATTCGCTCAACGTGAGATACTTCACATTGAAGAGGTCTTTACTAAGCCGAGTTTAAAACTCCAATAGCGACAAGGAATACACAACATCACAAGCTCTTTCAAAATGGATCACCAACTATTTGTCTCAATTACAAATTAAATGGGTAGTATCGAGTGGATCGATAAAAAAGGAAAATGTAATATTGATGCAAGATTAAAAGGATACTAGTTGTGCGTGGCTTGCTCTGTGGCACGTACTCAATGGGGGGGATATATTTCCCTTGCTGAGTCTAGTACAGTATTAGAAATAAGGAATACATGAGTTTACAGACTCTCTCAAAATAGAAAAACCAACTGCTTGTATCAATTAAAAATCATAAGGCAAGTTTCGTTAAGTTAGGGTTGGTTGTCTAGTTAATTTCAGATGCGTCAAGTGGATCAATCCAAAGCAAAACAAAAAATAGTATCCTTGAAAGATCAAAAGGATACTTTTTATACGTCGTTCACTCTATGGGATGTACTCCACGATCGTGACGTATTTTCTATGCCAAGTTTAGTAAACTTTTAGAAATAAGGAATCAACACGGTCATAAACTCTATCGAAATGGATGAACCCACTATTTAATTCAATTAGAAATCAAAGGGGTGGCAATTTGTCTAATTGCGGACATCTCGAACGGATCGTTGAAAGAAAAAACGGGATATTCATCAGTGGTTAATAGAACATTTGTTTGACGTAGTTCGCCCGATGTGATGTTCTTCACAATAGTGAGGTATTACCCTTGCTGAGCCTATTAACCTATTGGCAGTAAAGAATACACGACGTCATATCCTCTATCAGAATGGACAAAGCATGTTTTTGTTTCAATTACAAATCAAAAGGCAAGTATCTAAGGCTAGGGCTTTTTACTTACCTGATTTCTCATGTGTCAAATGGATCAATCAAACAAAAAAGTAATATGAACGAAAGATCAAAAGGACACTTATTATACGTCATTCGATCAATGTGAGATACTTCACATTGAAGAGGTCTTTACTAAGCCGAGTTTAAAACTCCAATAGCGACAAGGAATGCACGACATCACAAGCTCTTTCAAAACGGATCAACGAACTACTTGTTTCAATTACAAATCAAATGGCTAGTATCGAGTGGATTGATCAAAAAGGAAAATGTAATATTGATGCAAGATTAAAAGGATACTAGTAGTGCGTGGCTCCCTCTGTGGGACATACTCCGTGGGGGGGATATATTTCCCTTGCCGAGTCTAGTACAGTATTAGAAATAAGGAATACATGAGTTTACATAGTCTATCAAAATAGAAAAAATAACTGCGTGTATCAATTAAAAATCACAAGGCAAGTTTCATTAAGTTAGGGTTGGTTGTTTAGTTAATTTCAGATGCCTCAAGTGGATCAATCCAAAACAATACCAAAAATAGTATCCTTGAAAGATGAAAAGGACACTTTTTATACGTTGTTCACTATGTGGGATGTACTCCCGACTATGACGTATTTCCTATGCCTAGTGTAATAAACTGTTAGAAATAAAGAAAGCACATGGTCATAAACTCTATCAAAATGGATGAACCCACTAGTTATTTCAATTATAAATCAAAGGATGGCAATTAGTCTAATTGTGGACATCTTAAATGGATCGTTCAAAGAAAAAAACTGGAATATTCATCAGTGCTTTATAGAACACTTGTTTGACGTAGTTCGCCCGATGTGACTTTCTTCACAATAGTGATGTATTACCCTTGCTGAGCCTATTACCCTATTGGCAGTAAAGAATACACGACGTCATATCCTCTTTCACAATGGACAAAGCAACTTTTTCTTTGAATTACAAATTAGAAGGCAAGTATCTAAGGCTAGGGCTTTTTACTTACCTGATTTCTCTTGTGTCAAACGAATCAATCAAACAGAAAGGTAATATTAACAAAAGACCAAAAGGACACTTATTATATGCCATTCGTTCAATGTGAGATACTTCACATTGAAGAGGTCTTTACTAAGCCGAGTTTAAAACTCCAATAGCGACAAGGAATGCACAACATCACAAGCTCTTTCAAAACGGATCAACGAACTACTTGTTTCAATTACAAATCAAATGGCTAGTATCGAGTGGATTGATCAAAAAGGAAAATGTAATATTGATGCAAGATTAAAAGGATACTAGTAGTGCGTGGCTCCCTCTGTGGGACGTACTCCGTGGGGGGGATATATTTCCCTTGCCGAGTCTAGTACAGTATTAGAAATAAGGAATACATGAGTTTACATAGTCTATCAAAATAGAAAAAATAACTGCGTGTATCAATTAAAAATCACAAGGCAAGTTTCATTAAGTTAGGGTTGGTTGTTTAGTTAATTTCAGATGCCTCAAGTGGATCAATCCAAAACAATACCAAAAATAGTATCCTTGAAAGATGAAAAGGACACTTTTTATACGTTGTTCACTATGTGGGATGTACTCCACGACTATGACGTATTTCCTATGCCTAGTGTAATAAACTGTTAGAAATAAAGAAAGCACATGGTCATAAACTCTATCAAAATGGATGAACCCACTAGTTATTTCAATTATAAATCAAAGGATGGCAATTAGTCTAATTGTGGACATCTTAAATGGATCGTTCAAAGAAAAAAACTGGAATATTCATCAGTGCTTTATAGAACACTTGTTTGACGTAGTTCGCCCGATGTGACTTTCTTCACAATAGTGATGTATTACCCTTGCTGAGCCTATTACCCTATTGGCAGTAAAGAATACACGACGTCATATCCTCTTTCACAATGGACAAAGCAACTTTTTCTTTGAATTACAAATTAGAAGGCAAGTATCTAAGGCTAGGGCTTTTTACTTACCTGATTTCTCTTGTGTCAAACGAATCAATCAAACAGAAAGGTAATATTAACAAAAGACCAAAAGGACACTTATTATATGCCATTCGTTCAATGTGAGATACTTCACATTGAAGATGTCTTTCCTAAGCCAAGTTTAAAACTCCAATAGCGACAAGGAATACACAACATGACAAGCTCTTTCAAAACGGATGAACCAACTATTTGTTTCAATAACAAATCAACTGGGTAGTATCGAGTGGATCGATCAAAAAGGAAAATGTAATATTAATGCAAGATTATAAGGATACTAGTTGTGGGTGGCTCGCTCTATGGGACATACTCCATGGGGGGGATATATTTCTCTTGCCGGGTCTAGTACAGTATTAGAAATAAGGAATACATGAGTTCACAACCTCTATCAAAACAGAAAAACCAACTGCTTATATCAATTAAAAATCATAAGGCAAGTTTCATTAAGTTAGGGTTGGTTGTTTAGTTAATTTCAGATGCCTCAAGTGGATCAATCCAAAACAAAGCCGAAAATAGTATCCTTGAAAGATCAAAAGGACACTTTTTATACATCGTTCATTCAATGGGTTGTACTCCACGATTGGGACGTATTTTCTATGCCTAGTTTAGTGAACTGTTAGAAATAAGGAATGCACATGGTCATAAACTCTATCGAAATGGATGAACCCACTATTTATTTTAATTAGAAATCAAAAGGATGATAATTCGTCTAATTGTGGACATCTCAAATGGATCGTTCAAAGAAAAAACGAAATATTCATCAGTGCTTTATAGAACACTTGTTTGACGTAGTTCGCCCGATATGACGTTCTTCACAATAGTGATGTATCACCCTTGCTGAGCCTATTACCCTATTGGCAATAAAGAATACACGACGTCATATCCTCCTTCAAAATGGACAAAGCAACTTTTTCTTTGAATTACAAATTAGAAGGCAAGTATTTAATGCTAGGGCTTTTTACTTACCTGATTTCTCATGTGTCAAACGCATCAATCAAACAAAAAAGTTATGTTAACAAAAGATCAAAAGCACACTTATTGTACGTCATTCGCTCAATGTGAGATACTTCACATTGAAGAGCTCTTTCCTATGACGAGTTTAAAACTCCAACAGCGACAAGGAATACACAACATTACAAGCTCTTTCAAAACGGATCAACCAACTATTTGTTTCAATAACAAATCAACTGGGTAGTATCGAGTGGATCAATCAAAAAGCAAAATGTAATATTGATGCAAGATTATAAGGATACTAGTTGTGCGTGGCTCGCTCTATGGGACGTACTCGATGGGGGGGATATATTTCTCTTGCCAGGTCTAGTACAGTATTAGAAATAAGGAATACATGAGTTCACAACCTCTATCAAAACAAAAAAACCAACTGCTTGTATCAATTAAAAATCATAAGGCAAGTTTCATTAAGTTAGGGTTGGTTGTTTAGTTAATTTCAGATGCCTCAAGTGGATCAATCCAAAACAAAGCCAAAAATAGTATCCTTCAAAGTTCAAAAGGACACTTTTTATACGTCGTTCACTCAGTGGGTTGTACTCCACGATTGTGATGTATTTCCTACGCCTAGCTTAATAAAATGTTAGAAATAAGGAATGCACATGGTTATAAACTCTATCGAAATGGATGAACCCACTATTTATTTTAATTAGAAATCAAAAGGATGACAATTTGTCTAATTGTGGACGTCTCAAATGGATCGTTCAAAGAAAAAAAGGAATATTCATCATTGCTCAATAGAACACTTGTTCGACGTAGTTCGCCCGATGTGACGTTCTTCACAATAGTGAGGTATTACCCTTGCTGAGCCTATTAACCTGTTGGCAATAAAGAATACACGACGTCATATCCTCTTTCAAAATGGACAAAGAAACTTTTTCTTTGAATTACAAATTAGAAGGCAAGTATCTAAGGCTAAGGCTTTTTACTTACCTGATTTCTCAAGTGTCAAACGGATCAATCAAACAAAAAGGTAATATTAACAAAAGATCAAATGGACACTTCTTATAGGTCATTCGTTCAATGTGAGATACTACACATTGAAGATGTCTTTCCTAAGCCGAGTTTAAAACTCCAATAGCGACAAGGAATACACAACATCACAAGCTCCTTCAAAATGGATCAACCAACTATTTGTTTCAATTACAAATCAAATGTGTAGTATCTAGTGCATCGATAAAAAAGGAAAATTTAATATTGATGCAAGATTAAAAGGATACAAGTTATGCGTGGCTCGCTCAATGGGACATACTCGACGGGGGTGATATATTTCCCATGCCGAGTCTAACACGCTATTAGAAATAGGGAATACTGGAGGTGACAAACTCTATCAAGATAGAAAAACCAACTACTTGTATCAATTAAAAATCATAAGGCAAGTTTCATTAAGTTAGGGTTGGTTATTTAGTTAATTTCAGATGCCTTAAGTGGATCAATCCAAAACAAAACCAAAAATAGTATCATTGAAAGATCAAAAGGACACTTTTTATACGTCGTTCACTCTATGGGATGTACTCCACGATTGTGACGTATTTCCTATGCCTAGTGTAATAAACTGTTCGAAAAAACGTCTCGAATGGATCATTCAAAGAAAAAACGGAACGTTCATCAGTGCTTAATAGCACACTTGTTTAAAGTAGTTCGCCCGATGTGACGTTCTTCACAATAGTAAGGTATTACCCTTGCTAAGCCTATTAACCTATTGGCAATAAAGAATACACGACGTCATATCCTCTTTCAAAATGGACAAAGCAACTTTTTCTTTGAATTACAAATTAGAAGGCAAGTATCTAAGGCTAGGGCTTTTTACTTACCTGATTCCTCATTTGTCAAACGGATCAATCAAATAGAAAGGTAATATTAACAAAAGATCAAAAGGACACTTATTATACGTCATTCGTTCAATGTGAGATACTTCACATTGAAGAGGTCTTTCCTAAGCCGAGTTTAAAACTCCAATAGCGACAAGGAATACACAACATCACAAGCTCTTTCAAAACGGATGAACCAACTATTTGTTTCAATTATGAATCAAATGCGTAGATGACAGACAGATTTTTAGCCTCTGTAAAAGAGCTAGCTAATGTCGTTAAATCTCTCTTTAAGATAATAAATTCCCTTAGTTTGCACTAATAGAATAGCAGCAAGCAAGTTGTCGAACTCACAGGGATTAGCCTAGTTTTCTAGTTCTTAAATCAAAACACCCAATTACTCTTGCTCTATAAAATGTCTTGGCAAAAAGTTTTCTTTTTTATAACTAAAGATCTAATTTTTATTTGGTTTTCTGAATAAACAAAGAAAGCAAATTGATTTTAGGATTTAGATTCAAGGACTAAATGCATGTAGGGTCACAATTTCACCTCCCTATGTTGTTTCTACTGATTTTAAGGTTCTTGAGATTATTTAATTGATAACATGCTATAACTAAGCCAAGGTACTGTAATTGGTCATTACCAGCCCTTCTAAGTGCTGTCTGCCTGAATGGTCATCATGACATCAACATGCAAAGCCTAATTATCTTACCCATGACAGGATAATGGTCACACGAATCACAAATAAGTTATGAATCAAAGATCAGCCTTAGACTAAGGTTAAGAAAGCCCAGGTGTACAGCCCAGATATTAAAAGATAAGAACAGATCCATAAAACATGAAATCTCAATTAAACAAACTCAAAATTCAATCAATCAGTTTGACAACATAGGGGGCTACATTGCTCCCCTAGATAAAGGAAACTTCTCACACATGATTACAAGCAAACACAAAGCAGAAAAGCTCAACATCTTCTTCTTATCCACGCGCACAGTAAAGCTTCAACCCAAGTTTCCAAAATCCGCAACGGCTGCGACGGCTGCTCTCTTAGGTCAGGAACAGCCTCCAAAACGTCTCTCTCTCTTCAAAAACGTGTAGAATGTGTTGCTCCTCTACTTGGGCGTGTAGAGCCCCTATTTATAGAGAATGGATGGGCCTTGATGTGTGTTATAAAGTGTACCCTAGCCCATCTATCAAAACGATGTAATTTTGATAAATGACACTACAAACTTTAAAATCTCTCAATCCAAGCACAATATGGACAAGGCCCTTTAGGAAAGAATGATCAGCATAGAAAAACAACTGGATCGGTGCAAAAATATGGCTGCACGTCAATTTGAACGTCATATGCCCAATTGGCGTGCAGCTCCAAATTAGCTGAAATTCTTCCCCAAGCTTCCTTGCATGTTGTAGAAGGCAGATAAGCAAACATATGCTTGCACGCCATTTCAGTCCAATTGGCGTTCACGTCTGATTGCTCTGAAACTTCTGTGGGAGATAGCGGATATCATGCTGAGAAATGTTTGTTCTGCACGCCAATTGGTTTGAGGCCATATACTTGGTCAAAAGTAATCTCCAAAACCTACCAAAATAGCTTAAAAATGCATGTATTTGCAAATAGCATCTTCCTAGGGGTTAGAGCAGATATATGTAAAATATAATACAATAAGGCTCTAATCATGCTCTTAAACACCCTACATAAACACTAGAATAACGGCATAAAATGCACGTTATCAAATACACCACACTTGAATCATTGCTTGTCCTCAAGCAAAAACATACAAGCATGCAAAAATAAAACATACACTCAGTCAAACGGGAAGAAAAATAAAATATCAATCAAAGAGAGTCATGGTTTCCCAAGCATGCAACTCTATCATGATGAAATGGGCATTTTAAGCAACCGAAATGAGTCATAGCTTAATTCATTCATGTCCATATCCCTAAGTCCAACAACCATGCAATTTCCTTACTGAAAATTCAGACATCAGTAAGCAGTCCATGCTAACACAGCACCTAGTTTCCCTTTAAGTTCTTACAAAGGATAAAGCTGCCTCACTCAAATATAACTTTTCTATTTCTCTTTAATCTCAAGCCCCATACCTATCAATTAACAAAGGATGGTAAACTCTATCTCTACATCCGCCATCAGCTATTGATTAAGTACTTGCCAAGCAATCATGGGAGTTCCCTATTGTGCTCATCAAAGAAAACACACTCTCTATTCTACTTTATTTGAACTCACACGCTAGTCTAAACTCAATAAACTCACACTCTATTCTAATAACTGATAAAACAAAACCATGAGCTAAAGAATTGAGCTCAACACTCTCAAATAAACAAAACTCAGTCATTGTGGCTATCAAACTAACTAATTACTCATATGAACATCAAGCCAATGTGGCTTTTATTTTGAATCCCTCTTTTTTTTTTCATACTTCTTTGAAGTAATAACCTTACAAGGTTGCATTTATGCTCTACCTTGATGGATTATTCACTCCTTTTTTTTACTCACATAACACATATATAAGACTGATTTTTCTAATGCATACCCCTTGCCATTTTGCTACATAAGGAGAGACAGAAATTCATTGATGTCTCACATCCCATTTTCCAATTAAGTGATGGCTTTTTCACATTCTATATCACAGCCTTTTATATTTACAACACAACAAACAAAAATTAGGATACATAGGAAGTCAAAGTGGCTTAAAGGCCTTGCTACCTATCTATACACCAAACACTGAGCACTAATAAGTAATCATATGCTTACTTGACTCCTACCATTAAATAACTAATGTTAAGTGCAGAGAGGAGTATCAAATCAAACTATTACCCATAAACCATAAATGACACTCAAGGGCAAAAAAGAAGCTTTTCTAATGTTTTCTTTTTATTTTTGTCACTCAACTTTAAGGGTCACTAAAGTCTATCTTAGCATGTTATGCTTAGCTAATATTCAAACTTCAGCTCCAAAAACATGGTGATATCATTCAAAAGATAAAGACATGATTAAACCAAATCAGAGCACATTTTAACTACTTTAACACCCTTATCACAACATGATACTAATGTGGCACAAAAAGTAAAATTTGTAGGCCAAAATTGCATACTTAATATCCATGTCTCCATATGCAAATCACTCAAGCAGGCAACTCAAACAATCATGCAAATTTTTTTATTTTTTATTTTTATTTTTTCTGTACATGCAATCACATAACTTAAAAGACAAGCAAGTGGCTAAAGTCACTCCCGAATACACCACACTTAAAATATGCTATGTCCTCATGGCATGAAATAGGGAGTAGGAAAATACTTACCTCTCAGTTGGCAAGCTGTAATAGTAGATAACATTGGCCACCATTCGACGTGCACGAGTAACAAAATCAGCTGAGGTTTCTCCGCGTATCTCCCAGCTTTCCCTCATTTGCGGAATAGCCATCATATAGTACCAAACAAAAATCCCACAGCTGAATTGGTCAGGCTGCTGAGGGATTTCCATTTCGTTGAGGTGAATAAGAGGGAGCTTGTCCTGCAATAATCCTTCTTTTTTCATTGCATCATTGATTCTTTTTATGAGCCCATGAACAAGCCGTCTCTTTCTTCTGGTGAACCCTTCGCCTTGGCTTGGATCATAAAGCACCGCATGCCCTGCACTCAAATCCACACGCACCAAGACATAATGACGATCAATGTGCACAGGGATCAGCACTTCGTGCATACCATGCCAAGGACGGTGCCCTTCATTCTGACCATTTATACGCTGGCGCCACACACTTTCAGTCAAAGGTTGCTCATAAAGCTCGCACAGCATAATAGAGGTATACTGGGATAGTGGGTAATTATGAGGCTCAGCCTCCACTACAAAACGCATAGTCTTGCAAAATAAGTCCACCTCATCTGAGAATAGATATTCATCGCCTAAAATCCGTTGAAGGACAAACGAGGTGAAGAGGTCCATATCCCTTGCAAAGCGAGCTCTTAACACCTGTGAGTTAATGAAGTCCTCAAATGCTGCTTGACTCTCAGTAGATGATAGGGTTGGATCTATGGTCAAATGTATAGGCTCTCCGAGTAGGTCTTGAGGTGCAGCAGGAATGTATGTCCCCCATGAGACAGGAAGCACCATAGGCACAATAGCTTGAGAATAGTTAGGATCCATAAAGGGCTGAAAAGGTGAATGCCCTGCTTCTGGCTCTGTCTCCTCTAGATAATAAGTTTGCCCTGCTGAAGTTTCTGGTTGTAGTGGATCTTCCTGGGCATGAGAAGAGTCTTCATGAACTGAAGGTAAGTCTTCTTCAGATATCTCCACTACGGGAGAGTGTTTGGATGCTTTCTTCTTGCTCAAGGCCTTCCAAATTTTTCCTAGGAGGCCCTTGACTTCCTTGTTGTTCTTCCTTAATGCATCAACTTCACGTTGGGTTCTAGCATTTGCCTCCCTAAGCTCTTGTGTTTCTTTTCTCCATGCTTCAGTAGATGCTGTAGCAGGAGCTTCAGGGGCTTCTCATGCTCTGGCTGACGGTCTAGAAGTAGCGTGCTGGCCTTGAGAGACAAGTACCATTAACTCTTCAAACTGAGCACTCTGAATATGTCCATTTGTAAATGCCCAATTGATAACTTCTACCTCACTTACCACCTGGCCACTTATACCTTGAAAGAAGTTAAACACATCTTCCTTGTGCACATTATACTACATATACATGGCAGTAAGCCTGAATAGGGTTTGTTTCCTTTCATCCAATGGAGTGGAGGTATCTCGTGCAGCAAACTCAGTAGGCCGCTCCATATGAACACTATGTCATGAATGCTACGGTTCAGCCCGGGGAAGATTTCCCCGACTGCCACTAGAGCTTACCCCTAAGCCTCCTTCTGGTTGCTGTACTCTCAAAATCCATTGAGAGGGGAATGGGGTGCTGTCTAAATGGGCAAAATGCTGAGCATGCTGGCTCTGAAAAATAACACATAACATTCTGCAATATACCCTCTTTGTCAAGTTTTTCTTCCACCAATTGAAAATAGCAGCAGCCCAGTCCACATCTAACATATGGTCAATGCTATACATGAATGCAAGATGGGTCATAGGCACACTATCCTTTCCACTGATTTGCAACAGCAAGCACTTTCCTACCAGATGAGCTAAACATCTAAATTTTCCCACAAAGCCATTTTTAGTAAATTGCCTCCTCCTCTCAGAACGTTTGGCATAATTTAAGGCAGTACCATACTCCCCTAAGGTCAAGTGAGGGAGGTGGTCGTAGGGTACAGGAAGGTTAAAGGTCTTCCTAATTGTCTCAGGTGTGATACGAATATACACCCCCTGCACCTGCCCTAGAATCGCATCCTCCTCCTCATTTAAGTAAATGGAATGATAAAACTCATGCAAAGCAGGATAATAAACGACACATCTGGTTGAAACTAACCTCACTAACCCAAGATTTTGAAGCTTTAAGGCCACCTCACTTGACCATCCCAGGTTTGATTCCTCCAAGGCACTTAGATCCAAAGCATGCCCTAGGAACATCTCCCCATCCTCACTGCTGGAAGAACTGGATGAATGAACTTCTTCCTTGCTTGATCTCCTTGTGCGCACCATCTTGCTTCAGGAATTTAGAGAAAAGAAAGATAGAATTTGGGTAGAAGCGGCAAGAACCAGAGCTTCACAAATTGCATATCTAGAAATGAGTATTTGGTGTGAATGACCTAGCTCCCGGCCTCTTTATTTATAGCGTGCAAAAGAAGAAGTGTCCCAATTTGGATCATACACGTGTCCTCCAATTTTCAGGGCATTTGGACCATTTTAACCCTTGCACGTCATATGGGTGAATTGGCGTTCAGGTGGAATCGTCCCAAATTTTGGTGGTAGGTCCCTCATGAGGCGTAAAGCAATAGCCTCTTCTACACGTGATATTGTTGAAGCTTCTAGGAGGTCCAAAATTGGTATTTTGCCTTTTTATCCCTTCAGATGACAGCTAGCAATTGGCGTGCAAGAAGTAAAGTGCTTTATGTGATGTTTATCCACTAGACCAGAAATTTTCAGAAGCAAAAGAGGTGCACGCCAATTGGTCAATTGGCGTTAATATGGCGTGCAGGCCCAAATTAGCCCAAACTTTTCCTCTGAGTTGCTTTTGCAGTATGATCAACCTCTATGCTTGCACGCCAATTCGTTGGGCTTAAATTCAAGTACTTGTGGCTTCACTTATTCCTTACTCCAGGACTTGTTCCTTAAGATAAATTCAGAAGTCCAAGGCCCAATAATTTTGGCTCAACCTGCAAATGGTTAGTCAAGAAAGAAACGAAATCTATCGCACCAGGGTTAGCTTGCAAACAAAATTGTTGAATAAAAATAAATAAAATAAAACATTGGGTTGCCTCCCAACCAGCGCTTTATTTAAAGTCTGTAGCTAGACTTTAAATTAAGATCATGAGGTGGTGAAAGAGAGGGAATCAACGATCTCCCTCTGAGTTGGATCATAGTATGGTTTCAGTCTGTTGCCATTCACCCAAAATTTCTTGCTATCTACAGCTTGGAGCTCAAAGCTCCCATATGGCTTCTTATCAACTATCACAAAAGGTCCCATCCACTTTGACCTTAATTTTCCAGGAAATAGCCTTAACCTTATGTTAAATAAGAGAACTTTTTGCCCCAAGGTTAAAGGTTCATTGGTTAATTGCCTATCATGCCATTTCTTGGTTCTTTCTTTATAAATTTTAGCACTTTCATAGGCATCCATCCTGAACTCATCTAATTCAATTAATTGAGTCATCCTAAGCTCTTTGGCCTCTTGTGGATCAAAATTTAACTTCCTCAAGGCCTAGTGAGCTTTGTGCTCTAATTCCACAGGTAAGTGACAAGCCTTCCCATAAAGAATACGGTAAGGTGACATCCCAATGGGAGTTTTATAGGCTGTCCTATATGCCCATAAGGCTTCATCAAGCCTTTGAGACTAGTCTTTCCTATTTGCTCCAACAGTTTTCTCTAAAATGGCTTTAATCTCTCTGTTGGACACCTCTACTTGTCCATTAGCTCGTGGGTGGTAAGCTAAAGACTTCCTATGAGTTACCCCATATTTGTTCAACAACTTGTCAAACAATTTATTGCAGAAGTGACTACCCTCATCACTAATTATAGCCCTTGGTGTCCCAAATCGGCTAAAGATGTTTCTGGTAAGGAAGTGAGTCACTACTCTAGCATCATTCACTCTGGTTGGTATAGCTTCTACCCACTTTGACACATAATCCACAGCCAATAGGATATATGAATACCCATCGAATTGGGGAATGGCCCCATAAAATCAATGCCCCATATATCAAAAATTTCAACTAGAAGAATTCCAGTTAATGGCATCTCATTCCTCCTACATAGACCACCTACCCTTTGACATCTATCACAGGTTTTGATGTAGACATAGGTGTCTTTCACCATGTGAGGCCAATAAAAGCCACACTGAATGATCTTAGCCACAGTTCTCTGCACCCCAAAGTGGCCCCCATAATGTGATGAATGACAATGGTATATTATGTCATCTATCTCCTCCTCAAGGACACACCTTCTAATTATTTGGTCTGGACACCTCCTATAGAGAATAGGGTCTTCCCAAATGTATTTCTTAGCATCCACTACCAACCTCTTTCGCCGATGGTAGTCCAATTGCTTGGGTATAAACCCAGTGGCTAAATAGTTTGCTATATCAAGCAAACCAAGGAAGCCGGTGCACCTCAAACAACTTCTCATCGGAAAGTCATCTACAATGGGTAGAGACTTAGGTGCATTCTCCACACGGGAGAGGTGATCAGCCACAGAATTTAGGGCTCCCATTGTGTCTCTAATTTCAAGATCAAATTCCTGTAAAAGGAGTACCCACCAAATCAAGTGTGGCTTAGCTTCTTTTTTGGCAAATAAATATTTCAAAGCTGCATGATCAGTATAAACAATTACTTTAGACCCAAAAAGGTAGGGTTTAAACTTGTTGCGACCATAAACCACAACAAGAACTCTTTTTCGGTGGTGGTGTAGTTCCGTTGAGCATCATCTAAGGTCTTACTAGCATAGTAAATGACCCTAAACACC
This sequence comes from Taxillus chinensis, assembly GCA_023512835.1. Classification (NCBI taxonomy): domain Eukaryota; kingdom Viridiplantae; phylum Streptophyta; class Magnoliopsida; order Santalales; family Loranthaceae; genus Taxillus; species Taxillus chinensis. Next base: position 42,731,663 of record CM042092.1, on the reverse strand, counting down.
TTATCACGTCTTTGCCCTAAGACTACCCCCACAACATAATCACTTGCGTCACACATTAGCTCAAAAGGCTGAGCCCAGTCTGGTGTGACTATAACTGGTGCAGTGACTAACATACCCATGAGGATGTTGAAAGCTTGTGTCTTTCTCTAACAGCCTACTCATGGGTTTTGCAATTTTAGAAAAGTCCTTAATGAATCTCCTATAAAAGCCAGCATGGCCAAGGAAACTTCTCACCCCTTTTTCATTTGTTGGAGGTGGCAAAGTCTCAATAGTGGAGATTTTTGCCTTGTCCACCTCCAAACCTTGTGAAGACACCTTGTGCCCTAGAACTATCCCCTCAGTTACCATAAAATGGCATTTTTCCCAATTTAGGACTAGTTCCTTCTCCTCACATCTTTCTAAGACCACATCTAAATTTTTCAAACACTGTTGGTAGGAGGAACCAAACACTAAAAAGTCATCCATGAAAACCTCCATGATCTCCTCCACCAGGCCCTGGAAAATGGCCATCATGCACCTTTGAAAGGTGGCAGGTGCATTGCTGATGGTCCCTTGGAGCCTAAAGGGGGGGGGGGTGAATAGGCTCTTATCGAAACTCTTTTATTCTTTTAAGGCACTGCACTAATCTAGTTAAGTGAAAGAATCACTGCGAAAGATAACCAGATAGTGGAAGTATTTTGTTTTATTATCAAGAGATAATTACAACAAAATAGAAGCAACTCTCTTACACTCTGTTTTACAAAAGGGATTCACACACTAGCCTAGTTTGTATCTTTGAGCTCTTGTACATGCACAGAATTAATTCAGGCTAATTCACTCTCCTTTTTGCCCCTTTTTTTACATATACAAGTATGGATATTTATACAAACGTTCCTAAGAGACAACCTCGGAACTTGAAGTTTCAGAATGCGTTCGCAGACTAACGTTCCTCGGTAATCTCTCTGTCTTGACTGCTGCGGCTTGTGGAGCTCAAGATCTTGGGTTTGAAGAATATAAGTGCATTTGTGAGTTCCCAAATACAATTGAGGTTGTGTCCACATATGCGGGTGATCCACGTGTCAGATTCTTCAGGTATTCAATAAGTTTGTCTTACATCGGGACGCCACGAGCTGATAACTTTAAATGCGGTGAGTTGAAGTAGTGTCTTCTTGGTCCGCTGTAATTTTCCTTACTCCGTTGCTAATTAAGCTCGGAACCTTACTCCGTGTCAGTGGTTGCTTACTCCGTATCTATTTAGTACTGGAATCCTTAGTCCGTGATAGCGCTTTCTTACTCCGCATGTAAATTCCTTACTCCGTATGTAAGTTCCTTACTCCGTATGTAAGTTCCTTACACCGGGCGAGTCTTGAAAAGTCGGATGACTTATTCCGTGTCAGCGCTTTCTTACTCCGCATGTAAGTTCCTTACTCCGTATGTAAGTTCCTTACTCCGGGCGAGTAAGATATCCGGATTCCTTACTCCGCATCAAATTTCCTTACTCCGTGCGAATAAAGACTCGGATCCTTATTCCGCATCAATACTTCCTTACTCGGCATGTATGAAAGACTCGGATGCCTTACTCCGTGTCTTCTTCACTTTAGTTCGCTTGAGGGGAAGACTTAACTATTTAACTCCATTTCAATCCCTTTTGCTTCGTGCGACCTCGTTGACCAAGACTCTTACTCCGCATTAGTTTGACTTAGTCCGTTTGAGGTACTTAAGAACATATTCAGCAATCCGTAGCCTTTAAGTTCTTAGTCTGCACGAATGTTCCTTATTCCGTATGTATTTGTGACTTGGTTATTTACCAAGTGTTTGACGACACTCACTCTTGTCCTGGATCGGGATTATGTATCCTGTCCTTAGCTTTGCTCTCACGAGTGCATCTCCTGGATTAGTAACATATCTTCTCGCAATGATCAAATAAACACAAAAGATCTCAGATCAAATTACATAAGGCTTTATCAGCATTATCCAAATTCTGGGTTTGATCCAACAATCTCCCCCAGTTATGGATATGCCCAAACTATTTGTAATCCGATCTGGTAAGCAATGCAAAAGAATAACATACAGAATACGCAACACAACCAATTTCATTAATCAGCAACTAAGTACAATTCAGCCTTAATACAAGATTTTCACTAAGGTACATAAGGCTTACTATACTTGAAGATCATAGTTCTTGCCTTCTCTCTAAGCTCCATTGTCTGCTTCATCGTATAAGTAGTGTGTTGGCTCCACGATTTGTCCATAGTCAAAAATGACTTGATGAAGTAATAGACAAAAGCCCCACAACTATCTCCATCCTGGCTATTGTGGCACTTGCTTCTTGCCCCGGAATGTTGCCTTGACTTCTCAGTTGGGCCCAAGGGTGTGATGCCCAATTCTTCATATAAACGGGCTTTCCTCACGACTTCGATCGGCCGATACACAGTGGTTCCCATTGATTCTTTCTTACAAAGTGCTCCACTATCGATGAGAATCAATGAGGATCATTTGCTTGGACCTGAATCATAAAGACAGCCATCATGAAGTGTGGCGACATGATCCGGTACGCAATGAGGATAGTTGAGAGAGTTTTCCATGGCTTGCTATCCTCGCCAGTTCCGTCGATGAAGGATCGAATTAGATCCACACCTGGGAAGATAGCCTTCATTCCAACACGGCAAGACATCAAACAAATGCGCATCCTTGTAAAGAGATGGAAACGACCTCATCTCCAACTTGGCGACCCTTGAGAAGTTGTCAATATCTTTCGTTGTAAAGAGTCCTTTCTCCGAACAAAGAGTCCGAATGTCGTGCGGGGAGAAAGGGTACATTTCCGAAGACATCTTCTCTCAACAGGGGACGCAACAAAGGATTTCATTGCTTTGCGAACACTTCCATCCGCATCGAGGGGTCAAACTCCGCATATGATGGGAGGAAGGTGTTGGGCTGCGGATGAGGAGGATGGAGGAGGAGCCGGAGCTGCGGTAGAGGAGCTTGGCCGAGAAAAGCGGCTTCATTTGGGAATTTGAACTCCCTGAAGCACCGAAGAGGCACGCCGCTTCTCGGTCCGAGTAGATGGTTGTGGTGCGAAGGAGCAGGATCGGATGACATGTTCTCCCCCGGTTTGGCGGATCGACGGGAAGCAACGGGAGGGCGAGCCATCGTATGTGCCAGGTCCGCAAAAGAGGTAGACAATGAATGGACAGACGAGGCGACTAGATCCATTTTCTGCTCCATGGAGGTGGAGGAGTCGGTGAGAGCGGAGAGGAGTTGAGCGCCAAGTGCATCAACCTTGGCGGCGATGGCGAAATTTGGGCGCCGTGGAGCCTGGGCGTGGCGGTCCACTGGGCGGAAAGCACGGCGTCGGAGTGGACCGTACCAAAAGAGGCACGCCCAAGGACTAACTCCGGAGCCTTGGAGGACTCCCCCGCATGAATAGGAGCAAGAGTGCGCCAGGCGGAGGAGTCCACAGGAGTATCAGCGGCAGCAGCAGCAGAAGGAGCTTCCAGAGCATCGAAGGCATCCGGGGCAGCGGACCCGCTTTGACCAGATAGGTCAACCACTGGAATGGCGGGGGCAGGAGAAGATGAGCCATCTTTAGCCGGGGAAGGACCCCGGGCAGAATGGACTGGGCTGGAGGGAGTGGTGAACGCTACATCTTGGAATGGAGGCCGGCGTAAGAAAGCCGTGATCCAAGTTCCGGATGATCATTGTCTCCGGGGATTGGGTATGGCGGGTGTAAAACACTTGGAGATTGTTGTCCTGGAAGGGGAGGCGGTGTGAGCAAGGCTAAAACGGAGCTAAGAGGTCCGTTAAGGTGTCGGCGGAGAGATGGGCTAGGTAGTCTCGGGGTTGAGGTAGGGGAGGCAACGGAGCTTCCGGAGAAGAGGCCGGGACATCAGCAGTTGCGGCAGCAACAGCGGTAGCAACCGCGGCAGCAACAGCGGAGGTGGAGGGAGTGGGGACATCCGCAGCAGAAGGAGCTGAGGAACCAGCCTTTGGGGCACTGTGCTGAGAGGGCCCCGCAACCTCGGACGGATCGGCACGAACGCTGTGCTGGGAGGCCCGAGAGTGGGAAGGTGCAGCAATAGACCGAATCCGGGAGGATCGGGGTCCGAAACCGACCTCATGAGCGGGGCTGTCGGAGGGGTCACCACCGTAGCTGCCTTGTTGTTCCGAGGCAGGGAGAATGCGGAGAGTTGCAGTGGGTCGGCGGGCAGTCATGTTCCCATCCGGCGTAAGGTAACGGAGGTAATAAGCCGAGGGAAACGAGATAGCATCAAATCGGGCGAAATGGTCCGGATGAAGATGCCGGAAGACAATGCTGAGAATGCGCCCGAAGGAATGGTTTTTTGAACCATTCTGCAGCAAACGAAATAAGAACATCCCCCAATCCATCGGAAGACCTTCAAAAACGCCGTACATGGCCAGGAGAAGGTTGTACGGAACCGAGTCCAGGGCGGATGTGCGAGCGATGAGGCATCGACTTAGAATGGTCGCCATACATCGATAGCGACCCTGGAAGGATTTCACCTTGTATTCCTTCCCCTTGTTTGTGCAACCCATAGAAGCCGCCATTGGATCGGCATCCGGGCGCTGTGGTTCCCCGGGGGGTAGGTGGAGAGCAGCGCGGAGAACGGCGGGAGTGATGAGGATGGATTCTCCGCGGACATAGGAGATGATGGAGTCGGTGGTGCGGTGAATCCGTTGGTAATACTCAATGATGTCGTCGATAAGAAGATCGACGGGATTGGAGACCAGATTGAGTATATGTGAGGCTTCAAGGAGAGGGCGAAGCTGGAAAAACCAATCCGGAGGATTGGAGACAGCGTGCCAATCAACCAGGATGACCAGGATTAACGCCGGAAAGGGAGATTCTGGGTGCCATTACGAGATGAAATATGAAGAACAAGAGGAAAGGTGAGGTCTTGATGAGGAAAGTAGCAACGAGAGGTTTAGGGATTGGAAATGAGCAATACTCGTGCTTCGCAGGTATAACCAGAATATATATATATAAGGCCGTGTCCAGAAGTGTCAGCGGGTCTAGGAATTTGCGAGTGAAACAGGGACCCGCTCGACAAGGCTGATGTCATTAGTCCGGATATCGATGCGCCTCCGAATGAAACGATGTCGTGGTGACCGCATGACCAAGTAAAGATAACAACCGGTAGCCATCCAGAGAAGTGTGTGTGTAACCCGAGATTTGCATTTAATGAATCATCATTATTCCTCCTCAAAAGCATGCGACATATGAGTATACATGGATTGTCACAATTGAACAGTGTCGGAGTCCGGAGGAATGAGCCGACAATCATCCGGAGTAAATAATAGTCGAGGAAGAGTATCCGGATGAATAATAGACCTTGTCCGTAGTAAACGAGTTCGGTGAGAGAGTAGAGTAGATTCCTTTGCGGTTAAAAAGTCGAAGAGAAGAGAAGTACCACAACACTTCAAATCCAAGACTATGGACGAGATTTATCGAGATGGTTGCAAAGAAAATCTGAACCTTGTAGCTAAACAAGGATAAACTGAAAATACAAAAGCTTAACAGGCAAGGATTAGTATGGATTAGAGAAGATAATCGGTGAAAAACAACATAATCCGAACTAATGAGAAACAGAACTTATGCATTACCAAGAATGTAGTAGACGTATGCACATGTGAAAATGATCAATATTACTTGAATCGGGGCATATGTCGAGATAGCAATACACAAGTTCATATAGGTCAACATAGCAAAACCGTCTTCGCGAACAACGTAGCTAAGATTAATTAAAGAGCATATGATTTGGCCAATTTAGGATTCATGAGTGAAAAAAATGATAGAGCGAACACATGTCAAAAGTAGGCAGATGATTAGCCGATTAAAATGCATGGTTGAAGAAGGAAAATACATCCAAACTTGCCACTTTGCTGATTCAAAACAGCATGTCCATCCAGATCCAGAAGTAAAAGTTTAGAGGAAGGAGAATTCGAGACATATTAGGGGTTCATTGCTGCTCCCCGTAGATCATTTAATCCTCTCAATGAAAAGCTCCCCCTCAAATAGACAATCGGAAAGAGGTCATGAGACATATACGGGGGGGGTATTATCGAATAATATATAAAGCATTGTCTCCCCGTAGATTGTGCAATCCTCTCGGTTGACCTTTCCGATTTGTAGTTCAAAGACTGTCTATCTTATTAGAAAACTATACTTCAGAAGCTGATCAGACTGCGATTGAGTATTCATCCACCAGGCATTCCAAGCTAACCCATTTCACTTCTTCAACTATACATGTTAATAGAGTAATCTAAATGAACATGCTTTTGTCATGTGGTGATTAATGGAAATTAAGATCATGAAACCAGAAGAGGTAAATCATATAAGCTTTAGTCATGTTAGCTTAAACGACTTGATCGGGAAACGCAAGCATCCTCCCATCTATGAAATTGAGATTAATATCAGAAGCATGAAGCCGTTAAATAGTAAGTATGATCAGCAATACAGTCAGTAAATCGCTACTACTTTCAGTAAACGTATAATGCATGTTCTGAGAGTAAATATACTGTTGGGTAATTTAATTGTGAAACTATGCAGAGAAGTCAAGCATACCTAATCGGAAGAGTAGTTCAGAGAACCTCGCATCAGGCAGGGGCTTTGTAAGTACGTCTGCTAATTGATCTTCAGTAGCAACATGTTCCAGTGAAATATGCTTTTTGAGAACATGATCGCGTATGAAGTGATACCTAACCTCAATGTGCTTCGTCTTAGGATGCATGACAGGATTGTTGCTGATAGCAATTGCACTAGTGTTGTCACAGTAGAGTGGAATAGATGACATGTTGAAACCGTAGTCAGTAAGTTGACTTTGCATCCAAAGTAGCTGTGCGCAGCAACTTCCGAAAGCTATATATTCCGCCTCAGCAGTAGAGGTTGATACGGAATTTTGCTTTTTACTGAACCATGAGATCAATCTATTTCCTAGAAACTGACACGTACCACTTGTGCTTTTCCTGTCGATGCGACATCCAGCGAAGTCGGCATCAGAGTATCCGGATAAGGTGAAGTTGGACTCCTTTGGGTACCAGAGTCCCAAACTCATCGTTCCCTTGAGATACCTTAATATCCGTTTTACATGAAGCATATGTGACTCCTTGGGATTCGCCTGATATCGTGCACAGATGCAAGTTGCAAACATAATGTCTGGGCGACTTGCTGTAAGATACAGCAAGGATCCTATCATCCCTCGGTAGTCAGTCACATTTACTGAAATGCCGTCCACATCAGGATCTAACTTGGCACTGACAGACATGGGAGTTTTGACAGGAGATGAACCTTCCATACCAAACTTCTTAATAAGATCGCAAGTGTATTTGGCTTGATTAATGAAAATTCCTTCCTTTAGTCGTTTAACTTCTATTCCAAGGAAGTAGGATAGTTCTCCCATCATGCTCATCTCAAACTTGCCTGTCATCAACTTAGCAAACTCGTCACAAAGCTTCGGATTCGTTGATCCGAAAATGATATCATCCACGTATATCCGTACGATTAGAGTGTGTCCATTCTCTTTTCGTAGAAATAGGGTGGTGTCAATCTTCCCTTTTTGGAAGTTGTGTGCAAGTAGGAATTCGACGGTGTGTCATACTAGTCTCTTGGAGCTTGCTTCAAACCATATAAAGCTTTTCGAAGTTTATAGACTAGATGTCCAGCTTTAGGTTCAATGAAACCGGGAGGTTGTTCTACGTAAACCTCCTCTTGAAGATCTCCTTTCAGGAATGCGCTCTTGACGTCCATTTGATAAACTATGAAGTTTTCATATGAAGCATACGCTGGAAACATTCGAATTGCCTCAAGTCTTGCTACTGGAGCAAAGGCTCATCATAGTCTATGCCTTCTTCTTGACGATATCCTTTCGCTACCAGTCTGGCTTTGTTCCGAATTACTATTCCATCTGTATCAAGCTTGTTCCGGAACACCCATTTAACTCTAATGACTTGCTGAGACTTAGGCCTGGGTACTAATGTCCACACATTGTTTCTCTTAAATTGATTCAGCTCTTCTTGCATGGCTTCTATCCAATTTGAATCCTGAAGAGCTTTATCTACCACCTTTGGTTCTATTTGAGATAGAAAACACGAGTAAAGACTCATGTTAGAGGTGGCTGCTCTTGTTCTTACACCAACAGTAGGATCACCAATCACTTGATCTGAAGGATGGTTTCGAGTCCATCTATAATTCTGTGCATGTGATGGATGATCTTGAGCAATTTGAAGCGCTTCCAGATTAGGTGGTTCAGAAATATCCGCTGGTTGAGCTTCGTCCGGACTAGTTGTTTCCGTATTAGAAGGTACGGTTGAACTAGATGGTTCTTCAACACTGTTTCTTTCCGTGTTGACTGGTCCGGACGGACTTGAAGGTGCTCCGGAATTTTGGGTATCCGTAGGAGTATGTCCGGAGCTAAATGGTAGTCCGGAGTCCGAGTCATCTGTAGCATCATCCATACAATTTCTTTGTGTCTCGCTGATGCCACGTGATTGGTCAGGATGTGTAACATGAACATTCATAAACTTCGAATAATTGACGTTGCTGTCCATGTCCTGCACATTAGAACTTGAAGAACCGACTTTTGACCAATCAAGATTAGCTTCATCAAAAGTCACATGGATAGATTCTTCAACTTTAAAATTTTTTTTATTGAAGACCCGATAAGCCTTGCTATGTAGTGAGTACCCGACAAAAATCCCATCATCAGATTTTGGTTCAAATTTATTCCGGGTCTCTTTGCCATTTATCAGTATATAGCAAGTACACCCAAAAGTTCTGAGATGTGAAATTAAAGGTTTTCGTCCTCTCCACATCTCATAGGGTGTTTTCATGGTAGATTTATTTATTAGAGTTCTGTTCTAAACATAGCAGGCAGTGGACACAGCTTCAGCCCATAAACTGAGAGGAAACGTTGCCCCTGCTAATATGGATCTACCAGCTTCAACTAAAGTACGATTCTTGCGCTCAGCTACCCCATTTTGTTGTGGGGTTCTGGGAGCAGAGAAGTCATCTCGTATGCCCCGTTCGGGAACAATATGATCTCATTTCGAAAAATCAAATTCTGTACCATGATCACTCCTGATGCATTTAATGCTCAGTCCTTGTGAGTTGCTTATCCAGTTGAAGAGATCTACTAGATGCTCAAAAGTTTGATCCTTTGATTTTAGGAACATCACCCATGTGTATCTGGTGAAATCATCGATAACCACAAGGGTATATCTCGCACCATCTAGTGATGGAACAGATATAGGACCACAGAGGTCCATATGAAGAAGTTGTAGAGGAGCAGTTATTGAGTTAACTGATTTGCTCTTAAAGCTGTGTTTGGTTTGTTTGCCAAGTTGGCATTCTCGACAGAGAGTGTCTCTGGAGAACTTGAGTTTAGGTAGACCAGTGACAAGATCAAGTGACGCTAACTTAGACAAAGTCTTAAAGTTTAAATGCGCGCATCGCTTGTGCCATAACCAACTATCTTCATCTGAAGCTTTAGTGAGGAAGCATACAAGGTCAGAAGAATTATTTCTTAAGACCACTGAGTATATGTCCCCATCTCTTGATCCGGATAACTTAATATCGCCGGATAAGTTGTCTCTTACTGTACAGGAGTTGGACATAAAGGAAACAGTAAATCCTTTGTCACATAGATTACTGACACTTAGCAAATTATGCTTCAAACCTTCGACTAGTGCAACTTTAGTGATTGATACAAAGCCGTTTGTTAGAGTGCCATACCCGACAGTCTTACCTTTGCTGTTGTCACCATATGAAACGGATGGACCTCGTTTTTCATTAACTTCTACGAGCAGAGTCTGATCACCCGTCATATGTCTGGAGCATCCACTATCGAGGATCCACTTGCTTTGATTGATCTTTAACTTCAAGTGATCCGGCAATGCATTCCAGAGATGCTCCTGAAAGACAACAGTTTACACTTTTGGTGCCCAAACTTGTTTCAGGCGGTTAGAGAATGCAGCAGGTATTGTCAACAGTTCCGGATTTGAGTTTGCTAGGACTTTAGCTTTCCAAGTTGACATTAACTTGTTAGTTTCAACCGCTTCTTTTATTTGGGTTTTCTTGGGAGAGACACTCCTTTTAGATTTAGATTTTGTTTTGCTCGAAGAACCCTTTTTATAAAACTTATCTTTATTGGATTGAAATTGATTACAAAACCAGCTATCAGATAGACTCCAACATTCATAGTGATAATGACCCATTTCCCTACAGATGGAATAGACACTATAATGTGAAGTACAAACAGGGGATACAGGTCTCTTAGATTTTACAGACTTTCCTACTGTTCCCTATGGCCTAATCCATTGCGGTTGGGTGACGCGCTCTTGGCCCTAAATGCGTCGGCCTTAGCCTTTCCTTTCTTTTTGGGTGCTCCGATTTTGGCTTTAAGCGTAGTAGCCTTCCCTTCATCATTAGTTACGGGTGCTACTGCTTCGGGAACTGCAGTAACAGCCTCAACTCCACAGTCATAAACTATGGTGCCACCTGAAATGAAACCATCCAACGGTTTAGATGTACTAACAGGATATAAGTTGGTTAGTTTTGGAGTGAAATCTGGAGGACACTCATTAGCTTGAGTATTGGAGTTTGGTGATTCGGAGCCTAGGCCAGGTTTGACTCGAATGTTATCTGGATCAGTCCTAAATGTAGAGGCTATTTCCCCGATTTAAGCCACTTACGATTTATTTCCCTTTCTTTGTTCAAGTTCGTTTTCGAGTCTTTTTTACTATAACCGCTAGAAAGATTGGTATTTAACAGATGATTTTCAGCTCTTAGATCGTGATACCAAGCTTCTTTTCCCCTGTAGTCAGCGATGTCCTTTTCTAGTCTAGTAATAGTAAATTCAAAACATTTGTTCTGACTTTCCATATCTTTGTACATTTGAGTAATTATTAGTCTCTCATTCTTTTCATGATCGCATGTAGTAGTAAGAGATTCTAATTTACTCATGAGCTCAGAGATAGAAGATACCTCAGTATTTGCCATGAGGCAGACGTTCGGCTTAAGAGTTGGCTCATCATCCGAGGATTCCTCCTCTTCTTCCAAGCCACTGACGTACTTTGTCACGAACGCCTTCCTCTTGTTTTTGCTGTTGTCTGAGGTGGAACGTCGGGGTGTAACCTTGTCACTTTTCTCTGCCGTCTTAGATTTAGATCTGCATTCCTTGGCCCAGTGACCGGTTTTCCCACAGTTAAAGCATTCTTGGGAGCTTGACTCCGATCGTTCCTTCCTTCTGGATGATGAGGAGCCTCTTCTGAATCCTTTTCTACTTTTCCGAAGGAATCGTTCGAAGGATTTGACAAGAAGAGCTATTTCCTCTTCCACGTCGGAGTCGAATTTTCTCGACTCATCCGTATCATCCTCCGGATGATTCCTGGTGCATTCTGTAGCTTTGAGAGCTACTCCCTTTTCTTTCCGAGCTATCTTCTCATCATGGGCAGAGTATTTGAATCTGACCTCATGAGTCCGAAGCTCTCCGTAGATTTCCTCAAGGGCAGTGAATGGCCAATTTTTGTCAGCTTGCATCTGGAGCTTCTTGGAGTAGTAGCGATCTGGCAAGGATCGAAAGAACTTGTCATTGATTTGAGACTGAGTGTAGTGGTCATTGACAGTTTTTAGCTCTAGAATGAGCTTGCCGAATCTCCGATAGATGCTTTCCAGGGATTCGCCAGGTTTGTGATTGAAACTCTCAAAATTTCGTCTGGAGAGCACATATCACATTTTGCATTTGGGACCGACTCCCCTCATAGAGGATTGCCGGTTTATCCCAAACGACTTTTGCCGACGTGCAGCCCTAGACGTCCATGAAAGCCTCGGAATCCAAAGACGATGTAACATAAGCTAGAGCCTTTTCACTAGCGCACCGCCAGGCTCTTTCATCGTTGGTAAGTTCGGCATCCGTCTTTGGCCTCCTCACTCCATGTTCTCCGATAGTCATCGGAATCGGGATGGCCACATGAGATGATCATGGCATACCATAAACATCTTCATGCCAGCTTTCCACCGGGAGAAAAGTTCAGGTGTGAATTTAGGCGGTTTCGTCGAGTAAAACTAGAACTCCGTGGTTGAGGAGCGGCGGTAGCAGACAGGTTGAGGTGGGTCGACGTTTTCCCGCCGCTTCGATTTGGGATGGGCTCTTGTGCACCTCCGGAGTTAAGGCGAGTGTTGAATAGCATCTTGCTTTCTTCGGCCATTGCTTAGAGTAAAAAAGTGGGATCTCTACTTTTGAACAAATAGACTGCTCTGATACCACTTGATGGTCCCTTGGAGCCTAAAGGGGGGGGGGGGGGGTGAATAGGCTCTTATCGAAACTCTTTTATTCTTTTAAGGCACTGCACTAATCTAGTTAAGTGAAAGAATCATCTGGAAGATAACCAGGATAGTGGAAGTATTTTGTTTTATTATCAAGAGATAATTACAACAAAATAGAAGCAACTCTCTTACACTCGTTTTACAAAAGGGATTCACACACTAGCCTAGTTTGTATCTTTGAGCTCTTGTACATGCAACGTAATTAATTCAGGCTAATTCACTCTCCTTTTTGCCCCCTTTTTTTTTACATATACAAGTATGGATATTTATACAAACGTTCCTAAGAGACAACCTCGGAACTTGAAGTTCCGGAATGCGTTCAGCACTAACTGTTCCTCGGTAATCTCTCTGTCTTGACTGCTGCGGCTTGTGGAGCTCAAGATCTTGGGTTTGAAGAATATAAGTGCATTTGTGAGTTCCCAAATACAATTGAGGTTGTGTCCACATATCCGGGTGATCCACGTGTAAGATTCTTCAGGTATTCAATAAGTTTGTCTTACATCGGGACGCCATGAGCCGATAACTTTAAATGCGGTGAGTTGAAGTAGTGTCTTCTTGGTCCGGTGTAATTTTCCTTACTCCGTTGCTAATTAAGCTCGGAACCTTACTCCGTGTCGGTGGTTGCTTACTCCTGGTATCTATTTAGTACTAGAATCCTTAGTCCGTGACATGCTTTCTTACTCCGCATGTAAGTTCCTTACTCCGTATGTAAGTTCCTTACACCTGGGCGAGTCTTGAAAAGTCGGATGACTTATTCCGTGTCGGCGCTTTCTTACTCCGCATGTAAGTTCCTTACTCCGTATGTAAGTTCCTTACTCCGGGCGAGTAAGATATCCGGATTCCTTACTCCGCATCAAATTTCCTTACTCCGTGCAAATAAAGACTCGGATCCTTATTCCGCATCAATACTTCCTTACTCGGCATGTATGAAAGACTCGGATGCCTTACTCCGTGTCTTCTTCACTTTAGTTCGCTTGAGGGGAAGACTTAACTATTTAACTCCATTTCAATCCTTTTGCTTCGTGTGACCTCGTTGACCAAGACTCTTACTCCGCATTAGTTTGACTTAGTCCGTTTGAGGTACTTAGGAACATATTCAGCAATTCGTAGCCTTTAAGTTCTTAGTCCGCACGAATGTTCCTTATTCCGTATGTATTTGTGACTTGGTTATTTACCAAGTGTTTGACGACACTCACTCTTGTCCGGATCGGGATTATGTATCCTGTCCTTAGCTTTGCTCTCACGAGTGCATCTCTGGATTAGTAACATATCTTCTGCAATGATTAAATAAACACAAAAGATCTCAGATCAAATTACATAAGGCTTTATCACCATTATCCAAATTCTGGGTTTGATCCAACAATTGCATAGCCCAAATGGCATCCTCCTAAAAGCAAAGGTGCCAAAGGGGCACGTGAAAGTGGTCTTTTCTTGGTCTTCGGGTTTAACCATGATCTGATTATACCCATAGTATCCATCTAAAAAGCAAGTAGTGACTATAGCCAGCTAACTATCCAACATCCGGTCAATGAAAGGAAGGGGAAAGTGATCCTTCCTGGTGGCCTTATTCAGCTTCCTATAGTCAACACACACTCTCCATCCCGTCACAGTCCGAGATGGGATCAATTCATTCTTCTCATTTTTAATCACTGTCATACCCCCTTTCTTGGGCACAACATGCAACGGACTCACCCACTCACTATCTGAAATAGCATAAATTATACCCGCATTTTTCCATTTTACAATTTCTTTTCTTACTACTTCTTTCATGGCAGGGTTTAATCTTCTTTGTCTTTCAGCTGTGGGTTTAAAGTCATCATTCATTAGAATTTTGTGCATACAAATCCCTGGAATGATGCCCCTAATGTCTTCAATGTTCCACCCTAGGACCTTTTTGTGTTTCCTAAGGATTTCTAGCAGTTGAGTGCACTCTATATCATTTAAATTAGCAGCAACTATAACTGGAATTTTATTTGTAGAGTCTAGAAATTCATACCTTAGGTGTCCAGGTAGTTCCTTCAGTTCTGGAACTGGAGGTATGTCCTCTTCCTTCTCCTCCTTTTCTTGCTCCAGAGAATTTGATGTTTGCTCATCCTCCTCAGCTGTCAAGTCCACTTCTTCATCTTGTTGAGCTTCTGTAAGCTGGAGCACTCCATCATTTGCTGTTGTAATTTCTTCTGCCAAAAAGTCTTCCACCAACTCCTCAAAATCTTCAACCCATAGGCAGTCCTCCTCCTCTTGACCTTGTAAAGCCTTCCCCATATGGAAGACTAAGGTCTCTTCATTAATTCTCAGAGTCAGTTGCCCTTGAGCCACATCTATCAATGCACACCCTGTTTTAAGAAACGGTCTTCCAAGGAGGAAATGAACTCCTCTATCTTCTTCCATTTCCAAAAGTACAAGGTCTGCTGGAAAAATGAAGGAGCCCACCTTAACTAGCACATCTTCAATGATTCCTTCAGGTCTTCCAGTGGACCGGTCCGCAACCGCAATGAGATAGAAGTTGGCTTCATTCCCGTGAGTCTAAGTTGCTCGTACAAAGCAAAAGAGATCAAATTTATGCTGGCCCCTAAATCACATAAAGCCTGCTGCTGCGATGCATTGCCAATCACACAAGGGAGGTTAAAGTTGCCCGGATCTTTATGCTTGATGGGCAAGCTCTTTTGAACAACACTACTCACCTCATTAGTGACCGCCACCGTCTCATGATCCCCATACCTTCTCTTCTTCTTCACAAAATCTTTGATATATTTTCTGTACCTAGGCATCTGCTCCAAAATTTCCACAAATGGAATCTTAATCTCAAGCCGCTTGAATAAACTCAGGAAGCGCTCATACTCTTCCTCAACCCTCTGATTTCTCATCCGCTGAGGAAATGGCATGGTAGGCCTGAGCTCTTGCCTTTGTTCTTCAACTATTTTGTCTTTAGTCAGCTGTTGTTCCTTCTTGTCTTGCAACCTTTCTTCTTCTTTATCTGATTTTCCTTGGTCATCAGCTTCCAAGGGTCTGCTTTGTTCTTCTGGAATAGCCCTTTTCTTTGGCTCTTCAGCTTCCTTCAATGCTTTCCCACTCCTTAGAGTGATAGCCTTGCAACTCTCCTTGGGGTTCACCTTAGTGTCACTTGGAAAAGTGTTCATTGACACCCTTTGATTAGCATTCTGTGCCATACTCACAAGTAACTTCTCCATATTCTTAATTGAAGACTCCATACTGCCTACCCTTTCCTTCAAATCACCCACCTCTCTTCTAGCTGTCTCATCCTCATCCTGATATGTTCTTCTTTGCTGCTGAGGCTGAGGTTGTTGTTGCTCGAATCCAGGAGGTGGATGTAAGAAATTATCAGTAGCATACGGATTTTGCTTCATCCCTGGAGGCACATATTTATACTGAGCTGATGTATCTCCCCCTCGGTTCTGATTCTTCTGATATCCCTGAGATTGTTGTTGGTTCTGATTGTACCCTTGTCCTTGTTGGTGAGGATAATATTGCTGCTTCTGGTACAAGCCTTTCCCTCCAACATAATTTGCATCTTCAACTCCACTCCATCCTTGCTCAGCTACTGGTGAGGCGTGTTGTGATCCTCCAACTTTGAGAGCCAACACTTCCATGCTTTTTGCTAAAGCTTGGATCTGCCTTTGCATATCATTGGAGGGAGTATCAACTGAAGATATTTTCTCCCTTGGCCTTGAAGTGCGAACGTTAGACCACTGCCAATCAGCCAATGACAGTCTCTCCAAGAGTTCTGTTGCGGCATTAGTCTCTAAATTCATCAAACATCCTCCAGTAGCTGCATTCACCTTGTCTTGTGAGTGAGATTGAAGACCAGTGTAGAAAGATTCAATTTGAATCCATTGGGGTCTTCCATGGTCAGGGCATCTTCTCACCAAATCTTTAAAGCGCTCCCAAGCTTCATGAAGAGTCTCCATCTTATCTTGCCTGAATCTGCTAATTTCCCCTCTCAGCTGGATCACCTTGGAAGGGGGAAAATACTTAGACATGAATTTAGTCTGCATCTCCTCCCAAGTATTTATTGAATCTCTTGGTAAATCGTTAAACCACCCAAGAGCTCTATCCCTTAAGGAGAAAGGGAAAAGCCTTAGCTTTATTGCCTCCTCTGACACATTGTTGATCTTTATGGTGTCACACATCTGGTAGAACCTCATCAAATGCTGGTGTGGATAGTCCACTGCTGTTCCTCCAAAAGCGTTGTTGCTCACCATATTAATTAATGGCGGCTTCAGCTCAAAACTATTTGCTTGAACTCTTGTTTGCCTAATCCCGAATAATGGTCGACATCATCGGTCTCGCATAGTCTAAGAAGGTTCTGGGCATAAACCTATTACCCTCTTCTTCTGGATATTGGCCATTGTAATTGGCCCCTCCTTGCGGTGCACCACCATCAGGCCTTAAATCCGCAATCAATTCACCTACCGAATGCTCTAAGCCTTGCAGTGCTTCTTGACCTCTCGTCTTTGCTTCCCTAGCCGCTTTGCGACGAGCTCGAACAATCTTTCAGGTTCCCGATTAAATGGTATAAACTCCTGTCTTGGCATGCACAACTAGGAATTCCTCAAACACTTGGTGTATGTTCCTGTAAAATAACAAGAACACACCCAGAGACTCGAACAATGCAAAATAAACAAATAAAGAACACAAAATAACAAAAAATAAAAGACAAAATAAAACACCAAGATCGGAATTCAAACAATTTCACTCAATGTTGATTTTCAAAACTAGTTAACCGTTAAATGCCGGCAAGAACGGCGCCAATTTGTGATGACAGATTTTTAGCCTCTCTAAAAGAGCTAGCTAATGTCGTTAAATCACTCTTCAAGATAATAAATTCCCTATGTTTGCACTAAAAGAATAGTAACAAGCAAGGGGTCGAACCCACAGGGATTAGCCTAGTTTTCTAGTTCTTAAATCAAAACACCCAATTACTCTAGCCCTATAAAATGTCTTGGCAAAAGGTTTTCTTTTTTATAACTAAAGATCTAATTTTTATTTGGTTTTCCGAATAAACAAATAAAGCAAATTGATTTTAGGATTAAGATTCAAGGATTAAATGCATCTAGGGTCACAATTTCACCTCCCT
Source organism: Taxillus chinensis (assembly GCA_023512835.1). Lineage (NCBI taxonomy): Eukaryota > Viridiplantae > Streptophyta > Magnoliopsida > Santalales > Loranthaceae > Taxillus > Taxillus chinensis. The sequence goes on along the minus strand of CM042092.1, from coordinate 42,714,249 downwards.
ATGTTGTTTCTACTGATTTTAAGGTTCTTGAGATTATTTAATTGATAACATGCTATAACTAAGCCAAGGTCTTCGCAATTGGTCATTGCCCGCCCTTCTAAGTCTTGTCTGCTGAATGGTCATCATGACATCAACATGCAAAGCCTAATTATCATACCCATGATAGGATAATGGTCACACCAATCACAAATAAGTTATGAATCAAAGATCAGCCTCAGACTAAGGCTAAGAAAACCTAGGTGTACTGACCCAGGATATTAAAAGACAAGAACAGATCCATAAAACATGCAATCTCAATTAAACAAACTCAAAATTCAATCAATCAGTTTGACAACATAGGGGGCTACATTGCTCCCCTAGATAAAGGAAACTTCTCACACATGATTACAAGCAAACACAAAGCAGAAAAGCTCAACATCTTCTTCTTATCCACGCGCACAGCAAAGCTTCAACCCAAGTTTCCAAAATCTGTGACGGCTGCGACGGCTGCTCTCCTAGGTCAGGAACAGCCTCCAAAACATCTCTCTCTCTTTAAAAACGTGTAGAATGTGTTGCTCCTCTACTTGGGCGTGTAGAGCCCCTATTTATAAAGAATGGATGGGCCTTGATGTGTGTTATAAAGTGTACCCTAGCCCATCTATCAAAACGATGTAATTTTGATAAATGACACTACAAACTTTAAAATCTCTCAATCCAAGCACAATATGGACAAGGCCCTTTAGGAAAGAATGATCAGCATAGAAAAACGACTAGATCGGTGCAAAAATATGGCCGCACGTCAATTTGAACGTCATATGCCCAATTGGCGTGCACCTCCAAATTAGCTGAAATTCTTCCCCAAGCTTCCTTGCATCTTGTAAAAGCAGATAAGCAAACATATGCTTGCACGCCATTTCAGTCCAATTGGCGTTCATGTCCGATTGCTCTTAAACTTCTGTGGGAGATAGCGGATATCTTGCTGAGAAATGTTTGTTCTGCATGCCAATTGGTTTGAAGCCATATACTTGGTCAAAAGTGATCTCCAAAACCTACCAAAACGACTTAAAAACGCATGTATTTTCAAATAGCATCTTCCTAGGGGTTAAAGCAGATATATATGTGAAATATAATGCAATAAGGCTCTAATCATGCTCTTAAACACCCTAAATAAATACTAGAATAATGGCATAAAATGCACGTTATCAAATACACCACACTTGAACCATTGCTTGTCCTCAAGCAAAAACATACAAGTATGCAGAAATAAAATAAACACTCAGTCAAACAGGAAGAAAAATAAAACATCAATCAAGGAGAGTCATGGTTTCCCAAGCATGCAACTCTATCATGATGAAATGGGCATTTTAAGCAACCGAAATGAGTCAAAGCTTAGTTCATTCATGTCCATATCCCTAAGTCCAACAACCATGCAATTTCCTTACTGAAAATTCAGATATCAGCAAGCAGTCCATGCTAACACAGCACCTAGTTTCCCTTTAAGTTCTCACAAAGGATTAAGCTGCCTCACTCAAATATAACTTTTCTATTTCTCTTTAATCTCAAGCCCCATACCTATCAATTAACAAAGGATGGTAAACTCTATCTCTACAACCACCATCAGCTATTGATTAAGTAGCCAAACAATCATGAGAGTTCCCTATTGTGCTCATCAAAGAAAACACACTCTCTATTATACTTTATTTGAACTCACACGCTAGTCTAAACTCAATAAACTCACACTCTATTCTAATAACTGATAAAACAAAACCATGAGCTAAAGAATTGAGCTCAACACTCTCAAATAAACAAAACTCAGCCAATGTGGCTACAAATCTAAACAAATCTTTTTTTTTTTCAATAACCTTACAAGGTTGCATTTTATGCTTTCCCTTGATGGATTATTCTTTTTTTTACTCACATAACACATAAATAAGACTGATTTTTCTAATGCATACCCCTTGCCATTTTGCTTTACATAAGGAGAGACAGAAATTCATTGATGTCTCACATCCTATTTTCCAATTAAATGATGGCTTTTTCACATTCTATATCACGACCTTTTATATTTACAACACAACAAACAAAAATTAGGATACATAGGAAGTCAAAGTGACTTAGAGGGCTTGCACCCTAACTACACACCAAACACCGAGCTCTAATAAGTAATCACATGCTTACTTGACTCCTACCATTAAATAACTAATGTTAAGTGCGGAGAGGAGTATCACATCAAACTATTACCCATAAACCATAAATGTCACTCAAGGGCTAAAAAGAAGCTTTTCTCATGTTTTCTTTTTATTTTTGTCACTCAACTTTAAGGGTCACTAAAGTCTATCTTAGCATGTTATGCTTAGCTAATATTCAAACTTCAGCTCCAAAAACATGGTGATATCATTCAAAAGATAAAGACATGATTAAACCAAATCAGAGCACATTTTAACTACTTTAACACCCTTATCACAACATGATACTAATGTGGCACAAAAAGTAAAATTTGTAGGCCAAAATTGCATACTTAATATCCATGTCTCCACATGCAAATCACTCAAGCAGGCAACTCAAATAATCATGCAATTTTTTTTTAAAATGACTAACAAACAATCTAAGAACACACAACATAAAAGACAAGCAAGTGGCTCAAGTCACTCCCCAATACACCACACTTAAAATATGCTATGTCCTCATGGCATGAAATAGGGAGTAGGAAAATACTTACCTCTCAGTTGGCAAGCTGTAATAGTAGATAACATTGGCCACCATTCGACGTGCACGAGTAACAAAATTAGCTGAGGTTTCTTCGCGTATTTCCCAGTTTTCCCTCAGTTGCAGAATTGCCATCATATAGTAGCAAACAAAAATCCCACAGCTGAATTGGTCAGGCTGCTGAGGGAGTTCCATTTCGTTGAGGTGAATAAGAGGGAGCTTGTCCTGCAACAATCCTTCTTTTTTTCATCGCATCCTTGATTCTTTTTATGAGCCCATGAACAAGCCGTCTCTTTCTTCTGGTGAACCCTTCGCCTTGGCTTGGATCATAAACCACCGCATGCCCTGCACTCAAATCCACACGCACCAAGACATAGTGAAGATCAATGTGCACAGGGATCAGCACCTCGTGCATACCATGCCAAGGACGGTGCCCTTCATTCTGACCATTTATACACTAGCGCCACACACTTTCAGACAAAGGTTGCTCATAAAGCTCGCACAGCATAATAGAGGTATACTGGGACAGTGGGTAGTTATGAGGCTCAGCCTCCACTACAAAACGCATAGTCCTGCAAAATAAGTCCACCTCATCTCGTGTAGAGATATTCATCACCTAAGATCCGTTGAAGGACAAACAAGGTGAAGAGGTCCATATCCCTTGCAAAGCGAGCCCTTAACACCTGTGAGTTAATGAAGTTCTCAAATCTTTGCTTGACTCTCCAAGGTGATAGGGCTGGATCTATGGTTAAGTGTATAGGCTCTCCGAGCAAGTCTTGAGGTGCAGCGAGGAATGTATGTCCCCCACGAGACAGGAAGCACCATAGGCACAATAGCCTAAGAATAGGTAGGATCCATAAAGGGTCGAAAAGGTGAATGCCCTGCTTCGGCTCTTCCTGGGTCGAAGACTCTTCTCTAGTGAATAAGCTTGCCCTGCTGAAGTTTCTGGTTGTGGTGGGTCTTCCTGGGCATGAGAAGAGTCTTCATGAACCGAAGGTAAATCTTCTTCGGATATCTCTACTACGGGAGAGTGTTTGGATGCTTTCTTCTTGCTCAAGGCCTTCCAAATTTTGCCTAGGAGGCCCTTGACTTCCTTGTTATTCTTCCTTAATGCTTCAACTTCACGTTGGGTTCTAGCATTTGCTTCCCTGAGCTCTTGTGTTTCTTTTCTCCACGCTTCAGTAGATGCGATCGGAGCTTCGGGGGCTTCCCATGCTCGGGTCGACGGTCTAGAAGTAGCGTCTTGGTCTTGAGAGACAAGTACCATTAACTCTTCAAACCGAGCACTCGAATATGTCCATTTGTAAATGCCCAATTGATAACTTCTACCTCACTTACCACCTGGCCACCGATACCTTGAAAGAAGTTAAGCACATCTTCCTTGTGCACATTATATCGCATATACATGGCAAGAAGCTCTGAATAGGGTTTGTTTCCTTTCATCCAATGGAGTGGAGGTGTCTCGCGCAGCAAACTCGGTGAGGCCACTCCATATGAACACTATGTTGTGAAGGCCGTGGTTCGGCTCGGGGAATATTTCCCCAATTGCCTCTGGAGCTTACCCCTAAGCCTCCTTCTGTGTTGCGATACTCTCAAAATCCATTGAGAGGGGAATGGGGTCTTGTCTAAATGGGCAAAATGCCGAGCATGCCTGGCTCGAAAAATAACACATAACATTCTGCCATATACCCTCTTTGTCATGTTTTTCTTCCACCAATTGAAAATGGCAGCAGCCCCAGCCCACATTTAACATATGGTCAATGATATACATGAATGCAAGATGGGTCATAGGCACACCATCCTTTCCACTAGTTTGCAACGGCAAGCACTTTCCTACCAGGATGAGCTAAACATCTAAATTTTCCCACAAAGCCGTCTTTAGTAAACTACCTCCTCCTCTCGTAACGTTTGGCATAATTTAAGGCAGTACCATACTCCCCTAAGGTCGGATGAGGGAGGTGGTCAATAGTCTGAGGAAGGTTAAAGGTCTTCCTAATTGTCTCAGGTGTGATACGAATATACACCCCCTATTGATTCTTTTTAATATATTCTTTTTACTTTTCAAAAAAAAGTAAATATATCGCATCCTCCTCCTCATTTAAGTAAATGGAATGATAAAACTCATGCAAAGCAGGATAATAAACGGCACATCCCGCTCGAAACTAACCTCACTAACCCAAGATTTTGAAGCTTTAAGGCCACCTCACTTGACCATCCCAGGTCTGATTCCTCCAAGGCACTTAGATCCAGAGCATGCCCCAGGAACATCTCCCCATCCTCACTCCTGGAAGAACTAGATGAATGAACTTCTTCCTTGCCTGATCTCCTTGTGCGCACCATCTTGCTTCAGGAATTTAGAGAGAAGAAGGATGAAATTTGGCTAGAGCAGCAAGAACCAGAGCTTCACAAATTTCAGATCTAGAAATGAGTTTTTGGTGTGAATGACCTAACTCCCGGCCTCATTATTTATAGCGTGCGAAGAAGAAGTGTCCCAATTTGGATCATACACGTGTCCTCCAATTTTCAGGGCATTTGGACCATTTTAACCCTTGCACGTCATATGGGTGAATTAGCGTTCGGGTCGAATCGTCCCAAATTTTGGTGGTGGGTCCCTCATGAGTTGTCAAGCAATAGTCTCTTCCGCACGTGATATTCTTGAAGCTTCTAGGAGGTCCAAAATCGGTATTTTGCCTTTTTATCCCTTCGGATAATGACTAGCAATTGACGTGCAAGAAGTAAAGTGCTTCATGTGATGTTTATTTATTGGATCAAGTAAGTTGCGAGAGGCAAAAGAGGTGCACGCCAATTGGTCACTTGGTGTGCAATATGGCGTTCAGGCCCAAATGAGCCCAAACTTTGCCACCGAGTTGCTTTTGTAGTATGGATCAACTTCTATGCTTGCACGCCAATTCATTGGGCTTAAATTCAAGTACTTGTGGGCTTCACTTGTTCCCTGCTCTGGGACTTGTTCCTTAAAATAAACAAAATTGTCCAAGGCCCAATAATTTTGGCTCATCTTGCAAATGGTTAGTCAAGAAAGAAACAAAATCTCTTGCACCAGGGTTAGCTTGCAAACAAAATTATTGAATAAAAATAAGTAAAATAAAACATTGGGTTGCCTCCCAACCAGCGCTTTATTTAAAGTCCGTAGCTAGACTTTTAATTAAGATCATGAGGTGGTGAAAGAGAGGGAATCAACAATCTCCGTCCGAGTTGGATCAAAGTATGGTTTCGATCTGTTGCCATTCACCCAAAATTTCTTGCCATCTACGACTTGGAGCTCAAAGCTCCCATATGGCTTCTTATCAACTATCACAAAAGGTCCCATCCACTTTGACCTTAATTTTCCAGGAAATAGCCTTAACCTTGTGTTAAATAAGAGAATTTTCTGCCCCAAGGTTAAAGGTTCATTGGTTAATTGCCTATCATGCCATTTCTTGGTTCTTTCTTTATAAATTTTAGCACTTTCATAGGCATCCATCCTGAACTCATCTAATTCAATTAATTGAGTCATCCTAAGCTCTTTGGCCTCTTGTGGATCAAAATTTAACTTCCTCAAGGCCAAGTGAGCCTTGTGCTCTAATTCCACAAGTAAGTGACAAGCCTTCCCATAAAGAATACGGTAAGGTGACATCCCAATGGGAGTTTTATAGGCTGTCCTATATGCTCATAAGGCTTCATCAAGCCTTTGAGACCAGTCTTTCCTATTTGCTCCAACAGTTTTTCTCTAAAATGGCTTTAATCTCTCTGTTGGACACCTCTGCTTGTCCATTAGCTCGTGGGTGGTAAGCTAAAGACTTCCTATGAGTTACCCCATATTTGTTCAACAACTTGTCAAACAATTTATTGTAGAAGTGACTACCCTCATCACTAATTATAGCCCTTGGTGTCCCAAATCGGCTAAAGATGTCTCCTGGTAAGGAAGTGAGTCACTACTCTAGCATCATTCACTCTAGTTGGTATAGCTTCTACCCACTTTGACACATAATCCACAGCCAATAGGATATATGAATACCCATCGAATTGGGGAATGGCCCCATAAAATCAATGCCCCATATATCAAAAATTTCAACTGGAAGAATTCAGTTAATGGTATCTCATTCTTCCTAGACAGGACCACCTACTCTTTGACATCTATCACAGGTTTTGATGTAGACATAGGTGTCTTTCACCATGTGAGGCCAATTGAAGGCACACCGCATGATCTTAGCCATAATTCTCTGCACCCCAAAGTGGCCCACATAATGTGATAAATGACAATGGTATATTATGTCATCTATCTCCTCCTCAAGGACACACCTTCTAATTATTTGGTCTGGACACCTCCTATAGAGAATAGGGTCTTCCCAAATGTATTTCCTAGCATCCACTACCAACCTCTTTCGCTGATGGTAGTCCAATTGCTTGGGTATAAACCCAGTGGCTAAATAGTTTGCTATATCAGCAAACCAAGGAAGCTGGTGCACCTCAAACAACTTCTCATCAGGAAAGTCATCTACAATGGGTAGAGACTTAGGTGCATTCTCCACACGGGAGAGGTGATTAGCCACAGAATTTAGGGCTCCCTTGGTGTCTCTAATTTTAAGATCAAATTCCTGTAAAAGGAGTACCAACCTAATCAAATGTGGCTTAGCTTCCTTTTTAGAAAATAAATATTTCAAAGCTCCATGATCAGTATAAACAATTACTTTAGACCCAAAAAGGTAGGGTTTAAACTTGTTGCAGCCATAAACCACGGCCAGCAACTCTTTTTCAGTGGTGGTGTAGTTCTGTTGAGCATCATCTAAGGTCTTACTAGCATAGTAAATGACCCTAAACACCTTATCACGTCTTTGCCCTAAAACTACCCCCACAGCATAATCACTTGCGTCACACATTAGCTCAAAAGGCTGAGCCCAGTCTGGTGTGACTATAACTAGTGCGATGACTAACTTACCCTTGAGGATGTTGAAAGCTTCTAAGCAATCTTCATTGAACTCAAAGCTTGTGTCCTTCTCTAACGACCTACTCATGGGTTTTGCAATTTTAGAAAAGTCCTTAATGAATCTCCTATAAAAGCCCGGCATGGCCAAGGAAACTTCTCACCCCTTTTTCATTTGTTGGAGGTGGCAAAGTCTCAATAGTGGAGATTTTTGCCTTGTCCACCTCCAAACCTTGTGAAGACACCTTGTGCCCTAGAACTATCCCCTCAGTTACCATAAAATGGCATTTTTCCCAATTTAGGACTAGTTCCTTCTCCTCACATCTTTCTAAGACCATATCTAAATTTTTCAAACACTATTGGTAGGGGGAACCAAACACTAAAAAGTCATCCATGAAAACCTCCATGATCTCCTCCACCAAGCCCTGGAAAATGGCCATCATGCACCTTTGAAAGGTGGCAGGTGCATTGCATAGCCCAAATGGCATCCTCCTAAAAGCAAAGGTGCCAAAGGGGCACGTGAAAGTGGTCTTTTCTTGGTCTTCGGGTTTAACCATGATCTGATTATACCCATAGTATCCATCTAAAAGCAGTAGTGACATAGCCTGTCATCACTGGTTTTCGTCCGGGCCCTTTCGGGGTGAGCCCAAACTAAACCAATGGTGAGAAAATTTAGAGTCGCCACCAACTATTTTTGGGGTACAGTTGGATACCCTCTACTTTGAGTAGTCTTAAGTGTGTGGTCTGCGTTATCAGAGATGGGTTCGGGAGTTGGTTACGTGTAGGGAAGGATTAGCACCCCTACAGCGCCCTTTCGGTATCTAATTTAGGAGGAGGAGATTTTTATTTACACTGCTGTGAATGGGTTAAATTTCCTAAAAAGTCTATGATTTTTATTTGACTAAGTTATTTGTCGAAGTTATGGTTAAGATTGATTAAACCTAGGTTTCTAAAGGGAATCCTAAAAGTTTTTGGGTTTTTGTTTGAAGTGGGGAATGGAATCTTATGGGTTTATTTTTGATTTTCCTTTTGGCAATTTAAAAAACTGGTTTTTTATCTTCCCTTTTTTTGTTTTTTTGTTTTTTTGTTTTTTTTGTTTTTTTTGTTTTTGTTTTGGGAATTGAAATACTAATTTTGGTTTTTTTTTTTGGTTCAAAAACAATGAAACGTTTTTTTTTGCTTTAAAACATGAAAAAAAACATTTTTTGTTAGTTTTTTTTTTGTTTTGCTTTCTCTTTTTTTTTTGAAAGCATTTTGAAAGTTATTTATTGAAAATGTTTTGAAAAAAAAAAGTTTGCTTTTTGTATATTTTTTTTGAAATTGAAAATGCATGTATCAAAATAGATGTGGAGTGTGTGAGTGTGACATCCACAAAAATAAAATCACTCTCTTTTTTTCTTTTTCTTTTTCTTTTTCATCCTTTTGCTCTCTCTCCTTTTTCTTTGTTTGTTGTTTTTTTTTTGTGCTATACTTTACATATTACAAGGTACACATATACAAAAGGAAAGGGAAATACAAGGAAAACACAATGCAACCAATAAAAGAAAAAAAAAGAAATACAAGGAAATATTAAGAGTTACATCAAATATCAAAATAAATAAGCTAAAAACTAATGAAGAAATAAGGGCTGAACCAACTTTGAAGCTTTGAACACCGAGCTGGCGTGCGAATCCCGTCCACGCCGATAGCCGCCTTTTTCTGGGTTTTTGGGTAGAAAACGTGGGAAAGGAGGATGATGTATATTTTGGATTCAGATTTTTTTCGGGCTGGAATTGAGGAGAATGGGTGTAAGGTGTAAGGAATAAGGAATGAAGAAACGATTGTTTTTGTTTTGATGGAGGCGTAGGAAGAGAAAACAAAAAGCGGAATCGGAATTGTCTCTTTTTTTTTGTGTTTTTTTTTGGGGTTAGAGAGCTGTAATGAGGTGTCAAGGAAAAGGGATTGGAAAGACTTGGGCTAAACTCTTTTTCCTCTCTCTGCCGAACCTCTTCCTTTTCTCGTCTCGTTTTTTGCTCTCTCTGGTTTGCAGGTTTCTTTCCCACGATGATAGCTCTCTCTGTGTCTCTGCTTTTTTTTTTTCACGAACAGGGCTTTCTTCCTCTTTTTTCTGCTGGAACGAAGCTGGGGGGAAGGTTTTATAGATTTTTTTTCAATGATGATGGCACTCTTCAATGAAAAACTACTCTCTTTTTTCTTTTCTCCCAGAATTTTCTTTTGATGATGCAGGGACGGGCAACTGCTTTTTTTTTGCTTAAATGGATCTCCTCTTTTTCTTTTTTTCAACCAAAATTTTTTCAAACTCTCTTTTTTTTCCAGGAACCCTCTCTTTTTTTTCGGAACTCTCCAACGAAAACCCACGCTCTCCTTTTTTATCCACACGCAGAACTCTCTTTTTTTTGGAGCCACAGACCGCATCTTAAAGAGTCCGAACATCTTTGGCTGGATTGTCATAATTGCTTGTATTATTGGCTGCGATATTTTAATTTGCGATTTAATGCTTTGTCGGGTAGACAGCTTGTGCGGGAAACAGGATGGCTCGTGATTGCCCCTTGGGAGTTTGTATTTTAGCAACGCATGTGACTGACAGGTTGTTGAGTTATTCTTTGTTAGGTGGCCAGCGCAGAAAAACAAAGTCCCGTGAACGACCAGCGAGAGGAAAATAGCCAACGAGGAAGCCGGCGAAGGTCAAGGGGTCGAGACTCGAAGTGTCGGCAGGTCGGAGTGTCGGCAGGTCGAAGTGTTGGCAGGGTCGAAGCTTCGGTGGGTCGAATTTCAGTGGGGCAAAAGTCAACGGTCAACGGGTCGAAGTGTCGGCAGGTCGAAGGTCAACGGTCAACGGGCCGAAAACTTGCTGGTATAGGTTCGAAGGTCGGAGTGTCGGCAGGGTCGGAGGCTTCGAGGGTCGAAGGTCAGAAATCAGCAGTTCAAACGGGGCTTCGAGGCTTCGAGGCTTCGAGGCTCCGAGGTTTCGAGGCTTCGAGGCTGCGAGGCCGGGGCTTCGAGCCGGGGCCCGAGGCTTCGGGGCTTCGAGCTTCGGGGCTTCGAGGCTTCGAGGCTTCGGGGCTTCGAGCTTCGGGGCTTCGAGGCTTCGAGCTTCGGGGCTTCGAGGCTTCGAAGGTCAACGGGTCGCAGTGTCGGCAGGTCAACGGTCAACGGTCAACCCCAGCTTTTTTTTTTTTTAACTTTTAATTACCTTTTTACCCCCACCAAAAATGCAAAAATGGATGACCTTCCAGGGATTGTTCGGGGAGATCCGTGTTTGCCTACATAGGCATTTTGAAGAGTTTCGCCTGGTCACTTTTGTGGGCGGTTGACCAGGGGCATTGACCGTCTTTTGGCAAGTTTGACTTTTTCCAACGAAAGTTGTTTTGGCCATAACTTCTTCATTTTAAGTCCGATTTGAGCTCGGTCAAGTGCGTTGGTCTCCAATTTTCATCCTCCATCACCTGGTGTTGGTCTTGGGGCGCTTCAAGGACTTGTAGCAAAAGTCATTAATTTTGAATTCCCCCATCCGTGTCAATCGTATCCATCTCGTGCAGATTGAGGTAAACCATTCCTTGGAAGTATGGGATCATTGTGGACCTGTTCAACAAGGTATATGGCATGGGCAGAAAGGTATATTAAATGGGGTTAGCATGTCCAACCCGGACAAAATGGGGTCCAACAGCTGCCCCTCTTTGTGCACTGTTTGTATACAAACAGCGTACAAAGATAAAAAGGGAGTCATTTTGGACGGGTTGGAGCACTTACCTGACTTACCTAGAGGAAGAAATGCGACGGTTGGGTTTGTCCCCGAGAGGGAAAAGGGGCTTCACAGGCCGGTGTGCTTGGACAATACCTTGATGAGGCATCTAAGGCCGCTTGATACCAGAGATTGAAAACCTATAACAATGACAGGCTTGAAAAGAGAAAAGGCCCACAACAATGATGGGCGTGAACTAAAAGTTGAAAGGCCCACAGCAACGATAGGCTCGAATTGAAAAATGGAAAATGGCCCACAACAATGATGGGCTTGAATTGAAAATTAAAAGGCCCACAAGAACGATAGGCTCAAATTAAAAAGGGAAAAAGGCCCGCAACAATGATGGGTTTGAATTGAAAACGGATAGCCCACATCAACTATAGGCTTGAATTGAAAATGGATAGCCCACAGCAACGATAGGCTTGAATTAAAAATGGATAGCCTACAGCAACGATAGGCTTAAAGTGAAAACGGGAAAGCCCACAGCAACGATAGGCTTGAAGTGAAAACGGGAAAGCCCACAGCAATGATAGGCTTAAAGTGAAAACGGGAAAGCCCACAAAGAACGATAGGCTTGAAGTGAAAACGGGAAAGCCCACAAAGAACGATAGGCTTAAAGTGAAAATGGAAAAGCCCACAAGAACGATAGGCTGAAACGGAAGATGGAAAAGCCCACAAAGAACGATAGGCTTAAACAGGAAAAATGAAAGGCCCACCGCAACGATAGGCTTGAATTGAAAAATGGGAAAGCCCACAAAGAACGATAGACTTAAAGTGAAAAATAAAAGGCCCACCGCAACGATAGGCTTGAATTGAAAAACGGGAAAGCCCACAAAGAACGATAGGCTTAAAGTGAAAAATGAAAGGCCCACCGCAACGATAGGCTTGAATTGAAAAACGGGAAAGCCCACAGCAACGATAGGCTTAAAGTGAAAAATGAAAGGCCCACTGCAACGATAGGCTTGAATTGAAAAAGCGGGAAAGCCCACAAAGAACGATAGGCTTAAAGTGAAAAATGAAAGGCCCACCGCAATGATAGGCTTAAATTGAAAAATGGGAAAGCCCACAAAGAACGATAGGCTTAAAGTGAAAAATGAAAGGCCCACCGCAACGATAAGCTTAAATTGAAAATGGAAAGCCCACATCAACGATAGGCTTAAACTGGAAAGACTTGTTGGAGACATCAATTGGTATTTGGGGAAATGCTTTAAAGAATTGGTGAGTTTGGGAAGTAACCCAATTTAAGCTCCCTCTACGAGTTCACTCAAGGAGATCGCTCTACGAGGTGACCCAAAGTGGGAAAAGTTTGTCAATTGCCAAAAGGGATGTGCTTAGAGCTTGGGGAAATTGTAAAGAAAGAGTTGCACGATTAAACGAAGAAAGCTAGGATAGCTTGAAGGGAAGTTTCTTGAATATGAGCTCCTAAGACCTCCAGGAGGCAGCAACATTCCTGCAATTACGGAGTATGTTGAATGTATGCCAACGATGCATGGAATGCAATGTGTTGTATGCGGGGATGCATAAACCTCAACTTGTGGTGAAATATGATGCAATGTGATGCCATGCAATGTATCACCGAGGGTTTGGCTGTTGGCTAACATTCAATTTGTTGGGGAACAATGCTCTTTTTGGGATGGAGAGTTCGCCCTGTCTTTCTTGGGGGAACTCCTGTTGTGCGTGAAGGGTCTGTTAAATTTTGCTTCGCCATATGGAGGAGCTTGATTTGACGGCTTCTCTTGGGGATAGTGATATCCCGTGGAGATATGAGTACTCCGAATTGGGGCTTTAAGTTGTTTGAGGATTTTGAGCTTGGCCCTACTCATAAGGCAATGCTAGAAGAGTTTCATGGGGATTTAAGATGTTCTACTTAAATGTGAAATGAAGAAGATGTAACATGATTAAAGAGATAAAAAGATTTTTGCTGGTTTAATTCCACAAAACATATTTATATCATAAAAAGTGTCCTATTGTCATAATCCGATAAACAGGATCGCAAGTCTTTAAAAGCATAATGTACAAATTTGATTCGAGTGTGCCAGAGTTTGACCAAGTCTTTCACTGTTTGCAGTCGCTGTTTTTTGGATGATGTTGTCTCTACTGCTTGTAACGGACCCTATTTGTTGTGGTCCTGATCCCTTCAGATTCGGACTGATTTCACCCTTCAAGATTTATTGTTGGCTTTGTATTTTACCCTTGGTGCCCTTTCGGGTTTTCACCAAGTCCGCCTTTGTTTTCTTTTTTGTCTTTTGTTGGAGCTTTGTATTTTACCCTTGGTGCCCTCTTGGGTTTTCACCAAGTCCGCTCATTACAGGAATGAGAACCTTGTTGGAGAGACATGAGAGTTAAGCATAAAACTTTTTGACGGCGTCGCTATTCACCGGATTAGGAAGCTCATCTCCATCCATTTTGGCAAGGATCAATGCGCCTCCCGAGAATGCTTTTTTCACAACATATGGGCCTTCATAATTGGGGGTCCACTTGCCTCTATGGTCATGTTGAATTGGTAAGATTTTCTTGAGGACAAGATCACCCTCTTGAAAACTTCTGGGCTTCACCTTTTTATTGTAATTGTTCATCATTCTCTGTTGATACAATTGTCCTCTGGCAAACTGCTGCCAAGCGCTTGCCTTCAATTAAATTCAACCGCTCATAACGACCTTGGACCCATTCTCGCTTCTTCGAGCCGAGTATCCTTAAGTATTCGGAGGGAAGGTATCTCCACTTTGACCGGTAGGACTGCTTCCATACCATAGACCAAAGAAAATGGAGTTGCCCCGGTCGATGTACGCACCGAGGTACGATAAGCATGCAAAGCGTAAGGTAGCTTCTCGTGCCAATCTTTGTATGTTTCAGTCATCTTTTCGATAATATTTTTGATGTTCTTGTTGGCTGCCTCGATTGCTCCATTCATCTTTGGGCGATAGGGGGTCGAGTTGCGATGTTGAATTTTGTATGTTTCGCACGGCCTCCCTATCATCCAACTGTTCAAATTGGCAGCATTGTCCGTTATGATCTGCTCGGGAAGACCATATCGGCATATGATATTGCTCCGTATAAATCGAAGTACCACGGTCGTGTGACATTGGCGTATGATGCCGCTTCTACCCACTTGGTGAAGTAATCAATGGCTACCAAAATAAAACGATGACCATTAGAAGCTTTTGGAGATATTGGTCCGATAACGTCAATGCCCCAAAGTGAGAACGGCCACGGGGAGACCATCACGTGTAGTTTGGATGGTGGTACTTGGATCTTATCGCCATAAATTTGACACTTGAGGCATTTGCGCACATATTCAATGCAATCTTTCTCCATGGTGACCCAATAGTAGCCCATTCGCATGATTTGTCTTGTTAATGCATGTCCGTTCGCATGTGAACCACATTCCCCTTCGTGCACTTCTTTCATGATTTGTGTTGATTCTTCTTTTGCCACACACCGCAATAGCACCATGTCGTGGTTTCTCTTATACTGAATTGAGCCATCAATATAATAGTTGGACGCCGACCTTCGGATATTTCTTTTATCGATTCGGTGGCCTCGCTTGGGTATTCTTGTTTAAGCAAATATTGTTTGACGTCCTCAAACCAAGGTTTTTCTTCCGTATGTCCTTCAATGGCCATGCAATGTGCAGGAGCATCTTGTATGCGGATATCAAAAGACCGAACTTCCAACTTTGTGTCTAGCCGAAGGAGGGAGGCTAGAGTTGCCAGCCGCGTCAAGGAGCCGATTGTATTCCCCGGGCATATGCTCAAATGTGATGTCTTCGAATTGCTCGGCTAACTCGCAATGTACTTTCGATATGGGATTAATTTGTGGTTTCGAGTCTCCCATTCACCTCTTACTTGAAAGATGATGAGTGCCGAATCGCCGAACACTCGTAATTTTTTGATTCCTTTGTTAATGGCCTCTTGAAGTCCCATCACACAAGCCTCATACTCTGCTACATTGTTTGTACAAGGGAAGGTTAGCTTTGCTGCCATGGGGAAATGTTCGCCTTTTGGGGATATCAGGATGGCCCCAACACCGTGACCTAAGAGACTAGAGGCTCCATCGAACCACATCGTCCATATGTCTGATACCTTGGCTGAAATGATGTTGATGTGCTCATCCGGGAAGCCAATAGTCATGGGCTCAAAGTCTTCCAGGGCTCTATCTCGCAGGATAGTCGGCTATCGCACTTCCTTTTATGGCTTTTTGAGGTACGTAGATGATATCGTACTCCGATAGGATCAACCGCAATTTGGCGATTCGTCCAGAAATGGATGGTTTTTCCAAGAGATATTTGAGCGGATCATGCCTTGAAATCAGCCAAGTAGTATGATAAAGGGTGTATTGCCTCAATCTTCTCGTTATCCAGACAAGAGCACAGCACGTCTTCTCCAAGGGTGTGTAGTTTTCTTCATTAATGGTGAACTTTTTGCTGAGGTAATAAATGGCCTGCTCCTTCTTGCCTGTAGAGTCGTGTTGCCCCAAGACACAACCCATCGCCGACTCTTGAACGGTTAAGTATAAGATCGAGGTCTATCCCGACGGTAGGTGGGACCGGAATAGGCGGATTAGACAAATATTGTTTGATCTTGTCAAAAGCTTCTTAACACTTGTCATTCCAAATTTCCGGGTTGTTCTTTTGCAAAGTCTTGAAAATGGGTTCCAACGTGGCTGTCAATTGGGAAATAAATCGGGCAATATAATTCGGTCGCCCTAGGAATCCTCTAACCTCCTTGATGGTCCGTGGCGGCGGCATCTCTTGGATAGCCTGTTGATATATTTCGTGCTTGTTGAAGAGCTTGCGAGTACTTCGATATGATCTTCAGGTGCTTCGAGATTTGGCTATCATGTCGTCCACATATACCTCGACTTCTTTATGCATCATGTCATGGAATAGGGTCACCATGGCTCGCCGATAGGTTGCCCCTGCGTTCCTCAGGCCAAAAGGCATCACATTATAGCAAAAGGTGCCCCAAAGTGTTGTGAATGTGGTCCTCTCTTTGTGTTCGGGGGCCATACGAATTTGATTATAGCCTGAGAAACCATCCATGAAGGAGAATAGGGCATGTTTTCTTTGTATTATCCACTAAGGTATCAATATGAGGAAGCGGGAAGTTGTCTTTCGGACTGGCCCAATTCAGATCTCTATAGTCGACACACATGCGTACTTTGCCTCCTTTCTTTGGTACTGGTACAACATTAGCGACCCATTCTGGATAGTGGGAGACACTTAGGAAACCCGCATCCCATTGCTTTTTGACTTCTTCTTTAATCTTTAGTAGCATCTCCTGGCCTCATTCTTCGCAATTTCTACCGTCCCGGCTTGCACTTTGGCTTCACGGGTATGTGATGTTGCACTACATCTGTGTCTAATCCGGACATGTCTTGGTATGACTATGCAAAAATGTCGATGTAGCTTCTTAACGGCTCGATTAACTTCCTCCTGATGTCGGTAGCTATCAAAGACCCCACCCTCAATTCTTTTGGTTCGGTTGTCGTCCCCAAATTCATTGTTTCTACCGGGTCTTCACTTGGAACGGATAAATGGTCTTCCCTTTCCAACGGGCGTATAATCTCCCCTGGTAGCTCAGGTGTCTCTTCTATCTCATTCTCATCGCCTTCAAACACAGCTGCTCCCGGTTTGGACTTTGGTCAAACCTTTGGCATCTCGTTTCGCTTTCGCATACTATGTTTTCATTGACATTGTGGTACCTGTTTATAAGAGAATGACAAATTGGTAACCAAATATGATATGCATATGTTATGAATGGAATGCACCATGAAAGATTTGAAAAACACATTTTATTGGAAGGTTTAAGGAAAAACAAATGTTCACAACTTCAAAGTACATTCAAGTAGAATAAATTAAATCCCACCGACTCGTAAGCATTACATTATGGGGAGGTCCAGGCTGGTCCAACTGTTCAATGGCTGGTTAGGCTCCTCTCGCACTAACCGAGCCATCTCATTTGGTGCATACTTGTTTGTGTCCAATGCGGCTGCAGTCCCCGTCTCGGGCTCAAGTTGGCTCTTGTGGATAAACCCTCCACTTCGGAATGTAACATTCAAAGGGGGAAAGCTTCCCTTTCTTCTTGTACTGGCCTTTTCTCGCAATCTTGCCATTCGACTTCCCTCTTCTTGATAGCTTCCCTCCTGCGTCGGCTTTTGTAGGGACGTAGCCTAGCCCAAACTTTCCGGTATTTTCTCGGATGGTCGGGGGTTTCGAATCCCTTGAGCTGTCAGGCCTAACCCTTGCCCCGATTTGTACCCCTGTTTGATCATAGTGGTCGCAACCATTTTTGCTGCCTTCGAGAGACGATGGTCGGGGGCAAGGCGACATTCACCATCTCAAAGGCCCGATAGGAGCATTCTGGCACATCTTCGTTGTTCTCGACATAAGGTACCGATGCCGGTTTGGTGACGAGGAAGCTTGTCTCTCCAGGAGATGCAAATGAGTTGGTCCCCCATTACAAATTTCATCTTTTGGTGGAGGCTTGATGGCATTGCCCCTGCAGTGTGGATCCAGGGTCTTCCCAACAAACAACTGTAATATGGCGTGATGTCCATCACCTAAAATTCCACCATAAAAGTAATTGGCCCAACCGTGAGGGGAATATCCAGGAGTTCCCACTACGTCACGCTTTCCTCCATCGAATGCCCATACCTTCATCGTACAGAACGCATATAGGACGCGTCCATTGGAAGTTGTTGTAGTATATGCAAGGGCATAATGTTCAATGCCGAGCCGTTGTCGATGAGTACGCGGGCTATGGTGTGTTCCTTGCATTTGATCGTGATGTGCAAAGCTTTTATATGTCCTTTCCATTTTTGGGGTAACTCGTCATCTCCAAAACCGATGACGTTGTTCATAATGAGGTTACCTGGTGAGTCCATCCACATTTGCCACCGGGATGGTTGGAGGAACATAGGCTTGGCTTAGAACCTTCAGCAGTGCTTCCCGGTGAGGTTGGGAATCCATTATCAATGAGAGCAGGGGAGATGCGAGCCGGTTGCCGACTTAATTGATCCACAATATTATACTCGCTCGCTTCATGAGTTTCGGAAATTCTTGTGGTTTCTTCTTCAGTGATCGGTGTTCCCTTCTTTGTTGCTTCCAGTGTAGGCTCAATGTCTTGTTCCATAGCTTTCTCCTTCCTTGCTTTGTCAACTATCTCAGGGGCGTAAGCCCGACCGCTCCTGGTCTTCTTTTTTGCTATAGCGGCTCCCTGAACTACCTCACAGTTATAGTTCCACGGGACCGCATTATCCGTCTTGTAGGGGAAAGGGGCAGGAACCCGTATGGTGAGAGGTGTGATTCCATGAGGCGATGGCGGGATTTCTGGAGTCTTAACATTCAAGACAAGGGGGGTTGGCACCCATGACGGTGTGTATGACATGTCTTTTTGAATCATGTGGCTTTGACTGCCTATCTCTTCCGTGGAGAATTCGATCATCCTTTGGTCCATGAGCTTTTGCACTACTTCAGAAAACTCAGTACATTCCGTGATGTCATGTTCCCGTGCCATCTTGTGATAAGGGCATTGTTTTTCCCCATCTGTTCCCTTCTCTGCCTTTGGCGCATCTTTAGCCAGTATATAGCCATGTTCCTGTAACAGAGTAAACAGATACATTTTCTCCATTTGTATTTGAGAGAACCTTTCCAGCCGCCCTTCCCTCTCGATATTAGCAACATTGTTAGAGTGTTCTGGGAGAGGATTGCTATTCACGTTTGGTGTCCCAGCCAGTGCGGAGAAATCCAACCACTTTGCATCCTTTAATGCCTGAACCTTCCTTTTGAATGTTATACAGTTTTCGATATCATGTCCAGCTCCACCTGCATGATATTCACACCTGGCATCCGGCTTGTACCAGGCCGGGGGAGGAGTCTTTATTTCTCCCAAGGGTATAGGGGTTACCATCCTTGCCTCTAAAAGCTTGGGATATAGTTCGGCATACGTCATTGGGATCGGGTCAAACTCCTGTCGCGGTCGACGAGAAGCCTTGATTCGCTCCGCTTGCTGGGTCGGGGCCCTTGGTTGCCCTTGTCCTTGAAATGCGGCTCCTGGTCCTTCCTGAGCCGCGGGCCTTGATTGCTCTGGGTATGGTGCTCTCGGTTGAAATGAGTTAGGTACCATTGAGTATGGAAATGGGACGCCTCCTTGCGGCAGGTATGGCATGAATTGGGGAGATGGAGCAAAAGATAAGCGCCTACCTGGCGACCCTCTCGTAGCATCCCGACGCTTGGTAGAACGTTGGTTGTATTGACTGGTGTGATGGGTATACCAGGTTGGTTTCATTTTCCTTCTTTTTTCGCCGGTGGTTGAAACCGTTTTGATGCCTCACTGCATCACCTTTTAGCTTTCCCCCTTTAATTCCACTTTCTACGCGTTCACCGGATGCAACCAAATCGTAAAGTTGTTGGAGACGTTACCTATCAATTTCTCGTAGTATACGCCTTTCGGTGTGTTGATGAAAAGAGTAGTGAGCTCTCTTTCGGTAAGAGGAGGTTGAACCTCCACAGTGGCCTCTCTCCATCTTCGTGCATAATCCTTGAAATTCTCCTCGGATCCCTTTTCCATGGACCTGCAGGGTTAATCGATCCAACGCCGTTCGGTGACATGTTTGTACTGTGCCAAGAAGGAAGTAGCTAATTCTTTCCATGTCTTGACGCGGTTTCCATTTAGCTGAAAGTACCAGCGAAGAGATGCCCCAGTTAGGCTTTCCTGGAAACAATGCATGAGGAGCTTGTCTTCACCAGCATAAGCAACCATCTTTTGACAATACATGGCCAAATGTGTCTTTGGACATCGGGTCCCGTTGAATTTTTCAAACTCTGGCATTTTGGATTTTGGTGGCAGCACCACTCCAGGGACTAGGCACAAGTCTTGTGGGCTGGTCATGCCATAGCCGTCAGTGCCTTCTACGGCTTTCAACCTTTCCTCGAGTCGGCGTAGAGCGAAAGACTCAAAATTTTCCTGAGGAGTTGGAGAACCCATTGCTTCCATTACATTTCCCGGTGCCGGCATAGTGAAATGAGTTTGATTTGGGGTTGGAGGTTGTGCCATAGCAGGATGGTATGTGGGTGCCTGGCTTGGAGCCAGGTTGGGTGACCGAACGGCCTCCCTGTCCTCGTTCTTGATGGTGATTGGTAGTTCCCCCGCCGGAATTCTTCCTCTTTGTTCAGTCAATTTTGTGAGCATTTCCATAATTGCAGACATTTGCCCCTGTAGGGTTTGTTGTGACTGTTCCAACCCGACTCACCTTGTTCTCTGTTTCTTTTGCCATTGGCTGCGGTTGAGGTGTTTGATTGCGCCGGGATCTGATATTATAAGAGTGCGCAATCTGGAGGGAGGCTGCTACCGATGGTCCCTTGGAGCCTAAAGGGGGGGGGGTGAATAGGCTCTTATTCGAACTCTTTTTTTTCTCTCAAGACACAAACACTTATCTAGTTTTAGTGATAGAATCATCCGGAAGATAACCAGGATAGTGGAAGTATTTTGTTTTATTATCACAAGGTGATTACAACAAAATAGAAGCAAACACTCTCTTACACTCGTTTACAAAATGAACTCACACTCTAGCCAAGTTCTATCTCCAAAGATGATGACGCTCTTATTTTCTTTTGTTTTTTTTTTACGTCTAAACTTCTTCTTTTTACATAAAGTATAAGTATGAATATTTATACAAAACATTCCTAAGAGACAACCTTGGAACTTGTAGTTTCGGAATGCGTTCCGCACTAACTATCCCTCGGTAATCTCTCCGCCTTAATCGCTGCGGATTGTGGAGCTCAAGATCTTGGATTTGAAGAGTATAAATGTCTTTGTGAGTTCCGAGATACAATTAAGGTTGTGTCCACATATCCGGATGATCCACGTGTAAGATTCTTCAGGTTCTCAATACATTCGTCTTACATCGGGACACCACGAGCTGATAACTTTAAATGCGGTTTAGTTGGAGCAATGTCTTCTTGGTCCGGTGTAATTTTCCTTACTCCGTAGTTAATGAAGCTCGGAACCTTACTCCGTGTCAGTGGTTGCTTACTCCGTATCTATTGAAGATCGGAATCCTTAGTCCGTGTCGGCGCTTCCTTACTCCGCATGTAAGTTCCTTACTCCGCATGTAAGTTCCTTACTCCGCATGTAAGTTCCTTACTCCGCATGTAAGTTCCTTACTCAGTATGTAAGTTCCTTACTCCTGGGCGAGTCTTGAAAAGTCCGATGACTTATTCCATGTCAGCGCTTTCTTACTCCGCATGTAAGTTCCTTACTCCGTATGTAAGTTCCTTACTCCGTATGTAAGTTCCTTACTCCGGGCGAGTAATAAATCCGGATTCCTTACTCCGCATCTGGTTTCCTTACTCCGCATCTAGTTTCCTTACTCCGCACTTATCCTTTAAGTTCTTAGTCCGTAGGATTGTTCCTTATTCCGTATGTATTTGTTACTTGGTTATTTACCAAGTGTTTGACGACACTCACTCTTGTCCGGATCAGGATTATGTATCCTGTCCTTAGCTTTGCTCTCACGAGTGCATCTTTGGATTAGTAACATACCTTCGCAATGATCAAATAAACACAAAAGATCTCGGATCAAATTACATAAGGCTTTATCAGCATTATCCAAATTCTGGGTTTGATCCAACAATCTCCCCCAATTATGGATATGCCCAAACCCTTTGTAATCCGATCCGGTAAGCGATGCAAAAGAATATCATACGGAATACGCAACACAACCAATTTCATTAATCAGCAACTAAATACAATTCAGCCTGAATACAGGTTTTTCACTAAGGTACATAAGGCTTACTATACTTGAAGATCATAGTTGCTGCCTTCTCTCTTAGCTCCATTGTCTCGTTGCATCGTAAAGGTGGAGTGTTGGCTCCAATGTTTGTCCACGATTAAGAACGATTTGATGAAGTGACGGACAAAGGCTCCGCAGCCTATCTCCATCCGGCTGTTGTGGCACTTGCTTCTTGCCCCGGAATGTCGCCTTGAGTTTCTCGGTCGAACGCAGGGGTGTGATACCCAACTCTTCATATAGTCCGGCTTTCTTCACGCGGTCAGTTAGTCCGAGACACGGAGGTTCCCATTGATTCTTCCTAACGAAGTGCTCCACAATCTGATGAGAATCAATGAGAATCATCTCGCTTGGACCGAATCATGAAGATAGCCATCATGAAGTGTGGCGACATGATCCGGTACGGAATGAGGATGGTTGAGAGAGTTTTCCATGGCTTGCTATCCTCAGCGGTTAAGTCGATGTAAGTCCGAATTAACTCCACACCTGGGAAGATAGCCCTCATTCCAACATGGCAGAACTTCAAACAAGTGCCCATCTTCGTAAAGAGATGGAAACAGCCTCATCTCCATTTTAGCGACTCTCGAGAAGTTGTCAATGTCTTCTCGTAGTAAAGAGTCCTTTCTCCGAACAAAGAGTCCGAATGTCGGCCGGAGAGAAAGGATACATTTCGAAAAGACATCTTCTCTCGGCAGAAGATGCAGGATAGGATTTCATTGCCTTGCGAAGCTTCCATCCGCATCGGACGGGTCAAACTCCGCATAGGATGGGAGGAAGATATCAGTGCGGATGAGGAGGATGGAGGAGGAGCCGGAGGTGCAAGAGAGGAGCTTGGTTGAGAGAAGCGGCTTCGTTTGGGAATTTGAACTCCCTGAAGCACCGAAGTGGCAGGCCGCTTCTCGGTCCGGGAAGATGGTTGTGGGGCGAAGGAGTAGACGGATCGGATGACACTTTCTCCCCCGGTTTGGCGGATCGCCGGGAAGCAACGAGAGGACGAGCCATCATATGCGCCAGGATCCGCGAAGGAAGTAGACGGTGAATGAACGGAGGTGGCAACAAGATCCATTTTCTCGCTCAATGGAAGTGGAGGAGTCGGTGAGGGCGGAGAGTAGTTGGGCGCCGAGGGCATCAACTTTGGCAGCGATGGCGGAAATTTGGGCGCTTTGAGCGTGGGCATGGCGGTCCAGTGAGCGGAAAGCACAAAGATCGGAGTGGACCGTGCCAAAAGAGGCACGCCCAAGTGCTAACTCTGGAGCTTTGGAGGACTCCCCCGCATGAACGGGGAGCAGGAGTGCGGTGGGCAGAGGAGTCCTCGGGAGTAGCAAGAAGAAGCGGGAGCATCCGGAGCATCGGAGGCATCCGGAGCTTCGGAGGCATCCGGAGCATTGGAGGCATCCGGAGCAAGAGACCCGCCGTGACCAGACAAGTCAACCACGGGAATCGCGGCGGAGAGAAGAGGGTCCAGCCATAGCAGGAGAAGGACTTCGGGTAGCAGGGACTGGGCCTGAGGGTGTAGGGAACGACACATCGGGAATGGCAGCCGGCGTAAGAAAGCCGTGGTCCAGATTCCAGATGATCATAGTCTCCGGGGATTGGGTATTGCGTGTGTAAAACACCCGGAGATCGGTGTCAGGAATGGAGGAGGTGTGGGCTAGGCTGAAACGGAGCCAGAGGTCCGTTAAGGTGACGGCGGAGAGATGGTCAAGGTAATCTCGGGGTTGAGGTAGAGGAGGCAAGGTGTCACGCCCGGATTTCCAACCCGAGGAAACCGGCACGTGACTCCCCTTTTACCCACATGGAGGGCAAAGGGGTTAGGATACAAACCAAGAATTTTACATTTCAAACATCCACAACACATTCAAGAAAGTAATGTTCATAAAAATAATCCAAACCAGTTTATTACAATGAATTCTTTCCAATCCTATCCCCATGGGGTTACATCAGTTCCCATAAAAGAAAACAACATAAATGGAAGAGAGTAAAATGGATAAGGTCTTCCACCTTGGTGTATCCACCTAACGCCTGTAAGTCCCTGGAAAACAAGCAAACACGGTAGGAGGGGTGAGCAACCACGGCCTAGTAGGGATCAAGTCTCCCCAACCCTTCCCATGCTCCTAGCGGCTACATGCATGTGCACAGGTGTAGTGACGTGTTACAACAATCTCAACAAACAATATGAAACCACATCAGTAGTCACAATTATCCACCACACAAAACACAAGTGATTTAACCGCCTCTTCAGGCCAAGTTATTTAACCGCCTCTTCAGGCCAAGTGATTTAACCGCCTCTTCAGGCCACTGGTTTAACCGCCTCTTAGGCAAAGTAGTTTAACCGCCTCTTCAGGCCAGATACCACAGTCAGGCACACAACTTACACCACAGTCACACAAACATAAAACCAAACACTTGGTGTGCACCCGCTCACAAGTGCACAAACCCAGCCATTCAGGCAACAGAACACACACCCAGCATACATACATACACTAAATCACAAGTCCAGCCACACTGGCATATTATCAAACACGTAATGGGCATATACATACAGCTATATTCACACAGGCATTTCATCGAACACATAGCATGTAATCCACAGAATCACACCAACATGCCACTGAAGGCCAACATCCATATAGGAGATCACACCTATATGGATTACATATTTATATATAACAGTTATAACCAGAAATCTGCCCTGGAACCCTAGGACAGAGAAGGACTTAGGAAGAACAGAACCCCTACCTCAAGGAAAACGCAACAACACAGCAACGGTCTGATCCCAAGCCGAACGCCGTCCACCCACGAAGCACCGACCACCCACGCAAGACGCCCGGCAGCAACCAGGAGCTCTCCTTCCCTCTCTCTCTCTCTGCGACGGCTGGTGAAGCAACAAACCCTAAACCTAAAACAGGGGGGACTCCTCCTCCTTATATAGACAACACAACATCAAAACGACGTAGTTTTGATTAAGTGAATCCCAGGATCAAAACGACGTAGTTTTGATTACACAAGTTACCACCTTTCCGTACCCATATAGGCCAAAATACTCAGAATTTCAACATGGTCCTTTGGAGAAAGTTCCTTAGAATGACAAAACCAAGGGAACCATGCAAAAATATGGCTGCACGCCAATTTGCACGTGAATTCCCCAATTCACGTGCACCTCCATATGGACTCCAAATGCTCTCAAACTTCACCCCTAGCCTCCTTGCATCATTTAGAAGACAATTACACTTGCACGTGAATTGGACCCATATCACGTGCACCTCACATACATGTCCGTTTGGCCTGAAACTTCTGTGGTAGATAGAGGATACCATTCTAAGCATCTTTCCTTTTGCACGTGAATTCATTGGAGTCCATTTACTAGGTCAAAATCTAGAAAAACTCTACTCCGGAGGTAAAACTGACTAACTCAAGGTACGGGTCCTTACATCCTCTCCCCCTTAAGACTTTTCGTCCTCGAAAAGAAATGACATAAGAGGAAAAACGAACACAAGCTACCCATTTGCCACACGGCGAGCCACAACACCCTAATGGGTCATACACCACACACAGCACAACAGACATAACAGTACCACCATAATCCATAACCACAAGAATGCACACAACACTTCCGCATGGCACGAATACACATCTCAAAGCACATCACATTTAAGCACATGTCTTTAAAAGACAATACAAATACATCAACTACTACAAGAAAATACATCACAAGAAAACAACACTATCACAAGAAAACACAACACTATCCCTTGGCCACATGACCACCTCCCACGCTTAGGATTGTTCGTCCTCGAACAAGTCCGGGTCTTGCTCACGCATCACGGACTCACGTTCCCATGTCTCCTCCTCAATACCACGGTGTTGCCACAGCACGCGAACCAAAGGAATAACACGACCACGCAATAGCTTCTCTCGCCGATCTAGGATACGGATAGGGGCCTCAATGACGGACATGTCATCCTCAATGTCCAACGTCCCCCAATCAATCACGTGAGTGGGGTCAGGGTGATACTTCCGCAATCGGGACACGTGAAACACGTTGTGCACTTGACTCGGCCCGCGGTGGTAACGCTAACCGGTAGGCCACGGCCCTACACGATCCAGAATCTCAAAAGGACCAATAAACCGCGGAGATAGCTTGGAACCTCGCCCAAACCGTCGATGTCCACGACGTGGAGAGACACGAAGGAACACATGATCACCAACGAGAAAACTCCAAAGGTCGCCGTCGCTGATCCGCATAAGATTTCTGCCGACTCGAGCCGCCAACAAACGCCGACGAATCAACTTGACCTTCTCGGTAGCCTCTTGAACCAACTGCGGTCCCAAGAGAGCTGTCTCCCCCACCTCGGTCCAACACAAAGGTGATCGACACGGCCGTCCATACAACGCCTCAAAAGGAGCCATCCCAATGGATGCCTGATAATCGTTGTTGTAGGCAAACTCCACCAAAGGAAGGTGAGTTGCCCACGAACCCCCAAAATCTAGCACACAAGCCCTCAACATGTCCTCCATGGTCCGATTCGTCCGCTCGGTCGACCGTCGGTCTCGGGGTGAAAGGCTGTACTCAGGTGAAGCTTGGTCCCCATAGCCTCCTTGCAAACCTGCCCAAGAAACGGGAAGTGAACCTCGAATCCCGGTCCGAGACAACCGATGAGGGTACGCCATGCAGTCTCACAATCTCGTTCATGTACAGTGACTCAAGGTCCCAATAGAGTCCCGCTCGCGAACGGCCCAGGAAATGGGCCGACTTTGTGAGTCGATCCACAATTACCCAAACCATATCCTTCCTCCCGGTGGTGGGTGGAAGACCAATCACAAAATCCATCGCTATATGGTCCCACTTCCACTCCGCTATGGGCAAGGGTCGTAACATGCCCGCCGGCCGCCGATGCTCGACCTTCACCTGCTAACACGTGAGGCACCGCGAAACAAAGGCAGCCACATCGCGTTTCATCCCAGGCCACCAAAAGTGTGCCCGAAGCGCATGATACATCTTCGTACCCCCCTGGATGCACAAGCAACTCTAGACCGGTGAAACTCCCTCATCACCTCATCCCTGAGGGAAGAAGCCACGACCAACCGCCCCTGAAATGACAACTCATGCTCAGGACCCTCGTCCGATCCTCGGATAGCTCACCGGCCTCAATACGGGCACGGAGAACCTCACACTCAATGTCACCCATTGCTCCTCCCGGACGCGCCGGTACAACTCAAGCACAACCACCAAAGGACTCGGGACCGTCCCACCATCACGAACAACAAAGCCGTACCGCAACATCGCCAACCGCTCCATTAGTTTCCACTCCCTCATGGCCACCTCAGCTTTCCCTTTTCTCGCTCAATGCATCGGCCACAACATTACCCTTGCCCGGGGTATAGGCAAGAGTAAAATCAAAGGTCCGCAAATACTCCACCCATCTCCTTTGCCTCAAATTCAAGTCCTTCGAGTAAAGATGTCTGAAGGCTCTTGTGATCTCGAGAACACCACAAACTTTTCCCCCCAAGAGGTAGTGCTGCCAACTCTTCAGGGCGAAGATAACCGACTAACTCAAGGTCATGAGTAGGATAATTCTGTTCATGAGGCTTCACCGCCTTGACCCATAAGCTACCACACCGTGCTCCCGCATAAGCACACACCCCAAACCAACCCTGGACGCATCACAAGACACTTCATATGGAATATCCTCCCGAGGTAACCTCAACACAGGTGCAGTGGTCAAACGGGTTTTGAGAGTCTCAAACGCCCTGCGACACTTGTCCGTCCACTCAAATTTCACTCCTTTCCTAGTCAACGCCGTCATAGGAGCCGCCAAACGGGAGAACCCCTCAACAAAACGACGATAGTACCCCGCCAAGCCAAGAAAACTACGGATCTCAAAAACGTTGGTTGGCCTCGCCCACAATGCCACGGCCTCAATCTTGGCCGGGTCCACCCTAACTCCCTCAGTGACACCACATGGCCAAGAAAGTGAACCTCCTGCAGCCCAAAACTCACACTTGCTAAACTTCGCGAACAGTGCTGGTCCCTCAAGGTTTGCAACACTTGTTGCCAAGTGCTCCACATGCTCCTTCTCGGTCTTGGAATACACCAAGATATCATCGATAAACACCACCACGAATGAGTCTAAGTATGGGGCAAAGACTTGGTTCATCAAATGCATGAACACCGCCTGGCGCATTAGTGAGCCCGAAAGGCATCACTACCCACTCATAATGCCCATACCAGCACCGAAAAGCCGTCTTAGGGATGTCCTCCTCCCTAACCCCGAGCCGGTGATACCCCGACCGTAAATCTATTTTGGAAAACCACTGGGCCCCACTCAACCGGTCAAACAGGTCATCTATCCGAGGCAACGGGTACTTGTTCTTCACGATCCATCGAATTCGACTTCCTGTAGTCGATGCAGAGACGAAGCGTGCCATCGACCTTCTTAGCAAAGAGCACCGGAGCACCCCAAGGTGAGGTACTTGGTCCGATATACCCCTGACCCACCAACTCCTCGATTTGCCTCTGCAGTTCCCTCGGCTCGGCTGGTCCCATACGATACGCTACTTGGGAAATCGGACCCGTCCCCGGCACCAACTCAATGGTGAACTCCACACTCCTCTTAGGTGGCAAACTCCTCAACGCGCTCAGGAAAAACATCCCTGAAATTGGTCCACAACAGCGGGCCACACCCTCCTTTCCACCTTACCCTCCTCAGCAAAGGTCGTGGCTGCTAACCTGTGGGTAATGGCACCCCACTGGTCCAACACTGGCCCGGCCCGACTCGCCTCACAATCCCACTCCCCCTGCAGGGTGCAAGAGGTCCCTGCAGGTGTCACGAAGGTCACACGCCGCCGATAACAATCTATCTTGGCCTGGAAAGCCATAAGCCAATCCATACCCAAGATCAGGTCAAACGTTCTCAAAGGCATCACATGCAAGTCAAAACTCAGCTCCACCTCGCCTATGGTTAACACACGGTCACGACACACTCGCCGTACCTCAATCATGCCTCCTACCGGAGACTCCACAACTAGGGGCCTCGCGGCCTCCACACAAGCTAACCCCAAGCCGTCTATTACAAGCTCAAGAACAAACGAACATGATGCACCCGTATCGAAAAGAACGAAGCTAATGTACGGGAGATCAAGAGGGTACCTCTAACCACCGATGGTCCTGCTCCACCCTCAGCTGGTGGGGGCGGTAGCTCAGCCTCCTCCTGGTATGTCGCCTCCAGCGCAAACACCCTCCCTTGGCCCGTGCCACTGGTCGGCTCACTCACTGGACGCTTCCCGCTAAGGTTGCCTCCGGCCTCGGTCGCTGCCGCTCCGGCCTCCCCTGGGGTCGGGTCCGACTAGATCCTGCCTGGCCGGGCTCGCCACCGACGAGCCGGTCTCTCACTGGTGCACGGAAGCTAGCATCACTCCTCACGCCGGACGCCGCGCCCCCTGTTCCCCTGTTGCCACTCCCGCAAACCCGGCGCAAATGACCCTCTCGTCCACGGTTGTTGCATCGCCGATCCTTCTTGGGGCACTCCCCTTTGAAGTGACCCTGCTCTCCACAGAGGTGGCATCCGCTCGGTAGACTCCCGGATGAACCACCCGGTCTTCCGCCGCCAAAGGTGAACCTCCCAGGGTTCGCAGATGTCCGCCCCCGATCGCGAAAAGAACCGCTATCCCTCTCCTCCGTCTTGAGCCTCTTGGACCCTTGCATCTCGATCAGGCCCACTTTGCAACCGGCGCCCCTGATGGGCCTACCTCCCATCATCCAGTTCTCTCTCGGCTATACGGGCCGTCTCCACGGCCTCAAGATAGGTCCTCAAGCGTAGAATCGCCACCCTCTCCCTAAGGGCTGGCCTGAGACCCAAGGTGAACTTGTGGGCCTTCCGGTCCTCCCCTTACCACGGTCTCAGGAGCAAACCTACTCAATCTCCGGAACTCCCGCTCATACTCAGGTACCGTCTTTGATCCTTGCTTCAGGCCGCCAAATTCTTCCCTCTTCGCCATCTCACCGATTCCTGGAAGAACTCATCTTGGAAGAGTTGCAAGAACTCCTCCCAAAACATGAGTTGCACCGCACGGCTCCCCGCAACACTCGTCCACCACTCCAAAGCGTCCCCCCTCTAGTTGCCCGAAGTGCCGGCCGCACCTTATCCTCCTCCCTGGGCAGGAGAAAGGAGAACACATGCTCAATCCGCCTCAACCATTGCTCGGCTACCACAGGATCTTCCCCCCCCCCCTTAAATCGCGGAGGTTGTTCCTTTCGGAACCGTGTCACCACATCATCCTCTGCACGGGTCGGTACACCACCCAGCGAACTCTCACGCTCACGAGGCAGCTCTCCCACTGGTGGTGGTGGTGGTGGCACCACCTGCTGTGCTGCCATCTCACGGCGCACCTCCTCCCGAACGTCCTGCCGGAGTCCCTCCCGTAGCTCTCGTACCTCCAGCCGGATGCCTTCTTGTAGCTGTGCCAGTAACAACGCATGCCCTCCAACGGATGGTCCCGCTCCCGGACCCTCATGGGCAGATGACTCATCGCCCATCGCCCCGGATGCACGTGTCACTCTCCTCGGTGGCATTCTTACTACATGAAGTAAGATGCACAAACGTCGGGACGCGTTTGACTACTAACAAGTTGACTACCTCTACCCCATTATCAATTTTACCAACACATGACATTACACACACACACATTGCATCAATCACATTTCACAGTTCACATCCAGTACACATTGCCAAACAAATCGAGTTGCACATTTCACTTAATCATGTGATCTTATCCACAGTTTAGCATACATTCACAGCAAATGCAACTAGTGCCCTAATGCCAATGCATGCAAATCCTATCACAAGACTGGACTACCCTAAGTACACCTTGGAGGCTCAAAGAGGACCATGTTGATTAGGCATGTCCCTCCAGGCTCCTCCAAAGGACTCAAGATAACCAAGTCCGCCCACTACCCTAGGCCAACTAGACCATGCTCGATACCATATTGTCACGCCCGGATTTCCAACCCGAGGAAACCGGCACGTGACTCCCCTTTTTACCCACACGGAGGGCAAAGGGGTTAGGATACAAACCAAGAATTTTACATTTCAAACATCCACAACACATTCAAGAAAGTAATGTTCATAAAAATAATCCAAACCAGTTTATTACAACAGAATTCTTTCCAATCCTATCCCCACTGGGGTTACATCAATTCCCATAAAAGAAAACAACATAAATGGAAGAGAGTAAAATGGATAAGGTCTTCCACCTTGGTGTATCCACCTAACGCCTGTAAGTCCCTGGAAAACAAGCAAACACGGTAGGAGGGGTGAGCAACCACGCTCGCAGGGATCAAGTCTCCCCAACCCTTCCCCTGCTCCTAGCGGCTACATGCATGTGCACAGGTGTAGTGACGTGTTACAACAATCTCAACAAACAATATGAAACCACATCGGTAGTCACAATTATCCACCACACAAAACACAAGTGATTTAACCGCCTCTTCAGGCCAAGTTATTTAACCGCCTCTTCAGGCCAAGTGATTTAACCGCCTCTTCAGGCCCTGGTTTAACCGCCTCTTAGGCAAAGTAGTTTAACCGCCTCTTCAGGCCGGATACCACATCAGGCACACAACTTACACCACAGTCACACAAACATAAAACCAAACACTTGGTGTGCACCCGCTCACAAGTGCACAAACCCAACCATTCAGCAAAGAACACACACCCAAAGATACATACATACACTAAATCACAAGTCCAGCCACACCTGGCATATTATCAAACACGTAATGGGCATATACACACAGCTATATTCACACAGGCATTTCATCGAACACATAGCATGTAATCCACGAATCACACCAACATGCCACTGAAGGCCAACATCCATATAGGAGATCACACCTATATGGATTACATATTTATATATAACAGTTATAACTAGAAATCTGCCCTGGAACCCTAGGACAGAGAAGGACTTAGGAAGAACAGAACCCCTACCTCAAGGAAAACGCAACAACAAAGCAACGGTCGGATCCCAAGCCGAACGCCGTCCACCCACGAAGCACCGACCACTCACGCAAGATGCCCGGCAGCAACCAGGAGCTCTCCTTCCCTCTCTCTCTCTCTGCGACGGCTGGTGAAGCAACAAACCCTAAACCTAAAACAGGGGGGACTCCTCCTCCTTATATAGACAACACAACATCAAAACGACGTAGTTTTGATTAAGTGAATCCCAGGATCAAAACGACGTAGTTTTGATTACACAAGTTACCACCTTTCCGTACCCATATAGGCCAAAATACTCGGAATTTCAACATGGTCCTTTGGAGAAAGTTCGTTAGAATGACAAAACCAAGGGAACCATGCAAAAATATGGTCGCACGCCAATTTGCACGTGAATTCCCCAATTCACGTGCACCTCCATATGGACTCCAAATGCTCTCAAACTTCACCCCTAGCCTCCTTGCATCATTTAGAAGACAATTACACTTGCACGTGAATTGGACCCATATCACGTGCACCTCACATACATGTCCGTTTGGCCCGAAACTTCGTGGTAGATAGAGGACACCATTCTAAGCATCTTTCCTTTTGCACGTGAATTCATTGGAGTCCATTTACTAGGTCAAAATCTAGAAAAACTCTACTCCAGAGGTAAAACCGACTAACTCAAGGTACGGGTCCTTACACAAGGGGGCTTCAGGAGAAGCGGCGGGACATCGGCGGTGGTGACAAAGAACGGTATCAACCGCAGCGGCTATAGCGGATGTGGAGGGAGTGGGGACATCGAGTAGAGAGGGGCCGAGGAAAAGACTTTAGACGCACTGCGCCGAGAGGGCCCCGCAACCTCGGACGGTTCAGCACGGATGCTTGGCCGGGAGGCCCGTGAGTGGGAGGGCGCGACAACGGACCGAATCCGGGAGGATCGGTGTGCGAACCGACCTCGTGGGCTTGGCTATCGGAGGGGTCACCAACAGAGCCGCCTTGTTGTTCCGGGGGCGGGGAGAGCGCGGAGAGCTACGGTGGGTCGGCGAGTGGTCATGTTCCCGTCCGGCGTAAGGTGACGAAGGTAAAGAGCCGAGGGAAACGAGACAAGCATCAACTCGGGCGAAATGGTCCGGACGAAGATGCCGGAAGACAATGCCGAGGATGCGCCCGAAGGAATGGTTTTTGTGACCAAAGGGGGGGGGTGAATAGGCTCTTATTCGAACTCTTTCTTTTCTCTCAAGACACAAACACTTATCTAGTTCTAGTGATAGAATCACCCAGGAAGATAACCAGGATAGTGGAAGTATTTTGTTTTATTATCACAAGGTGATTACAACAAAATAGAAGCAAACACTCTCTTACACTCGTTTACAAAATGAACTCACACTCTAGCCAAGTTCTATCTCCAAAGATGATGACGCTCTTATTTTCTTTTGTTTTTTTTTTACGTCTAAACTTCTTCTTTTTACATAAAGTATAAGTATGAATATTTATACAAAACATTCCTAAGAGACAACCTTGGAACTTGTAGTTCCGGAATGCGTTCCGCACTAACTATCCCAGGGGTAATCTCTCCGCCTTAACTGCTGGGATTGTGGAGCTCAAGATCTTGGATTTGAAGAGTATAAATGTCTTTGTGAGTTCCGAGATACAATTAAGGTTGTGTCCACATATCCGGATGATCCACGTGTAAGATTCTTCAAGTTCTCAATACATTCGTCTTACATCGGGACACCACGAGCTGATAACTTTAAATGCGGTTTAGTTGGAGCAATGTCTTCTTGGTCCAGTGTAATTTTCCTTACTCCATAGTTAATGAAGCTCGGAACCTTACTCCGTGTCGGTGGTTGCTTACTCCGTATCTATTCAGATCTTGGAATCCTTAGTCCGTGTCGGTGCTTCCTTACTCCGCATGTAAGTTCCTTACTCCGCATGTAAGTTCCTTACTCCGCATGTAAGTTCCTTACTCCGCATGTAAGTTCCTTACTCGTATGTAAGTTCCTTACTCCGGGCGAGTCTTGAAAAGTCCGATGACTTATTCCATGTCAGCGCTTTCTTACTCCGCATGTAAGTTCCTTACTCCATATGTAAGTTCCTTACTCCGTATGTAAGTTCCTTACTCCTGGGCGAGTAATAAATCCGGATTCCTTACTCCGCATCTGGTTTCCTTACTCCGCATCTAGTTTCCTTACTCCGCACTTATCCTTTAAGTTCTTAGTCCGTAGGATTGTTCCTTATTCCGTATGTATTTGTTACTTGGTTATTTACCAAGTGTTTGACGACACTCACTCTTGTCCGGATCAGGATTATGTATCCTGTCCTTAGCTTTGCTCTCACGAGTGCATCTTTGGATTAGTAACATACCTTCGCAATGATCAAATAAACACAAAAGATCTCGGATCAAATTACATAAGGCTTTATCAGCATTATCCAAATTCGGGTTTGATCCAACAACTACCCACCTGGGTACAAGGGAACTTTAATTTGATTTTTTTTATTTGATATGCATGTTTGCATGGAATGTATATGCGGAGGGTTAGAAAAACAAACAACTTTATTACAAACCAAACACACAATACAAACACTCAATGCAACGTACAAGTGCTTTGAAATGCCATGTAAAATGAAAGCTATCACTACATGATCTTAAGGCATTCTTCCGGTCATCTCCTAAGGAGCACGGCGCCTCTTTCTCGGGGTGGTCGTTCACCCGCATCCTCCCGCTGCTTCATTATGGTCGCGATCTGTTTTTCCCTCACTGCGACCTTTGAAGAGTTCCTTCAGAGATGCTTCTAGCCTCCGGATCTCTTGCCTTAAAGTCCGATTCTCCTGGAGGATAGCCTTCATGTCCGAAGTTAGTTGTGGCTTGTGTTGTGCCCTCCAAGATATGTATCTTTGGGAAAACACCAGGTTTTGAACTGTTGGGTTGGATCTTGTGTGGTGTGGACCATGCTTGATACATCTTCTTGCATTCTTCTATGAGCATGGCTCGTTGTAAGTGAAGTCACACTTTTCCATGCCAAAGAGTACGGGAATAATCTGATGACGCCCTACTTGTCTTCCCACCTGCGGTGGTGCATATGCGGTTCCTCCCAGGGACCTAAAAGTGGAACCCAATTGTAGTCCCCGCAGCTATATGTCATAGAGACCACCAGCATCCAAGGAGCAGTCCAGGTAATGTCAGCTTCTGTGAGGTTTTCCAACTTCTTTTTCCAGCTCTCTAAATCCTTTGGTAGGCTCCACTTGCTGAGCAGAATATCTAGTAGTGTTGTGGCTGGTACTTGATAAACAGCAGGGAAACGATGAACACTACAGGGGAAATGACCTTGCAACCAAGTGTATAGGAGAGGTAAGCAACCCATGAACTGTCCCGAGCCTTTACTCCTTAGGTAAGTAAGAGATCGGATGGTTTCAGCCAAGATAGCAGGAGTAGGGTCACATCCCTTGAGCACTCTTTGGACCAAATCTACAATTGCCCCATCGATGTGGGCCGGTATCCTTGGGAAAATGACTAGCCCATATATAGCTAGTGTAAGCAATTTGTGTACCTCCGCTTCGTTGCGGTTTGTATTACTTCTTTGATTGTTGCCCATGGAAGATATTCGCGCCCACCGTAAGTTGTGACCGCCGGTGAGTCCCATACCTGGCTTTCCCATAATTTCGGCAAAGGCCCTTCGGCATGACCTTCCTGGGCTCGCGGATAGATTTTCATTTTGTTTTCCACGGGGATATCCAGCAATCTTCTGTATTCTTCTATTGTGGGAACAAGATCTAGGGTTGAAGTTGAAGCACCGCCGTCGAGGTTCCCATAAATAAATGGCTGCCCCCAGGCATATCCGTATCGGCCAAAGGGCTCGGTTACATGGAGCAAATCCCCAAGTTGTTGTATGTATATGCTTTTCCTTTCATCCGACCACTTGCTTCCATATTGTCCGTACCTCCTTAGTGTAGTCCAACCGATCTTCTATGACAACATGTTCCGCCTTGTAGGCCTCTCCTGGCGGGAAATCTCCAAGGCGAAGTTGAATGTCTCCCGATGCTTGGGCCACCATCGTGATGACCTCCTTGTCCTGAAGGCCTTTTAGGAGATGATCGAAAGTTGCCATGCCTATATGAATGATGAATGTCATGTTATGCATGATGGCAGGTTAGGATGACAAGTTAATATATATCAAGGTAGGTAGACAGGATAAAGAATAAACCAATTGTAAAAAAAACAGTTAAATGTACAGGGGATGACTTAAGGACTATCCTACAAAACAAAGGTTAGCATGGCATGGAATGATCAAACAAAATGTGGGTCAATACCCCTGATGGGCTTTTATTGCTACCCCTATCTTATTCGTTGGTTCCCAAACTTCCTCAATAGAGGGCTCCGTACACCATGGGATTTACCGGGGGGGATCTTAAAAGGACGTGCCTTAAAAGAACCTTAAGCTTGAGTGAGGAGTCCGAGGCCCCATTGCGGATAATGATCAACGCGCTGGGGACCGTCTTGAACCTCGCTAACCTAAATTGTGTTAAACCCGGGTATAGGGTTATGCATGAATGCAACAAGTATGGAAAGCAATAAATCACAACTATCATGGTAATGAAAGCGTATAAATAAATCACAGTTTAAATGACAATTGTATCAAAACAACTTGGCATGACAG
Source organism: Taxillus chinensis (assembly GCA_023512835.1). Lineage (NCBI taxonomy): Eukaryota > Viridiplantae > Streptophyta > Magnoliopsida > Santalales > Loranthaceae > Taxillus > Taxillus chinensis. The sequence continues at coordinate 42,677,478 of CM042092.1, read as the reverse complement.
TTACATATATACAATAGCACAATTAAATATAACCTCCTAAGTCCTAGTTCTAGACCTAACTCTCTAAAGTGTTTATTCTTAAGTCCCCAGCGGAGTCGCCAGCTGTCATCACTGGTTTTCGTCCGGGCCCTTTCGGGGTGAGCTCAAACTAAACCAATGGTGAGAAAATTTAGAGTCGCCACCAACTATTTTTGGGGTACAGTTGGATACCCTCTACTTTGAGTAATCTTAAGTGTGTGGTCTGCGTTATCAGAGATGGGTTCGGGAGTTGGTTACGTGTAGGGAAGGATTAGCATCCCTACAGCGCCCTTTCGGTATCTAATTTAGGAGGAGGAGATTTTTATTTACACTGCTGTGAATGGGTTAAATTTCCTAAAAAGTCTATGATTTTTATTTGACTAAGTTATTTGTCGAAGTTATGGTTAAGATTGATTTAACCTAGGTTTCTAAAGGGAATCCTAAAAGTTTTTGGGTTTTTGTTTGAAGTGGGGAATGGAATCTTATGGGTTTATTTTTGATTTTCCTTTTGGCAATTTAAAAAACTGGTTTTTTATCTTCCCTTTTTTTGTTTTTTTGTTTTTTTGTTTTTTTTTGTTTTTTTTTGTTTTTGTTTTGGGAATTGAAATACTAATTTTGGTTTTTTTTTTTGGTTCAAAAACAATGAAACGTTTTTTTTGCTTTAAAACATGAAAAAAACATTTTTGTTAGTTTTTTTTGTTTTGCTTTCTCTTTTTTTTTTTTGAAAGCATTTTGAAAGTTATTTATTGAAAATGTTTTGAAAAAAAAAAAAGTTTGCTTTTTGTATATTTTTTTTGAAATTGAAAATGCATGTATCAAAATAGATGTGGAGTGTGTGAGTGTGACATCCACAAAAATAAAATCACTCTCTTTTTTTCTTTTTTCTTTTTCTTTTTCATCCTTTTGCTCTCTCTCTTTTTCTTTGTTTGTTGTTTTTTTTTTTGTGCTATACTTTACATATTACAAGGTACACATATACAAAGGAAAGGGAAATACAAGGAAAACACAATGCAACCAATAAAAGAAAAAAAAAAGAAATACAAGGAAATATTAAGAGTTACATCAAATATCAAAATAAATAAGCTGAAAACTAATGAAGAAATAAGGGCTGAACCGACTTTGAAGCTTTGAACACCGAACTGCTGTGCGAATCCTTTCCACGCCGATAGCCGCCTTTTTCTGGGTTTTGGGTAGAAAACGTGGGAAAGGAGGATGATGTATATTTTGGATTCAGATTTTTTTCGGGCTGGAATTGAGGAGAATGGGTGTAATGTGTAAGGAATAAGGAATGAAGAAACGATTGTTTTTGTTTTGATGGAGGCGTAGGAAGAGAAAACAAAAAGCAGAACTGGAATTGTCTCTTTTTTTTTTGTGTTTTTTTCTGGGTAAGAGAGCTGTAATGAGGTGTCAGGGAAAAGGGATTGGAAAGACTTGGGCTGAACTCTTTTTCCTCTCTCTGCCGAACCTCTTCCTTTTCTGTCTCTGTTTTTTGCTCTCTCTGGTTTGCAGGTTTCTTTCCCACGATGATAGCTCTCTCTGTGTCTCTGCTTTTTTTTTCACAAACAGGGCTTTCTTTCTCTTTTTTCTGCTGGAACGAAGCTGGGGGGAAGGTTTTATAGATTTTTTTTCAATGATGATGGCACTCTTCAATGAAAAACTACTCTCTTTTTTCTTTTCTCCCAGAATTTTCTTTTGATGATGCAAGGACAAACCGTTTTTTTTTTTCTTATGACAGATCTCCTCTTTTTCTTTTTTCAACCAAAATTTTTTCAAACTCTCTTTTTTTTCCAGAACCCTCTCTTTTTTTCAGAACTCTCCAACGAAAACCCACGCTCTCCTTTTTTATCCACACGCAGAACTCTCTTTTTTTTTGGAATTGCATTGCATCTTAAAGAGTGCCGAACATCTTTGGCTGGACTGTCATAATTGCTGTATTATTGGCTGCAGTATTTTAATTTGCAGATTTAATGCTTTGTCGGGTAGACAGCTTGTGCGGGAAACAGGATGGCTCGTGATTGCCCCTTGGGAGTTTGTATTTTAGCAACGCATGTGACTGACGGGTTGTTGAGTTATTCTTTGTTAGGTGGCCGCCGGGAAAAACAAAGTCCCGTGAACGACCAGCGAGAGGAAAATAGCCAGTGAGGAAGCCAGCGAAGGTCAAGGGGTCAGAGACTCGAAGTGTCGGCAGGTCGGAGTGTCGGCAGGGTCGAAGCTTCGGTGGGTCGAATTTCAGTGGGGCAAAAGTCAACGGTCAACGGGTCGAAGTGTCGGCAGGTCGAAGGTCAACGGTCAACGGGCCGAAAACTTGCTGGTATAGGTTCGAAGGTCGGAGTGTCGGAGGCTTCGAGGGTCGAAGGGTCGAAGGTCAGAAATCAGCAGTTCAAACGGGGCTTCGAGGCTTCGAGGCTTCGAGGCTCCGAGGTTTCGAGGCTTCGAGGCTGCGAGGCTTCGGGGCTTCGAGCCTGGGGCCCGAGGCTTCGGGGCTTTGAGCTTCGGGGGCTTCGAGGCTTCGAGGCTTCAGGGCTTCAAGCCGGGGCTTCGAGGCTTCGAGCCGGGGCTTCGAGGCTTCGAAGGTCAACGGGTCGCAATGTCGGCAAGTCACCGGTCAACGGTCAACCCAAAGTTTTTTTTTTTTTAAACTTTTAATTACCTTTTTACCCCCACCAAAAATGCAAAAATGGATGACCTTCCAGGGATTGTTCGGGAGATCCGTGTTTGCCTACATAGGCATTTTGAAGAGTTTCGCCTGGTCACTTTTGCGGGCGGTTTGACCAGGGACATTGACCGTCTTTTGGCAAGTTTGACTTTTTCCAACGAAAGTTGTTTTGGCCATAACTTCTTCATTTTAAGTCCGATTTGAGCTCGGTCAAGTGCGTTGGTCTCCAATTTTCATCCTCCATCACCTGGTGTTGGTCTTGGGGCGCTTCAAGGACTTGTAGCAAAAGTCATTAATTTTGAATTCCCCCATCCTGGTGTCAATCGTATCCATCTCGTGCAGATTGAGGTAAACCATTCCTTGGAAGTATGGGATCATTGTGGACCTATTCAACAAGGTATATGGCATGGGCAGAAAGGTATATTAAATGGGGTTAGCATGTCCAACCCGGACAAAATGGGGTCCAACATAGCCACTAACCTATCCAACATCTAGTCAATGAAAGGAAGGGGAAAGTGATCCTTCCTGGTGGCCTTGTTCGACTTCCTATAGTCAACACGGACTCTCCATCTCATCACGGTCCGAGATGGGATCAATTCATTCTTCTCATTTTTAATCACCGTCATACCCCCTTTCTTGGGCACAACATGCAACGGACTCACCCACTCACTATCCGAAATAGCATAAATTATACCCGCATTTTTCCATTTTAGAATTTCTTTTCTCACTACTTCTTTCATGGCAGGGATTAATCTTCTTTGTCTTTCGATTGTGGGTTTAAAGTCATCATTCATTAGAATTTTGTGCATACAAATCCCTGGACTTATACCCTAATATCTTCAATGTTCCACCCTAGGGCCTTTTTGTATTTCCTAAGGATTTCTAGCGAGTTGAGTGCACTCTATATCATTTAAATTAGCAAGAACTATAACTGGAATTTTATTTGTAGAGTCTAGAAATTCATACCTTAGGTGTCCAGGTAGTTCCTTCAATTGAAGGCTGGAGGTATGTCCTCTTCCTTCTCCTCCTTTGCTTGCTCCAGAGAATTTGATGTTTGCTCATCCTCCTCCTTTGTCAAGTCCACTTCTTTATCTTGTTGAGCTTCGTATGCCGGAGCACTCCATCATTCTTTGTTGTAATTTCTTCGCCAAAAAGTCTTCCACCAACTCCTCAAAATCTTCAACCCATAGGTAGTCCTCCTCCTCTTGGCCTTGTAAAGCCTTCCCCATATGGAAGACTAAGGTCTCTTCATTAATTCTCGGAGTCGGTTGCCCTTGAGCCACATCTATCAATGCACATCCTGTTTTAAGAAACGGTCTTCCAAGGAGGAGTGAACTCCTCTATCTTCTTCCATTTCCAAAACTACTGTCTCTGTTGGAAAGATGAAGGAGCCCACCTTAACTAGCACATCTTCAATGATTCCTTCAGGTCTTCCAGTGGACCAGTCCACAACCGCAATGAGATAGAAGTTGGCTTCATTCCTGTGAGTCCAAGTCGCTTGTACAATGCAAAAGAGATCAAATTTATGCTGGCCCCTAAATCACATAAAGCCTATGCTGCGGTGCATTGCCAATCACACAAGGGAGGTTAAAACTACCCGGATCTTTATGCTTTATGGGCAAGCTCTTTTGAACAACACTACTCACATCATTAGTGACGACCACCGTCTCATGATCCCCATACCTTCTCTTCTTCTTCACAAAATCTTTGATATATATTCCGTACCTAGGCATCTGCTCCAAAACTTCCACAAATGAGAAAATCACAAGCCGCTTGAATAAACTCAGGAAGCACTCATACTCTTCCTCAACCCTACGATTTCTCATCCGCGAGGAAATGGCATGGTAGGCCCGAGCTCTTGCCTTTGTTCTTCAACTATTTTGTCTTTAGTAATTGTTGTTCCTTCTTGTCTTGCAACCTTTCTTCTTCTTTATCTGATTTTCCTTGGTCATCAGCTTCTAAGGGTCTGCTTTGTTCTTCTGGAATAGCCCTTTTCTTAGGCTCTTTGACCTTCTTTCAATGCTTTCCCACTCCTTAGAGTGATAGCCTTGCAACTCCCCTTGGGGTTCACCTCGGTGTCACTTGGAAAAGTGTTGGTTGACACCCTTTGATTAGCATTACGTGCCATACTCACAAGTAACTTCTCCATATTCTTAATTGAAGACTCCATACCGCCTACCCCTTCCTTCAAATCGCCCACCTCTCTTCTAGCCGTCTCATCCTCATGCTTGATATGTTCTTCTTTGTCGCTTAGGTCGAGGCGGCTCTTGCTCAAATCTAGGAGGTGGATGTAAGAAATTATCAGTAGCATACGGGTTTTGCTTCATCCCTAGAGACACTTATTTATACCGAGTGATGTATCTCCCCCTCGGTTTCGATTATTCCGATATCCCTGAGATTGTTGTTGGTTCGATTGTACCCTTGTCCTTGTTGGTGAGGATAATATTGCCGCTGGTACAAGCCTTTCCCTCCAACATAATTTGCTTCTTCAGCTCCACTCCATCCTTGCTCAACTACTGGTGAGGCTTGTTGTGATCCTCCAACTTTAAGAGCCAACACTTCCATGCTTTTCGCTAAAGCTTGGATCTGCCCTTGCATATCATTGGAGGGAGTATCAACTGAAGATATCTTCTCCCTTGGCCTTGAAGTGCGAACGTTAGACCACTGCCAATCAGCCAATGACAGTCTCTCTAAGAGTTCTGCTGCGGCATTAGTCTCTAAATTCATCAAACATCCTCCAGTAGCTGCATTCACCTTGTCTTGTGAGTGAGATTGAAGACCAGTGTAGAAAGATTCAATTTGAATCCATTGGGGTCTTCCATGGTCAGGGCATCTTCTCACCAAATCTTTAAAGTGCTCCCAAGCTTAATGAAGAGTCTCCATCTCATCTTGCCTAAATCTGCTAATTTCCCCTCTCAGCTGGATCACCTTGGAAGGGGGAAAATACTTAGACATGAATTTAGTCTGCATCTCCTCCCAAGTATTTATTGAACCTGCTGGTAAATTGTTAAACCACCCAAGAGCTCTATCCCTTAAGGAGAAAGGGAAAAGCCCTAGCTTTATTGCCTCCTCCGACACATTATTGATCTTTATGGTGTCACACATCTGGTAGAACCTCATCAAATGCTGGTGTGGATCATCCACTGGTGTTCCTCGAAAAGCGTTGTTGCTCACCATATTAATTAATGCCGGCTTCAGCTCAAAACTATTTGCTTGAACTCTTGTTTGCCTAATCCCAGAATAATGGTCTGACATCATCGGTCTCGCGTAGTCTAAGAAGGTTCTGGGCATAAACCTATTACCCTCTTCTTCTGGATATTGGCCATTGTAATTGGCCCCTCCTTGCGGTGCACCACCATCAGGCCTTAAATCTGCCATCAATTCACGTATTGAATGCTCTAAGCCTTGCAGTGCTTCTTGACCTCTCGTCTTGCTTCCCTAGCCCTTTCTGCGACGAGCTCGAATAATCTTTCAGGTTCCGATTAAATGGTATAAACTCCTGTCTTGGCATGCACAACTAGGAATTCCTCAAACACTTGGTGTATGTTTCGGTAAAACAACAACAACACACCCAGCAGCTCCGAACAATGCAAAATAAACAAATAAAGAACACAAAATAACATAAAATAAAAGACAAAATAAAACACCAAGATTAGAATTCAAACAATTTCGCTCAATGTTGATTTTAAAAACTAGTTAACCATTAAATCCCCGCAACGGCGCCAATTTGATGACAGATTTTTAGCCTCTCGGAAAGAGCTAGCTAATGTCGTTAAATCTCTCTTCAAGATAATAAATTCTCTAAGTTTGCACTAAAAGAATAGCAGCAATCAAGGGGTCGAACCCATAGGGATTAGCCTAGTTTTTTAGTTCTTAAATCAAAACACCCAATTACTATTGTCCTATAAAATGTCTTGGCAAAAAGTTTTCTTTTTTATAACTAAAGATCTAATTTTTATTTGGTTTTCCGAATAAACAAAGAAAGCAAATTGATTTTAGGATTAAGATTCAAGGATTAAAGGCATCTAGGGTCACAACTTCACCTCCCTATGTTGTTTCTACTGATTTTAAGGTTCTTGAGATTATTTAATTGATAACATGCTATAACTAAGCCAAGGTACTCGCAATTGGTCATTACCGCCCTTCTAAGTCTTTGTCTGCCTAAATGGTCATCATGACATCAACATGCAAAGCCTAATTATCATACCCATGACAGGATAATGGTCACACCAATCACAAATAAGTTATGAATCAATGATCAGCCTCGGACTAAGGCTAAGAAAACCCAGGTGTACAGCCCAGGATATTAAAAGATAAGAACAGATCCATAAAACATGCAATCTCAATTAAACAAACTCAAAATTCAATCAATCAGTTTGATAACATAGGGGGCTACATTGCTCCCCTAGATAAAAGAAACTACTCAGACATGATTACAAGCAAACACAAAGCAGAAAAGTTCAACATCTTCTTCTTATCCACGCGCACAGCAAAGCTTCAACCCAAGTTTCCAAAATCCGCGACGACTGCGACGGCTGCTCTCCTAGGTCAGGAACAGCCTCCAAAACGTCTCTCTCTCTTTAAAAATGTGTAGAATGTGTAGCCTCCCCCTTTGGATGTGTAGAACCTCTATTTATAGAGAATGGATGGGACTTGATGTGTGTTATAAAGTGTACCCTAGCCCATCTATCAAAACGACATAGTTTTGGTAAATGACACTACAAACTTTAAAATCTCTCAATCCAAGCACAATATCGACAAGGCCCTTTAGGAAAGAATGATCAGCATAGAAAAACAACCGGATCGGTGCAAAAATATGGCCGCACGTCAATTTGAACGTCATATGCCCAATTGGCGTGCACCTCCAAATTAGTGAAATTCTTCCCTAAGCTTCCTTGCATCTTGTAGAAAGCGGATAAGCAAACATATGCTTGCACGCCATTTCAGTCCAATTGGCGTTCACGTCCGATTGCTCTTAAACTCTGTGGGAGATAGCGGATATCATCTCGAGAAATGTTTGTTCTGCTCCCCAATTGGTTTGAGGCCATATACTTGGTCAAAAGTGATCTCCAAAACCTACCAAAACAGCCTTAAAAATGCATGTATTTGCAAATAGCATCTTCCTAGGGGTTAGAGCAAATATATGTGAAATATAATGCAATAAGGCTCTAATCATGCTCTTAAACACCCTAAATAAACACTAGAATAATGGCATAAAATGCACGTTATCAGTCCCACGGGGACGTGGGCCTCCTAAGGGGGGTGGATTGTAACGACCAGTGAGTGGGTGTTAGTCCCACATTGCTTGGTGAGGGGAACAAAGTCCGCCTTATATAGGAGGGGACGGATACCTCACCTCACAGGGACGCATTTTGGGCGAGGCCCAAAGACAAAATCGTGCGGAGCAAGCTATGAGGGCGAGGCCCAAAGCTGGTTGGCCAAAGTGGACAAAATTCTTGTGACGGGTATGGGCTGGGCCATCTCCTAAGCAATGTGGGACTAACACCCACTCACAGGTCGTTACATGGAAGCTGATGACCAAGGAAAATTTGATAAAGAAAAAGAAAAGGTGCAAGAAAAGAAGGACCAACAGTTGACTAAAGGCAGACCAGTTGAAGAACAAGGGCTGAAAGAGCTAAGGCCTACGATGCCATTTCCTCAGCGGATGAGAAATCAGAGGGTTGAGGAAGAGTATGAGCGCTTCCTGAGTTTATTCAAGCGGCTTGAGATTAATATCCCATTTGTGGAAATTTTGGAGCAGATGCCTAGGTACGAAAATATATCAAAGATTTTGTGAAGAAGAAGAGAAGGTATGGGGATCATGAGACGGTGGCTATCACTAATGAGGTGAGTAGTGTTGTTCAAAAGAGCTTGCCCATCAAGCATAAAGATCCGGGCAGTTTTAACCTCCCTTGTGTGATTGGCAATGCACTGCAGTAGCAGACTTTATGTGATTTAGGGGCCAGCATAAATTTGATCTCTTTTGCATTGTACAAGCAGCTTGGACTCACAGGAATGAAGCCAACTTCTATCTCATTGCAGTTTGCGGACCAGTCCACTGGAAGACCTGAAGGAATCATTGAAGATGTGCTAGTTAAGGTACGCTCCTTCATTTTTCCAGCAGACTTTGTAGTTTTGGAAATGGAAGAAGATAGAGGAGTTCAGCTCCTCCTTGGAAGACCATTTCTCAGAACAGGGTGTGCATTGATAGATGTGGCTCAAGGGCAACTGACTCGAGAATTAATGAAGAGACCTTAGTCTTCCATATGGGGAAGGCTTTACAAGGTCAAGAGGAGGAGGACTGCCTATGGGTTGAAGATTTTGAGGAGTTGGTGGAAGAGTTTTTGGCAGAAGAAATTACCACAGCAAATGATGGAGTACTCTAGCTTATGGAACCTCAACAAAATGAAGAAGTGGACTTGACAGTTGAGGAGGATGAGCAAACATCAAATTCTCTGGTGCAAGCTGTCATCACCCGGTGTCGTTCGGGCTCGTGACTGGCTTGAGATTGCTCCTTTGGATGGAGATTTGGTCATTGAGCCATCATTGCCATAGCTCACATAAAACCAAAAAGAGAGATAAAAGAAACAGAGTCGCCACCAAACAAAGATGAAGGTGTGCTTGGCCACCTAGGAGGGTCTACGGTTCCCAGAGAAAAGGTTCGGGAGTCGGTTACGTGTGGGGGAAGGAAGAATAGGCTCTTGCACCCCCATAGCGCCCAAAATTGGCACCTAGTCTTTGTCTATGGGTGTCTGCTTATTTTAATTTCCCTTTCGTTTCTTTTTATTTCATTGTAAAAACTTTTAATTTCCCTTTCGTTTCTTTTTATTTCATTGTAAAAACTATGGCTGGTTGGCTTAGAAAATTAATGTCATTCTTTTGTTTTATCGAGGAAAACAGAAAGAAAGCCAGTAGCATGAAGAGCTGACATGGAGCTCGGATTCATTACCATAGTTTATGTTGGCCAGGTGGTGAAGATATAAGCAATAGGACTTAATTTTCAAACCACGAAGCCTAGGTTTATTTAAAGAGAATTTGGGGTTTTTTTTTAAAAATGAGAGAGTACAGGGCCTGGTATTGTGAAGAGCACGCTGTGAAGCTCAGATTCACTCCCAGACTCAATATTGTTGGCCAAGTGGCGAGGATATGAGCATAAAAAACTCAATCCCACGGCCACCGGGCCTTTGAAAACGTTTTGTTGTATTTTTGAATAAAAAGGTGAGATTTTGGTGTAGTGATGATGATGAATGTAAGATAAGAGGGGAATAAAACCTGGAAATCAAGCTTGATGTTCCTGCTAGTTTCACTCCTCTTTGATCGCTTGAGGGACGTGGAGACAAAATCCAGCAAGGATGGTGGAGGACGTCTTCTTCGGCTCCGTTCGGCAAAGTCCGCCGAATATTTGGGCCTTCTCCCTCAAAGCTCTCTATCTTTGTTAGTCTCCAAAAAATATCCATCCCCTTTTTTTGATGGAGCAAACAATTATTTATAGAAGTCTTGGAGGGGACAGATGGCTCTTTGGGAACTTGGAGAATTAAATGACATGACTTTTGAAGTTCCCAGGCGTCAATCGTAGGTTCTAAAGCCGACATATGCGTTTACGAGGCGACCCACGAATTCCCAGGCGCTAATTGATGCATTTCTGAGAGTCCCAGCATTTAAATGTAGGATTAGGGTTGTTTAATTGCATTTTCGAGAGAAACCACGCTTATTTCACTGTGCACTTAAAGGAGGGGTGAAACGGCGCCATTTTGGAGTCTCCAACCGAAGCCTGCGAGTCGAAGGTCCCATGGTGGCCTCGCGGGGTCGAAGGTCGTAGCTGGTGCAGGGCCGAAGACTGAGGTGCCTCGCAAGGTCGAAGACTGGAAATTGCCTCGAAGGGTCGAAGGCTGGAGGTTGCTTTGAAGGATCGGAGGTTGCATGTGAGGGTTGTTTCGAAGATCGAAGGTCATAGCTGAAGGTCGCTTCGAAGACTTGAAGGTCGCTGAAGGTTGCCCTGAAGGGTTTGGATACTGTAGCCTGCCTCGATGGGTCGAAGGTCATAGGCTGTCTTGCAGGGTCGAAGACGTAGCTTGCCTCGAAGGGTCGAAGGTCGCCTTGTAGGGTTGAAGGCTTGGAGGATGCTTCGAAGGTCGTAGGGTCGTAGCGGAAGTTGCTTGAAGGGTCGAAGGGTCGAGCCGCATTGAAGAGTCGTAGCCGCGTCGAAGGCTCGAAGGGTCGAACCCGTGTCGAAGATTCGTAGCCACGTTGAAGGGGTGGGGCCGCGCCACGAGGCCGAGCTTGACTACGAGGCGGGCCGCTTGAGGCAGTGGCCGCGCAACAAGGCCGACCGCGCTACGAGGCTATGAGTCCGCCGAGCTTCGAGGCAAGGCCGCGCTACGAGGCCGAGCCGGACTACGAGGCAGGCCGCGAGCTTCGACGCAAGGCCGTGCTACGAGGCTGAGCTACGAGGCTTCGACTATGAGTGCCGCGAGGGTTCGACTTCGAGTCTTGCGAGGTTCCGAGGCAAGATCTTGAGTGCAGTCTGGCTACGAGGCTTTGGCTACGAGGCTTCGAGGCTGGCTGCCTGGCTTCGAGGTTGATCGCTACGAGTTTTCGAGGTGGGGTGCCGCAGGTCCTCCTGGCAGTCCGTGAGTACCGCGGGTCTGCGAACTTCGAGTCCGCGGAGTCTTGTGGGGTGCGAGCTTCGAGGCTAAGTCTGGACTACGAGTCTGCCAGGCTTTGGGCAGCGACCATGAATTCGCCTAAGCAGCTTCTGGGAGACTTCTGCAATCATATTTCAGTCAATTTGACTGAGGGGCGTTAACTGTTTTTCCGCAAGTTTGACTTTCCATGCCGAAAGTTATTTTAGTCATAACTTCTTCGTTTCAAGTCGGATTTGGGCACGATCAAGTGTGTTGGTTTCCAAATTTCGTCCTCTATCCTTTGGTGTTGACCTTGGGGAATTTTGAGATCCCTCAGAAATGACTCTTATTTTAGATTTCTTTGGCTGTGATTTGGCCCTGCCAAAATGGGGTCCAACACTGCCCCTCTTGGCGCGTTGTTCGTGTAAGAATGATGTGCAAAAATAAGACCATCCCCATTTTGACCAGTTGATTTGTAATGACCCGTGTGTAACCCGTGTGTAAGAAGTTAACCACAAACACCTTGGATGTTGGTGCACAAGTTTGAGGTAAGAGATAAGCCCAAGAGGGGACTTTTGGGAGGTGCATGTGACAAGTGATAACGTACCTTTATGCCCTAGGAAGATGCTATGCGTATACAGGCGGTTTTAAATTGTTTTGGCTGATCTTGGAGCTCACTTTTGATAGGGTAGATGGCCTCAAACAATTGGCGTGCAAGAACAAAAGTTTCTTAGAATGAGGTCCTCTACCTACCACAGAAATTTTAGAGCATTTGGAGCTGCATGTGAATTCACCCATTTCACGTGCAAGCATATTTTTGCTTCTCGGACCTCTACAAGATGCAAGGAGGCTTGGGGTGAAGTTTGAGTGCATTTGGAGCTGCACGCCAATTGGGGAATTGGCGTTCAAATTGGCGTGCCAGGCATGTTTTTGCATGGTTACCTTGGTTTTGTCGTTCTAATCATCTTTTCCCAAAGGACCATGTTGGAATTGTGAATATTTTGGTGTGGATGGATGTGGGAAGGTCATAACTTGTTCAATCAAAACTACGTCGTTTTGATCTTTGGGATTCACTTAATCAAAACTACATCATTTTGATGTTGTGTTGTCTATATAAGGAGGAGAAGCCCCTCTGTTTTAGGTTTTAGGGTTTGTTGCTCCACCGGCCGTCGCAAAGAGAGAGAGAGAGAGAGAGAGAGAGAGAGAGAGAGAGAGAGAGAGAGAGGGAAGGAGAGCTTCTGGTGGCCTGCCGGAGCGTCTTGCGTGGGTGGTCGGAGTCTTGCGTGGAAGCGGGGAGCAGGAGAACATACAAGGTAGGGGTTCTGTCTCACCTGATCTGTTGCGGGGTTAGGCCTGTGTAGAGGATTTATAGAGCTTCTACCGTTATTGTTATACTATCTATATGTAAATTCATATAGGTGTAACCTCCTATATGAATGTTGGCCTTGATGGCAAGTATGGGTTGAGATTAGGCCTATGTGGCATTGCACACTAGGTGTTTGATATTATGCTGTGAGGCCATGCATGTTATGCGATTGATGTTATGCCAGCGTGGTTATGCCTGAATGGTGTTTGATGTAATGTCCGTGAAGATATGCATGCTAGGTGTTTGATGTTATACCGGGGTGGACATGCATGTTAAGCATTTGTTGTTATGCCTGAATAACCTGAGATATGTGTTAAATGTTTGTTGTTGTCTGTGGAGCCTAAGAAGCCTGAGAGGCGAGAGGCAATGCTTGTGTACCTGTGGAGCCCGAGAGGCTGAGTTGATGTCGGTGAGATCGACCGTGGAGCCTAAGAGGCTGAATTAATGTCGGTGAGACCGATCGTGGAAACTATGCCCGAGAGGCAATTAAATCATTGGCTGAAGAGGTGGTTAAATCACTTGTGGTTTGTGTGGTGGATAATTGTGACTACGATGTGGTTTGTTATTGTCTGTTGTTATTATTGTAACACGACACCGCACTTGTACACATGGCATGTAGATCCTAGGAGCATGGGATGGGTTGGGGAGACTTGATCCCTAATCGAGTCGTGGATGCTCACCCCTCTTACCGTGGTGTGTTTTCTTGCAGGAACCTACAGGCGTTGGGTGGGAACACCAAGGTAGAAGAGTTCTGTTTTGTGGCTTTGTTTTGTGTTATTTGCATTATATAATTTTGTTGAGGCATTGTAACCCCGGCGGGAGATATTGTAATGAAGTTTGAAACATAATAAAGGCATATGGTTTTCAATTAAATAATTGTGTGATTTTGTTATCCGAGGTGTATGTTGTGTTCCACCCTTTTATCCAAACCCGGGTAAAGGGAGGCTCACGTTCCGGTCTCCTCGGGTTGGAAAACCGGGGCGTGACAATATGGTATCGAGCATGGTCTAGTTGGCCTAGGGTAGTGGGCGGATCTGGTTATCTTGAGTCCTTTGGAGGAGCCTGGAGGGACATGCCCGATCAACATGGTCCCCTTTGAGCCTCTAAGGTGTACTTGGGGTAGTCCGGACTGAGGTAGGATTTGCATGCATTGGCATTAGGGCACTAGTTGCATTTGTTGCTATGTGTGAAGGATGTGAATAACATGATTATGTGTGAACCGTGCAACTCGAATAAGCTTGGAATGCCTTGGGCATGACTACAATGTGGACTATCTTTGTGTGCGATGTTGATTGATGCAATGGTTGAAATGTGTGTGATGCCATGTCCCGCTTGACTTGATAATGGGGTAGAGGTAGTGAAACTTGATAGTAGTCGAACGCGTTCGACGTTTGTGCTTCTTACTTCATGTAGTAAGAATGCCACCAAGGAGAGTGACTCGTGCGTCCGGGCAATGGGCGATGAGTCATCCGCCCATGAGGGTCCGGGTGCGAGGATAGTCCGTTGGAGGGCATGCATTGTTCTTTGGCGCACTGCGAGAAGGCATCCGGCTGGAAGTCGTAGAGGCCGAGGGAGGGTATCCGGCAAGAGGTACGGGAGGAGGTGCGCCGCGAGATGGCAGCCCAACGGGTGGTGCCACCACCACCACCGGTGAGGGAGCTACCCCGGGAGCGTGAGGGTTCACTGAGTGGTATACCGATTCGTGTCGAAGATGACGTGGTGACATGGTTCCGAAAGGAACAACCTCCGCGATTCAAAGGAGAGGAGGACCCAGTGTTAGCTGAGCACTCGCTGAGGTAGATCGAACATGTGTTTTCCTGTCTCCTACCCCGGGAGGAGGATAAAGTGAGGCTGGCCATTCGGCAGCTAGAGGGGAATGCTCTGGAGTGGTGGCAGAGTGTCGCGGGGAGCCGTGCGGTGCAATTTATGCTGTGGGAGGAGTTCTTGCAACTCTTCCACTATGAGTTTTTCCCTGAGTCCTTGAGATGGCAGAAGAGAGAAGAATTTGGCAGCCTGAAGCAAGGATCAAGGATGGTGCCCGAGTATGAGCGGGAGTTTCGGAGCCTGAGTAGATTTGCCCCCGAGACTGTGGCAAAGGAGGACCTGAAAGCCCACAAGTTCACCTTGGGTCTCAGGCCAGCTCTTAGGCAGAGGGTGGCGATTCTGCGTTTGAGGACCTATACTGAGGTTGTTGAGACAGCGCGCATAGCTGAGAGGGAACTGGATGATGGGAGGCAGGTTCACCAGGGTTGCCAGTTGCAAGGTGGGTCCGAACGCGATTCTGGGTCCAAGAGGCCCAAGAGCGAGGAGAGAGATAATAGTTCTTTCCCACGACGGGGTCAATCATCTGTGAACCCCAGGGAGGTTCACCCTTGGCGGTAGTGGGCGGGGAGGTTCAACAGGAGGTCTCCCCGGCGGTTGTCTTTGTTGTGGGAGGCAAGGTCACTTCAAGAGGGAATGTCCCAAGAAGGAGCGACGGTGTAACAAGCTGTGGGCGAGAGGGCCACTTGAGCCGGGTGTGCGGGAGTGGCAACGGGGGAGCGGGGAGGTGGGGCATCCAGCATGAGGAGAGATGCTAGTTTCCGCGCTCCAGCGGAGAGGCCAGCCCATCAGTGGCAGGCTAGCCATGCGGGATCTAGCCAGACCCAACCTCAGGGGAGGCAAGAGCGTCAGCAGACTGAAGCTGGAGGCAGCCATGGCGGGAAGCGCCCAGTGAGTGAGCCGACCAGTGGCACAGGCCAAGGGAGGGTGTCTTGCCTGGAGGCGACGTACCAGGAGGAGGTTGAGCTACCATCCCCACTAGCTGAGGGTGGAGCAGGACCATCGGTGGTTAGAGGTACCCTTTTGATCTCCCGTACATTAGCTTCTGTTCTTTTCGATACGGGTGCATCACGTTCGTTTGTTGCTGAGCTTGTGATAGATAGCTTGGGGTTAGCTTGTGTGGAGGCAGTGAAGCCCCTAGTTGTTGAGTCTCCAGTTGGGGGTATGATTGAGGTACGACGTGTGTGTCGTGATTGTGTGTTAACCATAGGAGAGGTGGAGCTGAGTTTTGACTTGCATGTAATGCCTTTGAGGACGTTTGACCTGATCTTGGGTATGGATTGGCTTATGGCTTTCCAGGCCAAGATAGATTGTTATCGGCGGCGTGTATCCTTTGTGACACCTGCAGGGACCTCTTGCACCCTGCAGGGGGAGTGGGACTGTGAGGCGAGTCGGGCCGGGCCAGTGTTGGACCAGTGGGGTGCTATTACCCACAGGTTGGCAGCCCTGACCTTTGCCGAGGAGGGGAAGGTGGAAAAGAGGGTGTGGCCCACTTGTTGTGGACCAATTTCGGGATGTTTTTCCTGAAGAGTTGAGGAGTTTGCCACCTAAGAGGAGTGTGGAGTTCACCATTGAGTTGGTGCCGGGGACGGGTCCGATTTCCCAAGTAGCGTATCGTATGGGGCCAGGCGAGTTGAGGGAGCTTCGGAGGCAAATCAAGGAGTTGGTGGGCCAGGGGTATATCGGACCGAGTACCTCACCTTGGGGTGCTCCGGTGCTCTTTGCAAAGAAGGCAAACGGCACGCTTCGCCTCTCGCATAGATTACAGGAAGTCAAGCCGGTGGCCGTGAAGAACAAGTACCCGTTGCCTCGGATAGACGACTGTTTGACTAATTGAATGGGGCCTAGTGGTTTTCCAAAATAGATTTACGGTCGGGGTATCACCAGCTCGGGGTTAGGGAGGAGGACATCGCTAAGACGGCCTTTCGGTGCGGTATGGGCACTATGAGTGGGTAGTGATGCCTTTCGGGCTCACTAATGCGCCCAGCGGTGTTCATGCATTTGATGAACCAAGTCTTTGCCCCATACTTACACTCATTCGTGGTGGTGTTTATAGACGATATCTTGGTATATTCCAAGACCGAGAGGGAGCATGTGGAACATCTGGCAACAGTGTTGCAAACCTTGAGGGACCAGCAGCTGTTTGCTAAGTTTAGCAAGTGTGAGTTTTGGCTACAGGAGGTTCACTTTCTTGGCCATGTGGTGTCAGCTGAGGGAGTTAGGGTGGACCCGACCAAGATTGAGGCCGTGGCATCGTGGGCGAGGCCAACCAACGTTTTTGAGATCCGTAGCTTTCTTGGCTTGGCGGGGTACTATCGTCATTTTGTCGAGGGGTTCTCTCGTTTGGCGGCCCCTATGACGGCGTTGACTAGGAAAGGAGTGAAATTTGAGTGGACGGACAAGTGCCAACAGGCGTTTGAGACTCTCAAAACCCGTTTGACCACTGCACCGGTGTTGCGGTTACCTCGGGAGGATATCCCATATGAGGTGTACTGTGATGCGTCCAGGGTTGGTTTGGGGTGTGTGCTTATGCAGGAGCACAGTGTGGTAGCTTATGGGTCCAGGCAGCTGAAGCCTCATGAGCAGAATTATCCTACTCATGACCTTGAGTTGGCGGCTGTCATCTTCGCCCTGAAGAGTTGGCAGCATTACCTCTTGGGGGAGAAGTTCGTGGTGTTCTCAGATCACAAGAGCCTTCAGTACATCTTTACTCAGAAGGACTTGAATTTGAGGCAGAGGAGATGGGTGGCGAATTTGAGCCTTCAGTACATCTTGCCTATACCCCGGGCAAGGGTAATGTTGTGGCTGATGCGTTGAGCAGAAAAGGGAAAGCTGAGGTGGCCGTGAGAGAGTGGAAACTGATGGAGTAGTTGGCGATGTTGCACCGCAGCCCGTTGTTCGTGATGGTGGGACAGTCCTGAGTCCTTTGGTAGTTGTGCCTAAGTTGTACCAGCGCGTCCGGGAGGAACAGGTTGGGTGACATTGAGTGTGAGGTTCTCCGTGCCCGTATTGAGGCCGGGGAGCTATCGAGGACTGGACCAGAGGGCCTTGAGCATGAGTTGTGTTTTTAGGGGCGGTTGGTAGTGGCTTCTTCTCTCCGGGATGAGGTGATGAGGGAGTTTCACCCGGTCTAGAGTTGTTGTGCATCCAGGGGGTACGAAGATGTACCATGCGCTTCGAGGACATTTTTGGTGGCCTGGGATGAAACGCGATGTGGTCGCTTTTGTTTCGCGGTGCCTCACGTGTCGACAGGTGAAGGCCGAGCATCGGCCGGCTGGCGGGCATGTTACTGCCCTTGCCCATAGCGGAGTGGAAGTGGGACCATATCGCGATGGACTTTTGACGGTCTTCCACCCACCATTGGGAGGAAGGATATGATTTGGGTGATTGTGGATCGACTCACAAAGTCGGCCCATTTCCTGGCTGTTCGTGAGCGGGACTCTATTGGGACCTTGAGTCGGCTATACATGAACGAGATTGTGAGACCGCATGGCGTACCATCCTCGGTTGTCTCTGACCGGGATTCGAGGTTCACTTCCCGTTTTTGGGCAAGTTTGCAGGAGGCTATGGGGACCAAGCTTCACTTGAGTACAGCCTTTCACCTTGAGACTGATGGCCAGACAGAGAGGACGAATCAGACTTTGCAGGACATGTTACGGGCCTGTGTGTTAGACTTTGGGGGTTCGTGGGCAACTCACCTTGCTTTGGTGGAGTTTGCCTCCATTGGGATGGCTCCTTTTAAGGCGTTGTATGGGAGGCCGTGCCGCTCACCCTTGTGTTGGACCGAGGTAGGAGAGGTAGCTCTCTTGGGACCACAGTTGGTTCAAGAGGCTACCGAGAAGGTTAAGTTGATTCGTCAGCGGTTGTTATCAGCCCAGAGTCGGCAGAAATCTTATGCGGATCAGCGGCGGCGACCTTTAGAGTTTTCTGTTGGTGATCATGTGTTTCTTTGTGTTTCTCCACGTCGTGGACATCGACGGTTTGGGCGAGGTTCCAAGCTATCTCCGTGGTTTATTGGTCCTTTTGAGATTCGACTCTGTGGGGCCGGTGGCTTACCGGTTAGCTTTGCCACCCTGGTGAGTAAGGTGCACAATGTATTCCACGTGTCCCGATTGCGGAAGTATCACCCTGACCCCACCCATGTGATCGATTGGGGGACCTTAGACATTGAGGATGACATGTCCGTTGTTGAGGACCCTATCCGTATCCTAGATCGGCAAGAGAAGCTTTTCGGTGGTCGTCTTATTCCTTTGGTTCGTGTGTCTGTGGCAGCACCGTGGCATTGAGGAGGAGACATGGGAACGTGAGTCCGTGATGTGTAAGCGGCACCCTAATTGTTCGAGGACCGAACAATCTTAAGCGTGGGAGGTGGCGTTGGCCAAGGGATAGTGATGTGTTTTCTTGTATTAGTTGTGTACGATTTGGTGTATTTGTATTGTCTTTTAGACATGTGTTCATCTTTGTGAGGTGTTTTGAGATGTGTATTTGTGACATGCGGATATGTGTTATATGCATTATTATGATGCATGTGGTTATGGATTATGGTGGTACCTTGTTATGTACTGTTATGTGCTGTGCGCGGTGTATGACCCATTTGGGTGTTGTGGCTTGCCGGGTGGCAAATGAAAATGGGTAGCTTGTATTTGTTTTCCTCGTATGTCATTTCTTTTCGAGGACGAAAAGTCTTAAGGGGGAGAGGATGTAATGACCCGTGTGTAACCTGTGTGTAAGAAGTTAACCACAAACACCTTGGATGTTGGTGCACAAGTTTGAGGTAAGAGATGAGCCTAAGAGGGGACTTTTGGGAGGTGCATGTGACAAGTGATAACGTACCTTTATGCCCTAGGAAGATGCTATGCGTATACAGGCGGTTTTTAAGCGTTTTGGCTGATCTTGGAGCTCACTTTTGATAGGGTAGATGGCCTCAAACAATTGGCGTGCAAGAACAAAAAGTTTCTTAGAATGAGGTCCTCTACCTACCACAGAAATTTCAGAGCATTTGGAGCTGCATGTGAATTCACCCATTTCACGTGCAAGCATATTTTTGCTTCTCAGACCTCTACAAGATGCAAGGAGGCTTGGGGTGAAGTTTGAGTGCATTTAGAGCTGCACGCCAATTGGGGAATTGGTGTTCAAATTGGCGTGTAAGCATGTTTTTGCATGGTTACCTTGGTTTTGTCGTTCTAATCATCTTTTCCCAAGGACCATGTTGGAATTGTGAATATTTTGGTGTGGATGGATGTGGGAAGGTCATAACTTGTTCAATCAAAACTACGTCGTTTTGATGTTGGGATTCACTTAATCAAAACTACGTCGTTTTGATGTTGTGTTGTCTATATAAGGAGGAGAAGCCCCTCTATTTTAGGTTCGGGGTTTGTTGCTCCACCGGCCGTCAGAGAGAGAGAGAGAGAGAGAGGGGGGGGGGGGGAAGGAGAGCTTCTGGTGGCTGCCGGAGCGTCTTGCGTGGGTGGTCGGAGTCTTGCGTGGAAAGCGGGACCGGAGAACATACAAGGTAGGGGTTCGTCTCACTGATCCGTTGCGGGGTTAGGCCCTGTGTAGAGGATTTATAGAGCTTCTATTGTTATTGTTATACTATCTATATGTAAATTCATATATGTGTGACCTCCTATATGAATGTTGGCCTTGATGGCAAGTATGGGTTGAGATTAGGCCTATGTGGCACTCGCACACTAGGTGTTTGATATTATGCTCTGTGAGGCCATGCATGTTATGCGATTGATGTTATGCCGGCGTGGTTATGCCCGAATGGTGTTTGATGTAATGTCTGTGAAGATATGCATGCTAGGTGTTTGATGTTATACCAGGGTGGACATGCATGTTAAGTGTTTGTTGTTATGCTCACTTTTGACCTAGTAGATGGCCTCAAACAATTGGCGTGCAAGAACAAAAGTTTCTTAGAATGAGATCCTCTACCTACCACAGAAATTTAGAGCATTTGGACCTGCACGTGAATTCACCCATTTCACGTGCAAGCATATTTTTGCTTCTCAGGCCTCTACAAGATGCAAGGAGGCTTGGGGTGAAGTTTGAGTGCATTTGGAGCTGCACGCCATTTGGGGAATTGGCGTTCAAATTGGCATGCAGGCATGTTTTTGCATGGTTACCTTGGTTTTGTCATTCTAATCATCTTTTCCCAAAGGACCATGTTGAAATTGTGACTATTTTGGTGTGTATGGATGTGGGTAGGTCATAGCTTGTTCCATCAAAACTACATCGTTTTGATCTTTGGGATTCACTTAATCAAAACTACGTCGTTTTGATGTTGTTTTGTCTATATAAGGAGGAGAAGCCCCTCTGTTTTAGGTTTAGGGTTTGTTACTCCACCAGGCCGCCGAGAGAGAGAGAGAGAGAGAGAGAGAGAGGGAAGGAGAGCTTCTGGTGGCTGCCGGATCGTCTTGCGTGGGTGGTCGGAGTCTTGCGTGGAAGCGGGAGCAGGAGAACATACAAGGTAGGGGTTCTGTTCTTCCTAAATCCTCCTCTGTCCTAGGGTTCTAGGGCGATTATGGAGTTATACTGTTTATATATATATATATATGTAATCCATATAGGTGTGATCTCCTATATGGATGTTGGCCTTCAAGTGGCATTTTGATGTGATCCTGTTGTTACATGCTATATGTTCGATGAAATACCTGTGTGAATATAGTCGTGTGTATATGCCCATTTCGTGTTTGGTAATATGTCCGTGCTCTGGACTTGTGATTTAGTGTATGTATGTATCTTTGGGTGTTTGTTCTATTGCTCTGAATGGCTGGGTTTGTGCACTTGTGAATGGGTGCACACCAAGTGTTTGGTTTTATGCTTAAATGACCGTAGTGTGTGTTGTGTGCGTATTGTGGTATCCGGCCTGAAGAGGCGGTTAAACTACTTTGCCTGAGAGGCGGTTAAATCGAGTGGCCCGAAGAGGCGGTTAAATTACTTGCTTGAGATGTGGTTTATTAGCCGGTGTGGCGGGGCTGGGGTTACGCCCTCTTATGTGGGATGTTTTATTTTCTTTTTCCTAATACCGTCACGTCACTACACCCGTGCACATGCATGTAGCCGCTAGGAGCATGGGAAGGGTTGGGGAGACTTGATCCCTACCGAGCCGTGGTTGCTCACCCCTCCTCTTTGTGTTTGTTTGTTTTCCAGGGACTTACAAGCGTTAGGTGGATACACCAAGGTGGAAGACCATCTCCATTTTATTGTTTATTTCAAGTAATGTAATTTTACGATTTATGTAACCCCAGGGAGGGAAATGTACTAAGGGATTGAATTGTAGTAAGGAACATAGTTGTTTTGTGAACCTTTGATGTTTGGAATTAAATAAAGATGTGGCTTGTTTGATTTATTGTAATTGTTAGACTTGCTTGTGTGGCATCCAGTAATCCAACCCCGTTGCCCTCCGTGTGGGTGAATGGGAAGTCACGTACCGGTTTCCCCGGTTCGGAAATCCGGGCGTGACAATATGGTATCGAGCATGGTCTAGTTGGCCTAGGGTAGTGGGCGGATCTGGTTATCTTAAGTCCTTTGGAGGAACCTGGAGGGACGTGCCTGATCAACACGGTCCTCTTTGAGCCTCTAAGGTGTACTTGGGGTAGTCTAGACCTGAGGTAGGATTTGCATGCATTGGCATTAGGGCACTAGTTGCATTTGTTGTCTTTGTGTGATTGTGTGGGTAACCGAGATAAAGCATGTGAGAGAAAATATGAAGAACATGTTTTAAATTGTGCAACTCGATTAACTCGATTTTATGACAACTTGAGGTGTGTGCTTGTGGAATTGCTGTTTGTGCAATGTGGTTTAATGAGAACCTGAAATGTGTGCAGGTGTGTGTAATTGCATGGATAAATGGTTTGAACGTGATAAAGTTTCAATTGTGCAACTCTGAAATTTTGTGATGATTCGAGCATGAAAACATGGAAAAGAATTTGTGGTATTGAACCGAGTGCTTGTGAACGTGAAGCTTGTGAAATGTGAAGGAACAAAAAATAAAATAAAATAAAATACAATAATGTTGGTGTTTCGTGAATGATTGAGTATGTGCCTTTGTATGGTATTGTGTGGAGGAAGCGATGTTGTGTTCAAAACGATGAGATATCCACTTAAGTATAGATTATATGGGCAATGTAAAGTTGTGAACTTGTTGTAAGGGTGTGAACTTGTATAGTCTGTGATGTGCATCCATGAATTTGTGTGGTGATAATGCATGTTTTGAGGTTAGTTATAGTTCAGAATGCCTAGTCGGTAATGGTATTGAGATTATTGAGTGATAACTTAGAGCGCTGCCTTTTCGTGGAGCCAATGTCTCCGAAAATTGTGACCCGTATGACTATTGAGGTAGCAAAGAAGCCTGCCCCCCCAGGTGGGCAAGTGGGATGTAAGTAATGATCTAATCATGGCAGTGGTTGGCATCTTAAGCCTGGTAATTCAAGAGTTGAAGGATGAGATTCGACAACTGATTAAGAGCGAGGTACGCCGAGAGCTATCAACCCACATCATCGGGGGGATCTTGGGTGAAGATTAATTGAAGCATAGTTGTCCTAATCAGCAGAAAGGGGCTCAAGAGGTAGAGACCGGTTTCCCAAAGGGGTTATTCTTGCAGTGGACAACCGGGACATTGGAAAAGAGTATGGCAGGAAGAAGTACTAGTGTCGCGTACGTGGAAAAGTAGGACATCTCCGACAGCCTGTTTTGGTAAAGCAAGTCATGGTGCTAGAAGCCGGCTCAACGAGCTAGGGATAAAGCAAAATTCAAGTGAGGCTAGGAGGAGAGCATGGCGGAACTTTCCTTAGTCAAGGGTACGATTTTGATTCTCACGTGTTAAGATTTCGTTTAGTGGTGGTATCATATTCCTTTAATGATAGTGATCGGTTGAGTCTTGTCTTGGATTAGGTGAGGTGGGTGAACCTTTGATTGTTGCGTTTCTAGCAATTTAATTAAGACACTTGTGATAGAGGGGTATTTTTATTTGGGTGGGCTCTTGAGTCATTGTTTTATGTTAGGTGAGGCTTAGAAGGTCGTTTGAGTTACCATTTTGGATGGACGTAGTTGGGAACCTACTAGAGAATAAATGAGTAAAATAAATGAAAATATATATATGATACCAAAAGACTAATAAATTACTAATGGTTATAAACGGTTGTTGGAAAGAGTTGGTGGTTTTAATATGGTCTAAAGTGTTAATCGTATCTTTGTGTGGTAGTCAATTTTGGGCGCCCGTGTGTGAGGAAAGTAATAAATGTTCTCGTATTACCCCTAATACTCTAGCGTAGGTGAGATTACCTCGGCCTAGCTAGCCTAGGAAGCTGGAGGCATGAGTTAGTGGCTTGTGGGTAGTGTGTGACCCCACTGTGGCAACCTTGAGTAATAGAAATGTGTTTTCTTGTGAGTAGAGGTTTTTGTAGATGTGCTACTTAAGAAGGATGTTCTTTTGGTAACCTTTCCAAGTGTCAAGGTTGAGGGAGGAAATTGCCACTAGTATGACCCACCCCTTGAGTCATTGAAATCTAAATTGATTGGCGAGAGTGGTATGTGGTTTTAAGATTCTTATGGGTGTCCTATGGAAATGGCTGCAAATTCTTGGGTGTCCAAACATTGACCACGTGTCATGCTGGTGGTGTGTGAAAGACCTTGGGTAATGTTCATAGGATATGTGGTGAAATGGGTTTGCGTATGTATAAAAATGTGATGAGTTCTGGAACTAGGTTACGAGTGAGTTTATAGGATCGTGCCCCATGAACCCAATCGGTGCAAGTGCAGCGAGTGAGATTGGGCAGGCCTTGTTTGGGTTTTTCCTCATAATTGGGAGACACTTTCCGAGGGGTTGAGGATGTACTCCTGGTGGTAGGACCATTCCTTTAATCCATGTCGTGTGGGTAATAGGCTTAAAAGAGGCGAGGAGGTGGGGGCTAGTATGTCCTCTCTTACATGTGTTCTACACAATAGTTTATTTCGTGTGTTGTGGTTGTTTTGTTTTGTTGTGTGTGTTGCATATGTGTTAAAGGGGTATAGCAAAGTTCTTATGTGTGGGTCTCATGGCAGACATATGCAGAGGAGTAGGAGGTGATGCATGCGCATATTATGTGCGGTGTGGGATGAAGAGGGGTGTTATGTGTAATGTTGATGCTATTCCTTGTCACGTGTGATGGCATGCTAAGTTAAAGTGTGAAAGTATTGATGAGTTGTGATTCACTGAATGGAGTCAGATGTGAGTTTTGCTTGTAAGGGGTATTAGTGGTACCCCTTTTGGGGGAGATTTGTGTCCTGCGACTATCATGGGGTCCTCATGCTACATATGTTCTTCTTGAAAGTCTTTCGTGTGCGTTTTGATGCGGTAAGTGAGATGGTCCACGCCATCAAAGTGTTGGTGTGTTTGGGAGCTACGTGAATGTCCCGAATAAGGAGTTTGCATGCCTCGTTTCTTGTGCCTACCCAGGAGGAATTGCGGTGACCATATTAAGGCTGCGGTTAGAGCCTGAGTATTTCTTGGTCCATTTGAGTGTTTTGCTGGTGTGTTGAGATAAAACGTAATAGTTGTTATAGCGGAGTTGGTGGGCCATGAGGTGGAGTATGTCTTGGAGGCAAGGGATTTTCTTGTGACCTGTGAGTGGTGACACAGAGGATTCCATTGTGGTCAGGTTGCAGATAGGAGAGTTTTCAGTGTGGGGGGGGGGACTATGTTG
Organism: Taxillus chinensis; assembly: GCA_023512835.1. Lineage (NCBI taxonomy): Eukaryota > Viridiplantae > Streptophyta > Magnoliopsida > Santalales > Loranthaceae > Taxillus > Taxillus chinensis. Next base: position 42,652,308 of record CM042092.1, on the reverse strand, counting down.
TTCATAGCTACTCGGCGTCAAGGGATTCCTATCGCGTGATCCGTCTGCTGACTTGGTAAGGCATCATCTCTTGGGCTGTACGGTAAGCCTCGGTTGTGAAGGCTGTGTGGGACCCTGGCGGATCTCTATTTGACCGTGATCAAGGAGGTCGATTCTCAAAGTCGGTAACTAGTGATAGCCCGATAGTGGGTTTTGGTCTTACCATGGTTGTGTGTGTGGTGCCGCATTTACTATTTTTAGTGTATCCTTGGACTTCGTTGGGCGCCGGGGTTGACTGCGACCGAGTGGTTAAGGGCACACTCCATTCTCGTGTTTCTATGTCTAGGCTTGTACTCCGTTCCGCATCACCATTGGCGTTGGTGGGGTTCCAATGTTCCTTGCTTGAGTGAGGTGGTTTTCGCAGGTGATGATGGTCTTTCGAGGTGAGCTCCCTATGTGGGAATGTGATTGTGGTTTGCATAATGCTATCCTATTTGTTTGTGTTTCATTGTGACCTCATTGTGCTTGCTTGTTAGGGTGAGGTCTACCTATGGGCCGAGGTCACGTTGACTTCAAATCCCAATTGTTGGGTATTTTACGTTGTGGAGTGTTGGTCCCATCGTGCCGCGAGTTGGCATCTCCAACATTTGTGGTAATGATCGCCTTATGTGTTGCTTTGATCTTTTCGCGTTGTTTACTATTTGGTTTCCCTTTTTGGGGACGAAAAGTCTAAAGGTGGGACGGTTGTGAGGAAACTCCCAACGGCCGTGTTTGTATGGTATTGGCGACAGGCGGTGGAACGTTAAACGTGTAGTAGTGTTTTGTGAGTTGTTCATTGTGGTGGTGTTCTTTGTGAGTTGGTCGTGACCTAGGTAATTGGTTAAACGTGTTGGCAATGGGAGTATATGTCTTACATCATAGTGACATGTGACTACTTGTGAAGTATGTGTTAGGTGAGGAGGAGACGTGGGAGCGTGGGTCCATGAACCGTGAGCAACACCTGAGTTGTTCGAGGACGAACAAGCTTAAGGGTGGGGAGGTGGCCGTTGGCCAAGGGATAGTGATGTGTTTTCTTGTATTAGTTGTGTATGATTTGGTGTATTTGTATTATCTTTTAGACAGGTGTTCATATTTGTGACGTGTTTTGAGATGTGTATATATATACCTGTTTATATATATATGTAATCCATATAGGTGTGATCTCCTATATGGATGTTGGCCTTCAGTGGCATTTTGATGTGATCCTGTTGTTACATGCTATATGTTCGATGAAATACCTGTGTGAATATAGCTGTGTGTATATGCCCATTTCGTGTTTGGTAATATGTCTGTGTGGCTGGACTTGTGATTTAGTGTATGTATGTCTTTGGGTGTTTGTTCTATTGCCTGAATGGCCGGGTTTGTGCACTTGTGAATGGGTGCACACCAAGTGTTTGGTTTTATGCTTAAATGACCGTAGTGTGTGTGTTGTGTGCGTAACCGTGGTATCTCGGCTTGAAGAGGCGGTTAAACTACTTTGCCTGAGAGGCGGTTAAATCAGTGGCCTGAAGAGGCGGTTAAATTACTTGCTTGAGATGTGGTTTGTTAGCAAGTGTGGCTGGGGCTGGGGTTACGCCCTCTTGTGTGGGATGTTTTATTTTCTTTTTCCTAATACTATCACGTCACTACACCTGTGCTCATGCATGTAGCCGCTAGGAGCATGGGAAGGGTTGGGGAGACTTGATCCCTACTGAGCTATGGTTGCTCACCCCTCCTACTGTGTTTGTTTGTTTTCCAGGGACTTACAGGCGTTAGGTGGATACACCAAGGTAGAAGACCATCTCCATTTTATTGTTTATTTCAGTAATGTAATTTTATGATTTATGTAACCCCAGGGAGGGAAATGTACTAAGGGATTGAATTGTAGTAAGAAACATGGTTGTTTTGTGAACCTTTGATGTTTGAAATTAAATAAAGATGTGGCTTGTTTGATTTATTGTAATTGTTAGACTTGCTTGTGTGGCATCCAGTAATCCAACCCCGTTGCCCTCTGTGTGGGTGAATGGGGAGTCACATACCGGTTTCCCCAGGTCGGAAATCCGGGGCGTGACAATGCTTGTGTACCTGTGGAGCCTGAGAGGTTGAGTTGATGTCAGTGAGACTGACTGTGGAGCCTGAGAGGCTGAATTAATGTCAGTGAGACTGACTGTGGAAACTATGCCTGAGAGGCGGTTAAATCATTGGCCCGAAGAGGCGGTTAAATCACTTGTGGTTTGTGTGGTGGATAATTGTGACTACCGATGTGGTTTGTTATTGTCTGTTGGAATTATTGTAACACGACACCGCACTTGTACACATGGCATGTAGATGCTAGGAGCATGGGATGGGTTGGGGAGACTTGATCCCTACCTAGCCGTGGATGCTCACCCCTCCCTTTGTGGTGTGTTTTCTTGCAGGAACCTACAGGCGTTAGGTGGGAACACCAAGGTGGAAGAGTTCTGTTTTGTGGCTTTGTTTTGTGTTATTTGCATTATGTAATTTTGTTGAGGCATTGTAACCCCCGCCGGGAGATATTGTAGTGAAGCTTGAAACATAATAAAGGCATATGGTTTTCAATTAAATAATTGTGTGATTTTGTTATCTCGAGGTGTATGTTGTGTTCCACCCCTTTATCCAAACCCGGGTAAAGGGAGGGTCACGTTCCGGTCTCCTCGGGTTGGAAAACCGGGCGTGACATGATTCTCCTCTCGGGGATTGATATCTTGCGGTTTTGGTGTGGTTTGGCATGCAGGTGAGCATAACTTTGGATGTTGAGCATGCGGGTGAGCATGGCTTTGGATGTTGAACATGCGGATGAGCGTGGTTTTGAATGTTGAGTATGCGGGTGAGCATGGCTCGAATGTTGAGCATGCGGGTGAGCATGGCTTTGGACACTTGGCATGCGGGTGAGCATGGCTTTGGACATTTGGCATGCGGGTGAGCATGGCTTTGGATATTTTGCATGCGGGTGAGCATGGCTTTGGTCATTTTGCATGCGGGTGAGCATGGCTTTGGATATTTTGCATGCGGGTGAGCATGGCTTTGGATATTTGGCATGCGGGTGAGCATGGCTTTGGATATTTTGCATGCCGGTGAGCATGCCTTTGGTTATTTTGCATGCGGGTGAGCATGGCTTTGGATGTTGAGCATGTGGGTGAGCATGGCTTTGGATATTTTGCATGCGGGTGAGCATGGCTTTGGTTATTTTGCATGCGGGTGAGCATGGCTTTGGACATTTGGCATGTGGGTGAGCATGGCTTTGGATATTTTGCATGCGGGTGAGCATGGCTTTGGTCATTTTGCATGCGGGTGAGCATGGCTTTGGTTGTTTGGCATGCGGGGGAGCATGGCTTTGGTTGTTTGGCATGCAGGTGAGCATGGCTTTGGATATTTGGCATGCAGGTGAGCATAGCTTTGGATATTTTGCATGCGGGTGAGCATGGCTTTGGTTATTTTGCATGCGGGTGAGCATGGCTTTGGATGTTGAGCATGCAGGTGAGCATGGCTTTGGATATTTGGATCGAAATGAATGGTTTCTCTGTTTGGGGATGAAAACTTTCCTCACTTCTTGAGCTCTAAGGCTTATCCACTGGGGTAGGAGGCGCTATGCCGTGACAACAGTCCTGCAGTTTGGACGGGAGCAAACATGCCAGATGTAGGAATGATGCATGAAATACGGTTGATGCATGAAATGTAATTGATGCATGTGGCACGGGGGGAGGTGTGAATCTTTGAAAATGTGCATGAGGTACACAAAATGCGGGGCAGAGATAATCTAAGGAGATTTTGGTGCCACTTCTTCTGAAAAGCACGCTGCCAGATGACTTGGCATCCTTTTCTTCTCCTGATGAGCAAACTGCTAAGTTGCCTGAGCCCTGATTTCTCTTCAGGCAAAAGTCCAGAGCTTTGTTATTGCCTTATGCAAACCTCACGGTGAAGCAAAGTTTAGGAAACTCAAGCGGGGAATGAATGATTTTAAAATGATTTTTAAAAGGCCAAAACGATATTTATTTGATAAGACATTTTGCACTTACAATTGCATCATTGCATATGAAATAACTTGTTTATCATCATACAAAGTTAAACTAAACTCCCTTTTGTAGTACAAGGACAATAGCTTCAAAAGACATGTCTTGTAAAGTTGATCAGAGTATGCTTAAGATTTGACTAATCCTTTGATTCACAGCCTAGTCTCTGGTTTGAAGTGGCGTGACGACCTTTCTGCGACCGTCTACTTGGGGAGCTTGAGAGTTGTCCCCCCACTTTGGATGGGACCTTTTGTGATAGTTGATAAGAAGCCATATGGGAGCTTTGAGCTCCAAAGCTGTAGATGGCAAGAAATTTAGGGTGAATAGCAACGGTGCCAATTTGACAAACGGGTATTTCGTGAGCGAAACCCAAGTGACGGTTAAGCTACGTCGTTTAAATCCCTTCTCAAAATATTAATTCCCTTAACTAATGCTAAATAGAATAGCGACAACAAAGGGGTCGATCCCTAGAGATTACCAAGTTATCTAGCATTAACTCAAATCACCAAATTAATCTTGCTTAAAACAATGTCGCGACAAACAAAATTGTGTTTTAAAATTACTTTACTAAAAGCAAATTGCAATTGAAATAACTAAAAACGTTGGATTTAGAATCAAGGATTAAGGCATCTAGGGTCACAATTTCACCTCCTTATGTTATCTCTCCTGGTTCATGGTATTAGGGTTGTCGATTGAAAACATGCTAAACATAAGCCAAGGACAACAAATGGTCATTGAGGTCCTTTTAAGAGTTGTATGCAAGAATGGTCATTTAAACACACAAACATGCAAAGCCAATAAATCGTACTTGCAAAAGGATAATGATCACACCAATTACAAATAAGTTATGAATCTCAATCCGCCCCAAACTAGGGCTGAGAATACCAAGGTGTACATCCAAAGATAGAAATTAAGAACAGATTCATAAAACATGCAAAACTCAATCATCCAAACCCAATATTCATAAACACAGCAAAGCAACAAGGGGGCTACATTGCTCCCCTAGATTATAAGAACTACTCACGCATGATTACAAGCAAAACCATAGCAGTAAAGCTAAACATCTTCTTCTAATCCACGCGCGCAACAAGGCTTCAAATCCAGGCTCCAAAATCCGCGACGGATGACTGCGACGGCTGCGACTGTTGCTCTCCTAGGTTAAGGAGCAACCTCCAAGTCGTGAAGCCTCTCTCTCTCTCTAAAAACGTGTAGGGGGGTCTAGGTTACATAGCATGGGGCGTGGAGCCTCTATTTATAGAAGTTGGATGGGCCTTGAGGTGTTACCCTAGCCCATCTATCAAAACGACGTAGTTTTGATAAGTGACACTCCACACTTTAAAATCTCTATCTTCCATCCACAATTTGGACATGGGCCTTCAGGAACAAATGATCAGCATGGAAAAACGATAGGATCGGTCCAAAAATATCTCTGCACGTCAATTTGCACGTGATATGGTGAATTCACGTACAGCTCTAAATCAGCTCAAACTTCTCCCCAAGCTTCCTTGCATCCTGTAGAGGCCTGAGAAGCAAAAATATGCTTGCACGTGAAATGGGTGAATTCACGTGCAGCTCCAAATGCTCTGAAATTTCTGTGGTAGGTAGAGGACATCATTCTAAGCAACTTTTGTTCTTGCACGCCAATTGTTTGAGGCCATTTACTATATCAAAAGTGAGGTCCAAAATCTACCAAAACGACTTAAAAACGCATGTATTTGCAAATCGCATCTTCCTAGGGGTTAGAGCAAAAATATATGATATATGAAGCAATAAGGCTCTAATCATGCTCTTAAACATCCTAAATAAACACTAGAATAATGGCATAAAATGCACGTTATCAAGGCGCCCTTTCGGGTTTTCACCAAGTCCGCCTTTCTTTTGCTTTTGAGTGAGCTTTGTGTTTTACCCTTGGTGCCCTTTCAGGTTTTCACCAAGTCCGCTCTTGGGCCACGAACCTCGTTTGTCAAGTCATGCAAACTTGATTGCCATACGAGTGATGGCGGATTTAGCACCATTATGTGAAGGATTGAAGCATTTGATTCGATTGGGTATAACGGTTTTTGAAGTGGGGAAGTTAAACATAAAACTTCTTTACTGACATCGCTGTTTACAGATTTCGTAGCTCAACTCCGTCCATTTCGGTGAGGATTAGGGCACCTCTCGAGAATGCTCTTTTTACAACATATGGACCTTCATAGTTTGGAGTGCATTTGCCCCCGTAATCATCTTTGTATCGGCAATATTTTCTTCATGACCAAATCCCCTTCTTTGAAAGTTCGGGGCTTTACTTTTTTGTTGAAGCTGGCCATCATCCTTTGTTGGTACCGCTGGCCTCGACCGACTAACGCCAAGACGTTTTCCTTAATCAGATTTAGCCGCTCAAAACGGTGTCGACCCATTTTGTTTCGTCTAGTTGAATATCCTTGAGAACTCTGAGAGACGGGATTTCCACTTCGATGGGTAGGACTGCTTCCATACCATACACTAGGGAGAAAGGAGTTGCCCTAGTTGATGTTCGCACAGAAGTCCGGTAAGCATGTAGTGCATATGGAAGTTTCTCATGCCAATCCTTGTATGTCTCAGTCATTTTTCGAATGATGTTCTTGATATTTTTATTTCTTTGCCTCAACCGCTCCATTCATCTTGGGACGATACGGAGTAGAATTGCGGTGTCGGATCCTAAACCCTTCGCATAAATTGTCTATCATTCAGTTGTTCAAATTGACAGCATTGTCAGTTATGATCTGTTCGGGGAGCCCATAACGACAGATGATGTTGCTTCGAAGAAACCTAACCACCACCGATTGAGTGACTTGGGCATAGGAAGCTGCTTCCACCCATTTGGTGAAGTAATCGATCGCCACTAGGATGAATCTATGACCGTTGGAAGCCTTAGGTGAAATGGCTCCAATGATGTCCATTCCCCACATGGCGAAAGGCCAAGGAGATGTCATTGTGTATAAGTAGGACGGAGGTGCTTGGATTCAATCCCCGTAAACTTGGCATTTAAGACATGTGTGCACATGATTGATGCTATCCTTTTCCATGGTGACCCAGTAGTAGCCCGTCTTCATGATCTGTCGGGATAGAGCGTGTCCATTCACATGTGCTCTACGGTTACCATTGTGGACTTCGTTGAGGATCTAAGCTGCCTCGCCCTTCTCCACGCACCATAGTAGCACCATGTCGTAGGCTGCGCTTATAAAGGACTAGCCCATCAAAGAAGTAGTTAGCACTTGTTCGTCGGATATTTCTTTTTTCGATTCCGAGACTCTGCTGGATATTCTCTTGTGAGTAGATATCGCTTGATATCATGATACCATGACTTTGTGTTAGCATCCATACTTGTTATCATACAGTATATTGGCACCTCTTGTACACGAGATGTCGAAAGAGGGCACTTCTAAACTTGTATCCAACCGAAGGAGGGCTACCAAAGTGGCCAAAGCATCGGGAATATGATTATGTTCCCGGGATGCATGCTCAAACGAGATTTCATCAAAGAGTCTAGCCATATCACATATCATTTTTTGGTAGGGAATGAGTTTGGGATTCCGGGTTTTCCACTCCTTACGGACTTGATAGATTACTAAGGCTGAATCCCCGAAGACTTGAAGTTTCGTGATTCCCTTGATCAAGGCTTCTTGGAGACCCATAATACAAGCCTCATATTCTGCTATGTTGTTTGTGCAAGGGAAGGTCAATTTGGCGGCCATGGGGTAATGTCGACCGGTTGGGGAGATTAATCTCGCCCCAATGCCATGACCGGATTAGTTTGAGGCTCCATCAAACCATAAGATCCACGTCCTTGATTTATGATCCTCCTGAACAATATTGATGTATTAGTCCGGAAAATCAAAGCTCATGGGCTCATAATCCTCCAAGGCCCTATCGCCAAGTAACTGCTATGGCACTTCCCTTGATGCCCTTACGTGGGACATAGATGATGTCATATTCGGATAAGAGCAGTTGCCACTTTACAATCCTTCCTGTCATTGCCGGTTTTTCCAACAGATATTTGAGTGGGTCATGTCTTGAGATGAGCCATGTAGTATGGTAGAGGGTGTCTTGTCTTAATCTTCGTGCGGTCCGGACAAGGGCGCAACAAGCTTTCTCTAAGGAGTATACTTCTCTTCGTACGATGTAAATTTCTTGCTCAAGTAATAAATGACTTGCTCCTTTTTCTTCGCTTCATCAAGCTGCCCCAATACATAGCCCATGGATGTATCCCGGACCGTTAAATACAAGATCAAGGGTTCATTAGGTGTTGGAGGAGCCAAAATTGGTGGATTCATAAGGTATTGCTTGATTTTGTCAAAGGCCTCCTGACATTTGTCATTCCAAACCTCGGGGCTATTCTTGCGAAGCACTTTGAAGATAGGTTCGCAAGTTGCAGTAAGCTGTGAGATAAAGCGGGCAACATAGTTGAGTCGCCCGAGGAAACCTCTGACTTCTTTGATAGTCTTTGGTACAGACATTTCTTGGATGGCCTGGACCTTGTCGGGGTCGATTTATATTCCATCTCGATTGAGAACAAATCCCGATAGTTTGCCGGATGTAGCTCCGAAAGTACACTTGGCCGGATTTAGCTTTAGCTGGTATTTGCGCAATCTGTTGAATAGTTTACGCAATACCTCCACGTGGTCTTCCTCCTTTCCTGACTTGGCGATCATATCATCGACGTAAACCTCCACTTCTTTATGCATCATGTCATGGAAGAGTGTCACCATGGCCCTCTGATATGTTGCCCCCGACATTTTTGAGTCCAAAAGGTATGACATTGTAGCAGAAGGTACCCCAGATAGTTGTGAAGGTGGTCCTTTCTTTGTAATCGGGGTCCATCCGAATTTGGTTGTAGCTGGAGAATCCGTCCATGAAAGAAAACATAGCATGCTTCGCGGTATTATCTATCATGGTGTCGATATGAGGCAAAGGGAAGTTGTCTTTAGGGCTCGCCTTGTTGAGGTCACGGTAGTCCATGCACATACGGACTTTCCCGCCTTTCTTTGGGACGGGCACGATGTTAGCGACCCACTCCCAGGTATCAAGCTATGTTAAGGAATCCAGCATCCCATTGTTTCGCACCTCTTCTACGATTTTCAGTATCATTGCTGGTCTCATTCGTCGTAATTCTTTTGTACGGGTGTACATCCCTGGATTCAATGGCAACTGGTGTTGCACTATGTTGGTATTTAGTCCCGGCATATCCTCGTAAGACCATGCAAATACATCGATATAGGCTTTTAAGATGTTGATTAATCGGTTCTTGACGTCTTTAGTGATTCGAGATCCTAGTCACAGTTCTTTTCGCTCAGTAGGCGTACCGAAGTTGATAGTCTCGATCGGAACTTCGCTAGGAACAATGAGTCGATCCTCCCTTTCCAACAGGCGCATGATGTCCTCCGGAGGCTCAAAGTTTTTCTTGTCGTTGGCTTCCTCCGCCCCAAATACTGGTTGTTCCAAGCTGGATTACGGTCAAACCTTAAGCAACTCGTTTCTTCTTTACTTAACAGATCCTTTTTAGCTTGATTGTACTGTTAGTAAAGGTTTGACTAGTTTAACAAAATATGATGATACACATATCATGCAATGCAAGAGGATACGTTTTGGCAAAAGTCTGATTTCATAAATATTCCGAAAGGGTTACAACCATTGTTTGCAATTTTGAAAACATAATAAAATAGGACATTCCTCAACAAAGCTTCTTTGATCATTACTTGGCCGGGAGGTCCATAATGCTCCAATTGTTAATTTGGTGCCTTGGGGTCCTTGGCATACCCACCCCATTTGTTCTTGCTCTCCACGGGTGGCCCGTAACATGGCTATGGTGCATTCTTTCCTCGATGGATAAAACCGGCGCTCCGGAATATGGCCCCAAGGGGTGGGAACATCATCCTTTGCTCTTGGAGGGGCCTCTTCTCTATTCTGGCTAAGCGGGACCCCCTTTTCCTCGCGACTTCTCTTGATTTGTCAGCCTTGGTAGGCTTGTAGCCCAATCCGTACCTTTCTTTAGTGCTTTGTATGACTAAAGGTTCCTTGATTCCTTGTGCTCGTGCACCCAGGCCTTGACCTTCTTTATGCCTGCCTTAAGCATGACCGTGGCAACCATTTTTGCAGTCTTTGGGAACAAGCCCCCTATATCCAAGTAACTTTCCAGTGTTTGGGGCATAGGCCGCATTAACCACTTCGAACGATCGGTAAGAGCATTTTGGTATGTCCTCATTACTTTCAATGTAAAGGCAGACATGGGCTTGGTAACAGAATCTCTGCTTCTCCGTGTACATGAGATGAGTTGGCCGTTTACCACAAACTTGACCTTCGATGTAGTGTCAATGGCCTCGCCCTCCGCCGAGTGGATCCATGGTCTTCCAAGTAAACAAGCTGTAGTATGGGGCGATGTCCATCACCTGGAACTAAACCATAAACTCACTTGGACCAATTTGCAAAGTGATATCTAGTGTACCCACTACTTCTCGCTTTTCACCGTCAAAGGCTCTTACAACCATATTAGTGGGACGTACGTGAGAGGAGTCTATTGGCAGTTGCGTGACATGTTTGTATTGCATTAAGAAGGCTGTGGCCAAGCCATTCCAAGTGCGGATACGACTTCCTTCTAACTGAATGTACCATTATAATGGCCCGCCGGTTAAGCTTTCTTGGAAGCAGTGCATTAACGGTTGGTCATTGTTGGTATGTGCGGCCAACTTGTGACAATACATCGTCAAATGGGTCTTCGGGCATTGGGTACCATTGAATTTTTGAAATCCGGCATTTTGAATTTTGGAGGTAGCACAACTCCAGGTACCAAGCATAAATCATAGGCATTAGTTGTCCCATGACTTTCTGCCCCTTCAACAGCCTTTAACCTTGCTTCTATTTGCTTCCAGCTTGGTTGTTGGTTGGTTTCCTTGGGGGCAGGTAAGTCTCTTGCTCCCATGGGGTTTTCTGAGATTGGTGTTCCTACATTTGGCGGCATAGTCAGAACTTGACGAGAACTTCCCGGAACTACGTAGGCCTGGGAATCTGCTTGAACTTGTACAAACTCTTGTGGTGGGTTCGCATTTGTCCCTGATTAGCCACCCCTCCTGCTAGAACCGATTCCCTTGCCGTTGTCACTTTGGTCAGTAGGTCCATTATGGTTTTTAACCAAACCGAACCTCGTGGAGACTGCTCCCCATCTCTTCTTGAGCTTGTTCGAGCCCTGAAAGTCGGTCCTCCGTGTGGTCTCCCAAGCCTTGGTCGACATAGCTTCAGGTGCTTGATTACGGGTTGATCTCAAATTATAGGAATGTCCAATCTTGTTTGATCTGGAAATGTTGATCCATTAAGCTTTTCTCCCTTTTTTGAATTTGCTTTTGTCATGAATGCAAGAATGTATGTAATGAGTGCATGTAATGAATGGCCAATGATGGAAATGAAAAAAAAACACTTTATTGATTTGGGACTAAGTACATTATCGGTAGAAAGAAGACCGGAGTACAACAAGGATAGCCTTAATGCATATGCTACTAGATGAATTAGAACAAGCCTTGATCATCTCAAGCTAATTTCCGATTCCGGACCACTCTTCCAATTGGTGGATCCTTTCGCCAAGCTTTCCGATGATCACTTCCTGCTCTTGAATTTTCTGTTGTAAGTTCTTGAGTTCATTTTCCTTTTGAAGGAGCAGCAGTCTTGGATCTTGGTGGGCTTCTGCATAAGCAATGTACTGTTGCCGCCATGGAGGGAATGAAGGATGAACTTCAGGGTAGTAAGAACTACTCCGACCTTCCGAGGTGCTTGCCAGGCTAGATACCCCCAAAAGCTTTGCGTCGAGTCTCGAGGTCAATGTATGTGAAGTCAAAAGCTTCTATCTCATGCAACACAGGAATGATCTGATGACCCCTAAGTTGTCTTCCTGCCTGAAGAGGGGCGTATGCGGTAGCTCCCCATGGACCAAGTAATGGGACCTAGTTACATGGCCCACAGCTATAAATTATGTCGACTTTGGGCATCCATGGAGCATTCCATACAATTTGATTATCAGTTAAGGTTTTGCAGCTCATTGATCCAATCCTCCTCTGTTTCAGGTAACTCCCATTCTGTAGAATGAATTCGGGTAATGCACTATGTGGAAATGCCGGCATTTCTTCAAGTTGTGCGTCTTTGCTTGGGAAGTGACTTTTCAACCATGCGCAGAGGAGTGGAAGGCATCCTTTGAAATGACCCTGCCTCGAAATTCGTACGTGTGATAATGATCTGATTGTGTCATGCCCCGAATTTCCAACCCGAGGAAACAGTACGTGACTCCCCATTCACCCACACGGAGGGCAACGGGATTGGATTCTTGGATGCCACACAAACAAGACTAACAATTTCAATAAATCAAACAAGCCACATCTTTATTTAATTTCAAACATTTAAGGTTCACAAACCAACCATGTTCCTTACTACAATTCAATTTCCTTAATACATTTCCCCCTTGGGGTTACATAAATTAAGAAATTACATCACCTGAAGTGAACAATAAAATGAAGATGGTCTTCCACCTTGGTGTATCCACCTAACGCCCTGTAAGTCCCTGGAAAACAAGCAAACACAAGTAGGAGGGGTGAGCAACCACAGCTCGGTAGGGATCAAGTCTCCCCAACCCTTCCCATGCTCCTAGTGGCTACATCTTCGATGGAGTGATTTAGCCAAAGTGTGTGGGAAAAGGTTGCTCCAAAACCTGCCAAAAACACTCAAAAAGTACCACTATACACCAAACAGGGTCTTCCTAGGGGTTAGAGCAAATATGTCGAAAATAACATGCAAATAGGTACAAAACATACGCTAAAACACCCTATATAAGGCATAGGATAACGGCATAAATGCACGTTATCAAATTCCCCCATACTTAAACCTTTGCTTGTCCTCAAGCAAAAAGAAATAAACACACAATCAAACGGAAAAGAACGAATAAACTAACAAACAAGAGAGGCATGGTTTCCCAAGGCATACAATTCTATCATGATGAAGTAGCCATAATGTCTTCCTCCTTCGTTTGATGAAGATGGCCTAACCGCATTTGCTAACCGGCCAATCTCTTCGCTCTATATTCTTCATGGCAGCCCCAAGATCCTGGACAGATGTGGTAAGGGACTCAATCCTTGTCTCCCCCTTACTCATTCTGTCAGTTGCTTGCTTAGCAAATTGATAAAAGAAGTTCCGCATCTCTTCATCCTTTGCCTTCTCTTTGTCTTCCTCCTTCGTTGAGGCATCTTCGGAACCCAGGGGGAAGTTGTGGTGAGAATGTTCTCCATCTTGTGTTGCTCCGGTAAGCGAGACCTTATTCTGTCTTGGCCATAAGTAAGGCTGTTGTTGAAATTGGTGAGGTCCTCCTTGATTCGGAAGTTGTTGGCTGAGGAGGATTTGGTACTTGGGTTGGATTCTGATATTGTCGCTGAAATCCTCCACCTCGATTCCCAACATATTGGGCTTCTTCGTATAGCTGGGCTGCAGCAGCGTCTTCAGTAACTGACTTGGGTTGTTCAGTTCTGCCCTCCATGCGAACAGCCATCACTGACATTTGCTCTGTCAGTAACTCCATCTTTCTTGTCAACTCATCGAACTGAGTTGAATTTGATGAATTTGATACCGCAGCCACCGGCTCAGCTCTAGGGCGTCGTCATTGGACCATTGGCAAGTTTGACAACGCCATTCGCTCTATAAGCTCCACTGCTGCAGAAGGCTCCATCATCATGAACGCTCCTCCAGCAGCTGCATCTATCATGCTCCTTGTATTTGCGTGCAGACCTGCATAAAAAGATTCGACTTGTAACCATTCTGGCCTGCCATGATTAGGACACCTCCTAACCAAGTCTTTGAATCGCTCCCAGGCCTCGTATAGCGACTCATCACCATGCTGGGTGAATTGATTTATTTGGCTCCTTAAATGAATAACTCTTGTTGGTGGAAAGTACTTGGAGAGAAACTTCTCCACCATTTGGTCCCATGTGTGTATGCTGCCAGCAGGTAGGGATTGGAACCAACCAAGAGCTCGGTCCTTCAGGGAAAATGGGAAGAGCCGAAGCTTAATGGCGTCATCCGAGACTCCATTAATTTTGATAGTGTCGCAAATTTGCAAGAATCGCGCTAGATGGTTGTGTGGATCATCTAGTGCCGAGCCTCGGAATGCATCTTGCCCAACCATTTGCAGTAGCGCAGGCTTCAACTCGAAGTTGTTTGCTTGGACCGGCACCCTTCTAATGCCTGAATACTCATCTGATAGTACAAGTCTAGCATAATCTATGAAGGTCCTCGGCTGATAACCGCCTTGGCCGTTGTGTCCCCGATCTTCCCTTGCTCTGTTTTCAGCCATGATTTCTTCACACAAGGTATGTAAACCTTCCAATCTGCTGTTCAGTGCAACTAATACCCTCTGAGCCCTTCATCTGCTCTCGCAATGTTCGTTCGATTTCGGGATCGTATGGTAATAACTCACCCCTGGTGTGACGCATACACAGAGGAATTTTCTCAAACACCTAGGGTGCACTCCGACACATAGCAAAAAAAACAAAAAGATACCAGGTAACACCGTATTAGCAAAATTACAAGAAAATAAAATTCCGGATCACAAATAAACTTAAGCACCTAATGTCACTTAGTCCTAACAACGTTTGGCTTGCCTCCCGACAACGGCGCCAAAAACTTGACCATCATAAATTATGTCTGAAGGTTTTGCGGCAAGTGCACTGGTCAAGTAATAAAATGGAGTATTAAGACTCCGGTTGTCGAACCCACGGGAGGTAGCTAATCTTGTTAAGCGCAAGCACTAAACTAACAAGTTGATTTTATGTCTGGACAATTGATGTTTGTTGTGCAAATATTTTGAACAAAAAGATATTAAATCGGAATGTTGGCAAGCGGTTGGTATAGACATCTAGGGTCACAATGTTTACCACCCAATCGATTGTACTAATCCAGGTTATGGCTCTTGTTCTTGATTTATGTTCTAGTTCAAGTTCATGTTGATTATCTCCTACCTATCTTACATTTGGTCCATGCTAAGATAGATTTAAGGCTTTTATCCCATTTGGTCCATGCGAATAAAAGTGATCAAGGTAGACAAACAATCTAATAGTTGCGGGACTTGGTCCATCATGCAATATTAAATCTAATTCACTAGTGTTCCACCCTAGACAAGGGCTAAGATTACCTAATTATGCATAAACTAGGCATTTCCATTCAAGCAAGTGAATTAAACAAGAACTGAATTCTATTTTATTGAACAACCATAACCAAACCGACTATAATTTATTGGGGGCTACATTGCTCCCCTAGACCAACAAGACTACTCCATAATCATGACAAAAACAATAACAATCATAGGAAAGAACATGATTACAAGTACCAGGACAATAAAGGAAGACCCCAAGATGAACCAGGACTCCAGCCTCCAAAGACTCCGGCGTCTGCTTCCCAAAATCACTCCTTGCCAAGGACAATCCGATCTTTTAGCAATGGCTATAGCTCTTTTCTAGAACTCAGATCAGATTCTCCCACTCAAGATGATTTACAATGCCTCCACAGACCCCTATTTATAGGTTTTAGTGGGCCAAATTAGGGTTACAAAAGGTGTGCCCTAATTATAAATGTGGTCGTGACCAAAACGACGTCGTTTTGGTTAGTGACACTAATCGATGTCCTAGGCGAAATAAAACTCAAACTACACCAAATTTGACCCCGAGTTCTTTAGAGGAAAATGATTAAA
Organism: Taxillus chinensis; assembly: GCA_023512835.1. NCBI lineage: Eukaryota > Viridiplantae > Streptophyta > Magnoliopsida > Santalales > Loranthaceae > Taxillus > Taxillus chinensis. Next base: position 42,636,552 of record CM042092.1, on the reverse strand, counting down.
ACAACAAAATACATCATTTGGAGCGCAAACATGCTTGCACGTGAGAATGCACGTGAGAAGACCCTTTTCACGTGCAGCTCCAATTTGACTCAAATTTGCTCCAAAGCTTCCTCTTGAGTTGTAGAAGGCATCCATGCAATAAAATCCTTGTACGTGAGAATGCACGTGAGAAGGCTTTTCACGTGCACCTTGATTTTGCCTTCATTTTGCTTCCATCTTCTTCCTATAGCTTCCTTGTGAGTTGATGGAGTGATTTAGCCAAAGTGTGTGGGAAAAGGTTGCTCCAAAACCTGCCAAAAACACTCAAAAAGTACCACTATACACCAAACAGGGTCTTCCTAGGGGTTAGAGCAAATATGTCGAAAATAACAAGCAAATAGGTACAAAACATACGCTAAAACACCCTATATAAGGCATAGGATAACGGCATAAATGCACGTTATCACATGCATGTGCACAGGTGTAGTGACGTGGCAGTATTAAGAAAAATAAAGCATTCCACACAAGCGAGCGTAACCTCAACTCCAGCCACACTGGCTAACAAACCACATTTCAAGCAAGTAATTTAACCGCCTCTTCAGGCCCATCGATTTAACCGCCTCTTCAGGGCCCTGGTTTAACCGCCTCTCAGGCAAAGTAATTTAACCGCTTCTTCAGGCCAGGATACCACAGTCATGCACACAACACACACCACAGTCACTCAAGCATAAAACCAAACACTTGGTGTGCACCCGTTCACAAGAGCACAACCCGACCATTCAGGCAATAGAACAAACACCCATCATGCATACATACAACAAATCACAAGTCCAGCCACACAGGCATATTATCAAACAGATATTAGGCATATACACACAACAATAGTCACACAGGCATTTCATCGAACATGTAACATGCACCGACCGCCCAACAACAGAATCACACCAAAATGCCATTGAAGGCCAACATCCATATAGGAGATCACGCCTATATGGATTATATATATATATATATAAACAGATATAATCCATAGACTACCCTAGAACCCTAGAACGAGAGGAGGATTTAGGAAAGATAAAACCCCTACCTTGTATGTTCTCCTGCTCCCGCTTCCACGCAAGACGCCGACCACCCACGCAAGATGCTCCCATGGCCACCGAAGCTCTCCTTCCCTCTCTCTCTCTCTCTCTCTCTCTCTCTCTGCGACGGCTGGTGGAGCAACAAACCCTAAACCTAAAACAGGAGGGGCTTCTCCCCCTTATATAGACAACACAACATCAAGACGACGTAGTTTTGATTAAGTGAATCCCAGCATCAAAATGACGTAGTTTTGATGGAACAAGCTATGACTTTCCCACATCCATACACACCGAAATATTCACAATTCCAACATGGTCCTTTGGGAAAAGATGATTAGAATGATAAAACCAAGGTAATCATGCAAAAACATGCTTGCACGCCAATTCGCCAATTGGCGTGCAGCTCCAAATGCACTTAAACTTCACCCCAAGCCTCCTTGCATCTTGTAGAGGTCCGAGAAGCAAAAATATGCTCGCACGTGAAATGGGTGAATTCACGTGCAGCTCCAAATGCTCTGAAATTTCTGTGGTAGGTAGAGGACCTCATTCTAAGAAACTTTTGTTCTTGCACGCCAATTGTTTGAGGCCATCTACCCTATCAAAAGTGAGCTCCAAGATCAGCCAAAACGCCTTAAAACCGCATGTATATGCATAACATCTTCCTAGGGCATAAATGTACGTTATCACTTGTCACATGCACCTCCCAAAAGTCCCCTCTTGGGCTCATCTCTTACCTCAAACTTGTGCACCAACATCCGAGGTGTTTGTGGTTAACTTCTTACACCCGGGTCATTACATCCCCTCCCCCTTAAGACTTTTCGTCCTCGAAAAGAAATGACATACGAGGAAAACAAACACAAGCTACCCATTTGCCACACGGCGAGCCACAACACCCAAATGGGTCATACACCGCGCACAAAGACATAACAAGGTACCACCATAATCCATAACCACATGCATCACAATAATGCATATAACACATATCCGCATGTCGCAAATACACATCTCAAAACACATCACAAATATGAACACATCTCTAAAAGACTACAAATACACCAAATCATACACAACTAATACAAGAAAACACATCACTATCCCTTGGCCAACAGCCACCTCCCACTCTTAAGCTTGTTCGTCCTCGAACAACTCGGGTGCTACTCACGGTTCATGGACTCACGCTCCCACGTCTCCTCCTCACCTAACACATACTTCACAAGTAGGCACATGTCACAATGATGTAAGACATATACTCCCATCGCCAACACGTTTAACAAATTACCTAGGTCACAGACCAACTCACAGCATAAACACCACCACAAGGAATAACTCATAAAACACTACTACACGTTTAACGCTCCACTGCCCAGTCGCCAATACCATACAAACGCAGCCGTTGGGAGTTTCCTCACAACCGTCCCACCTTTGGACTTTCCGTCCCCAAAAAGGGAAACCAAATAGTAAACAACAGGAAAAGATCAAAGAAACACATAATGCAGTCATTACCACAAATGTTGGAGATGCCAACTCGCGGCACGATGGGACCAACACTCCACAACGTAGAATACCCAACAATTGCCCACCAATTGGGATTTGAAGTCAACATAACCTCAGCCCATAGGTAGACCTCACCCTAACAGCAAGCACAATGAGGTCACAATGAAACAGAAACAAACAGGATAGCGTTATGCAAATCACAATCACATTCTCACATAGGGAGCTCACCTCAGCAGCACCATCATCACTGTGAAAACCACCTCACTCAAGCAAGGAACATTAAAACCCCACCAATGCCAATGGTGACGCAGAACGGAGTACAAGCCTGGACACAGAAACACGAGAATGGAGTGTGCCCTCAACCACTCGGTCGCAGTCAACCTGGCGCCCAACGGAGTCCAAGGATGCACTAAAAATAGTAAATGCAGCACCACACACACAACCATGGTAAGACCAAAACCCACTATCGGGCTATCACTAGTCACCGACTTTGAGAACCGACCTCCTTGATCATGGTCAAATAGAGATCCGCCAAGGTCCTACACGGCCTTCACAACCGAGGCTTACCATACGCCCCAAGAGATAATGCCTTACCAAGTCGGCCAGACGGGCCACGCGATAAGAATCCCTTGACGCCGAGTTCCTATGAACAACATAGTTCTCCCCACACCGAAAACTCTCTTATCTGCAACCTGACCACAATGGAATCCTCTGTGTCACCACTCACAGGTCACAAGAAAATCCCTTGCCTCCAAGACATACTTCACCTCATGGCCCACCAACTCCGCTATATCAACTATTACGTTTTATCTCAATACACCAGCAAAACACTCAAATGGACCAAGAAATACTCAGGCTCTAGCCGGACTTAATATGGTCACTGCAATTCCTCCGGGTAGGCACAAGAAACGAGACATGCAAACTCCTTATTCAGGACATTCACGTAGCTCCCGAACACACCAATACTTTGATGGCATGGACCATCTCACTTACCGCATCAAAACGCACACGAAAGACTTTCAAGAAGAACATATGTAGCATGAGGACCCCATGATAGCCGCAGGACACAAATCTCCCCCCCAAAGGGGTAGACTAATACCCCTTACAAGCAAAACTCACATCGACTCCATTTAGTGAATCATAACTCATCAATACTTTCACACTTTAACTTAGCATGCCATAACACGTGACAAGGAATAGCATCAACATTACACATAACACCCCTCTTCATCCCACACCGCACATAATATGCGCATGCATCACCTCCTACTCCTCTGCATATGTCTGCCACGAGACCCACACATAAGAACTTTGCTATACCCCTTTAGCACATATGCAACACACACAACAAAACAAAACAACCACAACACACGAAATAAACTACTGTGTAGAACACATGTAAGAGAGGACATACTAGCCCCCCACCTCCTTGCCTCTTTTAAGCCTATTACCCACACGACATGGATTAACGGAATGGTCCTACCACCAGGAGTACATCCTCAACCCCTCGGAAGATGTCTCCAAATTATGAGGAAAAACCCAAACAAGGCCTGCCCAATCTCACTCACTTGCCCCTTTGCACCGATTGGGTTCACTGGGCATGATCCTATAAACTTACTCATAACCTAGTTCCGAACTCATCACATTTGTATACATATGCAAACCCATTTCACCACATATCCTATGAACATTACCCAAGGTCTTTCACACACCACCAGCATGACACGTGGTCAATGTTTGGCCACCCAAGAATTTGCAGCCATCTCCACAGGACACCCATAAGAACCTTAAAACCACATACCACTCTCGCCAATCAAGTTAGATTTCAATGACTCAAGGAGTGGGTTATACTAGTGGCAATTTCCTCCCTCAACCGTGGCACTTGGAAAGGTTACCAAAAGAACATCCTTCTTAGGTAGCACATCTACGAAACCTCTACTCACATGAAAACACATTTCTATTACTCAAGGTTGCCACAGCGGGGTCACACACTACCCACAAGCCACTAACTCATGCCTCCAGCTTCCTAAGCTAGCTAGGCCAGAGGTAATCTCACCTACGCCAGAGTATTAGGGGTCACACAGTAACATTTATTACTTTCCTCACACACGGGCGCCCAAAATTGACTACCACACAAAGATACGATTAACACTTTAGACCACATTAAAACCACCAACTCTTTCCAACAATTGTTTATAACCATTAGTAATTTATTAGTCTTTTGGTGTCATATATATATATATAATATTATTATTTTTTTTATTCATTTATTCTCTAGTAGGCCCCCAACTACGTCCATCCAAAATGGTAACTCAAATGACCTTCTAAGCCTCACCTAACATAAAACGGTGGCTCAAGAGCCCACCCAGCGAGAATACCCCTCTATCACAAGTGTCTTAATTAAATTGCTAGAAATGCAGAAATCAAAGGTTCACCCAACCTCACCTAATCCAGCACAAGACTCAACCGATCACTATCATTAAAGGAATATGATACCACCACTAAACAGAAATCTTAACACGCGAGAATCAAAATCGTACCCTTGACTAAGGAAAGTTCTGCCATGCTCTCCTCCTAGCCTCACTTGGTAGTCTTTGGCCCCCAAACAAGGTTTAAATTTTTTTTATCCCTAGCTCGCCGAGCGGTCCTCTAGCACCATGCCTTGCTTTACCAAAACAGACCGTCTGGTGATGTCCTACTTTTCCACGAGATGCGACACTAGGACTTCTTCCTGTCATACTCTTTTCCAATGGCCCGCTTGTCCACTGCAAGAACAACCCCTTTGGGAAACCGGTCTCTACCTCTTGAGCCCCTTTCTGGCGATCAGGACAATTATGCTTCAATTAATCTTCACCCAAGATCCCCCCGATGATGTGGGTTGATAGCTCTCGACGTACGTCGCTCTTAATCAGTTGTCGAATCTCATCCTTCAACTCTTGAATTACCAGGCTTAAGATGCCAACCTCTGCCATGATTAGATCATTACTTACATCCTGCAGCTCACCCACTTGCCCAGCCGGAGGGGCGGGCTTCTCTGCTACCTCAATAGTCGCACAAAGTCACAATTTTCGGAGACATTGGCTCCACGAAAAGGCAGCGCTCCAGGTTATCACTCAGCAATCTCAATACCATTACCGACTAGGCATTCTGAGCTATAACTAACCTCAAAACATGCATTATCACCACACAATTTCATGGATGCACATCACAGACTATACAAGTTCACACCTTTACATTGCACATATAATCTATACTTAAGTGGATATCTCATCGTTTTGAACACAACATCGCTTCCTCCACACAATACCATACAAAGGCACATACTCAATCATTCACAGAACACCAACATTATTGTATTTTTTTTTCGTTCGTTCACATCTCACAAGCTTCACGTTCACAAGCACTCAGTATCAATACCACAAATTTTTTTCCATGTTTTCATGCTCAAACCATCACAAAATTTCAGAGTTGCACAATTGAAACTTTATCACATTCAAACCATTTATCCATGCAATTACACACACTGCACACATTGCACAAGCAGCAATTCCACAAGCACACAGCTCAAGTTGTCATAAAATCAGAGTTAATCAGAGTTGCACAATTTAAAACATGTTCTTCATATTTTCTCTCACATACTTTATGTCGGTTACCCACACAATCACACAAAGACAACAAATGCAACTAGTGCCCTAATGCCAATGCATGCAAATCCTACCTCAGGTCTGGACTACCCCAAGTACACCTTAGAGGCTCAAAGAGGACCATGTTGATCAGGCATGTCCCTCCAGGCTCCTCCAAAGGACTCAAGATAACCAGATCCGCCCACTATCCTAGGCCAACTAGACCATGCTTTGATACCATATTGTCACGCCCCGAATTTCCAACCCGAGGAAACAGGTACGTGACTCCCCATTCACCCACATGGAGGGCAACGGGATTGGATTACTGGATGCCACACAAACAAGACTAACAATTTGAATAAATCAAACAAGCCACATCTTTATTTAATTTCAAACATTTAAGGTTCACAAACCAACCATGTTCCTTACTACAATTCAATTCCCTTAGTACATTTCCCCCCTTGGGGTTACATAAATTAAGAAATTATATCATTGAAGTGAACAATAAAATGAAGATGGTCTTCCACCTTGGTGTATCCACCTAACGCCTGTAAGTCCCTGGAAAACAAGCAAACACGTAGGAGGGGTGAGCAACCACAGCTCAGTAGGGATCAAGTCTCCCCAACCCTTCCCATGCTCCTAGCGGCTACATGCATGTGCACAGGTGTAGTGACGTGGCAGTATTAAGAAAAATAAAGCATTCCACACAAGCGGGAGTAACCTCAACCCCAGCCACACTGGCTAACAAACCACATTTCAAGCAAGTAATTTAACCGCCTCTTCAGGCCACTGATTTAACCGCCTCTCAGGCAAAGTAGTTTAACCGCCTCTTCAGGCCACTGGTTTAACCGCCTCTCGGGCAAAGTAATTTAACCGCCTCTTCAGGCCCCTTGGTTTAACCGCCTCTCAGGCAAAGTAATTTAACCGCCTCTTCAGGCCGGATACCACAATCATGCACACAACACACACCACGGTCACTCAAGCATAAAACCAAACACTTGGTGTGCACCCGTTCACAAGAGCACAACCCGGCCATTCAGGCAATAGAACAAACACCCAAGCATGCATACATACACCAAATCACAAGTCCAGCCACACAGGCATATTATCAAACAGATATTAGGCATATACACACAACAATAGTCACACAGGCATTTCATCGAACATGTAACATGCACTGACCGCCCAACAACAGAATCACACCAAAATGCCATTGAAGGCCAACATCCATATAGGAGATCACACTTATATGGATTACATATATATATATAAACGAGATATAATCCATAGACTACCCTAGAACCCTAGAATAGAGGAGGATTTAGGAAGGACAGAACCCCTACCTTGTATGTTCTCCTGCTCCCGCTTCCACGCAAGATGCCGACCACCCACGCAAGATGCTCCCGCGGCCACCAGAAGCTCTCCTTCCCTCTCTCTCTCTCTCTCTCTCTCTCTCTCTCTCTATCTCTCTCTCTCTCTCTCTCTCTGCGACAGCTGGTGGAGCAACAAACCCTAAACCTAAAACAGAGGGGCTTCTCCTTATATAGACAACACAACATCAAAACGACGTAGTTTTGATTAAGTGAATCCCAGCATCAAAACGACGTAGTTTTGATGGAACAAGCTATGACCTTCCCACATCCATACACACCAAAATATTCACAATTCCAACATGGTCCTTTGGGAAAAGATGATTAGAATGACAAAACCAAGGTAACCACGCAAAAACATGCTTGCACGCCAATTTGAACGCCAATTCCCCAATTGGCGTGCAGCTCCAAATGCACTCAAACTTCACCCCAAACCTCCTTGCATCTTGTAGAGGTCTGAGAAGCAAAAATATGCTTGCACATGAAATGGGTGAATTCATGTGCAGCTCCAAATGCTCTGAAATTTCTGTGGTAGATAGAGGACCTCATTCTAAGCAACTTTTGTTCTTGCACGCCAATTGTTTGAGGCCATCTACTATATCAAGAGTGAGCTCCAAAATATGCCAAAACAGCTTACAACCGCATGTATATGCATAGCATCTTCCTAGGGCATAAATGTACGTTATCACTTGTCACATGCACCTCCTAAAAGTCCCCTCTTGGGCTCATCTCTTACCTCAAACTTGTGCACCAACATCCAAGGTGTTTGTGGTTAACTTCTTACACACGGGTCATTACAGATTGTCTCAAGAAGGATTCGCAGGAACCGGATCGGCCCCTCCTAACGTTTGCATTACAAGTTCGCATACAAATCTGTCAATGTAACCCAAGAACTTGGGAAATACAATTAATCCATACATGGCTAGTGTGAATAAAGAGTTGAGTTCTATGCCCGATGCTCGAGATATTTTGTCTCGGATCACAGGCCATGGGATGGCCTCGAGTCCACCCCTGCGGTGCTCGATCTGGGCTACCTCGTCTTCTGTCATTCCCAAGAACTGTGATAGGGTCTATAGGCAGGAAACTTGTATGGTTGGTAGAAAGACTTCCGAGCCTCCGTTGATTGGTCGTCCCAAGAGGACTTGATACTCCTCCACAGTAAGAGTCAAATCCTATTCGTTGAAAGAGAAGCACCTCCGCCTTGGATCCTAGAAATATGCTGCCTCCTTTAACATAGGCTCGTTGACAGGTACTTGCGTTAGATGTAACAAGTGCCCGTATTTTTTAATGTAGACAGCCTGTATGTGGAAAGGCCATCGTGCCCATATATCGTCAAGTTCTTCTCGGTGGGCCATTTGGACACGCATCTGGACTTTAGGAGCCAGTATGGTTTGCTCAGTACTTTCTCCTGAAAAGTCTCCAAAGTGTTGTTGAATTGCTGAAGCTGCATGGGCGACCGCTGTCATGTCTTCCTTGTCTTCACAATTAGCTAGGAGATGATCAAAGCTTGCCATGCTTCCAATAATGAATGTTAAGGCTTATGCATATGAGATGGGAAACGGACAAGAACAGATTTTATTGATGTAAATAGGACAAAGCCACTTATGGGTACAAGTTATTCAGATGTAGATGCAATTTCATGATGCAAAACAAGTTTTAGATTCCTTTAGAGAGGTGATCCCGCATAATGCCTTCCTTTCCTTGATGAGCTCGATGCATTACTAGGCTCTCCTTTCCCGAATCCATGCACTGTCATTATCTCCATGGTCGGAAGAGTACCGACAAGTTCTTGTTGCTGCAGGAGGTGCTCCGCCTCTAGTTTCTCCCGCCAAAACACATAGGATGGAACAATGTCAGGGTAATAAGAAAGGAAACCGATCTTCCTAGGTTGTAATGCGGCATTGAACATCCAATTGGCGACTGACTCAGTCCTTCCCATGCCATGGTTATTATCACATCTCTCCATTCCGTAGAGAACTCAGACAATTTGGTTATTTCCCAGTTGCCCTGCCACTTGAAGAGGGGCGTAGGCAGTCCCGCCCCATGGTCCAAGGAGTGGGACCTAGTTATACCTTCTGCAGCTATAGGTCATATGTTTTCTTGGCATCCAGGGTGCCATCCAGACAACATTTGCCTCGCTCAGGCGATTCAGCAGCCTTCTCCATTGATTGAGATTACTGGGTAAGAACCACGAACTTCTTAGAATGTCTAGTATGATGGTAGGGGGCCATGAGTAAACAGCCCTGAATCGCGGGGTAACACAGTGGAGATGGCTTTTGAGCCATGTGCACAAGAGAGGGAGGCACCCCATGAAGCGACCACCTCCTATAGTCCGGATAAATGATAGAGATCTGATGGTTTCAGTGAGTATGGCCGGAATAGGGTCAGCGCCACCGGTTACTTGTGCCACTAGCTCGAAAACGGTCCCGTCAATGTAACCAGTCACCCGTGGAAAGACCACCAACCCGTAAATAGCAAGGGTGATGAGCGAATGGGCCTTGTCCTCGTTTGCACCTTTCAGTTGGCCTTTGAGAAACTCCCATGGAATGATTTCTTTGCTATCTACTTTGATCACAGGGTCGATGATCTTTTTGTCCTTGCCCAAGCATTTGAAACCCATGAAATGTGCTAGCCCCCGTCTGCAAGACTTCGTGGGTTGGGTTAGAAAACAATGTCGTCTTCTTCAAGAGGGGATGCGGAGGATTCTTCGATATTCCTCCAAAGTTGGCACCAGGTCGATGTCATTAAAGGTGAAGCACCTCCGTTTCAGGTCCCAGAAATGGATCGCTGCTTTGATCATATCCTCATCAACAGGAAGTTGTAACAGGAGCAGGAGATCACCAAACTGTTAGGTATAAGCTATGTGTCTCACGCTAGGCCATTCACTCCATGTGGCTCGGAGGTCTTTGGGGAGTTCGACCCGAGTGTCCATGATGATCTGATCGGCCATAGAGTATGTCTTTGGTGAGAAGTCTCCCAAAACTTCCCTGGATCCGAATTGAGGTGCGCTCCACTTCTTCCACGTCCTCGGGGTCTCCGGCGCCCCTCAAAAGGTTCCCGTAACTTGCCATGTTCCTATATGTATGCATGGGATGTCATGATATGCATCAAGCAAAATGAGTGAGGGTTAGGGTAAATTAAAGCAAAATGTGGTAAAAGTGCATGAGTTAGCAAACAAGGTGCAAGCAAGGTCACAACAACGTTAAAGCACACACATGAAGGTCAAAACCCCTGATGGGCATCTACACATACACCTATCTTATTCGTTGGTTCCCAAACTATCTCCTGAGAGAAGCTCCGTACCCCTAGAGGCATTGACGGAGGGGGCCTTTCAAAAGGACCCCGCTTGGGTGAGGAGTTCAGGCACCTTACGTGAGATAGAACCCACGGGGCATCCCCATTAAACCTCGCTAATCCTAGGTAAAAGTAGAAAACCCAGGTATAGGGTTAGAGGGAGAGAGAAATGCATGTATGCACAAGCAATGCAGTCTATAAAACAAAATAAAGAAGACAGAAGGGGAAATAAACAAGCAAACACTCCACAAACAAAAGACCATGGCTAGACTCTCTCAAATGTCCCCAGCAGAGTCGCTAGCTGCATCACCCGGTGTCGTCCGGGCTCGTGACTGGCTTGAGATTACTCCTTTGGATGGAGATTTGGTCATTGAGCCATCATTGCCATGGCTCACATAAAACCAAAAAGAGAGATAAAAGAAACAGAGTCGCCACCAAACAAAGATGAAGGTGTGTTTGGCCACCTAGGAGGGTCTACGGTTCCAGAGAAAAGGTTCGAGAGTCGGTTACTGACAGACAGATTTTTAGCCTCTTTAAAAGAGCTAGCTAATGTCGTTAAATCTCTCTTCAAGATAATGAATTCCCTAAGTTTGCACTAAAAGAATAGCAGCAAGCAAGGAGTCGAACCCACAGGGATTAGCCTAGTTTTCTAGTTCTCAAATCAAAACACCCAATTACTCTTGTTCTATAAAATGTCTTGGCAAAAAGTTTTCTTTTTTAAACTAAAGATCTAATTTTTATTTGGTTTTCTGAATAAACAAAGAAAGCAAAGTGATTTTAAGATTAAGATTCAAGGATTAAAAGCATCTAGGGTCACAATTTCACCTCCCTATGTTATCTCTACTGGTTCATGGTATTAGGGTTGTCTGATTGAAAACATGCTAAACACAAGCCAAGGACAACAAATGGTCATTGAGGTCCTTTTAAGAGTTGTATGCCAGAATGGTCATCTAAACACACAGACATGCAAAGCCAATAAATCATACTTGCAAAAGGATAATGATCACACCAATTACAAATAAGTTATGAATCTCAATCCGTCCCAGACTAGGGCTAAGAATACCAAGGTGTACATCCAAAGATAGAGATTAAGAACAGATTCATAAAACATGCAAAACTCAATCATCCAAACCCAATATTCATAAACACAGCTAGCAACTCTTTCTCAGTGGTGGTATAGTTCTGTTGAGCATCATCTAAGGTCTTACTAGCATAGTAAATGACCCTAAACACCTTTTCTCGCCTTTGCCCTAAGACTACCCCTACAAGATAATCACTCGCATCACACATTAGCTCAAAAGGCCGAGCCCGGTCAGGTGTGACTATAACAGTCGATGACTAACTTACCCTTGAGGATGTTGAAAGCTTCTAAGCAATCTGCATTAAACTCAAAGCTTGTGTCTTTTTCTAACAACCTACTCATGGGTTTTGCAATTTTTGAGAAGTCCTTAATGAATCTCCTATAAAAGCCAGCATGGCCAAGGAAACTTCTCACTCCTTTTTCATTTGTTGGAGGTGGCAGAGTCTCAATAGTGGAGATTTTTGCCTTGTCTACCTCCAAACCATGTGCAGACACCTTGTGCCCTAGAACTATCCCCTCGTTACCATGAAATGGCATTTCTCCCAATTTAGGACTAGTTCCTTCTCCTCACATCTCTCTAAAACCACATCTAGATTTTTCAAGCACCGTTGGTAGGAGGAACCAAACACCGAGAAGTCATCCATGAAGACCTCCATGATCTCCTCAACCAAACCCTGAAAAATAGCCATCATACACCTTTGAAAGGTGGCAGGGGCATTACAAAGCGCAAATGGCATTCTCCTAAATGCAAATGTGCCAAAAGGGCACGTGAAGGTGGTCTTTTCTTGGTCCTCGGGCTTAACCATGATCTGATTATACCTGGTGTAGGACCCTATTTTGTCCGGGTTGGACATACTAACCCCATTTGATATACCTTTCTGCCCATGCCCTATACCTTATTGAACAGGTCCACAATGATCCCATACTTCCAAGGAATGGTCTACCCCAATCGGCACGAGATGGATACAATTGACACGGATGGGGGAATTCAAAATTAATGACTTTTGCTACAAGTCCTTGAAGCGCCCTAAGACCAATACCAGGTGATGGAGGATGAAAATTCGAGACCAACGCACTTGACCAAGCTCAAATCGGACTTAAAATGAAGAAGTTATGGCCAAAACAACTTTCGTTGGAAAAAGTCAAACTTGCCAAAAGACGGTCAATGCCCCTGGTCAAACTGCCCGCAAAAGTGATCATGCGAAACTCTTCAAAATGCCTATGTAGGCGAATACGGATCTCCCCAAACAATTCCTGGAAGGTTACCCATTTTTGCATTTTTAGTGGGGGAGAAAAAAAAAAGGAGAGAGTTCTTTGGGGTGTGGGTTTTCGTTGAAGATAAAAAAAAAAGAGGTGGGTTTTTGTTGAAGAGGAGATTCGTTGAAAGGAGAGAAAAAAAAAACTTTTGTTGACAGAGCAAAAAAAAAAACACACGAGACGAGCAAAAAAAAAAACACAGAGAGAGAAAGGAAAAGAAAGAAAGGAGAAGAGATAGAGAGCACAGTTCGTTGAGAGAAAAGGGAGATCAGCGTTAAAAAAAAAAAAAAAGAAGAGAAGAGAGGGATCGTTAGAGCCGCTACCGTGCAAACCTGTAAACCCAGCCTAGCCTCATCATAAAAAACACCCCGGCCTCATCATCAAAAACGCCCCAGCCTCATCATCCAAAAAACGCCCCAGCTTCCTCCTTGCAAACCCAAAAAAAAAAAAAACACAGAATCCCTGAATCATCATCATAAGAGATCACTCATCCACTCCTTGCAAACTCCACTTTCAGCCATCTCTTTCTTTTACACCTACTCTAGCCCTCCTATCTCCAAATACTAGGGAAGTCTTTTCATAAGTCCCATTGTCAGATCTGTCGGTTCTGAGTCAAGCAAGCGACTATCAGCACCGGCGGGAGCTCAAGCAGAAGATTAACGTTGCAAAGCTTCAAAGTCGGTTCAGCCCTTATCTTTTCACTATTTTTTTCAGCTTATTTGTATCTATATTTGGTGTATTGTTTTTTTTTTTAGCATTTTTCTAGTTTTCATTTTAGTTTATCTATATTTGATGTAATTGCTTTTCAGCCTTTTTTCCATTGTATTTTCCCCTTATTTCTTCTTATGTGTATGTGTAATATGTAAAGTATAGTAAAAAAAAGACAAAGAAAAAAAAAGAGAGAGAGCAAGGGGAAGGATGAAAAAAAAGAAAGAAAAAAGAAAAAATAGTGATTTTCTTTTTCTTTTGTGGATGCCATAACCACACACTTCACGCTTTTATTTTCATGCATATATTCCTACATTTGCTTTAAGATTTTGGGTTCACAAAAAAAAAAAAACAAAACAAAAACTAACAAAAAATGTTTTTTCATGTTTTAAAGCCAAAGAAAAAATGTTTCATTGTTTTTTGAACCAAAAAAAAGAAAAAAACCAAAATTAGTATTTCAATTCCCAAAAAAAAAAAACAAAAGAAAAACAAAAACAAAAAAATGAAGCAAAACAAAACAAAACGTTTTTTACAAAAAAAAAACAAAAAAAACAAAAAAATGTATGTTTTCTAAAAAGAAAAAAACCAAAGAAAAAGAAACAAAAATCATTTGTCTAGGACTTCAATTTCCAAAAGCAAAACCAAAAACCAAAACCAATCCCTAGGATCTCGTTCTCCATTTCAAACAAAACCCAAAACTTTTTAGGATTCCCTTTAGAAATTTAGGATAAATCCATTTTAACCATGACTTTAATAAATAACTTAGCTAAATAAAAATCATAGACTTTTTAGGAAACTTAACCCAGCTATGGCAGTACAAATAAAATAAAACCTCCTCCTCCTAAATTAGATAGCGAAAGGGCGCTGTAGGGGTGCTAATCCTTCCCTACACGTAACCAACTCCCGAACCCATCTCTGATAACGCAAACCACACACTTAAGACTACTCAAAGTAGAGGGTATCCAACTGTACCCCAAAAACAGTTGGTGGCGACTCTAAAATTTCTCACCATTGGTTTAGTTTGAGCTCACCCCAAAAGGGCCCGGACGAAAACCAGTGATGACAGCTGGCGACTCTGCTGGGGACTATGAACACTTTAGAGAGTTAGGTCTAGAACTAAGGATCAGGAGGTTATTTTAATTATACTGTTGTATATATTTAACTGTTGTGCTAAATTGTTTGATTGTTGCTCATATTTCTCGTGATTTATTTATACGCTTTAACTACCATGATAGTTGTGATTTCTCGCTTTCCATACTTGTTGCATACATGCATAACCCTATACCCGGGTTTAGCACAATTTAGGTTAGCGAGGTTCAAGACGGTCCCCAGCGCGTCGATCATTATCCGCAATGGGGCCTCGGACTCCTCACTCAAGCTTGAGGTTCTTTTAAGGCACGTCTTTTTAAGATCCCCCTCCGGTAAATCCCATGGTGTACGGAGCCCTCTATTGAGGAAGTTTGGGAACCAACGAATAAGATAGGGGTAGCAATAAAAGCCCACCAGGGGTATTGACCCACATTTTGTTTGCTCATTCCATGCCATGCTAACCTTTGTTTTGAAGGGTAGTCTTTAAGTCATCCCCCGCACATTTGATTGTCTTTACTATTGGTTTATTCTTTATCCTGACTTGTCATCCTAACCTATCATCATGCATAACATGACATTCATCATTCATATAGGCATGGCAACTTTCGATCATCTCCTAAAAGGCCTTCAGGACGAGGAGACGCGTCACGATAGTGGCCCAAGCATCAGGAGACATTCAACTTCGCCTTGGAGATTTCCCGCCAGGAGAGGCCTACAAGGCGAACAAGTTCTCATAGAAGATCACTGGACTACACTAAGGAGGTACGAGACAATATGGAAAGTGGTCGGACGAAAGGAAAAGCATATACATACAACGGTTTGGGGATTTGCTCCATGTAATCGAGCCACGGCCGATACGGATATCTTGGGGGCAGCCATTTATTTCTGGGAACCTCGACGGCGGTGCTTCAACTTCAATGACCTAGATCTTGTTCCCACAATAGAAGAATACTGAAGATTACCTGGATATCCCCGTGGAAAACAAAATGAAAATCTATCTCGCGAGCCCAGAAGGTCATGCCGAAGGGCCTTTGCCGAGATTATCGGAAAGCCTGGTATGGGACTCACCGGCGGTCACAACTTACGGTGGCCGCGAATATCTCCCATGGGCAACAATCAAAGAGATAATACAACCGCAACGGAAACGGAGGCACACAAATTGCTTACACTAGCTATATATGGGCTAGTCATTTTCCCGAGGATACCGGCCCACATTGATGGGGCAATTGTAGATTTGGTCAAGGCGTGCTCAAAGGATGTGACCCTACTCCTGCTATCTTGGTCGAAACCATCCGATCTCTTACTTACCTAAGGAGTAAAGGCTCGGGACAGTTCATGGGGTGCTTACCTCTCCTATGTACTTGGTTGCAAGGTCATTTCCCCTGTAGTGTTCATCGTTTCCCTGCTTGTTTATCAAGTACCAGCCACAACACTACTAGATATTCTCTCAGCAAGTGGAGCCTACCAAAAGACTTTGAAAGCTGGAAAAAGAAGTTGGGGAACCTCACGTAAGCCGACATTACACTGGATCGCTCCTTGGATGCCGGTGGTCTCCATGACATATAGCTGCGGGGACTACAATTGGGTTCCACTTTTAGGTCCCTGGGGAGGAACCGCATATGCACCACTGGGTGGGAAGACAAGTGGGGCGTCATCGGATTATTCCCGTGCTCTTTGGCATGGAAGAGTGTGATTTCGATTCTGCAGAACCATGCTCACAGAAGAAGGCAAGAAGATGTATCAAGCATGGTCCACACCACACAAGATTCAACCCAACAGTTCAAAACCTGGTGTTTTCCCAAGATACGTATCTTGGAGGGCACAACACAAGCCACGCCTAACTTCGGACATGAAAGCTATCCTCCCAGGAGAATCGGACTTTAAGGCAGCAGATGCAGAGGCTAGAAGCATCTCTAGAAGGAACTCTTCAAAGGTCAAGGATGAGGGAAAAACAGATCGCGACCATAATGAGGCAGCGGGAGGATGCAGGTGAACGACCACCCCGAGAGAAAGAGGCGCCGTGCTCCTTAGGAGATGACTGGAAGAATGCCTTGAGATCATGTAGTGATAGCTTTCATTTTACATGGCATTTCAGCACTGTACGTTTGCATTGAGTGTTTATATTGTGTGTTTTGTTCGCAATAAAGTTGTTTGTTTCTTTAACCCTCTGCATAGACATTCATGCATACATGCATATCAAATGAAAAATCAAATAAAAGTTCCCTTGTACCCAGGTGGGTAGCAGCCTCCCTCCAAGATTGCGCACTCTTACAATCTCGGATCCCGACGCAATCAAATACCTCAACCGCAGCCCAATGGCAGAAGAAACAGAGAACAGACTCATGGGGTTGGAACAGTCACAACAAACCCTACAGGGGCAAATGTTTGCAATAATGGAAATGCTCACAAAATTGACTGAAGAAAGAGGAAGAATTCCGACCGGGGGAACTACCAATCACCATCAAGAGCAGGGACAGGAGGCTGTTCAGTCACCCAACCTGGCTCCAAGCCAGGCACCCACATACCATCCTGCTATGGCACAACCTCCTACCCCAAATCAAACTCATTTCACTATGCCCACACCAGGAAATGTAATGGAAGCGGTGGGTTCCCCACTCCTCGGGAAAATATTGAGTCGCTCGCTCTACGCCGACTCGAGGAAAGATTGAAGGCCGTAGAAGGCATTGACAGCTATGGTATAACCAGCCCACAAGACTTATGCTTAGTCCCTGGAGTGGTGCTACCACCAAAATTCAAAATGCCAGATTTTGAAAAATTCAACGGGACACGATGTCCAAAGACACATCTGGCCATGTATTGTCAAAAGATGGCCGCTTATCTTTGGTGAAGACAAGCTCCTCATGCATTGTTTCCGGAAAGCCTAACCTGGGGCATCCCTTGCTGGTATTTTCAACTGAATGGAAACCACATTAAGACATGGAAGGAATTAGCTACTTCCTTCTTGGCACAAGACAAACATGTCACCGAGCCGGCCTGGATCGACTAACCCTGCGAGCTATGGAGAAGGGATCCGAAGAGAATTTCAAAGATTATGCATGAAGATGGAGAGAGGCAATTGTGGAGGTCCAACCTCCCCTTACCGAAAGAGAACTCACTACTCTTTTTATCAACACACTAAAAGGTGTCTACTATGAGAAGTTGATCGGTAACGTCACCAACGACTTTGCGAGACTTGGTCGCATCCGGTAAACGAGTAAAAAGTGGAATTAAAGGTGGAAAGCTAAAGGGTGATGCGGCTGAGGCATCAAAACGGTTTCAACCACCAGCAAAGAAGAAGGAAAATGAGAGCAACCTGGTATACCAAGCGCACCAGTCAATACAACCAACATTCTACCAAGCGCCAGGGTGCTACAGAGGGGCACCGGTAGGCTGCTATGCCGCACCCGCACCACCTCCCCAATTCATGCCATACCTGCCGCAAGGAGGGGTTCCATTTCCATATCCAATGACACCTAATCCGTTTCAACCGAGAGCGCCATACCCAAAGCAACCAAGGCCAGCAAGTCAAGAAGGACCGGGAGCCTCATTCCAAGGACGGGGCAACCAAGGGCCCAGGACCCGCAAGCAGGAGCGAATCGGGCTTCTTGCCGACCACGACAGGAGTTCGACCCGATCCCAATGACATATGCCGAATTATATCCCAAGCTTTTAGAAGCAAGGATGGTAACTCCTATACCCTTGGGAGAAATAAAGACTCCTCCCCCGGCCTGGTATAAGCCGGATGCTAGATGTGAGTATCATGCAGTGGGAGCTGGACATGATATCGAGAATTGTATAACATTCAAAAGGAAGGTTCAGGCATTAAAGGATGCAAAATGGCTGGATTTCTCCGCACCGTCTGGGGGACGCCGAATGTGAACAACAATCCTCTCCTAAAACACTCCAATAATGTTGCTAGTATCGAAAATGAAGCACAACTGGAAAGGATCTCCCAAGTACAAATGGAGAAAACACATTTGTTTACTCGTTACAGAACATGGCTATATACTTACTAAAGACACGCCAAGGGCAGGAAAAGGAATAGATGGGGAAAAACAATGCCCTTATCACAAGATGTCACGGGGACATGACATCGCAGAATGCACTGAGTTTTCCGAGGTGGTGCAAAAACTCATGGACCAAAGGATGATAGAATTCTCAAGAGGAGGAATGGACAACCAAAGCCACATGATCCAAGAAGATCATTCACACAAATCGCCATGGGTGCCAACACCCCTTGTCTTAACTGTTAAGGCTCCGGAGAACCCGTTACTGCCACATGGAATCAAGCCTCTCACTATCCATGCCTCAAGTCTCGTGCCAGACAAGGGGGAAAGGACCGAAATCCCACAACTACCGCATGGAATTGCACCCCTCACCATAGGTGTTCCTGCTCCTTTCCCCTATAAACCGATAAAGCAGTCCCATGGAATTACGGTTGTGAAGTAGTCCAGGGGAGCCACCGCTATAGCGAAAAGAAGACCAGGAGCGGTCGGGCTTACGCCCCTAAGATAGTTGACAAAGCAAGGAAAGAAAAAGTGTAGAACAAGACATTGAGCCTACACCTGGAAGCAACAAAGAAGGGAACACCGATCACCGAAGAAGAAACCACGGAATTTCGAAACTCATGAAGCGGAGCGAGTATAATATTGTGGATCAATTAAGTCGGCAACCGGCTCGCATCTCCTTGCTCTCATTAATGATGGATTCCCAACCTCACCGGGAAGCACCTGCTGAAGGTTCTAAGCCAAGCCTACGTTCCTCCAACCATCTCGACCGCGAATGTGGATGGACACACCAGTAACCTCATCCTGAATAACGTAATTAGCTTTGGAGATGACGAGCTACCCCAAGAAGGAAAGGGGCACATAAAAGCTCGCACATCACGGTCAAATGCAAGGAGCACACCATAGCCCGTGTACTTATTGACAACGGCTCGGCCTTGAACATTATGCCCTTGCATATACCGCAGCAGCCTTCCAATTGACACGTCCTATATGCGTCCCTGTACGATGAAGGTACGGGCATTCGATGGAGGAAAGCGTGACGTGGTGGGAACTCTAGATGTTCCACTCATGATTGGGCCAACTACTTTTACGGTGGAATTTCAGGTAATGGACATCACTCCATATTACACTTGTTTCTTGGGAAGACCCTGGATCCACATGGCAAGGCGGTGCCGTCCGGTCTCCACCAAAAGATGAAGTTTGTAATGGGGGACCAGCTCATCTGCATCTCTGGAGAGACAAGTTTCCTCGTCACCAAACCGGCATCGGTCCCTTATGTTGAAAGCAACGAAGATGTGCCGGAATGCTCCTATCGGGCTTTTGAGATGGTAAATGTCGCCTCGGCCCGGACCATCGTCTCTCAAAGGCAACAAAAATGGTTGCAGCCACTATGATCAAACAGGGTACAAACCGGGGCAAAGATTAGGCCCGACATCTCAAGGGATTCGAAACCCCTGACCATCCGAGAAAATACCAAAAAGTTTGGGCTAGGCTACGTCCCTACAAAAGGCGACGGACGGAGGGAAGCTATCAAGAAGAGGGAAGTCGAATGGCAAGATTGCAGAAAAGGCCAAGTACAAGAAGAAAGGAGAAGCTTTCCCCCTTTGAATGTTACATTCCGAAGTGGAGGGTTTATCCATAAGAGCCAACCTGGAGCCCAAGACGGGGACCGTAGCCGTCCTGGACATAAATGAGCATGCACCAAGCGAGATGGTTCAGCTAGTGCGAGAGGATCCCAACCAGCCTTTGAACAATTGGACCAACCTGGACCTCCCCATAATGTAATGCTTACGGGTCACCGGGATTTAATGTATTCTATTTTAATGTACTTTGAAGTTGTGAACATTTGTTTTTCCTTAAACCTTCCAATAAAATGTGTTTTTCAAATCTTTCATGGTGCATTCCATTCATCACATATGCATATCATATTTGGTTACCAACTTGTCATTCTCTTATAAACAGGTATCGAATGTCAACGAAAACATAGTATGCGAAAGCGAAACGAGATGCCAAAGGTTTGACCAAAGTCCAAACTGGGAGCAGCCCGTGTTTGAAGCTGATGAGAATGAGATAGAAGAGACACCTGAGCTACCAGGAGAGATTATACGCCTATTGGAAAGGGAAGACCGTTTATCCGTTCCAAGTGAAGACCCAATAGAAACAGTGAATTTGGGGACGACAGCCGAACCAAAAGAATTGAGGGTGGGGTCTTTG
This sequence comes from Taxillus chinensis, assembly GCA_023512835.1. Lineage (NCBI taxonomy): Eukaryota > Viridiplantae > Streptophyta > Magnoliopsida > Santalales > Loranthaceae > Taxillus > Taxillus chinensis. The sequence goes on along the minus strand of CM042092.1, from coordinate 42,615,357 downwards.
ATAGCTACCGACATCAGGAGGAAGTTAATCGAGCTGTTAAGAAGCTACATCGACATTTTTGCATGGTCATACCAAGATATGCCCGGGTTAGACACAGATATAGTGCAACATCGCATACCCGTGAAGCCAGAGTGCAAGCCAGTACAGCAGAAATTGCGAAGAATGAGGCCAGAGATGCTACTAAAGATTAAAGAAGAAGTCAAAAAGCAATGGGATGCAGGTTTCCTAAGTGTCTCCCACTATCCAGAATGGGTCGCTAATGTTGTACCAGTACCAAAGAAAGGAGGCAAAGTACGCATGTGTGTCGACTATAGAGATCTGAATTGGGCCAGTCCGAAAGACAACTTCCCGCTTCCTCATATTGATACCTTAGTGGATAATACAGCAAAACATGCCCTATTCTCCTTCATGGATGGTTTCTCGGGCTATAATCAAATTCGTATGGCCCCCGAACACAAAGAGAGGACCACATTCACGACATTTTGGGGCACCTTTTGCTATAACGTGATGCCTTTTGGCCTGAGGAATGCAGGGGCAACCTATCGACGAGCCATGGTGACCCTATTCCACGACATGATGCACAAAGAAGTCGAGGTATATGTGGACGACATGATAGCCAAATCTCGAAGCACCGAAGATCATATCGAAGTACTCCGCAAGCTCTTTAACAAGCTACGGAAATATCAACCGAAATTGAACCCCGAAAAGTGCACTTTCGGAGCCATGTCGAGAAAACTGTTGGGTTTCATTGTGAGCCAAAAAGGAGTGGAAATCAATCCAGGATAAAGTTCGAGCTATCCAAGAGATGCCGCCACCACAGACCATCAAGGAGGTTAGAGGATTCCTAGGGCGATCGAATTATATTGCCCGATTTATTTCCCAGTGATGACCACATGTGAACCCATTTTCAAGACTTTACGAAAGAACAACCCGGAAATTTGGAATGACAAATGTCAAGAAGCTTTTGACAAGATCAAACAATATCTGTCTAATCCACCCATTTTGATCCCACCAGGACCGGATAGACCTATAATCTTATACTTGACCGTTCGGGCGTCGGCGATGGGTTGTGTCTTGGCGCAACAAGATTCTACAAGCAAGAAGGAGCAGGCCATTTATTACCTCAAGCAAGAAGTTCACCATTAATGAAGAAAACTACACCCCCTTAGAGAAGACGTGTTGTGCTCTTGTCTGGATAACGAGAAGATTGAGGCAATACACTCTTTATCATACTACATGGCTGATTTCAAGGCATGATCCGCTCAAATATCTCTTGGAAAAACCATCCATTCCTGGAAGAATCGCCAAATGGCAGTTGATCCTATCGGAGTACAATATCATCTACGTACCTCAAAAAGCCATAAAAGGAAGTGCGATAGCCGACTATCCGGCAGATAAAGCGCTGGAAGACTTTGAGCCCATGACTATTGGCTTCCCAGGATGAGCACATTAACATCATTTCGGCCGAAGTATCGACATATGGACGATGTGGTTCGATGGAGCCTCTAGTCTCTTAGGTCATGGTGTTGGGGCCATCCTGATATCCCCAAAAGGCGAACATTTCCCCATGGCGGCAAAGCTAACCTTCCCTTGTACAAACAATGTGGCGAGTATGAGGCATGTGTGATGGGACTTCAAGAAGCCATTCACAAAGGAATCAAAAAAATTACGAGTGTTCGGCGATTTGGCACTCATCATTTTTCAAGTAAGGGGTGAATGGGAGACTCGAAACCATAAATTAATCCCATATCGGAAGCACATTGCAGAGTTAGCCGAGCAATTCGAAGACATCACATTTGAACATATACCCAGGGGAATGCAACCAGCTCCCTGACGCGCCGGCAACTCTAGCCTCCCTCCTTCGACTAGACACAAAGTTGGAAGTTCGGTCTTTCGATATCCGTATACAAGATGCTCCTGCACATTGCATGGCCATTGAAGGACATACCGAAGAAAAACCTTGGTTTGAGGACGTCAAACAATATTTGCTTAAGCAAGAATACCCAAGCAGAGGCCACCGAATCGATAAGAGAAATATCCGAAGGTCGCATTCAACTATTATGTTGATGGCTCAATTTCGTATAAGAGAAACCACGACATGGTACTATTGCGGTGTGTGGCAAAAGAATTAGTTAACTTCGTATCCATCAAGTGTATTAGTCCAAAACAAAACCAAAAATAGTATCCTTGAAAGATTAAAAGGACATCTGTCATACATCGTTCGCTCAGTGGAATGGACTCCATGATTGTGACGTATTTCCTGCGCCTAGTTTAACGGTCTATTACAAATAAGGAATGCACAAGGTCATAAACTCCACCAAAATGGATCAACCCACTATTTATTACAATTAGCAATCAAAAGGATGATGACTTGTCTAATTGTGGACGTCCCGAATGGATCACTCAAAGAAAAAATGGAACATTCATCCGGGCTTAATTGAACACTTGTTTGATGTAGTTCGCCCAATGTGATGTTCTACACAATAGTGAGGTATCACCCTTGCCGAGCTCTTAACCTATTGGCAATAAAGAATACAGGACGTCATATCCTCTTCCAAAATGGACAAAGCAACTTTTTGTTTCAATTACAAATCGGAAGGCAAGTATTAATAAGGGCTAGGGCTTTTTATTTACTTGATTTCTCATGTGTCAAACGAATCAATCAAATAAAAAAGTAATTTTAACAAAAGATCAAAAGGACACGTATTATACATCATTCGTTCAAAGTGAGATACTTCACATTGAAGAGGTCTTTCCTAGGCGGAGTTTAAAACTCCAATAGTGACAACGAATACACAACATCACAAGCTCTTTCAAAACAGAGCAACCAACTATTTGTTTCAATTACAAATCAAATGGGTAGTATCGAGTGGATCGATCAAAAAGGAAAATGTAATATTGATGCAAGATTAAAAGAATACTAGTTGTGCGTGGCTCGCTCAAGTGGGACATACTCGACGGGGGTGATATATTTTCCATGCCAAGTCAAATACACTATTAGAAATAGGGAATACCGGAGGTCACAAACTCTATGAAATTAGAAAAACCACCTATTTGATCAATTAAAAGTCATAAGGCAAGTTTTATTAAGTTAGGGTTGGTTATTTAGTTAACTTTGGATCCATCAAGTGGATTAATCCAAAACAAAACCAAAAATAGTATCCTTGAAAGATTAAAAGGACATCGTCATACATCGTTCGCTCAGTGGAATGGACTCCATGATTGTGACATATTTCCAGCGCCTAGTTTAACGGTCTATTACAAATAAGGAATGCACATGGTCATAAACTCCACCAAAATGGATCAACCCACTATTTATTACAATTAGAAATCAAAAGGATGATGACTTGTCTAATTGTGGACGTCCCGAATGGATCATTCAATGAAAAAAATGGGACATTCATCAGGGCTTAATTGAACACTTGTTTGATGTAGTTCGCCCAATGTGACGTTCTACACAATAGTGAGGTATTACCCTTGCCGAGCTCTTAACCTATTGGCAATAAAGAATACAGGACGTCATATCCTCTTCCAAAATGGACAAAGCAACTTTTTGTTTCAATTACAAATCGAAGGCAAATATTAATAAGGGCTAGGGCTTTTTATTTACTTGATTTCTCATGTGTCAAACGAATCAATCAAATAAAAAAGTAATTTTAACAAAAGATCAAAAGGACACGTATTATACGTCATTCGTTTAAAGTGAGATACTTCACCTTGAAGAGGTCTTTCCTAGGCGGAGTTTAAAACTCCAATAGCGACAACGAATACACAACATCACAAGCTCTTTCAAAACAGAGCAACCAACTATTTGTTTCAATTACAAATCAAATGGGTAGTATCGAGTGGATCGATCAAAAAGGAAAATGTAATATTGATGCAAGATTAAAAAGATACTAGTTGTGCGTGGCTCGCTCGGTGGGACATACTCGACGGGGGTGATATATTTTCCATGCCAAGTCAAATACACTATTAGAAATAGGGAATATCGGAGGTCACAAACTCTATCAAAATAGAAAAACCACCTATTTGATCAATTAAAAATCATAAGACAAGTTTTATTAAGTTAGGGTTGGTTATTTAGTTAACTTCGTATCCATCAAGTGGATTAATCCAAAACAAAACCAAAAATAGTATCCTTGAAAGATTAAAAGGACATCTCGTCATACATCGTTCGCTCGGTGGAATGGACTCCATGATTGTGACGTATTTCCTGCGCCTTGTTTAACGGTCTATTACAAATAAGGAATGCACATGGTCATAAACTCCACCAAAATGGATCAACCCACTATTTATTACAATTAGAAATCAAAAGGATGATGACTTGTCTAATTGTCGACGTCCCGAATGGATCATTCAAAGAAAAATGGAACATTCATCAGGGCTTAATTGAACACTTGTTTGACGTAGTTCGCCCAATGTGACGTTCTACACAATAGTGAGGTATTACCCTTGTTGAGCTCTTAACCTATTGGCAATAAAGAATACAGGACGTCATATCCTCTTCCAAAATGGACAAAGCAACTTTTTGTTTCAATTACAAATCGAAGGCAAGTATTAAGAAGGGCTAGGGCTTTTTATTTACTTGATTTCTCATGTGTCAAACGAATCAATCAAATAAAAAAGTAATTTTAACAAAAGATCAAAAGGACACGTATTATACGTCATTCGTTCAAAGTGAGATACTTCACATTGAAGAGGTCTTTCCTAGGCAGAGTTTAAAACTCCAATAGCGACAACGAATACACAACATCACAAGCTCTTTCAAAACAGAGAGCAACCAACTATTTGTTTCAATTACAAATCAAATGGGTTGTATCGAGTGGATCGATCAAAAAGGAAAATGTAATATTGATGCAAGATTAAAAGGATACTAGTTATGCGTGGCTCGCTCAATGGGACATACTTGACAGGGGTGATATATTTTCCATGCCGAGTCAAATACACTATTAGAAATAGGGAATACCTGGAGGTCACAAACTCTATCAAAATAGAAAAACCACCTATTTGATCAATTAAAAATCATAAGGCATGTTTTATTAAGTTAGGGTTGGTTATTTAGTTAACTTCGTATCCATCAAGTGGATTAATCCAAAAAAAAAACCAAAAATAGTATCCTTGAAAGATTAAAAGGACATCGTCAAACATCGTTCGCTCGGTGGAATGGACTCCATGATTGTGACGTATTTCCCGCGCCTAGTTTAACGGTCTATTACAAATAAGGAATGCACATGGTCATAAACTCCACCAAAATGGATCAACCCACTATTTGTTACAATTAGAAATCAAAAGGATGATGACTTGTCTAATTGTGGACGTCCCGAATGGATCATTCAAAGAAAAAATGGAACATTCACCAGGGCTTAATTGAACACTTGTTTGACGTAGTTCGCCCAATGTGACGTTCTACACAATAGTGAGGTATTACCCTTGCTGAGCTCTTAACCTATTGGCAATAAAGAATACAGGACGTCATATCCTCTTCCAAAATGGACAAAGCAACTTTTTGTTTCAATTACAAATCAGAAGGCAAGTTTTAACAAGGGCCAGGGCTTTTTATTTACTTGATTTCTCATGTGTCAAACGAATCAATCAAATAAAAAAGTAATTTTAACAAAAGATCAAAAGGACACGTATTATACGTCATTCGTTCAAAGTGAGATACTTCACATTGAAGAGGTCTTTCCTAGGCGGAGTTTAAAACTCCAATAGCGACAACGAATACACAACATCACAAGCTCTTTCAAAACAGAGGAACCAACTATTTGTTTCAATTACAAATCAAATGGCTTGTATCGAGTGGATCGATCAAAAAGGAAAATGTAATATTGATGCAAGATTAAAAAGATACTAGTTATGCGTGGCTCACTCAATGGGACATACTTGACAGGGGTGATATATTTTCCATGCCGAGTCAAATACACTATTAGAAATAGGGAATACCGGAGGTCACAAACTCTATCAAAATAGAAAAACCACCTATTTGATCAATTAAAAATCATAAGGCAAGTTTTATTAAGTTAGGGTTGGTTATTTAGTTAACTTCGTATCCATCAAGTGGATTAATCCAAAACAAAACCAAAAATAGTATCCGTGAAAGATTAAAAGGACATCTGTCATACATCGTTCGCTCAAGTGGAATGGACTCCATGATTGTGACGTATTTCCTGCGCCTTGTTTAACGGTCTATTACAAATAAGGAATGCACATGGTCATAAACTCCACCAAAATGGATCAACCCACTCTTTATTACAATTAGAAATCAAAAGGATGATGACTTGTCTAATTGTCGACGTCCCGAATGGATCATTCAAAGAAAAAATGGAACATTCATCAGGGCTTAATTGAACACTTGTTTGACGTAGTTCGCCCAATGTGACGTTCTACACAATAGTGAGGTATTACCCTTGCTGAGCTCTTAACCTATTGGCAATAAAGAATACAGGACGTCATATCCTCTTCCAAAATGGACAAAGCAACTTTTTGTTTCAATTACAAATCAGAAGGCAAGTATTAACAAGGGCTAGGGCTTTTTATTTACTTGATTTCTCATGTGTCAAACGAATCAATCAAATAAAAAAGTAATTTTAACAAAAGATCAAAAGGACACGTATTATACGTCATTCGTTCAAAGTGAGATACTTCACATTGAAGAGGTCTTTCCTAGGCGGAGTTTAAAACTCCAATAGCGACAACGAATACACAACATCACAAGCTCTTTCAAAACAGAGCAACCAACTATTTGTTTCAATTACAAATCAAATGGGTTGTATCGAGTGGATCGATCAAAAAGGAAAATGTAATATTGATGCAAGATTAAAAAGATACTAGTTGTGCGTGGCTCGCTCAATGGGACATACTTGACAGGGGTGATATATTTTCCATGCCGAGTCAAATACACTATTAGAAATAGGGAATACCGGAGGTCACAAACTCTATCAAAATAGAAAAACCACCTATTTGATCAATTAAAAATCATAAGGCATGTTTTATTAAGTTAGGGTTGGTTATTTAGTTAACTTCGTATCCATCAAGTGGATTAATCCAAAAAAAAACCAAAAATAGTATCCTTGAAAGATTAAAAGGACATCTGTCATACATCGTTCGCTCAGTGGAATGGACTCCATGATTGTGACGTATTTCCTGCGCCTAGTTTAATGGTCTATTACAAATAAGGAATGCACATGGTCATAAACTCCACCAAAATGGATCAACCCACTATTTGTTACAATTAGAAATCAAAAGGATGATGACTTGTCTAATTGTCGACGTCCCGAATGGATCATTCAAAGAAAAAATGGAACATTCATCAGGGCTTAATTGAACACTTGTTTGACGTAGTTCGCCCAATGTGATGTTCTACACAATAGTGAGGTATTACCCTTTGCCTGAGCTCTTAACCTATTGGCAATAAAGAATACAGGACGTCATATCCTCTTCCAAAATGGACAAAGCAACTTTTTGTTTCAATTACAAATCGAAGGCAAGTATTAAGAAGGGCTAGGGCTTTTTATTTACTTGATTTCTCATGTGTCAAACGAATCAATCAAATAAAAAAGTTATTTTAACAAAAGATCAAAAGGACACGTATTATACGTCATTCGTTCAAAGTGAGATACTTCACATTGAAGAGGTCTTTCCTAGGCGGAGTTTAAACCTCCAATAGCAACAACGAATACACAACATCACAAGCTCTTTCAAAACAGAGCAACCAACTATTTGTTTCAATTACAAATCAAATGGGTTGTATCGAGTGGATCGATCAAAAAGGAAAATGTAATATTGATGCAAGATTAAAAGGATACTAGTTGTGCGTGGCTCGCTCAATGGGACATACTTGATAGGGGTGATATATTTTCCATGCCGAGTCAAATACACTATTAGAAATAGGGAATACCGGAGGTCACAAACTCTATCAAAATAGAAAAACCACCTATTTGATCAATTAAAAATCATAAGGCAAGTTTTATTAAGTTAGGGTTGGTTATTTAGTTAACTTCGTATCCATCAAGTGGATTAATCCAAAACAAAACCAAAAATAGTATCCTTGAAAGATTAAAAGGACATCTGTCATACATCGTTCGCTCAGTGGAATGGACTCCATGATTGTGACGTATTTCCTGCGCCTAGTTTAACGGTCTATTACAAATAAGGAATGCACATGGTCATAAACTCCACCAAAATGGATCAACCCACTATTTATTACAATTAGAAATCAAAAGGATGATGACTTGTCTAATTGTGGACGTCCCGAATGGATCATTGAAAGAAAAAATGGGACATTCATCAGGGCTTAATTGAACACTTGTTTGATGTAGTTCGCCCAACGTGACGTTCTACACAATAGTGAGGTATTACCCTTGCCGAGCTCTTAACCTATTGGCAATAAAGAATACAGGACGTCATATCCTCTTCCAAAATGGACAAAGCAACTTTTTGTTTCAATTACAAATCGAAGGCAAGTATTAACAAGGGCTAGGACTTTTTATTTACTTGATTTCTCATGTGTCAAACGAATCAATCAAATAAAAAAGTAATTTTAACAAAAGATCAAAAGGACACGTATTATACGTCATTCGTTCAAAGTGAGATACTTCACATTGAAGAGGTCTTTTCTAGGCGGAGTTTAAAACTCCAATAGCGACAACGAATACACAACCAACTATTTGTTTCAATTACAAATCAAATGGGTTGTATCGAGTGGATCGATCAAAAAGGAAAATGTAATATTGATGCAAGATTAAAAGGATACTAGTTGTGCGTGGCTCGCTCAATGGGACATACTTGACAGGGGTGATATATTTTCCATGCCGAGTCAAATACACTATTAGAAATAGGGAATACCGGAGGTCACAAACTCTATCAAAATAGAAAAACCACCTATTTGATCAATTAAAAATCATAAGGCAAGTTTTATTAAGTTAGGGTTGGTTATTTAGTTAACTTCGTATCCATCAAGTGGATTAATCCAAAACAAAACCAAAAATAGTATCCTTGAAAGATTAAAAGGACATCTGTCATACATCGTTCGCTCGGTGGAATGGACTCCATGATTGTGACGTATTTCCTGCGCCTTGTTTAACGGTCTATTACAAATAAGGAATGCACATGGTCATAAACTCCACCAAAATGGATCAACCCACTATTTATTACAATTAGAAATCAAAAGGATGATGACTTGTCTAATTGTCGACGTCCCGAATGGATCATTCAAAGAAAAAATGGAACATTCATCAGGGCTTAATTGAACACTTGTTTGACGTAGTTCGCCAAATGTGACGTTCTACACAATAGTGAGGTATTACCCTTGCTGAGCTCTTAACCTATTGGCAATAAAGAATACAGGACGTCATATCCTCTTCCAAAATGGACAAAGCAACTTTTTGTTTCAATTACAAATCGAAGGCAAGTATTAACAAGGGCTAGGGCTTTTTTTTTTACTTGATTTCTCATGTGTCAAACGAATCAATCAAATAAAAAAGTAATTTTAACAAAAGATCAAAAGGACACGTATTATACGTCATTCGTTCAAAGTGAGATACTTCACATTGAAGAGGTCTTTCCTAGGCGGAGTTTAAAACTCCAATAGCGACAACGAATACACAACATCACAAGCTCTTTCAAAACAGAGCAACCAACTATTTGTTTCAATTACAAATCAAATGGGTTGTATCGAGTGGATCGATCAAAAAGGAAAATGTAATATTGATGCAAGATTAAAAGGATACTAGTTGTGCGTGGCTCGCTCAATGGGACATACTTGACAGGGGTGATATATTTTCCATGCCGAGTCAAATACACTATTAGAAATAGGGAATACCGGAGGTCACAAACTCTATCAAAATAGAAAAACCACCTATTTGATCAATTAAAAATCATAAGGCATGTTTTATTAAGTTAGGGTTGGTTATTTAGTTATCTTCGTATCCATCAAGTGGATTAATCCAAAAAAAAACCAAAAATAGTATCCTTGAAAGATTAAAAGGACATCGTCATACATCGTTCGCTCAGTGGAATGGACTCCATGATTGTGACGTATTTCCTGCGCCTAGTTTAATGGTCTATTACAAATAAGGAATGCACATGGTCATAAACTCCACCAAAATGGATCAACCCACTATTTGTTACAATTAGAAATCAAAAGGATGATGACTTGTCTAATTGTCGACGTCCCGAATGGATCATTCAAAGAAAAAATGGAACATTCATCAGGGCTTAATTGAACACTTGTTTGACGTAGTTCGCCCAATGTGATGTTCTACACAATAGTGAGGTATTACCCTTGCCGAGCTCTTAACCTATTGGCAATAAAGAATACAGGACGTCATATCCTCTTCCAAAATGGACAAAGCAACTTTTTGTTTCAATTACAAATCGAAGGCAAGTATTAAGAAGGGCTAGGGCTTTTTATTTACTTGATTTCTCATGTGTCAAACGAATCAATCAAATAAAAAAAGTTATTTTAACAAAAGATCAAAAGGACACGTATTATACGTCATTCGTTCAAAGTGAGATACTTCACATTGAAGAGGTCTTTCCTAGGCGGAGTTTAAAACTCCAATAGCAACAACGAATACACAACATCACAAGCTCTTTCAAAACAGAGCAACCAACTATTTGTTTCAATTACAAATCAAATGGGTTGTATCGAGTGGATCGATCAAAAAGGAAAATGTAATATTGATGCAAGATTAAAAGGATACTAGTTGTGCGTGGCTCGCTCAATGGGACATACTTGATAGGGGTGATATATTTTCCATGCCGAGTCAAATACACTATTAGAAATAGGGAATACCGGAGGTCACAAACTCTATCAAAATAGAAAAACCACTTATTTGATCAATTAAAAATCATAAGGCAAGTTTTATTAAGTTAGGGTTGGTTATTTAGTTAACTTCGTATCCATCAAGTGGATTAATCCAAAACAAAACCAAAAATAGTATCCTTGAAAGATTAAAAGGACATCTGTCATACATCGTTCGCTCAGTGGAATGGACTCCATGATTGTGACGTATTTCCTGCGCCTAGTTTAACGGTCTATTACAAATAAGGAATGCACATGGTCATAAACTCCACCAAAATGGATCAACCCACTATTTATTACAATTAGAAATCAAAAGGATGATGACTTGTCTAATTGTGGACGTCCCGAATGGATCATTGAAAGAAAAAATGGGACATTCATCAGGGCTTAATTGAACACTTGTTTGATGTAGTTCGCCCAACGTGACGTTCTACACAATAGTGAGGTATTACCCTTGCTGAGCTCTTAACCTATTGGCAATAAAGAATACAGGACGTCATATCCTCTTCCAAAATGGACAAAGCAACTTTTTGTTTCAATTACAAATCAGAAGGCAAGTTTTAACAAGGGCTAGGACTTTTTATTTACTTGATTTCTCATGTGTCAAACGAATCAATCAAATAAAAAAGTAATTTTAACAAAAGATCAAAAGGACACGTATTATACGTCATTCGTTCAAAGTGAGATACTTCACATTGAAGAGGTCTTTCCTAGGCGGAGTTTAAAACTCCAATAGCAACAACGAATACACAACATCACAAGCTCTTTCAAAACAGAGCAACCAACTATTTGTTTCAATTACAAATCAAATGGGTTGTATCGAGTGGATCGATCAAAAAGGAAAATGTAATATTGATGCAAGATTAAAAGGATACTAGTTGTGCGTGGCTCGCTCAATGGGACATACTTGATAGGGGTGATATATTTTCCATGCCGAGTCAAATACACTATTAGAAATAGGGAATACCGGAGGTCACAAACTCTATCAAAATAGAAAAACCACCTATTTGATCAATTAAAAATCATAAGGCAAGTTTTATTAAGTTAGGGTTGGTTATTTAGTTAACTTCGTATCCATCAAGTGGATTAATCCAAAACAAAACCAAAAATAGTATCCTTGAAAGATTAAAAGGACATCCGTCATACATCGTTCGCTCGAGTGGAATGGACTCCATGATTGTGACGTATTTCCTGCGCCTAGTTTAATGGTCTATTACAAATAAGGAATGCACATGGTCATAAACTCCACCAAAATGGATCAACCCACTATTTGTTACAATTAGAAATCAAAAGGATGATGACTTGTCTAATTGTCGACGTCCCGAATGGATCATTCAAAGAAAAAATGGAACATTCATCAGGGCTTAATTGAACACTTGTTTGACGTAGTTCGCCCAATGTGACGTTTTACACAATAGTGAGGTATTACCCTTGCCGAGCTCTTAACCTATTGGCAATAAAGAATACAGGACGTCATATCCTCTTCCAAAATGGACAAAGCAACTTTTTGTTTCAATTACAAATCGGAAGGCAAGTATTAAGAAGGGCTAGGGCTTTTTATTTACTTGATTTCTCATGTGTCAAACGAATCAATCAAATAAAAAAGTAATTTTAACAAAAGATCAAAAGGACACGTATTATACGTCATTCGTTCAAAGTGAGATACTTCACATTGAAGAGGTCTTTCCTAGGCGGAGTTTAAAACTCCAATAGCAACAACGAATACACAACATCACAAGCTCTTTCAAAACGAGAGCAACCAACTATTTGTTTCAATTACAAATCAAATGGGTTGTATCGAGTGGATCGATCAAAAAGGAAAATGTAATATTGATGCAAGATTAAAAGGATACTAGTTGTGCGTGGCTCGCTCAATGGGACATACTTGATAGGGGTGATATATTTTCCATGCCGAGTCAAATACACTATTAGAAATAGGGAATACCGGAGGTCACAAACTCTATCAAAATAGAAAAACCACCTATTTGATCAATTAAAAATCATAAGGCAAGTTTTATTAAGTTAGGGTTGGTTATTTAGTTAACTTCGTATCCATCAAGTGGATTATTCCAAAACAAAACCAAAAATAGTATCCTTGAAAGATTAAAAGGACATCCGTCATACATCGTTCGCTGAGTGGAATGGGCTCCATGATTGTGACGTATTTCCTGCGCCTAGTTTAACGGTCTATTACAAATAAGGAATGCACATGGTCATAAACTCCACCAAAATGGATCAACCCACTATTTATTACAATTAGAAATCAAAAGGATGATGACTTGTCTAATTGTGGACGTCCCGAATGGATCATTGAAAGAAAAAATGGGACATTCATCAGGGCTTAATTGAACACTTGTTTGATGTAGTTCGCCCAACGTGACGTTCTACACAATAGTGAGGTATTACCCTTCTTTGAGCTCTTAACCTATTGGCAATAAAGAATACAGGACGTCATATCCTCTTCCAAAATGGACAAAGCAACTTTTTGTTTCAATTACAAATCGAAGGCAAGTATTAACAAGGGCTAGGACTTTTTATTTACTTGATTTCTCATGTGTCAAACGAATCAATCAAATAAAAAAGTAATTTTAACAAAAAGATCAAAAGGACACGTATTATACGTCATTCGTTCAAAGTGAGATACTTCACATTGAAGAGGTCTTTTCTAGGCGGAGTTTAAAACTCCAATAACAACAACGAATACACAACCAACTATTTGTTTCAATTACAAATCAAATGGGTTGTATCGAGTGGATCGATCAAAAAGGAAAATGTAATATTGATGCAAGATTAAAAAGATACTAGTTGTGCGTGGCTCGCTCAATGGGACATACTTGACAGGGGTGATATATTTTCCATGCCGAGTCAAATACACTATTAGAAATAGGGAATACCTGGAGGTCACAAACTCTATCAAAATAGAAAAACCACCTATTTGATCAATTAAAAATCATAAGGCAAGTTTTATAAGTTAGGGTTGGTTATTTAGTTAACTTCGTATCCATCAAGTGGATTAATCCAAAACAAAACCAAAAATAGTATCCTTGAAAGATTAAAAGGACATCTGTCATACATCATTCGCTCAGTGGAATGGACTCCATGATTGTGACGTATTTCCTGCGCCTTGTTTAACGGTCTATTACAAATAAGGAATGCACATGGTCATAAACTCCACCAAAATGGATCAACCCACTATTTATTATAATTAGAAATCAAAAGGATGATGACTTGTCTAATTGTGGACGTCCCGAATGGATCATTCAATGAAAAAAATGGGACATTCATCAGGGCTTAATTGAACACTTGTTTGATGTAGTTCGCCCAATGTGACGTTCTACACAATAGTGAGGTATTACCCTTGCCGAGCTCTTAACCTATTGGCAATAAAGAATACAGGACGTCATATCCTCTTCCAAAATGGACAAAGCAACTTTTTGTTTCAATTACAAATCGAAGGCAAATATTAATAAGGGCTAGGGCTTTTTATTTACTTGATTTCTCATGTGTCAAACGAATCAATCAAATAAAAAAGTAATTTTAACAAAAGATCAAAAGGACACGTATTATACGTCATTCGTTTAAAGTGAGATACTTCACCTTGAAGAGGTCTTTCCTAGGCGGAGTTTAAAACTCCAATAGCGACAACAAATACACAACATCACAAGCTCTTTCAAAAGCAGAGCAACCAACTATTTGTTTCAATTACAAATCAAATGGGTAGTATCGAGTGGATCGATCAAAAAGGAAAATGTAATATTGATGCAAGATTAAAAAGATACTAGTTGTGCGTGGCTCGCTCAAATGGGACATACTCGACGGGGGTGATATATTTTCCATGCCAAGTCAAATACACTATTAGAAATAGGGAATATCGGAGGTCACAAACTCTATCAAAATAGAAAAACCACCTATTTGATCAATTAAAAATCATAAGACAAGTTTTATTAAGTTAGGGTTGGTTATTTAGTTAACTTCGTATCCATCAAGTGGATTAATCCAAAACAAAACCAAAAATAGTATCCTTGAAAGATTAAAAGGACATCTGTCATACATCGTTCGCTCAGTGGAATGGACTCCATGATTGTGACGTATTTCCTGCGCCTTGTTTAACGGTCTATTACAAATAAGGAATGCACATGGTCATAAACTCCACCAAAATGGATCAACCCACTATTTATTACAATTAGAAATCAAAAGGATGATGACTTGTCTAATTGTCGACGTCCCGAATGGATCATTCAAAGAAAAAATGGAACATTCATCAGGGCTTAATTGAACACTTGTTTGACGTAGTTCGCCCAATGTGACGTTCTACACAATAGTGAGGTATTACCCTTGCCGAGCTCTTAACCTATTGGCAATAAAGAATACAGGACGTCATATCCTCTTCCAAAATGGACAAAGCAACTTTTTGTTTCAATTACAAATCGAAGGCAAGTATTAAGAAGGGCTAGGGCTTTTTATTTACTTGATTTCTCATGTGTCAAACGAATCAATCAAATAAAAAAGTAATTTTAACAAAAGATCAAAAGGACACGTATTATACGTCATTCGTTCAAAGTGAGATACTTCACATTGAAGAGGTCTTTCCTAGGCGGAGTTTAAAACTCCAATAGCAACAACGAATACACAACATCACAAGCTCTTTCAAAACAGAGCAACCAACTATTTGTTTCAATTACAAATCAAATGGGTAGTATCGAGTGGATCGATCAAAAAGGAAAATGTAATATTGATGCAAGATTAAAAGGATACTAGTTGTGCGTGGCTCGCTCAATGGGACATACTTGATAGGGGTGATATATTTTCCATGCCGAGTCAAATACACTATTAGAAATAGGGAATACCGGAGGTCACAAACTCTATCAAAATAGAAAAACCACCTATTTGATCAATTAAAAATCATAAGGCAAGTTTTATTAAGTTAGGGTTGGTTATTTAGTTAACTTCGTATCCATCAAGTGGATTATTCCAAAACAAAACCAAAAATAGTATCCTTGAAAGATTAAAAGGACATCCGTCATACATCGTTGGCTGAGTGGAATGGACTCCATGATTGTGACGTATTTCCTGCGCCTAGTTTAACGGTCTATTACAAATAAGGAATGCACATGGTCATAAACTCCACCAAAATGGATCAACCCACTATTTATTACAATTAGAAATCAAAAGGATGATGACTTGTCTAATTGTGGACGTCCCGAATGGATCATTGAAAGAAAAAATGGGACATTCATCAGGGCTTAATTGAACACTTGTTTGATGTAGTTCGCCCAACGTGACGTTCTACACAATAGTGAGGTATTACCCTTGCCGAGCTCTTAACCTATTGGCAATAAAGAATACAGGACGTCATATCCTCTTCCAAAATGGACAAAGCAACTTTTTGTTTCAATTACAAATCGAAGGCAAGTATTAACAAGGGCTAGGACTTTTTATTTACTTGATTTCTCATGTGTCAAACGAATCAATCAAATAAAAAAGTAATTTTAACAAAAGATCAAAAGGACACGTATTATACGTCATTCGTTCAAAGTGAGATACTTCACATTGAAGAGGTCTTTTCTAGGCGGAGTTTAAAACTCCAATAGCGACAACGAATAACACAACCAACTATTTGTTTCAATTACAAATCAAATGGGTTGTATCGAGTGGATCGATCAAAAAGGAAAATGTAATATTGATGCAAGATTAAAAGGATACTAGTTGTGCGTGGCTCGCTCAATGGGACATACTTGACGGGGTGATATATTTTCCATGCCGAGTCAAATACACTATTAGAAATAGGGAATACCTGGAGGTCACAAACTCTATCAAAATAGAAAAACCACCTATTTGATCAATTAAAAATCATAAGGCAAGTTTTATTAAGTTAGGGTTGGTTATTTAGTTAACTTCGGATCCATCAAGTGGATTAATCCAAAACAAAACCAAAAATAGTATCCTTGAAAGATTAAAAGGACATCGTCATACATCGTTCGCTCAGTGGAATGGACTCCATGATTGTGACGTATTTCCTGCGCCTTGTTTAACGGTCTATTACAAATAAGGAATGCACATGGTCATAAACTCCACCAAAATGGATCAACCCACTATTTATTACAATTAGAAATCAAAAGGATGATGACTTGTCTAATTGTCGACGTCCCGAATGGATCATTCAAAGAAAAAATGGAACATTCATCAGGGCTTAATTGAACACTTGTTTGACGTAGTTCGCCCAATGTGACGTTCTACACAATAGTGAGGTATTACCCTTGCCGAGCTCTTAACCTATTGGCAATAAAGAATACAGGACGTCATATCCTCTTCCAAAATGGACAAAGCAACTTTTTGTTTCAATTACAAATCGAAGGCAAGTATTAACAAGGGCTAGGGCTTTTTTTTTACTTGATTTCTCATGTGTCAAACGAATCAATCAAATAAAAAAGTAATTTTAACAAAAGATCAAAAGGACACGTATTATACGTCATTCGTTCAAAGTGAGATACTTCACATTGAAGAGGTCTTTCCTAGGCGGAGTTTAAAACTCCAATAGCGACAACGAATACACAACATCACAAGCTCTTTCAAAACAAGAGCAACCAACTATTTGTTTCAATTACAAATCAAATGGGTTGTATCGAGTGGATCGATCAAAAAGGAAAATGTAATATTGATGCAAGATTAAAAGGATACTAGTTGTGCGTGGCTCGCTCAATGGGACATACTTGACAGGGCTGATATATTTTCCATGCCGAGTCAAATACACTATTAGAAATAGGGAATACCAGGAGGTCACAAACTCTATCAAAATAGAAAAACCACCTATTTGATCAATTAAAAATCATAAGGCATGTTTTATTAAGTTAGGGTTGGTTATTTAGTTAACTTCGGATCCATCAAGTGGATTAATCCAAAAAAAAACCAAAAATAGTATCCTTGAAAGATTAAAAGGACATCCGTCATACATCGTTCGCTCAGTGGAATGGACTCCATGATTGTGACGTATTCCTGCGCCTAGTTTAATGGTCTATTACAAATAAGGAATGCACATGGTCATAAACTCCACCAAAATGGATCAACCCACTATTTGTTACAATTAGAAATCAAAAGGATGATGACTTGTCTAATTGTGGACGTCCCGAATGGATCATTCAAAGAAAAAATGGAACATTCATCAGGGCTTAATTGAACACTTGTTTGACGTAGTTCGCCCAATGTGACGTTCTACACAATAGTGAGGTATTACCCTTGCCGAGCTCTTAACCTATTGGCAATAAAGAATACAGGACGTCATATCATCTTCCAAAATGGACAAAGCAACTTTTTGTTTCAATTACAAATCGAAGGCAAGTATTAATAAGGGCTAGGGCTTTTTATTTACTTGATTTCTCATGTGTCAAACGAATCAATCAAATAAAAAAGTAATTTTAACAAAAGATCAAAAGGACACGTATTATACGTCATTCGTTCAAAGTGAGATACTTCACATTGAAGAGGTCTTTCCTAGGCGGAGTTTAAAACTCCAATAGCGACAACGAATACACAACATCACAAGCTCTTTCAAAACAGAGCAACCAACTATTTGTTTCAATTACAAATCAAATGGGTTGTATCGAGTGGATCGATCAAAAAGGAAAATGTAATATTGATGCAAGATTAAAAGGATACTAGTTATGCGTGGCTCCCTCAATGGGACATACTTGACAGGGGTGATATATTTTCCATGCCGAGTCAAATACACTATTAGAAATAGGGAATACCGGAGGTCACAAACTCTATCAAAATAGAAAAACCACCTATTTGATCAATTAAAAATCATAAGGCATGTTTTATTAAGTTAGGGTTGGTTATTTAGTTAACTTCGTATCCATCAAGTGGATTAATCCAAAAAAAAACCAAAAATAGTATCCTTGAAAGATTAAAAGGACATCGTCATACATCGTTCGCTCAGTGGAATGGACTCCATGATTGTGACGTATTTCTTGCGCCTAGTTTAATGGTCTATTACAAATAAGGAATGCACATGGTCATAAACTCCACCAAAATGGATCAACCCACTATTTGTTACAATTAGAAATCAAAAGGATGATGACTTGTCTAATTGTGGACGTCCCGAATGGATCATTCAAAGAAAAAATGGAACATTCATCAGGGCTTAATTGAACACTTGTTTGACGTAGTTCGCCCAATGTGACGTTCTACACAATAGTGAGGTATTACCCTTGCCGAGCTCTTAACCTATTGGCAATAAAGAATACAGGACGTCATATCATCTTCCAAAATGGACAAAGCAACTTTTTGTTTCAATTACAAATCGGAAGGCAAGTATTAAGAAGGGCTAGGGCTTTTTATTTACTTGATTTCTCATGTGTCAAACGAATCAATCAAATAAAAAAGTAATTTTAACAAAAGATCAAAAGGACACGTATTATACGTCATTCGTTCAAAGTGAGATACTTCACATTGAAGAGGTCTTTCCTAGGTGGAGTTTAAAACTCCAATAGCGACAACGAATACACAACATCACAAGCTCTTTCAAAACAGAGAGCAACCAACTATTTGTTTCAATTACAAATCAAATGGGTTGTATCGAGTGGATCAATCAAAAAGGAAAATGTAATATTGATGCAAGATTAAAAGGATACTAGTTGTGCGTGGCTCGCTCAATGGGACATACTTGACAGGGGTGATATATTTTCCATGCCGAGTCAAATACACTATTAGAAATAGGGAATACCGGAGGTCACAAACTCTATCAAAATAGAAAAACCACCTATTTGATCAATTAAAAATCATAAGGCATGTTTTATTAAGTTAGGGTTGGTTATTTAGTTAATTTTGGATCCATCAAGTGGATTAATCCAAAAACAAAACCAAAAATAGTATCCTTGAAAGATTAAAAGGACATCGTCATACATCGTTCGCTCAGTGGAATGGACTCCATGATTGTGACGTATTTCTGCGCCTAGTTTAACGGTCTATTACAAATAAGGAATGCACATGGTCATAAACTCCACCAAAATGGATCAACCCACTATTTATTACAATTAGAAATCAAAAGGATGATGACTTGTTTAATTGTGGACGTCCCGAATGGATCATTGAAAGAAAAAATGGGACATTCATCAGGGCTTAATTGAACACTTGTTTGATGTAGTTCGCCCAATGTGACGTTCTACACAATAGTGAGGTATTACCCTTGTTGAGCTCTTAACCTATTGGCAATAAAGAATACAGGACGTCATATCCTCTTCCAAAATGGACAAAGCAACTTTTTGTTTCAATTACAAATCGAAGGCAAGTATTAATAAGGGCTAGGGCTTTTTATTTACTTGATTTCTCATGTGTCAAACGAATCAATCAAATAAAAAAGTAATTTTAACAAAAGATCAAAAGGACACGTATTATACGTCATTCGTTCAAAGTGAGATACTTCACCTTGAAGAGGTCTTTCCTAGGCGGAGTTTAAAACTCCAATAGCGACAACGAATACACAACATCACAAGCTCTTTCAAAACAGAGCAACCAACTATTTGTTTCAATTACAAATCAAATGGGTAGTATCGAGTGGATCGATCAAAAAGGAAAATGTAATATTGATGCAAGATTAAAAGGATACTAGTTGTGCGTGGCTCGCTCAATGGGACATACTTGACGGGGGTGATATATTTTCCATGCCGAGTCAAATACACTATTAGAAATAGGGAATACCGGAGGTCACAAACTCTATCAAAATAGAAAAACCACCTATTTGATCAATTAAAAATCATAAGGCAAGTTTTATTAAGTTAGGGTTGGTTATTTAGTTAACTTCGTATCCATCAAGTGGATTAATCCAAAACAAAACCAAAAATAGTATCCTTGAAAGATTAAAAGGACATCTGTCATACATCGTTCGCTCGGTGGAATGGACTCCATGATTGTGACGTATTTCCTGCGCCTAGTTTAACGGTCTATTACAAATAAGGAATGCACATGGTCATAAACTCCACCAAAATGGATCAACCCACTATTTATTACAATTAGAAATCAAAAGGTTGATGACTTGTCTAATTGTGGACGTCCCGAATGGATCATTGAAAGAAAAAATGGGACATTCATCAGGGCTTAATTGAACACTTGTTTGATGTAGTTCGCCCAATGTGACGTTCCACACAATAGTGAGGTATTACCCTTGCTGAGCTCTTAACCTATTGGCAATAAAGAATACATGACGTCATATCCTCTTCCAAAATGGACAAAGCAACTTTTTTGTTTCAATTACAAATCAGAAGGCAAGTATTAATAAGGGCTAGGGCTTTTTATTTACTTGATTTCTCATGTGTCAAACGAATCAATCAAATAAAAAAGTAATTTTAACAAAAGATCAAAAGGACACGTATTATACGTCATTCGTTCAAAGTGAGATACTTCACCTTGAAGAGGTCTTTCCTAGGCGGAGTTTAAAACTCCAATAGCGACAACGAATACACAACATCACAAGCTCTTTCAAAACAGAGCAACCAACTATTTGTTTCAATTACAAATCAAATGGGTAGTATCGAGTGGATCGATCAAAAAGGAAAAGGTAATATTGATGCAAGATTAAAAGGATACTAGTTGTGCGTGGCTCGCTCAATGGGACATACTTGACGGGGTGATATATTTTCCATGCCGAGTCAAATACACTATTAGAAATAGGGAATACCGGAGGTCACAAACTCTATCAAAATAGAAAAACCACCTATTTGATCAATTAAAAATCATAAGGCAAGTTTTATTAAGTTAGGGTTGGTTATTTAGTTAACTTCGAATACATCAAGTGGATTAATCCAAAACAAAACCAAAAATAGTATCCTTGAAAGATTAAAAGGACATCCGTCATACATCGTTCGCTCGGTGGAATGGACTCCATGATTGTGACGTATTTCCTGCGCCTAGTTTAACGGTCTATTACAAATAAGGAATGCACATGGTCATAAACTCCACCAAAATGGATCAACCCACTATTTATTACAATTAGAAATCAAAAGGATGATGACTTGTCTAATTGTGGACGTCCCGAATGGATCATTGAAAGAAAAAATGGGACATTCATCAGGGCATAATTGAACACTTGTTTGACGTAGTTCGCCTAATGTGACGTTCTACACAATAGTGAGGTATTACCCTTGCCGAGCTCTTAACCTATTGGCAATAAAGAATACAGGACGTCATATCCTCTTCCAAAATGGACAAAGCAACTTTTTGTTTCAATTACAAATCGAAGGCAAGTATTAATAAGGGCTAGGGCTTTTTATTTACTTGATTTCTCATGTGTCAAACGAATCAATCAAGTAAAAAAGTAATTTTAACAAAAGATCAAAAGGACACGTATTATACGTCATTCGTTCAAAGTGAGATACTTCACATTGAAGAGGTCTTTCCTAGGCGGAGTTTAAAACTCCAATAGCGACAACAAATACACAACATCACAAGCTCTTTCAAAACAGAGCAACCAACTATTTGTTTCAATTACAAATCAAATGGGTAGTATCGAGTGGATTGATCAAAAAGGAAAATGTAATATTGATGCAAGATTAAAAGGATACTAGTTGTGCGTGGCTCGCTCAAGTGGGACATACTCGATGGGCGTAATATATTTTCCATGCCAAGTCGAATACACTATTAGAAATAGGGAATACCTGGAGGTCACAAACTCTATCGGAATAGAAAAACCACCTATTTGATCAATTAAAAATCATATGGCAAGTTTTATTAAGTTAGGGTTGGTTATTTAGTTAACTTCGAATACATTAAGTGGATTAATCCAAAACAAAACCAAAAATAGTATCCTTGAAAGATTAAAAGGACATCTGTCATACATCGTTCGCTCGGTGGAATGGACTCCATGATTGTGACGTATTTCCTCGCGCCTAGTTTAACGGTCTATTACAAATAAGGAATGCACATGGTCATAAACTCCACCAAAATGGATCAACCCACTATTTATTACAATTAGAAATCAAAAGGATGATGACTTGTCTAATTGTGGATGTCCCGAATGGATCATTCAAAGAAAAAATGGGACATTCATCAGGGCTTAATTGAACACTTGTTTGATGTAGTTCGCCCAATGTGACGTTCTACACAATAGTGAGGTATTACCCTTCTTGAGCTCTTAACCTATTGGCAATAAAGAATACACGACGTCATATCCTCTTCAAAAATGGACAAAGCAACTTTTTGTTTCAATTACAAATCGAAGGCAAGTATTAATAAGGGCTAGGGCTTTTTATTTACTTGATTCCTCATGTGTCAAACGAATCAATCAAATAAAAAAGTAATTTTAACAAAAGATCAAAAGGACACGTATTATACGTCATTCGTTCAAAGTGAGATACTTCACATTGAAGAGGTCTTTCCTAGGTGGAGTTTAAAACTCCAATAGCGACAACGAATACACAACATCACAAGCTCTTTCAAAACAGAGCAACCAACTATTTGTTTCAATTACAAATCAAATGGGTTGTATCGAGTGGATCAATCAAAAAGGAAAATGTAATATTGATGCAAGATTAAAAGGATACTAGTTGTGCGTGGCTCGCTCAATGGGACATACTTGAGGGGGTGATATATTTTCCATGCCGAGTCAAATACACTATTAGAAATAGGGAATACCTGGAGGTCACAAACTCTATCGAATAGAAAAACCACCTATTTGATCAATTAAAAGTCATAAGGCAAGTTTTATTAAGTTAGGGTTGGTTATTTAGTTAACTTCGTATCCATCAAGTGGATTAATCCAAAACAAAACCAAAAATAGTATCCTTGAAAGATTAAAAGGACATCGTCATACATCGTTCGCTCGGTGGAATGGACTCCATGATTGTGACGTATTTCCTGCGCCTAGTTTAACGGTCTATTACAAATAAGGAATGCACATGGTCATAAACTCCACCAAAATGGATCAACCCACTATTTATTACAATTAGAAATCAAAAGGATGATGACTTGTCTAATTGTGGACGTCCCGAATGGATCATTCAAAGAAAAAATGGGACATTCATCAGGGCTTAATTGAACACTTGTTTGATGTAGTTAGCCCAATGTGACGTTCTACACAATAGTGAGGTATTACCCTTTGCCGAGCTCTTAACCTATTGGCAATAAAGAATACACGACGTCATATCCTCTTCAAAAATGGACAAAGCAACTTTTTGTTTCAATTACAAATCGGAAGGCAAGTATTAATAAGGGCTAGGGCTTTTTATTTACTTGATTCCTCATGTGTCAAACGAATCAATCAAATAAAAAAGTAATTTTAACAAAAGATCAAAAGGACACGTATTATACGTCATTCGTTCAAAGTGAGATACTTCACATTGAAGAGGTCTTTCCTAGGTGGAGTTTAAAACTCCAATAGCGACAACGAATACACAACATCACAAGCTCTTTCAAAACAGAGCAACCAACTATTTGTTTCAATTACAAATCAAATGGGTTGTATCGAGTGGATCGATCAAAAAGGAAAATGTAATATTGATGCAAGATTAAAAAGATACTAGTTGTGCGTGGCTCGCTCAATGGGACATACTTGACAGGGGTGATATATTTTCCATGCCGAGTCAAATACACTATTAGAAATAGGGAATACCGGAGGTCACAAACTCTATCAAAATAGAAAAACCACCTATTTGATCAATTAAAAATCATAAGGCAAGTTTTATTAAGTTAGGGTTGGTTATTTAGTTAATTTTGGATCCATCAAGTGGATTAATCCAAAACAAAACCAAAAATAGTATCCTTGAAAGATTAAAAGGACATCTGTCATACATCGTTCGCTCAGTGGAATGGACTCCATGATTGTGACGTATTTCCTGCGCCTAGTTTAACGGTCTATTACAAATAAGGAATGCACATGGTCATAAACTCCACCAAAATGGATCAACCCACTATTTATTACAATTAGAAATCAAAAGGATGATGACTTGTTTAATTGTGGACGTCCCGAATGGATCATTGAAAGAAAAAATGGGACATTCATCAGGGCTTAATTGAACACTTGTTTGACGTAGTTCGCCCAATGTGACGTTCTACACAATAGTGAGGTATTACCCCTTGTCGAGCTCTTAACCTATTGGCAATAAAGAATACAGGACGTCATATCCTCTTCCAAAATGGACAAAGCAACTTTTTGTTTCAATTACAAATCAGAAGGCAAGTATTAATAAGGGCTAGGGCTTTTTATTTACTTGATTTCTCATGTGTCAAACGAATCAATCAAATAAAAAAGTAATTTTAACAAAAGATCAAAAGGACACGTATTATACGTCATTCGTTCAAAGTGAGATACTTCACCTTGAAGAGGTCTTTCCTTGGCGGAGTTTAAAACTCCAATAGCGACAACGAATACACAACATCACAAGCTCTTTCAAAACAGAGCAACCAACTATTTGTTTCAATTACAAATCAAATGGGTAGTATCGAGTGGATCGATCAAAAAGGAAAATGTAATATTGATGCAAGATTAAAAGGATACTAGTTGTGCGTGGCTCGCTCAGTGGGACATACTCGATGGGCGTAATATATTTTCCATGCCAAGTCAAATACACTATTAGAAATAGGGAATACCGGAGGTCACAAACTCTATCAAAATAAAAAACCACCTATTTGATCAATTAAAAATCATAAGGCAAGTTTTATTAAGTTAGGGTTGGTTATTTAGTTAACTTCGAATACATCAAGTGGATTAACCCAAAACAAAACCAAAAATAGTATCCTTGAAAGATTAAAAGGACATCTGCCATACATCGTTCGCTCGGTGGAATGGACTCCATGATTGTGACGTATTTCCTGCGCCTAGTTTAACGGTCTATTACAAATAAGGAATGCACATGGTCATAAACTCCACCAAAATGGATCAACCCACTATTTATTACAATTAGAAATCAAAAGGATGATGACTTGTCTAATTGTGGACGTCCCGAATGGATCATTCAAAGAAAAAATGGGACATTCATCAGGGCTTAATTGAACACTTGTTTGATGTAGTTCGCCCAATGTGACGTTCCACACAATAGTGAGGTATTACCCTTGCCGAGCTCTTAACCTATTGGCAATAAAGAATACATGACGTCATATCCTCTTCAAAAATGGACAAAGCAAATTTTTGTTTCAATTACAAATCGGAAGGCAAGTATTAATAAGGGCTAGGGCTTTTTATTTACTTGATTCCCCATGTGTCAAACGAATCAATCAAATAAAAAAGTAATTTTAACAAAAGATCAAAAGGACACGTATTATACGTCATTTGTTCAAAGTGAGATACTTCACCTTGAAGAGGTCTTTCCTTGGCGGAGTTTAAAACTCCAATAGCGACAACGAATACACAACATCACAAGCTCTTTCAAAACAGAGCAACCAACTATTTGTTTCAATTACAAATCAAATGGGTTGTATCGAGTGGATCAATCAAAAAGGAAAATGTAATATTGATGCAAGATTAAAAAGATACTAGTTGTGCGTGGCTCGCTCAATGGGACATACTTTGAGGGGTGATATATTTTCCATGCCGAGTCAAATACACTCTTAGAAATAGGGAATACCGGAGGTCACAAACTCTATCAAAATAGAAAAACCACCTATTTGATCAATTAAAAATCATAAGGCAAGTTTTATTAAGTTAGGGTTGGTTATTTAGTTAACTTCGAATACATCAAGTGGATTAATCCAAAACAAAACCAAAAATAGTATCCTTGAAAGATTAAAAGGACATCGTCATACATCGTTCGCTCGGTGGAATGGACTCCATGATTGTGACGTATTTCCTGCGCCTAGTTTAACGGTCTATTACAAATAAGGAATGCACATGGTCATAAACTCCACCAAAATGGATCAACCCACTATTTATTACAATTAGAAATCAAAAGGATGATGACTTGTCTAATTGTGGACGTCCCGAATGGATCATTGAAAGAAAAAATGGGACATTCATCGGGGCATAATTGAACACTTGTTTGACGTAGTTCGCCTAATGTGACGTTCTACACAATAGTGAGGTATTACCCTTCGTCGAGCTCTTAACCTATTGGCAATAAAGAATACAGGACGTCATATCCTCTTCCAAAATGGACAAAGCAACTTTTTGTTTCAATTACAAATCGGAAGGCAAGTATTAATAAGGGCTAGGGCTTTTTATTTACTTGATTTCTCATGTGTCAAACGAATCAATCAAGTAAAAAAAGTAATTTTAACAAAAGATCAAAAGGACACGTATTATACGTCATTCGTTCAAAGTGAGATACTTCACATTGAAGAGGTCTTTCCTAGGCGGAGTTTAAAACTCCAATAGCGACAACGAATACACAACATCACAAGCTCTTTCAAAACAGAGCAACCAACTATTTGTTTCAATTACAAATCAAATGGGTAGTATCGAGTGGATTGATCAAAAAGGAAAATGTAATATTGATGCAAGATTAAAAGGATACTAGTTGTGCGTGGCTCGCTCAGTGGGACATACTCGATGGGCGTAATATATTTTCCATGCCAAGTCAAATACACTATTAGAAATAGGGAATACCTGGAGGTCACAAACTCTATCGGAATAGAAAAACCACCTATTTGATCAATTAAAAATCATATGGCAAGTTTTATTAAGTTAGGGTTGGTTATTTAGTTAACTCGAATACATTAAGTGGATTAATCCAAAACAAAACCAAAAATAGTATCCTTGAAAGATTAAAAGGACATCGTCATACATCGTTCGCTCGGTGGAATGGACTCCATGATTGTGACGTATTTCCTGCGCCTAGTTTAACGGTCTATTACAAATAAGGAATGCACATGGTCATAAACTCCACCAAAATGGATCAACCCACTATTTATTACAATTAGAAATCAAAAGGATGATGACTTGTCTAATTGTGGATGTCCCGAATGGATCATTCAAAGAAAAAATGGGACATTCATCGGGGCTTAATTGAACACTTGTTTGATGTAGTTCGCCCAATGTGACGTTCTACACAATAGTGAGGTATTACCCTTGCTTGAGCTCTTAACCTATTGGCAATAAAGAATACACGACGTCATATCCTCTTCAAAAATGGACAAAGCAACTTTTTGTTTCAATTACAAATCGGAAGGCAAGTATTAATAAGGGCTAGGGCTTTTTATTTACTTGATTCCTCATGTGTCAAAGCGAATCAATCAAATAAAAAAGTAATTTTAACAAAAGATCAAAAGGACACGTATTATACGTCATTCGTTCAAAGTGAGATACTTCACATTGAAGAGGTCTTTCCTAGGTGGAGTTTAAAACTCCAATAGCGACAACGAATACACAACATCACAAGCTCTTTCAAAACAGAGCAACCAACTATTTGTTTCAATTACAAATCAAATGGGTTGTATCGAGTGGATCAATCAAAAAGGAAAATGTAATATTGATGCAAGATTAAAAGGATACTAGTTGTGCGTGGCTCGCTCAATGGGACATACTTGACGGGGTGATATATTTTCCATGCCGAGTCAAATACACTATTAGAAATAGGGAATACCGGAGGTCACAAACTCTATCAAAATAGAAAAACCACCTATTTGATCAATTAAAAATCATAAGGCAAGTTTTATTAAGTTAGGGTTGGTTATTTAGTTAACTTTTGTATCCATCAAGTGGATTAATCCAAAACAAAACCAAAAATAGTATCCTTGAAAGATTAAAAGGACATTGTCATACATCGTTCGCTCGGTGGAATGGACTCCATGATTGTGACGTATTTCCTGCGCCTAGTTTAACGGTCTATTACAAATAAGGAATGCACATGGTCATAAACTCCACCAAAATGGATCAACCCACTATTTATTACAATTAGAAATCAAAAGGATGATGACTTGTCTAATTGTGGACGTCCCGAATGGATCATTCAAAGAAAAAATGGGACATTCATCAGGGCTTAATTGAACACTTGTTTGATGTAGTTCGCCCAATGTGACGTTCTACACAATAGTGAGGTATTACCCTTCTTGAGCTCTTAACCTATTGGCAATAAAGAATACACGACGTCATATCCTCTTCCAAAATGGACAAAGCAACTTTTTGTTTCAATTACAAATCGGAAGGCAAGTATTAATAAGGGCTAGGGCTTTTTATTTACTTGATTTCTCATGTGTCAAACGAATCAATCAAATAAAAAAGTAATTTTAACAAAAGATCAAAAGGACACGTATTATACGTCATTCGTTCAAAGTGAGATACTTCACATTGAAGAGGTCTTTCCTAGGTGGAGTTTAAAACTCCAATAGCGACAACGAATACACAACATCACAAGCTCTTTCAAAACAGAGCAACCAACTATTTGTTTCAATTACAAATCAAATGGGTTGTATCGAGTGGATCAATCAAAAAGGAAAATGTAATATTGATGCAAGATTAAAAAGATACTAGTTGTGCGTGGCTCGCTCAATGGGACATACTTGATGGGGTGATATATTTTCCATGCCGAGTCAAATACACTATTAGAAATAGGGAATACCTGGAGGTCACAAACTCTATCAAAATAGAAAAACCACCTATTTGATCAATTAAAAATCATAAGGCAAGTTTTATTAAGTTAGGGTTGGTTATTTAGTTAATTTTGGATCCATCAAGTGGATTAATCCAAAACAAAACCAAAAATAGTATCCTTGAAAGATTAAAAGGACATCGTCATACATCGTTCGCTCGGTGGAATGGACTCCATGATTGTGACGTATTTCCTGCGCCTAGTTTAACGGTCTATTACAAATAAGGAATGCACATGGTCATAAACTCCACCAAAATGGATCAACCCACTATTTATTACAATTAGAAATCAAAAGGATGATGACTTGTTTAATTGTGGACGTCCCGAATGGATCATTGAAAGAAAAAATGGGACATTCATCGGGGCTTAATTGAACACTTGTTTGACGTAGTTCGCCCAATGTGACGTTCTACACAATAGTGAGGTATTACCCTTGCTTGAGCTCTTAACCTATTGGCAATAAAGAATACAGGACGTCATATCCTCTTCCAAAATGGACAAAGCAACTTTTTGTTTCAATTACAAATCGGAAGGCAAGTATTAATAAGGGCTAGGGCTTTTTATTTACTTGATTTCTCATGTGTCAAACGAATCAATCAAATAAAAAAGTAATTTTAACAAAAGATCAAAAGGACACGTATTATACGTCATTCGTTCAAAGTGAGATACTTCACCTTGAAGAGGTCTTTCCTAGGCGGAGTTTAAAACTCCAATAGCGACAACGAATACACAACATCACAAGCTCTTTCAAAACAGAGCAACCAACTATTTGTTTCAATTACAAATCAAATGGGTAGTATTGAGTGGATCGATCAAAAAGGAAAATGTAATATTGATGCAAGATTAAAAGGATACTAGTTGTGCGTGGCTCGCTCAATGGGACATACTTGATGGGGTGATATATTTTCCATGCCAAGTCAAATACACTATTAGAAATAGGGAATACCTGGAGGTCACAAACTCTATCAAAATAGAAAAACCACCTATTTGATCAATTAAAAATCATAAGGCAAGTTTTATTAAGTTAGGGTTGGTTATTTAGTTAACTTCGAATCCATCAAGTGGATTAACCCAAAACAAAACCAAAAATAGTATCCTTGAAAGATTAAAAGGACATCGTCATACATCGTTCGCTCGGTGGAATGGACTCCATGATTGTGACGTATTTCTGCGCCTAGTTTAACGGTCTATTACAAATAAGGAATGCACATGGTCATAAACTCCACCAAAATGGATCAACCCACTATTTATTACAATTAGAAATCAAAAGGATGATGACTTGTCTAATTGTGGACGTCCCGAATGGATCATTCAAAGAAAAAATGGGACATTCATCGAGCTTAATTGAACACTTGTTTGATGTAGTTCGCCCAATGTGACGTTCTACACAATAGTGAGGTATTACCCTTTGCTGAGCTCTTAACCTATTGGCAATAAAGAATACATGACGTCATATCCTCTTCCAAAATGGACAAAGCAAATTTTTGTTTCAATTACAAATCGAAGGCAAGTATTAATAAGGCTAGGGCTTTTTATTTACTTGATTTCTCATGTGTCAAACGAATCAATCAAATAAAAAAGTAA
Organism: Taxillus chinensis; assembly: GCA_023512835.1. NCBI lineage: Eukaryota > Viridiplantae > Streptophyta > Magnoliopsida > Santalales > Loranthaceae > Taxillus > Taxillus chinensis. Next base: position 42,584,460 of record CM042092.1, on the reverse strand, counting down.
TTTTAACAAAAGATCAAAAGGACACGTATTATACGTCATTCGTTCAAAGTGAGATACTTCACCTTGAAGAGGTCTTTCCTAGGCGGAGTTTAAAACTCCAATAGCGACAACGAATACACAACATCACAAGCTCTTTCAAAACAGAGCAACCAACTATTTGTTTCAATTACAAATCAAATGGGTTGTATCGAGTGGATCGATCAAAAAGGAAAATGTAATATTGATGCAAGATTAAAAAGATACTAGTTGTGCGTGGCTCGCTCAATGGGACATACTTGATGGGGTGATATATTTTCCATGCCGAGTCAAATACACTATTAGAAATAGGGAATACCTGGAGGTCACAAACTCTATCAAAATAGAAAAACCACCTATTTGATCAATTAAAAATCATAAGGCAAGTTTTATTAAGTTAGGGTTGGTTATTTAGTTAATTTTGAATCCATCAAGTGGATTAATCCAAAACAAAACCAAAAATAGTATCCTTGAAAGATTAAAAGGACATCTGTCATACATCGTTCGCTCGGTGGAATGGACTCCATGATTGTGACGTATTTCTTGCGCCTAGTTTAACGGTCTATTACAAATAAGGAATGCACATGGTCATAAACTCCACCAAAATGGATCAACCCACTATTTATTACAATTAGAAATCAAAAGGATGATGACTTGTCTAATTGTGGACGTCCGAATGGATCATTGAAAGAAAAAATGGGACATTCATCAGGGCTTAATTGAACACTTGTTTGACGTAGTTCGCCCAATGTGACGTTCTACACAATAGTGAGGTATTACCCTTGCCGAGCTCTTAACCTATTGGCAATAAAGAATACAGGACGTCATATCCTCTTCCAAAATGGACAAAGCAACTTTTTGTTTCAATTACAAATCGGAAGGCAAGTATTAATAAGGGCTAGGGCTTTTTATTTACTTGATTTCTCATGTGTCAAACGAATCAATCAAATAAAAAAGTAATTTTAACAAAAGATCAAAAGGACACGTATTATACGTCATTCGTTCAAAGTGAGATACTTCACATTGAAGAGGTCTTTCCTAGGCGGAGTTTAAAACTCCAATAGTGACAACAAATACACAACATCACAAGCTCTTTCAAAACAGAGCAACCAACTATTTGTTTCAATTACAAATCAAATGGGTAGTATTGAGTGGATTGATCAAAAAGGAAAATGTAATATTGATGCAAGATTAAAAGGATACTAGTTGTGCGTGGCTCGTTCAATGGGACATACTTGATGGGGTGATATATTTTCCATGCCAAGTCAAATACACTATTAGAAATAGGGAATACCTGGAGGTCACAAACTCTATCAAAATAGAAAAACCACCTATTTGATCAATTAAAAATCATAAGGCAAGTTTTATTAAGTTAGGGTTGGTTATTTAGTTAACTTCGAATCCATCAAGTGGATTAATCCAAAACAAAACCAAAAATAGTATCCTTGAAAGATTAAAAGGACATCTGTCATACATCGTTCGCTCGGTGGAATGGACTCCATGATTGTGACGTATTTCCTGCGCCTAGTTTAACGGTCTATTACAAATAAGGAATGCACATGGTCATAAACTCCACCAAAATGGATCAACCCACTATTTATTACAATTAGAAATCAAAAGGATGATGACTTGTCTAATTGTGGACGTCCCGAATGGATCATTCAAAGAAAAAATGGGACATTCATCGGGCTTAATTGAACACTTGTTTGATGTAGTTCGCCCAATGTGACGTTCTACACAATAGTGAGGTATTACCCTTCTTTGAGCTCTTAACCTATTGGCAATAAAGAATACAGGACGTCATATCCTCTTCCAAAATGGACAAAGCAACTTTTTGTTTCAATTACAAATCGGAAGGCAAGTATTAATAAGGGCTAGGGCTTTTTATTTACTTGATTTCTCATGTGTCAAACGAATCAATCAAACAAAAAAGTAATTTTAACAAAAGATCAAAAGGACACGTATTATACGTCATTCGTTCAAAGTGAGATACTTCACATTGAAGAGGTCTTTCCTAGGCGGAGTTTAAAACTCCAATAGCGACAACGAATACACAACATCACAAGCTCTTTCAAAACAGAGCAACCAACTATTTGTTTCAATTACAAATCAAATGGGTGGTATTGAGTGGATTGATCAAAAAGGAAAATGTAATATTGATGCAAGATTAAAAGGATACTAGTTGTGCGTGGCTCGCTCAATGGGACATACTTGATGGGGTGATATATTTTCCATGCCAAGTCAAATACACTATTAGAAATAGGGAATACCGGAGGTCACAAACTCTATCAAAATAGAAAAACCACCTATTTGATCAATTAAAAATCATAAGGCAAGTTTTATTAAGTTAGGGTTGGTTATTTAGTTAACTTCGAATCCATCAAGTGGATTAATCCAAAACAAAACCAAAAATAGTATCCTTGAAAGATTAAAAGGACATCTGTCATACATCGTTCGCTCGATGGAATGGACTCCATGATTGTGACGTATTTCCTGCGCCTAGTTTAACGGTCTATTACAAATAAGGAATGCACATGGTCATAAACTCCACCAAAATGGATCAACCCACTATTTATTACAATTAGAAATCAAAAGGATGATGACTTGTCTAATTGTGGACGTCCCGAATGGATCATTCAAAGAAAAAATGGGACATTCATCAGGGCTTAATTGAACACTTGTTTGATGTAGTTCGCCCAATGTGACGTTCTACACAATAGTGAGGTATTACCCTTGCCGAGCTCTTAACCTATTGGCAATAAAGAATACATGACGTCATATCCTCTTCCAAAATGGACAAAGCAACTTTTTGTTTCAATTACAAATCGGAAGGCAAGTATTAATAAGGGCTAGGGCTTTTTATTTACTTGATTTCTCATGTGTCAAACGAATCAATCAAATAAAAAAAGTAATTTTAACAAAAGATCAAAAGGACACGTATTATACGTCATTCGTTCAAAGTGAGATACTTCACGTTGAAGAGGTCTTTCCTAGGCGGAGTTTAAAACTCCAATAGTGACAACGAATACACAACATCACAAGCTCTTTCAAAAAGAGAGCAACTAACTATTTGTTTCAATTACAAATCAAATGGGTGGTATTGAGTGGATCGATCAAAAAGGAAAATGTAATATTGATGCAAGATTGAAAGGATACTAGTTGTGCGTGGCTCGCTCAATGGGACATACTTGATGGGGTGATATATTTTCCATGCCAAGTCAAATACACTATTAGAAATAGGGAATACCTGGAGGTCACAAACTCTATCAAAATAGAAAAACCACCTATTTGATCAATTAAAAATCATAAGGCAAGTTTTATTAAGTTAGGGTTGGTTATTTAGTTAATTTCAAATCCATCAAGTGGATTAATCCAAAACAAAACCAAAAATAGTATCCTTGAAAGATTAAAAGGACATCTGTCATACATCGTTCGCTCAGTGGGATGGACTCCATGATTGTGACGTATTTCCTGCGCCTAGTTTAACGGTCTATTACAAATAAGGAATGCACATGGTCATAAACTCCACCAAAATGGATCAACCCACTATTTATTACAATTAGAAATCAAAAGGATGATGACTTAGCTAATTGTGGACGTCCCGAATGGATCATTCAAAGAAAAAATGGAACATTCATCAGAGCTTAATTGAACACTTGTTTGATGTAGTTCGCCCAATGTGACATTCTACACAATAGTGAGGTATTACCCTTCTTTGAGCTCTTAACCTATTGGCAATAAAGAATACAGGACGTCATATCCTCTTCCAAAATGGACAAAGCAACTTTTTGTATCAATTACAAATCGGAGGGCGTATTATACTAGGGCTTTTTATTTACTTGATTTCTCATGTGTCAAACGAATCAATCAAACAAAAAAGTAATTTTAACAAAAGATCAAAAGGACACGTATTATACGTCATTCGTTCAACGTGAGATACTTCACGTTGAAGAGGTCTTTCCTAGGCGGAGTTTAAAACTCCAATAGTGACAACGAATACACAACATCACAAGCTCTTTCAAAACAGAGCAACCAACTATTTGTTTCAATTACAAATCAAATGGGTGGTATTGAGTGGATTGATCAAAAAGGAAAATGTAATATTGATGCAAGATTAAAAGGATACTAGTTGTGCGTGGCTCGCTCAATGGGACATACTTGATGGGGTGATATATTTTCCATGCCAAGTCAAATACACTATTAGAAATAGGGAATACCTGGAGGTCACAAACTCTATCAAAATAGAAAAACCACCTATTTGATCAATTAAAAATCATAAGGCAAGTTTTATTAAGTTAGGGTTGGTTATTTAGTTAATTTCGAATCCATCAAGTGGATTAATCCAAAACAAAACCAAAAATAGTATCCTTGAAAGATTAAAAGGACATCCGTCATACATCGTTCGCTCGGTGGGATGGACTCCATGATTGTGACGTATTTCTTGCGCCTAGTTTAACGGTCTATTACAAATAAGGAATGCACATGGTCATAAACTCCACCAAAATGGATCGACCCACTATTTATTACAATTAGAAATCAAAAGGATGATGACTTGTCTAATTGTGGACGTCCCGAATGGATCATTCAAAGAAAAAATGGAACATTCATCAGGGCTTAATTGAACACTTGTTTGATGTAGTTCGCCCAATGTGACGTTCTACACAATAGTGAGGTATTACCCTTGCCGAGCTCTTAACCTATTGGCAATAAAGAATACAGGACGTCATATCCTCTTCCAAAATGGACAAAGCAACTTTTTGTATCAATTACAAATCGGAAGGCAAGTATTAATAGGCTAGGGCTTTTTATTTACTTGATTTCTCATGTGTCAAACGAATCAATCAAAAAAAAAGTAATTTTAACAAAAGATCAAAAGGACACGTATTATACGTCATTCGTTCAATGTGAGATACTTCACGTTGAAGAGGTCTTTCCTAGGCGGAGTTTAAAACTCCAATAGTGACAACGAATACACAACATCACAAGCTCTTTCAAAACAGAGCAACCAACTATTTGTTTCAATTACAAATCAAATGGGTGGTATTGAGTGGATCGATCAAAAAGGAAAATGTAATATTGATGCAAGATTAAAAGGATACTAGTTGTGCGTGGCTCGCTCAATGGGACATACTTGATGGGGTGATATATTTTCCATGCCGAGTCAAATACACTATTAGAAATAGGGATTACCGGAGGTCACAAACTCTATCAAAATAGAAAAACCACCTATTTGATCAATTAAAAATCATAAGGCAAGTTTTATTAAGTTAGGGTTGGTTATTTAGTTAATTTCGAATCCATCAAGTGGATTAATCCAAAACAAAACCGAAAATAGTATCCTTGAAAGATTAAAAGGACATCGTCATACATCGTTCGCTCGGTGGGATGGACTCCATGATTGTGACGTATTTCCTGCGCCTAGTTTAACGGTCTATTAGAAATAAGGAATGCACATGGTCATAAACTCCACCAAAATGGATCAACCCACTATTTATTACAATTAGAAATCAAAAGGATGATGACTTGTCTAATTGTGGACGTCCCGAATGGATCATTCAAAGAAAAAAATGGAACATTCATCAGGGCTTAATTGAACACTTGTTTGATGTAGTTCGCCCAATGTGACGTTCTACACAATAGTGAGGTATTACCCTTCTTGAGCTCTTAACCTATTGGCAATAAAGAATACAGGACGTCATATCCTCTTCCAAAATGGACAAAGCAACTTTTTGTATCAATTACAAATCGGAAGGCAAGTATCGTAAGGCTAGGGCTTTTTATTTACTTGATTTCTCATGTGTCAAACGAATCAATCAAACAAAAAAGTAATTTTAACAAAAGATCAAAAGGACACGTATTATACGTCATTCGTTCAATGTGAAATACTTCACGTTGAAGAGGTCTTTCCTAGGCGGAGTTTAAAACTCCAATAGTGACAATGAATACACAACATCACAAGCTCTTTCAAAACAGGAGCAACCAACTATTTGTTTCAATTACAAATCAAATGGGTGGTATTGAGTGGATTGATCAAAAAGGAAAATGTAATATTGATGCAAGATTGAAAGGATACTAGTTGTGCGTGGCTCGCTCAATGGGACATACTTGATGGGGTGATATATTTTCCATGCCGAGTCAAATACACTATTAGAAATAGGGATTCCTGGAGGTCACAAACTCTATCAAAATAGAAAAACCACCTATTTGATCAATTAAAAATCATAAGGCAAGTTTTATTAAGTTAGGGTTGGTTATTTAGTTAATTTCGAATCCATCAAGTGGATTAATCCAAAACAAAACCAAAAATAGTATCCTTGAAAGATTAAAAGGACATCCGTCATACATCGTTCGCTCAGTGGGATGGACTCCATGATTGTGACGTATTTCCTGCGCCTAGTTTAACGGTCTATTACAAATAAGGAATGCACATGGTCATAAACTCCACCAAAATGGATCAACCCACTATTTATTACAATTAGAAATCAAAAGGATGATGACTTGTCTAATTGTGGACGTCCCGAATGGATCATTCAAAGAAAAAATGGAACATTCATCAGGGCTTAATTGAACACTTGTTTGATGTAGTTCGCCCAATGTGACGTTCTACACAATAGTGAGGTATTACCCTTTGCCGAGCTCTTAACCTATTGGCAATAAAGAATACAGGACGTCATATCCTCTTCCAAAATGGACAAAGCAACTTTTTGTATCAATTACAAATCGGAAGGCAAGTATCGTAGGCTAGGGCTTTTTATTTACTTGATTTCTCGTGTGTCAAACGAATCAATCAAACAAAAAAGTAATTTTAACAAAAGATCAAAAGGACACGTATTATACGTCATTCGTTCAATGTGAAATACTTCACGTTGAAGAGGTCTTTCCTAGGCGGAGTTTAAAACTCCAATAGTGACAACGAATACACAACATCACAAGCTCTTTCAAAACAGAGCAACCAACTATTTGTTTCAATTACAAATCAAATGGGTTGTATTGAGTGGATTGATCAAAAAGGAAAATGTAATATTGATGCAAGATTGAAAGGATACTAGTTGTGCGTGGCTCGCTCAATGGGACATACTTGATGGGGTGATATATTTTCCATGCCGAGTCAAATACACTATTAGAAATAGGGATTACCGGAGGTCACAAACTCTATCAAAATAGAAAAACCACCTATTTGATCAATTAAAAATCATAAGGCAAGTTTTATTAAGTTAGGGTTGGTTATTTAGTTAATTTCGAATCCATCAAGTGGATTAATCCAAAACAAAACCAAAAATAGTATTCTTGAAAGATTAAAAGGACATTGTCATACATCGTTCGCTCGGTGGGATGGACTCCATGATTGTGACGTATTTCCTGCGCCTAGTTTAACGGTCTATTAGAAATAAGGAATGCACATGGTCATAAACTCCACCAAAATGGATCAACCCACTATTTATTACAATTAGAAATCAAAAGGATGATGACTTGTCTAATTGTGGACGTTCCGAATGGATCATTCAAAGAAAAAATGGAACATTCATCAGGGCTTAATTGAACACTTGTTTGATGTAGTTCGCCCAATGTGACGTTCTACACAATAGTGAGGTATTACCCTTGCCGAGCTCTTAACCTATTGGCAATAAAGAATACAGGACGTCATATCCTCTTCCAAAATGGACAAAGCAACTTTTTGTATCAATTACAAATCGGAAGGCAAGTATTAATAGGCTAGGGCTTTTTATTTACTTGATTTCTCGTGGGTCAAACGAATCAATCAAACAAAAAAGTAATTTTAACAAAAGATCAAAAGGACACGTATTATACGTCATTCGTTCAATGTGAAATACTTCACGTTGAAGAGGTCTTTCCTAGGCGGAGTTTAAAACTCCAATAGTGACAACGAATACACAACATCACAAGCTCTTTCAAAACAGAGCAACCAACTATTTGTTTCAATTACAAATCAAATGGGTGGTATTGAGTGGATTGATCAAAAAGGAAAATGTAATATTGATGCAAGATTGAAAGGATACTAGTTGTGCGTGGCTCGCTCAATGGGACATACTTGATGGGGTGATATATTTTCCATGCCGAGTCAAATACACTATTAGAAATAGGGATTACCTGGAGGTCACAAACTCTATCAAAATAGAAAAACCACCTATTTGATCAATAAAAATCATAAGGCAAGTTTTATTAAGTTAGGGTTGGTTATTTAGTTAATTTTGAATCCATCAAGTGGATTAATCCAAAACAAAACCAAAAATAGTATCCTTGAAAGATTAAAAGGACATCCGTCATACATCGTTCGCTCGGTGGGATGGACTCCATGATTGTGACGTATTTCTGCGCCTAGTTTAACGGTCTATTAGAAATAAGGAATGCACATGGTCATAAACTCCACCAAAATGGATCAACCCACTATTTATTACAATTAGAAATCAAAAGGATGATGACTTGTCTAATTGTGGACGTCCGAATGGATCATTCAAAGAAAAAATGGAACATTCATCGAGCTTAATTGAACACTTGTTTGATGTAGTTCGCCCAATGTGACGTTCTACACAATAGTGAGGTATTACCCTTGCCGAGCTCTTAACCTATTGGCAATAAAGAATACAGGACGTCATATCCTCTTCCAAAATGGACAAAGCAACTTTTTGTATCAATTACAAATCGGTAATAAGGGCTGCTTTTTTTACTTGATTTCTCATGTGTCAAACGAATGAATCAAACAAAAAAGTAATTTTAACAAAAGATCAAAAGGACACGTATTATACGTCATTCATTCAATGTGAGATACTTCACGTTGAAGAGGTCTTTCCTAGGCGGAGTTTAAAACTCCAATAGTGACAACGAATACACAACATCACAAGCTCTTTCAAAACAGAGCAACCAACTATTTGTTTCAATTACAAATCAAATGGGTGGTATTGAGTGGATTGATCAAAAAGGAAAATGTAATATTGATGCAAGATTGAAAGGATACTAGTTGTGTGTGGCTCGCTCAATGGGACATTCTTGACGGGGTGATATATTTTCCATGCCGAGTCAAATACACTATTAGAAATAGGGATTCCTGGAGGTCACAAACTCTATCAAAATAGAAAAACCACCTATTTGATCAATAAAAATCATAAGGCAAGTTTTATTAAGTTAGGGTTGGTTATTTAGTTAATTTCGAATCCATCAAGTGGATTAATCCAAAACAAAACCAAAAATAGTATCCTTGAAAGATTAAAAGGACATCCGTCATACATCGTTCGCTCGGTGGGATGGACTCCATGATTGTGACGTATTTCTGCGCCTAGTTTAACGGTCTATTAGAAATAAGGAATGCACATGGTCATAAACTCCACCAAAATGGATCAACCCACTATTTATTACAATTAGAAATCAAAAGGATGATGACTTGTCTAATTGTGGACGTCCCGAATGGATCATTCAAAGAAAAAATGGAACATTCATCGGGGCTTAATTGAACACTTGTTTGATGTAGTTCGCCCAATGTGACGTTCTACACAATAGTGAGGTATTACCCTTCTTTGAGCTCTTAACATATTGGCAATAAAGAATACAGGACGTCATATCCTCTTCCAAAATGGACAAAGCAACTTTTTGTATCAATTACAAATCGGAGGGCTTCTTTTTTACTTGATTTCTCATGTGTCAAACGAATGAATCAAACAAAAAAGTAATTTTAACAAAAGATCAAAAGGACACGTATTATACGTCATTCGTTCAATGTGAGATACTTCACGTTGAAGAGGTCTTTCCTAGGCGGAGTTTAAAACTCCAATAGTGACAACGAATACACAACATCACAAGCTCTTTCAAAACAGAGCAACCAACTATTTGTTTCAATTACAAATCAAATGGGTGGTATTGAGTGGATTGATCAAAAAGGAAAATGTAATATTGATGCAAGATTGAAAGGATACTAGTTGTGCGTGGCTCGCTCAATGGGACATACTTGATGGGGTGATATATTTTCCATGCCGAGTCAAATACACTTTTAGAAATAGGGATTACCGGAGGTCACAAACTCTATCAAAATAGAAAAACCACCTATTTGATCAATAAAAATCATAAGGCAAGTTTTATTAAGTAAGGGTTGGTTATTTAGTTAATTTCGGATCCATCAAGTGGATTAATCCAAAACAAAACCAAAAATAGTATCCTTGAAAGATTAAAAGGACATCCGTCATACATCGTTCGCTCAGGTGGGATGGACTCCATGATTGTGACGTATTCCTGCGCCTAGTTTAACGGTCTATTAGAAATAAGGAATGCACATGGTCATAAACTCCACCAAAATGGATCAACCCACTATTTATTACAATTAGAAATCAAAAGGATGATGACTTGTCTAATTGTGGACGTCCCGAATGGATCATTCAAAGAAAAAATGGAACATTCATCAGGGCTTAACTGAACACTTGTTTGATGTAGTTCGCCCAATGTGACGTTCTACACAATAGTGAGGTATTACCCTTCTTTGAGCTCTTAACCTATTGGCAATAAAGAATACAGGACGTCATATCCTCTTCCAAAATGGACAAAGCAACTTTTTGTACCAATTACAAATCGGAAGGCAAGTATCGTAGGCTAGGGCTTTTGTTTACTTGATTTCTCATGTGTCAAACGAATCAATCAAACAAAAAAGTAATTTTAACAAAAGATCAAAAGGACACGTATTATACGTCATTCGTTCAATGTGAGATACTTCACGTTGAAGAGGTCTTTCCTAGGCGGAGTTTAAAACTCCAATAGTGACAACGAATACACAACATCACAAGCTCTTTCAAAACAGAGCAACCAACTATTTGTTTCAATTACAAATCAAATGGGTGGTATTGAGTGGATTGATCAAAAAGGAAAATGTAAAATTGATGCAAGATTGAAAGGATACTAGTTGTGCGTGGCTCGCTCAATGGGACATACTTGATGGGGTGATATATTTTCCATGCCGAGTCAAATACACTATTAGAAATAGGGATTCCTGGAGGTCACAAACTCTATCAAAATAGAAAAACCACCTATTTGATCAATTAAAAATCATAAGGCAAGTTTTATTAAGTTAGGGTTGGTTATTTAGTTAATTTCGAATCCATCAAGTGGATTAATCCAAAACAAAACCAAAAATAGTATCCTTGAAAGATTAAAAGGACATCGTCATACATCGTTCGCTCGGTGGGATAGACTCCACGATTGTGACGTATTTCCTGCGCGCCTAGTTTAACGGTCCATTAGAAATAAGGAATGCACATGGTCATAAACTCCACCAAAATGGATCAACCCACTATTTATTACAATTAGAAATCAAAAGGATGATGACTTGTCTAATTGTGGACGTCCCGAATGGATCATTCAAAGAAAAAATGGAACATTCATCAGGGCTTAACTGAACACTTGTTTGATGTAGTTCGCCCAATGTGACGTTCTACACAATAGTGAGGTATTACCCTTTTTGAGCTCTTAACCTATTGGCAATAAAGAATACAGGACGTCATATCCTCTTCCAAAATGGACAAAGCAACTTTTTGTATCAATTACAAATCGGAAGGCAAGTATCGTAGGCTAGGGCTTTTTGTTTACTTGATTTCTCGTGGGTCAAACGAATCAATCAAACAAAAAAGTAATTTTAACAAAAGATCAAAAGGACACGTATTATACGTCATTCGTTCAATGTGAAATACTTCACGTTGAAGAGGTCTTTCCTAGGCGGAGTTTAAAACTCCAATAGTGACAACGAATACACAACATCACAAGCTCTTTCAAAACAGAGCAACCAACTATTTGTTTCAATTACAAATCAAATGGGTTGTATTGAGTGGATTGATCAAAAAGGAAAATGTAATATTGATGCAAGATTGAAAGGATACTAGTTGTGCGTGGCTCGTTCAATGGGACATACTTGATGGGGTGATATATTTTCCATGCCGAGTCAAATACACTATTAGAAATAGGGATTCCTGGAGGTCACAAACTCTATCAAAATAGAAAAACCACCTATTTGATCAATTAAAAATCATAAGGCAAGTTTTATTAAGTTAGGGTTGGTTATTTAGTTAATTTCGAATCCATCAAGTGGATTAATCCAAAACAAAACCAAAAATAGTATCCTTGAAAGATTAAAAGGACATCCGTCATACATCGTTCGCTCGGTGGGATGGACTCCATGATTGTGACGTATTTCCTGCGCCTAGTTTAACGGTCTATTAGAAATAAGGAATGCACATGGTCATAAACTCCACCAAAATGGATCAACCCACTATTTATTACAATTAGAAATCAAAAGGATGATGACTTGTCTAATTGTGGACGTTCGAATGGATCATTCAAAGAAAAAATGGAACATTCATCAGGGCTTAATCGAACACTTGTTTGATGTAGTTCGCCCAATGTGACGTTCTACACAATAGTGAGGTATTACCCTTCTGAGCTCTTAACCTATTGGCAATAAAGAATACAGGACGTCATATCCTCTTCCAAAATGGACAAAGCAACTTTTTGTATCAATTACAAATCGGAAGGCAAGTATCGTAGGCTAGGGCTTTTTGTTTACTTGATTTCTCATGGGTCAAACGAATCAATCAAACAAAAAAGTAATTTTAAAGATCTAATTTTTATGTGATTTTCTGAATAAACAAAGAAAGTAAACTGATTTTTGGATTAAGGTTCAAGGATTAAAAGCATCTAGGGTCACAATTTCACCTCCCTATGTTATCTCTCTTGGTTCATGGTATTAGGGTTGTCGATTGAAAACATGCTAAACATAAGCCAAGGACAACAAATGGTCATTGAGGTCCTTTTAAGAGTTGTATGCCAGAATGGTCATCAAAACACACAAACATGCAAAGCCAATAAATCATACTTGCAAAAGGATAATGATCACACCAATTACAAATAAGTTATGAATCTCAATCCGCCCCAGACTAGGGCTAAGAATACCAAGGTGTACATCCAAAGATAGAATTAAGAACAGATTCATAAAACATGCAAAACTTCAATCATCCAAACCCAAATATTCATAAACACAGCAAAGCAACAAGGGGGCTACATTGCTCCCCTAGATTAAAAGACTACTCACGCATGATTACAAGCAAAACCATAGCAGAAAAGCTCAACATCTTCTTCTTGATCACGCGCACAGCAAAGCTTCAAATCCAGGCTCCAAAATCCGCGACGGCTGCTGCGACGGCTGCTCTCCTAGGTCAAGGAGCACCTCCAAGTCGTAGAGCCTCTCTCTCTCTCTCTAAAACGTGTAGGGGGGTTAGGCCTGGCTAGCAAGGGGCGTGAAGCTCTTATATTTATAGAGTTTGGATGGGCTTTGAGGTGTGTAACCTAGCCCACTTATCAAAACGGCGTAGTTTTGATAAGTAACACTTGAAACATTAAAAACTCTATCTTCCATCCACAATTTGGACTTGGGCCTTCAGGAACAAATGATCAGCATGGAAAAACGATTGGATCGGTCCAAAAAATATCTCTGCACGCCAATTTGCACGTGATATGGTGAATTCACGTGCACCTCCAATTCAGCTCAAACTTCTCCCCAAGCTTCCTTGCATCCTGTAGAGGCCTGAGAGGCAAAAATAGGCTTGCACGTGAATTGGGTGAATTCACGTGCAGATCAAAATCAGCTCCAAATGCTCTGAAATTTCCGTGGCAGGTAGAGGACATCGTTCCAAGCAACTTTTCTTCTTGCACGCCAATTGTTTGAGGCCATCTACTATGTCAAAAGTGAGGTCCAAAACCTGCCAAAACAACTTAAAAACGCATGTATTTGCAACTAGCATCTTCCTAGGGGTTAGAGCAAATATATATGAAATATGAGGCAATAAGGCTCTAATCATGCTCTTAAACATCCTAAATAAATACTAGAATAACGGCATAAAATGCACGTTATCAAAGCTCCAACGATGGGAAGAGTTGAAGTGGATACATCACATGGGCTATTAAATTGTGGTGGAGGGACCACCTCATCATAATGAAACATTGCCCTTTTGTCCACTTCTAGTTCTATAGCAACATTAATGGTTTGACCTTCTAGAATGCGAGCTTCATCTTCAGAATCATTATTAGCGAGAAAACTCCCATTCTTGTGAGGCAGACCGAAAGATTGATTCATGGAAGTTGGGGTGATGGCTTTGCAATTCTCTTCGGTGTTTATCTCTATGTCATCGGCAAAGGAGTGAGATGAGACTCCAGTATTTACATTTTGAGCCATACTCATCAACAATTGCTCCATATTTTTTATGGTAGTCTCCATACGTCCTAGCCTTTCATTCAAATCCTCTACCTCTCTTCTGGTTTCTTCATCTTCAACTTGGGGCTGCCACTCTTGTTGTTGATATGGACAATAATTGCCATAGAGTCGGCCTTCATAGTAAGCTTCATCTTGATATTGCCCAACCCATCTATTCTCGGAATATCCATTGAAGAAATCATTAAACTCCTCAGGTGGTGGCTCTTGTGGATAGTAGTCACCCTCAAGTTGGGTGCAAGTTGGCCATACTTCTCTACCATCTCCATTAATACTCCCACCATAACAAGGAGGCTCCTGGTATGAATAAGCGCTTATGGGAGAATCATAGACAGTGCAATCCCAAGCACTATATGAAAATTGATCTGCTTGCATGGCCTGGAACATAAACATGTTGGTCTGCCATCATTGAATTCTCCTCATCTCTCCCTTGGTTTTCCCACAAATATTTGTTGCCTTGGATCATCCTTTCCAAACATTCTTCCATGGTTAGCTCCTCCTCATCTCCAAACTATCTATCCATTGGAGTCTTCGTTCGGGTTCTGGATTAAAGGATTAAAGGACACAAGTTCCCCTCATCGCATACACAACTAGCATTACCTCAAACACTTGGTGTATGTTCCTATAAAACAACAAGAACACACCCAGGACTCCGAACAATGCAAAATAAACAAATAAAGAACACAAAATAACAAGAAAATAAAAGACAAAATAAAACACCAAGATCGGAATTCAAACAATTTCACTCAATGTTGATTTTAAAAACTAGTTAACCGTTGAATCCCCCAGCAACGGCGCCAATTTGACAGACAAGATTTTTAGCCTCTCTAAAAGAGCTAGCTAATGTCGTTCAATCTCTCTTCAAAATAATAAATTCCCTAAGTTTGCACTAAAAGAATAGCAGCAAGAAAGGGGTCGAACCCACAGGGATTAGCCTAGTTCTCTAGTTCTCAAATCAAAACACCCAATTACTCTTGTTCTATAAAATGTCTTGGCAAAAAGTTTTCTTTTTTAAACTAAAGATCTAATTTTTATGTGGTTTTTGAATAAACAAAGAAAGTAAAGTGATTTTAGGATTAAGATTCAAGGATTAAAAGCATCTAGGGTCACAATTTCACCTCCCTATGTTATCTCTACCTGGTTCATGATATTAGGGTTGTCGATTGAAAACATGCTAAACATAAGCCAAGGACAACAAATGGTCATTGAGGTCCTTTTAAGAGTTGTATGCCCGAATGGTCATCTAAACACACAAACATGCAAAGCCAATAAATCATACTTGCAAAAGGATAATGATCACACCAATTACAAATAAGTTATGAATCTCAATCGCCCCAGACTAGGGCTAAGAATACCAAGGTGTACATCCAAAGATAGAATTAAGAACAGATTCATAAAACATGCAAAACTTCAATCATCCAAACCCAATATTCATAAACACAAGTAAAACAACAAGGGGGCTACATTGCTCCCCTAGATTAAAAGACTACTCACGCATGATTACAAGCAAACACAAAGCGAGAAAAGCTCAACATCTTCTTCTTGATCACGCGCACAGCAAAGCTTCAAATCCAGGCTCTAAAATCCATGACGGCCGCTGCGACGGCTGCTCTCCTTGGTCAAGGAGCACCTCCAAGTCGTGGAGCCTCTCTCTCTCTCTAAAAACGTGTAGGGGGGTTAGGCATGGCTAGCAAGGGGCGTGGAGCTCTTATTAATAGAGTTTGGATGGGCCTTGAGGTGTGTAACCTAGCCCATCTATCAAAACGGCGTAGTTTTGATAAGTGACACTCGAAACATTAAAAACTCTATCTTCCATCCACAATTTGGACTTGGGCCTTCAGGAACAAATGATAAGCATGGAAAAACGATTGGATCGGTCCAAAAATATCTCCGCACGCCAATTTGCACGTGATATGGTGAATTCACGTGCACCTCCAAATCAGCTCAAACTTCTCCCCAAGCTTCCTTGCATCCTGTAGAGGCCTGAGAGGCAAAAATAGGCTTGCACGTGAATTGGGTGAAACTTTTGTCAAAAGTGAGGTCCAAAAACCTGAAAAACGACTTAAAAACGCATGTATTTGCAACTAGCATCTTCCTAGGGGTTAGAGTAAATATATATGATATATGAAGCAATAAGGCTCTAATCATGCTCTTAAACATCCTAAATAAACACTAGACTAACGGCATAAAATGCACGTTATCAATGTTCCATTTTTTCTTTGAATGATCCATTCGGGACGTCCACAATTAGACAAGTCATCATCCTTTTGATTTCTAATTGTAATAAATAGTGGGTTGATCCATTTTGGTGGAGTTTATGACCATGTGCATTCCTTATTTCTAATAGACCGTTAAACTAGGCGCAGGAAATACGTCACAATCATGGAGTCCATCCCATCGAGCGAACGATGTATGACAGATGTCCTTTTAATCTTTCAAGGATACTATTTTTGGTTTTGTTTTGGATTAATCCACTTGATGGATCCGAAATTAACTAAATAACCAACCCTAACTTAATAAAACTTGCCTTATGATTTTTAATTGATCAAATAGGTGGTTTTTCTATTTTGATAGAGTTTGTGACCTCCGGTAATCCCTATTTCTAATAGTGTATTTGACTCGGCATGGAAAATATATCACCCCATCAATTATGTCCCATTGTGCGAGCCACGCACAACTAGTATCCTTTCAATCTTGCATCAATATTACATTTTCCGTTTTGATCGATCCACTCAATACTACCCATTTGATTTGTAATTGAAACAAATAGTTGGTTGCTCTGTTTTGAAAGAGCTTGTGATGTTGTGTATTCGTTGTCACTATTGGAGTTTTAAACTCCGCCTAGGAAAGACCTCTTCAACGTGAAGTATCTCACATTGAACGAATGACGTATAATACGTGTCCTTTTGATCTTTTGTTAAATTACTTTTTTGTTTGATCGATTCGTTTGACACATGAGAAATCAAGTAAAAGAAAGCCCTAGCCTACGATACTTGCCTTCCGATTTGTAATTGATACAAAAAGTTGCTTTGTCCATTTTGGAAGAGGATATGACGTCCCGTATTCTTTATTGCCAATAGGTTAAGAGCTCAGCAAGGGTAATACCTCACTATTGTGTAGAACGTCACATTGGGCGAACTACATCAAACAAGTGTTGATTAAGCCCTGATGAATGTTCCATTTTTTCTTTGAATGATCCATTCGGGACGTCCACAATTAGACAAGTCATCATCCTTTTGATTTCTAATTGTAATAAATAGTGGGTCGATCCATTTTGGTAGAGTTTATGACCATGTGCATTCCTTATTTCTAATAGACCGTTAAACTAGGCGCAAGAAATACGTCACAATCATGGAGTCCATCCCACCGAGCGAACGATGTATGACAGATGTCCTTTTAATCTTTCAAGGATACTATTTTTGGTTTTGTTTTGGATTAATCCACTTGATGGATTCGAAATTAACTAAATAACCAACCCTAACTTAATAAAACTTGCCTTATGATTTTTAATTGATCAAATAGGTGGTTTTTCTATTTTGATAGAGTTTGTGACCTCCAGTAATCCCTATTTCTAATAGTGTATTTGACTCGGCATGGAAAATATATCACCCCATCAAGTATGTCCCATTGAGCGAGCCACGCACAACTAGTATCCTTTCAATCTTGCATCAATATTACATTTTCCTTTTTGATCAATCCACTCAATACCACCCATTTGATTTGTAATTGAAACAAATAGTTGGTTGCTCTGTTTTGAAAGAGCTTGTGATGTTGTGTATTCGTTGTCACTATTGGAGTTTTAAACTCCGCCTAGGAAAGACCTCTTCAACGTGAAGTATCTCACATTGAACGAATGACGTATAATACGTGTCCTTTTGATCTTTTGTTAAAATTACTTTTTTGTTTGATTGATTCGTTTGACACATGAGAAATCAAGTAAAGCAGAAAGCCCTAGCCTACGATACTTGCCTTCCAATTTGTAATTGATACAAAAAGTTGCTTTGTCCATTTTGGAAGAGGATATGACGTCCTGTATTCTTTATTGCCAATAGGTTAAGAGCTCAAGCAAGGGTAATACCTCACTATTGTGTAGAACGTCACATTGGGCGAACTACATCAAACAAGTGTTCGATTAAGCCCTGATGAATGTTCCATTTTTTCTTTGAATGATCCATTCGGGACGTCCACAATTAGACAAGTCATCATCCTTTTGATTTCTAATTGTAATAAATAGTGGGTTGATCCATTTTGGTGGAGTTTATGACCATGTGCATTCCTTATTTCTAATAGACCGTTAAACTAGGCGCAGGAAATACGTCACAATCATGGAGTCCATCCCATCGAGCGAACGATGTATGACGATGTCCTTTTAATCTTTCAAGGATACTATTTTTGGTTTTGTTTTGGATTAATCCACTTGATGGATCCGAAATTAACTAAATAACCAACCCTAACTTAATAAAACTTGCCTTATGATTTTTAATTGATCAAATAGGTGGTTTTTCTATTTTGATAGAGTTTGTGACCTCCAGTAATCCCTATTTCTAATAGTGTATTTGACTCGGCATGGAAAATATATCACCCCATCAATTATGTCCCATTGTGCGAGCCACGCACAACTAGTATCCTTTCAATCTTGCATCAATATTACATTTTCCTTTTTGATCGATCCACTCAATACTACCCATTTGATTTGTAATTGAAACAAATAGTTGGTTGCTCTGTTTTGAAAGAGCTTGTGATGTTGTGTATTCGTTGTCACTATTGGAGTTTTAAACTCCGCCTAGGAAAGACCTCTTCAACGTGAAGTATCTCACATTGACCGAATGGCGTATAATACGTGTCCTTTTGATCTTTTGTTAAAATTACTTTTTTGTTTGATCGATTCGTTTGACACATGAGAAATCAAGTAAAGAAAGCCCTAGCCTACGATACTTGCCTTCCGATTTGTAATTGATACAAAAAGTTGCTTTGTCCATTTTGGAAGAGGATATGACGTCCCGTATTCTTTATTGCCAATAAGTTAAGAGCTCGGCAAGGGTAATACCTCACTATTGTGTAGAACGTCACATTGGGCGAACTACATCAAACAAGTGTTCGATTAAGCCCTGATGAATGTTCCATTTTTTCTTTGAATGATCCATTCGGGACGTCCACAATTAGACAAGTCATCATCCTTTTGATTTCTAATTGTAATAAATAGTGGGTTGATCCATTTTGGTGGAGTTTATGACCATGTGCATTCCTTATTTCTAATAGACCGTTAAACTAGGCGCAGGAAATACGTCACAATCATGGTTACATGTAGTACCAAATTCTCCTAGGCTTAGCGAGGGAAGCTACACCTTCGGGTTCAGGGAGGTTAAAGCAATTTCTAATAATATCGGGGGTTATTCGACATAAACCCCTTGCACAACCCCTATCGGTTCATCCTCACTCCCGAGAGACGGATGCATAGAAGTCTTGTAAGGCAGAATAGGAAATAGCCGGCCGGCCGAGATACTAACCTTTGTAATCCCCGAGTTTGAATTTTAACGACCACCTCTCTAGCCCGGCCCAGCTACGAAGCCTCCAAAGCTTGCATATCAAGAGCATGCCCCAAGAGTATCTCCTCCTCGGTTTGGCTATCGGCACTAGGTGAGTGCACCTCCTCTTGGCCGGTCCTCCTTGTGCGCACCATCTTTGGAATGAGAAAATAAGAACAAGAGCAAGAAAAGCGAAGAGCAAGAGAGCAAAAGGGCGAGCTTCTCTAATACTCGGATCTGGAGTGATTTTGGTGTGGAAGCCTTTGAAGATGGCCTCCCTTTATATAGCGTGCGAAGGAAAGATGCTCCAATTGGCGTGAATTGGCGTGCAGGTCGAATACCCTCTCGCACGTGAATTGGCTGAATTGGCGTGCGGGTCGGAATCGTCCCAAACTTTGGTGGTGGGTCCCCACTGAGCTGGCAAGCAATACTTCCTTCTGCACGTGAATTGTGGGAAGCTTCTAGGAGGGCTAAAATCGGTATTTTGCATTTTTGGGCCTCCATATGATAGCTAGAAATTTGCGTGCAAGAGTAAACGTGAATCACATGGTCCTCATCTACCATTCCAGAAAGTTCACTCAAAAGGAGGTGCACGTGAATTGGGCAATTCACGTGCAAATTCACGTTCAGGCCCAAACCGGCCCAAATTTCTCCACCGAGTTGCTTGTGCATTATGGACCATCTTTAACTCTTGCACGTGAATTGTTTGAGCCCATCTTCAAGCACTTTTGGGCTTCACTTGCTCCTTGCTCCTTGACTTTGACTTTAAAAACAATTCCACAAGTTCAGGACCCAAAAATTTGCTCATCCTGCACATGGTTAGCTAAGAAAGGAACAAAGTCTCCTGCACAATGGTTAGCTTGCAAACAAATTTATTGAAGAAAACAAATAAGAGAAAATAACATAAAATAAAACATAGCAATAAACATTGGGTTGCCTCCCAACTAGCACTTTATTTAAAGTCCGTAGCTAGACTTTCGGTGATGATCATGCAATGGTGAAAGAGAGGGAATCAACTATCTCCCTCTCGAGTTGAATCAAAGTAAGGTTTGACCTATTGCCATTCACCCAAAATTTCTTACCATCTACTGACTTGGAGCTCAAAGCTTCCATATGGCTTCTTATCAACTATCACAAAAGGTCCCATTCACTTGGACCTTAATTTGCCAGGAAATAACCTCAACCTTGTGTTAAATAGAAGAACTTTCGCCCTAAGGTTAAAGGTTCATTGTTGAGTTGCTTATCATGCCATTTCTTAGTTCTTTCTTTGTAGAATTTAGCACTATCATAGGCATCCAACCTAAGCTCATCTAACTCAATTAATTGAGTCATCCTAAGCTCCTTGATCTCTTGTGGGTTAAAATTTAACTTCTTCAAGGCCCAATGAGCCTTGTGTTCTAGTTCCACAGGCAAGTGACATGCCTTACCATATAGAATACGGTAAGGTGACATCCCAATGGGAGTTTTGTAAGCTGTCCTATATGCCCATAAGGCTTCATCAAGCCTTTGAGACCAATCTTTCCTATTGGCTCCAACAGTTTTCTCTAAAATGGCCTTAATCTCCCTGTTGGACACTTCTGCTTGTCCATTAGCTTGTGGGTGGTAAGCTAAAGACTTCCTATGAGTGACACCATACTTGTTCAATAATTTATCAAACAATTTGTTGCAGAAATGACTACCCTCATCACTGATTATAGCCCTTGGTGTCCCAAAACGGCTAAAGATGTTCCTAGTAAGGAAGTGAGTCACAACCCTAGCATCATTCACTCTAGTAGGAATAGCTTCTACCCACTTAGACACATAATCCACAACAAACAAAATGTAAGAATACCCATCAGAATTGGGGAATGGCCCCATGAAGTCAATGCCCCAAATGTCAAAAATTTCAACTGGAAGGATTCCAGTTAAGGGCATCTCATTTTTCCTAGACAGACCACCTACCCTTTGACATCTATCACACTTTTTGATGTAGATATAGGTGTCTTTCACCATGTGAGGCCAATAGAAGCCACACTGCATGATCTTAGCCACAGTTCTTTGCACCCCAAAGTGGCCCCCATAATGTGATGCATGACAATGATGTATTATGTCATCGACCTCCTCCTCAAGGACACACTTTCTAATGATTTGGTCTGGACACCTCCTATAAAGAATTGGGTCTTCCCAAATGTATTTCCTAGCGTCCACTACCAATTTCTTTCTCTGGTGGTAGTCTAACTGCTTGGGTATGAACCCAGTGGCTAAATAATTTGCTATGTCAGCAAACCAAGGAAGATGATGCACCTCAAACAACTTCTCATCAGGAAAGTCATCTACAATGGGTAGAGACTTAGGTGCATTCTCCACACGGGAGAGGTGATCAGCTACAGAATTTAGGGCTCCCTTTGTGTCTCTAATTTCAAGGTCAAATTCCTGTAAGAGGAGAACCCATCTAATCAAGCGTGGCTTAGCTTCTTTTTTAGCAAACAAATATTTCAACGCAGCATGATCAGTATAAACAATGACTTTAGACCCCAAAAGGTAGGGTCTAAACTTGTTGCCGCCATAAACCACAGCTAGCAACTCTTTCTCAGTGGTGGTATAGTTCCGTTGAGCATCATCTAAGGTCTTACTAGCATAGTAAATGACCCTAAACACCTTTTCTCGCCTTTGCCCTAAGACTACCCCCACAAGATAATCACTCGCATCACACATTAGCTCAAAAGGTTGAGCCCAGTCGGGTGTGACTATAACAAAGTGCGATGACTAACTTACCCTTGAGGATGTTAAAAGCTTCTAAGCAATCTTCATTAAACTCAAAGCTTGTGTCTTTTTCTAACAACCTACTCATGGGTTTTGCAATTTTTGAGAAGTCCTTAATGAATCTCCTATAAAAGCCAGCATGGCCAAGGAAACTTCTCACTCCTTTTTCATTAGTTGGAGGTGGCAGAGTCTCAATAGTGGAGATTTTTGCCTTGTCTACCTCCAAACCATGTGCGGACACCTTGTGCCCTAGAACTATCCCCTCTGTTACCATGAAATGGCATTTCTCCCAATTTAGGACTAGTTCCTTCTCCTCACATCTCTCTAAGACCACATCTAGATTTCTCAAGCAATCGTTGGTAAGAGGAACCAAACACCGAGAAGTCATCCATGAAGACCTCCATGATCTCCTCAACCAAACCCTGAAAAATAGCCATCATACACCTTTGAAAGGTGGCAGGGGCATTACAAAGCCCAAATGGCATTCTCCTAAATGCAAATGTGCCAAAAGGGCACGTGAAGGTGGTCTTTTCTTGGTCCTCGGGCTTAACCATGATCCGATTATACCCGGAATAGCCATCTAAAAAGATAGTGACTATAGCCGGCTAACCTATCCAACATTTGGTCAATGAAAAGAAGAGGAAAATGATCCTTCCTAGTGGCCTTGTTCAGCTTCCTATAGTCAACACACACTCTCCACCCCGTCACGGTGCGAGATGGGATCAATTCATTTTTCTCATTCTTAATCACGGTCATGCCCCCTTTCTTGGGCACAACATGCAATGGACTCACCCACTCACTATCCGAAATAGCATAAATTATACCCGCATTTTTCCATTTTAAAATTTCTTTTCTAACAACTTCTTTCATAGCAGGGTTTAATCTTCTTTGTCTCTCAAGTGGGTTTAAAGTCATCATTCATTAAAATCTTATGCATGCAAATCCCTGGACTAATACCCATAATGTCTTCAATGTTCCATCCTAGGGCCTTTTTGTGTTTCCTAAGGACTTCTAACAATTGAGTACACTCCACATCATTCAAATTCGAAGCAACAATAACGGGGAATTGATTTGTAGAGTCTAGAAATTCATACCTTAGGTGTCCAGGCAGCTCCTTGGATTGGAGTTGGATGCACGTCATCTTCTTTCTCCTCAGCTTGCTCCAAAGAGTTTGTAGTTTGCTCATCTTCCTCAGCTATCAAGTACATCTCTTCATCTTGTTGAGCTTCTATAAGTGAAGGGCTCCATCATTGGTGGTGGTAATTTCTTCTGCCAAGTAATCTTCCACCAATTCCTCAAGGTCTTCAACCCAAAGGCAATCCTCCTCCTCTTGACCTTGCAAAGCCTTCCCCATGTGGAAGACTAAGGTCTCCTCATTAATTCTCGAGTTAGTGCCCTTGAGCAACATCAATCAATGCACAACCTGTTCTAAGAAACGGTCTTCCAAGGAGTAGCCGAACTCCTCTATCTTCTTCCATCTCCAAAACAACAAAGTCCGCCGGAAATATGAAGGAACCCACTTTGACTAACACGTCTTCAATTATCCCTTCAGGCCTTCCAGGAGACCGGTCGCAAAGAACCGCAATGATATGGAAGTGGGCTTCATGCCCTTAAGCCCAAGCCGCTTGTACAAAGCAAAGGAAATCAAATTGATGCTGGCCCCTAAATCACATAGGGCCTGCTGCTTGCGGTGCATTGCCAATCACACAAGGGAGATTAAAGCTGCCCGGATCTTTATGCTTGATGGGCAAACTCGTTGAACAACACTTGCTCACCTCGTTAGTGATCGCCACCGTCTCATGATCCCCATATTTCCTCTTCTTTGTCACAAAATCTTTGATGTATTTTTACGTACCTAGGCATCTGCTCCAAAACTTCCACAAATGGAATGTTAATCTCAAGCTTCTTGAACAAACTCGGAAGCGCTCATACTCTTCTTGACCCTACTGGTTCCTCGGCCTCCGAGGAAATGGCATACTAGGCCTGAGCTCTTGCTTCTGTTCTTGACTATTCTGTCTTTACTCATTGCTTGTCCTTCTTCTCTTGCACTCTTTCTTGACTTTATCCGATTTTCCTTGGTCATCGGCTTCCAAGGGTCCGCTTTGTTCTTCCTGGAATTGCCTTCTTCTTAGGCTCTTCAACTTCATTCAGTGTCTTCCCGCTCCTTAGAGTGATAGCCTTGCAACTCTCCTTGGGGTTCACCTCGGTGTCACTTGGAAAAGTATTGGTTGACACCCCTTGATTTACATTCTGTGCCATACTCACAAGTAACTTCTCCATATTCTTAATTGAAGATTCTAGTGTGACTACCCTTTCCTCCAAATTATCCTCTCTTTTGGTTGGCTCATCCACATTCGATATACCCTTCCTCTTTCTTTGTTGAGGCCGAAATTTTCCTTTCGAATCTTGGAGGTGGGTGCAAATAATTATCCGTAGCATACGGATTCCGCCTTCATCCCGGGGGCACATATTTGTATCTTGAAATGAGGTATCTCCCCCTCGGTTCGAGTTCTCTGAAATGGTTGAGATTCTTGCTGATTCTGGTTGTACCCTAGTTGTTGTTGTTGAGGATAAAATTGTTGTTTTAGGTACAAGCCCTTTCCTCCAACATAATTTGCTTCTTCACTCCACTCCACCCTGCTCAACTCCTGGTAAAAGCTGGTGATCCTTCAACTTTAAGAGCCAATACTTCCATGCCTTTCACTAAAGCTTGAATCGTGCTTGCACATCATTGGAAGAATTTTCAACCGAAGCAATCTTTTCCCTCGGCTTTGAAGTACGCACATTAGACCACCGCCAATCAGCTAATGACAACCTCTCCAAAGAGCTCTGCTGCGTCAGGCTCTAGATTCATCAAGCATCCTCCAGAATTGCATTCACCTTGTCTTGTGAATGGGACCGAAGACTGTGTAGAAAGATTCAATTTGAATCCACTGGGGCCTTCCATGATCAGGGCATCTTCTCACTAAGTCTTTGAAATGCTCCCAAGCTTCATGAAGAGTCTCCATCTCATCTTGCCCGAACCTCGCTAATCTCTCCTCTAAAGCTGGATCACCTTGGAAGGAGGGAAGTACTTTGACATGAACTTGGTCCGCATCTCCTCCCAAGTGTTGATTGAACCTGTTGGCAGATCGTTGAACCAGCCAAGAGCTCTATCCCTTAAAGAGAAAGGGAAAAGCCTTAGCTTTATGGCCTCTTCCGACACATTGTTGATCTTGATGGTGTCACACACCTGGTAGAACCTCATCAAATCTTTGGTGTGGATCATCCACGGTTGTTCCTCCAAACGCGTTGTTGCTCACCATGTTGATCAATGCCGGCTTCGGCTCGAAGCTATTCGCTTGGACTCTTGTCCGCCGAATCCCGAATAATGGTCCGACATCATCGGCCTCGCATAATCTAAGAAGGTTCTGGGGCATAAACCTATTACCCTCTTCTTCTGGATATTGGCCATTGTAATTGGCCCCTCCTTGCGGTGCACCACCATCGGTCCGAGATCCGCCATCGGATCGCCTACGGATTGCTCCAAGCCTTGTAGTGCTTCTTCCGCCTCACGTCTTTGCTTCCCTAGCTGCTCTACGACGAGCTCGAACAACCTTTCAGGTTCCCGCATAAATTGTATATCCTCCTCTCTTTGCATGCACAACTAGGAATCCTTGATGTATGTTCCTGTAAACAACAACAAGAACACACCCACGACTCCGAACAATGCAAAATAAACAAATAAAGAACACAAAATAACGAGAAAAGTAAAGACAAAATAAAACACCAAGATCGGAATTCAAACAATTTCACTCAATGTTGATTTTAAAAACTAGTTAACCGTTGAATCCCCGCAACGGCGCCAATTTGACAGACAAGATTTTTAGCCTCTCTAAAAGAGCTAGCTAATGTCGTTAAATCCCTCTTCAAAATAATAAATTCCCTAAGTTTGCACTAAAAAGAATAGCAGCAAGAAAGGGGTCGAACCCACGGGATTAGCCTAGTTTCCTAGTTCTCAAATCAAATCACCCAATTACTCTTGTTCTATAAAATGTCTTGGCAAAAAGTTTTCTTTTTTAAACTAAAGATCTAATTTTTATGTGGTTTTTGAATAAACAAAGAAAGTAAACTGATTTTAGGATTAAGATTCAAGGATTAAAAGCATCTAGGGTCACAATTTCACCTCCCTATGTTATCTCTACTTGGTTCATGATATTAGGGTTGTCTGATTGAAAACATGCTAAACATAAGCCAAGGACAACAAATGGTCATTGAGGTCCTTTTAAGAGTTGTATGCCAGGAATGGTCATCTAAACACACAAACATGCAAAGCCAATAAATCATACTTGCAAAAGGATAATGATCACACCAATTACAAATAAGTTATGAATCTCAATCCGCCCCAGACTAGAGCTAAGAATACCAAGGTGTACATCCAAAGATAGAATTAAGAACAGATTCATAAAACATGCAAAACTCAATCATCCAAACCCAATATTCATAAACACGGCAAAGCAACAAGGGGGGCTACATTGCTCCCCTAGATTATAAGACTACTCACGCATGATTACAAGCAAAACCTTAGCAGAAAAGCTAAACATCTTCTTCTTGATCACGCGCACAGCAAAGCTTCAAATCCAGGCTCCAAAATCCGCGACGGTCGCGACGGTCGCTCTCCTAGGTCAAGGAGCACCTCCAAGTCGTGGAGCCTCTCTCTCTCTCTCTAAAACGTGTAGGGGGTTTAGGTCGGGATAGCAGAGGCGTGGAGGCTTGTATTTATAGAGTTTGGATGGGCCTTGAGGTGTGTACCCTAGCCCACTTATCAAAACGGCGTAGTTTTGATAAGTAACACTCGAAACATTAAAAACTCTATCTTCCATCCACAATTTGGACTTGGGCCTTCAGGAACAAATGATCAGCATGGAAAAACGATTGGATCGGTCCAAAAATATCTCCGCACGCCAATTTGCACGTGATATGGTGAATTCACGTGCACCTCCAAATCAGCTCAAACTTCTCCCCCAAGCTTCCTTGCATCATGTAGAGGCCTGAGAGGCAAAAATAGGCTTGCACGTGAATTTGGTGAATTCACGTTCAGCTCCAAATGCTCTGAAATTTCTGTGGTAGGTAGATGACATCATTCTAAGAACAAATCTACTATGTCAAAAGTGAGGTCCAAAATCTGCCAAAACAACTTAAAAACGCATGTATTTGCAACTAGCATCTTCATAGGGGTTAGAGCAAATATAAATGATATATGAGGCAATAAGGCTCTAATCATGCACTTAAACATCCTAAATAAACACTAGAATAACGGCATAAAATGCACGTTATCGGTGGTTTTTCTATTTTGATAGAGTTTGTGACCTCCAAGTAATCCCTATTTCTAATAGTGTATTTGACTCGGCATGGAAAATATATCACCCCATCAATTATGTCCCATTGTGCGAGCCACGCACAACTAGTATCCTTTCAATCTTGCATCAATATTACATTTTCCTTTTTGATCGATCCACTCAATACTACCCATTTGATTTGTAATTGAAACAAATAGTTGGTTGCTCTGTTTTGAAAGAGCTTGTGATGTTGTGTATTCGTTGTCACTATTGGAGTTTTAAACTCCGCCTAGGAAAGACCTCTTCAACGTGAAGTATCTCACATTGAACGAATGACGTATAATACGTGTCCTTTTGATCTTTTGTTAAAATTACTTTTTTGTTTGATCGATTCGTTTGACACATGAGAAATCAAGTAAATGAAAGCCCTAGCCTACGATACTTGCCTTCCGATTTGTAATTGATACAAAAAGTTGCTTTGTCCATTTTGGAAGAGGATATGACGTCCTGTATTCTTTATTGCCAATAGGTTAAGAGCTCGGCAAGGGTAATACCTCACTATTGTGTAGAACGTCACATTGGGCGAACTACATCAAACAAGTGTTCGATTAAGCCCTGATGAATGTTCCATTTTTTCTTTGAATGATCCATTCGGGACGTCCACAATTAGACAAGTCATCATCCTTTTGATTTCTAATTGTAATAAATAGTGGGTTGATCCATTTTGGTGGAGTTTATGACCATGTGCATTCCTTATTTCTAATAGACCGTTAAACTAGGCGCAGGAAATACATCACAATCACGGAGTCCATCCCATCGAGCGAACGATGTATGACAGATGTCCTTTTAATCTTTCAAGGATACTATTTTTGGTTTTGTTTTGGATTAATCCACTTGATGGATCTGAAATTAACTAAATAACCAACCCTAACTTAATAAAACTTGCCTTATGATTTTTAATTGATCAAATAGGTGGTTTTTCTATTTTGATAGAGTTTGTGACCTCCAAGGAATCCCTATTTCGAATAGTGTATTTGACTCGGCATGGAAAATATATCACCCCATCAAGTATGTCCCATTGAGCGAGCCACGCACAACTAGTATCCTTTCAATCTTGCATCAATATTACATTTTCCTTTTTGATCAATCCACTCAATACCACCCATTTGATTTGTAATTGAAACAAATAGTTGGTTGCTCTGTTTTGAAAGAGCTTGTGATGTTGTGTATTCGATGTCACTATTGGAGTTTTAAACTCCGCCTAGGAAAGACCTCTTCAACGTGAAGTATCTCACATTGAACGAATGACGTATAATACTTGTCCTTTTGATCTTTTGTTAAAATTACTTTTTTGTTTGATTGATTCGTTTGACACATGAGAAATCAAGTAAACAGAAAGCCCTAGCCTACGATACTTGCCTTCCGATTTGTAATTGATACAAAAAGTTGCTTTGTCCATTTTGGAAGAGGATATGACGTCCTGTATTCTTTATTGCCAATAGGTTAAGAGCTCGGCAAGGGTAATACCTCACTATTGTGTAGAACGTCACATTGGGCGAACTACATCAAACAAGTGTTGATTAAGCCCTGATGAATGTTCCATTTTTTCTTTGAATGATCCATTCGGGACGTCCACAATTAGACAAGTCATCGTCCTTTTGATTTCTAATTGTAATAAATAGTGGGTTGATCCATTTTGGTGGAGTTTATGACCATGTGCATTCCTTATTTCTAATAGACCGTTAAACTAGGCGCAGGAAATACGTCACAATCATGGAGTCCATCCCACCGAGCGAACGATGTATGAGATGTCCTTTTAATCTTTCAAGGATACTATTTTTGGTTTTGTTTTGGATTAATCCACTTGATGGATCCGAAATTAACTAAATAACCAACCCTAACTTAATAAAACTTGCCTTATGATTTTTAATTGATCAAATAGGTGGTTTTTCTATTTTGATAGAGTTTGTGACCTCCAGTAATCCCTATTTCTAATAGTGTATTTGACTCGGCATGGAAAATATATCACCCCATCAATTATGTCCCATTGTGCGAGCCACGCACAACTAGTATCCTTTCAATCTTGCATCAATATTACATTTTCCTTTTTGATCGATCCACTCAATACTACCCATTTGATTTGTAATTGAAACAAATAGTTGGTTGCTCTGTTTTGAAAGAGCTTGTGATGTTGTGTATTCGTTGTCACTATTGGAGTTTTAAACTCCGCCTAGGAAAGACCTCTTCAACGTGAAGTATCTCACATTGAACGAATGACGTATAATACGTGTCCTTTTGATCTTTTGTTAAAATTACTTTTTTGTTTGATCGATTCGTTTGACACATGAGAAATCAAGTAAACAGAAAGCCCTAGCCTACGATACTTGCCTTCCGATTTGTATTTGATACAAAAAGTTGCTTTGTCCATTTTGGAAGAGGATATGACGTCCCGTATTCTTTATTGCCAATAGGTTAAGAGCTCAGCAAGGGTAATACCTCACTATTGTGTAGAACGTCACATTGGGCGAACTACATCAAACAAGTGTTGATTAAGCCCTGATGAAAGTTCCATTTTTTCTTTGAATGATCCATTCGGGACGTCCACAATTAGACAAGTCATCATCCTTTTGATTTCTAATTGTAATAAATAGTGGGTTGATCCATTTTGGTGGAGTTTATGACCATGTGCATTCCTTATTTCTAATAGACCGTTAAACTAGGCGCAGAAATACGTCACAATCATGGAGTCCATCCCACTCGAGCGAACGATGTATGACAGATGTCCTTTTAATCTTTCAAGGATACTATTTTTGGTTTTGTTTTGGATTAATCCACTTGATGGATCCGAAATTAACTAAATAACCAACCCTAACTTAATAAAACTTGCCTTATGATTTTTAATTGATCAAATAGGTGGTTTTTCTATTTTGATAGAGTTTGTGACCTCCAGTAATCCCTATTTCTAATAGTGTATTTGACTCGGCATGGAAAATATATCACCCCATCAATTATGTCCCATTGTGCGAGCCACGCACAACTAGTATCCTTTCAATCTTGCATCAATATTACATTTTCCTTTTTGATCGATCCACTCAATACTACCCATTTGATTTGTAATTGAAACAAATAGTTGGTTGCTCTGTTTTGAAAGAGCTTGTGATGTTGTGTATTCGTTGTCACTATTGGAGTTTTAAACTCGCCTAGGACGGAACCTCTTCAACGTGAAGTATCTCACATTGAACGAATGACGTATAATACGTGTCCTTTTGATCTTTTGTTAAAATTACTTTTTTGTTTGATCGATTCGTTTGACACATGAGAAATCAAGTAAACAGAAAGCCCTAGCCTACGATACTTGCCTTCCGATTTGTAATTGATACAAAAAGTTGCTTTGTCCATTTTGGAAGAGGATATGACGTCCCGTATTCTTTATTGCCAATAAGTTAAGAGCTCAAACCAAGGGTAATACCTCACTATTGTGTAGAACGTCACATTGGGCGAACTACATCAAACAAGTGTTCGATTAAGCCCTGATGAATGTTCCATTTTTCTTTGAATGATCCATTCGGGACGTCCACAATTAGACAAGTCATCATCCTTTTGATTTCTAATTGTAATAAATAGTGGGTTGATCCATTTTGGTGGAGTTTATGACCATGTGCATTCCTTATTTCTAATAGACCGTTAAACTAGGCGCAGGAAATACGTCACAATCATGGAGTCCATCCCACCGAGCTAACGATGTATGATAGATGTCCTTTTAATCTTTCAAGGATACTATTTTTGGTTTTGTTTTGGATTAATCCACTTGATGGATCCGAAATTAACTAAATAACCAACCCTAACTTAATAAAACTTGCCTTATGATTTTTAATTGATCAAATAGGTGGTTTTTCTATTTTGATAGAGTTTGTGACCTCCAGTAATCCCTATTTTGAATAGTGTATTTGACTCGGCATGGAAAATATATCACCCCATCAATTATGTCCCATTGTGCGAGCCACGCACAACTAGTATCCTTTCAATCTTGCATCAATATTACATTTTCCTTTTTGATCGATCCACTCAATACTACCCATTTGATTTGTAATTGAAACAAATAGTTGGTTGCTCTGTTTTGAAAGAGCTTGTGATGTTGTGTATTCGTTGTCACTATTGGAGTTTAAAACTCCGCCTAGGAAAGACCTCTTCAACGTGAAGTATCTCACATTGAACGAATGACGTATAATACGTGTCCTTTTGATCCTTTGTTAAAATTACTTTTTTGTTTGATCGATTCGTTTGACACATGAGAAATCAAGTAAACGATAGCCCTAGCCTACGATACTTGCCTTCCGATTTGTAATTGATACAAAAAGTTGCTTTGTCCATTTTGGAAGAGGATATGACGTCCTGTATTCTTTATTGCCAATAGGTTAAGAGCTCAGCCAAGGGTAATACCTCACTATTGTGTAGAACGTCACATTGGGCGAACTACATCAAACAAGTGTTGAGTTAAGCCCTGATGAATGTTCCATTTTTTCTTTGAATGATCCATTCGGGACGTCCACAATTAGACAAGTCATCATCCTTTTGATTTCTAATTGTAATAAATAGTGGGTTGATCCATTTTGGTGGAGTTTATGACCATGTGCATTCCTTATTTCTAATAGACCGTTAAACTAGGCGCAGGAAATACGTCACAATCACGGAGTCCATCCCACCGAGCGAACGATGTATGACCAGATGTCCTTTTAATCTTTCAAGGACACTATTTTTGGTTTTGTTTTGGATTAATCCACTTCATGGATCCGAAATTAACTAAATAACCAACCCTAACTTAATAAAACTTGCCTTATGATTTTTAATTGATCAAATAGGTGGTTTTTCTATTTTGATAGAGTTTGTGACCTCCAGTAATCCCTATTTCGAATAGTGTATTTGACTCGGCATGGAAAATATATCACCCCATCAATTATGTCCCATTGTGCGAGCCACGCACAACTAGTATCCTTTCAATCTTGCATCAATATTACATTTTCCTTTTTGATCGATCCACTCAATACTACCCATTTGATTTGTAATTGAAACAAATAGTTGGTTGCTCTGTTTTGAAAGAGCTTGTGATGTTGTGTATTCGTTGTCACTATTGGAGTTTTAAACTCCGCCTAGGAAAGACCTCTTCAACGTGAAGTATCTCACATTGAACGAATGACGTATAATACGTGTCCTTTTGATCCTTTGTTAAAATTACTTTTTTGTTTGATCGATTCGTTTGACACATGAGAAATCAAGTAAACAGAAAGCCCTAGCCTACGATACTTGCCTTCCGATTTGTAATTGATACAAAAAGTTGCTTTGTCCATTTTGGAAGAGGATATGACGTCCTGTATTCTTTATTGCCAATAGGTTAAGAGCTCAAGCAAGGGTAATACCTCACTATTGTGTAGAACGTCACATTGGGCGAACTACATCAAACAAGTGTTCGTTAAGCCCTGATGAATGTTCCATTTTTTCTTTGAATGATCCATTCGGGACGTCCACAATTAGACAAGTCATCATCCTTTTGATTTCTAATTGTAATAAATAGTGGGTTGATCCATTTTGGTGGAGTTTATGACCATGTGCATTCCTTATTTCTAATAGACCGTTAAACTAGGCGCAGGAAATACGTCACAATCACGGAGTCCATCCCATCGAGCGAACGATGTATGACCAGATGTCCTTTTAATCTTTCAAGGATACTATTTTTGGTTTTGTTTTGGATTAATCCACTTCATGGATCCGAAATTAACTAAATAACCAACCCTAACTTAATAAAACTTGCCTTATGATTTTTAATTGATCAAATAGGTGGTTTTTCTATTTTGATAGAGTTTGTGACCTCCAAGAATCCCTATTTCGAATAGTGTATTTGACTCGGCATGGAAAATATATCACCCCATCAATTATGTCCCATTGTGCGAGCCACGCACAACTAGTATCCTTTCAATCTTGCATCAATATTACATTTTCCTTTTTGATCGATCCACTCAATACTACCCATTTGATTTGTAATTGAAACAAATAGTTGGTTGCTCTGTTTTGAAAGAGCTTCGATGTTGTGTATTCGTTGTCACTATTGGAGTTTTAAACTCCGCCTAGGAAAGACCTCTTCAACGTGAAGTATCTCACATTGAGCGAATGACGTATAATACGTGTCCTTTTGATCCTTTGTTAAAATTACTTTTTTGTTTGATCGATTCGTTTGACACATGAGAAATCAAGTAAAGAAAGCCCTAGCCTACGATACTTGCCTTCCGATTTGTAATTGATACAAAAAGTTGCTTTGTCCATTTTGGAAGAGGATATGACGTCCTGTATTCTTTATTGCCAATAGGTTAAGAGCTCAGCAAGGGTAATACCTCACTATTGTGTAGAACGTCACATTGGGCGAACTACATCAAACAAGTGTTGATTAAGCCCTGATGAATGTTCCATTTTTTCTTTGAATGATCCATTCGGGACGTCCACAATTAGACAAGTCATCATCCTTTTGATTTCTAATTGTAATAAATAGTGGGTTGATCCATTTTGGTGGAGTTTATGACCATGTGCATTCCTTATTTCTAATAGACCGTTAAACTAGGCGCAGGAAATACGTCACAATCACGGAGTCCATCCCACCGAGCGAACGATGTATGACGAGATGTCCTTTTAATCTTTCAAGGATACTATTTTTGGTTTTGTTTTGGATTAATCCACTTCATGGATCCGAAATTAACTAAATAACCAACCCTAACTTAATAAAACTTGCCTTATGATTTTTAATTGATCAAATAGGTGGTTTTTCTATTTTGATAGAGTTTGTGACCTCCAGTAATCCCTATTTCGAATAGTGTATTTGACTCGGCATGGAAAATATATCACCCCATCAATTATGTCCCATTGTGCGAGCCACGCACAACTAGTATCCTTTCAATCTTGCATCAATATTACATTTTCCTTTTTGATCGATCCACTCAATACTACCCATTTGATTTGTAATTGAAACAAATAGTTGGTTGCTCTGTTTTGAAAGAGCTTGATGTTGTGTATTCGTTGTCACTATTGGAGTTTTAAACTCCGCCTAGGAAAGACCTCTTCAACGCGAAGTATCTCACATTGAACGAATGACGTATAATACGTGTCCTTTTGATCCTTTGTTAAAATTACTTTTTTGTTTGATCGATTCGTTTGACACATGAGAAATCAAGTAAACAGAAAGCCCTAGCCTACGATACTTGCCTTCCGATTTGTAATTGATACAAAAAGTTGCTTTGTCCATTTTGGAAGAGGATATGACGTCCCGTATTCTTTATTGCCAATAGGTTAAGAGCTCAGCAAGGGTAATACCTCACTATTGTGTAGAACGTCACATTGGGCGAACTACATCAAACAAGTGTTGATTAAGCCCTGATGAATGTTCCATTTTTTCTTTGAATGATCCATTCGGGACGTCCACAATTAGACAAGTCATCATCCTTTTGATTTCTAATTGTAATAAATAGTGGGTTGATCCATTTTGGTGGAGTTTATGACCATGTGCATTCCTTATTTCTAATAGACCGTTAAACTAGGCGCAGGAAATACGTCACAATCATGGAGTCCATCCCCGAGCGAACGATGTATGACAGATGTCCTTTCAATCTTTCAAGGATACTATTTTTGGTTTTGTTTTGGATTAATCCACTTGATGGATCCGAAATTAACTAAATAACCAACCCTAACTTAATAAAACTTGCCTTATGATTTTTAATTGATCAAATAGGTGGTTTTTCTATTTTGATAGAGTTTGTGACCTCCAGTAATCCCTATTTCGAATAGTGTATTTGACTCGGCATGGAAAATATATCACCCCATCAATTATGTCCCATTGTGCGAGCCACGCACAACTAGTATCCTTTCAATCTTGCATCAATATTACATTTTCCTTTTTGATCGATCCACTCAATACTACCCATTTGATTTGTAATTGAAACAAATAGTTGGTTGCTCTGTTTTGAAAGAGTTTGTGATGTTGTGTATTCGTTGTCACTATTGGAGTTTTAAACTCCGCCTAGGAAAGACCTCTTCAACGTGAAGTATCTCACATTGAACGAATGACGTATAATACGTGTCCTTTTGATCTTTTGTTAAAATTACTTTTTTGTTTGATCGATTCGTTTGACACATGAGAAATCAAGTAAACAGAAAGCCCTAGCCTACGATACTTGCCTTCCGATTTGTAATTGATACAAAAAGTTGCTTTGTCCATTTTGGAAGAGGATATGACATCCTGTATTCTTTATTGCCAATAGGTTAAGAGCTCGGCAAGGGTAATACCTCACTATTGTGTAGAACGTCACATTGGGCGAACTACATTAAACAAGTGTTCGATTAAGCCCTGATGAATGTTCCATTTTTTCTTTGAATGATCCATTCGGGACGTCCACAATTAGACAAGTCATCATCCTTTTGATTTGTAATTGTAATATATAGTCGCTTGATCCATTTTGGTGGAGTTTATGACCATGTGCATTCCTTATTTCTAATAGACCGTTAAACTAGGCGAGGAAATACGTCACAATCATGGAGTCCATCCCACTGAACCAACGATGTATGACAAGATGTCCTTTTAATCTTTCAAGGATACTATTTTTGGTTTTGTTTTGGATTAATCCACTTGATGGATCTGAAATTAACTAAATAACCAACCCTAACTTAATAAAACTTGCCTTATGATTTTTAATTGATCAAATTGGTGGTTTTTCAATTTTGATAGAGTTTGTGACCTCCAGTAATCCCTATTTCTAATAGTGTATTTGACTCGGCATGGAAAATATATCACCCCATCAATTATGTCCCATTGTGCGAGCCACGCACAACTAGTATCCTTTCAATCTTGCATCAATATTACATTTTCCTTTTTGATCAATCCACTCAATACCACCCATTTGATTTGTAATTGAAACAAATAGTTGGTTGCTCTGTTTTGAAAGAGCTTGTGATGTTGTGTATTCGTTGTCACTATTGGAGTTTTAAACTCCGCCTAGGAAAGACCTCTTCAACGTGAAGTATCTCACATTGAACGAATGACGTATAATACGTGTCCTTTTGATCTTTTGTTAAAATTACTTTTTTGTTTGATTGATTCGTTTGACACATGAGAAATCAAGTAAACAGAAAGCCCTAGCCTACGATACTTGCCTTCCGATTTGTAATTGATACAAAAAGTTGCTTTGTCCATTTTGGAAGAGGATATGACGTCCTGTATTCTTTATTGCCAATAGGTTAAGAGCTCAACAAGGGTAATACCTCACTATTGTTTAGAACGTCACATTGGGCGAACTACATCAAACAAGTGTTCGGTTAAGCCCCGATGAATGTTCCATTTTTTCTTTGAATGATCCATTCGGGACGTCCACAATTAGACAAGTCATCATCCTTTTGATTTGTAATTGTAATATATAGTGGGTTGATCCATTTTGGTGGAGTTTATGACCATGTGCATTCCTTATTTCTAATAGACCGTTAAACTAGGCGCAGGAAATACGTCACAATCACGGAGTCCATCCCACCGAGCGAACGATGTATGATAGATGTCCTTTTAATCTTTCAAGGATACTATTTTTGGTTTTGTTTTGGATTAATCCACTTGATGGATCTGAAATTAACTAAATAACCAACCCTAACTTAATAAAACTTGCCTTATGATTTTTAATTGATCAAATTGGTGGTTTTTCAATTTTGTTAGAGTTTGTGACCTCCAATAATCCCTATTTCTAATAGTGTATTTGACTCGGCATGGAAAATATATCACCCCATCAATTATGTCCCATTGTGCGAGCCACGCACAACTAGTATCCTTTCAATCTTGCATCAATATTACATTTTCCTTTTTGATCGATCCACTCAATACTACCCATTTGATTTGTAATTGAAACAAATAGTTGGTTGCTCTGTTTTGAAAGAGTTTGTGATGTTGTGTATTCGTTGTCACTATTGGAGTTTTAAACTCCGCCTAGGAAAGACCTCTTCAACGTGAAGTATCTCACATTGAACGAATGACGTATAATACGTGTCCTTTTGATCTTTTGTTAAAATTACTTTTTTGTTTGATTGATTCGTTTGACACATGAGAAATCAAGTAAACGAGAAGCCCTAGCCTACGATACTTGCCTTCCGATTTGTAATTGATACAAAAAGTTGCTTTGTCCATTTTGGAAGAGGATATGACGTCCTGTATTCTTTATTGCCAATAGGTTAAGAGCTCAGGAAGGGTAATACCTCACTATTGTTTAGAACGTCACATTGGGCTAACTACATCAAACAAGTGTTCGGTTAAGCCCCGATGAATGTTCCATTTTTTCTTTGAATGATCCATTCGGGACGTCCACAATTAGACAAGTCATCATCCTTTTGATTTCTAATTGTAATAAATAGTGGGTTGATCCATTTTGGTGGAGTTTATGACCATGTGCATTCCTTATTTC